>CM022947.1:68851418-70220220 GCA_012931725.1 Litsea cubeba
ACCAACTATAAATAAGCAATCCTTAACTCAGATGGACCCACTCTCTTTACCAAATTTAGATGAAAATGTAGTCTTATAAAGTCAAGTACACTTGGATGCCCATTTCCCTTTCTTCTATTAATTCAAATTTACCTGATATAAAAAAAAAGTCCATCCGCCACTTTTTTTACCACAAGCCAATTTTTCTTTATCACATGAAACCTTGTGGAACTGGGATAAAGTAAAGTCAACTTTACCTCGCCACATACTTTTATTTCACCTTTACTATGATGTTGGAAATGGTCAGTCCATTAGCATGTGGTTCGATAAATGGATTGATCATGACCCAATTGCTTCTAGGTTCCCCAATATCCAGTTCTCAGAAAAGGACTCCGTAGTAGATTCCAAATCAGCTCCCGACATAGTTGTAGGAGTTTCTGTTTCATTCAACAAGCCTCATCTTGATAGGTGATAACTCAGTTCCTCGTTCTCTCTCTTGGCTAGGGAACACCACAAGTAATCTCTCCCTTATAGATGCATGGAATCTATTGAGAACTAATGCTGCTGAAACTACTTGTTCTGGCTTGATCTAGAATAAGTTTTTTAACCCTTGTTTGGCTTGCCTGAGCTGACGTCTTCTGCAAGGGAAAACTCCGACCGACAATTGGGCTAAACATAAAGGATGATCCATGGCCTCTAGATGCCACATCCGCTTCAGTGGTAAGAAATCTGACCTACATATGTCTTTCTATTGCAACCTGGCCCAATAGTTTCAGTTTTGGCTTCTCAGTCCTTGTGGAGCTCCACTCTCCTCCCCTCTTTCAGCTTCAGTTATATGGAAGAGTACTATTGCTATGGATGGAGATGTCTCTGAAAGAAAATGTGCAACACCTGTCCTCTTCCACGCCATCTTTGTCTTATGGTCCCTCCGGAATGATTCTATGCATAATAATAGGAGCCTTCCTTGGAGAGAGCTAAGCTGATCTTCTTGGATCGTTTGAAAGGCATAGTCAATTATGTCCCAGGTTCGAATTCGAATATGCCTTTCCACCCTAATACTGGTTTTTTTGGGGGTGATTATGTAGTATTGTTTTGGTGGTCTAGCTACCCTTTTTTCTCCTTTTGTTTTGATGTTGTTTGGGTTGGCATTTTTGTTCGCCTCCCTTACTGGTTTTCTTCCTGTTCTGGGGGCTTTCTGCCCAGCACCACTTTTTTTTTTTTTTTACCATAAGCCACTTATTCTTTACCGCATAAAACTATGGTAAAATGTGATAAAATAAAGTAAAAATATATATAATTTTACCACTCTCTACTATTTTACTTCATCACATATTTTATATCTAATCTTTACTTTACCTCATCTTTATTGTGATGTGAGATCTACATTTACTTTATTACACATTTAAATAAATACATCATGGTAAACTTGTTGAAGTAAATGTTAGATTGTATGACCTCAATCCAGTGGATAATACGGATAAATTGATTTATTTTATTAATTAATTTATATTTCCATGTTTTATTCATGAGATGAATGTATTTTATTCTATGTTTGCACATGACCAATACAAAATGACATGATGGTTCATGAGATGAATTAGAGCCCACAAGTATATTAGATGTGATCAATGTGTTTGGATGAGATTCACATATATGAGACATAGATAACAAATCTTATACTTATATTGATTCACAGCTAGTGATGAGATTGAGCATCTCATCTGATAAGGTTGCAACACTGTGATCACTATGAGATAGTGTGATATATCTCGATCATCAGAGTGTAAGACTCTGGATCATCGTGTTGGTACATTGGATGTACTGAAGGACCATGAGTAGCACCTCGTACAAATATGTCTTTGATTAAAGGAGTGCTATCATAACTCCCAAGAAATAGGCTCTTCATCCTGAGAGATTAATGGACTCAAGTTTCTATTATACATTTACTTTGAGTCATCAATGAATGAGGCCAATTGTAGGTCAACACCTCGATGTCTTGAGTACGTGTTAGTGGGGCTATGGAAATATATAATTCTCAAGATGAAATCTATCCTCATAAACATCCCCTTATAACATTTAATAGATTTTATAATTTGTGAGTGCGCACCCATCTCAATTAAGAGTTAATTGGATGGTACTATTGATTACTGCGATTAATTATGTCACAAGGATAATAAGAGATGAATCCAATTTGATTGGACAGATTTATTCTAATAGATCCATGGATATAATTAATGGAGGGGCCTACTTGCAGTAATTGAGAAGTTTAAGGTCTCCTTGTAATTATTCCTAAGACTGAAGTGCAATTGCATTTAATTAGTGGACTTATTTGCAATTCACTGTGGGTCCGGAGTTCGTATGAGATGTGGGGTCCAGATGCCGAGTTGCAGCCATATTCTAATGAATCCCTAGTGGTCCCCATGCTAGCCCTAATAAGAGAATGTTCCTAATCTCATTATAACTCCTAAAGAAAGGAGGAGTATGATTCTTATTAAGATTAGAAGTGAGACTTCTAATCTTGGTCTAATAGAAGGTGTGCCATAAACTATAAATAAGAGGTGAGGGTTAGAGATCTTTACATATAAAATCATCTCTCAAGTTCCTCTCTCTTTTCCTCCTGCCGCTCCTCTGGTTTCCTACTAGAGATCTGGGGTTTTTTTCTACTTGGAGATCCCACCATTCTCCTTTGGAAGTTCTATAAGAAAGGTCATTGTGTGGAAGAACACATAGGAAAGGGAGATCAAAGATTGCGAAAAGAGTTTTCGTAGAGAACAAGTTTTTGATTAGTATAGATCTGTTATCTATTTGAATTAGTAGATCTAGTTATACTTTGTTGTTTCTTGATCTATCTTCTTGATGGATGTTTGATCTTAATGCATGAGATTAGGGTTTTAGATCTTGAGCTGGGTTCTTGGCGTTATGGATATATATTTGATCCCTGTATCAAGTAGGTCAAAAGTTTTAAATACTTATCCTCGATGCCAACCTACTTCCAAAAGTAAACACTTTACCTAACCATTTTTTAAACCACTTTAAGTACTTTTATATTGTAGAAAATCTTCTACAAGGGGAGCTATAAAAGAAAGTATTGAGCTTTTTGAAAGAAAATTATCGTTTTTGTATTTCTCTAGGTTGCCAAATGTACAAGATTTCTCTTCTTAAAAAATGAAAGTTATATTCTCTAAAATATTTTATTCTTGTGTTTTCTTGTGCATCCAAACCTAACATCCTTTCAATGAATATCTTTGTATTGTTTTATATAATATATGTGGGCCAGCTCTCCTAGCTCAAGCTTTAGATAAGGTAAGCTCAAGTGTGTGGTGGGGCACACCTGGGGAACCACATGGGGATGGGGATGAGGGGATTTCAAGGACTTCTTGGATCATCCTCTTTGCAAAAAAAAAAAAAAATAGCCCTTACCATGATTTTTATCATCTCCATATGGGCCCAAAAGTTTAATGGTTAACAGTCTATTCGGATCGATACATAGTCGATCCAACGGTCCAGTAAATTCGGATATAACCGAAAGTTGGTGGACATTTGCAATTTAGGGGGGTCATGTGTTTGGTCCATTTGGATGGACCAAAGGTGGGCCCAACAAGCATGAGCCTACGGAATATTATCCTAAGCTCGAGCTTAGGAGAGACTTGCTCATATATATATATGAGCAAGTCTCTCATAAGCTCGAGCTTAGGGAGAAAATTTCGTAAGCTCGTGCTTGTGGGGCCCACCTTTGGTCCATCCAAATGGACCAAACAATGACCCCGTTAAATTGCATATGTCCACCAACTTTCGGTAATATCCGAATTTACTGGACCGTTGGATTGACTATATATCAATCCTGTTGACCATTAAACTATTGGGGCCATATGGAGATGATAGAAATTAAGGTTGAGGCTGATTTTTTGCAGGGAGGAAGATCCTAAGAGTCCTTGAACCTCCCTCCCCATGTGGGTCCCCAAGTGGGCCCCACCGCACACTCGAGCTTACCTTATCCTAAGCTTGAGCTTAGGGGAGCTGGCTTTTATATATATATTGAAAATCCTTTAATTCAATGAAGTGAAGAAGAAATAAACCATTACGAAAAGTAGACGGATGAAGTGCTCTCATTTGCTCTCATTTTTATCTTTCTATAAAGTACAAATGTTGTTTATTCCATGGACAAGGTTGGACGGGCCCGACCATAACATCTCTCTACAAATCATCGGATGGGTTCTGGTATGATTTCTTCTTGCATGTGTAGTATATGTTTTGTAAGATTTTTATTCCCTTAAATTAGAAAAAAAAAAAAAGAGAGGCACTAGCATCATTTTCAATCAAGTGATAGTGAATCACACATGCAATACAAAGAGTTCGAGGCATTCTTTCGTTGTTCGAACGTATTGTTACAAATATAGCAAAAAGGCACACATTAAACTCGGGCCAACTTCAATTAAACTAATAAGATTAGACTTTGGCATGAACTGCCTCTAAAACGTCATGTAACAAATCTTCATTTATTTCAATTCTCAATGTAATTTCTGCAAAGGATAGAGTAAACAAATGTATTTACGCTGAGGTATATCCATTTAATTCTGAGTTTCAAATAATAGATCTTAATATTGATTAGAAATCTTATAAAGAATAATATATTTTTGTTAATACTTTTGAAAGGAGGTAGATCTGTCATTTTGCTACATATACATCAAATTTTTGAAAACCATCGTAAGCGGTAAAGATCTTCAATTGTGCGAGCAATGTACAACTGAACGTACATTTAAATATATCATTTAAATGTTTATAAGTTTAAGCCTATAAATTCAACGGATTGTCGCATTATGTAAGCTTATTTTAATTTATTCTTCTTTATAATTTAATAAATAGGTTAAGTCTTAAGAATGATAAATGATATAGTTGTACCCTTTTATATTTGTCTTGCTCTTATAGTATTTTAAAAAATTCTTAAGTTTTAATGTATATTCATTTAAGCCCCGGCCTTTGTAGCTGGTACATATGCAAATAAAAGCTAAATTAGGGGCCATAATCAAATTACTTAAACTGTATATGCTGGTTTTGGTCAATCAACTAATGGTTAATCAACTAACTTGGATACCCCCGGTTAGAAAAAAAAAAAAATACTAATGGGCTAGTGGAAAAGAAGGAACAGAAAACTTATACTAATTCCTGACACAAGCAAATGACTGTATCAGTCTTAGGATCCACTGCTGAAACTCATTTAAGAGTAACTGATGCAACTAAAAGGAGGGTTAAAAGGTTAAATTACTAGAGATTAAGGAATGACTGCAAGAAATTTGAAGCTTTGAACTTGAACATAAAACAATATGCCATCCAAAACAAAACAAAACAAAAAAATAAAATAAAAAAAATTACTTCTGTGTGGGGAGATTTCCAGAGCTACAGGATTAAGCTAATCACAGCCATCAGATGGGTTTAAGCATCCTCACGTGCCATCCGCGTGCCGTCTACGTGGCACCGATCTCATCCCGGCTACCAGGACAGAGGCCTTGGCCGGACATCAAACATCTCCAGGGCCACAAGCGCCGAACTGGACCGCCTCGGGCATCATCTCGGCAAAGAGTCCATCTCGGCAAGGCCACCCCGGATGCCCTCTCAGTAAAGAACCCTACCTCGGCTAAAGCTACCTCGGCTGAAGAAGCCAGGACAGTAGCCGAAGAAAGAAAGAATCTTTGCTTGGGCCCCTCATCCCCCACGTCATCAGGCACGTGGAGGGATTGGGTCACGAGCTAGTGGGACAGATATGACATCCAGCCGCCCACTATCTTCACCAGATCGCCACATGGCAGCATCCAGCGGCTGAAGCCACATCAGGGCAAGGCCCGAGGGAAGATCCGCTGGTACTCCTACCGCCAAAGGCGCCCAACACAATCTGGCCCAACAAGACACACATTTAATGCAATGTGGGCTGACCCGACTGGCATTAAATGCTGAGTGGGCCGGATTAGACTGCATTTATTACTTTGTGGGCTGATCATGACTTCCCAGTCAGATCATGGGACCCACACCAAAATATCCTCTCAGAGATACGATCCAAACCTCTATAAATAGACCCCCAAACACCATGCAAGGTACGCACAATCCTATACACAGAGCCCTTACTCTGTCTCTCTTCTCCCTCTCTTCCATCGTTCCAGTTCATACACTGACTTTGGCATCGGAGAGCCTTGCGCCGCTCAGGCCAGGGTCCTCTGACCGTTTGCTACTCTCTTTCAGGCTCTCGGACGGCATCCAGACATTCCAGACACCATCATCTTCCCGGATAAGTCCTGTAAGGCACCCTCTTATTGTGGGTCGTAATTTTCTGCACCTACAATTGGCGCCGTCTGTGGGGAAGAAATATCCCAGCCATCCAAACCTCTCAAAACCTTCCCAATCCTTCTAAACTTCAATCTCTCAGAAGCCATGCCTCCGAAAGCTAAGAAGGGGGTAGAATCCTCAAGAGCAGCGCTCGAGGAGCTGCCACCACCACCACCGGCGGAAGTCCCTCCACAAGGACGTTCCCGTACGGTGCTGGGCACGACTGCGGGGGAGGGCCGCCTGGGCTCTCAGCTCTTTATCGAGTTCCCACTCCAAGAGGGACTCGAGGCCTCGACCCCGTCAGAAGAAGTCCCGCCACCCAAACACGATGAGCGTCAGCATCAGCGTCCCCGGAAGGACAAAGCCGTGGCCGTAGGAGAAACGCGCCACGCTCAACCCCCTGGAGAAGTTCCCGAAGCTGCCCTCCTCCAGAAACAACTCCAGAAGCAAGAACGTATGATTCGCGAGCTCCAGCAGCAGCTGAGGGCAGTGCAGACTGCCTCCTTGAGGGAGGTCACTGAGCCTCAAGGGAAAAAGAAGGACGCTCCCAGCAGGGCAGCCCAGCCTCCTCGCGAAGAGCTCAGACATCATCTGGACCAAAAACGGGGCCAGATTCGTGACGAAGGCTCGAGCAATAGCCGGAGTCACCATAGTCGCGATGGCCGAGCTCATAGCCATCACAGTCCGAACCACCCCAAGAGAAAGTCCAGAGTTCAGACTCCAGAGGAGGACGACGAGCAGGAGTGGTTCGACAAACGTGTCAGGCGGGCTCTCCAGCACAACCTGGACATGCGGGACCAGAAGCAGCTCTGCGGACACACTGATCTCGGGGGCTCTCCCTTCACCAAGGAGATCGAGCGCACCCCCTTGCCCAAGAAGTTCTCCGTCCCGCGGTTCGTCCCCTACGACGGACTGTCCGATCCATCTGCACACCTCCGACACTTCTCCCAGAAGATGTCCATCTGGAGAAACGAGGGTCCCCTAAACTGCAAGATTTTCTCCTCCAGTTTGGGCGACCTCCCCCTGAAGTGGTTCTGCTCACTCCCAGAGCAGTCAGTTTCAAGTTGGAAGGAGCTCCAGCTCTCCTTCCTGAAGAAGTTTCAGGCCTACACTGTCGTCCCCAAGAAGGAAGGGGACCTCATCGCCCTCAGAATGAAGCAGGGCGAAACTCTCGCCAAGTTCACCCACCGATTCTGGGCGATCTACAGCCAGATCGAGGGTGCAAGAGAGGCGATAGCCATCTACGCCTTCCAGCATGCCCTGATCCCCGGCAGCGACTTGCGGAAGGACTTGGCCGGGGACACTCCAGAATCCATGTCAGAAGTTGATGTCCCGGGTGAAGCGCTTTATCGCCCGGGAAGAAGACGAGATCCGAGCTAAGGATCAGGACGGGCATCCAGAGCCCGAACAGAAGAATAGCCAGCCTCGGCAAAGAGGCGGGAGGCCCTCCCAGAAGCAGGAAGTCCAAGCGGGACTGGGCCTCCAGCTCGGCGAAGCCTTCGTCGTCCAGGTCTGGGGGCAATTGGAAGCCTAGACCTCCCTCCAGCGCCAGTCAGAGCGTCAATGTCGTCTTCAAGGAGCCGATATACCGCATCCTGGCCAAGATCAAATCCAAGCCGTTCTTCAAGTATCCTCCGCCCATGAGGTATGAACCCACCGAAGGCTCCCGGAGCAAGCTCCACTGCGCCTTCCATAAGGGCAACGGGCACAAGACTGAAGAATGTAGGACTTTGCAGTGGTATCTGGAGAAGCTGGCCAAAGAGGGCCACATTCCAGAGTTCATCAAGGAGGGTGATGCCGGCGGCAGCGAGGGCCGGGTTCACCAGAGCACGGCCCCGGCTCCAGACAGCGAGGACTCAGAGAAGATCATCAATGTGATCCATCTGGCGTCCTCGGCTCCCGCTTCCTCGTCCCGGGGAAGCTCCCAAACCCGTGCCGAAGCCAGGAGGGCTTCGCACGAGAAAGAAGTGATGAAAGCCGACCTCGCCCCGGCGTCCAAGAAAGCCCGCCGCGACAGACCAGCCATCTCGTTCTCAGATCGAGATCTAGAGGGGGTCCAAGTCCCTCACAACGACCCCCTGCTCCTCACCATGAAGCTGAGAGACTTCACCGTAAAGAGGATCCTCGTCGACTCCGGCAGCTCCTCCGAGGTCCTCTACTACGACTGCTTCAAACGGATGAAACTCTCCGAAGCAGACCTCACGGAGGTCGTGCACCTCTGCTAGGGTTGTCCGCTACACCAGTCTACCCTAAGGGTAGAATCACCTTGGAAACCCAAGTTGGCGGAGCCTCCGTGACAGCCGACTTTCTGGTTGTGGACTGCCCCTTCCCCCTACAATGTCATTCTGGGCAGGACGTGGCTCCACAAGCTAGAGGCAGTTCCTTCTTCCTTCCACCAAAAGCTGAAGTTCGTCCATGAGAACGAAGAAGGCAAGATGGAGGTAGTCACAGTAAAGGGAGACCAGCAGCAGGCCAGGCAATGTATGCTGGCCGCCGTTCCAGCAGTAAAGGAGCCAGAGCGCGTCAACCTGGCCGAATTCGAGAAGGGTCTCGACGAGATCGGCAGGGACCCTGAGAAAAAGAGCATCGAGGACCTAGCCGAGGTCAGGCTAGACCCGGCAGACCCAGACCGTTTCTTCCTGATCGGCACCCAGCTGTCGGACGAAGAAAGGGCCGAACTCTCTCGGTTCTTGATGCAGAATGTGGACGTCTTCGCTTGGAACCCAAGTGAGATGCCCGGGGTCGACCCAGAGGTCATGTGCCACAAGCTCAACGTCGACCCCGACCACAAGCCAGTAGTGCAGAGGGCCCGCAGAACCGGGCTGCAGCAGACAGATGCGGTCGTGGAAGAGGTCGACAACCTGCTAAAAGCAGGGGCCATCCGGGAAGTCCAGTACCCGGTATGGCTGGCCAACACGGTGGTCGTCAAGAAGAAAACTGGAAAGTGGAGGGTTTGCGTAGACTTCACCGACCTGAACAGGGCTTGCCCTAAGGACAGTTTCCCCCTCCCGAAGATTGACCAACTGATTGACGCCACCGCCGGTCACGACCGAATGAGCTTCCTTGACGCCTACCGCGGCTACCATCAGATCCCGCTTTATGAGCCCGACGAGGAGAAAACATCATTCATCACCCCCCGCGGCACTTACTGCTATAAAGTAATGCCTTTCGGGCTGAAGAACGCGGGGGCGACCTATCAGCGCCTCGTCACAAAGATGTTCCAGGACCAGCTCGGCCGAACGGTAGAGGTTTATATCGACGACATGGTCGTCAAATCTGTGCGCTCCAGCGACCATCTGGCGGATCTCGGCCAAGTCTTCGGCATCCTTCGCGCTTACAAGCTCAAGCTCAATGCTTCCAAGTGCGCCTTCGGCGTAGCCTCTGGCAAGTTCCTCGGCAGCTTGGTGACGCGGAGGGGGATAGAGGCCAATCCAGACCAGATCACTGCCATCCAGGACATCCAGAGTCCCTCCACCACAAAGGAAGTTCAAAGCTTACAGGAATGGCCGCCGCACTCAATCGCTTCATCAGCCGCTCGTCAGATAAGTGCAGGCCTTTTTTCCAACTGCTTAGGAAAAATTTGAAGTTCCAGTGGACCCCCGAGTGCGACCAGGCATTGGCCGCACTCAAAACTTATTTAATGTCACCCCCATTACTCTCCACCCCAACTCGGGGGGAGATTCTGTATTTATACCTAGCGGTCTCGGATCACGCAGTGAGCTCCGTCCTCATCAGGGAGGACGAGGGAGTTCAAAAGCCGATCTATTACACGAGCAAGACCCTGCTCGATGCCGAGACCAGGTACCTACTGTTGGAGAAGCTTGCGTTGGCTCTTGTCACCGCCTCCCGCAAGCTCTCCCATTATTTTCAATCCCACACTATTGTGGTGATCACGGAGCACCCACTCCGTTCATTGTTCAAAAAAGCTGACTTTTCAGGGCGCATATCAAAGTGGGCAGTTGAACTGGGGCAATATGACATACAGTACCGTCCCCGAACTGCAATCAAAGCCCAGATTCTGGCAGACTTCATAGTCGAATTCGCCTGCCCCAACCCGGCTCCGACCCAGCTCGGCACGGCACTGGGGGGCACAGGGCAAGAGCCAGCTAGAAACAGAAGTCCAGCAGTCTCCCACCTCGGCATGGAGGATCTTTGTCGACGGGTCGTCCACCTCCAAGAGAGCTGGCGCCGGCATAGTTCTCCAATCGCCAGAGGGACTGGTCATAGAGCAGGCTTTCACCCTCGACTTCAAAGCGACGAACAATGAGGCAGAGTACGAAGCACTGATTGCAGGGTTGAACAGCGCCCGAATCCTCGGAGCCCAGCACCTGGAAATCTTCAGCGATTCTCAACTGGTAACTAGCCAGCTCGCTGGAGACTACCAGGCCAGGGACGACAGGATGGCGGCCTACTTAGCCCTGGCAAAAAAGCTACTCTCCCAATTCCAGAAAGCCGAGGTCAGGCAAATCTCCCGAGATACCAACACGCACGCAGATGCGCTTGCAAACCTGGCCTCCGCTGTTGAAGCAGGAAAGAAGAGGACCATCGAGGTCGGGTCAGTATCGAGGTCAAGTCTAGAACTCCAGTCATCTCGGCTTGTCCTCTGTGCTGACCTCGGCCCCAGCTGGATGGATCCAATCGTCGCCTACCTGAAGGATGACCAGCTCCCCGAGGACAAGACAGAAGCCCACAAGATCAGGCTCAAGGCAGCCCGCTTTTGGCTCTCTCCAGAAGGCAAACTCTACAGGAAGTCCTTCACAGGTCCATACCTCCAATGTGTCCACCCGACCAAGGTGGACGACTTCCTGTACGAGATTCACGAAGGAATCTGCGGCAGCCATATAGGAGGTCGCTCATTGGCCTACAGAGCAATCAGCCAGGGTTACTGGTGGCCCTACATGCAGAAGGACGCCCAGGTCTACGCCAGAAAATGCGAGAAGTGCCAGAAGTTCTCCCACTCCCTCCATCAGCCAGCGCAGGATCTGAGCCCCCTCTCCAGTCCATGGCCCTTCGCTCAATGGGGCCTGGACATTGTGGGGCCTCTTCACCGAGCTCCAGGGAACAAAAGATGGCTGATAGTGGCTACGGACTACTTCACCAAGTGGATAGAGGCTGAACCGTTGTCTTCCATCACGGACAGGGACTCCAGGAACTTCGTCTGGAAAAACATCCTCACGAGGTTCGGCATCCCCCGGACCCTGATCTCGGATAACGGGACTCAGTTCGATTCCAAATCCTTCAGAGATTTCTGCCAAGAGCATGGCATCAGAAACCATTACTCCACCCCGGCATATCCACAGAGTAATGGCCAGGCAGAAATCTCCAACAAAGTGATCCTGGACGGCCTGAAGAAGCGACTGGACAAGGCAAAGGGCAGATGGACAGAAGAGCTTCCGAGCGTGCTGTGGGCGTACAGAACAACTCCAAGGAGGTCCACCTCGGCGACACCATTCTCTCTGGCCTACGGGATGGAGGCGGTCATTCCCCTGGAAATCGGCCTTCCTACCCTGAGGACAGAGCTGGTCGACCAAGGTCGGAATGAGACGAACCTGGCAATGGAGCTGGAGCTGGCAGGACGAACGACGTAGAAGCAGCAGCCCTGAGACTAACCGACTATCAGCAACGGTTAGCCAGGGCATACAATCAAAATGTCAAGGAAAGAAGGTTCACCACGGGAGAGCTCGTTTTAAAGAAGACCCTGCCAGCTGACAGAGAACCAAATGAGGGGAAGCTTGCCCCGAACTAGCACGGCCCGTTCAGAGTAGTTTCACTGGCAGGAAAGTCAGCCTACAAGCTCGAGGACTTGGATGGCAGGCCATTGCCGAGACCGTGGAATGCATCTCACTTGAAGAAGTTCTATTTCTAAAGATGTAATGAACTCCAGAATCAATAAAAGCCGCTTTTGCCTTGTCAATCTGTCTCTCTGTTCGACTCCGGCAACTCAGGCTCCACGCCTTGGAAACGGCTCCGAGTTCATACACTCTGCCTTTCCTAAAATTCCGTGTCTTAGGGCACACAGGCTCCACGCCTTGGAAACGGCTTCGAGTTTATACACTCAGCCTTTCCTAAAATTCCGTGTCTTAGGGCACACAGGCTCCACGCCTTGGAAACGGCTTCGAGTTTATACACTCAGCCTTTCCTAAAATTCCGTGTCTTAGGGCACACAGGCTCCACGCCTTGGAAACGGCTTCGAGTTCATACACTCTGCCTTTCCTAAAATTCCGTGTCTTAGGGCACACAGGCTCCACGCCTTGGAAACGGCCTCGAGTTTATACACTCAGCCTTTCCTAAAATTCCGTGTCTTAGGGCACACAGGCTCCACGCCTTGGAAACGGCTTCGAGTTCATACACTCTGCCTTTCCTAAAATTCCGTGTCTTAGGGCACACAGGCTCCACGCCTTGGAAACGGCCTCGAGTTTATACACTCAGCCTTTCCTAAAATTCCGTGTCTTAGGGCACACAGGCTCCACGCCTTGGGAAAGGCCTGCAGTTCCTACATTCAGCCTTTCCTAAAGTCCGGGTTCATACACCCCTCAGAAGGCCATCACCGGACTCACTTTCGCCGAGCCAAGGCCAACGGAATGGGTCCATCTCGGCACAATGCATCTCGTCTCGGCCAAAGCCAGCCCTTTCGGCCGAGGTCAGTGCCAGCATTCAAACACAAATCCAAGCATTCCAGAACAGCGTGAAGAAATGAGAAAAAGAACTCAAAAGCACTGTACACAGCTTGGGAAATCAGAAAATGCCTTTTCATTCATTGCAAACTGCTTCGTTACAAGAAATACATAACAGAAAGCAGAGTACAGAAAGGAGGACCACAGTCCTCTAAAAACAGAAAATGGAGAGAGGCTAGGAGACTCTGATCTTCACTGACTCTTCAGGCAGAAGGCTCGAGGACGCCGAATCGCCACCTAGAGGTTCTGAGCGATCCTGAACCTCGCTGGGCCCTGCACCACCCTCGGCGGCTAGAGGAACCAACCAAGCCGGAAGAAAACCTCTCGGACCAGCAGAGCTCCAACCCGCCTGCCGTACGACGGGCGCACAGGGTCGTGTTGGACGAGAATGCGCCACCATCTCCTTGCAGCGCATCCTCACTCTGTCTGGCGAAGGGCCAGTGGCCATGGACCCGCGTTCAGAGAGCGCGTGGCCCACGGGGAGATCCTTCAGAGAGCGCGCAGGCCACAACAGCCTTCCCCCCTCGGGGGCAGCCGTCCAACGGCGCAGGGTTTTCCCCCGGATCAAGTAATCTCAGGCACCTCCCAGACATGGTTCTTATGTTCCTTCCTTCTCCCATGGCAGACCTGTTCCCCCTATTTATAGGATGGAAGAGGGTTCAGTCTCCAAAGGGAGTTATGGGGCGAAGTCTCCCACGCGTTGTTGGGAAGGCGCGATTATTGACCAGCGAACCCTATGGCGCCACGTGGAGACATCCGTCAGGCTCCCTCGTCTGCCGCGCCATCATGTTCATTGCTATTCAAGATCACCTAAGATACGGAGGATCAGCGCGAATACCAATGAAGATCACCCAAGATACGGAGGATCGGCGCAAATACCAAAAAAGATCACCTAAGGGAGCTGTCTACCAAACTCAAGCAATCAAAGAACTCAAGCTTAAGAGAGAAAGCGCGAGTATTTCAAAAAAAAACCTTCAATTGTATTAAAGTCTCGCTCATTACAATGATCAACAAATACAAATTGAAGAAAGTTACAAAGCACAAAGCAAAAGAGCAAAAATCCCGAGGTCCCGAAGTCCCGAGGTCATGACCGGTCAGTTGTACGGGCTGCGGCGTCAGAGGCCTCACCAGATGGACGGGCAGAGTTCGGCACCGGAAGCGGGTACGGAGGCGGCTCCCGAAAGGAGCGGTGGCCCTCCGAGACCCCGACCTCTTTCAGGCCGGCAAGCCACCCTTTCGCCCAAGCCTTATCCCTCACCACAAGAACCCTTTCCTTGTAGTGGGCGGTGACCTGCACTTTGGCATCCTCGAATGCAGCATCGCACTCGGACTCGAGCTTCGCCTCAGCTTCATCCGCCCTCTTGGACTCGGATTCAAGCTTCGCCTCGGCTTCGTCCGCCCTCTTGGCCTCGGCTTGAAGCAGGGCCGCGTAATCGTCTCCCATCTTTGAGATGGAGACCTCGAGCTCGGCCACCTTGGTCCGCTCCGCCTCGGCTTCTTCCTTCGCCTGCTCGAGCTTCGCTGCATATTCCTCTTCCACCCTAGCCAACTTCTGGCTCACAGCGTCCAGGGATTCCTGCAGGCCGTTCTTCTCCACGGACAGCTCGGCAGCGTCCGCGCTGTACCTGCGGATCCTGTCAGCAACGGCCATAGACTTCTGCGCCGCCTGCCAGAGAAATAAGGTGTACATGTTAGACCTAGAAGGCATCAGATGCTAAATCGCTGGTTTGACGAAGCGAAATGAAGACTTACCGCGAAGTTGGACTGCAACATCGACAGGATCAGCTTCTGGTCACTGTACTTGTCCAGCCGCTCCATGTCCCGGGGAAGGGCGCAGGCTCGCCCTAAAGCCTCGAGGACCGGGAGCTCGATCTTGTGAAGAATGCAATCCTCCATCGTCATCGGCCTCCCCGGCCCAAGCATGAAGCTCGGCTCCCATAACGGCGGCCCCTGGGGCAACGAGGCAGCAGCCGAGCTAGGGCCCGCGTCAGTCCTCGCCACCTTCAGCGGCCGAGTCTCCTCCTGCTCGACCTCGGCGGGGGGCAAGCGTACCCCTGGATCAACAGGGCTAGGGGGCGCGTGAACCTCCGCCACCTCTGCAGGAGAAGCCACCCGAGCCCTCGGAGACGGATGCCTCGGAGAACCTACCGGCTCCTGGGGGGCTCGGGCGTCCTCCACTCCAAGCGCCAAGGCCTCGAGATCCTCGAAGGACAAGCGCCTGGTGTGCCTCATCTCGGATCCTGGCGAGGGAGATCGGGCAGATTGACTCGATTCCCTTCCGGAGACCTGGGGAAGTCTCGATCCCGCTAAGGAAGCTAGGATTCCAGACGCTTGCCCTAACTTCAGACGACGCCCGCGAGTGCTCTGCGACCTCCGGAACGGCCTGCTCCTGACCAGCCCCAGATCCGGCACCTTCACTCTGGATCGGCTCTACGGTGCCCCTCAGATACCCGCGGTACTTCGGCTTATACTCTAGCAGCGACCAAGCCACCCTGCCGTCGTGACCGCTGTACCGCTTCACCAGACGGAGCCAGGCATCGTTCCTCTTCCAGATGTATCTGGCAGCCCGCTTCCTCTCCTTCAAAGCTGCAATAATCAGAAGCATAAGCACGACAGAACAAAAAGAAACTTGAAGAAAAAAGAAAAGAAACGAAAGGCGTTTACTTGGAATGGTACCAAAGTGGCGAGGGACCTGGTAGCCTCTATCGGTGTCGGCCTCACCAAACTCCCAGTTCCCCGAGACGTACAGCAGATCGTCTCCAGCATACTTGCTCGAATCCTCCAAGTATCTGATGAAGCCATCCCGGCCTGGCTTAGCCCGGAGATAATAAGAATCTCCGGACCTGCATATGTCGTAGACGTCCTCAAGATCGAAGACGCCGAAATCGGTGCCCAGAACCTCATTCAACTTGACCGTGCCCATCACGATCTTGAAGGCATTCGGCAGCAGTTGGCAGGGGCAGAGACACCACTGACTCAGGCATCTCCTAAGGAGTGGATGAAGTGGAAATCGAACCCCGCCTTCTATCACAGCCACCAGCGGAAAAGGCATCCAACCTCCCGAAAAGTCGCGAGGGTTGTAGCCACGGGGTTCAGCACCCCTGACTTGGACATCAGCAGGGATCCTAAAGGCTGACCTAAAGCCCTCGATCGCTGCCTCGCTCTCTAACCAGTGGCTGTAAATCCCCATTCCTATCCCAATCTAAAAACAGAGAAACCCGCAGAAGAAGCAGAGCAGGAAGAACTTACGGAAGCAGAACGAAGATGCTGGACAGCGAAGAGACTCAACCTCAGCAGCGCACCACTCCTCAGATGAAGCTCCCTCGACAGTAGCTTGCCCTCTTCTGACGCTCGCCTCTGATTCAGAATCGCAAACGAAGGACAGAGCAGACCCCAACTGCCCTATATATAGCAGAGGCCCCCCTTTTCAGAAACCCTAAATCCACTACACCATTTCAGGGCTTTTACAGCGTGAAATGCGGGCCGTAAATGTAGGTTTACGGCTCACGGGGGTCGTGCCGTAAAAGCGCCTGCCGTAAAAGGTGTAAACTATTTACAGCGTGCATATACAGGCCGTAAGTAGGATCAATGCACGCCGAAAATAAGGCTCTTAGGCCTTTTTGGACCAGATTTATGGCCTCCTAAGCAGGCCGTAAATACTAAACTTTTACGACACGAACTGAGTGTCGTTAAAGCATTGGTGTGCTTAAGTTTATGGCACACGTAGTACGCCGTGAATACTTAAAACAAAAGATTTTTTACACAGCTTGCATTTGTGGGCTGTAAATGGGTTGTGTACAATCTGATTAACGGCTCCAAATGCAAGCCGTAATTGAGTATATGTTTTTACGACTTGCAAATGCAGGCCATTAAAGAATTGGAGAGTTTCAATTTACGGCTCGCAAGACGCGCCTTAATTATTTTTTTTATAAAAAAAATTAATTTTTTTTTAATTAAAAAATTAAATCCACATTTTTTTATTGCTACAAATACAAATTAATAAACTAAAATAAAAAAATGTAAACAGAACCTGCAAAGAAACGCTGGACCTGGACTTGCAGTCTATACAAGCTAGATAGGCCATGGGAAAAAATACATGAAAAGGATCATCCATTCAAATCAATACCAAAATAATTAGGGAATTCTTGTTTGTTCATTTACAAGATTCACAAGACACTAATAAATATGAAACCCATCCCACCAACCACTGCATTATTTCTATTTAATTGCTCCATGGGTGGAGTGATTACCTGCCTACCATAATCCCTACAGAAATACAAATAAATTACATATCCTACTCATAGCACTCCAATACAATACAAGGCAAACAAACATTTTTCTTCTTATAGGCATAAACAATACAAAATAGTCATAGGCAACTCAGGTTATTCATTTGTGCTTGACCCTCCAACTTTGAAGGAGTTGCTCAATACCCAAACCCTCTAACTCGTCCTCGTGGATCAGGACCGAGTACCTTTGCAACAACGTCATCTCTAAAAGAAGAACCATTTTCTTGTGCTTTGTATTTTTTGACTTGTTGTTGTATTACAATAGAGCAAGAAAATGTCAGCAATAAGATGCTAATGTTTATCTATCAGCAGGCAGAGTATCAATATGAATAATAAGATGTTTATACTAAAAAATAGTATTTGCAGAACATAATTAAAAAACTAAAATTAAAAAATCCAGAACATAAAAATAATAACCAAAAGTGAAATGCACATTAAAATAAGACATCAATTTTAAACGTATAAAAGACAATCAAATAATTAATTATAAAATTTTCTTTGCAGGCGCCGACTATTGGGGGAAAATTCCAGAAAAGAATCCATCATGACTTCAAGTATTCAACTGACCCATATAACTAAATCTAGACAGATGAAAGCTTATAATCAAAATTACAAACAAAAAAAAAATCAACTTACAGTAGGGGTGGCAAGCTTCAAAGTGCTTCTATTTTAAACTTTTAAACTTCTATTTCATGCTGATTGCTGGTGCCTGGGAGACTTCAACCTCATTAAATAGCAGCATGTGAGAAGATAGCATCCAATATGGCTTCAAAAACTTGAAAAAAACAAGGGTAGTATAACTCAGATCCTTGCTTGGCCAAGCCATTAGTTACATCATTAGATCCTTGCTTGGCCAAGCCATTATTCGCTAGGTCAATAGGAACCAGCTTTATAACATCATGCAACCCCTACACTCGAAAAATAACCATCATCAACAAAGACGTATCCCATCAACAAAGAAGCATCCATACTATTGAATTGAAAACTATAAATTCAAAGGAACAACCAATAAATAACATTTATTTAGAATCTATTGGTAAACCCAACTGGAGCAAACATTGCAATTTCAACAAATGAACTGAATGAACAGAGCAGAGTATCTATTGGTAAAGAATAGGAAATTAAGCAAGGTCAAAAAACACAACTGGAGTAAACATTACACATTTTTAATAAGCAGAGCATCTACTGTCAAATAATAGGAACTTAAGAACAAAAAACCCAAGTGGAGTAAGCATTACACAGTTTAACAAATGAACTGTGAATGAACAGGGTCCGAGTATCTACTGGCAAATAATAGGAAATTAAGCAAGGCCAGAAAACCCAACTGGAGTATACATTACACATTTTCACAAATGAACAGAGTATCTACTGACGAACAATAGGAAATTAAGCAAGGCCAGAAAAAACAAATGGAGTAAGCATTACCCAGTTTAACAAATGAACTAAAAATAGTTTAAAGAGTTCTTCTAAGCACCAGTAGATTTAATGAAATGAATGTCAATGTAATTAAAAAAAAATTGCTTACCTACATTATCATAGCACTGGAACTCTCCAAGCTCCCTAAATTGCCATGCCCCACGACAGCTTCTCCGAAGGGCAAGAAGGATATCTCAACTCACCAGCAGGACCTATTCCAACTTGAACTCCCTGAAAATTAAAAAACCAATCAGATCCCCATTTTAAGTGGGGTAGATCATTTTCATCATCACCAAATAACAACCCATGAGTTCAAAAATAGTAACAACTCACTGTTATGATATCTCCCAGAAACTCTCTAAAAGTATCTCTAAAGTTCCTCATAAAATCCGAATATGCTTGAATTGGAGACCACTTGTAAGATTTTAGATTTTTCAAACAAGAACCTATAGAACAAAAGCTCCTCTCCATTCATTCATAAAACTGAATTATCAGAAGTTAACTTTGATATTTTTTTTCTTCATAACTAAACATGCCTTGCCCAGCTTAGGTCTCAGGCACTCATACAAAACATGTCATCATTCAGTCCCATCTTTCCATAATAAAAAATTAGAAAATGTGAAAAAAGATGCAGTAGGTGTATCATATTCTTAAAAGAAATTACCAGCTAGCTCTAGTTAGACATACATGTTAAAAGATGCCCCTTATACTATCATAGACATCCAAATTTAAAGTTCTTTCCTCTAAAATAACATCACCAGTTCAGAATTATTAATGACCAGTATAAGATCTCAATTGGGAGACTAACCAGTACTATCGATTCATTTCCGTCATGTGCCCACTTCATGCAATTGGGTTCGTATGGCTTCCAATTCGTCATTCTTCTCTTTTAGATTATGATGGGAGAAGATAGCATACAAACTTTTTTTTTTCTTGTCGTTTGATGCTAGCATGAGCTCTCTTAATTAATAAATGAAGAAATAAACAACCAAACGATTAGATGATGGAGAAACCTTTTATAATTGCATCATAGCATTTCCAACATCAATCCAAGCACTACAAAGCTCCAAACTTGTGGAAAATTGCACACCCATTACATGAAAAGGGAACAATTGTACCAAAATCAACAGACTTGAAAAACCCAAAAGTCACTGCTAGCATTTCTATTCATACACCACCAATGCAAACAGAATAAGAAATAGTGATACACCCAAGGTCCCAATTCCCAAATCAATGATTCTGTAATGTTCCAAATCAATGCCATAAAGAACACTCGTTACATGAAAAAAGAAGAATCTTCCAAAACCAACCTAACTAAATCAGCAAAACATCAAAGCTAGCACTTCTATTCATAGCTCAACAATTGCATCAAAACTAGTGAAACCCATCAATACAAACAGTACAAGATAGCAAATCAGTGCAAAAACAAAATACCCATTTCAAAAAACAATCCAGTTCTTGTAGCTCAAATCTCACCAACATTATATGATACAACCATCACAACCATCTTACGAGGGGTCTCAATTACATATTGTTAAAACAAGTTGGTCTAACCATTCATTTTGCATACTCTTGATTTAATAGTTATGATTATTAAATCAACATTTAAATTTGGCCATGTGTAATCTATAAATCCGCTCTTTGTCTAGCCTTCCATTTTATAAATGCAAGTGGGTGAAGTTAACATAAGGCAGTTGGACATATTATATGGCATTATGGTTCCTTTATATTTCTTTATGGCTCAGGGTAATGCATTCACATATTAGCAACTGTGACTGCCAAAATCTTAAATACACAAGTAAAAGAAGAATAACCTGATCACATGAGAAGATAGTCCAAGCCAAGGTCTTGTTGAACAATACACTTCCTCTAAGCATACTCACAATATAGCGCAAGCCTTGAATGAAGGAATAAGAAGCAGCTGTTGCATTAGCTATCACCAGAAACCTGCATCATAAGGTTAAGGAAAACTACATAAGAAAATATCAAATGCAGCGTAAGAAATTCAGACTAGATGGACATGTACATGCATTCATCCTAGCCATCCAATAAATGTATCACCTGATAAACATGTTATAACCCAAAAATTGGATTGATCATGGATCCTAATAGTGCATTCAACAGATCTTGCTGTTGATTCCTACTTTTTTTTTGGGTTGGCTTAGATGGGGAAGTTCTATGATTCCTACTTTTGTGTCTGTTGGGGGGTTTGAAATTCATCTGCTTTTTGGTTTTTATGAGATGGGTGTTGGGTATTTCCTAGTTTTAGCTAATTATTCCTAGGTGGGTGGAAGAAGTTTCTAACTTTTTTTGTTTGCATTCCTTTTTGTATGGGTTGTTGACACTTTTAATTCTTTTTTCCCTTCTAACTGCTACTAGATTTCTCTATTTTTCTTTTGTTTTGGATTAGTTATTCCAAATTCTTTCTTTTTTGTTGATTTAATCTGATGGGTATTCTCCAAACTCTCTGTTTTGTGACTTTTCTTTTGTGGGATTGTGAGATTTCTGCAATTTGCGTTTCTATATGTGCTTCCTTTTATAATGGTGACTATTTAAAATTCTTCTCCTTTTTGCCTGTTTTTTTAGTAGGCAACTTTTGGATCATTTTTGTAGATGGATCCCATAGGTGAAGAGCAATTAGATTATGGGGATGATGAGTATGGAAGGGGGAGCTGGGTCCAAGGCCTGGCTAGGCCCTATGCTAGATAGAGTTTCTAAACAAGGCCAGGTCAACCAGTTGATGGATCCATTTATTATATTATGCATTTACTCACGTCATTCAAGTTCTTTCTACAGTGCTTATATAAAATATTTGACCAATTGTCTACATTCAGTGTCAATATGTGGACAGTTATTTGACAAATGGTCTGCATTCGGTCTTTACATCTAAAATATATTATATCAGAAAAATAAATGATCTATAGGCTTGTGTGCAAATGAGAATATTGAGATAACACTCTTTTTTTTTTGGTTGAGCTGATTCAAGTTGGCATGTGGGCCTCTAATGCATCACTCTCTTCTTGAAAAAAGAATTCCTCCTAGATTTCTTATTCTTCAGACACACTAAAAAGGGGCTGTTGTATTTGGTAGAACCGTAGGAGTGGTGATCGTGATGGTGTCAATATTGGTAGGTGAGTTCTGATACCAACTAATGTAGCAAGATCAAGGTTCTTGTCGACCCCTGCAACAAATCTGAGGTTCTTGAAAAACAAATGCATATCCATAAAAATAAATACATATTCACTTGCCTTTGGGTGAGGAAATCCAAAATGCTCAAATCCACAACTTAGCTCAAAATGCCCAAAACCTATGAATTAGAAACAAACCCACATAAATAACCCTACAGATCACAATCTAACATGCTAACAAGTTTCAAAACTTCATTATGATAGCAAGAAATGAAGAGATAGAGAGAGAAAGGACGACCCAGGAGAGTAAGGAATTGTTACACATTCACACATGCTGCATATGAATGAATTATAGAAACAAAAAACTTAACTAAAGTAAACTCTTCTTCATATGTGAGGAAGATAATTGACCTAAGATATATAACCATTGCGCATGCTGTGAATGGTCATATGCCTCAATATCATTTTTTGACTGAAGCATCATAAAAGATATGATCAAGTTCCATTTGTACTTCTGGCTCAATGGCTCTCAGTGTTATAGATCTTTTTTTTTAATTGTAATATTTTTTTAAGTTGAACAGTCCCTATGAGAGACCATTTTCAATTTAGACAAAAGCAGTACGAGACAAACTCAGGGAAACAAAAGCAGAAATAGATGAAGACAAGGAGACAGACCCTGTTCATTATAGACCTTGTTCTTTCCATTTATGGTTAAGAAGAGGATAGAACAGTATATGAAGAAGTATAGAAGAGGTGAAAACCGACATTGGTTCTTCTCCAAATTGATGTTCGACTACGTGCCCACTCTGATTAATAAGATATTTGAGATCTGATGTTCGACTACGTGCCCACTCTGATTAACACACATGATTTTTGTTCCCATGATACAGTTACTATAAAAATTAACAGAAACAGAGACTGCCCAAAACATTTGAAGCACTTACAAGTAGATCCTCTATCCACTATCTCTGTAATTCTCCCGAAAGTGATGCATGGGCACCAACATGTCAGGCAACCTGCCAATACACAAAATCCCAGATAAGAATAATTGAAAAATCACTCAAACAAACTACTGGAAGAAGAAGAATAAGAAGAATAAGAAGAATAAGATGAAGAAGAAGAGCACACACAATTTTTGTGGTTCCTACTGCCAGGAAGAACATTGTGCTTCCAGACACCAGAACCCATTCCCACACTCCTGACAAAATCAAACCCACACACAATCTCTATCCATCGTCAACTGAAATCCGGCCTCAAATCCCCAATAAATCCAAGTAAAAAACGAACCTAAGAACCCGAAAACCCTGAAACCCAAATCACTGACGCTGACACCTAATACCAAAAATCCCCTTCATCCGAGCTGAACCCAGTCGATCGATGTCCAAACTCGCCCCTCTGCCCCCTTCAACCTCCGTTTGGCATTCCAATGCCAAGCCCAGCAAACGAAAAAAAGAAATAAATAACAAGGTAGAAAGGAGAAGAGTAAGGAGAAGAAGAAGAAAGGGATTTGAGTTACCTCGGTCACACACCAGCAGCACCAACAACATCACAGAAACAGTTGTTGGCAGCAACTCCATTGACTAGTAGTGGAGATGGGTAGTAGCCTGTTGCAGAAGAATGATCGAATGGCTGATCAGATGAATGGGGAGGTGGATATGAGTCCTTTGGGTAGTGGTTTGCTATTCCCTCACCCTATTTGGCGATTCTGCGCACGGTCCGACAATGGAGAGGAGAAGATGATAGGAGGGTCGAGATGGGTCTGGCGATGGAGCAGAGAGAACCTGCTAAAGGGGGATGGGCGCTGCCTGAGATAGAGATTCCGGGAAGAGGGAGAGAGGGATGGAAATGAGGATGGGAGAGAGCGAGAGAGGGATGGGTATGAGCGATCGAGGGCCAGGGCCAGAGAGGGAGAGAGGGAGAGAGTGAGAACGGGATGGGGATGAGCGAAATAAAATGGGACAAGAGGGGGAGAGTCCGAAATCAAGGCGCGAAAGGAATAGGGCATTTGGCTGGGGGGGGGGGGTGGTGTTTTGGGGTTTGGGGTTATGTAAAATCAGATCTTCTAATAAAATCAAATCCCCAATACACAAAAACTCAAACTCCTTTTCCTCAAAACCCCACAAATAGTAGAACCTACCTACACAAACATCCCCCCAAATCCAATATCTCATCCCAAAACAAAAAAAAAAAAAAACCCAGATCCAAAAACCCCACAAAAACAACAAAAAGAAAAACCCAGAATAATAATAATAAAAAACAGATATCCTTATTGGAGATCTGGAGATCTCTATGAGAGGAGAGGGTGTGCTGGCGTGTAGGGGAGGTGCTGAGGGATGCGATGGTGATGCAGAGAGGAGGGAGAGAGGCTCTTACCTGTGAATGGGATGAATTCTGCTCGTGAAAGGAGCAGAGGGAGAGACGACGGGGCTCTGCGCTGCTGGTGGTGGTGGTGCGGTCTGCACATGGAGGAAGAAGGGCGACAGTCCGCGGGCGTGAGAGAGATGAAGAGCAGAGAGACAGGAGAGGCTGGCTGCCTCTGAGATGGGTCTGTGCAGGGGGATGCGAGATGGAGAGAGAGAGGGCCAAGATCGAGAGGGATAGGAGGTGATGTTGCTGTGCCTTGGTCCCGGTGTCAGAGAGATGGATGACGTCTGCGTGAGAGGGTGTTATCTTATTTCATTTCGTCGCCCAATAGTTCTCGAAAATGAACCGCCAAGCTAGATCGCGCGCCCCAAATTTTCTGTATTCCGCGACGAAATAATTTCGTCGTGGATTATTTTTCA
Organism: Litsea cubeba; assembly: GCA_012931725.1. Lineage (NCBI taxonomy): Eukaryota > Viridiplantae > Streptophyta > Magnoliopsida > Laurales > Lauraceae > Litsea > Litsea cubeba. The sequence goes on from CM022947.1 coordinate 68,876,003, forward strand.
GGGATTCTGCGACGACTTATTTTTGTCGTGAAAATTCTTTAATAAAAAATGGACCAAATGGTTTACCGACGAAAAAACCTGGTCGCCAAATAAATAGTTTCGTCGGAAAAACTTTACTTCTTCATGGCGCCAACTCCATTTTTTGGCGCAAAACTTTTCGCGGCAATATTTAGCGACAATTGAAAATTATCGTCGCTAAATAATTTGTGTAAGATCCCGACCCCAATCCTTTTGTTTAGCATTGTCTTAATCGTGGTTTAACTTGTTAAGCGAGATTTAATTTAGCTTGACCGCGTATTTGAGTTTGACCGGATTTTTCCCTTGCCTTGGAGATTTTGTAGACCGTTGACTTTAGTTTGACCCGGTCCTTAGGATTTGTATTTTATGGGAAATTACTTCGGATTTCTAAAAATTCGGGATTTGGAGTATTTCGACTCATTTTACGAAGTTTAACAACTTTCATATTTTAACCATTTTGATTTGATGATCAGAAAATGCGTTTTTCGAGAAAAATGGGCAAAACTGACTTTTCACATGAAATCTGTCCATGAATTTCGAAAATTTCAGAAATTGGGGAAAATACACTTTTCGGAAACTAGATATTTCGCCGATCGTTTTTGTCTCCTTCGTCGTTTTCATTCGGGGCCCGCTTATACCATTTTTAGCTTGATGAAGACCGGGGCCCACAAGACCCATTCTATAAGAGGGGAACCCCTCTCTTCTTCTCCTTCATTCGTTTCCAGCAAGGGTGAGCTAGGGCTTTCCCTCTCTTCCCACTCTTTCTCTCTCATCTGAAACACCTCTCTCTTGGAGCTCTCATGGAGGAATGATCTCCCAAGGTTCTTCTCCTCCCTCTTGGCTTTCCAAAGACCCCATTTTCAAGAGCATTGGGCTAGGACAACCCTCCTCTTCAAGCCCTTCTTCTTCTTTGGAACACCCAAAGGTTAGCATTGGTTTTCCTTTCTTTAGATCTTTGTTTTCCAAAACATTTTGAAGGGTTTTATCATTTATGCAATGGGTTTTCATGGAGGTTTGCAATGGATGGATTTCTAGGGTTTCTTCTTGAGCCATTTTGGGGATTTTATGATTTTGGAGCTTGAGGCCATTAGAGGACTTTCATGGAGTGTTTTACATCTTCTCTTGACTCAAGGCAAGTGGAATTTTCAATTAGTATGATGGTTTCATTTCTCTTGTTTGGTTTCATGGCATTTCATGGTTAAGTTCTCATCTCTTCATGATTTATGGATTTACTTTGAATAAATGAAGCAATGTTTTGTTGATTTCCTCTTATGCTATTGCCTTATAATGTATTGGAGGTTTGGTTTCACTTTAGTTAATTTGAAAATTTTGCTTTCTTTGTGTTAAGAGTTGGTGTTCAAAGAAATGGGGAAAAACTTTGATTTTAAAAGTGTTTGTTTGGTTAATTAGATTGCTATTGATTGGGGATTTGATGAGTTTGGAAGGTCAAGGAAGGGCCCAAATGATCTAGGAAATTTGTATGAAGGTTTGGGAATGAAAAAGAATCAAAAATGAAGAAAGAAAATCAGAAAAAAATGAAAAAGAGTGCATTCTGCACTCAGCCCGGACTGGGACAGAGCCCAGTCCGCTCGAGCGACCCAGTGGGCCGCTCGAGCGGACCAGGTTCTGTCTGGGCTTCGCTCGAGCGGACCCTGGGTCGCTCGAGCGAGGCCCAGTTCTGCCTGGGGCCTGGTTCAGGTCCGAAACTGGTCTGTTTCAAGGATTTTCTGGGCCCGTTTTAAATCTGTTTTGGGCCTGTTTTTGGGGTGTTCTTTGGGCCTATTTCTTGGACCATTCAAGTCAGTTTTGAGCCATTTCAAATCTGATATTGGGTCACCTTTGGGTCTGATCTTGGACTGATTAAAACTTGTTTAGTGGGCCTGTTCAGGTTAATGTTAGACTGTGTTTTAAAAATCTGTTCTGGGCCTGGTTCAAGTCTAGTTTGGGGCTGATTTGAAAATCTGTTTTGTGGGCATTCAAAGTCAGTTTTTGGGCCAGTGTAAAACCTGATATTGGGTCATCTTAGGTTCAGTTTTGTGGGCCTGTTCAGGTTGGTTTTGGTCGCTTTAAAAATCAGTTTTTGTGGGCCTGTTCGAAGTTTATTTGGGCTGTTTTTAAGAATTGTTTTGAAGGCCATTTAAGGATTAGTTTTGGATTGTTTTTAAAATCAGTTTTGTGGGCCACTAAAGGTCTAGTTTGGGTCGCTTTAAAAATCAGTTTTGTGGGCCTGTTCAGATTAGATTTGGGCTGTTTTTAAGATGTGTTTTGTGGGCCATTCAAGGTTTAACTATGAACTAATTTCAAGGTCTGTTTGGGCCGGATTTAAAGGATTGTTTTGGGGTTTGGTCCAAGGCCAGTTATGGGCCTGTTTTTAAGAGTTTTGTCGTTACTTCGATACTTGGAAATTTGTGAAATGGGAATGATGTGAGAATGAGGGTATGTGAGATTATCCGGGAACCTTCCGTGTCTCAATGTGCACTTTATCATTTAAACATTATGGATTTTCATTGGCATCAAACGCACTTTTTATTAATTAATGTTTAAAGGTTAAATGTGCATTGAGATGGTTCCTTGGAAGGTCATTAGGTCATTCTCCACTATCCATTCCATTTCAAGTCAGAAAAATGTATTCGTATTTGTATTTGCATTTGTATTTGTTTTCTTTGGTGAACTAATCTAAATAGCATCGGTGATTTGTTATAAAATCATGTGTCTTCCCATGTTCGAAAGGGTTGATCGTATGATTTTATACAAATCACTTTGATGTGTATTTGAACGGTTCACCATCGAAATTCGTACGTTTTCTCCGATTCGATTTGAAAGGAGATTTGGAGTATGTTTGTCACATTCGGGATTTCTTCGATGAGACCATGATTTGTTAAGATTAGTATTTTGAAAATGAAACCTCGAGGCAAGATTGGGCCAGAGCTATGTGGTGCGAGCCCATGAGCCAAAGAGGCTATGATTCCGAAAAACAAACCCCGAGGCAAGACGGGGCCAGAGCTATGTGGTGCGAGCCCCTGAGCCAAAGGGATTAGTATTATGTTAGATTTGTATCTGTTTGAGTTTGAAAACTAAAGGCACCACTAGGCTTAGGTCACCTTGTCGGGCTGATCACCCGGCTTGGGATCTTTACTCTGTCCGCCAGCTGCAGCTTGGATTCTGTCTGTACCGACCATGGCAACGGTAATTATCTGCCGGTCCCATTTGTATGGCTACGGTTCGGATACTTTTGATCTGCCGGTCCCATTTGTATGGCTACGGTTCTGATCCTTTGTTTAGTACCACGTTCAGTGGCTACGCTCTGTTTGCTCTTATTACTTCGGTAATAGGAGGATTTAGCTAATTGTGGTTGCCAGTGTTTTATCTGTACATTGCTTTAGGTTATGATTCTCGTTAGTTATACTTTTTATGCTCAGATTTGTTTAATGTCTACGATATCGATCTTTATCATATTGTCACTATTATTCGGGATTTGAAATGTATTTCCGACGATTAAACGTTTGATGCAGGCTTTTATCTTTTTGGGATATTCGTACATCTGATATTGCTCTTTTACTTGTTTCGACATTTATGTTCGGTCTTTCGATTGTTTAGTATGCTTTATTGCCATTATTGTTTAGACTCTGCATTTGGTTTTACGATGATTTCGTCAGGTTTTATGTATGTTCTTTTATTTCATATTATTTGTTTAATTGCTTGCCAGACCGTCGTGTCTGACCCCTTTTGTTTGGTGCCAGTTTCTTCTCTTTTCTATTTGTAGGTGTTTGATCAGAGGAGGCGGTGGGACCGCTGTTCTGACGTGAGAGGCTGCCCGTTGATATCATCTAGATGTCAAGTGTGGCACCAGAGTTCGTATTGAAATGTTGGGGTAGGATTTCTGTTTAGTTGGTTATATGGTTGTATGGCTTTATTAGCCTTTTTATTTGAGTTGTAATTAAGACACTTGTTAATTGAAATTTGAATATGGGAAATAATAGATTTGTTACTACCAGCTCAGTGTGTTGTGATTTATGATTTATGCCAGTCTTATTACGAGATGGCTTTATGACATTGGTTGCGTACGACACGGAACCCGATGGCCACGGATTCCGAGTCGTAACACCTTGGTTAGCTTCCGCGAAAAATATACTCTGATTGTGTTGGGATGTGATTATCCTCATTCACGCGGATCTTGGGAACTATACAAAAGTTTCAAATTATTCCAAAATTTCGCACCCCGAGATCGGTTCGCTGCAGGTCCCGGTTTCGGGGCGTGACAGGTTTGGTATCAGAGCCAGGTTAGTTTCTAGGAAATAAAATACTCTAGAGACATTAAGACGTGTGGTGAGGATTCGTTAGATTGTGTCGATTTGTTTTCTCGTGTCTTTGTTTCGTTGGATTTGAGTCGGCTTTTCTTTCAGTTCGGGAGATTTTGCTTGTCTTTTCTTTTAGTCCTGTTGTTAGGAGATTTGGACGGCCAAATTTCCTCCTTAGTGGTGGAGAATTTAAAATCTCCATACTCTTGTTCAGTGTCTTTTATCTTTGCTTGTGTCGGAGACTGAGAACCTCGTGGAGTTAGTATGTTGTTTTCGGAGAACATCAGCAGACCTTCAACCTTCAGCGTCTTCATTGTGGTTAGTAAGAGAAGACATGTGCAGTTGCCAGTCAAAGTAGAACTTGAGCAGTATGTGAAGATCCCCTTTCAGCTAATCGGAGATCGTCATGCAGCGTACCAAGGTGAGTAAATGTGGATTTTGGGTGAACTCGGACCATCTTTTCGAGATGAAGGACTGCAAGAGGCATGTTACCTGTGGATTTTTATGAAGGGAGAAGTGACCTTAGTTAGTAAGGTTGGAAACTAGTGCTAGAAACTCAAGGATTTCCCGGATTCAACGAGCCTTGTCGTGGATTTGGCTGAGAATTTTCAGGACTTGCAGCTTAGCCGGTGTAGTTGATTCAGCAAGGGAGTACCTCGGTGGTTTGGATGTTCATTTCTTATTTAAAATGATTTTTCTTGATGTTTTCATCTTTGATATGTTTTCATTAATATCTATGATTTATCCTTGTGGTGTTTTAAAAATGGATTTATGTTTCTTCTTTGAGGCTTATTTTGAATTAAAAACTATATTATCATACTCTTTCATGAGTCACATGATTTTGTTTTCAAGATTGGTCTTTAAAAGCATGTAACTCAAAATTGTGTTTCTTCCTCAAAGAGTAGTGTGAGATTTCTATTTCATTGAGTTGTTTTCTATGGTTATGTAAAGTGAAATTTCTTAAAGGTTTTGTGTTTAGATTTTATGTAGATTTCCTACATTTGTTTTAACGCTCAACTTTGTTTAGATTTTCGCAAGATTTTATAAACAAATAAGTTAGTTTTCAACAAGGTTTAGTATTCAATTAACACTCAGATTTCAACGAAGTTGATGTATAGTTATACTATAAATATGAATTTCAAAATGAATAATGTTGTTTCATATTCAAACTTTGATAAACTTTATTTATTAAGTTCTACTTGATAATTTGAAGGTTCGGTTTCTACTATGTTTAAAATGATGAGATTTAATTAAGTAATAGTTTTAGTCCCTATGTTTAAGATTTTACGAGTTGTTTTGCATTGAATGGAGTGAGTAGTAATAGCCTTTGGTTGGAGTTCGGAGGTGTATGAAGTGAAGGGATTGACATCAGATTTGGCAGATATATTTTTGTTGATAACACCGTATCTAAGAGGTCAAGAGCAGCAAGTAGATAGAATCAGATGTGGGCAAGATTTCAGAGGGCATCACAGAAAGATTGGAAATTCGGAGTTGTGATTTCAGAATGAAGAAGTATTGACGGTATTTTTGGAGCCAAGAATCTGAATGGTACAGCGTAAGTAGGCGTATGGAATTCCAGGAATTTTCAAAGTGGGAATTATTTCGGAGAAAAACATGTCTACAATCACATCTTTGTGCAAGCATCGGGAGCACCGTGTACAACTTTGAAGGACTTAAGGCACAGGATTCCAAGTGATAGAAAGAGATAGAACTCACAGTTTCTTGAACCAACAGTGACTGACAAGGTAAATAAAAGAGTTGATCAGTGCAGGAACGACAGGTTGACACCGAGGATACTTAGGAGTGTTGGGCACCAGTTTGGTCAGAGAAGTTTGTTTCCGAGCAGATATGTAGAACAGTGTGAAGCCTTCAACCGAATCAGAGTGTGATTGACCGTGCATCTCAACGTCAGGTTTTGGTCAGAGGTTGTCTCAGTCACCAAGGTCTAGCATAAGGTGTCAGTGTTTTCGTTTGTCTTTTTGGGTTTTGGATTTCGATTTGGTTTAAGCCATTTGGAGGACCAAATGGATTCTAAGGGGGGGAGGATGTAAGATCCCGACCCCAATCCTTTTGTTAGCATTGTCTTAATCGTGGTTTAACTTGTTAAGCGAGATTTAATTTAGCTTGACCGCGTATTTGAGTTTGACCGGATTTTTCCCTTGCCTTGGAGATTTTGTAGACCGTTGACTTTAGTTTGACCCGGTCCTTAGGATTTGTATTTTTATGGGAAATTACTTCGGATTTCTAAAAATTCGGGATTTGGAGTATTTCGACTCATTTTACGAAGTTTAACAACTTTCATATTTTAACCATTTTGATTTGATGATCAGAAAATGCGTTTTTCGAGAAAAAATGGGCAAAACTGACTTTTCACATGAAATCTGTCCATGAATTTCGAAAATTTCAGAAATTGGGGAAAATACACTTTTCGGAAACTAGATATTTCGCCGATCGTTTTTGTCTCCTTCGTCGTTTTCATTCGGGGCCCGCTTATACCATTTTTAGCTTGATGAAGACCGGGGCCCACAAGACCCATTCTATAAGAGGGGAACCCCTCTCTTCTTCTCCTTCATTCGTTTCCAGCAAGGGTGAGCTAGGGCTTTCCCTCTCTTCCCACTCTTTCTCTCTCATCTGAAACACCTCTCTCTTGGAGCTCTCATGGAGGAATGATCTCCCAAGGTTCTTCTCCTCCCTCTTGGCTTTCCAAAGACCCCATTTTCAAGAGCTTTGGGCTAGGACAACCCTCCTCTTCAAGCCCTTCTTCTTCTTTGGAACACCCAAAGGTTAGCATTGGTTTTCCTTTCTTTAGATCTTTGTTTTCCAAAACATTTTGAAGGGTTTTATCATTTATGCAATGGGTTTTCATGGAGGTTTGCAATGGATGGATTTCTAGGGTTTCTTCTTGAGCCATTTTGGGGGTTTTATGATTTTGGAGCTTGAGGCCATTAGAGGACTTTCATGGAGTGTTTTACATCTTCTCTTGACTCAAGGCAAGTGGAATTTTCAATTAGTATGATGGTTTCATTTCTCTTGTTTGGTTTCATGGCATTTCATGGTTAAGTTCTCATCTCTTCATGATTTATGGATTTACTTTGAATAAATGAAGCAATGTTTTGTTGATTTCCTCTTATGCTATTGCCTTATAATGTATTGGAGGTTTGGTTTCACTTTAGTTATTTTGAAAATTTTGCTTTCTTTGTGTTAAGAGTTGGTGTTCAAAGAAATGGGGAAAAACTTTGATTTTAAAAGTGTTTGTTTGGTTAATTAGATTGCTATTGATTGGGGATTTGATGAGTTTGGAAGGTCAAGGAAGGGCCCAAATGATCTAGGAAATTTGTATGAAGGTTTGGGAATGAAAAAGAATCAAAAATGAAGAAAGAAAATCAGAAAAAAATGAAAAAGAGTGCATTCTGCACTCAGCCCGGACTGGGACAGAGCCCAGTCCGCTCGAGCGACCCAGTGGGCCGCTCGAGCGGACCAGGTTCTGTCTGGGCTTCGCTCGAGCGGACCCTGGGTCGCTCGAGCGAGGCCCAGTTCTGCCTGGGGCCTGGTTCAGGTCCGAAACTGGGTCTGTTTCAAGGATTTTCTGGGCCCGTTTTAAATCTGTTTTGGGCCTGTTTTGGGGTGTTCTTTGGGCCTATTTCTTGGACCATTCAAGTCAGTTTTGAGCCATTTCAAATCTGATATTGGGTCACCTTTGGGTCTGATCTTGGACTGATTAAAACTTGTTTAGTGGGCCTGTTCAGGTTAATGTTAGACTGTGTTTTAAAAATCTGTTCTGGGCCTGGTTCAAGTCTAGTTTGGGGCTGATTTGAAAATCTGTTTTGTGGGCATTCAAAGTCAGTTTTTGGGCCAGTGTAAACCTGATATTGGGTCATCTTAGGTTCAGTTTTGTGGGCCTGTTCAGGTTGGTTTTGGTCGCTTTAAAAATCAGTTTTTGTGGGCCTGTTCGAAGTTTATTTGGGCTGTTTTTAAGAATTGTTTTTGAAGGCCATTTAAGGATTTGTTTTGGATTGTTTTTAAAATCAGTTTTGTGGGCCACTAAAGGTCTAGTTTGGGTCGCTTTAAAAATCAGTTTTGTGGGCCTGTTCAGATTAGATTTGGGCTGTTTTTAAGATGTGTTTTGTGGGCCATTCAAGGTTTAACTATGAACTAATTTCAAGGTCTGTTTGGGCCGGATTTAAAGGATTGTTTTGGGGTTTGGTCCAAGGCCAGTTATGGGCCTGTTTTTAAGAGTTTTGTCGTTACTTCTTCGATACTTGGAAATTTGTGAAATGGGAATGATGCGAGAATGAGGGTATGTGAAATTATCCGGGAACCTTTCGGGTCTCAATGCGCACTTTATCATTTTAAACATTATGGATTTTCATTGGCATCAAACGCACTTTTTATTAATTAATGTTTAAAGGTTAAATGTGCATTGAGATGGTTCCTTGGTAAATCATTAAGTCATTCTCCACTATCCATTCCATTTCAAGTCAGAAAAATGTATTCGTATTTGTATTTGCATTTGTATTTGTTTTCTTTGGTGAACTAATCTAAATAGCATCGGTGATTTGTTATAAAATCATGTGTCTTCCCATGTTCGAAAGGGTTGATCGTATGATTTTATACAAATCACTTTGATGTGTATTTGAACGGTTCACCATCGAAATTTGTACGTTTTCTCCGATTCGATTTGAAAGGAGATTTGGAGTATGTTTGTCACATTCGGGATTTCTTCGATGAGACCATGATTTGTTAAGATTAGTATTTTGAAAATGAAACCTCGAGGCAAGATTGGGCCAGAGCTATGTGGTGCGAGCCCATGAGCCAAAGAGGCTATGATTCCGAAAAACAAACCCCGAGGCAAGACGGGGCCAGAGCTATGTGGTGCGAGCCCCTGAGCCAAAGGGATTAGTATTATGTTAGATTTGTATCTGTTTGAGTTTGAAAACTAAAGGCACCACTAGGCTTAGGTCACCTTGTCGGGCTGATCACCCGGCTTGGGATCTTTACTCTGTCCGCCAGCTGCAGCTTGGATTCTGTCTGTACCGACCATGGCAACGGTAATTATCTGCCGGTCCCATTTGTATGGCTACGGTTCGGATACTTTTGATCTGCCGGTCCCATTTGTATGGCTACGGTTCTGATCCTTTGTTTAGTACCACGTTCAGTGGCTACGCTCTGTTTGCTCTTATTACTTCGGTAATAGGAGGATTTAGCTAATTGTGGTTGCCAGTGTTTTATCTGTACATTGCTTTAGGTTATGATTCTCGTTAGTTATACTTTTTATGCTCAGATTTGTTTAATGTCTACGATATCGATCTTTATCATATTGTCACTATTATTCGGGATTTGAAATGTATTTCCGACGATTAAACGTTTGATGCAGGCTTTATCTTTTTGGGATATTCGTACATCTGATATTGCTCTCTTACTTGTTTCGACATTTATGTTCGGTCTTTCGATTGTTTAGTATGCTTTATTGCCATTATTGTTTAGACTCTGCATTTGGTTTTACGATGATTTCGTCAGGTTTTATGTATGTTCTTTTATTTCATATTATTTGTTTATTTGCTTGCCAGACCGTCGTGTCTGACCCCTTTTGTTTGGTGCCAGTTTCTTCTCTTTTCTATTTGTAGGTGTTTGATCAGAGGAGGCGGTGGGACCGCTGTTCTGACGTGAGAGGCTGCCCGTTGATATCATCTAGATGTCAAGTGTGGCACCAGAGTTCGTATTGAGATGTGGGGTAGGATTTCTGTTTAGTTGGTTATATGGTTGTATGGCTTTATTAGCCTTTTTATTTGAGTTGTAATTAAGACACTTGTTAATTGAAATTTGAATATGGGAAATAATAGATTTGTTACTACCAGCTCAGTGTGTTGTGATTTATGATTTATGCCAGTCTTATTACGAGATGGCTTTATGACATTGGTTGCGTACGACACGGAACCCGATGGCCACGGATTCCGAGTCGTAACACCTTGGTTAGCTTCCGCGAAAAATATACTCTGATTGTGTTGGGATGTGATTATCCTCATTCACGCGGATCTTGGGAACTATACAAAAAGTTTCAAAATTATTCCAAAATTTCGCACCCCGAGATCGGTTCGCTGCAGGTCCCGGTTTCGGGGCGTGACAATTTGTGTTTTCGTTTTAGGCGACGAGATGAATTTTCGTCGCGAAAAAACAACATTTAGCGACAAAATTTCAAACCGTCGCGAAATATTTGTCGCGAAAAATTATTTTTGTTGTAGTGAGAGGGTCAGAGAGATGAGGGATTGAGAAGAGGCGAGGGAACTGGAAATGATATGCACTTAAGCGGGCACGGGAAATGGAAAATGGGGCGGGCACAGTGTGGAATGTTATTTTTGGGGCTGAATTGATTTTGAAGGCCCGAGTTAACTTAATTTTATTCTTCCAAAACAAAAATAATGAAAATATAATTTTTTCAAGTTAAATAAATTATCAAAATTTGGCAAATTGACATTTGCGCCGATATAGGTATTTCGCCGGCAAAAAATATATCCTTTGCCGGCGACACAAATATTTTGTCGGTAAAACATAACATTTGTCGGAGAGAGAGAGAAGAGCGCGCAAGAGAGAGAGAGTGAAAAGAGGGTTTCGGTGGCGGGAGAGGGAAAAAAATTGGGAAATTTACCGACGATTATTTTTCGTCGCAAAAAATAGAAATCTTCATCAGTAAAAATATTTTTTTTTTTAAAAGTAAAAAAATCTACCAACCTTTACCGATGTTTTATATTAAATGTCGGTGATAAATTTTCCGACGCTAATTTTCGTCGGTAAAAAAAAATTTTCCGACACGTTTTGTCACGGGCAGACATGGGCGAGGTAAAATGAGATTTGTTGCCACTAACTCTATTGGTGGTGGCAACAAGCAAGAAATAGCCAAAAAAAAACACTGGCTGCGGCAAAAAGTTCGACTCTAAAAGTCATTTTTTTGGTAGTGTGAGCAATGGGTTCTCGGTGGGTATCGTGAGAAGAAGAAGGTGTGCGAAATTTTTTTGGTGTCAAGATTTGGGTTCTCAGCGGGTATCGTCTATCCCTAATTTGGGGTTAAATTTTGGGTGTCAAAAAAAGGGTGCGAAATATTTTTGGAATATTAATTTGGCGGGTTTCTTTTTTTACGGCATACGAAATGTGGGCTGTGAATGCTGATTAATCTTACAGCTTCTCAAAGCAGGCCGTTAACTTAATTTGAATGACTTGGCCTTTTACAGCGTGCATCATGTGGGCTGTGATACCCTAAATATTTTTTACGGCTTGCGAATGTGGGCCGCAAATGCTCAATAATTTACAGCGTCCTAAATGCACGCCGTAATTGTAAAGATCTCACGGCGCGCAAAATGCACGCCTTAATAAAGAGAAGAAAAAACCCTTTTGCGGCTCGCATTCCATGTGCGCCGTACTATTATATCATTTACGGCTTGCATTCAATGCACGCCGTAAATGACGCGCTGTAAAAGCCCTGAAATGGTGTAGTGATCGGGCGTGCCAAGGGGCGCCCTCTTGGATTTCGCGCGAATCATTTCCAAAATTTATTACGCCTCCCTGAAGCGGCGCGCAAATCATTTCGAAATTTGATTGCGCCCCTGACGAGACGGCGTGTACGACCTCGAAGAGACAGACAACCAGCCAGGAGACGACACGTGGAGCCGTCGAACTGTCTTCAGCATTGAATAGGGGACGCCATTTATCACCTCGATCATCCAAAGCGACAGCGAGTCCACCTCGAACACCCAAAGCGACAGCGAGTCAGGGCCGAAAGAGGCTCTCCCCCAGATAGACCCGGCTCATAGCTCCCGACCTCAACGGCACTGACGTTCTACGCGAGCTCGGAAGCTAGGGGGCAATTGTGTGGGGAGATTTCCAGAGCTACAGGATTAAGCTAATCACAGCCATCAGATGGGTTTAAGCATCCTCACGTGCCATCCGCGTGCCGTCTACGTGGCACCGATCTCATCCCGGCTACCAGGACAGAGGCCTTGGCCGGCATCAAACATCTCCGGGCCACAAGCGCCGAACTGGACCGCCTCGGGCATCATCTCGGCAAAGAGTCCATCTCGGCAAGGCCACCCCGGATGCCCTCTCAGTAAAGAACCCTACCTCGGCTAAAGCTACCTCGGCTGAAGAAGCCAGGACAGTAGCCGAAGAAAGAAAGAATCTTTGCTTGGGCCCTCATCCCCCACGTCATCAGGCACGTGGAGGGATTGGGTCACGAGCTAGTGGGACAGATATGACATCCAGCCGCCCACTATCTTCACCAGATCGCCACATGGCAGCATCCAGCGGCTGAAGCCACATCAGGGCAAGGCCCGAGGGAAGATCCGCTGGTACTCCTACCGCCAAAGGCGCCCAACACAATCTGGCCCAACAAGACACACATTTAATGCAATGTGGGCTGACCCGACTGGCATTAAATGCTGAGTGGGCCGGATTAGACTGCATTTATTACTTTGTGGGCTGATCATGACTTCCCAGTCAGATCATGGGACCCACACCAAAATATCCTCTCAGAGATAACGATCCAAACCTCTATAAATAGACCCCAAACACCATGCAAGGTACGCACAATCCTATACACAGAGCCTTACTCTGTCTCTCTTCTCCCTCTCTTCCATCGTTCCAGTTCATACACTGACTTTGGCATCGGAGAGCCTTGCGCCGCTCAGGCCAGGGTCCTCTGACCGTTTGCTACTCTCTTTCAGGCTCTCGGACGGCATCCAGACACCATCATCTTCCCGGATAAGTCCTGTAAGGCACCCTCTTATTGTGGGTCGTAATTTTCTGCACCTACAACTTCTTACAAAAGAAGGATTACGCAAACAATATACTACATTTTCCGGAAGAACCTCACGTCATAGAGCTTTACTTCAGTCTGTGTGTATATGCACCCCAACAGCAATGACCAAAATAGTGAGAATGCCGAAGAAGATGACTGCGTGAACCAGAATGGAGATCCCACTTGTGCACATGTTACCAAATTCAACCGCCCTTCTCGTTGCCGGCATCTGAATCAAGAGCCCCGGCGATAGGAGTATGAAGAGAATAACTGCGATAACAACTGGACCCCAGTCAGCCATCTCTCTCTCTCTCTCTCTCTCTCTCTCTCTCTCTCTCTCTCTCTCAGAGGCTCAATCAAGGAGGACAAACATACGGTATCAGGTCCTAACTTTTGTTCATCCAGGCCAGGGAGAGTGGATGCACAACTTGAAGGAGGAGAAGGGGCTAGTCTTTAAGAAAAGGAAAATGGTATGGGGTGGTTGCTTTAGTGTTGGCAACCGATGCTTTTTATCCATTGCAGTTTTCTTCCTTAGGCACTAAGGGTTGTCTCGATCTTTTGAGTATTATTGGACGAAAGACTGTTGAAAGTCATTTGTTCCAAATCTTATGTTCCAAAGCTTTTCCTTGTATAAGCTTTGGCCCAACCCATGAGGGAAGTAGGAGATTAAAGTAAAGAGAAAGGGCTACATAAAGCAAAGATAATTTTTTTTTCAGTGGGATTGGGAAGGGCATGGCCATAAGAAAAGATAAAGGAGCAAGGACTTGGGTGGGTTTTGTATAGGGAATTGGGATGCTTGCTAATGTAGTTCAGCTTTTGCAAAGCTAATGCAGGTGGGTCATGAAGGATCGTGCTAGCTGAAAAGGAGAAAGCCACGCTTCCAAGAATACTTTGGACCTAAGGAACCACAACATTGGATTTATTGAATTCTTTGATTTTTATCGTCTGTTTTGAAACCGAGCTATTGAATAATGGTTTGTAAGGATCCCAAAACAAATTAAAACCATGAGTCCACATCCCGTAAGACCTAGGTCTAAGGTCCTTTCTTCCGCAAGTGAAAGTCTTACACATGAATCCATTGCAGATGCTCACGTTGGTTTGGTGTGAAAGTGATACACGCGTAAATGTTGTGAAAATGACACAATTTTCAGCTAAAGATTTTGTAAGACCCCCGTCCCGAGTTAATTACAATTAACTCTCATTCATCAGAATTGAAGCTAATTAACTATATTTAATTAAGCTAACGATGGTTTATGGCCGAATGATATTGGATTGGCCTAAAAAAATGATTTGGGCTTAATGAAGTGATGATAAATGGAATCAAATGATTTAAATGGAGTTTAGACTCAAACATGTGAAATGAGGGACTTTTGCGTAAATACGAATTTACGTGTATTTTGTCGAATACAGAAACTCGTGATACCAACACGCGTATCTCGACGAATACGTTAACTTTCATAATAGACTTGAACTCATTCGACGAGAATTGGATCAAATGCCCCTTCATTTGACTCAAAATGTAATAAAATAGGAGGTGGAGGGTTTAACCGCAAACCACAGCTTATATAAGCTAAGAGATGGGTTTGAGTTGATTCAACTCAATCTCAAACCCTAGGCACCTTTCTTTTCTTCTTTAATCTCTCTTTCTTTCTTCCATTTCTTGCATCAAGAGAGTGGATACTTGGAGCTCACAAGTAAGTTTTGAAGAGCCTTCATCATCTTCTTCATCTTCCCAATCTTGGTTTTCATTTGTGAAGTCAAAGAGCTTGGATTGAAGGAGTTTTTATCTCAAAACTCAAACTATCAAAGGGATCTTTTCTTCAATTGATCTTCATTAGAGGCAATATATACATGTACTATGATTTATAGTGTTTTTAGACTTGTTAGAACTCTAAGAGTTCAAAACTCCTAAATTTCTCTTCAGAAATTCCGAGCTCAGAACTGAAGTTCTTGTGCAAGTCGGTCAGCCGACAAGCTGACCAACAACCTGACAGAACCTGTTTAGGTTCATTTTTAAGTGTGGTTCAGTCTCTGGAAAGTTGACCGACAGCTGACCGAGACTGAACCGAGACCACCTGATGAGAATGGATAAGAAATTCAGCTTCTGGAAAGCTGACCGAACTGAGTTCGGTCAGTCAAAGTGATGAATTCGGTCAGCCGACAAGCTGACCGACATGGTCTGGGGTCATTCTAGTGTCGTTCAATCTCTGGAAAGGGACCGAGACCTGACCGAAAATCCCATGATGAAATTGTACATAGAACTCAGCTTCAGTTCGGTCAGCCGAAAATCTGACTGACATGCTGACCGACCTTGTGGAAAATATTAGATTCAAGTATGATTTTCCTGATTTAAAGCCTAATATATACAGTCTACTTTTTGTTAATATCTAAGCCTGCATAGGTGTAAACTAAGTTCTTTGAATGCACAATTAATATCTATAAATTGATGTTCATCGAAAATAACATGTGCATTGGATAACGAAAGTTTCACTCAATTGGTTGGTTTTGACGTCTGAATAGAACATTGATATTGATATATTGAATTGTTTAGAAGACTGTCTGGATAGTTAATTGAATAGAATTGGATAAGAAATTGAATAGGATTTGATTTGATTCTTGAGTCTAACACTAGACTGTGATTCCCTAAGCTCACTATTGAGCTATCTTAACTTAATACACTGAATTATTGAATGAAAAGCTCATATATAGCTGAATTGGCTTCATAAAGCTCGTATAGAATTGAACTAAATTCGTACACTGAATTAATGAATTGAATTCTTATACCGAATTATTGAATGGACAGCTCGTATAGAGCTGGACTGAATCAATATACTGCTCTTATAGAGTTAGACTAACTTATACACGAAATTATTGAAGAAATGAATAGTTACGAAACGTAACAAAATAATGATAAGAAAGATAATAATGAAATGAAGAATTCCTACTGCAGTAGATGATGTGGGAGCATTCCGGAGTTCCGTGGATATGCCAGTGGATGCTAGTAGATTTTTCACTTATGTGATAAATTATTGATCCTTAAGGCCTAGGTCATTGAATGGTGCGCCCTTCCACCTTTGAGCCAGTAGAGGAATCCAAAGCCATATAATAGAAAGTAAACAACTCCTTGAAGCCTGGGTCATTGAATGGTGCGCCCTTCCACCTTGAGCTGAAGATGATAATATAAATGACTGCATAATTGATTAATGTTGTGTTTACAAATACATCGAGCTGCTTCCGTTGTAAGAACTCAATTAAATGAAATGAATGTCAGAGTAGATATCAATCTAATGATATTACTTGACCGAATTGCTTCCGTTGGAAGAACTGAATTAAAATGAAGTGAATGTCATAGTAAATATCAATCCGATGATTGATGAACGCCCCACCCCTTACCCATACATGATATTGTCCGCTTTGGCCCACTGGCCTCACGGTTTGTTTCTGATGAGCCTCAACCCATCAAAATGCCTCATGCAAGGTAAGGGTGTAAGCTCTAAATATAATCCCAATCACTTTCCTCTCTATAGTCGATGTGGGACTCCGGGGCGTCACATCCCACCCCCTTAAAGGCTGCACGTCCCTGTGCAGTAGCCTGCCAGCCCTCTTGGCCCGCCCACATATGGAAACCCGCCCACTTGCACCAGACCACGGCATGGGACCCACACTCGAACTAGTCGAGAGTCGGCTCTGATACCATTTGTAACGCCCCACCCCTTACACATACATGATATTGTCCGCTTTGGCCCACTGGCCTCACGGTTTTATTTCTGATGGGCCTCAACCTATCAAAAGGCCTCATGCAAGGTAAGGGTGTAAGCTCTACATATAATCCCAATCACTTTCCTCTCTATAGTCGATGTGGGACTCCGGGCATCACAATTGATTACTTGACTAATTATATTAGATTTGAATAGAGTACTGCTATGGTTATCATAAATAATGATTATTACTTGACTCCACTGATTAGAACTGTTCATTATAGAACTATTAAATTGGTACATTGTTATGTTCTTATATTGATAGTATGTACTATCATAGAACTGTAAATACATTGTTGAACAATCGTGTTCACGGTGTTATTGATGACATCATAGGCTCAGTTACCCGTATCGGTCTTGCAAGGCCGCGCCGCCTGGAGGTTAGGTCGAATGGATGTGGAATCGGAGTGCGAATAGAATAGAAACATTTTTTGAAATATTTTGTACGTTTTTGTTTCATAGGTTTGAAATGTAATTAGATGTCCCCTGCATTGTATTTAAGTGTGCAGTGGTTGACTTTATTACAATACAAATATGTATATATGAAGTTTACTTTTGGTAAAGGAACTCATATGATTAATAGTGTTTTAGTCAATGTATATATTCCGTAAATTTTATACATTTGACAGGTATTTGCATTTGATATCCCTTTTGGATTTCGTTTTAACTTTATGTTAATTCGGAGTTTACGGAAGTAAGTATGGATTACGACTCGGGGTTCGTCCGAGTTAATCAGATCTCGGGACTCGGCCGTGACAGATTTTCACACGTTCCCCTAGTGAAAGAGTTTCACATTGTACTGTGTACAAGGGTTGCATTACTGTACATCTCTGGACATCTATACACTATTGATTTCACATTTCTGGACATCTATAGGCCCCGTTTTCTTGTTTTTGACTGTTCATTCTCTTCATAAGGCCAAACACAACTAAGAAATCAAATCTAACACCTTAACTCCATCGTCATGGATTTTTAACAGTCTTGAAAAAATTACCTAAACACTGGATTGCATTACTGTAAATGACTGTTTTGGAGTCCTTAAATTGGCAATCGATTTAAAAAAAAAAAAAAAATTTTTCTTCTGGCCCCAAAAGCTTGATTTGAATCGTTAATCATCTTTAAAATGCATAAAATGGCTAGGTGGGTAAATTTCATGGTTTAAGTCATTATCGATTTTGATAGATTTGGTGAAAATGGTCTAGACAATTGGATCTTCATATCTGGGCTTTGTGGGCTTATTTTTAAAATCTAAAACCATCAACCCTCTTGAGGGCCAATTATGGGTGGGGTTACAGATTTTGAAAAATGTGTGAAAACTTCTAACCCGTTGGATTTGTCGTAGATTCATACGTTTAATGGTATGAGAAATTTGAGCACATTCACTACTTGTTACTTCATCCCAAATCAGTTCGATTCAGCAAAGTGTTAAGCAGAAATTCGACTACTCTTCATACAAATCAGAACGCTCTTGAATATTTGTACAGGCAAAACATAGTAGATCGAGAGTAACTATGGTAGTAGTATTTATTGATTTATTTAAGATTTGCTTCGTTTTTTCCGATTTTTAAATATAGGGGTATGCCTCTTGGAAGCATCTCCTTTTTGGGTGACTTCCTTGCTGTATAGTATTCATTGAGAAATAGAAGAACTAACTAATTCTTCAAAAAAAAAAAAAAAAAAAAAAAGCGCAAACAATGGAATGTCTTTCTCATTTGAATCTTCTGCACGTATAAATGATTCACATCTGGTCCTGTACACATGTGAATCATCTTCAATGCAAACAAACGATCCTAAAGTTGTTCCACATAATGACATTGCTTAGAGAGATTAAGAGCCAAGCCTGACGTCAAATTTCTTTAAATCACACCTCATCTTTTGGGATCATATGAACACATGAAATCAAAGAAATGCAAGGAGATGGATAGTGTTGGACATAGACATGGGATACATTATCAAGCGATTGAATTAATGATCGTAGTGCTTAGATTTAGGTCCACACACACACACACACACACACACAAAAAAAAAGAAAAGAAAAAAAAAAAGGGAACAAAAAGAGAAAAAGAGAGGGAAAAAAAAAAACACAGTGAAGAATTTAGGCAAATGCCACTTGAAAAAATTAAGAGAGTTGCTAATGCCACAATCGAAACTTCTTTGAGCATATCCCTCTCTCTATACACCCAAAATAAGTAAAAAACAATTCCAAATTTCTCTCTACACACCTATTTTTTTCCAAAATACCCAACCAGTCTAACTGTCAATTTCTCAGTTCACTCCCCTTTTCCCTGGCTTTCACCTGACCCTCTCTCCCCGCTCCTTCTCTCAGTCTTTTTCTATCTCCCTCCTTGAACCACCCGCCGCCCACCATCGCCTTCTTTCTCTCCCTCTCCCCTTCCGGCGGTGCTGCGTAGGACTGTACACGGAATCGGATTGGTGCGGATTGGGGCCAAATCTGTCACCAATTCGTGACTGTTAAAATCCGATCCAACCCGATCCGTGGAGGACCGGATCGGATCGGATTAATCCGTTCAATCCTTTCAATCTAATTTAAATATATATATATATATATCAAACATGTTGTAAAAAATTATATTTTGACCCCTTAAATTTTTGTTCTTATTTTAAATTTAGACATCTTAATTTATGTTTAGACCTCTTATACTTTTTTATTTAATTTAATGTCAAAAGATCGGATCGGATCGGATTGAATCCGCGGATTGATGGTGAATCCGCCACCAATCCATTGCTAAACGGATTACAAAATTTTCAAGTCGTCACCAATCCGTTTACTTTCGGATCGGATAAAAATCCGCGGATCGGATCGGATCATATCGGATTTTCAGATTGACTGACTTTTTGTGCACCCCTAGTGTTGCGGTAGGGGGCGGTGGTGGTTGGGGTGGGGTGTGTGAGTGTAGAGAGAAATTGGTGAATTATGAAATTATGAATGATGTCCATTTTGGTAATCTTGCACATGGGTATATTAGTCTTAAAATAATTGATTAGGCTAAGAGAAGTTTGGGAGGTGAACATTAGCCGCTCTCAAAATTAAATTGAATTAATTTGTTCGTGAAGTCGTGCAGAATATTATTTGTTGCCAAGAATTCTACCAATCTCTGAAAATATGCATAGTCGCAGCTTGTTTGAAAAGTCGATCACAATTTACAGCCATATTCCATGTACTTATACGCTCTTCACAAATTTACACAGAATATCACAAAAATAATAAACAAATTTGAATCCTATTACAAGATCATCCAGCCATAATGCGTGCCATCCGCTTTCCAACTTTTCATGTAAATTTGATTTAGATGAGTTGGATCCAATTGCTGCTGTGATGGATGGTTGATTCCCATCTTTCCAAAATCCAAGTCAGCTGAGTTGTAGATATCATCGACTTTATGAAATAATGTTGGCTGAGAGCAAGTCTTGAAAGTCCATGCTGATCTTGAAATCGTCCATGCGGGCTGCTGGTTTTGGAACAGATGAATTCAGATCATGTCTATTTCCTTGGTTTGCCCAAATCTAGTTCAGCTCAGTTGAATGATTTGCTCTGATTGATTTGGATGCTAGCATTGCATGATTGTGATGAGCTTGGGCGTTATTTATTTGGATTCGATTATGGTGATCACAGTCACCACAAATTGGACTGAAGTTAATTGAGCTGGACCACAGTGGGTTTGGGCTTGACCACAGTGGGCTGGGCTATTATGAATGGGCTGAACTTATTGGAACTGGGTTAGACTTAACCCCAGCGACTTGCAGTCCTTAATACGTTGAATGTTTTATCTATACAGGTAAATCTTATAGAAAAAAAAGATCACAACATACAAATTATAGTTTGTATTGATCAGACAATCCTACCGTCCATTTGGTGGCTACAAATTGAATGAATTAAAAGAAAAGATGAAGAACCGTGGGACATGCTTGGCTCAAATTAAAGCAGTGACTTCCACGTGATTTTTGAGCAGTCCCATTTTTCCCTTTCTTTTTTTTTTTTTTTTGGAAGTTTGGGCCACTAAGCTATGATCCAACCCGTTGGAAATGTTCCAAAGGCCACAACGGCTGCGTAATCAGATTTCAGCCATTAATCTATCTTAAATCTCGAGATATTTAAAAAAACGACCAACCCTTAGATCTTCATTTTTGGATTTTTGAGGGGGCCATGGTCACAATCTGAACCATTGATTTTATTTGGAACACAGAAAAAGGCTATGGGCTCAAATCTGTACCCTTGATTTGGTGCAGATCTTTAGAATACCTGTTGATATCTGGTCTAAGGAAGCCATATCCACGTTATTTTTAGCCTTGTCCATTTCTTCCTGTTTTTTAAATTGTGAGCCTGGGACTCATGATACAAAATTTACAAGTACTTTGAATGAAAATGACTTCATAAAATTCTTAGAATGATATAAATGGCTGGTTCTATATTATAATATTTAAAAGGTGGCCCCAATTTTCTCATGAAATAAGAGCTTTTGTTTATAATTTTACCGAACAAACTAATTATAAAATTAAAACTAAAAACTTACAGCTTTTATCTTAGATCTTAATCTAGTTTGCCCTTATTAATTAGATTAGAGTTTTCAAATAGCTCCTTAGATATAAAAAATCTTATGGGCAAGCATCGCCCAAAGGAATCCGTCCCATCAAAAGTACGGCTACGACAATGCATGAGAGTATGATGATATGATTCAAAGTCCATAGTCGTCTATTTTGAAAGGGCCAATGAAAGTAAGTAGATCTAAGTAGAAACAAACTTATTATACAAGAACTTCTAAGACTTTTCTTCTCAAAGATCCTCCACTAAGAATTAAGGAAAAGTCCGCAAGGCCTGAAATCCGTGCCCGGACTGTGGCACGGATTTTGAGCGATGTAGCAGGGCTCAAGAATTAATCCATCAATTCATAGCCCCCTCTCACTCCAACCATCTCCATGCCTCTCCCATCACTTCTTTTTTTTTTTCTGGAAAAGGAGATTAATTCACCAATCAAATAAAGAAAAAACCAAAAAGACAAGCACCTACAACTATTACAATTATTACAAGCTGTAAAGTTTATTTTCACAAGGGGCAGGTCGGCCCGACCTATCGATAAGGCGTCATTCCACCTTTTTCTCTTCCACGTGATCTCCCCAAATGGATATCATGCTTCAAAGACAAGAATAGTGAAATCTCGATCGGATCGTCCGACTGAGGTCTCTTCGATGGCTAAGTCAGTGATAGGTCCTAGTAAAAGATCTGGGTATCGATTGGGCGTCAGTTTTTTCCTTACCTCATCATCAAATCCTCTCCTCCTCTTATGCGAATTCCTCCAGCTGTCCCAGATTTTGATTCGAACCATTTTCCTCTCTGGTTTGGGTTGGCAGATCGGGTCAGCCCCAATCCAAACCCAGCCCAGGACGCTTTCAAATTTCCCCACTACACAAGCTAATATCAAACATCATTCCTAAAGTGCAGATCTAAATAACGATATTCCACTTCAGTCCTACCTTTGATAGGCATCACTCCCGTAGTCTTCAGATCCTGTAAATGAATACTAAGGAGATGAGAAGGCAAATTATATATTTTCGTGAACAAGGGCATCTGCAGTTCGCCTACAAAACTGTGCCCTCCACATCTCAATCCGCTCTAAACATTGTAAGACTTTCTTCGAAGAAATCATTTAGTCCCATGAAAATGCCTCGTCATTCTCAAGGGTCTCTATGACATTAAGATTGTCTCCTTAAATTATAACATTGTTGATGTTCTTGGAAAGGCATAATGGTAAGGGCCTTCAGTTCAGCATGAAATGGGTTAGTGGGATCTATCACCACTAGAAATGTTGGCTTTGGCGCAGCAGAAAGCGGGTGGCCGCTTATGGCGGTCGCAAATAGACTCATTAGTGACCTCCAAAGCCTTTTATGGCGGTTGCTAAATCCCCTTTTAAGAACCCCCCCCCCCCCCCCCCCCCCCCACAAACCATTCTTCATTTTCCCTTCCCCTTTTTTTTCCCTGCTCCCGCCCTGCTCCCGTGCTCTGCCGATCTCCCTCTCCCGATCTCCCTTCCATCTCTCCCTCTCTCTCTCCTTCTCTGTCGCAGAAATCGCTCCCGCGCTCTCCCTCCTGCCGCACCAGCCACGCCACCGCCGAACGATCTGTTGCGCCGAAGCTGCCACCGCTGGCTCTCTCTCTCCCTCTCCCTCTCTCTCGCGCTCGAATCCCTCCCCGTCGCAGCGACTCCCTCTTGGATTTGGTGCCCCCATGCTACATCGCCCACGCCCATCACCATCTCTGTGCACACCGACCACCCCGGATCCACATCATCACCATCTTCATTACCTCTCCATTGTCCTTTCCAGCCCTTTCCACCCTCAGGTAGCCATCATCATCTCCAGTCGCAGTACCCATTATTGGGGCAGCACCCTCATTCACGTGGAACTCTGGGAAGAAGGCCATCTGCACGGAATACTCATCAGGCCGAGAGGAACGTTGACACAGAATTCCAAAGGGGGCCATTCACGCAAGGAAGAAACACCACGTTCACAGTTGAGTGTCTCTTCCACCTTCCCCTGCATCACACCCCCACTGTATTACACTTCACTGCACATGCCCTCTTTCCTTTCTTTTCTTTTTTTCTCTTATTCCTCCCTCTCCTCTTTTTCCATTCACTACACCAAAAATGAAAAATTAGAACGGATTACCGTTCCTAATCCGTGTGTTTCTAATCCGTTCATCCGTTCCTAAACCGTTCCTAATCCGTTCATCCGTTCCAAAAACAAGAAATTGGAACGGATGAACGGATTAGGAACACACGGATTAGGAACGGTAATCCGTTTCAATTTTCCGTTTTTTGTGTAGTGATTGCTTTATGTGAATATTCAAGGCATCTATTGTTGTTTGTTGTTGATTTGATTTTGGGTGCTTGCCCAAGTCTTCTCCCTGGAAATCCAAGGGTGTTCTTCTGCATGCAAACAGATGCACGCACAGTCAGTAATTTATTTATGTTAGTTTAATTTTGTTATTAAAAATGCACTAGACGAGGAACATGTGATGAAGAAATGTGTTTTAGTTATAATGGGTTTGATAGAACTTGTTGAAAGGTTTTTTTTTTTTTTTTTTTTTTCTATGAAATGGGTTTGTTAGAACTCGGTGTATGTATGAACTCTGAGCAAACCCATGTTTTTTCGTGGAAGATTGTTGATAGGAGAAATTAAGAAGTGGGTATTTGAAATTGGCATGAAGACTGTGACTGGGTATTATTGAGTCTTATCTTCTTCCAGGATCTGGGTTTCCAGGCACTGACATTAAGGATTCTCATCTTTTTGGAATATTTCCTCCTTATGTGATGATTCAATTTATTATTACTACTATTACAATTAATGTTAATTTGGAGCTGTTTTAATGCAAAAGGTAGGTTTTTACCCCTTTTTAAGTTTTCTTTTTCTTTTTCTTTGCAATTTTTTTGTTGGTTGGATGAATGCTGTAATTGATTTTAAAATAATCTCTGGTATAAAATTGCAATGATGTAGATGATGATACCTCACCAGATTAAGCTTTTAGCAGAGCTATCTATGAATAAGATAATTGAGAGCTGTCCATGTTTCCATGATTCACAAATTATAAAAGGACTAGAAGGAAAAAAAAAAAAAAAAAACGCTGAAAAATCAGCAATGGAACATCAGAGTGATCTGGTCCCCTAGTTTATCATTCTTATAAACTGTTTAAATCTATTTGTTGGTTCCCATCAAAGGATTAGAGTAGTCAACATGAGGGCTATTTTTTATGAATCACTACTCTAGTGTCCTCTGTGTTTTTATTGTTGCCAATCATATTTGACAATTAAACCTTTATCTCACCAATTTTGGTCAACTACTTAAAAGAGTGCCTTCTAAGTCTATTGGTTTATCTCTTCTCCTAATGTCACACCTAGAATCAAGCCAAATGTCAGCATGATCTTGTCTATGTAATAGCTCTTTTGGCATGATTTAATGAATTTGATCTCCTAATGCTTGAGATAAATCTAGCTTTGATTTACTAAGCCAAGGTCTTCAGCACTCCTCTTTTCCACATTAGTGTGAATGGATGGAGTTAGAGCAGCAAAATTTTCTAGGGAAATTTGAGATAATAACTCTTCACATGGACTGATACCAAACCCATCAAGAAACTTTCTTCCAATAAAATCTTATATGGGTTTTTCAAAATAAGAAATAGAAGGTTTCAAATTCACCTTTGAACATATATGAACCAAATTCAAGATTTGTATAGACATCATGTGATCATTGCAAACCATTCAAGATTTGAATAAACATCATGTGATTCATTGGATCAGATTGCTCTGTCTGATACCATGCTTGGTTGTTTTACCTATTTTCTTTCCAAAGAAAATTTGACATACTGTGTTAGTTTACATATATCTGTGGTCTACATCATGCTTCTTTCTTCTTCTTCTTTTATGATGGTAGCAATGAAATTGGAAACTTTTATTCATTTGCATGCATTAGTGAAACGTAGACCCATTCGAGAATTGTGTATGACATCTGTTCGGTATTCCTTGATGCGACAGATTGGGTCTTTGACTTGATTCGTTGTTCTTGTGAGGTACATTCGAACTTTGTCATATGCGATTCTTGAATTGTCCAGTTTGGACAGTTTGGGAATGCAATTATCCATCTTATACTCAATAGCTCATGCAAGTCCAATGTTAGATAGAGTTTCGGTTGATGTCCCATTGTTCTCTGGGTACATACATAGGTACGACTGATGTTGTATCTGTGTCGTGTACCTGGAGAACTGCGCGGACATGTTGCCGAAATCTTGTCTGACTAGGGGACGAAGCATTCGAGTTGTTGAGTGCAAGTTGGATCATGCATTCTCAAATGGGATAGGACCATCCACCCTGTAGTAAGGAGTTTGCAGTTTATGGATAGGTGACTTGCATGCACGGTACCTTGGGCTAATTGTGCTTGCTCTGTTTAGATTTCCACAGAAATAGTTGCCGAGATGGACAAGAGTTCGATTGATTTACCGAATAGGATGTCTAGGGAATACATAGAGGGGATTAAGCAGTTCATGGAATTTACCAATGAGTTTGACAGTGAGTTTATCAGTTGTCCATATAGAAAATGTGCGAATCGGTATTATTACAAAAGAGAGTTTGTCCGAGAGCATCTGATTCTGAAAGGATTCTTGAAGCAGTACAAGAATTGGATAAGACATGGAGAAGAGTATGTTTCCTGTCGCATAAAGGAAAGAGATGAAATTCAGGTGGATGATATGCTAGAGACCGATCCAATGATCGCGATGCTAAATGATATCGCGTGCGGGATGGCACCCGAATACACAAGCCGTGAGACTGAGGGGGTGAGTGGGAGTAATCCTCGCTCCAGTGCTGATGAAGAAGCCCTCTTGAAGATCTTGAAGAAGAAGAACTCTTGGTCTTGAAGCCCTCTTGGCTATTTCAAAATCATTTGGCCTAACTTCGCTTCTCCGACATCTGAAAAGGAGCTCCCGGCCGCAAAAGCATCGGAGACATCAAATCTTCGATCAGAGCCGATGGATGGTCTCAAAATACTTCCAAAAGGCTCCACATCAAGTTCCAAGTCAAACCGACAACGTTTGACCCTACATCAACCCTTGAACAGCTAAATCAAGCCTCTCGGCGGTGAGAACCACCGAGGCCATCACTCATCAGATAGAGCACATGGAACGGCTTCAAAATGCTTAGAAAGGGCTACACGTCAAATTTCAAGTCATTTCGACAACATTTGACCATAGTTTGACGCTCGAAAGCCAAATCAGGCATCTCGGCGGCCAAGCTCCCCGGGACCATGGTTTCCAAGATAGAGCCTATGGATCATCTTAAAAACGACTCTAATAGGCTCCCTGTCAAATTTAAAGTCAATCGGACATCGGTTGACCGCACATCAAACCGCAACATCTTCATCGCAAGAAAAGCAAGTCTACTGGTGATAGGACCCCAAACGGCTTTAAAACTCAAACAAAAGTCTATGGTTGGTCTTATTTACTGCTCAGCAGGCTTTACCCCAAATTTCAGGTCATTCCGACATCGTTTGACCTAGTTTCAGCTTCTGATGGAAAATCGGCAGCTCTGCACGACAAAGTCTTTGGCTTTCTCAGAAAATTGGAAACTTTGCAAAATAAAATGCAAGGATTCTCATCAGGTTTTCTACAGGGAAATCAGGCTGATAAATGATCAAAAATGTCAAGGAAAAATACAGAAGAAAAAAGAATAAAAAAAAAACAGTAAAAACGGACACAAAATGGGACAGAAGGGGGAAAACCCCCCAGGGTCGCAGGCCCCTGCGACCCTCGGGCTCGGGATCGCCCAGCGGGCCCCAGAAACCCCGTTTTTCACCGTTTTTTCGTGTTTCGAAGCGTCCAGCCTCTGGTATTTTCCAAAATTCATACTTTTGAGACACCAAACCCTCTGACATCCGTAAAAAAACACGGGTTAATCAAGAGTATCGAAATCAACATTGATCGCCAACCAGTCAACCAAAAAAAGTGTGCTTTCTAACCGACCGATCGAGAAATCGACAGGACAGATGGCACCGACCCGTTGTTGGCAACCAACACCTAAAATTACATGGTCATCCGATGTCGATCTACATGAAGATCCATCGATGATCATCGCCAGAAGAATCCCAAAAGATGCGGCACGGCCCGCGACTCTTCAACTGCTCGGCGACCACTTAACGCGATTAATTGACTAGCTTTATTACAGTCATTAATCCATTTCTTTGGACGTCCCAATCAGAAGCAAGCATCCGGGAGTTACAAGTCAAGAGATTCATGGCATTTAACCCATGAAACTCCTCCCATCATAGCGATTAAAAGCGAATAAATGCCTTCAATCTCCTCCGGCCAATCAGAAGCCAAGAAAAAGAAGTTACAAAATAAAGAATTCAATCTTGTAACTCCTCCCTTTATGTAGCTCTATGACAATTAAGGCTCATAAACCCTCCTAAATGGCTACCTAAAAGCCTATAAATAGGAGAGCTCTCCTAGAAGAAAAGACAGACAGCAGAGAAAACAAACAACAGACTGCAGAAAATAAGGAAACTCAGACAGAAAAAGGCATTAAAAAGAGAAAACTCTGCTGAAGTTCTTCACCGACCACCGCTACAAGGTGACAAAAGTCCCTTGGGGGGTACCCCCCCAAGGTCCTTGCCTTCTCCTTCTACCTCCAATGGCTTAGACGTGGCTTTTCAGCCCGTCTACTTAGTTTTTTATTGGACATAGGACCTCCTCTTGGTCTTTGTCTTCTAAAAACCTAAGGTTATAGCCAAGCCAAGCGAATCAATAGCATCCTCTGTTCTCATCAATATGGATGATGGCGAAGTCCACATATGGCTTGCGACCGTCAATCTGAACGGGTCCCCTACAATCTCCTGAGAAATTAGATCCTCCTTTTCTTGCTTTTCATTGTAGTTTTTATTTTTTTAAAAGAGACAAAAAAATCACAACTCTTGTCTTTCATTATTGATAAGGATTGTAAATCGGCTATAAACGCCAAAATCGGCTATAAACGCCAAAATCGGCTATAAATGCCAAAAAAATGGCCTTTCACGGCAAATCAAGAAAATGTCTCTTTTCTTAAATATATGTGCAATGGAAAACTTGAAAGAAGTTGATTTCCATTTTACTTGCGAAGGTTGATCTCCGGATCACAGCTTGCAATTCCAAGTAAAATAGAAAATCTAGCACACCCACACAAAAGAAATGTTGATGCACGCATCTGCCCCCCTCCCAATTACGAAAGGGTCGGACCCGAATGGACTCCCACGTCCACCGACCCCAGTAGGACCGAGCGGATGCGCTGTTCCATCACGGGTAACTCATCATCCTTTATATTCTTGCTTATGAATATATGACGTAGGTTATCTAGTGTTCCCAAGTCTATCTTTTGAACATGATCTTCAGTTGCAAGGTTCGAAGGTGGTTCCTCCATAAAATTTTTGGAGGCTTCCAACTTAACAAAACCTTTTGGGGTTTCAGGGCATTCTCAGACCAAGGCTTTGTTCCTTTCCATGGGTCTCCTTGATTGGTGATCTTCTCAAGGCTTGTTATGAGATGGTCCCAATCGCTTGTTGAAACTGGGTCGAAGTAGGGTACTTCATTTGGAGACGAGGGTTTTTTTCTGGATTAGAATACCTCATGTCTGTGTTGTTGGAATATTTCCTCTTCATCATCAGAGAAATCGAACCAATTGGATGAACTTCCTGGATCTTTGTCAGGTGACTCTTCAAAAAGATATCCAGGGAGATCGATGTCTTCATGGACACAAGATGTTGTGGCTTGGTCGGCAAATTGACTTTTCAGCCTTTGTGTCAACTGTCTCAGAGGAGTGTCGGGATCATACCCTAACCTATGTGAAGACCTTTCTACATGACCATAGAGTCTCCAATCTTCCAGCTGGCTTTTGGATAAGGCGGGCTCCAATGGCGTGAGAATACCACAACTTTCTCCCAAACCGACTAGTTTTTGAATGTCATAGCCCATTTTTTTCATAATAGCTTGTGCTGCAAGACTATATAGAAATAGTTGTGGCATACCTTCATTTTGGAAAGGTTCAAGCAGAGTTTGATGAAGAAGCTTCTGATCTGTGGAAGAAGATCGACTTTTCCTTTGCTGAAGTTATCGGAACAACGAAGGAAGCAGACGTATGATCTTCTATGTCGGCAGGTGTCTCCATTGGAGTAAGAGCAGGCTGAAATTGTTGAGTGTCAGCTTGGCTTGATGATGTGTTGTCTTCTGGCTCTGAATCTGAATCCGTGTCTTGCACGATAGATACGAAAGAGAAAACAAACTTTCCCCCAGTGAAGGGAGATTGCTTTGCCTTCTTCACTTTAATTGTGATGACCAAAGGCTTTGAAGGTTTGAGGGAGATGATGAAGGGAGATGATGAAGGGAGATTGACTACTCTCTTCAGATTTACCAGAGGGTATGTTTTTTTCTGGTGATTGCTAAGGCGCCTTGCCTTGATCTTTCTGGAGATTTTCGGCAAAGGGTGCTATTTCCTTCTCCTCTTCTTCTTTTTCACCTTCATACATCTAGGAGTCTGCGAAGTGGACTTCTCTACCTTAGAAGGATTTTCTGTCCGCAAACACTCAATGTATCAGACCGTCGTTGCCAACGAACTTGATGCACTGATGTAGAGTTGAAAGGACAACACCATTCTTGTGTATCCAGGGGCGTCTGAGAAGGATGTTGTAGCATGAAGGGGTTTTTATTGCATACATGGTGACCTCAGAGATAAGATCACCGATTTGCAACTTGAACCTGATTTTACCGATAGGCTTTTGAGTGCTCCCATCGTATCCAAATATAGATATAGATGTGTGGCTCAACTTGCTGGTGGGATACCCAACTCTTTGAGAGCCGAAGTGGAGATGAGGTTGAGTGCAGAACCTGGGTCAATCTAAACTCTGTGCATTGGCATTTCCTTGATGTACCCTGTGAAGTACAGGGGTCGGTTGTGCCTTGTTTCGCCAAGTAGGAGATCTTTCCTAGTGAAGGCGATGGTTGCACTTGCTACTTTTTGAACCGAGAGGCATTCAATGCAAGGTCCCTCAGTTTTCTTCTTTTCTCCCTTTGGGGAGGTTTATGGATTTTCGACCCGGTAGTCCATTTAAATTTGGAGGACTTGCGGGGCATGTTTGTTAACATCCTCATTCAGCATTTGTAACTCTGAAATGAGATTATCACGAGTGCGTGGAGACATACGTAATAAGTCTAGGATGTGCAGTCGTGCAGGTATGTGTTTGAAGTGCCCGATCAAGACATACTTGAAAGCCTCCTTGGGCCATGCATGTTCATTATTGTTGCCACTTGGGGTGTTTACAACATCTCTTCTCGAAGGATTTACACAAGTAAAAGAAGATTGGTTGTAATTTTTCTGGTAGTCCCGGCCTGAGCGGGTGCCTCTACCAACTTCGAGATTTTCTTAAGAAGGGAGAAGGGTCTTCATTTGGAAGATCGCCTTTTGGATCAAGAGGCTGTTGCTTTTCAATTACTAGGGATGTGTCTGCAACAGAGTTTCCATCCTCAGTGATTGTGTTGCATGGAGCATTTTCCCGGAACAAGTCTTGAACAACGTCCAGTAACTTTTCTTCTTAATTTGTTGACTAATTCATCATCCTAAACATCAATAGCTAGGGCTTCTTGATGATGATCAGTCGGGAATGGTGTGAGTTCTGAAGTCACAATCTCAGGAGACGATGCCTGAGAGGGTGTTATCTCAGTGAAAGTCACTTGAGAAGAGGTAGCTCCAGAAGATATACTACCGGACGTGGTCAGGGAGTAAGTGATCTCACCAGATGAGGCTTCAGATGAGCTATCATCCCGAACTATCACATTGCAGGCAGCTCCGATAGGAGACATCGCCAGAATGGACTATTGGGAGTCAGACTCGTCCTCGGATGTAAGAGGATCATCAATCCATCAGTTTTCTCCATTCTCAGGAGTTAAGGGGGAGCTACCTGGTGGTCTACAGGGACTTCCAGTTATGGATTTTGATTGCGACGAAGCTCATTGACGCGATCTTGTTCTTGTTCTAGGGTAAGACGCTGCACGATCCTCGCATATTCTTCAAGATTGGGCATGGGAGCCAAATCTTCTTCTTCATCTGCTCCTTGTGGTTCAACATGGTTGGGTTCCACTAGAGCAATGGTGGGTGCTGGGTCAACAACATTTCTTGGAGAAGCCTCTTGGTCTTCTTCATCTTCAGATCAGAATCCTTGTGGCCGTAAGGGGTTATACAAGATTACTGGCATAAGGTGAGTTTCGGGAACTCATTCTTCGTCAGAAAGGTATTCTCCGATTTCAAGGGATTCCTCCCACTCGTCGGTGTCATTGGACTCGTATCCATTCATGGAGAACCCAACTACCGAATTATAAGAGTATGATGCCCCTTGCGTGGTTTCATTTTTGTATTGTGGCGGCATGAAATCACTGAGAGTGAACTTGCTTACTGCCTTTGAAGTCTTTGGAAGGGACTTTTCTGTTGCCCCCAGTGAAGCAGTAGAGGAGGTCTCTGCCTTTTCATGGACTTCTTATTTTGGCTGGGTCTTCTCTTGGTGTTTGAGCTTGATGAGATGTTTCCTAAACTGCCTTCGCTGTTGAGCTGTCGGTTTTGTTTTCACAACCTCCCAGTTTTCATCTACCAGGAGATCGGGATGTACCCATATGGGTTATCCATTTGGTGTCGGGCAAGGAACCAGCACTTCGGATGGTTGAATTCTTTTTATACCTTGAAGGAAGTAGTGATCTTCTTCTTTGGCAATTTTGATGTTTGTCACCATGTTGACGGAGGCAGACCCATAGTTTTTGTCAAAGGTGATGGCTACGTTTTTCCACATCTCGTTTATCTTCTCTCTCACAACGAAGCATTGATTGAGAGGATGCGAGATCATCTGTTGGTATGGATAGTACTGAGGATCGTTGGTTTTGCCAACATCTCCCGGTCTTTTGAGATCAGGCAAGGTGAGCTTGCCATTTTCCACGAGAGCCCTGAAGATTTCATCAACATCTTTATCGAACGTGTTTTTCTTTTCTACTTGTTCATTGAAGGGATCAGAGAGTTCAGGTCTCTTACCTGCAGCTTTGTTTTCAGATTTCTTTGGTGGCTGAGGAGCTGACTTAGTTTGCACATTGAGGACCTCCTTTTTCTTTGGTTTTGAGGTTGCAATGGTGGTTAGTTTTTTCCTTGATTATTTTTTACTCTAAGGTCTTTGATCATAGTTTCATCCTCCATAGAAGCTTCTAGGAGTTCTCCCAGATTTTTTGACTTGTTGCCGATGATCATGGAGTGGATCCTTACTCATGTTGTTTCGGCAGATGTCGAGTAGCGACGCTTGTGGTAGTACATCTGAGTATTTGTACGCCATTGCTTTCCACTTGTTAATGAAGTCGTATGTTGATTCATTCTCCCCCTGTTTGAGGCTGCAAAGCCGAGCCATAGTAGCAGGAAGATCCTCTCCTTTGAAGTGAGTTAGGAAGCTTGTCTCCAGCATGGCCCAGTTTTGGATGGAGTCCTCTGGCTGATGGAGTACCAGTCAAAGGCCATACCTTTTAGGGCACTAGAGAAGAGATGGATCTTGAGTGCATCTTGATCCGCGATAGCTCCCGTCAGGATTTTTGAAATGGATGACGTGTTGTCTGGCTGATCCTTTCCCCATATATGTTTGGAGAGTAGGATGCCTAAATTTTGTAGGAAACGGGACTAAGTCCATCCATAAGGGATATGGTGGCTTGATCCCATGTTCCTTGAGTATATCCTCTTCTTTTGCTTTGGCGAGGATGTCGTCCACGTCCTTTTTGGTAAGGGCGCGTGACTCATTGTTTTCTCCATTTACTTCGCCATCTAGAAGAATAGGAGGAGGTTCATTGTTCACCTGATTCTGAAAGGCGATGATAAGGTTTTCCATCAAAGTTTAAATCCTCTGTTGGCCTTGTTCCAATGTTGGATGCGTGCGATTGCATCATCTTGAGGTGGATTGCGAGGTGGCTAGGAATTTGTAGCCAGGACGTCCTTCCCTCAGGATTCGAACGAAAAAGTTGTCGGCTCATTCTTTTTTATGAAGAGCTTGAGGAAGGATTACTCCGCTGTCCTTGGCTTGAAGGAGCAGGGGATTCTTCTGTTAGGGATTTTGTATATTGCAATTTGATGAATGCATTATTCATTTTATTCACTATTTGAATTATTCACACATGCATTGTTTTTGAAATACTTGAAATCTTGATTTACACATGCATTGTTTTTAAGCCTTGTAAAAATAATGATTTATGCATGTTTTGGATTTAAATCTTGGATGCATTCATTTTTTAAAAGAAGTTTTTAATCAAACTAGCCTATGGTTTTAAAAAGTTTCAAATCATCTTAGGCTTTTTATGTTTCATGTTTTTAGAACACTTAAAATGGTTTAAAACAGGTTTTTTAAGCTTGATTTAGTGACCTAAAAATCCCCATAAGAAAAATCTTTGAAATTGGCAAAAAATGGGGAAAATGGTCCAAGGGACCCGGTCAACCCATAGTCACATAGGGGGTCGACCGAGAAAATGACCGTTGTCACTTTTTCAAACGGTCAGATTTATGACCGTTGAAGGGTAGGTCGACCGAGCAGTCAAGGGGGTCGACCGCGAACTCGCATAAACCCATTTTTTGCGTATAAATACTAGTTCATTCTTTGAAAATTTTAAGGAACTAAGAGGCCCTTCTTGAGGTGTTTTAAAGCCAAACAAAGGGGAATGAGCTAGGGAATACTAATGGTCATTAAGGAAAGCTAAAGCTTAGAATCAAAAGTTAAATCATCTAAGTAAGCTTGCTTTTCCTAATCATATGTTTTCATGCTTTGCTTTAATTATTGTTAAATCTTTTCTAGCATGTTAAACTATGATTTGTTGGGTCCTTAACATGTTTATGTTTTGAATTGATTCATTGTTTTGGATACATCACCTTGATTCAAACCAAGTAGTACTTAAATTGGTATATCTAAGTAAATCATGTTTTGGAATCATCTTTGAAATTATATGTAACATGATTCCTATAGTTGGTTGAATCTTTGGTTGTTGTTTTTCATCATAAGAAAATCTCTTTCAAATCTATCTTATGTTTTGGATTCAACAACTTCACAAATCACATGTATTTTGTTTTAAAGTTTCACAACTTGTTTAGCTTTGATTGGTATATCCTTTTTCAAGTTGTATTTTTAATTACATGTATTTTGACCCTTTTATTTCAATCAAATCTATTTGTGTGTTTTACACTTTCAAATGCTTTAAGCATACATATATTGAGCTACATTGTTAATTTGATTGAAATCCATATGCATCACATGTTTTGTTCTTTGAATTTCACAACTTGTTTGGAATAGATAGGTATATCTTTTACAAGTTGTTTTTAACATGTGATTTGTATTCTTTCCTCAATCATAAATGTTTTCATGAACTAAAACTTTTAAAAGCCTTTGGCATACATTTATGAGCTTCTATTTTCAAATTGATTGAGGACATCATGAATACACTTTGAGCATACATCTTTGTATTCATATAGTGTTCGTATGAATTAGATTTTCACTTTTATATCCACCTATTTAAGAGGCAATGTACTGAGCCAAAATTGTAATCTCCATCAAGTGTATTATAGACACTACTTAGAGAGATAACCAACCTTTTGGTTGTAGAGGTTATTGCTTAGCCTTGAAAAGCATAATGTAGAGGTTATTGCTTAGCCTATTGAAAAGCATAGATAGGGAAAATCCGGTGGGGTGTAGGATCACAAGCCGGTAGTAGACGTAGGCATTGAGGCCGAACCACTATAAATCTTTGTGTGATGGTGCATGCTTTGTAGTGAATGTTTTTATTTAGCTTCCGCATTTTGTTTGATAATCATCACAAGTGACTAGTTAATTTAAATAAGTTGAAATTGGTCATAATTGGTCATTAATTAATAGCTCACCCTATTCACCCCCCCCTCTAGGGTAATAATCCAGGACTTGCATCTTCTGAATGTCTTCGTGTCCTGGAGACGCTGCGAGTCACTTGACGTCGGACATGGATTTTGGTTGCTGACTTTTGGCATCTTCTGGTTTTTCTAACCATATGGACAACAGCAACTTGGTTGGGTCTTTCTTTTTCGACCCATTTATGAAAGACCAGAAGTGTGGGATGCTGAGTCCTCTGCTTCTCTAGTCTCTTTTGTCAATATGAAGCGCGGCGGTGTACTCGACGAGCAATTTGAGCTTCAGTCATCTTTGGCTGGGCTTTGGCAATGAAGGATGTGCTCCCTCGAGTGCAGCAGCCGAGCCTGTCTTCTTTGAAGCTAGGCATGGACAGGAACCGGACCCGGTCCTTTGCCTGTTACAACGAAGCTTTGAACTTCTCGAGTTCAGCCCCTGCAGAGATGAAGGGTCGAACCAAAGGATTGTAGGCCTTGGCAGATTTTTGCAGAGGTCTTGTGATGCATGATTTGATTTTGGGCTTGTAGGAACAAGTCGGCTCATGCTAGGTTGACTTCTTTGTCAAGTGGGAGACGGGTCTCTCCTCTTTCATGTATGCAAGAGGGTAGAACTGGTTCTCCTTGAGTAGAGGTGGCAAAATATGACCCGACCCGCCAACCCGACCC
Organism: Litsea cubeba; assembly: GCA_012931725.1. NCBI lineage: Eukaryota > Viridiplantae > Streptophyta > Magnoliopsida > Laurales > Lauraceae > Litsea > Litsea cubeba. The sequence continues at coordinate 68,911,986 of CM022947.1, forward strand.
GACCCGACCCGCGTATTACCCGCTTAACCCGACCCGTTTAATAGGCGGGTCGGTCACGGGTCAAGTATTCATGACCCGCCATTAAGCGGGTCGGGTTAGGGTTGACCCGCTTAACCCGCATAACCCGCTTATTTAAGATAAAATTGAATTTGATTATTTTAATGCATAGGCTAAAAAAAATAAATGGACCTTAACCAATTCAACCCTACGCTTTTTATTAATGGAAAACAAGGTAATGCGCATCAAATGATTGTTGAGATGAGATTAGACCAAATTTGATCTTAAAAGTCAATTTTGGTCAAGCATGGAACCATAGTTGAGTCGATTTATTTACTAGATGGATGTGGGTTATGCGGGTCGACCTGACCCGTATAACCCGCAATGGTTATGCGGGTTAAGCGGGTCAGGTCGGGTTGACCCGTGGCGGGTGCGGGTTAGGGGTTTCTGACCCGTTTAATAAACGGGTCGGATGCGGGTTAGACTTGTGTAACCCGTTTAATAAACGGGTCCGACCCGTTTAGTACAACCCAACCCGATTGCCACCTCTATCCATGAGTGGTGCCAGGTATGCTAGCTTTGTGGATGCTTGAGACCTTCTTTGTTTTGGCGAAGGTTTTGGGGACCAAGTCTTGGGATAGACCTGGTTGTTTGTGGGTTGAGGCTTCGTGGGGGTGCCGCAGGTTTCTTGGTGCTCACATTTGGTGTCATGGTAGTGACACGTTGAGAGGCGATTTTTCTGCTTTTTGGCATGTGCGGTTTCTTCTTCAGGGAGTGGGAATGGTCCCAGCGTCCCAAAAATGATAGTCCGTGGAGTCGAGGTCGACCCGGAGTTTAGAGAGTTACCGAGAGAGATGACGCTTCGACAGTTGACAGGGCGCTTGTGAGTGTGCATGTTTTGCTTCTGTTGAAGCATGAGTTGGTGCTTGTTTTCGTCGAAAGTAATGGTTAAAGAAGCTTCTATTATTAGTTTCGAAAAATTTCTGAAACAAGACCACATCCATTAGTAATCACAAGAATATAATGATCATAAATGGAAAAACTATGGTTTCGTCTTTTCAAATCGCTCGAAGGTTATGGACCGACCCAAGCAACATGAAGAAGGCAAAAGGCCGTAGAAGGTACAATTGTTTTGATCGCATGTTTGGTGGACCCAAAATGAGCGTTCCATTGACTACTAAAAGCAATTGTAAACATAAATTCGACTTATCGAGAAGCAAGGCTTGCTCGAGGTAAGACGAATATAAGGTTGGAGTTACAAATGTGCCAGACGCAAATACAGTAGACCCTGAAAGGGTGTACTAGTACTGCTAGGCACAAATGATGAAGAGAACAAGAGTGTCGGTCGCAAATATAGTAAACCCAAAAAAGGGCGTACTAGTACTGCTAGGCACAAATATTGGAAATCGCATCCATGTAATGGACATGAGATGGGATTCCCTATTTTTTTGAAATGCCAAGATTGGATTCGTCAAAAAGAGCAAATGGTATTCCAATCCGAATACAAGCTCAACATTTCTATGAGCACCGGTATCCGGAAAGGAAGGAAACATAATTTCTCGAATCTAGATTCAAAAGTCACGAGAGTTGTTTTTTTTTTTGAAAGGTCAGTATTGGATTCATCTAAGAGAGCAAGTGGTATTCCAATCCGAACACGGGCTCAACATTTTTGCGAAGCGCTGGTGCCCGGAAGTGAAGGAACCAGGATTTCTTGAATCTGAATCCAAACGTGACAAGAGTTTTTTTTTTGTTGAAGATTTTTTTGGAAAGAAGATCTAAAGACGGAAGAGTACACATAGGCCTCCTAACCCGGTCTTATGAAACCTCAATTGATAGATTCGCCCTTAGGTAGTGGTAGGATTACTTAATGAACCCGTTTGGAGGACCCTTACTTAGAACAGTCAAGTTGTCTCCACACTCTGGACAAGGCTTTTCTTGAATCAATCGTAGTCAAAGAAGGCGATTGGTGAAACCTTAGTATTGTTCGTCTCTTTTTTTTTTTGAAGATTCTTAATGGACTCATCGAAGAGAAACAATGGCCCAATCCCCGATCCGAACACAGGCTCAACATTTCTGCGAGCACCGTTGCCTGAAAGGGAAATGATCAAAGTTTCTCAATTTTGAATCCAAAATGAGAAATCTGATTTTTTTAAGATCCCTAACAGACTCATCGAAGAGAAACGATGGCCCAATCCCCGATCCGAACACAGGCTCAACATTTCTGCGAGCACCGGTGCCCGAAAGGGAAAGGATCAAAGTTTCTCAATTTTGAATCCAAAATGAGAAATCTGATTTTTTTTTTTTTATTTTTTTTCTTATATCCCTAACAGACTCATCGAAGAGAAACGATGACCCAATCCCCGATCCGAACACAGGCTCAAGATTTCTGCGAACGCCGATGCCCAAAAGAGAAAGGATCATAGTTTCTCAATTTTGAGTCCAAAATGAGAAATCTGATTTTTTTTTTGTTTTTTTACTTCTTCCTTAGATCCCTAACAGTCTCATCGAAGAGAAACGATGGCCCAATCCGCAATCCGAACACAGTCTGAACATTTATGCGAGCGTCGGTGCCCAAAAGACAAAGGATCAAAGTTTCTCAATTTTGAATCCAAAATGAGAAATCTGATTTTTTTTATTCCTAACAGACTCATCAAAGAGAAACGATGGCCCAATCCCCGATCCGAACACGGGCTTAACATTTCTGCGAGCGCCGGCCCAAAACGGAAAGGATCAAAGTTTCTTAATTTTGATTCCAAAATGAGAAATCTGATATTTTGTTAAAAGAGAAAGAGTGGAAATAAACTCAAAGATAAAATTAGAAATTTCGAAAAAATCCCTTCTCATTATTTTTAGATGCGAAATCCAACATAGGCCATCAACTAGAAAGGAGCGAAGGAATCTAGAAAGGAAAGCATAAGCATAGAGCAAAAGATATGATATACAAATATTCCATTTCTAAGCATCATGTTCTCAAATGAACGAGTTCCACCGGGTGTGCCAGCTTGATGGACCGCGCTTTCGCCGCTCGGTGCTTACTGAGGTCGGTAGACGTGAGAGTCGTGGGGTACGACCCTTCCGTTCTCGGGAGGGCAAAGCTAGCATCAATATTTTTTGTATGGGTGTACCATTTTTTATACTCTACTTGGAATTTCAAGTGGTGGTCCGGAGATCCACCTTCGCAAGTAGAGAAGGAAATCAACTTCTTTCAAGTTTTCATTGCACATATAAAGAAAAAAGACATGTTTTTGAAATGTCGTAAGAGGCGATTTCATTTGTTTTGCCGTAAAAGGTGATTTTTGCCGTAAAAGTTGATGTTTGGCATTTATAGCCGATTTACAATTTTTATCAATAGTGAATGACAAGAGTTGTGAGTTTTTTGTCTCCTTAAACAGTACACAATATAATGAAAAGCTAGAAAATAAGGATCTGACTTCTCAGAAAATTATGGGGGACTCGTTCAGATTTACGGTCGCAAGCCATGTGTGGACTTCGCCATCATGCATGCAGATGAGAACAGAAGATGCTTTTGATTCGCTTGGCTCGGCTTAACCTCAGATTTTTAAAGGACAAAGACCAAGAGGAGATCCTGTGTCCAATAAAAAGTTAAGTAGAAGGGCCGAAAAAGCCACGTCTAAGCCATGTAGACAGGAGGAGAAGGCTATGGGGGGGGGGGTGCCCCATAAGAGACTTTTGTCACCTTGTAGCAATGGTCGATGTAGAACTTCAGTAGAGTTTTCTCTTTTCTGTGAGACTTCCTGATAGATTTTTCGTTTGGATTTTGGGATCCGTTCAATTTTTCTAGACCTGTTTTCTTGGATTGCTCTCCTATTTATAGGCCTTTGGTAGTCATTTAGGAGAGTTTATTGGCTTTTAATGCATTAAATCCGTATAATGGGAGGAGTTAGAAGTTTTCATTCTTTTATTTTGTAACTCCTTTTCTTTGGCTTCTAATTGGCCGATGGAGAATTAAGGGCTTTTAGTTCCCGTTAATCTCCATCATGAGAGGAGTTTCATGGTTTAAATTCCATGAAACCTTTGACTTGTAACTCCCATTTGCTTGCTTCTGATTGGGCCGTCTAAAATAATGAGTTATTGACCACCTTAAGTTGCCATAAATGGGTCAATTAACAGCATTAAGTGGTCGCCAGGGCAGTTGAAGAGTCGCGGGCCGTGCCGCGTCTTTTGGAATTCTTCTTGCGATGATCATCGATGGATCATCATGCTGATTGACATCGGATGACCATGCAACTTCAAACATTGATTGCTACCAGTTGGCCGGTGCCACCTGTCCTGTCGAATTCTCGATCGATGGGGCAGAAAGTGCACTTTCTTGGTCTACTGGTTGGCGATCAACGATGAATTGATGCTCTTGAAGATGGACCCGTGATGTTGACAAAGATCAATCGATTTGGTGCCTCAAAAGTCAAAATTTTGGAACACCACAGGGGTCGGAAGTCTCGAAACATGAAAGGGGACTGGGAAACGGCCTTTCGATGGAAATCCGTTGACCTGGATTTCCAGGGTCGCTGGCGACTATGGGGCAGGGTCGCCGGCGACCGTCGGCCATGGTCGCGGCGATCATGGGGACTTGGTCCCTTTTGGTCGTCGATTTTCGACCGTCGTTCCGGTTTTTCCGATTCTTTTTTCTTCGGTATTTTTATTGACATTTTTGTACAATTAGTGGCCTGATTTCCCTATAGAAAACTTGACGAGAATCCTTGCATATTAGAGTGCAAAGTTTCCAATTTTCTGGGAAAGCCGAAGACTTTGTTGCGCAGAGTTGCCGATTTGCCTTCAGAAGCCAAAACTGGGTTAAATGATGTCGGAATGACCTGAGATTTGAGTGATGCCTTTTGAGTGATAAATAAGACCAACCGTAGGCTTTTGTTTCAGTTTTGAAGCCGTGTGGGGTCCTGTCGCCAATAGACTTGATTCTGTTGCGAATAAGATGTCGCGCTTTGATTGTGCGGTCAACCGAGTCTGATTGACTTGAAATTTGACAGGGAGCATGCTAGAGTCATTTTGAGACGATCCATTAGCTCCGATTTGGAAACCAGGGTCCCGGGAAGCTTCGCCGCCGGGAGGCCTGATTTGGCTTTCGAGAGTCAAAGTCTTGTCAAATGTTGTTGAAATGACCAGAAACTTGACATGTAGCCCTTTATAAGCATTTTGAAGCCACCCATGTGCTCTGTTTGATGAGTGATGGCCTCGGTGGTTTTCGCCGCCGAGAGGCTTGATTTTGTTGCTTGAGGGTTGATGTAGGGTCAAACGTTGTTAGTTTGACCTGGAACTTGACGTGGAGCCTTTTGGAGGTATTTTGAGACCATCAATAGGTTTTGATCGAAGATCTGATGTCTTTGATGCTGTCGCCCCCGGGAGCTCCTGTTCAGCTACTAGAAGAGTAGAGTAAGGCTAAACAATGTTGAAGTGGCCTGAAACTTCATGTGTACTCTTCTTTTAGCTGCTTTGAAGGATCTTACACTTTTTGTTTGATTCTGATAAGATTTGATTTTTTGGAGGTAGCATTGCCTGTTTGTAATAGGCTGCGGCTTCATGTGGCTTTCTTGAGGTTGAAGAGGCAAAGTGGCATTTTTGGTGTCAACACCTGACCTCTGATTAATTAACCTGTCATATATATTATCCAGTTGTACCTGCAAACTACGCCTTTTATTTTTTATACTTGCAAGGCAATATGTTTGTTCCACGCTTGGTATTGTAAATATGATTTCCTGACCTGTCCCCTAGTATAGATTCCGAGAAGGTGGTTGCTGAGCCACAGGTGGCGATTGTTTTCGTTCAGAGGTTGTAATATAGACTCCGTTCCTAGCACGTTAGGGAATTCTATTTTTGGCATTTTTTATTCTATTGTACCGGGCTCTATTGGCCTTTATTTTGGGAATGTAATTAATACATCTTTTGTAATTTTTAACTTGAAATATGGGAATGAGATTTCCGATTTACTTTTCAAGCACTGTTATTCCTTGTTTATGTTATACCAGACTGATGAGGTATTGTACTTGATGAGTCCTTAAAAATGCAAGATTTCATCATCATTTTAGAGTAATTAAGGACTTAATCATCAAATCATGCACCATTTTAGTAAAAAAAATCAGCATTTTCCGGGAATAAGTCCTGAACAGCATCCAGCAACCTTTCTTCTTCATTGACCAATTCATCGTCCCAAGCATCAATAGTTGGGGATTCTTCAGTCAGGAAGGGTGTGAGCTCTGAAGTCACAATCTCAGGAGAAGAAACTTGAGAGGGTGTCGTCTCAGTGAAAGTCACGTGAGATGAGGTGGCTCCAGAGGATACATTGCTAGGCGTCGTCGGAGTGTAAGTGATCTCATCAGACGATGCTTCGGAAGAGCTATAATCCCGAATTATCACATTACAGGAAGCTCTAATAGGAGACGTTGCCTGATCGGAGTCAGACTCATCCTCGGATGTAAGAGGATTGTCTATCCAGCAATTTTCTCCATTTTCAGGAGTTAAGGGAGGATGTACCTGATGATCTTCATGGACTTCCGGCTCTGGATTGCGAGGAGGCTCGTTGACGCAGTCTTGCTCTTGTTCTAGAACAAGATGCTGCAAGATCCTCGCATATTCTTCAAGATCAGGCATGGGAGCCAAATCTTCTTCTTCGTCTACTCTTTGTGGTTCAACATGGTTGGGTTCCACTGGAGCAATGACGGGTGCTGGTTCAACAACATTTTCTTGTACAGCCTCTTGGTCTTCTTCATCATCAGACCAGGATCCTTGTGGTTGTAGGGGGTTATACCAGATTACTGGCATAAGATGAGTCTCAGGAACCCATTCTTCATCGGAGAGATATTCTCCTGTTTCAAGGGACTCCTCCCACTCGTCGGTGTAGTTGGATTTGAATCCATCATCAGTGTCGCTGGACTCATATCCATCAATGGAGAATGCAACTACCAAATTGCAAGAGTATGATGCCCCCTGCATGGCTTCTTTGAATTGAGGTGGCATGAAATCACTGAGAGTGAATTTTCTTACCCCCTTTGAAGTCTCTTGAATGGATGTTTTTTTGCCTCCAGTGAAGTGGTAGAGGAAGCCTCTGCCTTTTCTTGGACTTTTGTTTTGGCTGGGTCTTCTCTTGCCGTTTGAGCTTGAGGAGATGTTTCCTAGCCTGCCTTCACTATTGAGCTGTAGGCGTTATTTTCATGACCTCCCAGTTTTCATCTTCCAGGAGATCGAGATGTACCCATATGGGTTGTCCGTCTGGTGTCGGGTAAGGAACCGGTTCCTCGGATGCTTGGATTGTATTTATCACCTTAAAGGAAGTAGTGATCTTCTTCTTCGGTGATTTTGGTGTTTGTCCACATGACACCATGTTGACGGAGGCAGACCCATAGCTTTTGTCGAAGGTGATGACTCCGTTTTTCCACATCTCGTTTATTTTCTCCCTCACAACGAAGCATTGATTAAGAGGATGCGAGATCATCTGGTGGTATAGACAGTAACGAGGATCGTTGGTTTTGGCAACATCACCCGGTCTTTTGGGTTCAGGCAAAGTGAGCTTACCGTTTACCACGAGGGCCCTGAAGATTTCATCAACATCTTTATCGAATGGGTATTTCTTTTCTACTTGCTCTTTGAAGGCATCAGAGAGTTCGGGTCTCTTACCAGCAGCTTTGTTTTCAGCTTTCTTTGGTGGCTGAGGAGTTGACTTGGTCTGCACATTGAGGACCTTTTTTTTCTTTTGTTTTTGAGGTTGCAATGGCAGTTGGCTCTTTTCTTGATGATTTCTGACTCTTAAGGTCTTTAATCACTGTTTCAGCTTCCATGGAAGCTTATAGGAGTTCTCCCAGGCTCTTTGATCTGTTGTCGATGATCATGGAGCGGATTCTAGCTCTCATGTTGTTTCGGTAAATGTCGACTAGCGACGCTTGTGGTAATACATCAGAGCATTTGTATGCCATTGCTTTCCACTTGTGAATGAAGTCATATGTTAACTCATTCTCCCCCTGTTTTAGGCTGAACAGCTGAGCCATAATAGCGGGATGATCCTCACCTTTGAATTGAGTCAGGAAGTGAGTCTCTAGCATGGCCCAATTTTGGATGGAGTCCTCCGGCAAAGTGGAGTACAAGTCGAAGGCCGTACCTTTTAGGGTACTTGCAAAGAGGCGGATCTTGAGTGCATCTTGATCCGTGATAGCTCCCATCAGGATCTTGAAGTGGATGACGTGTTGTCTGGCTGATCCTTTCCCCGTATATGTTTGGAGAGTACGATGCTTGAATTTTGTAGGGAACGAGACCGAGTCCATCCATAAGGGATATGGTGGCTTGATCCCATGCTCCTTGAGTATATCCTCTTCTTTTGTTTTTGCGAGGATACTGTCTACGTCCTTTTTGGTAAGGGCGCGCGACTCATTTTATTCTCCATTTACATCATCATCTTGATGATTCAGAGGATGTTCATTGTTCCCCTGATTTTGGAAGGCGAGGAGAAGGTTTTCCATCAACGTTTCAATCCTTTGTTGGCCTTGTTCCAACTGCTGGATGTGTGTGAGCGCATCATCTTGAGGTGGATTGCGAGGTGGTGGCTTAGAATTTGTAGCCAGGACGTTCATCCCTTGAGATTCGAACGAAGAAATTATCCTGGTGACTGAGCTGGGTCTCATTCTTTTTTATGAAGAGCTTGAGGAAGGATCACTCCGCCGTCCTTTGCTTGAAGGAGCAGGGGATTCTTCTGAATGTCTTCTTGTCCTGGAGACGCTGCAGGTCACCGGACGTCGGACATGGATTTTGTTACTGACTTTTGGAGTCTTCTGGTTTTTCCAACCATATGGACAGCAGCAATTTGGTTGGGTCTTTCTTTTTCAACCCATTCGAGAGAGACTTGAAGTGTAGGAGGCTGGGTCCTTTGCTTCTCTAGTCTCTTTTGTCGATATGACGCGCTGCGGCGTATACGACGAGCAATTTGAGCTTCGGTCAGTTCTGGCTGGGCTTTGACAATGAAGGATGTCCTCCCTCGGGCGCATCAGCCAAGCCTGTCTTTTTTATAGGTGGGCAAGGACAAGATGCGAACCCAGTCCTTCGCCTATTGCAGTGAAGCTTTGAATTTTTTGAGTCCGGCCCCTGTAGATATGAAGGGTCAAACCGAAGGTTTGTAGGCCTTAGCAGGTGCTTGCAGAGGCCTTGTGATGCATGATCTGATTTTGGGCTTGTAGGAACAAGCCGGCTCATGCCGGGTTGACTTGGGAGTCAGGTTGGAGATGGGTCTCTCCTCTTTCATGTAAGCAAGAGGGTAGAACTGGTTCTCCTTGAGTGGGGCCATGTATGCTGGCTTGGTGGATGTTTGGGACCTTCTTTGTTTTGGTGAAGGTCTTGGGGACCAAGTCTTGAGATAGACTTGGTCATTTGTGGGTCTAGGCTTCGTGGGGGTGCCACGGGCTTCGGGCCTTTTGGTGCTCGCCTTTGGTGTCACGGTAGTGACACGTTGAGAAGCGAGCTTCTGCTTCTTGGAAGGAGCAGTTTGTTCCTCGGGAAGTGGGAATGGTCCCAGTGTCCTAAAGACGATAGTCCGGGGAGTCGAGATCGACCCGGATTTCAGAGAGTTGCCGAAGGAGTTGACGCTTCGGCAGCTGATGGGGCGCTTATAAGTGCACGTGTTTTCCTTCTATTGAAGCATGAGCTGGTGCTTGTTCTCATTGAAAGTAATGGTTAGCGAAGCTGCCATTGTTAGTTTTTTCGAAAAATCTCTGAAAGAAGACCACATTTATTAGTATTCACAAGAATATAATGATCATAAATGGGGAGTTCTATGGTTTTGTCTTTTCAAATCACTCGAGGGATATGACCCAAACAATATGAAGAAGGCAAAACGCCATAGAGTATACAATTGTTCTGATCGCAGGTATGGTAAGCCTAGAATGAGCATTTCAATGACTGCTAAAAGCAATTGTGAACCTAAATTCAAATTATCGAGAAGCAGAGCTTGCTCAATGTAAGAAGAATATAAGGTTGGAGTTACAAATGTGCCGGTCACAAATATAGTAGAGCCTGAAAGGGCGTACTAGTACCGCTAGACACAAATGTTTGGAGACCGCATCCATGAGATGAGATTCTCTGTTTTGAAAGGTCAATAATATTGGATTCATCAAAGAGAGCAGATGGTATTCCGATCCAAATACGGTCTCAGCGATTTCCGCGAGCGCCGGTACTCAGAAGGGAATGAACCATAATTTCTCGGATCTGAATCCAAAAATGACGAGTTTTTTCTTTTTTTTTTGAAAGGACAAGATCGGGTTCATCAAAGAGAGCAAACGGCATTCCAATCTGAACACGGGCTCAACGATTTCCGCGAGCGCCAATGCTCAGAAGGGAGGAGAGCAAAATTTCTCAGATCTAAACCCAAAAATGACGGAAGTTATTTTTTTTTGAAGATTTCTAATGAACTCATCGAAGAGAAACGATGGCCCAAATCCTTAGTCGAACAGGCTCAACATTTCTACAAGAACGGCGAACAATAGGAGAGGATCAAGGTTTCTCAATTTTGAATCCAAACTGAAAAATTTGATTTTTTGTTTTTTCTTTTAAAGAGAAAGAGTGGAAAGAAATTCAAAGAATTAGAAATTTCCAAAAAATCTCATCTAATTTTTTTTAGATGCTGAGTCCAACATAGGCCACCAATTAGAAAGTAGCCAAGGAATCCAAAAAAGAAGTATAAGCATAGAGCAAAAGATATGATATGCAAATATTTCATTTCCAAGCATCGTGTTCTCAAATGAAAGAGTCCCACCGGGTGCAGCCAGCTTGATGGACCTCGCGTTCTACAAGTGGTGATCCAGAGATCGACCTTCGCAAGTAAAAAGGAAATCAACTTCTTTCGAGTTTCCATTGCACATATATTTAAGAAAAGAGACATTTTCTTAATTTGCAGTGAAAGGCGATTTTTTTGGCATTTTATAGCCGATTTTTTGCGTTTATAGCCGATTTTTGGCGTTTATAGCCGATTTTGGCGTTTATAGCCGATTTACAATTCTTATCAATAATGAAAGATAAGAGTTGTGATTTTTGTCTCTTTAAAAAAACACAAACTACAATGAAAAGCAAGAAAACGAGGATCTAACATCTCAGGAGATTGTGGGGGACTCGCTCAGATTGACGGTCGCAAGCCATGTGTAGACTTCGCCATCATTCATGCAGATGAGAATAGAGGATGCTCTTGATTCACTTGGCTTGGCTATAACCTCAGATTTTTAGAGGACAAAGACCAAGAGGAGGTCCTATCTCCAATAAAAAGCTAAGTAGACGGGCTGAAAAGCCACGTCTAAGCCTTTGGAGGCAGAAGGAGAAGGCAAGGACCTTGGGGGGGTGCCCCCTAAGGGGCTTTTGTCACCTTGTAGCGATGGCCTGTGCAGAACTTAAGCAGAGTTTCCTTTCTTCTTTCTCTCGGATTTTCTGTGCTTTTCTCTAATCTGGGATCTCTGTTTTTCTTTCGATCTGGAATTCTTTGGAATGCTTTCCTATTTATAGGCTCTTGGTAGCCATTTAGGAGGGTTTATGGGCTTTTATTGTAATTAAGCCGCATAATGGGAGGAGTTACAGGGTTCAATTCCTTTATTTTGTAACTCCTTTTTTCTTAGCTTTTGATTGGCCGATGGAGATTGAGGGCATTTAATGGCCTTTAATCGCCATGATGGGAGGAGTTTCATGGGTTAAATGCCATGTTTCAATTGACTTGTGACTTCCATTTGCTTGCTTCTGATTGGGCCGTCTAAAGAAATGAATTAATGACTGTAATAAAGCTAGTCAATTAATTGCATTAAGTGGTCGCCGAGCAGTTGAAGAGTCGCAGGCCGTGCCGCGTCTTTTGGGATTCTTTTGGCGATGATCATCGATGGATCTTCACGTAGATCAACATCAGATGACCATGTAACTTCAGTTATTAGTTGCCAATAGCGGGTCGGTGTCATCTGTCCTGTCAATTTCTCGATCGGTCGGGTAGAAAGCACACTTTTTTGGTTGACCGGTTGGCGATCAATGTTGATTTTGATACTCTTGATGATTGACCCGTGATTTTGACGGATGTCAAAGGATTTGGCGCCTCAAAAGTATGAATTTTGAAAAATCCCAGGAGTTAAAAGCTTCGAATCGCAAAAAACGACGAAAGACGGGCTTTCCGGGGCAAGCCCGGCGATTCTGGGCTCCATGGTCTCAGGCGACCATGGGCCAGGGTCACAGGGGTCTACGACCCTGGGGGGATTTCCCCCCTTTTGTCCCGTTTTGCGATCGTTTTTCATGTTTTTCGATTCTTTTTTTCTTCTGTATTTTTTATTGACATTTTTTATCATTTATTGGCCTGATTTCCCTGTAGAAAACTTGACGAGAATCCTTGCATTTTGGAGTGCAAAGTTTCCAATTTTCCGGGAAAGCCGAAGACTTTGTCGCGTAGAGCTGTCGATTTTTCGTCAGAAGCTGAAACTGGGCCAAACGATGTCGGAATGACCTGAAATTTGGGGTGAAGCCTCCTGAGCAATAAATAAGACCAACCATAGGCTTTTGTTTGAGTTTTAAAGCCGTTTGGGGTCCTATCACCAGCAGACTTATTTTTATCGTGATGAAGATGTCGCGGCTTGATGTGCGGTCAACCGATGCCAACTGACTTGAAATTTGACAGGGAACCTATTAGAGTCATTTTGAGATGATCCATAGGCTCTGTCTTGGAAACCATGGTCCCGGGGAGCTTCGCCGCCGAGAGGCCTGATTTGGCTTCCGAGCGTCAAAGTATGGTCAAATGTTGTAGAAATGACTTGAAATTTGACATGTCGCCCTTTGTAAGCATTTTGAAGCCATCCATATGCTCTTTTTGATGAGTTGTGGCCTCGGTGGTTCTCGCCGTCGAGAGGCTTGATTTAACTGTTCGAGGGTTGATGGAGGGTCAAGCGTTGTCAGTTTGACTCGGAACTTGACGTGGAGCCTTTTGGATGTATTTTGAGACCATCCATAGGCTCTGATCGAAGATTTGGTGTCTTCGATGCTTTCGCCGCTGGGAGCACTTGTTCAGCTATCGGAGAAGCGAAGTTAGACCAAATGATTTTGAAATGGCTCGAAACTTCTAAAAAGATGCCAATTTTAGAACCTAATGGTGGCCATGTTTCTAGGTGACAATTATAGCAATTATATAAAGCATTCATCCATGCATTCCATATATAAGAGCAAATAAAAGTATGCAATCCTTGATGGCTCCCTGCTCTTCGGACTTGTAGTCCTTATCGAACTAGGACATCAAAAATAGATCTCATCTTGTACCAAGAAGTCTTGTCTCCTCCACCACTAAGGAATCCGGTTACTTGCAACCTTGCTTGAAACTTTCTTGTTCTTGCTTGTTCCAATAAATCAAATTTATACAAGCAAACCCATAAAAAACAAAACCCCAAATTACATTGGAGATACCTATGCTTTTCAAGAAAGCTTACATCAAGACTAGTTGGAATAAAAGTAAGAAAGAATTACAACTTTCTATGATTGCTAAACGCGCAATCGTACACTTTCCAACTATTGAAAAAACATCCAAATCCACATAACAATCATGCGAACCATCAAGGATGCAATACATGGCTGCAAACAAAGAGGTTAGTGCATGCAAACACACTATGTGCATCATTAAACAAATCTGAAAAATAAATTCCAGCAATGTTAATGAAACTTGCACACAACATGCATCACAACATAGCTTTAGTAGGGTGCCACCATGCCCATAATCAATATAGGATTAATTGTAGTGGGTGCATCCACGTCTAATACTAAAGGTAAAACAATTTTAGTCTCAAGCGCTGCACATACTACTCCACATACTGCACTTTCAAATAATGTGTCAAGTAATTTCACGAAAAAGAATGTGTCACGCTCTGCACGCATATCCACTTGTGATCATTGTGGATTAAAAGGACACATTCGTCCCCATTGCAAGAAGCTGCAAAGTCTACCCAAGACCAAGCAATGGCGGAAGAATTTTTCTCCACCCAAGACGTCTCATATTTGGGTAAAAAGATCTGATTTGCCTAATGAGTTTGCTCACATTCTGCTGAAAGATTAAATTACACAAGTTTAAGTAGCTAATTATAAAAAGCCCTGATCAAGGAGGTCAAGCTCCCACCCCCAGTGCTGATACGAAGATACTTTCTAGGGGAGTTGAAATTGAGGGGGAGCTATTGATCTTAATTGACAGGAAAGTTGTTGTTATTATCTTTAGCTTTGTCAATTATGGACAAAAAAAGGGGAGAAGGGTGACAGATCAAGGGGGAGAACAAGAAGTTCAGAAGAGTCAGAGACATTGAAGATCATTGAAGACCTACATGTGCTGATTGCCAATTTTTTTTTTAATTCAATGTATATTGGGTTTTTTTTTTTTTTTTTTGGTAGATCATTCTGTATTGGCTTAGGGAGTTTTGTCCATGAATTGCCAAAGAGGGAGATTGTTAGGTATTTGTTTGTTGGCTAATTCATGGGTTGGACAAAACTTTGGGTCTTTTGAGTTGTATCTTTTATTTAGAAAAGGACTTTGAAGATGGAAGACCAAAAGGGACTGCCCAAGGAAGATAGCTACAGGATTTGTGTTATGGAGTTTCCTTTTATCATCACATGAGATGACATCACATGAGTAACTGTTGAATGCTACACACGTTGTGCACTCTTGCCATCCTTCATCATTTTTTCATGGTGACATCACTATGACAAGAAAGAAGTAATCTTTACATGTGTCATAACATAAAGGCTTGTGCTTAGATGACATCATATGGGGCAAAGAAAATAGCAATCAAAAGAAGGAATCATTACATGTGTTGGGAAATAAAAGGGGAGGCTCAGACGTTGAAACATGGATAGAGAACCAAGTTGTTGTCAGAGCCCAAAATGCTAATACGAAACAGAACCTCATCTGCTCGAGCAGATGAAGGGTCCGCTCGAGCGAACAAGACGCACAGAGTTCGGGAAAATTAGAAACTGTTATTCTAATTGTGCTCAAACTACTGGTTTTAATCCTAATTTAGTTAGGTAACCTTAAGCACATCCCAAGGGCTATTTAAAGGACTCAAGGGCTATTCTAAAGCTATACCTCACCTCTCAAAGTTCTGAGTAAGAGATTTTAATTGAGAGAATTCTTTTCTAGAGATTTATTACGGAGTTGTGCTGCCAAGTTCTCTAGAGCCAGTTCTTCTTCATCCTTTATAGAAGATCATCTTCCCGCGTGGAAAATTTGAGGAGTCAAGTGCTAAATTGAGTCTGTTGCAATCAACGGTGTGAAGTCGTTGAAGCGTGAAGCAACACACGGTAACTTCAGTCCTTAGGTAGGGGATATCTAGGGAGGAAATCTGGGTTTCTTGTAATTGCGATATTCATAGTGCTTGATTATTGATCTAGGTTGGATCGGTGGTTTTTACCAGTTAGGGTTTTTCACCTTATATTTGGTGTCATTGTGGTGTGTGCTTGAGTTTTATTTCCACTGCATAGTTTTTATTATTTGCACACTTTTGTCTGATTATTTGAGTAAACCAATCTAGAGATCTCGGACCCAAATAACTTTCAAAAAGCCCCAAAATCCCATCTTAGAACACCCATACAAGAGAAAATGAGGAGTGGAAATGGGGGCTTGCATGTATGACAAAGGGACTCCCTAAAGGTTGCCTAATCATAATCTAGAAGATGAGAACCTCTCTTTACTTGCAGATGACCTGATCAGCAAGAAAATAGTGAAGGAAGAGGGCTGTCATTCATGGTTTCACACGAAAATGGTGTCTAGAGTGAGAGGAGATGGAGGAGAAAGCGATGGCGAACTTTGTTTGGCAATTGGCAGCAAAAATCTTGAGTTTGGAAGCAACAAAAATGAGAAAAAGAAGGGAAGGGAGCTACTGTTGCAGAGCTGGGCGTGCTCCATGTCGTGTTGGAGAAGAGTGAAGAAGGAAACATGTTTTTTTTTCCTTAAAAAAAAAAGGGTTTTGGCCATTATTTTAAGGTTCAAGTGGGGCCTACAACTAAAACTCTTCATGGGCTCGGAACTGGGCTTTGGGCCTCGGATGGACTCGGCAAAGAAGACTAAAAAGATCATCATAAAATCTAGTTTTCAAAAGTATATTTTTGACATGGTTATGGAATTTTGAAATTTGGGCTCATATTTAAATGTGAAAAGGTTGTTTTGCCCCTGGGGCTGAAAAACTGATTTTTCTAAATTTCGAATGGGATCGGGCTAAATACAAAAGTTGTTGGGGCTAATTTGACCTATCAAAATAAACCAAAATCGAAACTTTTTTTCAAAATCAAGAACAAACCCCCCACACTAACACGTGCAACCGAAGGCATCCCTAGGCTGCCAGATTGGGCCCAACGGCTCTCAAAATTCCCCAAAAACTATAGAAAAGCCATTCTAAACCACAAACAAACTCGATTAGGCTCAAAACTCACTTAGAGAACTAACCCAGAGCTAAAACACACTAATTGCAAAAATTAGGGGTCGGAGTCTTACAATGAGGAAATCTTTGACCCATTACCAAAAGCTTATATGTTGTCTTGAAAAACCATCAGTGTTAATTATCACGAACTTAACATGGGAATAAGTACTACAAAATAAAAATGAAAAATATAATATAATTTGACACACTATCTGATTTGAGGAGTCCAAAAACATATTGTAGTTTCATATGCAAGATGAAAAGAAATTGAGACATTAGCAGAGGACAACTGATTAGATTCTGGTAAAATCAAAAGGTTCTATGTTGTCCTGGAGAACCATCAGTATTCATTATCATGCAATTAACAAAACTATAATATGCAAGCTTTACACACTTCCATGAATAGATCAATTGACTTATACTGCTCATGTCTCTCCGTCTCGGGCCAATTTCTATATTACGTGATCTAGTATAAGTAGATTTTTGTCCCATGCCAAATGTACAGCTACTATCATATTGAAAATACTTGTCATTTGATAGAGTTAACTTCAGACGTAAATTTTAATAAATGTGCCAAAAATGAGAAGTCCTTCAGTATTTTTTTTATTGAAAGTACCTTTTATTATAGCTGCAAATGCTTGAAAGATGCATGGCAACTCGTGGAGTGTCAAGGATATCTCAAACCTAGTAAATATAAGTGCTCCATATATATATATATATTTCTGAGTCCCTCCTGAATCTTAGAATAGAAAAAACTATAACATGGAGTAGTACCAAGCCTTCACCAATTGCGGCTAAGCAGAACATGTTTCTATTGAACTCCTTCCACCTTGAAGTTAGAAGGTCAGTAAAAAATCATATAAATAATAAATGATTGTAAATATTTAATTGAATGTTGCTATTTCTTAAAATGAATGACTATATAGATTGTAGAAAGATTGGTACCTCCATATGTGTGGCCTTTGCAGATACCATGGTTAGAATGATATCACTATGGTAGTGATAGTAGCAATTCAGTTGTAGCAGTCACTCTGTCATACAATTACTTGAGACCTTCTTTAAATACAATAGTGAGAAAGGGATTTATTTGGTTTTTCTAAAGGCTTATAAGAAAAGTATCTCATTTATGCAAAATTAACAAGTTATTGACAAGTAATTATTTAATGTGTCTCGTGCTTGCTGTTTGAGTTTTTCATTTTCCTATCTCACATAACAAAACAGTTTCAATTTTACATTTTAAATGCTATGCACAAATTCATATTCCAAACATAGAGTGAGAACTCAATACAAAGTTCTACCATAAGGAAACACAAAATACGCACAAGTTGGGAGCCTGCAATTAAGGATCAAGAAATAAAACAGACATATAATTAAAATTATCAGACCATGAAGGTTATTAATGGGCCTAACTTTGGACCAAACAATAATGAGAAAGCAAAAATCAACTCTTCATCATCATTTTCTTAACTCTAGTTGCACCCATTTTTCTTAGAATGGAGATTTTATTGCAACATTAAAAAAATTGAAGAAGAAGACACATTCAAATGATAATAATTTCAGTAGACAGTGCTCACTTACATGTATGAAAACTCCTTCCATTCCCAAAGAAGCTAAGAATCAATGAAGAATCTGTTAAAATTCCATGTTCTTCCTTACACAATTACTCATAGAGGAAAAGCCTCATACCCACAAAATTCCCTATATTGAAAATCTTGCAGTTTTTTAATAAGAAGAATGTTAAAAGAAAAATGAAAAAAGAGAAGGGAAGAAAACATTTGAGAAAGATCCCAGTCTTATTCACATTTGCCTTTTCCTTTCTCCACCCCCTTTAAAATAAAAAAAATAAAGAAACCGAAAAAAAATTGCTCGATTTATTGGAATGTATGAAAGCAAAGTTTTATTACGTTTAAAGTATCAGCATATAATCAATAAAAGAGATTTTAAAAAAAAATGAAGTTGCTAAAGCCTAAGCAGAAACTCCGGCCTTTTTCCATTGGAACAAAGAAAAAATTCAATCTCTTTAAGATTAGAAAAAAAAAAGGTATTTAAATGTCGACCAACCATCACAAATTCTATTTCTTTTGTGACAAAAATCTAGACATAAAAATTAAAAATTTAAAAGAAAGTACCTCATGACTAAAGAAAATGATATTTCCATATCTCCTTCTCCTCTGCTTTGTTGTTGCTGTTGGTTTGATCTTTATATTAAAGGCGATGATCTCTGTTGCTGCTTTTATTGTTTCCGTTCATGCTCTGGGTGGGAGAAGGGATTGGGGTTTGAAGTTGATGAAGTAGGAGATTTGTGATTTGGGTTCTACAGAGAAAAGTGGATATGAGCGAGAGAGCTGGAGATGGAGATGGAGATGGAGATGGAGATAGGTGAGAGAGAATGAGGGTTGTGATAAAGACCAGAGAGGGATTTTTTTCTTAGAGAGCTTGTTAAGAACAATCGAGAGAAAGAAGGAAGGGTAGCATGTTAGTAAGCCCTCTCTGGTCTCTCTCACAAGGCTTTTTCTCTCTCGCCTATTTCCATCCTCCTCCATCTCCATCTTCATCTCTCTCGCTCATATCCAATTCTTTATGTAGAACCCTAATCACAAATCTCCTACTTCATCAACTTCAAATCCCAATCCCTTCTCCCCCCCAAAGCATGAACGAAAACAATAACAGCAGCAGCAGAGATCGTCGTCTTTAATACAGAGATCGAAATAACAGCAGCAGCAGAGCAGAGGAGGAGGAAATATGGAAAGATCATTTTCTTTAGTCATGAGGTACTTTCTTTTAAATTTTTAATTTTTATGTCTGGATTTCTGTCACCAGAGAAATAGAATTTGTGATGGTTGATCGACATTTTAATACCTTTTTTTTATCTTAAAGGGCTTGTTAAGAACAATCAAGAGAAGGAACGAAGGGTAGCTTGTTAGTGGGCCTGTGCAATGGTGTTTCGAAATCTGCCCTCTACTGTTGACACAAAAAAAATGTCACTTGCCTCTCCAAACTCAGAAAGCCACATGAAGCTACAGCCTGCCATAAATAGGCAATGCTACTTCCAAAAATCAAATCTTGTCAGAATCAAATAAAAACTGCAAGATCCTTCAAGACAACCAACTTGGTTTGAAAGTCTGCGCAGTACTACTTTTTATATTTTTGATGGATTGTACACCATCGGATACATCTTGCATTATCGATCTTGTTTGGCCCTTAGTATCCATCTTGCTTGCTTGCTTGTTTGCCGGGTTTTCATCCCGTGCCACTCTACCACAGCTCTCATGTTGAGTATGGAGGGTCCTTGTTGAAACTATCCATGGTGTATTAGCTTGTGTGATTTGCCTATTTGCTAGTTTGTTTATGACTCGTATACTATGTATTTCTTATGTCTAAAATGCATATGTTTCTATTGATCATATCTCTTGTCTACTCTTATTTGATATGTATATCTTGTTGTCATTTGTATCTATATTGCTTGCCATCCGTCGTGTTGATGATGCTACTCTTGGTGCATAGGTACCGAGATCTTCTATCCCGAGGAGGAGACGACGGTAGAAGTACAGGTGGATCAACCTGATGACTTCTTAAACTATAGTACGGACGGCGTTGTATAGCCGTACTGACCCCGTACTCGAGGGCCTTCATGTTTAGCTTGTTAGATTCATCTTTTGTGCTTTTGTTTATCTTGTGATTAGGTCTAAGTTTGGTTTGGTTTTATGTTTTAAATAATACTTTTGGTTAAGTGTTTGAACTCTGAACTTTAACAATAGTATTCAGTATTGTTCTAAACTATGCATCTTTAAGATACCAATTGTAATTATAAAGCTTCCGCTATTGATTGTTTGTATTTGAGGAAATGTTTATACCTCACAGCGGTCTTCGATCCAATTGGGGCACGATTGGGGCTAAATTATATTTGACTTATGTTGGAAAAAGTTTTAAATTAGCCCTAATCTCACGTAACCCCGGTTCCCATTTTGGGGGCGTGACAAGTTGGTATCAGAGCATTACTGGTTTCTAGATTTAAAAACAAGTAGAAACTAAGACGTGTGAGGTTTGGATTTTTATTTTTGGGTATCTTAGCTTTTGTAGATTGTATAGTTTGTTTGCTAGATCGAGTCCCATAGGACTAACATTTCTTATGATTTAGGATGTCATGCCGAAAATATGCGTTCTAACAGTGCTGGTAACCCGGAAAGTAGCAATGCTAATGTCAATGACAGTGATTCCATGGAAGGCAGATTCAACAAGCTGATGCAAGCCTTTGTAACTTCTCAAGAATCACAGACTCAGATGATGGCTGTATTACAGAGACCAGTTCCGGTTACACAGGTTATTATGCCAGCAAGGGCAGTAGACCCTAATGATGTATTTGATAAATTTAAGAAGAGGAATCCGCCAGAATTTTATGGAAATGAAGATCCACTTGATGCTGATGAGTGGGTTGTACAGATAGAGAAGATATTCGATGTCTTCAAATGCACAGGGAAAGAGCGAGTTCAATTGGCAGCTTATATGCTTTGAGGTACAGCAGAAATGTGGTGGAAATCAGTCAAGACTCCTTTTGTGACAGTTGAGGATGAGACTGCATGGGTATCTTTTAGTACGTTGTTTCGTGCTAAGTTTATTCCACCTCATATTACAGCATTGAAGATAGCAGAGTTTGAGACCCTTCAGCAGGGAGAACACTCAGTTTTATGAGCAGCGGTTCACTAACCTATCCCGGTTTGCACCATCTCTGGTAAAGACCGAAGCGGATAAGGTCATGAGGTTTATTAGGGGACTGAACCCCAACATCAAAGAAATGGTGACCAGCGTTACTTTGACCACCTATGAGGAAAATCTCAAGCGGGCTTACTGGGCTGAAGAATCTATCAAGGAGAAAAACCCGTTACAATCAGAACCTCAGACAATTTCAGACTCAGGGTAAAAGCCAGACTTCAAGCTATCAGTATCAGCAATACCAGCAACGTCCACAACAACAACAGTATCAGTAGCAGAGGTCACAACTACAGTATCAGCAGCAAGGCAAGAGGCCTAAGTTTGATCAACCACAGAGACTTCATTGTGTTCATTGTGGTAAGAACCATCTTTCAGTTGAATGCAGAGTGATGTCAGGAGCATGTTTTGAGTGTGGCTTGCAAGGTCACCTAGTGAAAGATTGCCCTAAGAAGCAAGGGCAAGGTGTGAAGAATGCAGTTCCAAGACCACCTATTACAGCACAGCCTTTGAGGCAAGTCCCACAGCAGCAACAGCAACAGCTTCGATTTCTAGCACCACCACAGGGCAGAGGACAATTCAGACCCCAAGGACAGCAGGGACAGCAAAGACCTCAGGGATTCCTGCAAGGACAGTAACAAAGGTATCAACAGAGGCCCCAGCAGCAGGGTAGGCTTAATGCATTGGATATTCAGGAAGGAGAGGAAACAGGTGGAGTGGTGGAAGGTACACTCTCTATCTCAGATGTACCAGCTAGAGTCTTATTTGATTCTGGTTCCACACATTCTTTTGTTTCTCCTATATTTGCTGCATGCTTGGTGGGAGAAGTAGCTCCATTGTATTGTGTTTTACTTGTCCTTAGGGAAAACTGTGCAGTGTGAGTCCTATTTTCCAGCGTGCAAAGTAGGAAAGTACATCCTATATGCAAACTTGATCATCCTAGAGATGCAAGATTTTGATGTGATTTTAGGAATGGATTGGTTATCCATATACCGGGCAGTAATGGATTGTTTTAACAAAACCATCAGATTGCAAGTGTTAGCAGACAGTGTGGAGATAGTTGGTGAGAGAAGACCCAAATCCACTAGTGTCATTTCAGCCTTGAGGGCAGAGCATTTGATTAAGAATGGATGTGACGGTTATGTAGCATTTATCACGAAGGATAAATTGTCCAAAGCAGTGGAGGATATTCCAGTTGCATGTGAATTTCCAGATGTCTTTCCGGAGGAGATACCTGGATTACCACCGGTTCGAGAGATAGACTTTACAATTGAACTTGTGCCAGGAACAGCACCAATTTCAAAAGCTCCTTATCGTATGGCTCCAGCAGAGCTAAGAGAGTTGAAAGCTCAATTACAAGACCTCTTGGATAAAGGATTTGTGAGACCGAGTGTGTCACCATGGGGTGCACCGATTTTGTTTGTGAAGAAGAAGGATGGTACAATGCGTATGTGCATAGATTACAGACAGCTGAATCAAGTCACAATTAAGAATAAGTATCCTTTACCTAGGATAGATGAATTATTTGATCAGTTGCAAGGAGCACAATACTTCTCTAAGATTGATTTGAGATCAGGCTACCATCAGTTGCGGGTTAAAGACTTAGATGTGCAGAAGACAGCTTTCAGGACCAGATATGGCCATTATGAATTCTTGGTGATGCCATTTGGACTAACCAATGCACCGAGTGTATTCATGGCCTTGATGAATAAGATCTTTGCTCCATACTTAGATCAGTTCACAGTGGTATTCATAGACGATGTTTTAGTCTATTCGAAGTCCAAAGATGATCATGCAGAACATTTGAGAGCTTCATTGCAGATCTTGAGAGAAAATCAGCTCTATGCCAAGCTAAGTAAGTGTGATTTTTGGCTTGAGCAAGTGTCTTTTCTAGGACACATCATCTCTAAAGAAGGTTTGGCAGTAGATCCAGCGAAGATTGAAGCAGTTGTTAGTTGGCAGAGTCCGAAGACAGTAGCACAAATCAGGAGTTTTCTAGGTTTGGCAGGGTATTACAGAAGATTTGTGAAAGGATTTTCCAGCATAGCAGCTCCATTGACCAAATTGACAAGGAAGGATGTTCCTTTTGTCTGGACAGAACAGTGTGAGGCTAACTTTCAAGAGTTGAAGACTAGATTAACTACAGCTCCAGTTCTTACTTTACCTACGGAGACCGGAGGGTTTGTAATTTTTACAGATGCTTCAGGTATTGGTTTGGGATGTGTTCTTATGCAAGAAGGAAAAGTAGTGGCCTACGGGTCCAGGCAGCTGAAAGAGCACGATAAGAGATACGCTACCCATGATTTGGAGCTAGCAGCAGTGGTTATGGCACTAAAGTTATGGAGACACTACCTGTACGGAGAAAAATTCGAGGTTCACTCGGATCATAGGAGTCTTCAATACTTGTTCGGGCAGAAAGATCTGAATATGAGGCAGACCAGATGGATGGAGTACATCAAGGACTACGATTTCCCGATTAAATACCATCTCGGGAGAGCAAATGTGGTTGCAGATGCATTGAGCAGGAAGGAAGCAACTACCGGATGTTTATAAGTAGAATGGTCTTTGACAGAAGTATTCAGAGATTTAGATGTAGAGTTTCAGCCTCAGACAGAGAAAGTGATGATTGCAAATATGCATACTTGGGAGCCAGAGATTTTGGACAGAATCAAGAACAGTCAAGGAGAGGATCCGGAATTAGTCAGAGTGATTAATAGTATATCAGACAGACCAGGATTCAGACTTGTGGAGGGTGTGCTATATTGTCAGGATAGATTATGTGTTCCAGATGTACATGATTTGAAGAACGAGATTATGGTTGAGGCACATCATTCTCGTTATGCTATTCATCCAGGGAGCACCAAGATGTACCAGAATCTAAAGAGTTTCTATTGGTGGAATAACATGAAGAAGGAGATTGCAGGATTTGTTTCGAGATGTTTAGTGTGTCAACAAGTGAAAGCTGAACATCAGAGACCTCCAGGATTACTTCATCCATTGAAGATACCGGAATGGAAATGGGAGCACATTACCATGGACTTCGTTGCAGGATTACCACCTACGAAGAACCATGACAGTATTTGGGTGATTGTTGACAGACTCACCAAGTCAGCTCATTTCATTCCAATGAAGATGAAAGGATCCATGGATATTTTGGCACGCAGGTACATCGATGACATAGTCAGATTACATGGAATTCCAGAGTCTATTGTATCAGACAGAGACATGAGATTTGTGGGCAGATTTTGGGTTAGTTTGCAAGCAGCCTTGGGTACGACATTGAATTTCAGCACTGCGTATCATCCTCAGACTGATGGACAGACTGAGAGGACGAACCAAACTATGGAGGATATGTTGCGGGCATGTGTCCTCGATTTCGGGAAAGATTGGGAGAATAGTCTTCCTTTGTGCGAGTTTGCCTACAACAACAGCTATCATTCCAGTATCGGAATGGCACCGTTCAAAGCCTTGTATGGACGGAAATGCAGGACCCCTATTTGTTGGGAAGAGATTGGTGTTCGTAGTTTTCATGGACCTTCGATCATCAATGATACCAGTGAGAAAGTGAAGCAGATCACTGACAGGCTGAAGATTTCAAGAGACCGCCAGAAGAGTTACGCAGACCTCAAGAGGAGAAATTTAGAGTTCAAGGTCGGAGACAAGGTTTTTCTTAAAGTCTCACCGACTAGACGAACTATGAGGTTTGGGCAGAAAGGTAAGTTGGCTCGGAGATTTATTGGACCTTTTGAGATTGATATACGAGTGGGAGAAGTGGCTTACAGATTGATTTTACCGCCAGCGTTATCAGGAGTCCACAGGGTTTTTCATGTTTCCATGTTGAGGAGATATGTACCAGATCCTACACATGTGCTTCATCATGAGCCATTAGATGTCCAGCCAGATACTACATTTGTTGAGAGACAGAAGGAGATCATAGACACCAAGGAGCATGTTTTGAGGACTAGGACTATTCATTGGGTCAAAGTACAGTAGAAGCACCATAGTCCGAGCGAAGCAACTTGGGAACTCAGGGATCAGATTAAGGAGAAGTATCCAGAACTTCTACCAGAGGTGTGTGAGATATTTGGAGGACCAAATAGTCCAAGGAGGGGAGGATGTAACATCCCGACCCTTAGCCTATATTAATTATAGATAATTGCTTGATTAGTTAGTAAGTGTGTTTAGAGTCTTAGCGAGTCGGGTTTGACGTATGAATTGTGTGGGTGAAATCTCACGTGATTCGGAGAGCGTTTGGGTACAGTAGGGGGGTGGTTTGCTATTTTGGGTAGTTTTCAGGGGTTTAATTGAGATTATGAGTTTTTGTGAGTTTGGGTGCATTTGATAGATCGGGTAATTTCATGAACTTTAGTCTTCTACCGCGTTTCGACTCGACGCGAGGAAGAGGCCCAAATGATCATTTAGGCTAACCAAGGACTAAACCCATATATTCCCCATACTTATCCTATGCTAACCACTCATTCTCTACAACCTATTCTATTTAACACTACCACATCCGGATGACTCATTCCTTCTCATCTCTATCACCATTTCACAACTATTCACTCTCTTCTTCTCTTCACTACCCCCTTGCCAAAGCCAGCCATAGAACTCCATCTTCACCGGCTAAACTTCAGATCTTCTTCCTCAAGCTCCAAGGAACCCAACCATTCCATTTTCAAGAATTTCCAACCACAAACCATTGAAAGGTAGGCTTCCAAAGCTTTTAACCATAGTGAATCTTCTTCCTTTTAGTTAGAAATGGATTAGGAATACTCACTACCACCTATTGCATTCATTTTGTAGAGTGATTTTGGGATTGAGAAGCTTTTACACACTTTGAGCTCAAAAAGAGAGATTTCTCTTAATTCTCTTGATTTTGGTTTAGGTCATCATAAGGTAAGTTAATATATATATTTATGCTTTGATATGCTGTTTCTTCCTTGAAATGATGATTGATTATGTCTAGATAACCCAATGCTCTAATCTTGACAATTTAAATTGAAAACATGATAAATTGGGTTAATTATCTAATGAATTGGATTGGAAATGAAATTGATAGATTGAGAGGTTTATAGGACCTGAAATAATATGGGTTTTATTCTCAAAAGACTGTGAACCTATTTCATAGATGATGGGAATGGAAAGGGACCAATTACATATCAGTTTCAGAACTGATATTCTGAAACTGTGTGTATTCGGTCGACCTACCAAGGGTTTCGGTCGACCTAAGACACAGGGACGGGTGCGGACAGCACCTGACCATTTTACTATTCACAATTCCTGCACATTAATGCAGGTCGACCCGGGCTATACTAGGTCGACCGGGACAACTGTAGAGAACCTTTTGAGGGGCTCTTTTGACCTCTTTTTCTATTGGACTTGTATGGAACCTTGGCTACCTTTATGGACTCATTTGACTTGATATGAGGAATGTTTTGAGCATGCATTTCTCGTTGTTATTCCTATTTTCTCGATGTTCAACTTATATCAATCTTGAACGGTACGGGACAACGGGATACCCTCTTTTATATCTATGCACGAAGATTATTTATTCGGGTATCGCGAACCTTATTCCTTTCGTTGACTGAGTAGAGTTGTACGAGACTATGGTAATAACTATTGACCTAAGATTGGATTGTTTATTGCTCCCGATTCTAAATGGTACAATTTAGTATTTTCTACATGAAATGTTCATGTTCTATAGATTGCTTTACTTGTTTTGGTTTGGGATCACATGATGAACTTAGATGATGACCTAGGATCCCCTTGATGTCTTGTTTATCTTGTATATGATTGATAAAAGTGTTGAGATTAAGCGGCTTTGATCGTAAAAGCTTGATGAGGACTACTATGGTATTGATCCTTGAATAAGCTTGCTTGATAGACTTGATAGTCTTGATTTGATTGCTGGAAAGTAGTCTCCTAATTGGTTATTGATCTTGTTCACGCAAGAAAGCCTAGTCTCCTCACTCTTACTTGTCTAGGACTCTTGTGTCAGGCATCACTCAGTTGTTAACGCCCAACACAGGATGGGGCACCACCTGTGTGAGGACCTTGGTTTGAAAGTCTGCGCAGTACTACTTTTTATATTTTTGATGGATTGTACACCATCGGATACATCTTGCATTATTGATCTTGTTTGGCCCTTAGTATCCATCTTGCTTGCTTGCTTGTTTGCCGGGTTTTCATCCCGTGCCACTCTACCACAGCTCTCATGTTGAGTATGGAGGGTCCTTGTTGAAACTATCCGTGGTGTATTAGCTTGTGTGATTTGCCTATTTGCTAGTTTGTTTATGACTCGTATACTATGTATTTCTTATGTCTGAAATGCATATGTTTCTATTGATCATATCTCTTGTATACTCTTATTTGATATGTATATCTTGTTGTCATTTGTATCTATATTGCTTGCCATCCGTCGTGTTGATGATGCTACTCTTGGTGCATAGGTACCGAGATCTTCTATCCCGAGGAGTAGACGACGGTAGAAGTACAGGTGGATCAACCTGATGACTTCTTAAACTATAGTACGGACGGCGTTGTATAGCCGTACTGACCCCGTACTCGAGGGCCTTCATGTTTAGCTTGTTAGATTCATCTTTTGTGCTTTTGTTTATCTTGTGATTAGGTCTAAGTTTGGTTTGGTTTTATGTTTTAAATAATACTTTTGGTTAAGTGTTTGAACTCTGAACTTTAATAATAGTATTCAGTATTGTTCTAAACTATGCATCTTTAAGATACCAATTGTAATTATAAAGCTTCCGCTATTGATTGTTAGTATTTGAGGAAATGTTTATACCTCACAGCGGTCTTCGATCCAATTGGGGCACGATTGGGGCTAAATTATATTTGACTTATGTTGGAAAAAGTTTTAAATTAGCCCTAATCTCACGTAACCCCGGTTCCCATTTTGGGGGCGTGGCACTCTAAGTACCTAGCATGAGTGTTGATAAGCACTTTTTGCTTCTTTGGATGATAAAAGATGCCACCTCTCGTTCCCTTAGGATACCCAATGAAGTAGCACATTTCCGATCTGGGTTCCAGCTTGGTACCTTTATCATTCAGTACATAGGCTGGACAACCTCAAATGTGGATATGTCTTAAACTAGGTTTTCGACCTGTCCACATTTCTTGCGGTGTCCCAGGTACTGATTTAGAAGGTACCATATTTAAAATGTATGCTGCTGCTTCTAGGGCATATCCCCAAAAAGATATAAGTAAGGTTGCATGACTCATCATGGACCTTACCATATCAAGAAGGGTACGGTTTCTTCTCTCCGCTACACCATTTTGCTGGGGTGTACCCGGTGCAGACAACTGAGACACAATCCCATGTTGTGTGAGGTGCTCTTTGAACTCACCCAGGAGGTACTCGCCACTTCGATCAGATCGAAGGGCTTTGATTTGTTTCCCTAGTTGTAGCTCCGCCTCAGCCTTGAATTGTTTGAACTTATCAAACGCCTCAGACTTGCGTTGCATTAAGTATACATATCCATACCTAGAGTAATCATCGGTGAAGGTGATGTAATACTCATACCCTCCTCGAGCCGGTTTGTTCATAGGACCACAGACATCAGTGTGAATCAATTTTAACAACTCCTTTGACCTTAGTCCCTTTCCAGAGAATGATCTTTTGGTCATATTTCCCTTGAGACAAGATTCGCACTGAGGAAAAGGTTCGAAATCTAATGAGCCCAAAGGCCCATCTTCTACCAACCTCTGAATCCGTTTTAAGTTAATGTGACCCAAACGTAAGTGCCAAAGATATGTGTCATTGATTGAAGATACCTTCCTCTTAAGGGAAGTGGAGTTTTCTTGTTGTACATTATGCAGTGTGGGAGTAATAGGATATATATAAAATAAGTTGTCATGTATTCTACCGGAACATATAATATTTCCATCTCTTCTTATATCAACACCAGAATGGAAAGAAACTGAATAATTAAATTCAATTAGTCTGGAAACTGAAATTAAATTCTTCCTCATGTCCGGAACATAGAAAACATTATTTAAAACTAATATCCCATCACATGGAAAATGTAAGGTAACAACTCCTACTGTAACTGCCCAAACTTTAGCTCCAGTTCCGACTCTAAAGGCAAACTCTCCTTTCTCAATCCTCTGCATTATCTGAAACCCCTGCAATGAATTGCATATATGATTAGTGGCTCCTGAGTCTACTATCCATGAGTCAATATAATCAACCATCAGACAAGTTTCAATGTAGTATGAAAAAGATGTACATTTCTTAATTGAGGCTAGGAACTTGGGACAATCTTTCTTCCAATGACCTTTGAGGCCACACTTGAAGCATTTTCCTTTGGGCTTTCCATCTGTACCCTTGTCCTTCTTTTTGCCAGTATTGTCCTTTTTCTGCCCTTTTCCCTTATTCTGCTTCTTCTTGATCTTCTTCCCTTTCGGGTTTAGTTTAGAGGAAGACTGGAAAAAGTGAGCTTGGGCTTTGGGCTTCATGATGGCCTCCGCCGCCTGGAGCTCTTTCATTAACTCAGGTAGAGTCATGTCAATCTTGCTCATATTGAAATTGAACTTGAACTGATTGAAAGAGTCCGGCAGAGTTTCGAGAATCATATCAGTTTGACTATCTGCATCAATCTCTGCCCCTAGAATCTCAGCTACATTGAAACAATCCATCAGCTTGAGCATATGCTCTCTGACAGGTGTTCCCACAGCCATGCTAGTATTCATGATAGTCCTCATAGCAGCTTGCCTAGCTGGCCTGCTCTTGTCTGCGAACATCTCAGTCAAGGACATCATGATTTCATAGGCTGTGTCCATATGCTCGTGCTGTGTTTGCAACACGTTGGACATGGAAGCAAGCATGTAACATTTGGCCATGCTATTCGCTTTCTTTCATTTCCTCTCAGCCTTTAACTGGTCATCAGTAGAATTAGCATCAATATCAGGACAGGTTTCCAACAAGACATACTTGTACTCCTCAGCAGTGAGTACTATGTCAAGATTTCTCTTCCAATCTACGTAGTTAGGTCTAGTCAGTTTGTTCTCACGAAGAACGCACATCAACGGACTAAAAGAATCTTTACCCATCTCTCTCTGGATATGAAACGGTTTATAATTAGACATGCAGTATATATGTAATATGCATATGGTGCTTGTTATAAAAGGAAAAACAAAGCATAAAACTTTTTACATTATTCAACCCCAATCATAATGTATCAGTGTTTCAACCTTCTCATAGACCCTCCATCGAAGGGATGGCTGAGCCTACAGTCACGTTGAATTAAGATATGCTTATTTGGATTATCACTATCTGGATACACATATCCAGTGGTAGTCCAATCACTGATTGGTTTGGCCTCATATGACAAATAACCCTTAACTCCTAAGGAGAGGTCATTACCGTCTTATGTCAAGTGTATTACCATCTCTTATGAAATTTCCCAGAATGTCTATGATTAAGTCCTCCGAAGGGAAGAGACTTTTATCCATTCTAGAAGTGACCTTTAGTAAAGAGCTCCACCGAAGGGATGGCCGCTCCCACCGACACTCCATTGACATTCTATAGAAGTGATCTTTAGTAAAGAACTCCACCGAAGGGATGGCCGCTCCTACTAACACCTCATTACGAATATTCACATTAGTTCACCCATTAACCCATCAAAGCGGTCTTTAGTAAAGAACTCCACCGAAGGGATGGCCGCTCCTACTAACACCTTAATGAGATAACATGAACCGAAAATGGAAGGCCATGGGGTCTTTCCAAAAACCCCTCTCCCACTTGATTATTTATCACTAGGGTTTATACTTTTTGACCTTTACATTGTTTACTCAAAGGCTCTTTTAAATCTAGCAAACTTAGTTAATTAAATTTATGACTCAATGACTTGAGTCATCTTAAAAATAAATAACCTTTGCTTTAAAACATTTGAGCAAATCCCTTTAAAGAGTCAAAGACCTAACTTGGGTTATGGAAACCCATAGGTAGCATCTAATTAGATTTTAGTTTAGCCTCTTTTGGAAACCAAGGGTACCAAGATAAACTAAACCCTATCCAATTTTAAACCTTAGACAAATAGAAGGTGCTGGTCTAAGTTCTATTTAAAACAATTTGCCAAACTAAAAACAATCTAATATAAAAAGATGCCAATTTTTTAACCTAATGGTGGCCATGTTTCTAGGTGACAATTATAGCAATTATATAAAGCATTCATCCGTGCATTCCATATATAAGAGCAAATAAAAGTATGCAATCCTTGATGGCTCCCTGCTCTTCGGACTTCTAATCCTTATCGAACTAGGACATCAAAAATAAATTAAATCTCATCTTGCACCAAGAAGTCTTGTCTCCTCCACCACTAAGGAATCCGGTTACTTACAACCTTTCTTGAAACTTTCTTCTTCTTGCTTTTTCCAATAAATTAAATTTATACAAGCAAAAACAAAACCCCAAATTACATTGGAGATACCTATGCTTTTCAAGAAAGCTTACATCAAGACTAGTTGGAATAAAAGTAAAGAAAGAATTACAACTTCCTATGATTGCTAAACGCGCAATCGTACACTTTCCAACTATTGAAAAAAGAAACATCCAAATCCACATAACAATCATGCGAACCATCAAGGATGCAATATATGGCTGCAAACAAAGAGGTTAGTGCATGCAAACACACTATGTACATCATTAAACAAATCTGGAAAATAAATTCCAGCATTGTTAATGAAACTTGTACACAACATGATCTAAACATAACTTTAATAGGGTGCCACCATGCCCATAATCAATCTAGGATTAATTATACACAACATGGGATCATGGTTACAAATGGAGTGGCTCCGATACCACTGAAAGAAACTGCGATTCAGATCTGAACATCACTAGGGGAAGACATTCATGGCTAATTTGTAACATGACAGATTTTAAAAAATCTGATTTGGGCAGCATAAATCAGCCATAGTGATCGCAAAAGAACTCCATGAATTCATGACCAACAAGTGTATAATTAAAGGAGAATGAAGAAGACTATTACCTTGAAGATTTGTAGACTTCAAATCTCTGGAAAAAAAGATTCAAAGGGCCGAACTCAGACTTGCAATTAGCAAACAAATTGCTGGAATTTTCTGCAGTAGTATTACCTTTGATCTTCTTCTCTATCTCACTTCCAAATCTGATTGGCTAAGATGGTGGGATCTTAATCTAGGCATTTGAGAACTATTTCCTATGGAAAAATCTCAGACCTTAAACTTTCTTCAATGAAGAAGAAAGAAGCCAAGGGCTGGACGTATGGGACTCCTCCTCTTTCTATGTTGGACGTCCAAGGGGTTGCATGTTCCCTTTTATAGAAACTTTGGAATCCTTTCCTTAAAGACTATCTCTTCTAATTCTCATAGATGTCCTAAAAGGAAAGTATAATCTAAAGATTTATTTCCTTTTAGAAACACTCCAATTAGAAAAGGAAACTAAGGAACTTCCTACAAACTTTGGCAATTAGTAATCCTAGTTGCACAACACTTACTAATTTAAGTTTCTAATTCAAAAAGGAAACTTTCTCATGGGAATACTAATCCAAAGAGGAGTCCAACCTTCCAAGTAGAGAGACCTACTCAAAATTGGAAACCTTACCCATGGAAATCCCATTATGGACATCCCATATGATAATGCACACCATGGCCCACAATTAATTTATCTAGAATTAAATTCATGTATGCCATCAAAGGCCTATTTGAATTTAAACTCAAAATTATTTTTCCACTAAAATAATTCAACCATATGTCATCTAAACAACTTGGGAAACCATGCCAATCTTGGAAAGTGACTAGGGAAGGGACCAAAAGACATATTTGCCATTGGCTCCCAAAATGACCAAAATGTCCATGCTAAACCCATAGCAACATAAAGACCATTTTAACCTTAACTCATTCCACTAAAGAGTTATGGTTGAACTCCGCGGACAAATATATAATATAGTAACCTCGTCATAAAATGACAGTTGTCTTCGACCTACTAAGTGTAATGACCTGAATGCCCCTCTATGTAACATCCATAATTGAGTCAGGTTATCAAATGTACTATCAACCTTCTCGATTACATCTAAACCTTAGAACTTCATATCCTTAACATAATCATCATCCGGATATCATTCTCTTGGTCCAGGGAGCGA
This sequence comes from Litsea cubeba, assembly GCA_012931725.1. Lineage (NCBI taxonomy): Eukaryota > Viridiplantae > Streptophyta > Magnoliopsida > Laurales > Lauraceae > Litsea > Litsea cubeba. The sequence continues at coordinate 68,945,236 of CM022947.1, forward strand.
CCCACAAGTTCAATATCCATATGGAACATCCATATACTAAGATCATAGATTTTGATGATTAATCGGATAATTCTAAGGGGACGATCATTCCATCATTAGATGGCATAGATTCTTTATTGCATCTGTACGTCCCAACTGATCAAGTCCGAGTACCCAAAACACAGAGCTGTTAACCCATGAAAAGAATCTCACCCACAGTGAATTAAAGCACAAGGACTTGACTTCGTCAGTTCATCCACAAATGCTCAAGATTAAGAGCACTGCTCATTTAGTAGCATGAGGTGACTTGATCTCTCTCAGTGATAGTACTATTTTAGAGATCACACCTACCATGGTCCTGTTCAATGCATTGCATATGCACTAATGAGATAAATCCGGGAAAGCCCTCCCATGACTTAGGTAAGTCACCCTGAATGCAGGAGAGTCTCTCACTATAACTTATACCAAGATGAAGTGCCCAGCTCCATCTCTCAGTTATGAACAAATATGTTGTTTCCAGCGTCCATGAATTAGACCTATCTGTGTGTAGACACCACACACCTAATTTATTTACTAGAAACAATGGGCTTACACAACCATACATATATACATGTTTAAGCAGAAAAGAGTCATTCCATTAAATAACCAGTCAATATCCAGTAACAAAAGATGAGAGTGCAGCTAGTGGGCTTTAGGGCATACACCAATCCCAACAGCACCCACTACAAGAAATCTAGGTTGTTGTGATGAAATTTGATGACGATTTTTTTTGTCTTAAAAGAACACCCAAAGAGGACGAAATATAAATTTTGTCGTTTGTTTTAATTTTCTCCAAAAATATAGGAGACGAAAACAAAATTTTGTCTGCAAAAATAAGGCGCCAACTTCATTTGTGTTGGCGCCAATTATTTCAGCTCATTGGAGACAAACATTTTTGTCACAAAATAAATTTTTTTTTTGCGACGAACGTAATTCGTCACCAATAAGGATAAGCTATGGAAGACGAACATATTTCGTCACCAAAATAAGGCGCCAATTCCATTTGCGGTGGCGCGAATTATTTTAGCTCAATGGAGACGAACAATTTTGTCACAAAATATATATTTTTTTGCGACAAACGTAATTCGTCACTTATAAGGATAAGTTATGTAAGACGAAAATATTTCGTCACCAAAATAAGGCGCCAATTTCATTTGCGGTGGCACAAATTATTTTAGCTCAGTGGAGACGAACATTTTTGTCATAAAATATAATTTGTTTTTGTGACGAACGTAATTTGTCACCGAGAAGGATAAGTTATGGAAGACAAAAATATTTCGTCACCAATAAACACTCCATCATGCCGTTCACCTTCCTGTTAAATGGGCGACAAATATATTTTTGTCTCGGAAGAATAAGTTGTGGGGTGAATTATTTTAGCTCATTGGAGATGAACATTTTTGTTACAAAATATAATCTATTTTTGCGACGAACATAATTCGTCACCAATAAGGATAAGTTATGGAAAAAGAAAATATTTCGTCACCAATAAACACTCCATCATGCAGTTCATATTCCTGTTAAATGGGCGACAAATATATTTTTGCATAGGAAGAATAAGTGTGGGGCGAATTATTTGAGCTCATTGGAGACGAACATTTTTGTCACAAAACATAATTTTTTTTATGACGAACGTAATTCGTCACCGAGAAGGATAGGTTATGGAAGACAAAAATACTTCGTCACCAATAAACACTCCATCATGCCGTTTCATCTTTCTATGAAATGGGCGACATATATATTTTTGTCTCGGAAAAATAAGTTGTGGGAGATGAAAATATTTCGTCACTAATAAATTTTATGAGGGTGTTCGGCCTTTTCGAAAACCAATATTAATTTAGAATATTAGATAAATATTTATTTGTAGCCTACACGCTATTGAAGAGGTGGCCCATCAAATAGATGTCCTTGCTAATGTGTCTGCATCAATTGGATAAATTATATTTTAGATTCCAACTTACCCTCATAAGATTTGTATAAAAAATATTTCATAAGTCCCCTTCAGTGTTAGATTAATTTTGTTCTTTTTATGGAGGAATCAACCTCCTTGTATTCAAAGAGAATCTGAATAAGAAAAGGCATAAAGAGCCTATCGTTTTTCCCATTTCATTCTAACACTTCATGTTATATTATCATTTGATTGTTTAATGTGGTTGTACACTCCTTTTTGTCTACTCATTGATCATTTAGTTACACCCTATATGAAGCTGCCGCATTTTTTAGTGTAGGATAAAAAGGTGGGGGGAGTCAAAATTCTCTAATCGGGAGTCCTATTTGCGAACCGTCAGTTCCTACAAGTTACTCTACCCTCGAGCGAAGTGCTCGTGTAGGTTTCTGATTTTTCGAGGGCCCATTTCCCATTTCGGACCTCCATCCAATGCCCCTTTTCCAAAACCCATTTCCCCCTTTGTCCCTCCATCTCTCCCGGTCTCTCTTTTCCAAAACCCTTTTCCCCCTTTTTCAAAACCCTTTTCCAGAAGTGGAGAGAAGAACCATTTTCCCCCTTTTCCAGAAGAGGAGAGAAGAACCCTTTTCCCCCTTTTCCAAAACCCTTTTCCAACATCTCCCACCCACTGTCTCAGGTAGCAGCCCCATGGCCCATTTGCCCCCATCAATCATCATCATCCTCCATCAACGAACGTAGTGCAGACCCATCCCTGATCAGTGACCCCTCTCATCTCTACTTCTCTCAGTCTCTCTCGCCCAAAACTCCCAGACGCAGTCACCATCACCAATCACCATCATCTGCGCCCATCATCCTCCATTCAGGAGTCCGCCACCGCCAAGTACACCTACCTCTCTCTGTCTCTGCTACTCGTTCATGAATATCTATCTAGATCTAGTTGTGTTGTTTTGCATGCGTGTGATTCTTCTTTTGTTGTAATCTCATCACTATAAGAATTTGCACTTTTTCCGACGTAATAAATAAACGCTGGAAAAGTATAACTTATGCCGGTGCAAAAGTCCCATTTTTACCGGCATTTTTTTGTTTTTGCCAGTAAAGGTTCAATTTTTCCTGGCATATTTTTGTTTTCGCCTGCAAATGTTAGATAAATTCCTCCAACTCCATTTCATTTGGGAAATTGGGAAAAATTTTTTCCAATATATTTTTGAAAGTCCAAAATTTTTTATGATGTTTTGTTTTTTCACCAGCAAAGGTCTATATTTTCCTGGCGTTTTATTTGTTTCGCCTACAAAATCAATGTTTTCCCGGCATTTTAATTTTTTCACTGGCAAAGGTCAATATTTTACCGGGACAATTTTCACCCGCCAAGCAATTGCGCCTTTATTTTTCTCTGCCAATGTTTTTTCCCAATATATTTTTTGTTACCCAAAACCCCTTCTGCGCCCATCTATTTTCCCTTTGTAATTCTCAATCAACAAACCTGAATAGCCACCCCAGATCCGTCTCACCTTCATCCTCCATTCACAACCCAGGCGATCTTCATCCTCTCCTGCGCAGAAGACCCCATCACCATCCTTCCTTCATCTCCATCTCACGCCAACCCCCTGCTTCATCTCCATTCCTGCGGAGCAATCACCCCAGATCCATCTCACAACCGAGGTGTAGATCGGCTCATATGAGAGCATTGCTTCGTTTATATAAATGACAAGCCCGTAGGATCATCCTAATTTCTTGAACACTACCCTAAATTTTTTAGGATGTCATGGGATTTTATTACTAGGACACCCAACCTAACCCTGAACTCGAACCAGATTTCATGATCTGCAAAAGCCAGAAGAGAGAGAGAGAGAGAGGGGCAGGCAGATAGAGGGAGTGATGTCGGTCCTACCCGATGAAATCTGGAGTCGGATTCTGGAGATGGGAGTGGAGACGAAGGGCTTGAGCTACAGAGACAGTGCAGACGTTTCCACCGTCTATCAAATGATCACCCCCTCTGGGCCACCTTGTTTGCCCTAGATTTCCCCTCTCCTTCTCTTTCTCTTCTTTCCAACAACGCCTGCAACATTCAGACGACTCCCAAATCCCTCTACAAGACCAGGTTTGAGAGAGACAGAGCAGCGAAGCTCCTCCCTCATCGACAAGCTGTCCTCATTGTGTAGAGTCAAATCGCCATCTGTTCCAAGAATCTCCAAGACTTTGTGCTTCAATTGCTCAAAGAGAAGGATAAGATGAAGGAAACAGTGGAAGAATTAGCTAATTTGAGGAAGGTCAGGTACTTCCATTATGCTGCTTCTTTATTGAGCTTTTTGAGAATTCTTGATAAGGGTATGTTTAGATGGAGAATTTGGGAGTGGACATCTGGGGTATCTCTCCTTTCAAAGATTTGTTTTTTTCTCAGTTAAATTGTATGCTATTGCTTAGTATTGAGTGGGATTTCTCGAACTCCAACAAATTTCAAGAAATTACATCATCTCAAATAGATGTGGAGTGGGAAGAATAAGGTGGAGATGAAAATAAGATCTAGGGTTTAATTAATTAGACTGAGGGATGGTGGGTAATTAGCTCCATCAAAGGAGAAATAATTTGATGCCCCCATTGGATCTTGTTCACCTTCAAGTATTCACTTTTAGCATGTTGGTTGGCTAGGCATTGCTTAGCAATCCCAGGGATTCAAAACCAATTAAACAATCACACCCTATGTACTGTAACCATTCACTTCCACATTCTTGTAACTCAATTTCTGCAATTTAGGGATAGTTTTGAGTTTGCTTTGATGAAAGATAGAAGATTCTATTTTTCTATTGTAAATTATTGTTTCAACTTTCAATTCTAAAATGTTTGTGGGTGTCGTGTATTTTCAAATGGTCCTTGGACAATTTTTTTTTCTCTAGTTCTAGTGGGTGAGATATCTTGTAAAATTATTTTTTTCCTCCAGACAAGCATCAGTGACCTTGAATGTATGGCAGCTGGAAATTGTCTGGGGCAAGCAAAAGCAAATTGTTGAGAATGTAGAGTACCTGTTGAGCACCGTATTGGTTCTCTGGAGATGGAACTTAAACTTTACAAGAATCAGATTGATATGCTTCACAAGTCATATGTAAGTGTTGGACATTCAAAAAAAAAAGTGTTGGATTTCTACCCATTTGTTAACTTGGTTGTGGTTTGTTGGAGTTGATGTAAGCCATTGATTCTTTTGGTGAGGGGTCATATGTCATTATAGAATAATCAAAAGCGCAAGCTTGATGCAGTGTGGGTGTAGTTGGAGTAGTAGGGGCAGTAGGAGTTGTGGGTGTAGATGGGCTAGAGGGAGTAGTAGGAGTTGTATTTATTATAAATTGTTTAGGATTATGAACACTTGATGCTGGTTACCCTACTAAACATCTTTTTATTTATTTTTTGATGAACTAATGCATTCTTTTTTCAAAAGAAGTTTTTGCAGCAAAAGGTGTTAAGCCAACTTTATTTCCTAATCTAAATGCCCTTGCCCTTGTTGAGGTATTCAATTCTTTTTCATGGTAGAGGCATCCAGTGCTCTCTTTTGTATGCATGTATTTATGTTTGAATGTATCTATCTTGTTATCGGTATTATACATATATATTGTAGCACTTTGTGCGGCTCATTGGACTTGAGGTTAGACTTTTGGCTACTATGAAAGTCTGGATCCTTTCAGTGTATTTAAGTTTTAATGGTCCATATCTTCAAAGTTTGATAGATAGGAATGTTGGACATACCTTATTTTAGAGTACAATGGTAAAACTCTTAAATCCGAATAGGATCAGATGAGAATGATGATGATGATTATATTCCTCATCTTCAAATTTCGTATAAATGCCTCTAATTTTTTGCCCAATACTTAATGTTGGCCAGCCTGAATTAATTGGAATGGTTAGTGAAAGTGTAGAATTTGATGGAGTCCTTAAGGACCGAAGGCAGAAGAAGATGTTTGATCTGGAACAAGGGGAAGAATAAAACTATAAAAAACTCTAGAATGGGTAATAAATCCATTCCCATGATCATACACTCTAAGAGATAAAAATCTATGTGAGGCCTCTTGTTTCTCACTAGAATGTCCCCAAACTTGTGTTATTCTTAACCTAACAAGAAACTACTGCCAATGCAAAGAATACAAGTATAAAAAGTGGACAAACATTCTCAAACTTGTTTCTCATGTTATTTTAATTATGACATTGTTGATTTGTTTTTAACAATAATGTTATGACAATGGCAATTATCTATTTCTTTCCACTATTTAAAAATGATTACAGTTTTATCTTATTTTCCATACAACAGGCTGCCGGTGTAAAATGTGTTTTGTTCTGTGGTGTTGGTTGCCAAGTGCAAGGTATAATCTGTGCTCTCATCAGGATCTCCTTTTTAAGTATGGAAAGCTTGCTTCATTGTGACTTCTACTATTGTAATGCAGAGTGATTTCTTAGATGCAGCATTAAGATCCATGGAGCACCACTTGGGTTTAGAAAAGCTCTATGTTATTGGCACCAATTGTGGTAATTACGTGCTCTCATAATGATCTCTTGATAGAATCACTTGTTCATTTGTGGGGTATAAATGAAATGTACTTATGCAAAATCATCCATAATTATATATCTCCGTTGCTTAATACTTGGATATATATTATATGGATGCATTTGCTTTTGGTTGCAGAGGAATGAAGAAGGATCCATTGTGAAACCCCGTGCATCCTAAACTGAACTGATGGTAATAGTAGGTCACCCTTCTTGTACATGATTCTAATGCAACTGTTACTAAACATTGTAATTGCATATTATGTCGTAAGTTTTTGTTGATAAACCTCAGCATGTTATTTATTGGATGTAAAAAGGTGATGCTTTGTGGTGGAAGATAATTGAAAATAGCATGGAATATAAAGTACAAGTCTCAGACACTCAAACACACTAAGGGGTTGTTTGGTTGCAGAGAAAACAGGTTAGAAAACTAGCCACAATACATAGTAAAGTTTTCTCCATCCTCCATCTTATGCATCATCCCAACAGACCCAAAAAATGAAAAAAAAATTGTGAAATGGGTGTTTGGAGACCTTAAACATTTGCTCATTGTAGGAGTTTGGAAAGTATACATATGCCAGTAGGCATTGAACCCATATTTTTATAATGCCATGGATTTTCTAATGTGACTCTTGTAGTTGCAGGCAGTATGTCACATGAGGGGTCATCGGTGGCAACAACATCTCCTTTACAGGGATGCTCTTCACATGAGAGTATGTATTGCGATATTAATATATCTAATATTCAGAAATTGGTTGCTTTTATATCACTCAATGTTTCATTTTGTGTGGGTGTCTTAATGCTGCAGCTTAGTTTTATTGTATGTAGTTAGAATCTTTTTGTTGGAGAGAAATTGCTGAATTATTTGTGATGTTTATTTGTAATTCTTAAGGGTGCTTTTGGATTTAGAGAAAAGACAAGTGGAGAATCCCCCATTAGGAGTTGAGAATTTCGTGTGGAGAACCACATTTTTTTTAGGAGTAGTGATTCTCCATTGTGTTTGGATTTGAACAAAGAAAACTATGTTGGAGAAACCATTTTAAAAACATTTTATAAAGAAATGAAAATGATTTAAGTAGTTAGATGTTAGTTTTTATTAATGAGAATTTTAATTTTACTAGAAAGAAGGGAGTTTTCTCCACCCTTAACTGGAGCAAATCTTGTCTTGCTTTTGTGAAAGTTAGTTAGGAGGGGAACTACTTTTCTTTCTATGTAGATCCAAATAGGAGGAAATGTATTTTACTAGAGAAAAAGAATGTTGCCTCCCTACTTTTCTCTGCATTCAACTGGGGCCTTAGGGACTTGGAAGGGCTAGTACAAAATCATTTGAGAGATATGCAGCTATGGATGGCTCCTACTATTTGGGTGCGCTTTTTGGATAGTTCATGATTTCAGTGTTTCTATTCAGAATAAAATCAGAGTTGGATCTATTCTTTTCTTGAGCCCAATAAACATTAGTGTTAGTGTTTATAGTTGGATTGGTTGGGTCATTTGGGTCTCCTGAATCTTCTTTGTTTACTTTTCTACAAGTTGTTGTGAGTGATTTCTCTCTCTTTTGTTACTTTTCTGTAGGCTGATCAGTGATTTCTACGATGTTGCTGGTAATGCAGCAGCTGCAACATCTCTGCAGCCCTTTTGGACTCCCTCCTTAAAAAATCCTAGTATTTCCTAATACAAAACAAATATGCATTCTCAGAATTTTCTTGCCTGTACAGAGGTGATTTGGGTGTTTGTTGTTTTTCTTTTTTGATTGATGGGTGCATTGGTTTGATTATCTTTGTCTGGTGAATTGGGTTGAATTTGCCTTTTTCTTTTGTTGTCATTGACATCATCATCAATTGAATTGTCTAATTGAATTCCTTTTCTATCTTGGTATTACTCTATCTAATGATAACTCTACCCTTGGAAAGTCCTCTCTTTGTAAACTCATATAAATATAATACAATACAATATAGGTTGCCCAAAGTTGTCAATCCGTCCCACCATTTATAGGTAGTAAGAGTTGGGAAACCAGTGATAGGTTCATAGTTGAATTTGTTGGGATTGGTGTATGCCCTAAAGCCCACTAGCTGCACTCTCATCTTTTGTTACTGGATATTCATTGGTTATTTAATGGAAGACTCTTTTCTACTTAAACATGTATATATGTATGGTTGTGTAAGGCCCATTGTTTCTAGTAAATGAATTAGGTGTGTAGTGTCTACACACAGATAAGTCTAATTCATGGACACTTGAAACAATATAATTTGTTCATAACTGCGAGATTGAGCTGGGCACTTTATCTTGGTATAAGATATAATGAGAGACTCTCCTGTATTTAGGGTGACTTACCTAAGTCATGGGAGGGCTTTCCCGGATTCATCTCATTAGTGCATATGCAATGCATTGAACAGGACCATGGTAGGTGTGATCTCTAAAATAGTACTATCACAGAGAGAGATCAAGTCACCTCATGCTACTGAGTGACCAGTGCTCTTAATCTTGAGCATTTGTGGATGAACTGACGAAGTCAAGTTCTTGTACTTTAATTCACTATGGGTGAGATTCTTTTCATGGGTCAACAACTCTGTGTTTTGGGTACTCGGACTTGATCAGTTGGGACGTGCAGATGCAATATAGAATCTATGCCATCTTATGATGGAATGATCGTCCCCTTAGAATTATCCGATTAATCATCAAAATCTAAGATCTTATTATATGGATGTTCCATATTGATATTGAACCTGTGGGTCGCTCCCTAGACCAAGAGAATGATATCCGGATGATGATTATGTTAAGGATATGAAGTTCTAAGGTTTAGATGTAATCGAGAAGATTGATAGTACATGTGATAACCTGACTCGATTATGGATGTTACATAGAGGGGCATTCAGGTCATTACACTTAGTAGGTCGAAGACAACTGTCATTTTATGATGAGGTTATTATATTATATATTTGTCCTTGGAGTTCAACCATAACTCTTTAGTGGAATGAGTTAAGGTTAAAATGGTCTTTATGTTGCTATGGGCTTAGCATGGACATTTTGGTCATTTTGGGAGCCAATGGCAAATATGTCTTTTGGTCCCTTCTCTTGTCACTTTCCAAGATTGGCATGGTTTTCTAAAATGTTTGGATAACATTTGGTTGAATTATTTTAGTGGAAAAATAATTTTGAGTTTAAATTCAAATAGGCCTTTGATGGCGTACATGAATTTAATTCTAGATAAATTAATTGTGGGCCATGGTGTGAATTAGTATGTGGGACGTCCATAATGGGATTTCCATGGGTAAGGTTTCCAACTTTGAGTAGGTCTCTCTACTTGGAAAGTTGGACTCCTCTTTGGATTAGTTTTCCCATAAGAAAGTTTCATTTTTGAATTAGAAACTTAAATTAGTAAGTGTTGTTCAACTAGGATTACTAATTCCAAAGTTTGTGGGAAGTTCCTTTAGTTTCCTTTTCTAATTGGAGTGTTTCTAAAAGGAAATAAATCTTTAGATTGTACTTTCCTTTTAGGACATCTATGAGAATTAGAAGAGATGGTCTTAAGGAAAGAGTTCCAAAGTTTCTATAAAAGGATACACCTCCCCCCCCTTGGACGTCCTACACTAGGCAAGACCCCATTCCACACGTCCAGCTTCTTTGTTGCTTTCTTCTTCAGTGAAGAAAGTTTGAGATCTGAGATTTTTCCTTAGAAAAATAGTTATCAATTCCTATATTAAGATCCCACCATCTTAGCCAATCAGATTTGGAAGTGAGATAGAGAAGAAGATCAAAGGCAATACTACTGCAGGAAATTTCAGCAATTTGTTTGCTAATTGCAAGTCTGAGTTCGGTCCTTTGAATCTATTTTTCCAGATATTCGAAGTCTACAAATCTTCAAGGTAGTAGTCTTCTTCATTCTCCTTTAATTATACACTTGTTGGTCATGAATTCATGGAGTTCTTTTGCGATCTATATGGCTGATTTATGCTGTCCAAATCAGATTTTTTAAAATCTATCATGTTACAAATCAGCCATGAATGTCTTCCGCTAGTGATATTCAGATCTCAATCGCAGTTTCTTTCAGAATTGTTGTTGTCTCATAGGGATAGGAATTGGTCAATTCCGCATCTCCTTAACCGTAACATATTCTTTTTAGCATGTGACTTTCAACCATATGGAGTTTAATTTCTTCTCTTTTCTTTATTGTTGAGCATTCATATCCATGAATAGAGATGGTCTAATTGTCATCTTACAAGAACAATCAGACCAAAATTAAACCAACTAACATTTTTTTTTTCAAACCTATCATTTTTTTCACTGATATTTCCAGCCTTTCTTGTTAATTGTGGATCTTGTTAAATTTAAAAGAAAATAAAAAGGATTAGTCGTTGTGCCTTTCATTTCTTAATCGTATGTTAATCTTGCTCTTTTTTTTTTATGCAGGATTGAATAAAAATTGAAGAAAATTTTTTGTTGAAAGATTCCATGCAGGAAAGATGCAGCCAACATGAAGAAAAAATGCATGCAGAGTAGCAGATTGCTATATGTTAAAATGGGATGCATGAAGTTTTTTTAAACAATGTTGCAGGTGTTGGAATGTCATAACAATGAAATGATCATATATGAAGATGTAAATTTTCATTGGCATTTGAATGGTGGTGTGTGGGGAGATTTTCAAGACACCAGGATTATGCTGATCTCGGCTATAAAATGTCAATTAGTGCGCCCACGTGCCGCCCAGACTCACATCGGTCGCAGGGATAAAGGCCTCAGCCGAAACTAGACTGACTTCGGCTGCCCATGCCAAGCTCGGCTACCAAGGTTGACCTCGGCAGTGCGCCTGACCCCGGTCGAAGAAGCCGGGACGGAAGCCGAGATGTAGAAAAACCCTGGTCTCGCCCCACGCCCACCACATCATCGGACACGTGGCATAATAGGGGCGTGAGCCAGTGGGACAAATGGGCCATCCCAGCCGTCCACAATCTTCGCTAGATCGCTGACAAGGCGGCATCCAGTGGCTATAGGCAAATCAGGGCAGAGGCCGTGGATGGATCCGATCGGACCTCTACCGCCAAAGGCGAGCGACACGGTCAGGCTAAAACATGACATGCATTTAATGTAATGTGGGCTGATCGGACTAGCAATAAATGCTTTGTGGGCTGTGATGGACCCGCATTTATTACTTTGTGGGCTAATAATGAGAACATCCCTATCAAATCTACGGTCCCACTCCAAGATATCAGGTAGAGTCCTCTATAAATAGGATAACATTCCATGACAAAGGTACGCAATACACACTCACTAGAGCTGTTACTCTGCCTCTCTTCTTCCTCTCCTTCCTTAGTTCAGTTCATACACTAACTTACGCATCGGAGAGCCTTGCGCCACTGAGGCCAGGGTCCTCTAACCGTTTGTTCTTCCCCTTTGAGGCTTTGAGGCAGCTGATCTTCATCTTACATTTGGATAAGTCCTATCAGGCACCCCATAATCTTGTGAGTTACTACTTCTGCACTTACAATTAGCGCCGTCTGTGGGAAAGTATTAGCCTAACCTTCCCAAATACCATGCCTCCAAAAGCTAAGAAGGGCGGAGAGTCTTCAAGAGCGATGGTCCAGCTACCGGGCCCGTCGGCGGACGCCCCTCCTCGAAGGCGATCCAGGGCAGGGCTTGGTGCATTCGCGCCTCTTCGTCCCAGTTCCATTCCCAGAGCAAGTTGAGGATTCGTCCCAGGGCGAGGAAGTCATGCCTCCCCGACGGGACGAACGGCGACAGGAACGTCCCCAGAAGGACAAAGTCGTAGCAGTCAGCAGGTCGCACCGTCCACGACACGTCGCTGATGGAGGGGATGTCGCAGTTCAAAACGTCCTTATCCAGGAGCAAGAGAAGTTAATCCGCCAGCTCCAGCAGCAACTAAGAGCGGCAGGAGCTACCTCATTAAGGCAGCCCTCTGGGCGCCAAGGCGAGAAGAGAGCCACCCAGAGCAAGGTGGTCCCTTCCTCTCACGAGGATTTGAGGATTTTTCTGGACGAAAAATGCGGTCGGGCCCACGGCGAAGGCTCGAGTAATAGTCGAAGCCATCATGGCCGAGACAGTCGAGCTCGCAGCCACCACAGTCAAGGCCACTCGAAGCGGAAGCCGGAGGCATTGTCACCAGAGAAAGATGACAAGTAGGAATGGCTCGACTGGCATATCAAGCTGGCTATACGGCGCAACTTGGAAATGGCCGGACTCGCCCGAGACTAGCAGGATATTTGTGGCCCCGCCGATCTGGGGGTGTCCCACTTTACATGGGATATCAAGGAGACTCCCCTGCCTAAGAAGTTCTCTATCCCGCGATTCGTCCCTTATGACAGAGTCTAAGATCCAGCCGCTCACCTCCGGCACTTCTCTTAGAGGATGTCCATTTGGGGGGACGAGGGCCACCTTAACTGCAAGGTCTTCTCCTCCAGTCTGGGTGACCCCTCTGAAGTGGTTCTGCACCCTCCCAGAGAAATCTATCTCGAGTTGGAGACAGCTCCAGCTCTCCTTGAAGAAATTTCAAGCCTACAGCATCGTTCCTAAGACCGATGCTGATATACTGGCCCTGAAGATGAAGTAGGGCGAGAACATTACCCAGTTTGCCAAGCGATTTTGGGTGACTTACAGCCAAATCGAAGTCTCTAAGGACGAAGTGGTAGTTTTCGCCTTCCAAAATGGTCAGTTACCAGGAAACGAGCTCAGGAAAGACCTGGCCGGAGACCCTGTAACCTCTGTGCCAGCCTTGATGTCCAAGATAAAGCGCTATATTGCCCGGGAGGAAGATGATATTCGGGCCCGGGAAAGCCACGGCACAGGACACAAGGATAAGGGCGACCAGCCCCATAAGAAGGACAAGAAGCCCTTCCGAAAAGAAGAGCCGAACAAAGCTTAGGTTTCGACTTCGGCAAAGACCCCAGCGTCCAAATCTGGGGGCAGCAGGAAGCCCAGGCCTCCCTCCAATTCCTTTCAAGCTGTGAGTACCATCGTCAAAGAACCGATCCATCAGATCATGAATAAGATCAAGCACAGGCCATTCTTCAGCTGGCCTCAGCCCATGTAGGGCGACCCCTCCTCCCGTGACTAGGACAGGTTTTGCGCCTACCACAAGCAGAATGGGCATAAAACTGAGGAATGCAGGATCCTGAAGTCTCACCTGGAGAAGCTCACCAAGGAAGCCCACCTGAGGGATTACATCAAGGCAGGAGATGCTGGCAGCGGCCGAACCCATCAGAGCGCTGACAAGGACCCAGACAGCGACGAATCAGAAAAGATCATCAATGTCATCCATCAGGCACCCTCAGTGCCTTCTCCCTCAGCTAGAGGCAACGCGCAGGCTCGTGCCGAGGCCAGGCAGGCCTCTCATGGGAAGGAGGTGATGAGGGCTGAGCTAGGACCAGCGTCCAATAGAGCGCGGTGCGAGCGCCCAGCTATCTCGTTTTCAGACAAGGACCTTGAGGGAGTGCAGCTACCCCATAACGATCCCCTGCTCCTGACGATGAAGCTGTGAGACTTCACAGTGAAAAAAATCCTTGTCGACTCCGGCAGTTCATCCGAGATCCTCTACTACGGATGCTTCAAGAAGATGGGACTCTCGAAGGCTTATTTAAAAGAAGCTCGTACGCCTCTGATAGGGTTCAGCGCCAAACTGGTCTACCCTAAGGGAAGAGTCACTCTGGAGACCAGGGTGGGCAGAGCCTCTGTGATGACCGACTTTCTAGTAGTGGACGCCCCTTCCCCCTACAATGCTATTATGGGCAGGACGTGACTCCACAGAATGGAATCAATCCCCTACACTTTCCACCAGAAGCTGAAGTTCTTGGTTGAGGACGAGGAAGGCAAGATGGAAGTGATTACTGTGGTCGGGGATCAGCAGCTGGCCGGGCAATGTATGATGGCCGTAGTCCCTGGGGAGAAGGAACCGGAGCGAGTGCATATGGCAGAACTCGAAAGGGAGCTGGATAAGATCGACAGAGATCCTGAGAAGAAGAGCATTGAAGACCTAGCCGAAGTCAGGATCGATCCAGTCGACCCAGACAGATTCTTCCTGCTCGGCAGCGAGCTTCCCGACCCCGAGAGAACTGAGCTCTCGAGATTCTTGATGTAGAACAAAGACGTCTTCGCATGGACTCCAAGCGAGATGCCTAGGATCGACCCTAAGGTTATGTGCCACAAGCTGAACGTAGATCCCAACCACATGCCAGTGGTGCAGAAGGCCCGTAGAACAGGGTTGCAGAAGACAGAAGCCGTGGTCGAGGAGGTTGACAGGTTGCTGGAGGCAGACGCGATCAGGGAAGTCCAGTATCCAGTCTGGCTAGCCAATACGGTGATGGTCAAGAAGAAGACCGGCAAGTGGAGGGTGTGCGTCGATTTCACCGACCTCAACAAGGCTTGCCCAAAGGACAGATTCATGCTTCCGAAAATTGATCAAATGATCGACGCCACTGCTGGCCATGATAGGATGAGCTTCCTTGATGCTTACCGAGGCTACCACCAGATCCCGATGTTTGAGCCGGACGAGGAGAAGACTGCATTAATAACCCCCCGCGGCACTTATTGTTATAAGGTGATACCCTTCGGATTGAAAAACGCGGGGGCAACCTACCAGCGTTTTGTCACGAAGATGTTTCAGGCTCAGCTCGGCAAAACTGTCGAAGTCTACATAGACGACATGGTCGTCAAGTCCAAGCAGTCTCACGACCACCTATCAGACCTTACTCAAGTCTTCAGTATCCTCCGAGAGTTCAAGCTCAAGTTGAACGCCTCCAAATGCGCTTTCGGTGTCGCTTCCCGCAAATTCCTCGGAAGTCTAGTAACACGGAGGGGGATAGAAGCCAACCCAGATCAGATCACGGCGATCCTGGGAATCCGAGCCCGACTACTACCAAGGAGGTCCAAAAGCTGACTGGCATGCCGCAGCACTCAACCGCTTCATCAGCAGATCATCAAATAAGTGCCGGCCTTTCTTTCAGCTTCTAAGGAAGAACTTAAAATTTCAATGGACCCCTGAGTGCGACCAAGCATTGCAAGCACTCAAAACTTATTTTTCTTCACCACCTTTGCTCTCCCCCCCAACTCAGGGGGAGACATTGTATTTGTATCTAGCGGTCTCGGATCACGCAGTGAGCTCCGTCCTCGTCAGAGATGACGATGAAATGCAAAAACCAATCTATTATATGAGCAAGATCATCCTTGATGCCGAGACCAGATACCTTTTGCTTGAGAAGCACACGCTGGCATTCGTTAGTGCCTCCCGCAAGCTCTCTCACTATTTTCAATCCCACACCATTGTGGTTATTACAGAGCACGCACTCCGGTCCATCTTCAAAAAAGCTGACTTTTTAGGGAGAATCTCAAAGTGGGCGGTCGAATTGGGGCAGTATGACATTCAGTACCGTCCCAGGACTACGATCAAAGCCAAGATCTTGGCAGATTTCATTGCTGAGTTCGTCTCTTCGAGCTCGGCTTCGACCCAGCCCGGCATCGAACTGGGGGGCATAGGGCATGAGAATGGAGTCACCGAGATCGACCAACTTTCTCAGAGCCAAGTCCTTAACTCGGCATGGAGAGTCTTCGTCGATGGCTCGTCTACCTCCAAAAGAGCTGGCGCGGGCATAGTCCTCCAATCGCCAGAAGAACTGGTCATAGAACAAGCCTTGACCTTGGACTTCAAAGCAACAAACAACGAAGCTGAGTATGAAGCTCTGATTGCAGGACTGAATAGCGCCCGAATCCTCGGAGCCCGGCAATTGGATGTCTTCAGCGATTCACAACTAGTAACTAGCCAGCTAATTGGAGACTACCAAGCCCGGGATGACAGGATGGCGGCCTACTTAGCCCTCGTAAAGAAAATGCTCGCACATTTCCAGACAGCCGAGGTTAGATAGATTTTCAGAGATACTAACACGCACGCTGATGCGCTCGCAAACCTGGGCTCTGCTGTCGAATCAGGAAAGAAAAGAACCGTTGAGGTCGGGTCGATACCGAGATCAAGCTTAGAACTCCATCCATCTCAGCAGGTTCTGTGCCTTGATCTCGGCCCAAGCAGGATGGACCCAATCATTTCTTACCTCAAGGAAGATCAGCTCCCCGAAGATAAGAACGAAGCTCACCGGATCAGACTCAAGGCAGCTCGATTCTGGCTATCCCCTGAAGGCAAGCTCTACAGAAAATCCTTCACAGGTCCCTACCTCCAATGCGTCCATCCAAGCAAGGTTGATGACTCTTTGTATGAGATCCACGAAGGAATCTGCGGAAGTCACATCGGAGGACGGTCGCTAGCCTACCGAGCTATAAGCCAAGGTTACTGGTGGCCGTATATGCAGAAGGACGCGCAAGTATAAGCCAGGAAGTGCGAAAAATGCCAGAAGTTCTCCCATTCCCTTCATCAGCCAGCACAGGACCTGAGCCCCCTGTCTAGTCCATGGCCCTTCGCCCAATGGGGGCTGAACATTGTGGGACCTCTCCACCGAGCTCCAGGAAACAAAAGCTGGCTGATAGTTGGCACAGATTATTTCACAAAGTGGGTAGAAGCTGAACCGATGTCCTCCATCATTGAGAGGGACTCCAAGAATTTCGTCTGGAAAAATATCATAATAAGGTTCGGAATCCCCAGGACCTTGATCTCGGACAACGAGACTCAGTTCGACTCCAACTTCTTCAGAGAGTTCTGCCAAAGGCATGGCATCAGGAACCACTACTCCACCCCGGCGCACCCGCAAAGCAATGGTCAGGCCGAAATTTCTAACAAAGTATTGCTTGACGGCCTGAAAAAGCGACTCGAACGGGCGAAAGGAAGATGGGTAGAGGAGCTCCCCAGCTTGTTGTGGGCGTACGGGACAACCCCGAGGCGTTCCACTTCGGCGACACCTTTCTCTCTGGCTTATGGGATGGAAGCGGTCATTCCCTTGGAAATTGGCCTCCCTACCCTGAGAACATAGCTTATCGACCAAGGCCGAAACGAGATGAACATGGCAATGGAGTTGGACCTGGCCGACGAGCGCCGAGAAGCAGCGGCCATATGACTGGCCGACTACCAGCAATGGCTAGCCAGAGGGTACATTGAAAGAGTCAAGGAGAGGAGTTTCTCAATAGGAGAACTGGCCCTGAAGAAGACCCTCCCGGCTGACAGAGATCCAAACGAAGGCAAACTAGCCCCGAACTGGCATGGCCCGTTCAGGGTGGTTTCAGTAGCAGGGCGATCTTCTTACAAACTCAAAGACTTGGAAGGCAGGAAGTTGCCGAGACCATGGAATGCATCCCACTTAAAGAAGTTATTTTTCTAAGATGTAATGAGAATCTCATGATCAATAAAAGCAGCCTTCGCCCTGTCATCAATCTGTACCACCTTATCTGAGTTCAGCAACGCGAGTTCATATACCCTGGGACTGACCTCGGGTTCATACACCCAGTCTTCCCTAAACTTTGGGTTCACGCACCCAGGGACTGACTTAGGGTTCATACACCCAGTCTTTCCTAAACTTTAGGTTCAAGCACCCAGGGACTGACTTAGGGTTCATACACCCAGTCGCTCCTAAAACTCTGGGTTCATACACCGTGGGACTGACTTCGGGTTCATATACCCAGTCTTCCCTAAACTTTTGGGTCACGCACCCAGGGACTGACTTAGGGTTCATACACCCAGTCGCTCCTAAAACTCTAGGTTCATACACCCTGGGACTGACCTCGGGTTCATACACCCAGTCTTCCCTAAACTTTGGGTTCACACACCCAGGGACTGACTTAGGGTTCATAAACCCAGTCGCTCCCAAAACTCTGGGTTCATACACCCCACGAGATCAATCCCGGACCCAGGCTCGCACAGCCGAGATCCTCGAAATTCTAGGCTCATCTCGGCCAATAGCTATCTTTAAAGGACAAAGCAGTGCAAGCACAGAAATGCAGAAAAAAAGCAGTAAAGTGCAGAAAAAATCAGTGCAAGCACAAAAATGCAGAAAAAAGCAGTAAGCGCAGAAAAAAGCAGAAAATTGCAGAGATACGGAATACACAGTTCATTGGGATCAAAACGTCATTTTTATTAAATGTAATTTCCTCATTACATGGGTTGCAGAAAAGAAAAAGCAAAATACAATAAGGAGGCTCACAGTCCTCAAAAAACAGAAAAAGAAGGGAAGGTCGGAGATTCTGATCTTCATTGGTCCACTGCTTAGAGACTCTGATATTCATTGATCCTCAGCCCGGAGGCTTCTTGATCTGGTCCTCAATGCCACACAAGACCCTGCAGGATCAAGTGTGCAACCAACTCCCAGCCGCATCGACAGGAGTTGATCTCCTAGCAGCCGCATAGGCGGGAGTTGGTCGTGGACCTGCATTCAGAGAACGCGTGGTCCACGGGGACCATATTCAGAGAACGCGCAGACCACGACCGCCAAGGACAGCCCCTCCCGGAGGAAGTTGCCTTCAGTCATAGAGGGTTCGTTCAGAACAAAGATTCCTAAACTCCTAGAGAATGAAACTGCCAGAATGTCTGGCAGACGCGGACAGGTCCTCATCACTATGAGAAATAAGAAGAGCTACTGGTTTGGTCCTTTTTTTCCTCTCTCTTCTTTGGCAGGCTTGCCGCCCCTATTTATAGGAGGAAGAAGGGCTCGGTACTCAAGGGCCTATTAATGGGGAGAGGTCTCCCATGCCTCGCGTGGAGCGCATGTTTTCTACAAATTGACTGACGGTTCCGATGGTGACACGTGGAGCCATCTGTTCGTTTTCCGCATCGACCGTACTGCTGTACTTATCGCTATTTATGAGCCTCAGAATGCGGGATATCGGAGCGGATAACCATGAAGACCGTTAGGTACCACTCAGAACTCTCACGTCACAGCATTCAGCCGGACTCAAACACAAAGAAGCCGAACTCAAAACGTAGAAAGAAGAAAGCTCAATTGAACAACTTGACTTTTCATTTAAAGGAAAAAGAGATTACAGGCTGATTCACATTACATTTCAAAAAGTGAAAAGACTACAATCTGAAAGTAGAAAATACAGTGTTCAAAAGCTGCAAGAACTTCGGCAACTTGGTCGGTGCCCTCATTGCTTTTCCGAAGGACCGGCGGTCTCGACAGCACCCACGACCGTCTCTGGAGCATCACTTGAAGGAGGGGCAGATGGAGCATCACCCGCAGGTGAGGCAGACGGAGCGTCGCCCGCTGGAGGAATAGATGGAGCACCATCTAAGAGAGGGTCAGCATCAGGAGCTTCGACCTGGACACTCTCAGTTAGTGGAGCAGGACTCGGTTCGGGCTCCGGGCAAGAGTACTTCGGCAGGTTCTGATAGACCGGGTGATCTTCAGGAACCCCCGCCGCTTTTAGAGCGGCCCGGCAGCCCTCCTCGAACAAAATGGAGGTTATCTCCTCCACTTACCTTTCATATTCCTCCGTGGCTTGGTCCACTCCCTTCTGAAAGGCGGCTTGGGCTTTGGCCTGCAGTGAGGACTTGAGGTCAGAATTCTCCTTCTGCAACCGCTCCACTTAGGCATGCTGAGCTGTCAGTCTGGCATTTTCCCTTTGAAGCTTCTCCACTTCGGCACGTTTAGCGAGCACTTCGGCATGCTGCCTCATCGATTCTGCTACTGAATCTGCCTTCAGTTTTGCCAGCTCGGTCTCCAGCTCGGCCAGCCTTTTCTTCTTTAGCCAGATCTCACCCCTTAGCTGATGGGTCGTCGATGTGAGATCGGTGATTCTGACCAGTGTCACCTCCAGCTGTGCATTTGTCTCGGCGTTGCTCTTCTTCAAGTCCGCCAGCTCCTTCCTCAGTTTCTCCCTCTCGGACTCCAGCTGAGTAATCATGGAGACGTTTTTGTCGCTCTTTTCCACCACCAACTGGACCCTCTGCACATTCTGCAAAAGAAAACGAATCAGACGGAGGTAGCCGAAACAAAGTACATCAGAAGTGCATCAAGAATACTTATAAGGAGAGCAGCCTGGATCGCCGAGGCCAGAAGATTCTCGTTGTCGAACTTCGCGTGCTGCTCCATGTCACGCGGAAAGGCACAGGCTTTGGCAAGAGCCCCGATGACGAGAGAGTTCCCCAATACTCGGTCCTCCACATTTAAAGGCCTCCCGGGCTGAGTCTCCAACCTCGGCCTCCACGTTGCCGGGGCAATGCGAGGTCCGGAGGCCGAACCAGACCCTTGCCCTGAAGGGACGCTGAGATCGCGAGCCGTCTCAGCGGCAGCCCTGCTCACCGGCGCACTCTTTTCAGGGGGAGCCTTACCACCAGGAGCGCGCACAGGCGTCTTGCCTTTAAGGGCCTGCTCGGGCCCCGAGTCTTTCTCCCCCGCCTTGGATTCCTTTCTGGGCGGAGACCCATCCCTCATACGATCGGGAGAGCGTCTTTGCTCTCCCTCGCTCGGTGTAATGACGAGGGCGGAAGAAACGGCGACACCCCCCGAGCCCGAAGCCACGCAGGTACTAGCAGAGGAAGGCATTGTGGAAGATGAAGACCCGCGCCTGAACTTGGCTGCCAGATCCTTGGTTCCTGGCACTCGCGAACTGTTTTCCATCCTCTCTTCTTGATTAGACGTGTAAGCTTCCACAGCCTCCCTTAAACTCGAAGGCCCTGAGCTGGTAGACGCAGACGCTTCGGCACCAGATGCAGCTCGGCTAGCAATAGGATCAGTCAGAGGGATGCCCCCGTGCACGGCCAAGGTAACGGAGGGGAGATCAGACTGCAGCTCGTCCTCTGGCGCTGCTCCGACCCTCTTGTAGTGGCCATGATACCTCTGCGCGTAGCCTAGCAGTTTCCAGGCCGACCTATTCTCGTGCCAGGCGTACTTTTCGACCTTTTTGTGGTCGATGACGTTCTTCTTCCAACCGTCACTTGCCGCCCGGCGCTGCCTCTCTCTCAGTTCTGCACAACAAAAAGGTTATCAGTTCAGCAATACAAAGAAAAGACAAAGAAAGAAAAAAATGGAGGGGCGATGTTTACTTGGGACAGCCCTGAGATGGCGAGGGAACCTGAGCGTTCTATCCTCACCGGCGCCGAACTCCCAGTCCCCCGAGACGCAGAATAGGTCATGCTCGGTGTTCTTACCCGAATCCTCCAAGGCTAGGATGAAGCCCTTTCGGAGCTGCTTCACCCGAAGATAGTAGTTGCCTCCCCTAGCCTTGCAGATGTCGTACACATCCTCGATGTCGTGGACACCAAGGTTGATCCCCAGAATCTCATTTAATTTCGCCGTGCCCATGATGACCTTATAGCCGTTGGGCATCAACTGGCAAGGGGCAATGGACCAGGCGCTAAGGCAGGCCTAAGCAGGGGATGCAGGGGAAATCTAACCCCGCCCTCGATCACAGAGATCAAAGGGAACGACGTCCAGCCACTGGACCAACAGCGCAGGGCATGGTAGTAGGGAGTCGCCGGCCTGAGGCGGACCCCCTCCGAAATATTATAGGCCCCCCTAAACCTAGCCATACCCTCAAGCGTCTCTAACTGAAACCTAGGACTGGCCATTTCTGCAGCCTAGGAGAAAAAGGCGAAAAGGAAAACCCTAAGGGAAAAAACCTAAAAAGACAGGGGCACGAAGTCACTTACTGGAAAAGAAGGGCAAATCAGGGACGAGAATCAGCCTGGGCACGTCTTGCTGTCGTCCTCGCCAGAGCCTCTGAAGAAATCTTTAGAATGAAGACGAAGAGCAGGAGGAAGACCAAAGGTAGAGATAACAGAAACCAGAAATGAAAGTAAAGGAGATAGAGCAGAAGAAGACGACCCTATTTATAAGAGAAGGAAGCCCTCCTTGGGTGCCATTTAAGAATTCGAAAAGACAGTATTGCGATCCGCACCTGTCTCATCAATTTGACGGCACAATCAGTAAGGAAGTGACACGTATAGCTCCCAGTTCATTTCCCGGGGTGAATAGGACGCGACATTGATTGCCTCGAAGAACTTGAAGCGGCGCCGAGCAATGATCGAACATCTCCAGACGGACTCTCTAGCTTCCGACCTCTAAAGGCTAGGGCCCCTAAGAAGTCACAAGCTAGGGGGCAATTGTGTGGGGAGATTTTCAAGACACCAGGATTATGCTGATCTCGGCTATAAGATGTCAATTAGCGCGCCCATGTGCTGCCCAGACACACCTCGGTGATAAGTCCACAAAATTGTAGCTTTCATTCATCATTTTATATGCATTTGTGGACTTAATTAAGCTAATTGCATATAATTACACTTAATTTCATGATTTCATGCATTTAAGCATCATAATTGGAATCTTAGTCAAATTTTGTCAAAATCCATTACATTGCATGACTTTTGTGAAATTAGGGTTCTCATCTCATTCATCACCCAAAATTAGTTTTTTTAGCTTCACTAATGCATATCTGCTAATTTTGACACCATGTGTTATTTTTGGAAAGTTGCGTATTTTTGGTGCATTAAGTAGGCATGTAGAGTCCCATATGCATAGTCCATCTAGATTCCTCACACTTGATTATTATTGACATTATTTAATTTTATTTATGTAGGAGAAATCAAGAATGGGACCTGCATTGGTGAAACTCGAGAGACATCAAAGGCGGGACACCCTTCATGGTGGGTCCAGAAATGTTGACATCTTGGTGGAGTTGAAAAGATTTAAAATTCTCAAAGAGGAAAGAAGAAACTCAGAATTGGAAAGATGGTGCTGACTTGCTAAATTTGGAAACCAAAATCAAGAAAGAGAGAAAATTAGAAACTTTGCAAGGGGAGTTGATTAGTGAAAGTTGCAAGTAAAGAGGCATGCCAAATATGGAAAGAGAATTAAATAAGCAAGTAAAGAAAGAGACCAAACATGCCTTGGACGTCCAACATGCATCCCACACACCCCATTGCATGCCAAACATAGAAGTTTCCTTAATTGCCATTATTCTCGGAATTTTCTGGGGCAGCAAAATTGAAATGGCCATAACTTTCAAACCGAGTATCCGATTGGCGCAATCTACCCACCTTGGAAAGCTCTTTTCGAGTAGATATACGTGGAGCTCAGGATTTCATAAATCGGAGCTATATTGAGGGAGATATGACCTCAGGAAGTTGGCTGTTATAATTATATGCGGGAATTGCAAAAGGTTTTTAAAATTGGCAACATGAGAGATCTTTGAGGAGTTCAATTTGGCAAGACTTGGAGCCCAAGAGACCACACTTAGCAACAAATCATCTCTAATTCAAATTGCAACCTAAGTGAGAAGTTTTGCTTGAAAGCTAAGCCAATAATCAAGTCATAGAATGAAAGTAATTCCTTGAAAATCAAGAGGCCAAAAAGTATAAAAGAAGCATCAAGGGGTCTAGAACTACATGCCTATTCTCCTTCATAAAGTGGCCAATCCATTTTCTCTCTCTTCTTCCCCTTTCTTCTTTCCCCTCTTCTACTTCTAGTTCTAGTTCTAGTTCTCCATATTTTTTTTATTTTGGGTAGCTTTGGGCCTTGTCCAAGCAAGTACTTGAAGGAGAAGTTGTAAAGATGCAATCTTTAATGACAAATCAAGAAGTCTTCTTTGCAATGGCGGGCTAGTTTTGATTAGAGCGATGGATGAAGATAAGTGATTTCTTTTTATTTGTCTAGTAGCTCTAACTTGTTTGCATATCTTTATGTTCTTAATGATTAATAGACTTGTCTTCGTGCCATAGGCAAATCTCCATCCTTAATTTCTGAAAATAAAAATTGATTTTTGACTATCCATGCTTAGGTTTGATAGGCCATGCTTAGGACTTAGATCTTTTTGATGGTTTATACTTACTTTTGATGTGTAGTGCTTAGATTGATTTTTATCTTTTATGAGGTGAAGGAAGTCTTGGGTTTTGGATTCTATAATTAAAAAGGGGTTTTTAAAGTTAGATTTTCCAAATTAAAAACATTGAATTGTCTTTGTTTTGAAGTAAAAATTGGAATAAGTTAGGATTACTTGATAAATAATTGGTGGATGCTTATTGGATTCCTATGCTCTAATCACTTTTATTAATTGGTAGTTTTCATCTTTCTAAATTAGTTGCTTGTTTTTATTTCTAAATACTCAGAACTTTTCTTAATTGTTAGTTAATTAGTTTTCTTAATCTAAAAGTTTCTTTAATTAGCTTCTTGTGGGTTCGACCCGTTCTTGCCACTGTCTCAACTAGACACCCATGGACTTGCGGTATTTTATGATTGATAAAGATCACATCAAGTTTTTGGCGTCGTTGCCGGGGAGCCAATTTGAAAAGATTCTTTTAGTTAGGATTTCCAGCATTATTTTTTGCATATCATGGCATATTTTTGTAGTTAGTTTCATTCATAGCTTGCATTAGGTTTAGTTTTTGTGTTTCTTAATATTTGTGGTTACTGTTTTTCATGTTTTGGTTGCTGATTTCTCAATAATTTTTGGACTGATTGCTAGTGGTTGAATAAAAAACAAATTTCTGCACTAATTTTGTGACAGATTTGGCCTGATTTTTGCCCAAAAGTTCGCACTTTTAAAACCAGCCAAACGGACTCCTTTGGACTTGAAATTTTGCTGGATTGGACTTTGGTTCATTGACTTTGAACCATAAAAATTTCATAAAGAAATACGTTTTGGAAGCCCTACTTTTAGTGCCGTGAACAGGGCCAATCAGTCAGGCAGATCTGCATTCAGCAGCAAAACTAGGCTAAGTAGCATAACTTCTTTGTTTCTTATCCTTTTTAGTCTCTGTTTTTTTTTGTTTGATTCTTGCATATTAGGAGATTACATTCCAGTCACTATTTTAAGGTTTTGATCAATAAAAGGTGGTCGTACAGATCTGTAAAATTGGGCCTGTGCAATAGGTTTTAACACTTGGAATTTTTTTCAGCACTTGACAGCAATGTGTTCATTTAACTTATGACTACATTAGGAGTTTTAGAATTCCTTCTTTCATTCAAATTGCAGTAGTTTAGGTTTTTTAAATTTAGATTAGGTTGATTTTTCAATTTAGGGATTTCATTAACGATTTTTAGCTATTTTTAGTAGTTTATTTAGATCTAACACTTTATTTGTTTTCTTCGAGGTTACAATCTGAGTTTTGTAGGACTCTAAAAGGGGAAAGAAATCGTGGGAATTGCTTTTAAGCAAACAAGTTGCTCTCAGAATTGCAAAATTGCTAAAAAAAAACAAAGGTTAAGCTTGCACAGTTTAAAGAATTTGCGTGGACCCGCTGTAAGAATTTCTAAACTTTAACCCACGAATCTTTTACTTGCAAGTGGGGCTTGGATGATTTAATTTTAGCAAAGTGTGAATGCTTGATTGACACACCATCTAATTGGACACACACTTAGTTAAGGGCAATCGACCCCAGAAAGATAAGGACTGGATTTCATCACCAGATCCTTGCCCATTTAGGTTAACCATCTCTCACATAGTAACCTAACCATTAATTAAAATAAAGTAGAAACGAGACCATAGGACTCGAGCTCATTAGGACGAAGACCACAAAAGGTTGCACCAGTTGCGCTTTTTGGTCAAGTTGATGTCTAGTAAGTCCTGTCCCTACCAAAAAGGGTGGCAGTCTTTGTTCTAGGAGTTTGGTTCTTAAGCGGGACCCTTGCCAAGTGCATTGTGACCCCACCACTCATCCTGGGGACTTACCTGGTCGATTTGACTTCATAAGACCGGATTGGAGGCCTTAGTGCACTCTTCAAACTAGTTAGGAGCTGTCTAGTGAGTTAGGCTAACCCTAAGATAATTTCTTGTGCTCAATCTTTGTGCTTGACTGCTTGTGCATCATCTAGTAAGACCATTAGGGCCCGCATATAGATTAGGCTTGCATTTCTTTCAGGTTGAACACGATGCATGCGCTCTAGACCTGAGAGAGAGAAACAGTGGGTACGCAAGAGTAAAATATTAGTCAGGATAGAGCCTGAATTAGCCTTAACCATTGTCGGAAAGTCTTCCATCTTTGAAGAAATTGTTAGGATGGCTGATCAAGTGGACCCACCCATGACTTTGAAGGACTACATGTACCCCACCAGGACAACTCAACCGTCCTGCGTCACTCTACCTCAGACCAATGCTACATTTGAGCTGAAATCTGGCATGATCCA
The DNA here is from genome assembly GCA_012931725.1 of Litsea cubeba. Classification (NCBI taxonomy): domain Eukaryota; kingdom Viridiplantae; phylum Streptophyta; class Magnoliopsida; order Laurales; family Lauraceae; genus Litsea; species Litsea cubeba. The sequence goes on from CM022947.1 coordinate 68,971,684, forward strand.
GATGCTCCCAGTATTCTGTGGGCTAGACCAGGAAAACCCATATCAACATGTTAGGGAATTTGAGGACATCTGTGGGACCATGAGAATCAATAACATGACTGAAAAGGCCCTTAAACTTAGATTATTTCCTTTCTCCCTAAAAGAAAAGGCTAAAGCTTGGCTTTATGCCTTACAGGCCGGGTCCATCACTACATGGGACAAGCTAGTCGAAGAATTTTACAAAAAATTCTACTCCAAGCAGAAAACCGCTTCGATTAGGCAGGCCATCAATGGATTCCATCAAATGGAAGGGGAGACACTTTGCAGTTATTTGGAACGGTTCAAGGACCTCTTAATCCAGTGTCCCGACCATGGATTTGAAAAAATTTGATTGGTCCAGATCGTGTATGAGGGTTTGGATTACCCTACTAAGCAAATGGTGGAATCTTTCTGTGGTTGGCAGTTTACACAGAAGACAGCGGATGAAGCATGGACATTTTTGGAAGAAACCGCTGAAAATACATTGCAGTGGGCCCCTATCAAGAGGGAGCCCATCAAACCCACCATTCCTGAAAAAGTTGGGATGTTCAAGATTGAATCCAAAATTGAGGCAGAGGCTAAATTGGCCACACTGGTGAGGAGAATAGAGGCCTTAGAACTGAACCAAAAGACTACTCCAAACACTTTGGAGTCATTGAAATATAATCAGGCCATGAATGGAGGGATTGACCCAATAACTTTGCGTCAAACCGAGTCTGTTGAGGAGGTGAATGCACTTTATCAAAACACTCGTTTTGATAATCATCAGAGGTATGACCCATACTCCAACACATACAATCCAGGTTGGAGGGATAATCCGAATTTTTCTTGGACCAATGGTCCAATTCAGGGTGGCCCATCACAGGCCCATCAATTTCAGCCCATTCAATCTCAGTCCAATGCCCCACTCGATTTTCCAAAAGCCCAATTTCACCCCCAATCCGCAAAATCAGCGGATAGATTCTCTTGAGGAAACCATGAAACTGTTAGCTCAGAATACCTTCCAGTTCCAGCAAAGCACTGTTCAGAGCTTGAACGCTAACACACAATCACTTGCAAAACTGGAATATCAGATGGGCCAACTGGCCAACTCCATCAGTGCCAGAGACAAGGGAACCTTCCCTAGTCAACCTGAACCTAATCCCAGGGGCCAAGTTGTTCATGATCCTAACGGAAAAGGCCTGGAACAAGTCCAATCCATTATTACTCTTAGGTCGGGTACACAAGTTGATAACAAGGTGGAACTTCCCAAGGAACCTGAGGAAGAATCCAGTAAGATAGTGGAACTTGAGAAACCAATTGTGACTGTTGAACCCATATTAGAAACAGCGAACCCAGTCAATGTTGAACCATCACCTAGTGAACCCACTCCTAGGACTTATATTCCCAAGGCACCATACCCACAGAGGCTAGGACCAGCAAAATCAAATGCCCAGTTGGACAAAATGCTTGAAGTGTTCAAACAAGTGAGGATTAACATCCCACTTTTAGATGTGATCCAACAAGTTCCTGCCTATACCAAGTTCATGAAGGACCTTTGCACATTCAAAAGAACCACCAATGTTCCCAAGAAAGCTTTCCTAGCTCAGCAAGCTAGTTCTGTTATTTCAAGTCCAATCCCAATCAAATACAAGGACCCAGGGTGTCCTACAATTTCATGCAAGATAGGGGCCCATCATATTGAGCACGCTTTACTAGACTTGGGTGCAAGTGTGAACCTTCTTTCATACTCTGTTTATGAAGAATTAGGTTTGGGGGAGTTGAAGAAAGCTCATGTGACCCTTCAATTGGCCGATGCTTCAATTCGATACACAAAGGGGGTAGTGGAGGATGTCCTGATCAAAGTAGGAGAGTTCGTGTTCCTTGTAGACTTTGTTGTCTTGGACATGAATCAACCAACAAGAACTGTGGCTAAAATACCAATCATTTTAGGACGACCATTCCTAGCAACATCCAATGCTTTGATTAATTGTAGGAATGGAGTGATGCAAATCTCGTTTTGCACCATGACAGTTCAACTAAACATCTTTAATAAGAGTAAGCAACCTTAAGATGAGGATGATGAGGTCAACTACTTACAAGAATTGGTTGGAAATGTTGCTCCCCAATTAGGATGTGAGGATCCATTGGAGGTTTGTCTAGCACATTTTGGGAGTGATTTTGATATAGATGGTCACATTGAAAAGGTGAATGCACTGCTAGATTCAACCTCATTCGTGGAAAAGAATAGGTGGCAACCTAAACGAGAGATCTTGACCTCAATTTTGGAAGGTAAGTTTGTTTGGGATCCAGGAGGAATCCATGATAGGTGTCAAATAGGGTAGTTTCTTTTTCTTTGTTTTTATATAGATTATTATTATTAGTTTAGATTATTTTTTTTGTCTTTTTTTTCCTAACCTTGGACAGGGAGCGCCATGCAAAATCTTCAGGTAACTTTTTTTCCTTTACCTCCTGCAATTTATTTTTCCTCATGTTACATTATCATTTTCTACATTACATGCACGACATCGAGGACACTGTCTAGTTTCGGTTTGGGGGTGGGAACAAGCACACTTGTCCAATTTTAGGTATTTTTTTTCAATTTTAGGAAAACTTTTACTTTTTTTTCCAATTTTAGGCAAACCTTTTATTTTTTTAAAATTTTAGGACTTTCTCATTTGTGCAATATATTCTTTTAAAAAGGTAGTTTTGAAAGGAATTGATAAAATTCAACGATGCTCGGAAATTCGGAATTTCGAAATCCTTGGAAGGAAGTAAAATGAAAGTTCAAATCTTTTCTAGAATATATCAAAATAATACTAAACTCTATTTTTCACTGAAACACGTATACATCTATCAAGATTTTGGATAGGAAGCCTTGGTGTTGAATTTAGAGTTTTTCAAGAAAGATAGGATGACTTTCTGAAGTCTAGCCTTGTAAGTCTACCTGGTTCATCGGGATGGTTAGGCCGACCAAAACCATTGGATTGATTCGGGCGAATTGAAAAAGGCTGCCTATTGTTGAGGATTGCAAAAAAAAAAAAAAAAAATTGTGTTTAATTAGAAGTCTTGAATAAAAAGTTTTGTGACTAGTTTGGGTTCGTAGCCTTTTTAACTCGAGCCAGTAAGTCCGTAGGGGTATTTACATACCTAGTGCCCTAAAGCCATCTGGTTTGGGAGTCATTGGCCGAATGCTCGTTACATGGGTTAATTAGAAAACTTAAGGGACCTAGGCATTGCACAGTCATGTGCGTGTTTTCAAAAAAAAAAAAAATTTGAAAATAGAGATGCATTTCGCAGCCTTTGAAAATACAGTAGTGCGAAAGCCGTCATAGTAGCCTTGAGAGGGAAACTTATGAGCTACTAAATCTAGGAAAGATCAGAGCATTTGAGGGAGAATTCTATTTTCATGACATCGTAGCGGAACATTTGAAAGATTGATTGGATGTATACACTTGCACAAGGCACACAAAAGTTTGGTATTTGAAAAAAAAAAGAAAAAAAAAGTTTGACATTAGAAGGATGAACCGGATTTTGAAAAGTCTAAGATTTTGACTACTCTGGGTTACACAGAGTGTCCGAGATAACTTGATTTCCTTTTGAAAAAAAAAAAGTTTCTTTGTTTTTATTTCTATGTTTGTTTTTAGGATAAATGAATTTTGTGGGTATATTCACTGCAAACCCTCACGAGGCACAACTCGTCCACTAGGGGGAACCTAGGGGTTTAAGGGCTTACTGCATATGCTAAATGCAGTCGAGAGGGCCAGCGAAAGTGGCATTATTTTTGTTTTTCTGCATTTGTCTTTTTCTTAAGTTAGGTAATAAACTTCTCTTTCTTCACTTATTTTGCTTGAGGACTAGCAAAAAGCTGGTTTGGGGGTGTGATAAGTCCACAAAATTGTAGCTTTCATTCATCATTTTATATGCATTTGTGGACTTAATTAAGCTAATTGTATATAATTACACTTAATTTCATGATTTCATGCATTTAAGCATCATAGTTGGAATCTTAGTCAAATTTTGTCAAAATCCATTACATTGCATGACTTTTGTGAAATTAGGGTTTTCATCTCATTCATCACCCAAAATTAGTTTTTTTAGCTTCACTAATGCATATCTGCTAATTTTGACACCATGTGTTATTTTTGGAAAGTTGCGTATTTTTGGTGCAATAAGTAGGCATGTAGAGTCCCATATGCATTGTCCATCTACATTCCTCACACTTGATTATTATTGACATTATTTAATTTTATTTATGTAGGAGAAATCAAGAGTGGGACCTGCATTGGTGAAACTCGAGAGTCATCAAAGGCGGGACACCCTTCATGGTGGGTCCACAAATGTTAACATCTTGGTAGAGTTGAAAAGATTTAAAATTCTCAAAGAGGAAAGAAGAAACTCAGAATTGGAAAGATGGTGCTGACTTGCAAAATTTGGAAACCAAAATCAAGAAAGAGAGAGAAAATTAGAAACTTTGCAAGGGGAGTTGATTAGTGAAAGTTGCAAGTAAAGAAGCATGCCAAATATGGAAAGAAAATTAAATAAGCAAGTAAAGAAAGAGTCCAAACATGCCTTGGACATCCAACATGCGTCCCACACACCCCATTGCATGCCAAACATAGAAGTTTCCTTAATTGCCATTATTCTCGGAATTTTCAGGGCAGCAAAATTCAAATGGCCATAACTTTCAAACCGAGTATCCGATTGGCGCAATCTACCCACCTTGGAAAGCTCTTTTCGAGTAGATATCTGTGGAGCTCAGGATTTCATAAATCGGAGCTATATTGAGGGAGATATGACCTCAGGAAGTTGGCTGTTATAATTATATGCGGGAATTGCAAAAGGTTTTTAAAATTGGCAACATGAGAGATCTTTGAGGAGTTCAATTTGGCAAGACTTGGAGCCCAAGAGACCACACTTAGTAACAAATCATCTCTAATTCAAATTGCAACCTAAGTGAGAAGTTTTGCTTGAAAGCTAAGCCAATAATCAAGTCATAGAATGAAAGTAATTCCTTGAAAATCAAGAGGCCAAAAAGTATAAAAGAGGCATCAAGGGGTCTAGAACTACATGCCTATTCTCCTTCATAAAGTGGCCAATCCATTTTCTCTCTCTTCTTACCCTTTCTTCTTTCCCATCTTCTATTTCTAGTTCTAGTTCTAGTTCTCCATATTTTTTTATTTTGGGTAGCTTTGGGCCTTGTCCAAGCAAGTACTTGAAGGAGAAGTTGTAAAGATGCAATCTTTAATGACAAATCAAGAAGTCTTCTTTGCAATGGCGGGCTAGTTTTGATTAGAGCGATGGATGAAGATAAGTGATTTCTTTTTATTTGTCTAGTAGCTCTAACTTGTTTGCATATCTTTATGTTCTTAATGATTAATAGACTTGTCTTCGTGCCATAGGCAAATCTCCATCCTTAATTTCTGAAAATAAAAATTGATTTTTGACTATCCATGCTTAGGTTTGATAGGCCATGCTTAGGACTTAGATCTTTTTGATGGTTTATACTTACTTTTGATGGGTAGTGCGTAGATTGATTTTTATCTTTTATGAGGTGAAGGAAGTCTTGGGTTTTGGATTCTATAATTAAAAAGGGGTTTTTAAAGTTAGATTTTCCAAATTAAAAACGTTGATTTGTCTTTGATTTGAAGTAAAAATTGGAATAAGTTAGGATTACTTGATAAATAATTGGTGGATGCTTATTGGATTCCTATGCTCTAATCACTTTTATTAATTGGTAGTTTTCATCTTTCTAAATTAGTTGCTTGTTTTTATTTCTAAATACTCAAAACTTTTCTTAATTGTTAGTAATTAGTTTTCTTAATCTAAAAGTTTCTTTAATTAGCTTCCTGTGGGTTCGACCCGTTCTTGCCACTGTCTCAACTAGACACCCGTGCACTTGCGGTATTTTATGATTGATAAAGATCACATCACTCGGCCGCCGGGATAAAGGCCTCAGCTGAAACCAGACTGACTTCGACTGTCCATGCCGATCTCGGCTACCAAGGTTGACCTCGGCAGTGCGCCTGACCCCTGCCGAAAAAGCCAGGATAGAAGCCGAGATGAAGAAAAACCCTGGTCTCGCCCCACGCCCACCACGTCATCGGACACGTGGCAGAATAGGGGCGCGAACCAGTGGGCCAAATGGGCCATCCCAGCCGTCCACAATCTTTGCCAGGTCACTGACAATGCGGCATCTAGTGGCTGTAGGCAAATCAAGGCAGAGCCCGATGATGGATCCGATGGGACCTCTACCGCCAAAGGCAGGCGACACGATCAGGCCCAACATGACATGCATTTAATGCAATGTGGGATGATCGGACTGGTAATAAATGTTTTGTGGGCTGTGATGGACCCGCATTTATTACTTTGTGGGCTAATGAGAACATCCCTGTCAAATCTAGGGGCCCACTCCAAGATATCAGGTAGAGTCCTCTATAAATAGGATAACATTCCATGACAAAGGTGCGCAATACACACTCACTAGAGCTGTTGCTCTGCCTCTCTTCTTCCTCTCCTTCCTTAGTTCAGTTCATACACTAACTTAGGCATCGGAGAGCCTTGCGCCACTCAGGTCAGGGTCCTCTGACCGTTTGTTCTTCCCCTTTCAGGCTTTGAGGCAGCTGATCTTCATCTTACGTTTGGATAAATCCTATCAGGCACCCCCATAATCTTGTGAGTTACTATTTCTACACTTACAGTTGGTACATAGAAGAATGATTTTTATTTTGTAATGGTAATGGTAAAGCGCTTTTAATGTTGTAAGGATATTTGAATATTTAAATTTTCATTGGCATTTGAATGTTGGTACATAGTGGAATGTTAGCATGAATTTTTATTTTACAAAAAAAATTGTCATATACTGGTACTTTCTTAGACAAATTGTTTTCGCCTTCATTTATATTAAACGCGACAAAATTATTTCGTCTCTATTTCTTATATTTATGATAAAATATTTTTATCTCTAATTTCTTCCTCTAATGATAAAATATTTTGTCGTTAATTACTTACAAGTATGTTCCCATAGTGTTGATTGGAGACAAAATAATTCGTCATCCATTGGTAGATTCTTTGACAAATTTTTTTTTAACATCATTTATATTAAACGCGACAAAATTATTTCGTCTCTATTTTTTATATTTATGACAAAATATTTGTCTCTAATTTCTTCCTTTAATGACAAAATATTTTGTCACTAATTACCTACAAGTATGTTCCCAACAGAGTTATTGGAGACAAAAAAAATCGTCACAAATTTATCTTTTTCAATGACGAACTTTTTTTCCGTCTCCAATACCTTTTAGAGACAAGGCTTTGGCAACAAAAGGGGTGACAAAAAATTTTCGTCTTAATTAGTTTCGGTGACGAAATGTGTACACATTTTGAGACAAATTTGTGTCGTCCTTAAACCCCAAATTTCTTGTAGTGACCATGATCATAACCGATACTGCTTCTGTCGAAATTAGACTTCTAACTGCACAAGATGTTAGTAAGAATTTTCGAACCATTGTTCATCATGTTTAAAGAAACTTGTTTTCCTTCTAGCTCAGACAAAGTGATCTTCAATCTTCCTTGCAGGTCTTGATTTTGAACTTGCATCATCACTATCTCCTTCTTCATATTCGCTACTTCTTTTTCAGCCTTTTGCATTTTTTGACCATCAGTAGTCAAATTTCCAGCCAAACAGTTTTTCTGACTTTTCAAGATATGAACTTGTTTAAGGGCTTGCTCTAATTCAAGCTTCAGTGCATAATTTTCTTCTTGAGCATCATTGAACTTGATAGTGATCTTGTTACAAAACTTTATCATCTTGACACAATTAGCATATGTAGCATGGTACAACTCTTCAAAATCTTTGTCTTGAGCTGACATATCATCATTGTTATCTTCATCATTATCATTGTCAGACATAGACGCAGCCACGAACGCCACAACTTGCCCTTCCCTTTATCTGAATGATCGTTTTCAGAATCTCTTTCTTCTTCCTTTTCTTCTTCATTTTCTTCTTCATAAGATTCTTAATCCCAAATTGTGTTGACAACATTTTTCTTTGTACCCTTCTTCCCAGATTTGGGATTCTTCCAATTAGCTTGCTTGGACTTCATGCATTTCTGAAAGCATTTCATAAAATGAACCATATTTAAATCAGTTTCAGATTCAGAATCAGACTCAGTTTTCTTTTCAGGCTTCTTTCTTAATTTTGAGATGGCTTTCAAAGCAATACCCTTCTCTTTTGTTTTACCTTTATTCAAACGGTTTGCTTCAAATGTCTGAAGATTTCAAGCCAGCTGATTTACCTTGAGGGTTTCCAGATTTTATTTTCTTCAATAGCATCAACTTTAGAATCGAACCTCGAAGGTAGAGACCTCAAAATTTTATTGACTTGTTTTCAGGTATTTCTTCAACTAGAATGAAAATAGAATTCACAATCTCATTCAGCTTTGCATTAAATTGATCAAAGGACTCATTTTCTTCAATCACGATGGTTTCAAATTCTTTATTCAGCCTTTGCAATTTTGCTTGCTTCACCGTCTCTGTACCCTCATATACAGTCTATAAGACTTCCCATGCTTCTTTTACAGTTTTGCAAGTGGAAATCCTACGGAACTCATCAGCAGACACTCTATTGTATATGCTATTCACAGCCTTATTATTACAATTGGAGATATGCTTCTCATCCTTAGTTCATTGGGCTTTAGGTTTAGGAACAGTTTGCCCACTAACGACAATCGTTGGTATGGAGTAGCCCTCCTCAACAATATCCCACACATCATCATCAATGGACTTAAGGAATCCACTCGTCATTTGCTTTCAATATGCATAATTAGAACCATCAAACAAAGGATGTTTGGAAGTTGATGTCCCTTCTCTATTGAGCACAATTTTAGAAATCTCTTGTAATCAAATACAGCAAATTAGTGCAACCCGCTCTGATACTAATTGAAAGTTATTTGGGTTCGTGATCTCTAGATTGGTCTACTCAAATAATCAGACAAAAGTGTGCAAATAATAAAAGCTATGCAGTGGAAATAAAATTCAAGCACACACCACAATGACACCAAATATAAGGTGGAAAACCCTAACAGGGTAAAAGACTACCGATCCAACCTGGATCAATAATCAAACACTATGAATCTCGCAATTACAAAAAACCCAGATTTCCTCCTCAGATATCCCCTACCTAAGGACCGAAGTTACATGTGTCGCTTCACGCTTCAACGACTTCACACCGCTGATAGCAACAGACTCAATCCAACACTTGACTCCTCAAATCTTCTACGCAGGAAGATGATCTTCTACAAAGGATGCAACATAACTGGCTCTAGAGAACTTGGCAGCACAACTCCGTAATAAATCTCTAGAAAAGAATTCTCTCAATGAAAATCTCTTACTCAGAACTTTGAGAGGTGAGGTATAGCTTTAGAATAGCCCTTGAGTCCTTTAAATAGTCCTTGGGATGTGCTTAAGTTTACCTAACTAGATTAGGATTAAAACTAGTAGTTTGAGCACAATTAGAATAACAGTTTCTAATTTTCCCGGACTCTGTGCATCTTGTCCGCTCGAGCGGACCCTTCATCCGCTCGAGTGGATGAGGTTCTGTTACGTATTAGCAGTCTGGGCTTTGACAGCAACTGGCTCTCTGTCTGTGTTTCAACGTCTAAGCCTCCCCTTTTATTTCCCAACACATGTAATGATTCCTGCTTTTGTTTACTATTTTCTTTGCCCCATACGATCTCATCAAAGCACAAGTCTTTATGATATGACACATGTAAAGATTACTTCTTTCTTGTCCTTGTGATGTCACCATGAAAAAATGATGAAGGATGGCAAGAGTCCACAACGTGTGTAGCATCCAAAAGTCACTCATGTGATGTCATCTCATGTGATAGTCTTCATGTGATGATAAAAAGGAAACTCCATAACACAAATCCTGTAGCTATCTTCCTTAGGCAGTCCCTTTTGGTCTTCCATCTTCAGAGTCCTTTTCTAAATAAAAAGATTCAACTCAAAAGACCCAAAGTTTTGTCCAACCCATGAATTAGCCAATAAACAAAAACCTAACACTTTTGTAGCTGAGTGTTCCAGCAGCTGGGAGGTGTTTTGGGAGAGTGTTTTGGGACCATTTGAAGACAAAGGTAAGTGACTGATTTGGGTAATTGGAGGTGCATGTTCATGGTTTTAATTTCCTAAGTTTCTACTCTATGTTTCGGTCATATTCCATGTTGATTTCAGCCACACTTGTAAATGATTTTCATGGTGGATTTGATGACTCTTGAGGGCAGCTAATTCAGTTGATTTTACACCTCAAAAGACCCCTCCAACAGTGCCTGAAATTTCCTTAACGTTGTGGCTGGAAATGAGGGAGAGATGGACTGCACAGCTGCTATTATGCAGCTGGTCAGACAGGACCTGTTTGGCCAATGTCCAACCAGCAGTGTGACAGCTGGGCATGGACAGATTCTGAGGCTTGGTTGTGGCCCTTCTTGTGTGGGTTTCCAGCCCATTTCTCCACCATCGTACTCAGCTGCTAAAGTGGGTTTAAACCTTGTGTAATGCCTCAAAAATTAAACCTTTATGTCTTTCATTTGGTTAACCCCAAACATGTTTTAAATTGGCCAAAATCATGGATTGTTTTACTAGTTAGCCTAAAAGTGAAATATGTCATTACGTACGTTTTCTCATATGTTGAATTTAGGGCAACCAATGGACAGCTTCTTTTTTTTTTTTTTTTTCTTTTGTCTCATATATAGCCAGGGGCAGAATCAGGAATTTTGTTTAGGAGGGGCCATAGAAAAATAGACTATAAACAAAATTATAACTTTTAAAAATAAAATATAAAATAAATAAATTATTTAAGCTGTGGCGACATTCTTTCGTTGAGCTGAAATCACCACTTATTGTTTCATTGATATAAATATATATAAAAAACAGGATCCGCATTTAAAATCTAAACTATTCAAAAGTCCAATTACAATAGTTTCTATCTCCATTGAAGAATTCCCTTCAATCAAATTTGTTCTCACATAGATAATCATAAGAAGATTAACTTTTTATAATTATTCGTGGTAGATAAACTTTGATTAGATTAAAAAGTTATGAAATAGTGGAAAAAAAAGGAAGTGATCTTGAGTGGTTTAGATCTTAAGTCTAAGCCCTGATGATTGAATAGCAAAATGGTATATGGTGGATTAGTACATCTAACATATGCAAATATATACTAAAGTATATAAAAGAAATTCTCAAGATAGGTCCAAGGTCCTTTCTTATACATGTAACTTTTAAGATGCAATTTGAAATTTCATTATTCAAAAGCACAGAGAAAATTAATGATAGTGCCAATTAATGATAGTGCCAATTAATGATAGTGCCAATCTCATATATAAAATATAAACCATTCAAAAGTACAATCGCAGTAGTATGTATCTCTTTAAAATAAATTTTTCAATCCGGTTTATTTTGAAATGGGTAATAATAATCAAAATACAGTTTCTTTATCCATGATGGATAAAACTCCGATTGAGTTAAGAATTTATGCAATAATTAAATAAAATAGAAATTGATTTTGAGTGGATTTGATTTTAGTATGAGCCACAAATATTAAACATACATAATGACTTATAGTTGAATAGTACATCCACCCAATGTGAAAAATAAACTTTGTAAAAAGTGGGTTCCTTTCTTTCTCTTCTTTAGGTGTACCTAAGTTCTGCAACTGACAAATTCTTCAAGTCTGAAAAAAGTTAGCCCAAAGCAGTGCTCTCTCATCACACAAGGTTTAGGGGTGGTAAATCTTGATAGATTTTGATTGATAAATTTATTCTCCAATATCAATCATGCCTTTTTTATGTGGTCTCCTTTCCTTTCATTTTCTTTCCTTTCCTTCTTTCATTTTAAGTTTTCCTCAAAATCAGCCATGTTTTTTGTTTCCATTTTGTGAGGATCAAAATTAGGTTAAAATATCTCTAAAAAATAAAAAAAGGAGGGGCCATCCATTAATGGGGAGCCATCAGATGAAAGGGCCACATATCAATATATAATGGTTTTCAGATCTTTTGGGGGGCCATGGCCCCTGCCAGCCCCCCTTTAATTCCGCCCCTGTATATAGCTGAAGGCGACTCTTTTCGGTGTAGGTGTCTGTCAAGGATTAGAAGTGCTTTTTTCAGAAGCAGCAAGTGAGGACAATGCTCCTTTCATTATAATAGTTTCCTCACTTTATATTCTCATATATATATATATATATATGGGAACATTTATATGCATCTTTCCCTCGCCATAGGGTACAGGGACACTTCCCTTTTTAGAAATTTCTCACATATTATATGACAACTTTCTTGTGGGGCCCAGTTGTGAACCCCATTTAGCGATGGGACCAGTGGGGATAAAAAGATTTATGTGAAACCACCCCAAGTACCAAGTTTGACCCCAAACCCATGCCCCTAACCCCTTCATTCGTGGCCTACAAGTTTAATGGCTTCATATTCAAAAAAATATTCAACCCTCAATCCAACGGTTCAGTCCATTCGGATGTGTGCCAATCCTTGGGATTAGTGACTATGAGGGGGGTTCCCTATTGGTTGCTAGGTTTGGATGGGTTGCTAGTTGCGCTCCACAAAAAAGTTCTCATATAATAGGTGAGAACTAGTTCTCACTTGAATATTTTCATGTATATATGTATATATGGGGGATATTCCTATGCATCATTCCCTCACCATATGGTAAGGGACAAACTTAATGGGACCCACGTAGGGACTTATTGATCATGGGACTTGTGGGGGATGTGAAGAGACGTCTTGGATAAGACCATATATCAAATTTGGGGTCAATCCCATGCCTTTAACCCCTTCGTTCATAGCCCACAAATATAATGACTTTATATTAAAGGAAGAAAATTGACCCTCGATCCAATGGTCTAATCCGTTTGGATATGTGAAGATTCAATGGGTCTAGTGTACTTAAGGGGATTCCATGTGTGTTGATGGTTCGGATGTGTTATGAAGTCAATCCTACTATGTTGTCCCTCAACATAACATGGTAAAGGATGGATGCACATGAATATTTCCATATATATATATATATATATGAGAGATGCTCATGTCAGATATGCTCTCACCTTACTATGAGAGATTAGGTGAGGGCCCTCACATCCATATCCAATGCCAACAACTTAAATGTTTGGGCCCCCACATAATCTTTCATAGTAAGGTAAGAGCATCTCTAATAGGAGCATCTCCCTATATATATATAGTGGGGCCCACTTGGGGACCAACATGGGGATGGAGGTGGGGGGTTTCAAGGACTCCCTAGGACCCTCCTTCCTACAAAAAATCAATCACAACTGTGGTTTCTATCATCTCCATCTGGGCACCAAAAATTTAATGGTCAACGGTCCATTCGGATCGGTACACAGTCGATCCAACAGTCTAGTCAGTTTGGATTTGACCAAAAGTTGGTGGGCATATGCAATTTAGGGGGGTCGTGTGTTTTGTCCATTTGGATGGACCAAAGATGGGCCTCAGAAGCGTTAGCTTACGAAATCTTATCCTAAGCTTAAGCTTTGGAGAGCCTTGCCTTATATATATGTGGGCATATTCCCGTGCATCCTTCCCTCACCATATAGTGAGGGACAAACTTAATGGGGCCCACCTAGGGACCCATTGATCATGGGACTTATGGGGGATGGGAATAGACACCTTGGATGAGACCATATATCAAATTTGGGGTCAATCCCATTCCTCTAATCCCTTCATCCGTGGCTCACAAATTTAATGACTTTATATTAAAGGAAAGAATTTGATCTTCGATCCAATGGTCCGATCCATTTGGATATGTGAAAATTCAATGGGTCTAGTGTACTTAAGGGGATTCCATGTGTGTTGATGGTTCGGATGTGTTATGAAGTCAACCCTACTATGTTGTCCCTCACCATAACATGGTGAGGGATGGATGCACATGAATATTTCTTTGATATATATATACACATAAGAGACTTTGGGTTCAGATCATATGATGATATATACAATGTGGGTTGTTTTGGAATGGGGATATTGATGTGTTTGACAATAAATATTAGATCATTTAAATATTTCTTTCTTAGTGCATTAATACTTTTCTCAAATTATTTTTCATACTTATATATATATATATATCATAATTTCTTTCACTATTTGTTATGATGTGGACATATTATTTTTTGAAAATAAATATTGTTCAATGTCAACATTCAATTGGTTTAATTGATATATTTTCTACTAGCTAGACTAGAAGTGGGGTATTCCATAATTTCAGCACATTGCACCTCCCTAATCAAACACCAATTTTCACAAGTGGTCTGACAGAATTCTGTTTTGCTTGACAATTTGGCGTTTGAAAGTAATTTGTTCAACATTTGAATAGAATTTGCTTTACTGATATGTCCTCTGCAATTGCTTACACCATACTCCACTGAAACGCTGCTTTGGCCAATTTATCAGAAAAGTTTGACCCACTGATCATATCAGACAGATAAAAACCTACTCTAATTATGAAAAAATGTTACTTCTGGTACATTTCATCAGTAGTGATTATCCATTTCTTTTTTTATTAATAAATTTTTATGTTAAAAGGAACCTTCTCATTTCTTTAATCGGTCAGAGGAACATTTTCCTGGTAAAATGATTTGAAACAACAACCGTGCTGTTCATGTGCGAAAAGAACCTATTTTGATAACATATGGGAAAAACGATAGAATTATTGGCAGATGACAGAAGTGATGTATTTTTAATATGAAATCCTCCCATCAAACTCCCAAACATGTCCTAGTAAAAACTATCACAAAACTATGGAATGTACCTGTAACGAGTCTCATCCATTGTACTTATCGATCTCTATTTTAAATTTCAACTTCTTGCTTAGTTTACATTTCAATCTCATGTCATCTTATCTCCTCTGTCTCATTCTTATCTTTGTGAGTAGGAGTCATCCAAACAAACGAAATAGTTTAAAATTAGAAAAGTGATTTATAGGAGGTTCGGGGTTCCCTCCCAGAATTCTTTTAATTTTCATTCGATAATCATATATATTAAAGCAAAGGGGAGGTGGGCTGTGAAGGCGTCATCCCTAAAAAGTCTATTATTTTAGAGAAATACGAAAGAAAAAAAAAACGAGGGAGCCTTTAGAGTACCACTATATAAATCCCCTAAAATCTCTCCATCCCCTCCAATATTCCCTAAAATCAAAACCCAAAATCTAGGCAATAAATCTCAGCCCATAGAAACTTCATCCCAAACACATCTCATCCCTTAAAATCTAAAACTTCAAATCCCTAATTTCTCTCTAAACTTAAAATTCAAACTAATTCTAAGTCTTTCCTAAAATCTATCTTCTCTATTATCGTGTGTCATTACCTCGACAAACACATCGTTGCAATGAATCTCCACAGCACCAACACCAACTGAATATCAATATCAATATTGATTGGGGTGTTCTTCAAGAGGGCTCTTCAACGCAGCAAAGAATCAGTAGTAGAAGCAACCTCGAGAAATGGCCCGAGGGTCATCTCATTAGACAAGACTAATCTCTAGAAAAACAAAGGAAAAAATCCTTGAACTCCTATAAAGCAAATGAAAATCCGGGACTATCATTGTGTGGGGAAATTTCCAGAGCTACAGGATTAAGCTAATCACAGCCATCAGACGGGTCTAAGCACTCTCACGTGCTGTCCGCGTGCCATCTACGTGGCACCGATCTCATCCCGGCTACCAGGGCGGAGGCCTTGGCCGACATCAGACATCTCCAGGCCACAAGCGCCGAACTGGACCACCTCGGGAATCATCTCGGCAAAGAGTCCATCTCGGCAAGGCCACCCCGGATGCCGTCTCAGCAAAGAAGCCCAACCTCGGCAAACGCTACCTCGGCTAAAGAAGCCAGGACAGTAGCCGAAGCAAGAAGGAACCTTCGCTTGGGCACCTCATCCCCCACGTCATCAGACACGTGGAGGGATAGGGCCACGAGCTAGTGGGACAGACACGACATCCAGCCGCCCACTATCTTCACCAGATCGCCACATGGCACCATCCAGCGGCTGAGGCCACATCAGGGCAAGGCCCGAGGGCAGATCCACTTGTACTCCTACCGCCAAAGGCGCCCAACACACTCTGGCCCAACAAGACACGCATTTAATGCAATGTGGGCTGACCCGACTAGCATTAAATGCTGAGTGGGCCGGATTAGACTGCATTTATTACTTGGTGGGCTGATTATGACTTCCCAGTCAAATCATGGACCCACACCAAAATATCCTCTGAGATACGATCCAACCCTCTATAAATAGACCTTCAAACACCATGCAAGGTACGCACAATATTACTCAGAGAGCCCTTACTCTGCCTCTCTTCTTCCTCTCCTCCATCGTTCCAGTTCACATACTGACTTTGGCATCGGAGAGCCTTGCGCCGCTCAGGCCAGGGTCCTCTGACCGTTTGCTCCTCCCTTTCAGGCTCTCGGACGGCATCCAGACATTCCAGACATCATCATCTTCCCGGATAAGTCCTGTAAGGCACCCTCTTATTGTGGGTCATAATTTTCTGCACCTACAATTGGCGCCGTCTGTGGGAAAGAAATATCCCAGCCATCCAAACCTCTTGAAACCTTCCCAATCTTTCTAAACCTCAATCTCTCTGAACCCATGCCTCCGAAAGCTAAGAAGGGGGTAGAATCCTCAAGAGCAGTGCTCGAGCTGCCACCACCGCCAGCGGAAGTCCCTCCTCAGGGACGGTCCCGAACGATCCAAGGCACATCCGCAGGCGTGGGTCGCCTGGGCTCCCAACTCTTTGTCGAGATCCCATTCCAGGAGGGAGTCGAAGCCTCGCTCTCAGCGGACGAAACCGTGCCACCCAGGCGCGACGAGCGTCGACACGAACGTCCCCGCAAAGATAAAGCTATCGCAGCTGAAGGAGACGTCGCAGCACAAGACGCTCTTCTCCAGAAGCAGGAGCAGCTAGTTCAAGAGCTCCAGCAGGTGCAACAACAGCTGAAGGCGGCACAAGCTGCCTCCTTGAGGCCGGTCTCTGAGCCTCACGGGAGAAAGAAGGGCGCTCCCAGCAGGGCAGCCCAACCTCCTCGTGAGGACCTCAGACATCATCTGGACCAGAAACGGGGCCAGATTCTTGACGAAGGCTCGAGCAACAGCCGGAGTCACCATAGCCGCGATGGCCGAACTCGTAGCCATCGCAGTCCGAGCCACCCCAAGCGAAAGTCTAGAGTTCAGACTCCAGAGGAGGACGACGAGCAGGAGTGGTTCGACAAACGTGTCAGGCTGGCTCTCCAGCACAACCTGGACATGCGGGACCAGAAGCAGCTCTGCGGTCACACTGATCTCGGGGGCTCTCCCTTCACGAAGGAGATCGAGCGCACCCCCTTGCCCAGGAAGTTCTCCGTCCCGCGGTTCGTCCCCTACGACGGACTGTCCGATCCATCTGCACACCTCCGACACTTCTCTCAGAAGATGTCCATCTGGGGGAACGAGGGTCCCCTAAACTGTAAGATTTTCTCCTCCAGTTTGGGCGACCTCCCCCTGAAGTGGTTCTGCTCACTCCCCGAGCAGTCAGTTTCCAGTTGGAAGGAGCTCCAGCTCTCCTTCCTGAAGAAGTTTCAGGCCTACACCGTCGTCCCCAAGAAGGAAGGGGACCTCATCGCCCTGAGAATGAAGCAGGGCGAAACTCTCGCCAAGTTCACCCACCGATTCTGGGCGATCTACAGCCAGATCGAGGATGCGAGGGAGGCAATAGCCATTTACGCCTTCCAGCATGCCCTGATCCCCGGCAGCGACTTGCGGAAGGACTTGGCAGGGGACACCCCAGAATCCATGTCAGAGTTGATGACCCGGGTGAAGCGCTTTATCGCCCGGGAGGAAGACGAGATCCGAGCCAAGGATCAGGACGGGCATCCAGAGCCCGAACAGAAGAATAGCCAGCCTCGGCAGAGAGGCGGGAGGCCCTCCCAAAAGCAGGAGTCCAAGCGGGGCTGGGCCTCCAGCTCGGCGAAGCCTTCGCCGTCCAGGTCTGGGGGCAATTGGAAGCCCAGACCTCCCTCCAGCGCCAGTCAGAGCGTCAATGTCGTCTTCAAGGAGCCGATCTACCGCATCCTGGCCAAGATCAAATCCGAGCCGTTCTTCAAGTACCCTCCGCCCCTGAAGAGTGAACCCACCGAAGGCTCCCGGAGCAAGCTCTACTGCGCCTTCCATAAGGGCAACGGGCACAGGACTGGAGAATGCAGGACTTTGCAGGGGTATCTAGAGAAGCTGGCCGAACAGGGCCACATCCAAGAGTTCGTCAAGGAGGGTGATGCCGGCGGCAGCGAGGGCCGGGTTCACCAGAGCACGGCCCCGGCTCCAGACAGCGAGGACTCAGAGAAGATCATCAACGTGATCCATCTGGCGTCCTCGGCTCCCGCTTCCTCATCCCGGGGAAGCTCCCAGACCCGTGCCGAAGCCAGGCGGGCTTCGCACGAGAAAGAAGTGCTGAAAGCCGACCTCGCCCCGGCATCCAAGAAAGCCCGCCGCGACAGACCAGCCATCTCGTTCTCGGATCGAGATCTAGAGGGAGTCCAGGTCCCTCACGGCGACCCCCTGCTCCTCACCATGAAGTTGAGAGACTTCACCGTGAAGAGGATCCTCGTCGACTCCGGCAGCTCTTCCGAGGTCCTCTACTACGACTGCTTCAAGCGGATGAAACTCTCCGAAGCAGACCTCACGGAGGTTCGTGCACCTCTGCTAGGGTTGTCCGCTACACCAGTCTACCCCAAGGGTAGAATCACCTTGGAAACCCGAGTTGGCGGAGCCTCCGTGTCAGCCGACTTTCTGGTTGTGGACGCCCCTTCTCCCTACAATGTCATTCTGGGCAGAACGTGGCTCCACAAGCTAGAGGCAGTTCCATCTTCCTTCCACCAAAAGCTGAAGTTCGTCCACGAGAACGAAGAAGGCAAGATGGAGGTAGTCACAGTGAAGGGAGACCAGCAGCAGGCCAGGCAGTGCATGCTGGCAGCCGTCCCCGCAGTAAAGGAGCCAGAGCGCGTCAACCTGGCCGAATTCGAGAAGGGCCTCGACGAGATCGGCAGGGACCCTGAGAAGAAGAGCATCGAGGACCTAGCCGAGGTCAGGCTAGACCCGGCAGACCCAGACCGTTTCTTCCTGATCGGCACCCAGCTGTCGGACGAAGAAAGGGCCGAACTCTCTCGGTTCTTGATGCAGAATGTGGACGTCTTCGCTTGGAACCCAAGTGAGATGCCCGGGGTCGACCCTGAGGTCATGTGCCACAAGCTCAACGTCGACCCCGACCACAAGCCAGTAGTGCAGAGGGCCCGCAGAACCGGGCTGCAGCAGACAGATGCGGTCGTGGAAGAGGTCGACAACCTGCTAAAGGCGGGGGCCATCCGGGAAGTCCAGTATCCGGTATGGCTGGCCAACACGGTGGTCGTCAAGAAGAAAACTGGAAAGTGGAGGGTGTGCGTAGACTTCACCGACCTGAATAGGGCCTGCCCTAAGGACAGTTTCCCCCTCCCGAAGATAGACCAACTGATCGACGCCACCGCCGGTCACGACCGAATGAGTTTCCTTGACGCCTACCGAGGCTATCATCAGATCCCTCTCTACGGGCCCGACGAGGAGAAAACCTCATTTATCACCCCCCGCGGCACATACTGCTATAAGGTGATGCCCTTCGGGCTGAAGAACGCGGGGGCGACATATCAGCGCCTCGTCACGAAGATGTTCCAGGCCCAGCTCGGCCGAACGGTAGAGGTGTATATCGACGACATGGTCGTCAAATCTGTGCGCTCCAGCGACCACCTGGCGGATCTCGGCCAAGTCTTCGACATCCTTCGCGCGTACAAGCTCAAGCTCAACGCTTCCAAGTGCGCCTTCGGCGTAGCCTCTGGCAAATTCCTCGGCAGCTTGGTGACGCGGAGGGGGATAGAGGCCAATCCAGACCAGATCGCTGCCATCCAGGACATCCAGAGTCCCTCCACCACAAAGGAAGTTCAAAAGCTCACAGGAATGGCCGCAGCACTCAATCGCTTCATCAGCCGCTCATCAGATAAGTGCAGGCCTTTCTTTCAGCTGCTTAGGAAAAGTTTGAAGTTCCAGTGGACCCCCGAGTGCGACCAGGCATTGGCCGCACTCAAAACTTATTTGATGTCACCCCCATTACTCTCCACCCCAACTCGGGGGGAGATTCTGTATTTATACCTAGCAGTCTCGGATCACGCAGTGAGCTCCGTCCTCATCAGGGAGGACGAGGGAGTTCAAAAGCCGATCTATTACACGAGCAAGACCCTACTCGATGCCGAGACCAGATACCTACTGTTGGAGAAGCTTGCGTTGGCTCTTGTCACCGCCTCCCGCAAGCTCTCCCATTATTTTCAATCCCACACTATTGTGGTGATCACGGAGCACCCACTCCGTTCATTGTTCAAAAAAGCTGACTTTTCAGGGCGCATATCAAAGTGGGCAGTTGAACTGGGGCAATATGACATACAGTACCGTCCCCGAACTGCGATCAAAGCCCAGATTCTGGCAGACTTCATAGTCGAATTCGCCTGCCCCAACCCGGCTCCGACCCAGCTCGGCACGGCACTGGGGGCACAGGGCAAGAGCCAGTAGAAACAGAAGTCCAGCAGCCTCCCACCTCGGCATGGAAGATCTTTGTCGACGGGTCGTCCACCTCCAAGAGAGCTGGCGCCGGCATAGTTCTCCAATCGCCAGAGGGACTGGTCATAGAGCAGGCTTTTCACCCTCGACTTCAAAGCGACGAACAATGAGGCAGAGTACGAAGCAATGATTGCAGGGTTAAACAGCGCCCGAATCCTCGGAGCCCAGCATCTGGAGATCTTCAGCGACTCTCAACTGGTGACTAGCCAGCTCGCTGGAGACTACCAGGCTAGGGACGACAGGATGGCGGCCTACTTAGCCCTGGCGAAAAAGCTACTCTCCCAATTCCAGAAAACCGAGGTCAGGCAAATATCCCGAGATACCAACACGCACGCAGATGCGCTTGCGAACCTGGCCTCCGCTGTCGAAGCAGGAAAGAAAAGGACCATCGAGGTCGGGTCAGTATCAAGGTCAAGTCTAGAACTCCAGTCATCTCGGCTTGTCCTCTGTGCTGACCTCGGCCCCAGCTGGATGGATCCAATCGTCGCCTACCTGAAAGATGACCAGCTCCCCGAGGACAAGACTGAAGCCCACAAGATCAGGCTCAAGGCAGCCCGCTTTTGGCTCTCTCCAGAAGGCAAGCTCTACAGAAAGTCCTTCACAGGTCCGTACCTCCAATGCGTCCACCCGTCCAAGGTGGACGATTTCCTCTACGAGATCCATGAAGGAATCTGCGGCAGCCATATAGGAGGTCGGTCATTGGCCTACAGAGCAATCAGCCAGGGTTACTGGTGGCCCTACATGCAGAAGGACGCCCAGGTCTACGCCAGAAAATGCGAGAAATGCCAAAAGTTCTCCCACTCCCTCCATCAGCCAGCGCAGGATCTGAGCCCCCTCTCCAGTCCATGGCCCTTCGCTCAATGGGGCCTGGACATTGTGGGGCCCCTTCACCGAGCTCCAGGGAACAAGAGATGGCTGATAGTGGCTACGGACTACTTCACCAAGTGGATAGAGGCTGAACCGTTGTCTTCCATCACGGACAGGGACTCCAGGAACTTCGTCTGGAAAAACATCCTCACGAGGTTCGGCATCCCCCGGACCCTGGTGTCGGATAACGGGACTCAGTTCGATTCCAAATCCTTCAGAGATTTCTGCCAAGAGCACGGCATCAGAAACCATTACTCCACCCCGGCATATCCACAGAGTAATGGCCAGGCTGAAATCTCCAACAAAGTGATCCTGGACGGCCTGAAGAAGCGACTGGACAAGGCAAAGGGCAGATGGACAGAAGAGCTTACGAGCGTGCTGTGGGCGTACAGAACGACTCCAAGGAGATCCACCTCGGCGACACCATTCTCTCTGGCCTACGCGATGGAGGCGGTCATTCCCCTGGAAATCGGCCTTCCTACCCTGAGGACAGAGCTGGTCGACCAAGGTCGAAATGAGACGAACCTGGCGATGGAGCTGGAGCTGGCGGACGAACGACGAGAAGCGGCAGCCCTGAGACTAACCGACTATCAGCAACAGTTAGCCAGGGCGTACAATCAAAATGTCAAGGAAAGAAGGTTCACCACGGGAGAGCTCGTTTTAAAGAAGACCCTGCCAGCTGACAGAGGACCAAATGAAGGGAAACTTGCCCCGAACTGGCATGGCCCGTTCAGAGTGGTCTCACTGGCAGGGAAGTCAGCCTACAAGCTCGAAGACTTGGAAGGCAAACCACTCCCGAGACCGTGGAATGCATCCCACTTGAAGAAATTCTATTTCTAAAGATGTAAATGAACTTCAGAATCAATAAAAGCAGCTTTTGCCTTGTCGTCAATCTCTCTGATCAACCCCGGCAACACAGGCTCCACGCCTTGGAGATGGCTTCGAGTTCACTCAGCCTCTCCTAAAATCCCGTGTCTAGGACACACAGGCTCCACGCCTTGGAGATGGCTTCGAGTTCACTCAGCCTCTCCTAAAATCCCGTGTCTAGGACACACAGGCTCCACGCCTTGGAGATGGCTTCGAGTTCACTCAGCCACTCCTAAAATCCCGTGTCTAGGACACACAGGCTCCATGCCTTGGAGATGGCTTCGAGTTCACTCAGCCTCTCCTAAAATCCCGTGTCTAGGACACACAGGCTCCACGCCTTGGAGATGGCTTCGAGTTCACTCAGCCTCTCCTAAAATCCCGTGTCTAGGACACACAGGCTCCACGCCTTGGAGATGGCTTCGAGTTCACTCAGCCTCTCCTAAAATCCCGTGTCTAGGACACACAGGCTCCACGCCTTGGAGATGGCTTCGAGTTCACTCAGCCTCTCCTAAAATCCCGTGTCTTGGACACACTCAGGCTCTACGCCTTGGAAAAGGCCTGCACTTCCCGCACTCAGCCTTTCCTAAAGCCTGGGTTCATAAACCCCTCGAGGCAGTCCGGCCAAGGACAGTTTCCTGAAGTCCGGGTTCATACACCCATCAGAAGGCCATCGCCGGACTCACTTTTGCCGAGCTAAGGCCAACGGGATGGGTCAATCTCGGCACAATGCAGCTCGTCTCGGCCAAAACCAGCCCTTTCGGCCGAGGTTAGTTCCAGCATTCAAACACTAAAGTCCAAGCATTCCGGAACAGCGCAAAGTAATGAGAAAAGGAACTCAGAAGCACTGTACACAGCTTGGGTAATCAGAAAATTCCCTTTCATTCATTGCAAACTGCTTCGTTACAAGAAATACATAACAGAAGCAAAGTACAGAAAGGAGGACCACAGTCCTCCAAAGACAGAAAATAAAGAGAGGCTAGGAGACTCTGATCTTCACCGACTCTTCAGGCGGAAGGCTCAAAGACGCCGGATCGCCACCTGGAGGTTCTGAGCGGTCCTGGACCTCACTGGGCTCTGCAACACCTTCGGCGGCCAATCGGACCAGCCAAGCTTGAAGAAGCCTCCCAGTCCAGCAGAGCCTCAACCCGCCTGCCGTACGACGGGCGCACAGGGTCGTGTTGGACGAGAATGCGCCACCGTCCCCTCGCAGCGCATCCTCACTCTGTCTGGCAAGGGCCAGTGCCCATGGACCCGCGTTCAGAGAGCGCGTGGACCACGGGGAGTCCCTTCAGAGAGCGCGCAGGCCACGACAGCCTTCCCCCCTCGGGGGCAGCCGTCCAACGGCGCAGGGTTTTCCCCCGGATCGAGCAATTTCAGGCACCTCCCAGACATGGCTCCTACAACCATGTTCCTACCTTCTTCCATGGCGAGCCTGCTCCCCCTACTTATAGGATGGAAGAAGGCTCAGTCCCCAAAATGAGTTATGGGGGGAAATCTCCCACGCGTTGTTGGGATGGCGCGACTGTCAACTAGTGATCCCTATGGCGCCACGTGGAGACATCTGTCAGACTCCCTCGTCAGCCGCGCCACCGTGTTCATTGCTATTCAAGATCTCCCAAGATACGGAGGATCAGCGCGAATACCAATGAAGATCACCTCAGATACGGAGGATTGGCGCGAATACCAAAAAAGATTACCTAAGGGAGCACTCTACCGAACTCAAGCAATTGAAGAACTCAAAGCTTAAAAGAGAAAAGCACGAGTATTTCAAAAAAACCTTCATTTGTATTGAAGTTTCACTCATTACAGTGTTCAGCAAATACAAATCGAAGAAAATTACAAAACAAAAAAGCAAGAATCCCGGAGTCCCGATATCCCGAGGTCATGACCGTCAGTTGCACGAGCTGCAGCGTCAGAGGCTTCGCCGGGATGGACGGGAAGAGTTCGGCACCGGAAGCGTGTACGGCGGAGGCTCCCGAAAGGAGGGGTGGCCTTCCGAGATCCCGACCTCCTTCAGGCCGGCGAGCCACCCTTTCGCCCAAGCCTTATCCCTCACCACAAGAACCCTCTCCTTGTAGTGGACGGTGACCTGCGCTTTGGCGTCCTCGAATGCAGCATCGCACTCGGACTCGAGCTTCGCCTCAGCTTCATCCGCCCTCTTGGACTCGGATTCGAGCTTCGCCTCGGCTTCGTCCGCCCTCTTGGCCTCGGCTTGAAGCAAGGCCGCGTAATCGTCTCCCATCTTCGAAATGGAGACCTCGAACTCGGCCGACCTAGTCCTTTCCGCCTCGGCTTCTTCCTTCGCCTGCTCGAGCTTCGCCGCATATTCCTCTTCCACCCTAGCCAACTTCTGACTCACAGTGTCCAAGGATTCCTGCAGGCCGTTCTTCTCCACGGACAGCTCGGCAGCGTCCGCGCTGTACCTGCGAATCCTGTCAGCAACGGCCATGGACTTCTGCGCCGCCTGCCAAAGAAATAAGGTGTACATGTTAGACCTAGAGAGCGTCAGATGCTAAATCGCTGGTTCGACGAAGCGAAAAGAAGACTTACCGCGAAGTTGGATTGCAGCATCGACAGGATCAGCTTCTGATCGTCATACCTGTCCAGCCGCTCCATGTCCCGGGGAAGGGCGCAGGCTCGCCCTAAGGCCTCGAGGACTGGAAGTTCGATCTTGTGGAGAACTCCATTGTCATCGGCCTCCCCGGCCCAAGCATGAAGCTCGGCTCCCATAACGGCGGCCCCTGGGGCAGTGAGGCAGCAGCCGAGCTAGGGCCCGCGTCGGTCCTCGCCATCTTCAGCGGCCGAGTCTCCTCCTGCTCGACCTCGGCTGGGGGCAAGCGTACCCCTAGATCAACAGGGCTAGGGGGCACGGGCACCTCCGCCGCCTCTGCAGGAGAGGCCACCCGAGCCCTCGGAGACGGATGCCTCGGAGAATCTACCGGCTCCTGGGGGGCTCGGGCGTCCTCCACTCCGAGCGCTAAGGCCTCGAGATCCTCGAAGGACAGCGCCTGGTGTGCCTCATCTCGGATCCTGGTGAGGGAGACCGGGCAGATTGACTCGATTCCCTTCCTGAGACCTGGGGAAGTCTCGATCCCGATATGGAAGCTAGGATTCCCGACGCTGCCCTTACTTCAGACGACGCCCGCGAGGGCTCTGCGACCTCCGGAACGGCCTGCTCCTGACCAACCCCGGATCCGGCACCTTCACTCTGGATCGGCTCTACGGTGCCCCTCAGATACCCGCGGTACTTCGGCTTGTACCCTAGCAGCGACCAAGCCGCCCTGCCGTCGTGACCGCTGTATCGCTTCACCAGACGGAGCCAGGCCTCGTTCCTCTTCCAGATGTATCTGGCAGCCCGCTTCCTCTCCTTCGAAGCTACAGCAATCAGAAGCGTAAGCGCGGCAGAATAGAAAGAAGCTTACGAAAAAAGAAAAGAAACGAAAGGCGTTTACTTGGAATGGTGCCGAAATGGCGAGGGACCTGGTAGCCTCTATCGGTGTCGGCCTCCCCAAACTCCCAGTTCCCCGAGACGTATAGAAGATCGTCTCCAGCATACTTGCTCGAATCCTCCAAGTATCGGACGAAGCCGTCCCGGCCTGGCTTAGCCCGGAGATAATGAGACTCTCCGGACCTGCATATGTCATAGACGTCCTCCAGGTCGAAGACGCCGAAATCGGTGCCCAGGACCTCATTCAGCTTGACCGTGCCCATCACGATCTTGAAGGCATTCGGCAGCAGTTGGCAGGGGCAGAGACACCACTGACTAAGGCATCTCCTAAGGAGTGGGTGAAGTGGAAATCGGACCCCACCTTCTATCACAGCCACCAGCGGAAAAGGCATCCAGCCTCCCGAAAAGTCACGAGGGTTGTACCCAAGGGGATCAGCACCCCTGACTCGGACATCAGCAGGGATCCTAAAGGCTGACCTGAAGCCCTCGATCGCTACCCTCGCTCTCTAACCAGTGGCTGTAAATCCCCATTCCTATCCCAGTCTAAAACCAGAGGAACCCGCAGAAGAAGAAGCAGAGCAGGAGGAACTTACGGAAGCAGAACGAATATGCTGGACAGCGAAGCGACCCAACCCCAGCAGCGCACCACTTCTCAGATGAAGCTCCCTTACTACCTTCCCT
The DNA here is from genome assembly GCA_012931725.1 of Litsea cubeba. Classification (NCBI taxonomy): domain Eukaryota; kingdom Viridiplantae; phylum Streptophyta; class Magnoliopsida; order Laurales; family Lauraceae; genus Litsea; species Litsea cubeba. The sequence goes on from CM022947.1 coordinate 68,998,227, forward strand.
CTTCTGATGCTCGCCTCTGATTCAGAATCGCAAACGAAGGATAGAGCAGCCCTCAACTGCCCTATATATAGCAGAGAGGCCCCCCTTTTCAGAAACCCTAGTTGGGCGTGCCAAGGGGCGCCCCCCTGGGATTTCGCGCGAATCATTCCGAAAATCTATTAAGCCTCTCTGAAGCGGCGCGCAATTCATTTCAAAAATTGATTGCGCCCCTGACGAGATAGCGCGTACGACCTCGAGGAGACGGACAACCAGTCAGGAGATGACACGTGGAGCCGTCGAACTGTCTTTAGCATTAAATAAGGGACGCCGTTTATCACCTCGAACCTCCAAAGCGACGGTGAGTCGGGGCCGAGAGAGGCTATCCTCCAGATAAGCCCGGCACATAGCTCCCGACCTCACGGCACTGGCGTTCTACGCGAGCTCAGAAGCTAGGGGGCAATTGTGTGGGGAAATTTCCAGAGCTACAGGATTAAGCTAATCACAGCCATCAGACGGGTCTAAGCACTCTCACGTGCTGTCCGCGTGCCATCTACGTGGCACCGATCTCATCCCGGCTACCAGGGCGGAGGCCTTGGCCGACATCAGACATCTCCAGGCCACAAGCGCCGAACTGGACCACCTCGGGAATCATCTAGGCAAAGAGTCCATCTCGGCAAGGCCACCCCGGATGCCGTCTCAGCAAAGAAGCCCAACCTCGACAAACGCTACCTCGGCTAAAGAAGCCAGGACAGTAGCCGAAGCAAGAAGGAACCTTCGCTTGGGCACCTCATCCCCCACGTCATCAGACACGTGGAGGGATAGGGCCACGAGCTAGTGGGATAGACACGACATCCAGCCGCCCACTATCTTCACCAGATCGCCACATGGCAGCATCCAGCGGCTGAGGCCACATCAGGGCAAGGCCTGAGGGCAGATCCACTTGTACTCCTACCGCCAAAGGCGCCCAACACACTCTGGCCCAACAAGACACGCATTTAATGCAATGTGGGCTGACCCGACTAGCATTAAATGCTGAGTGGGCCGGATTAGACTGCATTTATTACTTGGTGGGCTGATTATGACTTCCCAGTCAAATCATGGACCCACACCAAAATATCCTCTGAGATACGATCCAACCCTCTATAAATAGACCTTCAAACACCATGCAAGGTACGCACAATATTACTCAGAGAGCCCTTACTCTGCCTCTCTTCTTCCTCTCCTCCATCGTTCCAGTTCACATACTGACTTTGGCATCGGAGAGCCTTGCGCCGCTCAGGCCAGGGTCCTCTGACCGTTTGCTTCTCCCTTTCAGGCTCTCGGACGGCATCCAGACATTCCAGACATCATCATCTTCCCGGATAAGTCCTGTAAGGCACCCTCTTATTGTGGGTCATAATTTTCTGCACCTACAATCATCATCATGCTTTTAGAAGCAGACCAACACTCTTTTGGTTTCGTTTCTTAAAATCTTATGCTTCTCTGTCTTTAGGGGAGACACAACCTATGAAATGGGCAGTAAGGTTGATGGTTGCACTCTATTTAGCACAGGCTTTGGATTATTGCGGCAGTAAAGGGAGGGCACTCTATCACGATCTTAATGCTTATAGGAATTTGTTCGACCAGGTAAACATTGTGCTAATTTGTTGGTTCTATTGCCTTTAATAGTTTCACTACATCTGGTTGTCATATCCTCAAAATTCCTTTTGGTAGATGCTTGTCATATTCTCATTATGAACATGCCTGTATGTCAGGAAGGTGATTCGAGGCTTTCATGTTTTGGTCTCATGAAGAATAGCAGAGATGGGAAAAGTTACAACATGAACACTTAGCTTTCACCCCTCCTGAGTACATGAAGACAAGTATGAATAAACTTCACAATTGATGAAGTTATGTTCAAAGAAATGTCAACCATACACTTCAAAACAGGTGTAGTTTTGACACTCCCTTTCTGTATTTGGAATTTTCCCTTTATCTGTTTTCAATAACTCAGTACAAGTTATTAATATATTTCACTGAATACAGGGAGTGAGGTTTTCAACAAGAACAAGATATTGCTATTCCTATTTTGATGAGGGTTCAATCCCAATTCTCCCCCTCAAAAAGTAAAAGATAAAAGACGATTTTTTTACTCATCAGTAACTCATGCTATGCATGTTGGGCCCATGTTTTCAACGATTCATATTGTTTCTCTGGCAAGATATATATAACATAATGTCCTCCATTGATATTTTACAGAACAACTGACACCATAGGAAACACAATATTTCTACTCTTAACATGGGAAGTGGTTTGCATGAAACCGCAGAACAGGAACCACTATTAAAAAAGGAAACTTTTCTGTCCTCTTGGGTAGAAAAGAGGTTTACATGTAAATCATTGTTATGATCTCCCTATTTTCCGAACTTCCTTAACATGTAAATCAAGGTTAAAAATTTTTGGGGTGCAAGGCACATATCCTGAATAGCATTTACAAGGAACTTTGAATGAATTGTAAGCTAGCAATGATAATATGGGCAAGAGTTCAGAAGGGGTGCTTTGGACCAACAAGGGTGCAATTTGGGCGAGCCATGCCAGTTTGGCCCAGCTCAAGCTTTGCCCATATTGCATGTTGGTAAGCCAAGGCTAAATCTGAGCCGAAGCTTGAACCCAGGCCTGAGTTTCACAGTTGTTACATATAATATATGTATTATCTGTCATATACAGCTATGTTACATTTGTATCATATATTATGTTTTGTTTTGAAGCAAAATTCATTATTTATTATTTTGCATAAACATACTTTAGTTTAAAGATTCTTTCATATTACATTATTATGGTATAATAGCTTTGTGCAACTATAATTGTGCCTCGATGTCTATATAATACTCTTCATTTCTATTAAATAATTTTCTTTTCGTAATTTTATTTTATATATATTCTCAATTTTGGGTCCGGGCTAAGCACGGGCCTTTGTTGCTAGTTTACTATTAAAATGAAGTGAAGTGAAGCCTCCATTTGCCAGAGATGAATACCAGGGAGTTATATAAATAAATACTAAAATTCATGATTTTCCCCTTCCTTTTTAAAAAATTAAAAATAAAAAAGCAATATCTTCAATCCACTAAATGAGTACAAAAAAAAAATTTCCTCCTTTTAAAAAAGTCAAAAAGATTCATTATCAAGCTACTAAATACAAAAAAGACCATCATAACCCCTTTATTTTTTGTTCTCTCTTGATTTTACATGTAAAGTTACCAAATGGCCGTGCATCTTTTTTTTTCATTTTTTATTTTTATTTTTCTATGAATGGGCCTAAACAACCCCACGAAATCCAATTAAGGGTAAAGAATAGACCTATCTTCTCATTCCTCTCAACACCAAAATATAAACCACTCTGCATTATCACGACCTTCATGCATTCTCATCATAGTCGTGGTAGTCATGCCCAACTATTCTTTTATAATATAACGAAATATATAGACATATATAGTAACCAGTACAGATTAAAACTAAAGCAAACTCGCTTACATTCATATAATTAAATTATTTATCATTAGTGCTACCAATCTATACTGTTCTAGGAAAAGAACTTCAGCTACTTGCATGATCATAACCATTCAAGTTTACAATCACAGAAAGAGAACTGGCAGGATTGATGACCCTGCAGTTAGTTCTTATCTCACCTTCGGTGCCTGTCTTAACTTCAATGTACCCCATCTTCACCATGGATTGCGCGAATTTGTGAGCCCATGCCCATCCATTCTTCACATAGCTATTGACGATTGCAGCAAGTCTTGAATTGGTTGTGAGAGCATGGTCAGATGTAAAGAGCGCCAGATTGAAGTTCACATTCACATAGTACTTGTTGTCCAGTGCATTGGGAGTTATTATATCCAATGCAACGGTTCTTGAATCGTTTCTGGTCACATTGGAAGGGCACATTAACCTGAGCAGCTCGGCATAGGCCGAGCTAATTGTTGGGTCTATTCCAGTGGAAGTACTGGCATTGTAGAGCCTGTTAACAAAGGATGTGCAGTGGGAAAGACCAATGGAATGTGCCCCAGAGAGGGTCACCATATCCTCAGCTGTCAGATATTTGGCCTTGAAGTTGTCCACAAGTTGCGTGGCATTGAAGGTGGGAGCCGGGATCATCTCGTCGGCCTCGGCTGCAATGGAGATCCGCCCATCTCGCCGCCCGGCCGGGACTTGGTAGGATATGTTTCCGGCGAGGATGGCGCCGTCCCTTGCTGCAAAAGCGAGGATGTCAGCACATGACACGGTTCCCGGGCATTGAGCTTCGATGGCGGCCTTTGCTGCATCGATCACCTCGAATCCCCGGAGGCTCGGATTGTTGGCCACGGCGTCCTTCTCCGCAGTGTTGTTAGCTGTCGAATCTATTAACACAGATCCATCACAACCCTGTAATTCAACTAAAAGAGATTGTCAAGTGTCTTTAATTTTGAGACTCTAATCTAATTATTAAGAACTAATTAGATTAAGGTTTAAGATTTAATCTCTAGTTTTTAAGTTCTAATTTATATTAATGTGTTTCGTAACATTATTAAAAAAAAAAACAATCTTATTGCTTGATTTAATTTGGACGCACCTTTAAAAATAGTGGTAATTGCGGCAAACATTTAAAGCACTCGTAAATCTTGCATTGCCCACCTCTATCCATCAGGAAAAGCACTAAAGAAAGAGACCCCCCACCTAGCTTATTTTGTTAGAGAAAAAACCCTAATTTGTGAATTAGCTCTAAAATCAGAAAATATAATTATATGTTTACCAAACACACTAATACGTCCATGTTTGGCACCTCTATTTCCAGCCTCTACTGGTCTAAATGTCTAAAGCAGACAGAGGTTACGAAAAATAAGAGCGTTTGACACAACATTCTAGCCTCTGTCCGTTTTAGATCTTTAGAGGCAAATCCTCTAAAATTCAAATGCTCAAAAAGTGGGCAGCTGAAAAATATATATATAGAGCTTTGGCTTCTTCTTTCAATGACTTTTTTTTATGGCTCTACTTTTACTGGATGTGTCAGAAAAAGAGTAGAGATACCAAACATGGCCTAAGTAAATAAGCTTTAAATCGCAAAATAAGAGGCTATTTTTAGAGTTACCAAATACCTTTTAGTAAAAATTCTTCACGTGGTCACATTTGAAAATTTCCATACTTATTATTTCCTATGAATTATGAGGTAATAGGCCACTTGGGTAAAGAGTGAAAGGTTTAAGTTACTACTTCCTACAAATGACCAACATGAATAATGACACTTAAATTTTGCATACTTTGATGAATAAATCATAGGCAATCATCTAAGAGCAATGCTCCCCTAAGCTCAAGCTTAGGATAAGGTAAGCTCAAGTGTGTGGTGGGGCTCATTTGGGGACCCACATAGTGATGGGGGTAGGGGGATTACAAGGACTCCCTATGATCTTCCTCCCTGCAAAAAATCGTAATTTCTATCATCTCCATATGGGCCCAAGAGTTTAATGGTGAACAATCCATTTGGATTGATATATAGTCAATCCAACGGTCCAGTAAATTCAGATCTTACCGAAAGTTGGTGGACATGTGCAATTTAAAGGGGTCATGTATTTGGTCCATTTGGATGGACCAAAGGTGAGCCCCACAAGTACGAGCTTACGAAAATTTTTCTCTTAGCTCGAGCTTAGGGGAGTCTTGCTCATCATCTAATTAATCAGTATATCTAAGTACGTTGACGAGTTAAGTAAAAAAAAAATTTCCCACCCGGACAAAGCAATCATGGAAATGCATGCGAATAAGGCCGGCCGCGATGCCATTGTTATTGGAATAGGCATTAGTGACCGTTTGACGGACTAATTGTTCGGCTGATGGGCATGTTTGATCGTAGAATCCGACGATCAGGGCTGCAGGGCTGGCGGCCGAGGAGGCCACCAGCAGCATTAGAAACATGCAGTTGATTACAGTAGACATGATGCTCAAAGCAAACTACACACAGAAGAGTTGTTGTTGCAAAGAAATTGTCTATGTTTTGGTACTAGAATTGCAGGGAAGGTTTGACCTTTATAGCGAGAGAGGTCGGTGGAACATCAAATCAGAAAAGAAATGGTATCCGTTTGTATAAAAATATTTAAAACTCTCTTTTGCGTTTGTTATCTTGTTTCTCAAGCAACCCTTTTTGTTATCAAAAGGGAAAACAAAACTCTGTAGATAATCACTAAAGATGGATTATAGTTGTATATTTTACATCTGTATTGACGGTGATAATGGGCAAAAGCTTCAAAGATGTCTATTAAAGGCAAAATATTTAATGGATTATATCAGATGCCAATGTGGCTTCTTCTTGCCATTTATATAATGCCAATGTGGTTTCTTCTGCCATATATAATATATATCCCATGAATCAGTGCCTCAATCAGATCAGTGCATCACAAAAGTTCAACATTGACTTCTCTCTAAATGAGGAAAATCCTGCAAACTTGGGTCAAAATTAAGGGGTAGAAGTAGAAAGTCATCCTCAATCTCGTGGCCCACATTCCTCAGGCATAAAGAAAAGAAGAATGACATTGTGTGGGGATATTTCCGAACTCGCCGGATGACTGGCCGGATGCTCTATCTCATGCTCCGGCGCCAGCTAGGCCATCTCGGCAAGGCCCGTCTCAACGTCCGCCAGTTCGGCCAAGTGCCCCACTCCGGCCAGAGACTCATCTCGGCCCCTTGCACATTTCCACCTTGGCCAGGACGCTCCCAGCTCGGCTGAGCTCCACCTCGGCCAGGTCGTCTCCAGCTCGGCTAGGGACTCCTCCCCGGTCCTCCATTTCGGCGTCTCTGCAAGGGCTCTAACCAAGTCAAGGTCCTCTCCGACCTCGGCTCCCCAACCTCGGTCAGGATGCCAGGACTAGCCGAGGTAGGCCTGACAGCTGTCCACCCTTGGACTTGAGCACGCTAGAGCACGTGCGACAAGACAAGGGGGACAGCCCGTATCTCCTGACAGATCGCCCTCCACAGCTCCCAAAGCGCCAGGATATGGCCTAACGGGACAAGACAGGCTACGACGGGACCAGACAGGCTACGATGAGACCACGCCTCCCTAGTACCTGACAAAGTGGGCTATGACAAGACAGCCAACAACCCGTTTGCCTCCTCCTCCTCTATATAAACACAGCTACCCCTCCAGAGAAAGAGAGGACGCCACTACCACTCTAGTATGCCATCTTCTTCCCCAAAAATCTCCTCCCTCTGCTTAGTTCATACACTAACTTAGGCATCGGAGAGCCCTGCGCCGCCCAGGCCAGGGTCCTCTGACCTCCGTTTCTCCTTCCTTTTCTCAGGCTCCAGGCGCAGGCATCGGTGTCCCTAATCTCACTTGGGTAAGTCCACTAAGGCACCCCCCATTATTGTGGGTCGTTATTTTTTGCACCTACAATTGGCGCCGTCTGTGGGAAAGTAACATCCCAGCCTTCCCAACCTTCTCCAAATCTTTCCAAACACCATGCCTCGAAGAACCAGAAAGGGAAAGGAACCTATCGCACTGTCGACCCAGCTGCCGACGGTCCCCCCGCCGAGAGAGGTCAGGAGCAAGATCTGGCCAAGCAGGCGACCAACAGCAGGATACTCGGTCAGGTTCATCCTCTAAGGATTCGACCTCGACTCTACCCCCCGAAGACGCGCCCTGAAGAGCAGAAGCAACCGGGCCCAGGAGCAGTTCAACCTCCGCGACAGCGATCATATCGCCTCCAGCTCGCTAGCAGCCCCCAGCTCTGCAGGAATCTCTTCCAACTCGGGGGCAGCTAGACGGAACTTTTTGTCACTTAGCTTCCGACCTCATGCTGGTCCGTCCACGTGCTGGTTTCCACCTCACGCTGGTTTCGGCCTCATGATGGTTTCGACCGCATCTGACGACCTCATGCTGGTCCGTCCACGTGCTGGTCTTCACCTCACGCTGGTTTCGGCCTCATGATGGTCTCGACCGCATCTGACGACCTCATGCTGGTCCGTCCACGTGCTGGTTTCCACCTCACGCTGGTTTCGGCCTCATGATGGTTTCGACCGCATCTAACGACCTCATGTTGGTATCGCCCTCGTGCTAGCTACGCGCTTCACAGGTTTGGCCTCATGTTGGTCTCGGCCACTGCCATCGAGACCGCCCTCGGGTTCGTACACCCGGGCCTCTCCATCTCGGCGAATGCCAGAAAAGCAAGTGACGAGGGTTAATAGCCCTGGAAAAGGCCTCGAGTTCGGACACTCGGCCAATTCCTAAACTCAGGGTCTTCACCCATCTCCAAGGGTTAACAGCCCTGGAAAAGGCCTCGAGCTCGGACACTCGGCCAATTCCTAAACTCAGGGTCTTCACCCATCTCCAAGGGTTAACAGCCCTGGAAAAGGCCTCGAGCTCGGACACTCGGCCAATTCCTAAACTCAGGGTCTTCACCCATCTCCAAGGGTTAACAGCCCTGGAAAAGGCCTCGAGTTCGGACACTCGGCCAATTCCTAAACTCAGGGTCTTCACCCATCTCCAAGGGTTAACAGCCCTGGAAAAGGCCTCAAGTTCGGACACTCGGCCAATTCCTAAACTCAGGGTCTTCATCCATCTCCAAGGGTTAACAGCCCTGGAAAAGGCCTCGAGTTCGGACACTCGGCCAATTCCTAAACTCAGGGTCTTCACCCATCTACAAGGCTCTACGCCCTGGAAATGGCCTGGAGTTCCTACACTCAGCCTTTCCTAAAGTCCCCGTGTTTGGAACACACTCAAGGGTTAACAGCCCTGGAAAAGGCCTCGAGTTCGGACACTCGGCCGGATTCCTAAAATCAGGGTTCATACACCCCTCAAAGACCGTTGCCGAACTCATGCTCATCTCCGATCCACTGTCGCAAGGCAAGGCAGTTCGTCTCGGCCAAAAGCTGGCCACTTCGGCTAAGGGCAGCTCGACAAGATTGCAGTAGAGACTGTTCCGTATCACCTCCTCGGCCTCATGCCAGTTCGCAGCTCCACAGCAGCGCCAGCCTCCAGCACGGCAGGAAATCCTTCCTCCGGCTCGGCAGCAGTGCCAGTCTCCGGTTTCGGCCTCATGCCAGTTTGCAGCTCCACAGCAGCGCCAGACTCCAGTACGGCAGGAAATCCTTCCTCCGGCTCGGCAGCAGTGCCAGTCTCCGGTTTAGCAGCCTCCTCATCAGCTTGCTTCCTCCTCAGCAGCAGTAGCAAGATACTCCTAAATGAGCCATCTCTCTTGGCTTTCAGCAACAATGCACTCTCCAGCTCGACAGAGGCATCTTGTTACAGCTTCACAGTGATGCCAACCTCCAGCTCCGGTTCATTGCCAGCCAGTCATCCTCCATGATACTTACCTTCTGACCTCAAGAGAGCAGTCTATCGAGCTCAGAAGCTGGGGGGCTATTGTGTGGGGATATTTCCGAACTCGCCGGATGACTGGCCGGATGCTCTATCTCATGCTCCGGCGCCAGCTAGGCCATCTCGGCAAGGCCCGTCTCCCAGAGACTCATCTCGGCCCCTTGCACATTTCCACCTTGGCCAGGACGCTCCCAGCTCGGCTGAGCTCCACCTCGGCCAGGTCGTCTCCAGCTCGGCTAGGGACTCCTCCCCGGTCCTCCATTTCGGCGTCTTTGCAAGGGCTCTAACCAAGTCAAGGTCCTCTCCGACCTCGGCTCCCCAACCTCGGTCAGGATGCCAGGACTAGCCGAGGTAGGCCTGACAGCTGTCCACCCTTGGAGTTGAGCACGCTAGAGCACGTGCGACAAGACAAGGGGGACAGCCCGTATCTCCTGACAGATCTCCCTCCACAGCTCCCAAAGCGCCAGGATATGGCCTTACGGGACAAGACAGGCTACGACGGGACCAGACAGGCTACGATGAGACCACGCCTCCCTAGTACCTGACAAAGTGGGCTATGACAAGACAGCCAACAACCCGTTTGCCTCCTCCTCCTCTATATAAACACAGCTACCCCTCCAGAGAAAGAGAGGACGCCACTACCACTCTGGTATGCCATCTTCTTCCCCAAAAATCTCCTCCCTCTGCTTAGTTCATACACTAACTTAGGCATCAGAGAGCCCTGCGCCGCCCAGGCCAGGGTCCTCTGACCTCCGTTTCTCCTTCCTTTTCTCAGGCTCCAGGCGCAGGCATCGGTGTCCCTAATCTCACTTGGGTAAGTCCACTAAGGCACCCCCCATTATTGTGGGTCGTTATTTTTTGCACCTACAGACATGTACTTCAAATCCCTGATCCCATAGGAGGATTGGTGTAAAAGGCACAATGTATCTTTTGCAAAGAATTTTACAATTGCAAATCAAGATGACAGTAGCCATCATAATAGACATGTGAAATCGTGTATGCCCAAATATACTGGAGGAGATGTCAATCTAACGGCAAGGGATGGTAGCATCCAAACCCAACATTATCAAAGTTCTTTAACTGGTAGTTTAGGAGGTTTTAATTATAACCTTGCTAATGCTATATACCAAGTTAACTTGTAAAACGGATTGTAATTAATCAATTATCATTTGTTCTTGCTAAAAATCAATCATTTGAAGGATTTTTGAGGCAATCAATGATTGCCCTTGGATGACAAAGGATTTCTAGAATTACTGCAAAAGTGATGCAATAAAAATATTTAGAGAAGAAAAAAAGAGGACTTAAAAATAACTTTTCGAAACATACTTGAAAAGGTAGCATTGACATCAGATTTATGGACCTCCAAACAAAATGGGGAGTACATTTCAGTCACGTCACATTAAATTGATAATATTGACTGGATTATTGCAGAAGAGAATGATCTTCTTCTCTTTACTTTAGCCCCACACAGTGGTGATAGGATAGGGTCCACTATCCTTGAAAAATTAGAGATTATAATATTTAAAAATAAAGTAATCTCTACAACTTTAGCTAATGCAAGCTCCAACAATCTCGCAGTAGAGATACTAAAATCTGTGTTTCAACGTAATTTAAATGGAGCTCTCTTTCACAGTAGATATGCATGCTCAGATCTTAAATCTTATAGTACAAAAGGGCTTAAAATTTATTAAGCCTACCTTAGAAGTAATTACATACATTGTAATTTTTATTTTTTATCTCCCTCAAGAAAGCGACAATTGGGGGATCGAGATATGTGAAAGTGTTAATAAATCTCTAAAGAAAATACAATCATATGTAAAGTATAGGTACAGCTTTACTTATAGAATATTAAAAGAAGCATGTAATTATAAACCTGCAATTAATCAATATTGTGCTAAATAGTTATCACATGCACAGATTTCTGCACCTAAAGGAAATTGGCAACTTCCTGAAATAATAAAAGATTTTTTACTAGTACTTCATGACGCAACTTTGTTCTTTCTGGAGTATATTATCCCACATCAACTCAAACTTTGAACCATTCTTATGAAATTAGTATTGCTTTTCAAAAATATAGAAATGTACCGGTTCTCAAGAGTATGTATGAAGCAATGGAGGTGAAGTTTTCACAATATTGGAAAAATGCTCCATTAACATTTTGTTTAGTTATTGCATTGGGACCTAGGTTGAAATTAGTAGGTGTAGTAACTTTACTTAATGCAGTAAATAACAATATGAATCAAAACAATGTAAATGATATTTTTATGATTAAAACTTATTTGGATCAATTTTATTTGAAATATTTTATTCTAATGGGTTGATCCGAAACACCTTCTGCCCTATCCCCAACCACAGAAAGGGGAAAAGAAGGTCGTTTGGGGTCTATTTAGAACCACTGTAAAAAGTGGCTCCTCTTCTTCCAAGGGATCTTCTCCCATCGTTAATGAATTAACGATCGATGTATCTAAAGATGGGCTGATTAAAGTCCCGGATGATGTCGATTTTGACCTTTTGGCTTGATGGAAAGCATGTGAGTGTAAATTTTATGTGTTTTCTGCCATGGCCTGTGATTTACTAACAGTTTCAGTGTCTACAGTGCATATCAAACAAATTTTTAATGCAGGCCGATGGACGCCTTATTGACAACAGGCGGACGATGCTATTGGCCGAAGAAATAGTAGAGACCTACATGTGCCTGCAAGACTAGTTCCAAAACTTAATGGAGGAAGATGAAACAAAAGATGAGCTTTCGGCATTAGAAATATCACAGTGTTTAAAATTTATCATACTTGTATTCTTTGTAAAATCTAATTCAAGTTAGAAACTATCATCATAGTTGTTCATGTTATAACAGTTTTTCAAAATATTTTTATACTTGCAACGTTGTAATTCTTATTTTCTCATTTATCATAAAGTTAGAACTTCATCAACTTGTGATTTTTTTAAATCTTTATAACTTCATTTCAAAGGAATACAAATTAATTGATATCTTATTCCAATGAATGTGTGTGCATTTATTTCAGTTGAATACCCTTACAATTTAAAAAGAGATTTAAACATAAAAGAGGGTCGGGACGTGCCTAAGCCGTGTCATGGGCCATTCTGGGCCGACCCCCAGCCAGCCTGGGCACGACACGGCCCATGAATTTTCACAGGCTGGAACAACACGATGGAGGCGGGGCTAGGCCGGCCACAAAGTGGCATGGCCCAGTTTACACCCCTATGCTTGGATGTTCTAATTTTATAATATATCATTTAATGGTCTCATTTTATTATTTTTTTACAAAATTTATTTTTAAGGTCTTTTGTCCAATTATATTAATGCATTCTACATTTTATTTTGGATCTGAAATTGGATCAATTCTTGTGCCCGTTTGGTAATTTTATATGTAAAATAAAGTGTCGTAAAGGATATTTTGTTTTTAGTCGTTTGGTATGAATTCTTTTTAACTTTTTGTATAGAAAAGGGGAGCTTTTTGTCCTTTTAGTTGAAAAATAAGGTTTTTTCACTTTTTTTGAAAAAGATGAAAGAAATCCCGAATTAAAGTGATATTGATGTGACCCCTTGTTTGAAAAATGAAGGATTTACTTGACTTTACTAATCTAGTAAAGTGTCAAACGGGCCCAAGGTTGATGCAAGGTTTGGATACCACATATATGTTCCATGTTAGTCCGAATCAAATCTTGGACTGGATCTGGACAAACTAATCAAGGTTCAGATCCACCATGGTTCTGTCTGAAATTGACTTATTTGCATCTCTGATTGTGTGCTCTCGATCCATAATTCATTCGGAAAACATCACATTAAGAAGTTTATCTTGCTAGAAATATTTTTATAGATATTAAGCATTACGTACGAAAATCATTAGATTAGTTTTTAACCCTTGTTTTTCTCCTTTCTGCTCAATGGAACACGGTGCGAGCATACATTGTTCTTTTCTATTGAAAAAGTAAACCATATTAGTGTGTCTGCAGATTTGAAAATCCCCCAATGCCCCTAGAATAAAGATTTCTCATTAAAGACTAAATTTAGTATAGTTGAACATTTCACGTCGATATTGATGCTTATCAATGGAAATAGTTAACAAAATTTGTATCATTGCATATCTATCCCCAAAAGTGAGGATTCTCAACTCCTATGGGAGAGTGTTAGACTTAAAGATCTTTAAAAGAGAGGATTTTGCTCTAGTCCAAATCCAAGAAAATTTACAATTGCCAAATGTGGACCTTTTGTGACTTCGTAGAAACTAGTGATTAGGGATTCTTGAGGATTTGTTTGGGAAATGTAAAACTAGTGTCAATACTGTCCTGCATGCTGGGATTGGTGTATGCCCTAAAGCCCACTAGCTGCACTCTCATCTTGTGTTGCTGGATATTTACTGGTTATTTAATGGAATGACTCTTTTCTGCTTAAACATGTATATATGTATGGTTGTGTAAGGCCCATTGTTTCTAGTAAATGAATTAGGTGTGTAGTGTCTACACACAGATAGGTCTAATTCATGGACACTGGAAACAACATATTTATTCATAACTGAGAGATGGAGCTGGGCACTTCATCTTGGTATAAGTTATAATGAGAGACTCTCCTGTATTCAGAGTGACTTACCTAAGTCATGGGAGGGCTTTCCGGGAATTATCTCATTAGTGCATATGCAATGCATTGAACAGGACCATGGTAGGTGTGATCTCTAAAATAGTACTATCACAGAGAGAGATCAAGTCACCTCATGCTACTGAGTGACCAGTGCTCTTAATCTTGAGCATTTGTGGATGAACTGACGAAGTCAAGTTCTTGTGCTTTAATTCACTATGGGTGAGATTCTTTTCATGGGTCAACCGCTCTGTGTTTTGGGTTCTCGGACTTGATCAGTTGGGATGTGCAGATGCAATATAGAATCTATGCCATCTAATGATGGAATGATCGTCCCCTTAGAATTATCCGATTGATCATCAAAATCTAAGATCTTAGTATATGGATGTTCCATATGGATATTGTGAAAGAAACTGCGATTCAGATCTGAATTAGCGGAAGACATTCATGGCTAATTTGTAACATGACAGATTTTAAAAAATCTGATTTGGACAGCATAAATCAGCCATAGTAATCGCATGAGAACTCCATGAATTCATGACCAACAAGTATATAATTAAAGGAGAATGAAGAAGACTATTACCTCGAAGATTTTTAGACTTTAAATCTCTGAAAAAATAGATCCAAAGGCCCGAACTCAGACTTGTAATTAGCAAACAAGTTGCTGGAATTTTCTGCACTAGTATTGCGTTTGATCTTCTCCTCTATCTCACTTCCAAATCTGATTGGCTAAGATGGTGGGATCTTAATCTAGGAATCAAGAATTATTTTTCTAAGGAAAAATCTCAGATCTCAAAGTTTCTTCAATGAAGAAGAAACTACTCCAAGAGCTGGACGTGTGGCACCTTTGTGGCTCTCTTCTAGTGTAGGACGTCCAAGGGGAGGATGGTTTCTTTTATAGAAACTTTGTGGTAACTTTTCCCATAAAGTTATCTCTCCTATTTCTTAAAGATGTCCTAAAAGGAAAGACTTATTTCCTTTTAGATACAATCCAATTAGAAAAGAAAACTTTAAGGAACTTCCCATGCAATTAGTAATCCTAGTTGTAGAACACTTACTAATTTAAGTTCCTAATCCAAAAAGGAAACTTTCTCATAGGAATACTAATCCAAAGAGGAGTCCAACTTTCCAAGTAGAGAGTCCTACTCAAAGTTGGAAACCTTACCCATGGAAATCCTATTATGGACGTCCCTCATGATAATGCACACCATGGCCCACATACAATTTAACTAGAGTTGAATTCATGTATGCCATCAAAGGCCTATTTGAATTTAAACTCAAAATTATTTTTTCACTAAAATAATTCATCCTTATGTTATCTAAACATTTTAGGAAACCATGCCAATCTTGGAAAGTGACTAGAGAAGGGACCAAAAGACATATTTGCCATTGGCTCCCAAAATGACCAAAATGTCCATGCTAAACCCATAGCAACATTAAGACCATTTTAACCTTAACTCATTCCACTAAAGAGTTTTGGTTGAACTCCAAGGACAAATATATAATATAATAAGCTCGTCATAAAATGATGGTTGTCTTCGACCTACTAAGTGTAATGACCTGAATGCCCCTCTATGTAACATCCATAATCGAGTCAGGTTATCACATGTACTATCAACCTTCCCGATTACATCTAAACCTTAGAACTTCATATCCTTAAACATAATCATCATTCGAATATCATTCTCTTGATCCAGGGAGCGACCCACAAGTTCAATATCCATATGGAACATTCATATACTAAGATCTTAGATTTTGATGATTAATCGGATAATTCTAAGGGGACGGTTATTCCATCATCAGATGGCATAGATTCTATATTGCATCTGCACGTCCCAACTGATCAAGTCCGAGTACCCAAAACACAGAGCTGTTAACCCATGAAAAGAATCTCACCCATAGTGAATTAAAGCACAAGAACTTGACTTCGTCAGTTCATCCACAAATGCTCAAGATTAAAAGCACCGGTCACTCAGTAGCATGAGGTGACTTGATCTCTCTCTGTGATAGTACTATTTTAGAGATCACACCTACCATGGTCCTGTTCAATGCATTGCATATGCACTAATGAGATGAATCTGGGGAAGCCCTCCCATGACTTAGGTAAGTCACCCTGAATACAGAAGAGTCTCTCATTATAACTTATACCAAAATAAAGTGCCCAGCTCCATCTCTCAGTTATGAACAAATATGATGTTTCCAGTGTCCATGAATTAGACCTATCTGTGCGTAGACACTACACACCTAATTCATTTACTAGAAACAATGGGCCTTACACAACCATATATATATACATGTTTAAGCATAAAAGAGTCTTTTCATTAAATAACCAGTAAATATCCAATAACAAAAAATGAGAGTGCAGCTAGTGGGCTTTAGGGCATACACCAATCCCAACATATTGAACTTGTGGGTCGCTCCCTAGACCAAGAGAATGATATTCGAATGATGATTATGTTAAGGATATGAAGTTCTAAGGTTTAGATGTAATCGGGAAAGTTGATAGTACAAGTGATAACCTGACTCGATTATGGATGTTACATAGAGGGGCATTCAGGTCATTACACTTATTAGGTCGAAGACAACTGTCATTTTATGACGAGCTTATTATATTATATATTTTTCCTTGGAGTTCAACCATAACTCTTTAGTGGAATGAGTTAAGGTTAAAATGGTCTTTATGTTGCTATGGGTTCAGCATGGACATTTTGGTCATTTTGGGAGCCAATGGCAAATATGTCTTTTGGTCCCTTCTCTAGTCACTTTCCAAGATTGGCATGGTTTCCTAAAATGTTTAGATGACATTTGGATGAATTATTTTACTGGAAAAATAATTTTGAGTTTAAATTCAAATAGGCCTTTGATGGTATACATGAATTTAATTCTAGATAAATTGTTTGTGGGCCATGGTGTGCATTAGTATGTGGGACGTCCATAATGGGATTTCCATGGGTAAGGTTTCCAACTTTGAGTAGGTCTCTCTACTTGGAAAGTTGGACTCCTCTTTGAATTAGTATTCCTATAAGAAAGTTTCCTTTTTGGATTAGAAACTTAAATTAGTAAGTGTTATGCAACTAGGATTACTAATTGCTAAAGTTTATGGGAAGTTCCTTAGTTTCCTTTTCTAATTGGAGTGTTTCTAAAAGGAAATATATCTTTAGATTATACTTTCCTTTTAGGACATCTATGAGAATTAGAAGAGATAAACTTTTAGAAAAGGTTTCCAATGTTTCTATAAAAGGGAGAGTGCTCTTCCCCTTGGACGTCCAACACTAAGAGGAGCATAGTCCCACACGTCCAGCCTTGGGTGCTTTCTTCTTCATTGAAGAAAGTTTGAGGTCTGAGGTTTTTCCTTAGGAAATAGTTCTCAAATACCTAGATTAAAGTCCCACCATCTTAACCAATCAGATTTGGAAGTGAGATAGAGAAGAAGATCAAAGGCAATACTACTGCAGAAATTCCAGCAATTTGTTTGCTAATCGCAAGTCTGAGTTCAGCCCTTTGGATCTATTATTTCAGAGATTTGAAGTCTACAAATCTTCAAGGTAATAGTCTTCTTGATTCTCCTTAAATTATACACTTGTTGGTCATGAATTCATGGAGTTCTTTTGCGATCACTATGGCTGATTTATGCTGCCAAATCAGATTTTTTAAAATTTGTCATGTTACAAATGTGCCATGAATGTCTTCCGCTAGTGATGTTCAGATCTGAATCGTAGTTTCTTTCAATGGTATCAGAGCCACTCCATGTGAAATCATGATCCCATGTTGTGTATAATTAATCCTAGATTGATTATGGGCATGGTGGCACCCTACTAAAGTTATGTTGTGATGCATGTTGTGTGCAAGTTTCATTAACATTGCTGGAATTTATTTTCCAGATTTGTTTAATGATGCACATAGTTTTTTACATGCACTAACCTCTTTGTTTGCAGCCATGTATTGCATCCTTGATGGTTTGCATGATTGTTATGTGGATTTGGATGTTTTTATAATAGTTGGAAAGTGTACGATTGCGCGTTTAGCAATCACGGGAAGTTGTAATTCTTTCTTTACTTTTATTCCAACTAGTCTTGATGTAAGCTTTCTTGAAAAGCATAGGTATCTCCAATGTAATTTGGGGTTTTGTTTTTTATGGGCTTTACTTATATAAATTTAATTTATTGGAACAAGCAAGAAGAAGAAAGTTTCAAGTAAGGTTGCAAGTAACCGGATTCCTTAGTGGTGGAGGAGACAAGACTTCTTGGTGCAAGATGAGATCTATTCTTGATGTCCTAGTTCAATAAGGACTACAAGTTCGAAGAGGAGGGAGCCATCAAGGATTGCATACTTTTATTTGCTCTTATATATGGAATGCATGGATGAATGCTTTATATAATTGCTATAATTGTCACCTAGAAACATGGCCACCATTAGGTTCTAAAATTGGCATCTTTTTATATTAGATTGTTTTTAGTTTGGCAAATTGTTTTAAACAGAACTTAGACCAGCACCTTCTATTTGTCTAAGGTTTAAAATTGGATAGGGTTTAGTTTATCTTGGTACCCTTGGTTTCCAAAAGAGGCTAAACTAAAATCTAATTAGATGCTACCTATGAGTTTCCATAACCCAAGATAGGTTTTTGATTCTTTAAAGGGATTTTCTCAAATGTTTTAAAGCAAAGGTTATTTATTTTTAAGGTGACTTAAGTCATTAAGTCATAAATTTAATTAACCAAGTTTGCTAGATTTAAAAGAGCTTTTGAGTAAAACAATGTAAAGGTCAAGAAGTATAAACCCGAGTGATAAATAATCAAGTGGGAGAGGGGTTTTGGAAAGACCCCACGGCCTTCCATTTTCGGTTCATGTTATCTCATTAAGGTGTTAGTAGGAGCGGCCATCCCTTCGGTGGATGTAAAACCCCAACCCGAGAGACCTCGTTTAGAGTTGATTAAGTTGTGTTTTAGTTTTAAGTGTGTTTAGTGGTTTTTGAATTAGTTGGAGATTAGAATAGCTTTTATAATAGCTTTGGGGAATTTGGAGAGCCTTTTGATGTGTGGGACCCTTTGGGGGTTCTTATTACGAATTGTGTGAGATTGGGGGTTTACTGATGATTTCCAAGAATCGTGTTTTTAAACCCATTGGATTTATCTTGTTAATCCCTACAACTTTCATGTTGACATCGTTTTCATTTGAAGACTTTAAACCCGATTTTTCGCAATTGAGGGCAAAATGGTCTTTTTACCCAAAATCTGGACACCGATTTTAATGTCACCAAAATGTGCAAAATATATACTTTTTGGAAACTAGAAATTTTGCCGAGCAACTTTGTCTTCTTCGTCGAATTCGTTTGAAGCTCCGAAGACCATGTTTTGAGCCCGAGAAGTTCTTTAAGTTGTGGGCCCCATCCTCACTTACTATATATAGAAAGCTTCTTCTTCTTTTTCCCATTTCTGGCAAAAACCCTAGAGGAGAAGAGAAATCCCAGCCCTAAGGGTTTTCCTTACCTTTTCTTGCCTCTTCATCTTCAATCCCCCACTAAGTTAGTGCTAATGGAAGGTTAGAGACTATAATCTTCTTCCTCATCTCAAGGCCTTCGTCTTGACACCATTTTTGAAGAAAACCGCCCACTCCAAAACTTGCTTTGGACAACACCTTGCTTTTTGAGGAACTTCCTTGTAAGTGATTTTCTTAAAAGTTTTATAATCTCGTTTGTTTAGCCCTAGGGTAGCTCTATTTCAATTATTGGAAGATTCCGTTTTGTTTTAATTAGATTTTGATAATCTAGGGTTTGGATTTGGGGGTTTTGTGTATAGGTGTTTGATTTTGGCCTAAGAGGTGATTAGAGCTCAATTGATTTGCATTTGGACCCAAGGCAAGTGGATGAAATGATTCTCATGTGTTTTATCATGTTTTATGCAAAATCTTGATTTGTCTTCATTAATGGTTTTAATGATTTATCATGTTTGATGGTTTAGTCTTATTGATTTTAAATGATGATTTGATGAGATAATGAGGTCAAGGAATAGCCCAATTGTTTGTGAAGATATGTATGGAAGAAGGGGAAAGAAAGGAAATGGATTGGAGTTGGACAAGAGAAGAATTCAACCAAAGGGGTTGAAATTCGCTACAGGACCGATCGATCGCCCGTCAGGTCCGATCGATCGGACTGTAAATAACTGAGAGGGTTCTCAGGACCGATCGATCGCCCATCAGGTCCGATCGATCGGACTGTAAATAACTGAGAGGGTTCTCAGGACCGATCGATCGCCCGTCAGGTCCGATCGATCGGACTGTAAATAACTGAGAGGGTCTTCAGGACCGATCGATCGCCCTTCAGGTCCGATCGATCGGACTGAAATGAGATGAACTGTAATTAAGAGAGTTGTGGGACTATTTTTCCAGATTCATTCCAAGCCCATACTCAAGTCCAATTCAGCTCTATCCCTTATCTTCTTGATTGAAGACATTGAACCTGTATTGATGCATTTAAACCCATGAAAGATTGGGGTAAATTGTGAGGGGCTGTAGTGTGGAAGTATCATTTGGAGCCCTAATGTTATTCAAGGATGGGTAAGGTATTGTATGAAGTTCGAAGGAAGGAGGAAACCTCATCAGGGAGATTCCATGAGGTTGTATAGATTGACCAATGTGGATAAGGACCCGGAATGTCCCTAACTCTTAAAGAGTACCAAAATTTCATCATAACTGACATACGGGACCCTATTCACACTGATTCAATTCTAAAAACTCCATTGTTAGCCTATAAAGGTGGGAAAACTATTTGTATCCGATTTTCAACTAAACTCCTATTTTGGGATTTCAAATCAACTTGATATGACTAGACTGTTCCAAGAATACTAGAAGTGATGTGTTTAGCTTTTGCTAACTTGTATATGGCGACTTGAGATGGATGTGTACTTGTGTCTATGGCACCCCGTTCTTGTATTATGCATATGATTTGATTTATCGTATTTGACCTATGAGTCGGCACCACTGAGCTTGGACGACCTCGTCGGTTTGATCCACCGACTTGGGGTTCCTTCCCCTCCTGATAGTCAGCTGCAGTCTGGAATTTGCATAGTTTACCCGGTTCGCTACCGTGGTCCTGTATAGTATATATATATTATAGTATTTATCGTTGTTCCTCCTCACCTCGTGTGACTGAGGTCAATGATCCTGTTTATCGTTGTTCCTCCTCACCTCGTGTGACTGAGGCCAATGATCCTGTTAGGGTATGTGCTCTCTTCACTTCGGTGAAGGGAGGATCTAGCTTGTGGGGTTGCCATCTTGACAGTTTCCGAATCCTTGTTACCTCACATGATTTATTGCATATGTACTTCTTTTGAAATAATACATTGTCTTTTACAAAGTTCAGTGTTTATCCATAAGTTTTCTTAACTCTTGCATAGCATCATTGTTTTATTATTGTTATATCTTTTCACCCACCTGCCAGACCGTCGTGTCTGATCCATTTATTTTGGTACTCAGGTCCCGAGCTTATTGCCGTTGAGGAGGAGCCAGAGGAGGCGGTCGGTGAACCGCAACGAGTGATTGAGTGGCAAGCCGATGATGTCATGTAGACATTCGGCCTTGCCTTGAGAACGTTACACTTTGGGAACTTGATATCTTTGGTTTAGATTTCATTTGGTTGTACGGTCTTTGTTGACCGTTATTTTGGGGGCATTAATCAACTGATATTTTGTAATTATACTTAACTTTACTTTTGGGGAAAACATGCTTGATCATTGCTCATCCTGATATCTTATTATGTTAACCATAAATCAGTCTTGTTTATGGATTTGAATGGTATTAATATGGTTTACTACACGCTTCCGCAATTATGAGAATGTGTTTGATATGGTTACATGTGAGATGAGGTGTAAAGATAATCCTCACCGCGGAACCCTGTGGGAAATCACGTGCACGGATAAATATTCTTTTAACTCCGTGTGCGGTTTTAGCCAAAGAGATGCACGTGGCGCGGCATCACCAACCCACCGTCCCGACTCCCGGACTCGGATCCTTCCCCTTTCGGTCCGGGGTCGCGACAGGACTGGTATCAGAGCGGGACATGTTTCAGGCAATTAAAAGAAACTAGAAATCTTAAGTACGTGGCGAGGATCCGTTAGATAGAATCGTGTGAGCAATGTGTGACCACCCTGTACTTGATTTATATGCGCTAACAATTTGTTTTGCAGCGTTATGCCACCTCGCAAAAGAACAGCAAACAGTAATCACATTGCCAGTAACAGCGAGAGTGCAGGGCTTAGTACAGAGGAACTTCAGGACAACAACATGCAGAACCAATTCCAACAGATGATGCAGGCTATGATAGACCAACAACGCCAGGCCAATGAGAATCAGGCTAGGCTCCAAGCACAAGCATATGAGACACAGACCAGATTGCAAGAACAGATGCTTAAGAAAGACGAGGATCATGCTAGGGAGATAGCTCAAATGCAGGCACAGTTGTTGGGGATATTGGAGAGGAGACCGGAACCAATCCCAGTTGCACCACCTGGTCCGGTAAACATTAGAGGGAATGATCCTAATGTGTTGTATGAGCGGTTCAGGAAGAGAGGACCGAAAGAATTTTTGGGGACTGAGGACCCAATGGCAGCAGATGATTGGCTTGAGCACACCGAAAATATATTTGAGATCTTCATATGTACCGGTGTAGAACGTGTACAACTGGCAGCCTCTATGTTTGTGGGTTTAGCGGATATTTGGTGGAAGACCGTCAAGGCAGAATACAGGACAATGGCTGATGCAGAAGCTTGGGCTAGCTTCAAGAGACAGTTTGGAGAGAAATATGTACCTACACATGTCAAGAGGCAGAAGGCAGTAGAATTTCAGCAACTTGTGCAAGGAAACATGTCAGTCCTCGAATACCTCACCAAATTTGAGAGATTGTCAAGGTATGCACCGGAGTTAGTAGATACAGAGGAGAAGAAGATAACCAAGTTCCTTGAGGGACTTCACCCGATTATTGAGAGGGATGCTGCCGGGGTTGTGCCACCCGTTACCTTTGAAGAAGCTGTCAAGAGAGCATACAAATTTGAGAACTTCCACAACAAGATCATCAAGAACCAAGGAAAGGGTCAAGGCCAACAGCAGCAGAACAATCAACAGAGAAACAATCAAAACAAGAGGCCAAGACAAGAGCAGAATGCACAGAATCAAGGAGCTTGTATCCATTGTGGAAAATATCATGGGAATGCCCAGTGTCGTACTATCACGGGGGCATGTTTTAGATGTGGTTCGATGGACCATCAGATGAGGGAATGCCCAAGACAGAATAGACAACAACAGGGAGTACAGCGTCAGGCACCACCTCAGAATGCGTTAGTAGTTCAGAATCAAGCAAGGCCACTACAACAACAGGCACCTCAGCCACAGTTTAGGCCACAACAACAACAGCAACAACCGGCCCGTCAGCAAGGGCAGAATCAAAATCAGAATCAGCGTCCTCAGAATCAGAACAGGAATGCACCACAAGGCAGGCAACAGCAAGGGCAGAACAGGCCACCACAAAGGGCACAACTCTATGCTGTCAATAGAGCTGATGCGGAGGCCGAAGGCAATGTAGTGGAAGGTACACTTCTCGTCTGTGGTTTTGATGCTAAGGTTTTGTTTGACCCTGGCTCTACTCACTCATTCCTATCTCCAAAATTTGCTATCTTGATTGATATGCATGCTAGAGAGTTGAGTTTCATTCTGACTGTGACTACCCCTTTAGGTAAGGAAGTTGTTTGTAGAACTTTTTACCCTAGTTGTCCAGTCATGATAGGAGAAGTAGTGTTACCGGCAGATCTCATTTTGTTGGAGATGCAGGATTTTGATGTCATCCTAGGGATGGATTGGTTAGCAGGATACCATGCTACTATGGATTGTTTCCATAAGACCTTAACTTTTAAGTTAGAGGAGACTCAAGCAGGGGTGTTATTTCAGGGAGAGAGGAGTAGTTCTGGTGCAGGGTTTATTTCAGCGTTGAAGGCTGATAGGCTTCTAAAAAGTGATTGTGAGGGTTATTTGGCGTTTATCACGGAGGATAAACGGTCCCAAGGGGTGGAGGAGATCCCAATTGTTTGTGAATTTCCAGATGTTTTCCCGGAGGAGATACCAGGATTGCCACCCATTAGAGAGATAGACTTCACTATTGAGTTGTTACCGGGGACTGCTCCGATATCCATCGCACCTTACAGAATGGCCCCGGCAGAATTGGGAGAGTTGAAGATGCAATTGCAAGAACTTTTGGACAAAGGTTTTGTGAGACCTAGTGTGTCACCGTGGGGAGCACCAGTTTTGTTTGTAAAGAAGAAGGATGGTTCCATGAGAATGTGTATTGACTATAGAAGATTGAACCAAGTGACCATCAAAAACAAATATCCGTTGCCAAGGATAGATGAACTGTTTGATCAGTTGCAAGGAGCTGCTTACTTTTCGAAGATTGATTTGAGGTCAGGCTACCATCAGTTGAGAGTTAGAGATTCAGATGTGTCAAAAACAGCCTTTCAGATAAGATATGGACACTATAAATTTCTGGTGATGCCATTTGGTTTGACTAATGCACCGGCAGTTTTCATGGCATTGATGAACAAAATATTCGCGGAGTATTTGGATCAGTTTACAGTGGTGTTTATTGATGATATTTTAGTGTATTCCAAGACCAAAGAAGAGCACGAAGAACATTTGAGGATAGCACTCCAGCTTTTGAGGGAGAATCAGTTGTTTGCAAAACTTAGTAAGTGTGAATTTTGGTTGGACCAAGTCACATTTTTGGGTCATATCATCTCCAAAAAAGGATTATCAGTGGACCCGTCCAAGATTGAGGCAGTCATGAATTGGGATAGACCGAAGAATGCATCAGAAATCAGGAGTTTTCTTGGATTGGCAGGATATTATCGGAGGTTTGTGCAAGGATTTTCATCGATTGCATCACCTCTGACGAAGTTGACAAGGAAGAATGCACCATATGTTTGGACAGACAAGTGTGAGGCTAGTTTTCAAGAGCTGAAGAAGAGATTGACTACGGCTCCAGTCCTTACTTTGCCATCTGGGAGCGGCGGTTTTACTATTTTTACCGATGCTTCCAATGTTGGACTTGGATGCGTGCTAATGCAAGATGGGAAGGTAGTTGCATATGGGTCACGGCAGTTGAAAGATCATGAGAAGAACTATGCAACACATGATCTCGAATTGGCCGCAGTTGTTTTAGCTTTGAAGATGTGGAGACACTACCTCTATGGAGAGAAGTTTGAGGTTCACTCCGATCACCGTAGTCTACAGTACTTGTTTTCTCAGAAGGAGTTGAACATGAGGCAGAGGAGATGGATGGAATATATTAAAGACTACGATTTTCCAATCAAGTATCACCCGGGGAAAGCGAATGTAGTTGCAGATGCCTTGAGCAGAAAGTCAGTGAGCATGGCAAGTCTTCGGGGGACTTATGTGGTACAACAGTTAGAAGAGTTGGGAGTAGAATTTCATCCACTAAGAGAGGGTGTCATGTTAGCAAACATGTCAGTGTCAGAGCCTTCGTTCATTCAGAAGATCAAAGAGAATCAGTTGCAAGACCCAGAGTTGGCTAAGATTTCAGAACATATAGCAGATCGTCCGGATTTTCGTGTAGTAGATGGAGTTTTGTATTACCGAGACCGTCTGTGTGTGCCTAACTTGGAGGACTTGAGGAATAATATCATGTCTGAGGCCCATGATACCAAGTACTCCATACACCCGGGCAGTACGAAGATGTACCAGAATTTGAAGGGCAAATTTTGGTGGAATAACATGAAGAGAGAGATAGCAGCTTTCGTCTCTCGTTGTATGACATGTCAATTGATCAAGGCAGAACACCAGAAGCCTCCAGGGTTACTACGACCATTAGAGATTCCGGAATGGAAATGGGAGCACATTACCATGGACTTCATATCGGGTTTACCGAAGACTAGTAAGGGCAATGATGCTATTTGGGTCATAGTGGACCGTCTCACCAAGTCAGCTCATTTCCTACCGATGAAAACTGGAAAGAAGATGCATATGTTACCTTTGGCACAGTTGTTTGTCACAGAGATTGTCAGTCGTCATGGACAGCCAGTTTCCATCACATCCGATAGAGACAGCAGATTTGTCTCGAGATTTTGGAAGACATTGCATGAGTCTATGGGTACGAAGTTACAGTTCAGCACAGCCTATCACCCACAGACCGATGGCCAGTCAGAAAGGACAATTCAGACACTTGAGGATATGCTTCGAGCTTGTGTACTAGATTTCAAGACTCAATGGGATGAAGCCTTACCGTTGTGTGAGTTCGCTTACAACAACAGTTTCCACTCGAGTATCGGTATGGCACCTTTTGAGGCCTTGTATGGCAGAAGGTGTAGGACACCTGTTTGTTGGGAAGAAGTTGGTACTCGCAGTTTCCATGGACCGACCATTGTTAGTGAGACAAGTGACAAGGTCAAGTTGATCCAAGAACGTCTGAAAGTGGCTCAGAGTAGACAGAAGAGTTATGCAGACTCTCACAGAAGGGATTTACAGTTCAAAGAAGGAGATAAGGTTTTCTTGAAAGTGTCACCTACTCGTGGAACTTTGAGGTTTGGACAGAAGGGCAAATTGTCTAGGAGATACATTGGACCGTATGACATTGTGAGTAGGATTGGTGATGTGGCTTACAGGTTAGCCTTACCACCCGAACTTTCCGGCGTACACAATGTTTTCCATGTATCTATGTTGAAGAAGTACGTTCCCGACAGACTACACATACTCCGTTATGAGCCATTAGAAATCCGAGAAGATGCGACATATGTTGAGAAGCCTAAGCAGATCATTGACACCAAAGAGCAAGAATTGAGAACTCGGACTATTCAGTGGGTCAAGGTACTTTGGGAGAATCATGGACCGGAAGAAGCAACTTGGGAATTACGGGATCAAGTTCAGAAGAAGTACCCACATCTCCTACCGGAGGTGAGTTTTAATTTCCATTTGGAGGACCAAATGTCCTAAGGGGTGGAGGATGTAAGACCCCAACCCGAGAGACCTCGTTTAGAGTTGATTAAGTTGTGTTTTAGTTTTAAGTGTGTTTAGTGGTTTTTGAATTAGTTGGAGATTAGAATAGCTTTTATAATAGCTTTGGGGAATTTGGAGAGCCTTTTGATGTGTGGGACCCTTTGGGGGTTCTTATTACGAATTGTGTGAGATTGGGGGTTTACCGATGATTTCCAAGAATCGTGTTTTTAAACCCATTGGATTTATCTTGTTAATCCCTACAACTTTCATGTTGACATCGTTTTCATTTGAAGACTTTAAACCCGATTTTTCGCAATTGAGGGCAAAATGGTCTTTTTACCCAAAATCTGGACACCGATTTCAATGTCACCAAAATGTGCAAAATATATACTTTTTGGAAACTAGAAATTTTGCCGAGCAACTTTGTCTTCTTCGTCGAATTCGTTTGAAGCTCCGAAGACCATGTTTTGAGCCCGAGAAGTTCTTTAAGTTGTGGGCCCCATCCTCACTTACTATATATAGAAAGTTTCTTCTTCCTTTTCCCATTTCTGGCAAAAACCCTTGAGGAGAAGAGAAATCCCAGCCCTAAGGGTTTTCCTTACCTTTTCTTGCCTCTTCATCTTCAATCCCCCACTAAGTTAGTGCTAATGGAAGGTTAGAGACTATAATCTTCTTCCTCATCTCAAGGCCTTCGTCTTGACACCATTTTTGAAGAAAACCGCCCACTCCAAAACTTGCTTTGGACAACACCTTGCTTTTTGAGGAACTTCCTTGTAAGTGATTTTCTTAAAAGTTTTATAATCTTGTTTGTTTAGCCCTAGGGTAGCTCTATTTCAATTATTGGAAGATTCCGTTTTGTTTTAATTAGATTTTGATAATCTAGGGTTTGGATTTGGGGGTTTTGTGTATAGGTGTTTGATTTTGGCCTAAGAGGTGATTAGAGCTCAATTGATTTGCATTTGGACCCAAGGCAAGTGGATGAAATGATTCTCATGTGTTTTATCATGTTTTATGCAAAATCTTGATTTGTCTTCATTAATGGTTTTAATGATTTATCATGTTTGATGGTTTAGTCTTATTGATTTTAAATGATGATTTGATGAGATAATGAGGTCAAGGAATAGCCCAATTGTTTGTGAAGATATGTATGGAAGAAGGGGAAAGAAAGGAAATGGATTGGAGTTGGACAAGAGAAGAATTCAACCAAAGGGGTTGAAATTCGCTACAGGACCGATCGATCGCCCGTCAGGTCCGATCGATCGGACTGTAAATAACTGAGAGGGTTCTCAGGACCGATCGATCGCCCATCAGGTCCGATCGATCGGACTGTAAATAACTGAGAGGGTTCTCAGGACCGATCGATCGCCCGTCAGGTCCGATCGATCGGACTGTAAATAACTGAGAGGGTCTTCAGGACCGATCGATCGCCCTTCAGGTCCGATCGATCGGACTGAAATGAGATGAACTGTAATTAAGAGAGTTGTGGGACTATTTTTCCAGATTCATTCCAAGCCCATACTCAAGTCCAATTCAGCTCTATCCCTTATCTTCTTGATTGAAGACATTGAACCTGTATTGATGCATTTAAACCCATGAAAGATTGGGGTAAATTGTGAGGGGCTGTAGTGTGGAAGTATCATTTGGAGCCCCAATGTTATTCAAGGATGGGTAAGGTATTGTATGAAGTCCGAAGGAAGGAGGAAACCTCATCAGGGAGATTCCATGAGATTGTATAGATTGACCAATGTGGATAAGGACCCGGAATGTCCCTAACTCTTAAAGAGTACCAAAATTTCATCATAACTGACATACGGGACCCTATTCACACTGATTCAATTCTAGAAACTCCATTCTTAGCCTATAAAGGTGGGAAAACTATTTGTATCCGATTTTCAACTAAACTCCTATTTTGGGATTTCAAATCAACTTGATATGACTAGACTGTTCCAAGAATACTAGAAGTGATGTGTTTAGCTTTTGCTAACTTGTATATGGCGACTTGAGATGGATGTGTACTTGTGTCTATGGCACCCCGTTCTTGTATTATGCATATGATTTGATTTATCGTATTTGACCTATGAGTCGGCACCACTGAGCTTGGACGACCTCGTCGGTTTGATCCACCGACTTGGGGTTCCTTCCCCTCCTGATAGTCAGCTGCAGTCTGGAATTTGCATAGTTTACCCAGTTCGCTACCGTGGTCCTGTATAGTATATATATATTATAGTATTTATCGTTGTTCCTCCTCACCTCGTGTGACTGAGGTCAATGATCCTGTTTATCGTTGTTCCTCCTCACCTCGTGTGACTGAGGCCAATGATCCTGTTAGGGTATGTGCTCTCTTCACTTCGGTGAAGGGAGGATCTAGCTTGTGGGGTTGCCATCTTGACAGTTTCCGAATCCTTGTTACCTCACATGATTTATTGCATATGTACTTCTTTTGAAATAATACATTGTCTTTTACAAAGTTCAGTGTTTATCCATAAGTTTTCTTAACTCTTGCATAACATCATTGTTTTATTATTGTCATATCTTTTCACCCACCTGCCAGACCGTCGTGTCTGATCCATTTATTTTGGTACTCAGGTCCCGAGCTTATTGCCGTTGAGGAGGAGCCAGAGGAGGCGGTCGGTGAACCGCAACGAGTGATTGAGTGGCAAGCCGATGATGTCATGTAGACATTCGGCCTTGCCTTGAGAACGTTACACTTTGGGAACTTGATATCTTTGGTTTAGATTTCATTTGGTTGTACGGTCTTTGTTGACCGTTATTTTGGGGGCATTAATCAACTGATATTTTGTAATTATACTTAACTTTACTTTTGGGGAAAACATGCTTGATCATTGCTCATCCTGATATCTTATTATGTTAACCATAAATCAGTCTTGTTTATGGATTTGAATGGTATTAATATGGTTTACTACACGCTTCCGCAATTATGAGAATGTGTTTGATATGGTTACATGTGAGATGAGGTGTAAAGATAATCCTCACCGCGGAACCCTATGGGAAATCACGTGCACGGATAAATATTCTTTTAACTCCGTGTGCGGTTTTAGCCAAAGAGATGCACGTGGCGCGGCATCACCAACCCACCGTCCCGACTCCCGGACTCGGATCCTTCCCCTTTCGGTCCGGGGTCGCGACAGTGGAGTTCTTTACTAAAGACCGCTTTGATGGGTTAATGGGTGAACTAATGTGAATATTCGTAATGAGGTGTTAGTAGGAGCGGCCATCCCTTCGGTGGAGTTCTATACTAAAGATCACTTCTATAGAATGTCAATGAAGTATTGGTGGGAGCGGCCATCCCTTCGGTGGAGCTCTTTACTAAAGTTCACTTCTAGGATGGATAAAAGTCACTTCCCTTCGGAGGACTTAATCATAGACATTCTGGGAAGTTTCATAAGAGATGGTTGTACACTTGACATAAGACGGTAATGACCTCTTCTTAGGAGTTAATGGTTATTTGTTATATGAGGCCAAACCAATCAGTGATTGGACTACCACTGGATATGTGTATCCAGAAAGTGATAATCCAAATAAGTGTACCTTAATTCAACGTGACTGTAGGCTCGGCCATCCCTTCGATGGAGGGTCTATGAGGAGGTTGAAACACTGATACATTATGATTGGGGTTGAATAATGTAAAAAGTTTTGTGCTTTGTTTTTCCATTTATAATAAGCACCATATGCATGTTACATATATACTGCTTGTCTAATTATAAACCGTTTCATATCCAGAGAGAGATGGGTAAAGATTCTTTTAGTCCGCTGATGTGCGTTCTTCGTGAGAACAAACTGACTGGCCCTAACTACGTAGATTGGAAGAGAAATCTTGACATAGTACTCACTGCTGAGTAGTACAAGTATGTCTTGTTGAAAACATGTCCTGATATTGATGCTAATTCTACTGATGACCAGTTAGAGGCTGAGAGGAAATGGAAGAAAGCGAATAGCATGGCTAAATGCTACATGCTCGCTTCCATGTCCAACGTGTTGCAAACACAGCTCGAGCAAATGGACACAGCCTATGAAATCATGATGTCCTTGTCTGAGATGTTCGCAGACAAGAGCAGGCCAGCTAGGCAAGCTGCTATGAGGACTATCATGAATACTAGAATGGCTGAGGGAACACCTGTCAGAGAGCATATGCTCAAGCAGATGGATTGTTTCAATGTAGCTGAGATTCTAGGGGCTGAGATTGATGCAGAGAGTCAAACTGATATGATTCTTGAAACTCTGCCGGATTCTTTCAATCAGTCAAGCTCAATTTCAATATGAGCAAGATGGACATGACTTTACCTGAGTTAATGAAAGAACTCCAGGCGGCGGAGGCCATCATGAAGCCCAAAGCCCAAGCTCACTTTTTCCAGTCTTCCTCTAAACTAAACCCGAAAGGGAAAAAGTTCAAGAAGAAGCAGAATAAGGGAAAAGGGCAAAAAAAGGACAATACTGGCAAAAAGAAGGACAATGGTACAGATGGAAAGCCCAAAGGAAAATGCTTCAAGTGTGGCCTCAAAGGTCATTGGAAGAAAGATTGTCCCAAGTTCCTGGCCTCAGTTAAGAAAGGTACATCTTTTTCATACTACATTGAAACTTGTATGGTGGTTGATTCTACTGACTCATGGATAGTAGACTCAGGAGCCACTAATAATATCTGCAATTCATTGCAGGGGTTTCAAATAATGCAGAGAATTGAGAATGGAGAGTTTGCCTTTAGAGTTGGAACTGGAGCTAAAGTTTGGGCAGTTGCAGTAGGAGTTGTTACCTTACAATTTCCATGTGATAGGATATTAGTTTTAAAAAATGTTTTCTATGTTCCGGACATGAGGAAGAATTTAATTTCAGTTTCTAGATTAATAGAATTTAATTATTCAGTTTCTTTCCATTCTGGTGTTGATATCAGTAGAGATGGAAATATTATATGTTCCGGTAGAATACATGACAACTTATTCCATATATATCCTATTGCTCCCACACTGCATAATGTACGTACAACAAGAAAACTCAACTTCCCTTAAGAGGAAGGTATCTTCAATCAATGACACATATCTTTGGGTCACATCAACCTAAAACGGATTCAGAGGTTGGTAGAAGATGGGCCTTTGAGCTCATTAGACTTCGAACCTTTTCCTCAGTGCGAATCTTGTCTCAAGGGAAAGATGACCAAACGGTCATTCTCTGGAAAGGGACTAAGGTCAAAGGAGTTATTAGAATTGATTCACACTGATGTGTGTGGTCCTATGAACAAACCGGCTCGAGGAGGGTATGAGTATTACATCACCTTCACTGATGATTACTCTAGGTATGGATATGTGTACTTAATGCGACGCAAGTCTGAGGTGTTTGATAAATTCAAGCAATTCAAGGCTGAGGCGGAGTTACAACTAGGGAAACATATCAAAGCCCTTCGATCTGATCGAGGTGGCGAGTACCTCCTGGGCGAGTTCAAAGAGTACCTCACACAACATGGGATTGTGTCTCAGTTGTCTGCACCGGTACACCCCAGCAAAATAGTGTAGCGGAGAGAAGAAACCGCACCCTTCTTGATATGGTAAGGTCCATGATGAGTCATGCAACCCTATCTATATCTTTTTGGGGATATGCCTTAGAAGCAGCAGCATACATTTTAAATCTGGTACCTTCTAAATCAGTACCTAGGACACCCCAAGAAATGTGGACAAGTCGAAAACCTAGTTTAAGACATATCCACATTTGGGGTTGTCCGGCCTACGTACTGAAT
This sequence comes from Litsea cubeba, assembly GCA_012931725.1. NCBI lineage: Eukaryota > Viridiplantae > Streptophyta > Magnoliopsida > Laurales > Lauraceae > Litsea > Litsea cubeba. The sequence goes on from CM022947.1 coordinate 69,030,851, forward strand.
GATAAAGCTACCAAGCTGGAACCCAGATCGGAAATGTGCTACTTCATTGGGTATCCTAAGTGAACGAGAGGTGGCATCTTTTATCATCCAAAGGAGCAAAAAGTGTTAATCAGCACTCATGCTAGGTACTTGGAGGATGATTGTATGATGCACCAAGAGCTTAGTTGTAAAGAAACCCTTGAGGAGATTCTTCCGGGATCTCCTATAACATCTGTACCAGATCCTGAGACAGTAGATGAACAAGATATTCCTTTTAACACTCCTGAGCCTCGTCGTAGTGGGAGAATTTCTAGACAGCCAGAAAGATATCTAGGAGTGTCTTTTAAGACAGACTCTGAAGATATGGTTGAGGATCCTGCTAGTTATGATGAAGTAGTAATGGATATAGATGCTGACATGTGGCAGCAAGCGATGAAATCTGAAATGGATTCTTTGTATTCCAATCAAGTCTGGGAACTTGTAGATGCACCTGAAGGGATTAAACCCATAGGGTGCAAGTGGATCTACAAGAGGAAGAGAGGAGTGGATGGGAAGTTGGAAACCTCCAAAGCAAGACTGGTGGCGAAAGGATATACTCAGAAAGAGGGTATCGATTATGAGGAAACCTTTTCACCAGTGGCTATGCTTAAGTCCATAAGGATTCTCTTAGCCATCGCATGTCATTATGACTACGAGATATGGCAAATGGATGTCAAGACAGCTTTTCTTAATGGAAGTCTTGACGAATGCATCTATATGATGCAACCAGAGGGCTTCATTGCTAGTGGCCAAGATAACATGGTTTGTAAACTTAAGAAGTCCATTTATGGACTTAAGCAAGCATCTAGAGCATGGAACATCAAGTGTAATCAGGCAGTCAAATCTTTTGGCTTTGATCAAGACATTGATGAACCATGTGTGTATAAGAAAGGAAGTGGAAAAGCAGTTGCATTTTTGGTTCTGTATGTAGATGACATATTATTCATAGGAAATGATGTAGGTTTATTGTCATCCACAAAGGTTTGGTTATCCTCTCAATTTCAGATGAAGGATTTGGGTGAGGCCAGCTATATCTTAGGGATCAAGCTTTTGCGTGATCGCAAAAATAAGATGTTTGCCCTATCCTAATCTTCATATATTGAGAAGATATTGGTCAAGTTTAACATGCATGACTCCAAGAAGGGCCTCCTACCTTCTAGACATGTTGTACCACTTGTCTCGAGATCAATGTCCAAAGACATCTGAAGAGATAGAAAGCATGAGGAGAGTTCCATATGCATCCGCTGTTGGAAGTCTCATGTATGCAATGTTATGTACTAGACCAGATATTTGCTTTGCCGTTGGCATGGTTAGCAGATATCAGTCAAACCCTGGACCTATGCATTGGACAGCTGTTAAGCATATATTCAAGTATCTTCGGAGAATGAAAGATTATATGCTAAACCTTTCGAGAAGATGATCTAACGCCATTAGCGTATACAGACTCTGATTTCCAATCTGATAGTGATGCCAGAAAGTCTACCTCAGGGTACGTCTTCACTCTGTCAGGAGGGGCTATATCATGGAGAAGTGTCAAGCAATCCTGTACTGCTGATTCTACTATGGAAGCAGAGTATGTGGCGGCATCGGAAGCTGCGAAGGAAGCAGTGTGGCTCAAAAAATTCCTGTTGGAATTGGGAGTTGTTCCTGCAGTACAAAAACCGATTGTCATGTACTGCGATAACACTGGTGCTGTAGCACAGTGCAAAGAGCCCAGGAATCACAAGAAAGGCAAGCACATTCAGAGAAAGTACCACTTGATCCGGGAATTCATTCAGGATGGAGAGATAGTGGTGGAGCATATTGCTTCAGCAAATAACTTAGCTGACCCTTTCACTAAGACTTTTACTGAGAAAGTCTTCACTTCTCATGTTGAGTCTATGGGTGTTAGGTTAGGAAGAAGTGATCTTTAGTGCAAGTGGGAATTTGCCGGGATTGGTGTATGCCCTAAAGCCCACTAGCTACACTCTCATCTTTTGTTACTGGATATTTACTGGTTATTTAATGGAATGACTCTTTTCTGCTTAAACATGTATATATGTATGGTTGTGTAAGGCCCATTATTTATGGTAAATGAATTAGGTGTGTAGTGTCTACACACAGATAGGTCTAATTCATGGACACTGAAAATAATATATTTGTTCATAACTGAGAGATGGAGCTGGGCACTTCATCTTGGTATAAGTTATAATGAGAGACTCTCCTGTATTCAGGGTGACTTACCTAAGTCATGGGAGGGCTTTCCCGGAGTTATCTCATTAGTGCATATGCAATGCATTGAATAAGACCATGGTAGGTGTGATCTCTTAAATAGTACTATCACAGAAAGAGATCAAGTCACCTCATGCTACTGAGTGACCAGTGCTCTTAATCTTGAGCATTTGTGGATGAACTGACGAAGTCAAGTTCTTATGCTTTAATTCACTATGGGTGAGATTCTTTTCATGGGTCAACAGCTCTGTGTTTTGGGTACTCGGACTTGATCAGTTGGGACGTGCAGATGCAAGATAGAATCTATGCCATCTAATGATGGAATGATCGTCCCCGTAGAATTATCCGATTGATCATCAAAATCTAAGATCTTAGTATATGGATGTTCCATATAGATATTGAACTTGTGGGTCGCTCCCTAGACTAAGAGAATGATATCCGGATGATGATTATGTTAAGGATATGAAGTTCTATGGTTTAAATGTAATCGGGAAGGTTGATAGTACAAGTGATAACCTGACTCGATTATGGATGTTACATAGAGGGGCATTCGGGTCATTACACTTAGTAGGTCGAAGACAACTGTCCTTTTATGACGAGCTTATTATATTATATATTTGTCCTTGGAGTTCAACCATAACTCTTTAGTAGAATGAGTTAAGGTTAAAATGGTCTTTATGTTGCTATGGGTTTAGCATGGACATTTTGGTCATTTTGGGAGCCAATGGCAAATATGTCTTTTGGTCCCTTCTCTAGTCACTTTCCAAGATTGGCATGGTTTCCTAAAATGTTTAGATGATATTTGGATGAATTATTTTAGTGGAAAAATAATTTTGAGTTTAAATTCAAATAGGCCTTTGATGGCATACAAGAATTTAATTCTAGATAAATTGTTTGTGGGCCATGGTGTGCATTAGTATGTGGGACGTCCATAATGGGATTTCCATGGGTAAGGTTTCCAACTTTGAGTAGTTCTCTCTACTTGGAAAGTTGGACTCCTCTTTGGATTAGTATTCCTATAAGAAAGTTTCCTTTTTGGATTAGAAACTTAAATTAGTAAGTGTTATGCAACTAGGATTACTAATTGCTAAAGTTTATGGGAAGTTCCTTAAGCATTAGTCACCAAAACACTAAATTCATGTTTCAATTTCTTTTTTGTAATTATAAAATCTCTTGCAATCATCAGATTTAAACTTTATTTAAAGCTAATAGTTTCTTTACCACTAATCCTTTTCTCCTAGAATGTAGGATACCTTTCTTTGTTTTATATTATGGGTGCTCGGATTTCACAAGTCTCTTTCAAGTAATATTTATATATTGAAAACTTTGGATTCCTCGAGCATAGGCATGTCAAATGGGTCGGGTCGTGCCAAACCAGTCAATGGCCCATGGCCCGGCACGGCCCACAGTGCATGGCCCGTGACATGGGTCGTGCTGGGCCGAGGCACCTGGGCCCGTTTGGCCAGGCTTGCCAGGCACGTGGGCTAGCCCCTGCGGCCAGCCCAACATCCAAAAACGGCTTTTTTTTTTGAAAAAAAATCCATTTTACCCCTCCAACAGCTATAAAATGATCATATAAGGGGTATTTTGTGTCATTTTCAATTTTACAAAGTCTATAAATATCCTAATCCTCCCATTCTCATTCCTCACCAATTTACACAACTCTCTCACTCTCTATACACTCTCTAGCTCTCTTAGAGCATTCAATTCGCTCAAAGATCAAGTCATCAAGAGACAAGATTAAAGGGGTCTTCAAAGATTTAGAGGTATTTATATTATTTAGATTTGAGATTTCATATGTATATAATTTTATAATATATTATATTAGCTCTCATTTTCTCCCCTTTCTTATATTAATTATCACAAAAGAAGGCTAGTAGCCTATTACTGTTATTATTTTTGAAATATGGCTAGAAGATTTCCCACAGAATCTTTTTCCGTTAATTTAGGGGTAGAAGAAGATTTTATTGAATTAGAATATGAAGTAGGTGATTTACCCCCCCCCCTCCCCCTTCCTCAAAGTTCCCGTAAACCAACCAAGAGGAATAAAACTTCAGTAGTTTGGGATATATACAAGGTTTGATGTTATTGAAAATGGAAAGAAAGTTGAAAAGGCAAAATGTAAATTTTGTAGTAAGATTTGTTGTGCCAATTCAAAATCGGGTACCTGCCATTTGTCAAGACATAGGTAAAAATGTTTAGCCTTACATAAACCGGTGGATGCAGGGATAGGGAGGCCTAGTTCACAGACCCAAATTCTTACTACTGGTGGTAGTGGTAGTTGTAGCAGTTTGGATTTTTTTTCTTTTAATGCACAAAGTGCTAGAAAAAATCTTGTTAAAATGATTTTGTTATCCGAATTACCATTTTCTTTTGTTGAAAATGAGTTTTTTGAAGAATGGGTCCAGAAATACTATCAACCACGATTTCACAGTATTTCGAGAAATACAACTAGAAATGATGCTATTAGACTCTGGCAAAAAGAGAGAAAATATTAAAAATTACCTTGCAAAAATTCCTGGTATAATAGCCTTAACTACAGATATGTGGACTTCAAAAGTGGGTGATAGTTTTCTTTGTATGACTGCACATAACATAGATATAAAATAGATTATTAATAAACGTATAATCAGTTTTAGCTGTCTTGAATGGCCACACAATGGCACTAGAATATGTACATTTATTTTGGAAAAACTAGATAAATACAATATTGAGGAAAAAGTTATATCTATAACTTTAGATAATGCCAGTACTAATACATTGGCTATTGAATTAATGAGAATGCAAATGCTACTTGCAACTTTGATAGATAGCTCTATCTTCCAAAATAGATGTGTATGTCACATCTTAAATCTCATTATAAAGGTTATTTTAAAGCATATTGTAAGTTACACAGATACTATTTAAGACATTGCTAAATTTATTTTCTTCTCCGCATAGAGAAGACAATTGTATGCCCAAATATGTGCAAAGCAAGGCGTATCAGCTATTAAAATACCTAAAGAGGTAGAACATAGATGAAATTCTATGTATGGTTTGTTAAACAAGGCACTTGCCCGAAAAACTATTTTGAATGAATTTTGTGCGTTTCATGCACAAGATTTGATTATTAGTGATAAACATTGTGAGTTATGTGTCCATATAAGAGATTTATTAGAAGCTTTTTATACTTCAATATTATTTTTTTTCGGGATATATTATCCCACATCTAATGAAGCATTTTAAAATTACTTTACAACTCAATAGATTTAGAGATCATTTTTTACTGAGTAGCACTATTAGAAACATGGAAGAAAATTTTAATAAATATTGGAAAGAGGCTCCAATGACATTTTCTTTAGCTACTGTATTTGATCCTAGGTTAAAATTAAGTGGTGTACAGTTTTTTATTAATGGAATAAATAAAAATATGAATTATATAGATTTAAATATTTTTTCAAATATAAGGAAAAATTTACAAGCACTTTTTCAATTTTATTGTGAGCAAATGGGTACAACTGGGCTTAGTATGGCCAATCAGAAGTCCAGCAAACAGGTGCTGGTGATTGGGATGCGTGGTATTCTTCCCTGTCCACGGGCATGGCATCCGGCTCAAGTTCAAGTAACACAGTGAAGGAGTTATCATCGTATCTTAACGTCGGTGTAATATGGGTGCATGATGCATCTAGTTTTGACATTTTAGCCTGGTGAAGCAACAAGAAAGCATTTATCCGGTGTTGGCCACCATGACTCGTGATCTATTGACTATTCCAATGTCTTATTTAGCATCAGAACAGGCTTTTAGTGTAGGTGGACGTGTGGTAGATGACAGAAGAACAAATCTAACTGAAAAAATGGTGGAAGTGTTGTGTTTTCCTTTGAGACTGGTATTTGGCAGATAAGAGGAAGAAAGAGTTGACATCAATGGAAGAATATGATCCAGTAGAATACATTAGTGGACTACGCATCTGATTTTTTACTTTTTCCTTCATTGTAATTTGTAAACATATAAGTTTTTGATTCTTTTTTTATTTTTATTTTCTAAAAAAAGATTGTAAGGTTTTTTTGAAGGAAATCTATTTAGAAACCTTCAACAAGTTAATATCCAAATGGTTCTTTATTCTCAGTGGAGTAGGTTGAGTTTGACTGAACTACTTAAATATCTTTGTCATTCTTCGTGCTTGTATTCTAATTTTTAATTTTGTTACTGAAAAGAAAAGAAAATCGAAAAAAAATGAAAGAGGCACGCCTGGCACGGAAGCACGGCACAGCCCGGCCAGCTCCAGCCCGGCTCATGGCGGGCCATGCCAGTGGGCCGTGACATGCCAGGTATTTTTTCTGGGCACGGCCTAGCCCGTGGCATGGGCGGGCTGAGACTGGGGCGGGGCCAGCCCGTTTGACATGCCTATTCGAGCATGTGTTGCCGCCCATTTACATTCAAATGCAAACACATGGCCTGGTCATAGTCAAGTTGAGAGGACTTTAGGCTTACCGAAGGAGGACAAGGGACTTTAAAAAAGGGATATGTGTCCCCTGTTTCGTCCAACCAAGGGAGCCCTGTTTGGACGAATCAGGGGCTGCCATGCACGCGGGCAGAGAGGGGGCGGAGGAAATAGAAAAGTAGATTATCTTTTCTCCACCCCCGCATGTGGCGGCCTTGTTTGGACGAAACAGAAGATCTGTTTCCTAAAAAAATGTATAAAATGAATTTTGACGTGCAAGTAAAACTTGTTGACATTTATTACCTGCTCTAGTTAGATTTTTTATGTGAAACTCAAATGACAGCCATCTCATCAATGGTGTCTTGAAATTTACTCAATCGAGTTTCTATCTAGCGTGTATAGATATATAAACGATACTCATGTAGTGATGCGTCAAGAAGAAGAAGAACAAAGAGAAAGAAAGTAAAAAAAAGGAAAGAAAGAAAGACTGGACTCTATGCAAGGTGGGGTCTGTTGTGTTCCCAGGAAGAAGATAAAAGGAGCCTAGATTATGTGCAAGGTGGGGTCTTTTCACGAGATGGTAACAACCTAGGCATTTCATTTTTTTCAAACCCTTCTACCTGCCTGGCTGCCTCCGACTAACTCCTTGACTGAGTTGATTCAATTTGGCTCATCAGAATGAGGAGTTGAGTCGACGTTCAGACTCCGGTGTAGTATTCCCTCATGCCTTTTTACTTTTGGAGTAGTGCTGCATTAATGCATGCAGCACCCTGCATTATAAATTAAAATGGTGTCAGCGCCACCATCTTCTATGCATTGTGGGGCCCACATTTTAAAAATCGGGGCCCTTAGGACCCATAATATTGGTTGTATATATGTTTTCAAAGAGAATTTGAGTGGCCAACCATTAGATTGATCTCACGAGTGACTTAAAAAAAATAAGGCAAGCTCACACGTGTTTCATATATATTTGAATCTACTGGTGGCCATGTGTTAGGGCAGATGACTGAATCGGAGTTTGAAAAGGTGGGGCCCACCATCCACCGAAGATGGGAAGCTGCACCGTTCTTTAATGGATGCATGCATGCGTCCTGCATTGTACCTGCTCTTACTCTTGCTGAAGTCTAAGCACACTTACCTATGAACATCTTCGATGTCCCGGTTTCGACCAAAAAAATGTCCAGGTTCGTTTCAAAGAAAAAGATGGCTGCATATTAAATAGATTAATGGCGCGTTTGTTGAACCTGCTTTCCAGCCGTACTGGAGCGCAAAGCCATCGGCGGAAATATTTACGTTCGTTTGGTGTGCAAACGTTTTCGGCAAAGATTTTGTCAAAAAGGTGTTGATTTTCACTACACCCGTGGATCTCGTGTTTGACGTACCAGGTGATATTTTTGGTACTGCAAAAGCGGAAAGCATTTTCTGGTGAAGTAAAATATAAAAAAAAAAAAGAAAAAAAATAAAGTATTATAATAGTATTTTATTTTTAGTTATTTGATATGAGATATTTTTAATTTTTTTATAGAAAAGTGGGTTTTTTTTTTATCTTTTAGTGGAGAAAGGAGATTATTTTTTTTAATTTTTTTTAAAAAATTCGAAGGGAATTTTGAAATTGTGTACTTTTGATATGACCTCTTAGGGTCTGTTTGGGGCCTTTACTTGTAGAGTTGAGTAGAGTGAAGGATATTTTGAAGAAATAATAAAATATGAATGAGTTATGATGGTATTTTATTTTTAGTTGTTAGAGGAGGAATCTTTTTTATTTTTTTTATTGAAAATGGGAGTTTTTATTTTTCTTTTAGTGGTTACTTTTTGACTTTTTTGGGGGGAAATATGGTGGGAAGTTTGAAATAAAGTGCTTTTGGGGGGGATATTTTTTTTAAAAAAAGGACTTTATTTAACTTTAACTCTACAAGTCAAGTTGCCAAACAAGCCCGTCATTTCTTGTCTATATTCACTTTACTTTAACTTAACTAGTTAATTGTCAAATATGCCCAGAAATCACGGAAGTCCGAATATATAATCTCAACAAAAAAGGTATCAATATATATTTTTTTAGGGGGAAATTTCCGTATGGTCACCTACAGTACTGGATATCTCTCCCTTGTTACCAAACCTTGTTACCAAAGATGCACATTTTACCCAGACATTCTCCGTACGGTACGTACCAGCGCGCAGACCAAAAAATCCTTTTTTTTTGTGATATCACAATAAATGTTGCGATATTAAAATTTAAGTTGTGATACCGCAACTTTTTTAGTTGCAATACTGCAATTTATGTTGCGATATCGCAAAAAAAACGATAGGGTAAAAGTCAACGAATGTATTTCTGTTTATATTTTCTTTCTGTTCCATTGTCTTCGTCTCTTAAATGAGTTTTCTACTTCCATGCTCTACAAGTGTAGCTCCTGCCACATAACAAGTGATCTCCTGCCATATATAACATGTGATCTCCTGCCACATTTTTTGCATGTCAACCTTAGGCAATTATTATATATAGCAATTGAATCTCCTGCCACATCTTTGTCTAAAGTGTTCATTCCATGTTACCCACCTTGCATGTATCTCCCTCTTATTTATTATATTATTTTTTTCTTCTTTTGTGTCTTTTGAAAAAAAGTTAAAAAACAAGAAATCCCACTTGCAGAAACATTTGAAATATTTTGTATAAATATTAACAATGACCTTAGGTGGGACTTATGGAGCCTCACTTTTTTATGAACATCCAGTTGTTGTTATATTTTAAAAAATCCCCTTGTTCTCATATCATGAATTACCAACAACTAGATTTGGCTTGGACGTCTAGTTGCAAAAAACAATGTGGGATGTCTTGTTCATCCCGTCCTATGGTGGGCCCCAGCACAAACTCAGAATGTTCACATATTCTTTTAACCTTTTCATGTTATTGTGGCATAACAGACATCATTTTGATCATTATCGTAAATTGGTAATGATTTTTTTATTCTATATATAAGTAAGCAAACGATTAAATGGTTTAGATTCTTTAATAGTTAGCAATGAATGGTGATATTTATTAGATGAACAGTTTAGATCTTACAACTGTATCATGCTCTATTGTTCCATGAAATTGGAATGCTCCTTTTTTATTGGATATTTTTTTTTTTTTTGGGGGGGGGGGGGGGGGGGGGTGGTCCTTGATTGATTTCACAATTGAGGCCCGACTTTGCAGCTTGTCTAGATAATAGTTAAAGGCATTTGTGACCATCTAACATCAAAACGGGCGGGGGGTGGTCCCATCTTGATTTCACAATTGAGGCCCGACTTTGCTGCTTGCCTAGATAATAGTTAAAGGCATTTGTGACCATCTAACATCAAAACCCCAAAGATATGGCACCAACTGACCGACCCCCATGTTGTCACTATTGTTTTATTAGAATGAATGTTTTATGGTACATATATACTTTTGCTAGATGTAGAGAATTAGTACGAATGAGAAGTAAAATAAATTTGCTAGAATATCTAGGTGTACAATTCATTAAGATAATGCATTTATTTAATTTTTTTTGAACGGATAATGCATTGTTATATGGTTGTTAATGTTATAGAAATGCGTAGCTTCATGGTATCCTAAATGACAATGCTTAGATTTTAACTCTTTTAATTTTCCATGTATACATAGAGTTGTTTTTTTTTTTTTTATATTTAACAACCTTCAAATCTTAGTAATTCCAAACATTCATCTTATTTACTAAAGAAATAGTTGTTCCGATATTTATTTTCACACGTTAAATCCTCATGGATTATATGTATGTTTGTTAGTAACTTCAAAAATACTCAAAAGTAAATCTTATTATTTGAAATCTGTGTTTTCCTTGGTTGGATGGAGAATATTGAGATATGTATAATATGTCATTTTAATGGTATATTAGATATAAGCAATCCACTTCCGGTCTACAATGGTAGTGAGCAGAAGGTAATATGGGTTGATATCAATATAACTGTGTGGGGAGATTTTCAAGACACCAGGATTATACTAATCTCGGCTATAAGATGTCAATTAGCACTCTCATGTGCCATCCAGACTCGCCTCGGCCGCCAGGACAGAGGCCTCAGCCGAAACCAGACTGACTTTCGCTAATAGCGCCGAGCTCGGCTACCAAGGATCGACTTCGACAGAGAGCCTGACCTCGGCCGAAGGAGCCGGGACGGAAGCCGAAATAAAGAAGAATCCCCTCTCGCGCCCCACGCCCGCCATGTCATCAGACACGTGGCAGAATAGGGGCACGAGCCAGAGGGACAGATGCGACATCCCAGCCGTCCACAATCTTCGCCAGATCGCTGATAGGGCGGCATTCAGCGGCTGTAGCCAAATCAGGGTAAGGCCCGAGGATGGATCCGATGGGACCTCTATCGCTAAAGGCGTCCAACATGATCTGGCCCAACATGACATGCATTTAATGCAATGTGGGCTGATCGGACTGCCAATAAATGCTTTGTGGGCTGAGATGGACCCGCATTTATTACTTTGTGGGCTGATAAGAGCTTCCCTATCAAATCAAGGGATCCACTCCAAAATATCATCCAAAATATCATCTAGAGTCCTCTATAAGTAGGACCACATTCCATAACCAAGGTACGCAACCTACACACTTGAGAGCTGTTACTCTGCCTCTCTTCTTCCTCTCCTTCCTTAGTTCAAGTTCATACACTAACTTAGGCATCGGAGAGCCTTGCGCCGCCCAGGCCAGGGTCCTCTGACCGTTTGTTCTTCCCTTTTAGGCTTTGAGGCAACTGATCTTCCTAATCTCTTTGGATAAGTCCTATCAGGTACCCCTAATCTTGTGAGTCACATTTTTTGCACTTACAATTGGCGCCGTCTGTGGGAAAGTACTATCCCAACCTTCCCAATCTTCCCAAATACCATGCCTCCAAAAGCTAAGAAAGGCAGAGAGTCTTCAAGAGCGATGATCCAGCGACCGAACCCGTCGACGGACGCCCCTCGTTAAGGGCGGTCCGGAGCGGGGCTTGGTCCGTCTACATGCGAGGAACGCCTAGGTTCGCACCTCTTCGTCGAAATTCCCTTCCAAGAGCAAGTTGAGGATTCGTCCCCGGGCGACGAAGTCACGCCTCCCCGACGGGACGAGCGGCGACACGAGCGTCCCCGGAAAGACAAAGGTGTAGCAGTCGACAAGCCACGCCGTCCGCGACACCTCGATGACGGAGGAGATATCGCAGCCCAAAACGCCCTTATCCAGAAGCAGGAGAAAATGAACCGCCAGCTCTAGCAGCAACTGAGAGCAGCAGGAACTGCCTCGTTAACATAGCCCTCCGGGCCCCAAGGCAAGAAGAGAGCAGCCCAGAGCAAGGCAGTCCAGCCCTCCCGCGAGGATTTGAGAGCTTTTCTAGACCAGAACCGTAGTCGGGCCCACAACGAAGCCTCGAGCAATGGTCGAAGCCATCATGGCCGAGACAGCCAAGCTCTCAGCCACCACAGTCGAGGCCATTCGAAGCGAAAATCAGAAGCAATGTCGCCACGGAAGGACGACGAGCAGGAGCGGCTCGATAGGCGAATTAAGCTAGCTCTTCAGCATAACATGGAGATGGCTGTTCTCACCCGAGACCAGCAAGATATTTGCGGCCCCACCGATCTAGGGGCCTCCCCCTTTACGCGGGATATCAAGGAGACTCCCCTGCCCAAGAAGTTCTATGTCCCGCGGTTCGTCCCTTACGACAGAGTCTCGGACCCAACCGCTCACCTCCGACATTTCTCTCAGAGGATGTCCATCTGGGGGAACAAGGGCCACCTCAACTGCAAAATCTTCTCCTCCAGTCTAGGCGACCTCCCCTTGAAGTGGTTCTGCGCCCTTCCGGAGAAGTCTATCTCGAGTTGGAGACAGCTCTAGCTCTCATTCCTGAAGAAGTTCCAGGCTTACAGCGTCGTCCCCAAGACCAATGCTGATATACTTGCCCTAAAGATGAAGCATGGCGAGAGCATCACCCAGTTTGCCCAACGGTTCTGGGCGATTTACAGCCAGATTGAAGTTTCCAAGGACGAAGTGGCGATTTTCGCCTTCCAGAATGCCCTGTTACCAGGGAACGAGCTGAGGAAAGACCTGGCCGGAGACCCGACAACCTCCGTGCCAGCCTTGATGTCTAGAATAAAGCGCTATGTCGCCCGGGAGGACGATGAAATCCGGGCGCGGGAAAGCCACGGCTCGGGACACAAGGATAAGGGCAACCAGCCGCAGCAGAGGGACAAGAAGCCCTACTAGAAGGAAGAGCCGAAACAAGCCTGGGTCTCCAGCTCGGCAAAAGCTCCATCGTCCAGGTCTGGGGGCAGCAGGAAGACCAGCCCTCCTCCCGATGCCTACCAGGCTATTTTTGTCGTCTTCAGGGAGCCGATCCACCAGATTATGAACAACATTAAGAACAGGCCATTCTTCAGCTGGCCTCAGCCGATGCAGAGTGATCCCTCCACCTGTGACCATAGCAGGTTCTGTGCCTACCACAAACAGAATGGGCACAAAACCGAGGAGTGCAGGACCTTGAAGTTTCACCTGGAGAAGCTCACCAAGGAAGGCCACCTGGAGGAATTCGTCAAGGCAGGAGATGCCGGCAGCGGCGGCAGCGACCGGACTCATCAGAGCGCTGATAAGGACCCAGACAGCAAAGAGTCTAAAAAGATCATCAATGTGATCCATCTGGCGCCCTCAGTTCCCTCTCCCTTAGCTAGAGGCAATGCCCAGGCAGGCCTCGCATGGGAAGGAGGTTATGAGAGCCGAGCTCGGACAAGCATCCAAGCGAGCACGGCGCGAGCGCCCGGCTATCTCATTTTCAGATAAGGACCTCGAGGGAGTGCAGGTCCCCCATAATGATCCCCTGCTCCTGACGATGAAGCTGCGAGACTTCATAGTGAAGCGGATCCTCATCGACTCCGGCAGCTCGTCTGAAATCCTCTACTATGGATGATTCAAGAAGATGTGGCTCTCGGAGGCTGATTTGAAGGAAGCTCACACACCTCTGATAGGGTTCAGCGCCAAGCCGGTCTACCCCAAGGGGAGAATCACTCTGGAGACTAGAGTGGGCGGAGCATCGGTGATGACTGACTTCCTAGTGGTGGACGCCCCCTCCCCCTACAATGCCATTATGGGCAGGGCGTGGCTCCACAGGATGGAAACAGTTCCCTCCACTCTCCATCAAAAGCTGAAGTTCGTGTTCGAAGATAAGGAAGGCAAGATGGAGGTGGTTACAGTCGAAGGGGATCAGCAGCTGGCCAGGCAGTGTATGTTGGCCATAGTCCCTGGGGAGAAGGAGCCAGAGCGAGTGAATTTGGCAGAGTTCAAAAGGGGGCTGGACGAGATTGGCCGAGACCCTGACAAGAAGAGTATTGAAGATCTAGCCGAAGTCAGGATCGATCCACTCGACCCTGACAGATTCTTCCTGATCAGCACCCAGCTGCCTGACCACCAAAGAGCCGAGCTCTCAAGATTCCTGATGCAGAACAGAGACGTCTTCGCTTGGACTCCGAGCGAAATGCCTGGGGTTGACCCCGAGCTCATGTGCCACAGGCTGAACGTGGATCCCAACCACAAGCCAGTGGTGCAGAGGGCCCGCAGGATGGGGTTGCAGCAGACGGAAGCGGTGGTCGAAGAAGTCGACAGGTTACTAGAGGTAGGCGCGATCAGGGAGGTCCAGTACCTGGTCTGGCTGGCCAATACAGTGGTAGTGAAAAAGAAAACTGGCAAGTGGAGGATATGCGTAGATTTCACAGACCTTAACAGAGCTTGCCCGAAGGACAGCTTCCCTTTTCCAAAGATTGATCAGATGATCGATGCCACTGCTGGCCATGACAGAATGAGCTTCCTCGACGCTCACAGAGGCTACCACCAGATTCCGATGTTTGACCCAGACGAGGAAAAAACTGCATTCATAACCCCCTGCGGCACTTATTGTTACAAGGTGATGCCCTTTGGGCTGAAGAACGTGGGGGCAACCTATGAGCGCCTCGTCACAAAAATGTTCCAGGCTCAGCTCGGCAAGATAGTCGAAGTTTACATTAACGACATGGTCGTCAAGTCCAAGCAGTCCAGCGACCATCTGGCGGATCTAGCTTAAGTCTTCAGCATCCTCCGAGAATTCAAGCTCAAACTGAATGCCTCCAAGTGCGCTTTCGGCGTCGCTTCTGGCAAGTTCCTCGGAAGCCTAGTAACGCGGAGGGGGATAGAGGCCAACCTGGACCAGATTGCAGCAATCCTGGGAATCCAAAGCCCATCTACTACCAAGGAGGTCCAGAAGCTAACTGGCATGGTTGCAGCACTCGATTTCTTCATCAGCAGATCATCATATCAGTGCCGGCCTTTCTTTCAACTTCTGAAAAAGAATTTAAAGTTTCAATGGACCCCTGAGTGCGACCAAGCATTGGAAGCACTCAAAACTTATCTTTCTTCACCACCTTTACTATCTACCCCAACTCAGGGGGACATATTGTATCTGTATCTTGCGGTCTCGGATCATGCAGTGAGCTCCGTCCTCATCAGAGAGGACGATGGAATACAAAAACAAATATACTATACGAGCAAGATCCTCCTTGATGCCGAGACCAGATACCTTTTACTTGAGAAGCTTGCGCTGGCACTCGTCAGTGCCTTCCGCAAGCTCTCCCATTATTTTCAATCCCACACCATTATGGTTGTCATGGAGCATCCACTCCGATCTATATTCAAGAAAGCTGACTTTTCAGGGCGGATCTCAAAATGGGCGGTCGAATTGGGGCAGTATGACATCCAGTACCGTCCCAGGACTGCAATCAAAGCCCAGAGTCTGGCAGACTTCATTGTAGAGTTCATCTCTCCAAGCTCGGCTAAGACCCAGTCCGGCACCAAATTGGGGGGCATAGGGGATGAGCATGAAGTCACCGAGGTCGAACAACTTTCTCAGAGCCATGTTCCTGTCTCGGCATGGAGGGTCTTCGTCGACGGCTCATCCACCTCCAAGAGAGCTGGCGCCAGCATAGCTCTCCAATCGCCAGAAGGACTGGTCATAGAACAAGCCTTCACCTTAGACTTCAAAGCAACGAATAATGAAGCAGAGTACGAAGCTCTGATAATAGGGCTGAATAGCGCCCGAATCCTCGGAGCCCAGCAATTGGTGGTCTTCAGCGATTCACAACTGGTAACTAGCCAGCTCACTGGAGACTACCAAGCCAGGGATGACAGGAAGGCGGCCTACTTAGCCCTCACGAAGAAACTGCTCGCTCATTCCCAGACAGCCGAGGTCAGGCAAATCTCCAGAGATACTAACACGCATGCTGATGCGCTTGCGAACCTGGCCTCCGCTGTCGAAGTAGGAAAGAAAAGGACCGTTGAGGTTGGATCGATACCGAGATCAAGCCTAGAGCTCCATTCATTTCGGCAAGTCCTATGCGTTGATCTCGGCCCAAGCTGGATGGACCCAATCATCTCTTACCTAAAGGACGACCAGCTCCCCGAAGACAAGAATGAAGCCCACCGAATCAGACTCAAGGCAGCCCGATTCTGGCTATCCCCTGATGGCAACTCTACAGAAAATCCTTCACAGGTCCCTACCTCCAATGCGTCCATCCAAGCAAGGTGGATGACTTTTTGTACGAGTTCCATGAAGGAATCTGCGGAAGTCACATCGGAGGACGATCACTGGCCTACAGAGCTATAAGCCAAGGTTACTGGTGGCCGTATATGCAGAAGGGCGTGCAGGTATATGCCAGGAAATGTGAAAAATGCCAGAAGTTCTCCCATTCTTTTCATCAGCCAGCACAAGACCTGAGTCCCCTCTCTAGTCCATGGCCATTCGCTCAATGGGGGCTGGACATTGTGGGACCTCTCCACCGAGCTCCAGGGAACAACAGATGGCTGATAGTTACTACAGATTACTTCACGAAGTGGGTGGAAGCTGAACCGCTATCCTCCATCATTGAAAGGGACTCTAAGAATTTCGTATGGAAAAACATCATAACGAGGTTCGGCATCCCCAGGATCCTGATTTCGGACAACGGGACTCATTCGATTCCAACTTCTTCAGAGACTTCTGTCAAAAGCATGGCATCAGGAACCACTACTCCCCTCCGGCGTACCCACAGAGCAATGTTCGGGCCGAAATTTCTAACAAAGTACTGCTTGACGGCCTCAAGAATCGATTGGACAAAGCGAAAGGGAGATGGGTAGAGGAGCTCCCCAGCGTGTTGTGGGCATACAGGACAACTCCGAGACGATCCACCTCGGCGACACGTTTCTCTCTGGCCTATGGGATGGAGACGGTCATTCCCTTAGAAATTGGCCTCCCTATCCTGAGAACAGAGCTTGTCGACCATGGCCGAAATGAGATGAACCTGGCGATGGAGCTGGACCTAGCCGACGAGCGCCGAGAAGCAGCGGCCATACGACTGGCCGACTATCAGCAATGGCTAGCCAGATGATATAATGAAAAGGTTAGGGAAAGAAGTTTCTCAGTAGGAGAACTGGTTCTGAAGAAGACCCTGCCAGCTGACAGAGACCCAAATGAAGGCAAACTGGCCCCAAACTGGCATGGCCCGTTCAGGGTGGTCTCAATGGCAGGACGATCTTCTTATAAACTTGAAGACTTGGAAGGCAGGCAGTTGCTGAGACCATGGAATGCATCTCACTTAAAGAAGTTCTATTTCTAAGATGTAATGAAAGTCTCATGATCAATAAAAGCAGCATTTGCCCTGTCATCAATCTGTGCCATCTTATCTGAGTTCGGTAGCTTCGGGTTCATACACCCTGGGATTGGCTTCGGATTCACACATCCAGTCTTCCCTAAACTTTGGGTTCACGCGCCCATGGACTGACTTAGGATTTATACATCCAGTCGCTCCTAAAACCCTGGGTTCATACACCTTGAGACTGACTTCGGATCCACACATCCAGTCTTCCCTAAACTTTGGGTTCACGCGCCCATGGACTGACTTAGGATTTATACATCCAGTCACTCCTAAAACCCTGGGTTCATACAAATGTTAGTTTTATGGACTCAATCCAGTAGATGATATAATAAATTGATTAAATTCTTTATTTATTCATATATTCATGCTACTTTCATGAGATGAATGGTAATTTATTATATACTTGCACATAACCAATACTAAAGACATGATGCTTCATGAGAAGAATTGGGGTCCACAAGTATATTAGATGTAACACATGTGTATGGATGAGATCCACATACGGGAGACATGTGTGACAAATCTTATACTTGAATATCTTCACAACCAGTGATGAGACTGGACATCTCATACTGACAAGGTTGTAGCACTTTGATCACTGAGATAGTGTGATTTGTCTCGATCATCAGAATGAAAGATTCTGGATCATAGTGCTGGTACACTGGATGTATTGAAGGACCATGAGAAGCACCTTATAAACACTGTCTTTACTTTAAGGTCTGCTCTCATAATTCCCTAGCAATAGGCTCTCAATCCTGAGACATTAATGAACTCAAGTTTCTATCTATTCATTTGCTTTGAGTCACCAATGAGTGAGGCCAACTGTAGGTCAACACCTCGGTGATTTGGGTATGTGGTAGTAGAGCTGTGGGAACATTTAATGGTCAAGATGGAATCTATCTCTAATATCCCCTTGTGCCAATTAATGGATTTATCATTAGTAAGTGCGCACCCATTCCGATTAAGAGTTAATTGGAAAGGTACCTATTGATCATTATAATTAATTGGGGCTCAAGGATAAATAAGATATGGATCTAGTTTGGAAGACAGGTCCAATTGATCCATGGATATTGATAGAGGGGTCTATTTGTGGTAATGTGGAAGTTTAGGGTCTTCTATGTAATATTCCTAAGACTGGAGTTCAATTGCATTTATATAGTGGAGTTATTTGCAATTAACTGTGGGCCCGGATTACACATGAGATGTGGGTCGCGAGTCCCAGTTGGAGCCAGCTTTCTAAGGAATCCTCAGTGGTCCCCACGCTAGCCCAATTATTAGAAAGTATCTAATTCTAGTAGAACTCTAAAAGGAAAGTTACTATTTCTACTTGAAGTAAGACTTCTAATAGTGGTAATAGTAGACTTACTAATTTTAGTAGAAGTGAGACTTCTATTTTAATTATGAAGGAATTGGAAAGTTACTAATCATATTTGAAGTGAGACTTCTAATTATGATATGGTAAGTTACTAATTAATGGAAGTAAGACTTCTATTGTATTTAGTAAAGAGGAGGCAACTTGCAAAAGCTATAAATAGAGGAGAAGAGGGCTGGACGTCTAAGCATCTATTCTTGCATTGGGATTCACGCCCAAGGCCCCTAGAGCAAGTGTTGCTCGAGTTTTTCCTCTCACTCCCTCTTCTAGTTCTCTTTCTAGTTCCTCCCTAGAGTTCCTAGTAGTTTTTCTCTTGGAGATCCCACCATCTTCTTGAGAAAAAGGAGAATCTAATACGGGTCATAGCGTGGAAGATCAAGAGGTCTTGGAGATCTCTATTTGATTAGTGAAAGCATTTTATCATCAAAGAAAGACGCAACTTCTCCATTAGAGCACAACCGAGCTCCAAAGGTATAATCTACTTCCTTGCATGTTGTAGATTTATTTGTAGCTTATATGTTGCTGGTTCTATCTTTTAGATAGATTGTATTTATTGATCATGATGGCCGAGATTGAGGACTTGAATCTTGGACTGGGTTTTATAGCCTTCTGGATAGTTGATCCCTGCGTCAAGTGGGTCAAAAGTTTTTGAAACCTATACTAGAGGCCCACCCTATTTCTAACACATACACCCTGGGACTGACTTCGGATTCACACATCCAGTCTTCCCTAAATTTTGGGTTCACGTGCCCATGGACCGACTTAGGATTTATACATCCAGTCGCTCATAAAACCCTGGGTTCATACACCCTGGGACTGACTTCGGATTTACACATCTAGTCTTCCCTAAACTCTGGGTTCATACACCCCCCGAGATCGATCCCGGACTCAGGCTCGCGCAGCCTAGATCCTCGAGACTCTGGGTTCATCTCGGCTAATAGCAGTATTTGAAAGACGAAGCAGTGCAAGCACAGAAGTGCAGAAAAATAGCACAAAAAAGAAGAAAAGAGCAGTGCAAGCGCATAAGTGCAAAAAAAGCAGCACAGAAATGTAGAAAAAAGCAATACAAGCACAGAAGTGCAGAAAAATAGTACAGAAAACCAAAAGAATGCAAAGATACAGAATACCATTCCTTTAGAAACTTCATTTTTTATTACATGGGTTACAGAAAGAAAAATAAATACAGTAAGGAGGCTCGCAGTCCTCTAAAAACAGAAAATGAAGGGCAGCTTGGAGGTCTTGATCTTCACCGGCCCGCTGCTTGGAGGTTCTGATCTTCACTAGTCCGCAGCCCGGAGGCTTCTCGATCGGGTGCTCCGTGCCAGGAGCTCTACAATACCCTATGGTTAGTCAGAACATAGTTTGCAAACAAGTTCAAGCTCCTGGTCCACAGCTTGGAGATCTTCAGCCCGAAGGCTTCTCGATCTGGTCCTGAATGCCACACAGGACCCTGCAAGATCAAGACAAGACCCTGCAGGGTCAAGTTGGCAACCAACTCCCAGCCGCATCGACAGGAATTGATATCCTCGCAGCCGCATAGGCGGGAGTTGACCGTGGACCAGCATTCAGAGAATGCGTGGTCCACGGGGACCGTCTTCAGAGAACGCGCAGACCACGACTTCCGGCGACAGCCCCTCCCAGAGGAAGCTGTCTTCGGTCGAAGAAGGTTTGGTCAGAGCGAAGGTTCCTAAACAAGTTCTACAGGGAGAGACTGCCAGAACGTCTGGCAGATGCGGACAAGTCCTCATCACCGTGAGAAATAAAAAAGAAGAAGGGTCACTAGTTCAAGTTCTTTTTCTCTCCCATGGCAGGCTTGCTGCCTCTATTTATAGAAGGAGGAAAGGCTCGGTAATCAAAGACCCATCAATGAGGCGAGGTCTCCAATGCCTCGCGTGGAGCGCAAGTCTTCTACAAGTTGACTAACGGCTCCGATGGTGACACGTGGAGCCATCTGCTCGTTTTTCGCATCGGCCGTACCGCTGAACTTACTGCTATTTATGAGCCTCAGAATGCAGGATATCGATGCAGATAACCATGAAGACCGTTCGGTACTCTCTCCAACTGAAGACTCTCACGTCACGTCACAGCACTCAGCAGAATTAAAGAACAAAGAGCCGAACTCAAAAAGAATAAACTTTGCGTTTTTCATTCCAAGTGAAAGAGGTTACAAGCTGGAGATTATAAGCCGGTCCACATTGCATTTCAAAAAGACAGAAAAACTACAAGTCTGAAAGCAGGAAAAGTACAAAAAGCTATAAGGGCTTCGGCGACTCAACCAGCACTATCATGGTCTCTGATGGACTGGCGGTCTCGGCGACAACCACGGCCTTCTCTGGCGCATCACCCGTAGGAGGGGCAGAAGGAGCGTCGCCGCAAATGATGCAGCTGGAGCATCACCAACTGAAAGGATAGGTGGAGCGCCATCCGATATAGGATCAGCAGCGGGAACATCAGCCTTGGTACTCTCAGTCTGCAGAGTGGAACTCGGCTCGGATTCTGGGCCAGAGTACTTCGACAGGTTCTGATAGACCGGGTGGTCTTCAGGAACCCCCGCTCGCTTCAGTGCGGCCAGGCACCCCTCCTCGAACAGAATGGAGGTGATCTCCTCCACCTATTTCTCGTACTCCTCTGTGGCCTGGTCCACCCCCTTCTGAAAGGAAGATTGGGCCTCAGCCTGTAGTGAGGACTTGAGGTCAGCGTTCTCCTTCTTCAGCCGCTCGACCTCGGCGTACCGAGCCTTCAGTTTGGCATTTTCTTTCTGAAGCTTCTCGACTTCGGCACACCTAGCTAGCACTTCAGCACGCTGCCTCATTGACTCTGCCGCCGAATCAGCCTTCGCTCTGGCCAGCTCCGTCTCTAGCTCGGGCAGCCTTTTTGTCTTGACCCATATCTCACCCCTCAATTGATGGGTTGTCGAGGTGAGATCAGTAATGCTGACCAGCGCCACGTCCAGCTGTCCAATTGCCTCGGCACTGTTCTTCCTCAGGTCCGCCAGCTCTTTCTTCAATTTATCCCTCTCAGACTCTAGTTGGGTGATCCTGGAGACGTTCTTGTCGCTCCTTTCTACTACCAACTGGAGCCTCTCCACATTCTGCAAAAGAAAACAAGTCAGATGAAAGCAGCCGAAATGAAATACATCAAAAGAGCATCAAGAATACTTACCAGGAGAGCAGCCTGGATCGCCGAGCCCATCAGACTCTCGTTGTCATACTTCGCGTGCTGCTCCATGTCACGCGGCAGGGCACAGGCTTTGGCGAGGGCCCCGATGACGAGAGAATTCCCCTGCACCCGGTCCTCCACATTTAAAGGTTTCCCGGGCTGAGTCTCCAATCTAGGCCTCCACGCTGCTGGGGCAGTGCGAGGTCCGGAGGCCGATCCGGACCCTTGCCTTGCAGTGACGCTGAGGTCACGAGCGGTCTCGGCAGCAGCCCAGCTCACTGGCGCACTCTTCTCAGGCGGAGCCTTGCCTCCGGAAGCACGCACAGGCGTCTTGCTTTATAGGGCCTCTTTAGCCCCTGAGTCTTTCTCCCCCGCCTTGGACCTCTTCCTAGGCGGAGACCCCTCTCTCGGGCGATCCGGTGAGCGCCTCCGCGCTCCCTCGCTCGGTATAGTGGCAGGGGCAGAAGTAACAACAGCACCCCCCGAGCCTGGAGCCACACGGGTACTGGCAGTTGAAGGCATTGCAGAAGAAGAGGATCCGCGCCTAAACTTGGCCGCCAGATCCTTGGTTTCTGGCACTCTTGAGCTGCCCTCCATCCTTTCTTCCTGGTCAGATGTGTAAGCCTCCACGGCCTCCCTTAGACTCGGAGACCCCGAACTGGAAGAAGTGGATGCCTCAGCGCCAGACGCAGCTCGGCTCGCAGCAGGATCAATTAGAGGAACGCTGCAGGCACGGCCACAGTAACAGGAGGGAGATCAGGCTGCAGCTCGTCCTCTGACACCGCCCCAGTCCTCCTGTAATGGCCACGGTACCTCGGCGTGTACCATAACAGTTTCCAGGCCGATCTGTTCTCGTGCCCGGCTTACTTTTCGACCTTCCTGTGGTCGGCGACGTTCTTTTTCCAACCGTCGCTTACCACCCGGCGCTGCCTTGCTCGCAGTTCTGCACAGAAAAGAACAAAAGTCTCAGTTCGGCAATACAAAAGTTAACAAAAGGAGCAGAATGAAGAGCCGGTGTTTACTTGGGACGGCCCCGAGATGGCGAGGGACCCTGAGCGTCCTGTCTTCACCAGCGCCGAACTCCCATTGCCCCGAAACACAGAAAAGATCTTCCTCAGCATTTTTGCCAGAATCTTCCAAGGCCAGGACGAAGCCCTTTCGGAGCTGCTTCACCCGAAGATAATAGTTGTCTCCCCCAGCCTTGCAGATGTCATATACGTCCTCGATATCATGGACGCCCAAGTTGATCCCCAAGATCTCGTTCAATTTCGCCGTGCCCATGATGACTTTGAAGCCATTGGGCATCAGCTGGCTAGGGGTGATGGACCAGGCGCTAAGGCAGGCTCTAAGTAGGGGATGCAGAGGGAATCTGACCCCGCCCTCGATCACAGAGATCAAAGGGAACGGCATCCAGCCGCTGGACTAGCAACGCAGGGCGTGGTCGCATAGAGTCGCCGGCCTGAGGCGGACCCCCTCCGGGATATTGAACGTCACCCTAAACCTAGCCATGCCCTCAGACGTATCTAACTGAAACCTATGGGTGGCCATCTCTACAGCCTAGGAGAAGAAGGCTAAAAGAAACCCTAAAGGCGGAAACCCTAAAAAAGATAAGGGCACGAAGTCACTTACTGAAATAGAAGGGCGAATCAGGAATCAGTCTGGGCACGCCTTATGGTCGTCCTCGCCAAAGCACTATGGAAAGGTCTTGAGAAGACAGACGAAGACCAAAGCAGGATTCAAAGGCCAGAGCAGGAATCAAAGGCAGGAGCAAAGAAAATCAGAAGAGAATATAAAGAAAGCAGAACGGAGGAAGACAACCCTATTTATAGGGGAAGGAAGCGCTCTTTGGGCACCATTTAAGAATTCGAAAAGACAAGTTTCGCGATCTGCGCCTGTCTCATCAATTTGACGGCACGATCAATAAGGAAGTGACGCGTGTAGCCACCGGTTCATTTCCCGGGGCGAACAGGACGCAACATTTATTGCCTTGGAGAAGTCGAACCGGTGCCAAGCAATGATCAAAGCATCTCCAAATGGACTCTCTAGCTTCCGACCCCTAAAGGCTGGAGCCCTTAAGAAGTCACAAGCTAGGGGACAATTGTGTGGGGAGATTTTCAAGACACTAGGATTATACTAATCTCGGCTATAAGATGTCAATTAGCACTCTCACGTGCCATCCAGACATGCCTTGGCTGCCGGGACAGAGGCTTCAGCCGAAACCAGACTGACTTTGGCTAATAGCGCCGAGCTCGGCTACCAAGGATCGACTTCGGCGGAGAGCCTGACCTCGGCCGAAGGAGCCGGGACGGAAGCCGAAATAAAGAAGAATCCCCTCTCACGCCCCACGCCCGCCACGTCATCAGACACGTGGCAGAATAGGGGCATGAGCCAGAGGGACAGATGCGACATCCCAGCCGTCCACAATCTTCGCCAGATCGCTGACAGGGCGGCATCCAGCGGCTGTAGCCAAATCAGGGCAAGGCCTGAGGATGGATCCGATGGGACCTCTACCGCCAAAGGCGTCCAACATGATCTGGCCCAACAAGACATGCATTTAATGCAATGTGGGCTGATCGGACTGGCAATAAATGCTTTGTGGGCTGAGATGGACCCGCATTTATTACTTTGTGGGCTGATAAGAGCTTCCCTATCAAATCAAGGGACCCAATCCAAAATATCATCTAGAGTCCTCTATAAATAGGACCACATTCCATAACCAAGGTACGCAACCTACACACTTGAGAGCTGTTACTCTGCCTCTCTTCTTCCTCTCCTTCCTTAGTTCAAGTTCATACACTAACTTAGGCATCGGAGAGCCTTGCGCCGCCCAGGCCAGGGTCCTCTGACCGTTTGTTCTTTCCTTTCAGACTTTGAGGCAGCTGATCTTCCTAATCTCTTTGGATAAGTCCTATCAGGTACCCCTAATCTTGTGAGTCACATTTTTTGCACTTACAATAACTTTCAATCAACTACACAGAAAGATAAACGAAGAAACTGGTTGGGAGCTTCATAATGAGCTTATAAATATGCAATATCAGTATCATAATAGCCGAAGCTTCACGTTCATAACCATAAAAGGGGATGATGATCTCCATCGGATGTTCATATTATTCCAAAATGGAAGTCAAGCTATATTTATGTATTTGCATACAAATAGTGAAGCAGGTGCAAGTCGACAACCATCACACCTAAGGTCACGCTCGGCCTAGCAGCCAGCGAGGGCATAGACCATCATTCAATTTGAACAGGTGCCACCACAACTCATCATAACAAATGTAGTAACTGTTGATTTGTTTAATATCTTCTTTTAATCATGTTACTGCTTGTTTTATGATATGGTGATTCACGCAGGGGGAATTCAATGACATATACAAATACCAAAAACTGTCACAATGGTGAAAAGGATACATGTGGCCCTTCAACAAGAGACGATTTTTATAGGTTTGATTCGCTCCACATCTGATTTGATAATACTATGTAATTTATATATGATTGACTGTTTTCCATGCAGATGCGACGTGTCATTTTCTCCTATTTGAAGCCAGATTGACCTAAACACGCCTATTATACCACGTGCACAACGACAAGCTGGACTGCCTAAAAAAAATAGAATTCGTACAGAGGACAGACAAAAGCAGCAAGTCACGTGTTCCAATTGTCGCCAGGGCATAATCGAAAGAGATGTCGTTACCCACCTGCCCGCCAGTAGTTATGTGCATCAATAGGCTCAAAACCTTTTGTATGATTGTCTGTCTAGTCCTGTCTATCTGTGACTACTTCGTAGAAACAAATGATACATTTTGTATATATTGAAGCTGTTGCTTGATGAGTCTTTAAGACTATGTATAGTTTTATAATGGATATAAGCATGCACTATTTCAGAATGGGCATTTAGTCTGGGTTTGTTGATTTTCAATGTATTTGTAGAAAGTAAGAATTGGAACATGGTATTTGTCCATTCACAATGTGTACTTAATAAGCTAAGAAGTATCAAAATGTGTATCTAGTTAGAGTTTTGTTTTTTGATTTAGTTTTTTGTTATGAGATGCTTTCTCTACCATTTTAGAAACCTTCCTCCCCTGTTCACAACCTTCACATTAATGTCCATTGATAATGTGTATTTACCTGCCAAGAAGTATTCATAATGTATATTTTTGTTCATTTCTTTCTTGACATTTTTTTATTCGATGCTTTATGTGCCATTTGATCACAACCTATAACGACTGACAAGTTGATATGATCCTCACATGGGAATGTCCATTCATCAGTTGTTATTTAATCAAACAACATTCAAAGGGTATATCTTACTTCAATATTTTTATTTTGTTTGTTTTTTTTTTGGATGCTTTCTGTGCCATTTTAGAAACCTTCCTCTCCTAACAAGGTCATATGGGTGAAAGCTCAACACATGGAGTTGTCCATTCACTAATGATAATTTTAATCTCACAACATTCAAACAAATGTGTATCTTAGTTTTGCTTGTTTTTTTTTTTCTTTTTTCTTTTTTTTTTCTTTTTTTTTCTTGTTATGAGATGCTTTCTGTGCCTTGACAAAACCTTCCTCTCCTGACACTATCATAAGGTGAAAGCCCAATACATGGAATTTTCCATCTCACAATTGTTATTTTAATCTTACAATATAAATAATTTATATCTTACCAGAGAGCACACTCATCACTGCACTGTCTTCTCTTCACCATACATGAAGCACTCACATTGAACCATCTTAATTTATGTGCACTTGAAGTGTTGTATTGGGTCTTAAATCACCTGCATGTTCACATCTAACACCTTCTGGCATTCAAGTGCACACTCACATTCACAATTCACACCTCAGGTCACATCTACAGATGAAGTGTTGGACATGCACTTAAATCACCTGCACATTCACATTTGTGCACCATCTTCTATTCACCTACACATGAAGTGTTCAAAATTCACAAAAAAAGTCATATGCACATTCATTCAGTGGAGGACACTATCTTAAATTACCTACACATGCACATCAAGTGTGTACAGTCTCTTCTCTTCACCTAGAATTTACATTCACAATGCAGTAGCAGATCAAACAACAAATTTGGATGAAATTCAGCCTACTGACTATTGTGAATCAACAATCGATGAAGAAATAGGGACTTTAAAATATACCCCACACAATATCAAAGATAAACCTCTAGATAAGTAGGTTGATCGTCTCAATTAAAAACCAGAACATTTAGGGTTTTCTAAACCCACAAACAGAGAAAAATAGAGAGAAGGAAAAAAAGGAAAGAGAATACCAGATCTCGCTAAAAGAGAGAGGGAATAAGGATTACCAGGTTCAGCAGGGGCGACTGCAACGACGACAAGCTCAGAACGGCCAGATTGTGAAATAATGGTGGCCAAAATCCCTAGTTGATGGAGACAATGGAGACGATGATGCTTCGTCGACGTCAAACGTGTTGGGATTGGTGTATGCCCTAAAGCCCACTAGCTGCACTCTCATCTTTTGTTACTGGATATTTACTGGTTATTTAATGGAATGACTCTTTTCTGCTTAAACATGTATATATGTATGGTTGTATAAGGCCCATTGTTTCTAGTAAATGAATCAGGTGTGTAGTGTCTACACATAGATAGGTCTAATTCATGGACACTGGAAACAACATATTTGTTCATAACTGAGAGATGGAGCTGGGCACTTCATCTTGGAATAAGTTATAATGAGAGACTCTCTTGAATTCAGGGTGACTTACCTAAGTAATGGGAGGACTTTCCTGGATTTATCTCATTAGTGCATATGCAATGCATTGAACAGGACCATGGTAGGTGTGATTTCTAAAATAGTACTATCACAGAGAGAGATCAAGTCACCTCATGCTACTGAGTGACCAGTTCTCTTAATCTTGAGCATTTGTGGATGAACTGACGAAGTCAAGTTCTTGTGCTTTAATTCACTATGGGTGAGATTCTTTTTATGAGTCAACAACTCTGTGTTTTGGGTACTCGGACTTGATCAGTTGGGACGTGCAGATGCAATATAGAATCTATGCCATCTAATGATGGAATGATCGTCTCCTTAGAATTATCCGATTAATCATCAAAATCTAAGATCTTAGTATATGGATGTTCCATATGGATATTGAACTTGTGGGTCGCTTCCTGGACCAATAGAATGATATCCGGATGATGATTATATTAAAGATATGAAGTTCTAAGGTTTAGATGTAATCGAGAAGGTTGATAGTACATGTGATAACCTGACTCGATTATGGATGTTACATAGAGGGGCATTCCGGTCATTACACTTAGTAGGTCGAAGACAACTGTCATTTTATGACAAGCTTACTATATTATATATTTGTCCCTGGAGTTCAACCATAACTCTTTAGTGGAATGAGTTAAGGTTAAAATGGTCTTTATGTTACTATGGGTTTAGCATGGACATTTTGGTCATTTTAGGAGCTAATGGCAGATATGTCTTTTGGTCCCTTCTCTAGTCACTTTCCAAGATTGGCATGGTTTCCTAAAATGTTTAGATAACATTTGGATGAATTATTTTAATGCAAAAATAATTTTGAGTTTAAATTCAAATTGGCCTTTGATGGCATACATGAATTTAATTCTAGATAAATTATTAGTGGGCCATGGCGTGCATTATCTTGTGGGACGTCCATAATGGGATTTCCATGGGTAAGGTTTCCAATTTCGAGTAGGTCTCTCTACTTGGAAGATTGGACTCCTCTTTGGATTAGTTTTCCTATAAGAAAGTTTCTTTTTTTGATTAGAAACTTAAATTAGTAAGTGTTGTACAACTAGGATTATTAATTGCCAAAGTTTTTGGGAAGTTCCTTAGTTTCCTTTTCTAATTGGAGTGTTTCTAAAAGGAAATAAATCTTTAGATTATACTTTCCTTTTAAGAATCTATGAGAATTAGAAGAGATAGCTTTTTAGGATAGCAATCCACAAAGTTTCTATAAAAGGAACCTTGCACCCCCTTGGACGTCCAACACTAAGAGAGCCACAAAGAGACCCACACGTCCAGCCTTTGGTTCTTTTCTTCTTCATTGAAGAAAGTTTAAGGTCTGATATTTTTCCTTAGAAAATATTTCCCAAATCCCTAGATTAAGATCCCACCATCTTAGCCAATCAGATTTGGAAGTGAGATTGAGAAGAAGATCAAAGGCAATACTACTGCAAAAAATTCCAGCAATTTATTTGCTAATTGTAAGTCTGAGTTCGGCCCTTTGGATCTATTATTTCAGAGATTTGAAGTCTACAAATCTTCGAGGTAATAGTCTTCTTGGTTCTCCTTAAATTATACACTTGTTGGTCATGAATTCATGGAGTTATTAAGCGATCACTATGGCTGATTTATGCTGCCCAAATCAGATTTTTTAAAATCTGTCATGTTACAAATCAGCCATGAACGTCTTCCGCTAGTGATGTTCAGATCTGAATCGCAGTTTCTTTCAGTGGTATCAGAGGCACTCCATGTGAAATCATGATCCCATGTTGTGTATAATTAATCCTAGATTGATTATGGGCATGGTGGCACCCTACTAAAGTTATGTTGTGATGCATGTTGTGTGCAAGTTTCATTAACATTGCTGGAATTTATTTTCCAGATTTGTTTAATGATGCACATAGTGTGTTTGCATGCACTAACCTCTTTGTTTGCAGCCATGTATTGCATCCTTGATGGTTCGCATGATTGTTATGTGGATTTTGATGTTTTTTCTTTAGTTGGAAAGTGTACGATTGGGCGTTTAGCAATCATAGGAAGTTGTAATTCGTTCTTTACTTTTATTCCAACTAGTCTTGATGTAAGCTTTCTTAAAAAGCATAGGTATCTCCAATGTAATTTTGGGTTTTTGCTTTTTATGGGTTTGCTTGTATAAATTTAATTTATTGGAACAAGCAAGAACAAGAAAGTTTCAAGCAAGGTTGCAAGTAACCGGATTCCTTAGTGGTGGAGGAGACAAGACTTCTTGGTGAAAGATGAGATCTATTCTTGATGTCCTAGTTCAATAAGGATTAGAAGTCCGAAGAGCAGGGAGCCATCAAGGATTGCATACTTTTATTTGCTCTTATATATGGAATGCATGGATGAATGCTTTATATAATTGCTATAATTGTCACCTAGAAACATGGCCACCATTAGGTTCAAAAATTGGCATCTTTTTATATTAGATTGTTTTTTAGTTTGGCAAATTGTTTTAAACGAAACTTAGACCAGCACCTTCTAGATTGTCTAAGGTCTAAAATTGAATAGGGTTTAGTTTATCTTGGTACCCTTGGTTTCCAAAAGAGGCTAAACTAAAATCTAATTAGATGTTACCTATGGGTTTCCATAACCCAAGATAGGTTTTTGATTCTTTAAAGGGATTTTCTCAAATGTTTTAAAGCAAAGGTTATTTATTTTTAAGGTGACTTAAGTCATTAAGTCATAAATTTAATTAACCAAGTTTGCTAGATTTAAAAGAGCTTTTGAGTAAAACAATGTAAAGGTCAAAAAGTATAAACCCTAGTGATAAATAATCAAGTGGGAGAGGGGTTTTGGAAAGACCCCACGGCCTTCCATTTTCGGTTCATGTTATCTCATTAAGGTGTTAGTAGGAGCGGCCATCCCTTCGGTGGAGTTCTTTACTAAAGATCACTTCTATAGAATGTCAATGAAGTGTTGGTGGGAGTGGCCATCCCTTCGGTGGAGCTCTTTACTAAAGGTCACTTCTAGAATGGATAAAAGTCTCTTCCCTTCGGAGGACTTAATCATAGACATTCTGGGAAATTTCATAAGAGATGGTAAAACACTTGACATAAGACAGTAATGACCTCTCCTTAGGAGTTATGGGTTATTTGTCATATGAGGCCAAACCAATCAGTGATTGGACTACCACTGGATATGTGTATCCAGATAGTGATAATCCAAATAAGCATATCTTAATTCAACGTGACTGTAGGCTCGGCCATCCCTTCGATGGAGGGTCTATGAGGAGGTTGAAACACTGATACATTATGATTGGGGTTGAATAATGTAAAAAGTTTTATGCTTTATTTTTCCTTTTATAACAAGCACCATATGCATATTACATATATACTGCATGTCTAATTATAAACCGTTTCATATCCAGAGAGAGATGGGTAAAGATTCTTTTAGTCCGTTGATGTGCATTCTTCGTGAGAACAAACTGACTGGCCCTAGCTACGTAGATTGGAAGAGAAATCTTGACATAGTACTCACTGCTGAGGAGTACAAGTATGTCTTGTTGGAAACCTGTCCTGATATTGATGCTAATTCTACTAATGACCAATTAGAGGCTGAAAGGAAATGGAAGAAAGCGAATAGCATGGCTAAATGCTACATGCTCGCTTCCATGTCCAACGTGTTGCAAACATAGCACGAGCATATGGACACAGCCTATGAAATCATGATGTCCTTGTCTGAGATGTTCGCAGGCAAGAGTAGGCCAGCTAGGCAAGCTGCTATGAGGACTATCATGAATACTAGGATGGCTGAGGGAACACCTGTCAGAGAGCATATGCTCAAGCTGATGGATTGTTTCAATGTAGCTGAGATCTAGGGGCTGGGATTGATGCAGAGAGTCAAACTGATATGATTCTCGAAACTCTACCGGACTCTTTCAATCGGTTCAAGCTCAATTTCAATATGAGCAAGATGGACATGACACTACCTGAGTTAATTAAAGAACTCCAGGCGGCGGAGGCCATCATGAAGCCCAAAGCCCAAACTCATTTTTTCCAGTCTTCCTCTAAACTAAACCCGAAAGGGAAGAAGTTCAAGAAGAAGCAGAATAAGGGAAAAGGGCAGAAAAAGGACAATACTGGCAAAAAGAAGGACAAGGGTACAGATGGAAAGCCCAAAGGGAAATGCTTCAAGTGTGGCCTCAAAGTCATTGGAAGAAAGATCGTCCCAAGTTCCTGGCCTCAGTAAAGAAAGGCACATCTTTTTCATACTACATTGAAACTTGTCTAGTGGTTGATTCTACTGACTCATGGATAGTAGACTCAGGAGCCACTAATCATATCTGCAATTCATTGCAGGGGTTTCAGATAATGCAGAGGATTCAGAAAGGAGAGTTTGCCTTTAGAGTCGGAACTGGAGCTAAAGTTTGGGCAATTGCAGTAGGAGTTGTTACCTTACATTTTCCATGTAATAGGATATTAGTTTTAAATAATGTTTTCTATGTTCCGGACATGAGGAAGAATTTAATTTCAGTTTCCGGACTCATTGAATTTAATTATTCAGTTTCTTTCCATTCTGGTATTGATATAAGTAGAGATGGAAATATTATATGTTCCGGTAGAATACATGACAACTTATTTTATATATATCCTATTGCTCCCTCACTGCATAATGTACAACAAGAAAACTCAACTTCCATTAAGAGGAAGGTATCTTCAATCAATGACACATATCTTTGGCACTTACGTTTGGGTCACATTAACCTAAAACGAATTCAGAGGTTGGTAGAAGATGGGCCTTTGAGCTCATTAGATTTCGAACCTTTTCCTCAGTGCAAATCTTGTCTCAAGGGAAAGGTGACCAAAAGGTCATTCTCTGGAAAGGGACTAAGGTCAAAGGAGTTGTTAGAATTGATTCACACTGATGTGTGTGGTCCTATGAACAAACCGGCTCGAGGAGGGTATGAGTATTACATCACCTTCACCGATGATTATTCTAGGTATGGATATGTATATTTAATGCGACGCAAGTCTGAGGCGTTTGATAAGTTCAAGCAATTCAAGGCTGAGGCGGAGCTACAACTAGGGAAACATATCAAAGCCCTTCGTTCTGATCGAGGTGGCGAGTACCTCCTGGGTGAGTTCAAAGAGTACTTCACACAACATGGGATTGTGTCTCAGTTGTCTGTACCGGGTACACCCCAGCAAAATGGTGTGACGGAGGGAAGAAACTGTACCCTTCTTGATATGGTGAGGTCCATGATGAGTCATGCAACCCTACCTATATCTTTTTGGGGATATGCTCTAGAAGCAGCAGCATACATTTTAAATCGGTACCTTCTAAATCAGTACCTAGGACACCCCAAGAAATGTGGACAAGTCGAAAACCTAGTCTAAGACATATCCACATTTGGGGTTGTTCGGCCTACGTACTGAATGATAAAGCTACCAAGCTGGAACCCAGATTGGAAATGTGCTACTTCATTGGGTATCCTAAGGGAACAAGAGGTGGCATCTTTTATCATCCAAAGGAGCAAAAAGTGCTAATCAGCACTCATGCTAGGTACTTGGAGGATGATTGTATGATGCACCAAGAGCTTAGTTGTAAA
This sequence comes from Litsea cubeba, assembly GCA_012931725.1. NCBI lineage: Eukaryota > Viridiplantae > Streptophyta > Magnoliopsida > Laurales > Lauraceae > Litsea > Litsea cubeba. The sequence continues at coordinate 69,064,003 of CM022947.1, forward strand.
GAAACCCTTGAGGAGATTCTTCCGGGATCTCCTATAACATCTGTACAAGATCCTGAGATAGTAGATGAACAAGATATTCCTTTTAACACTTCGGACCTCGTCGTAGTGGGAGAATTTCTAGACAGCCAGAAAGATATCTAGGAGTGTCTTTTAAGACAGACTCTGAAGATCTGGTTGAGGATCCTGCTAGTTATGATGAAGCAGTAATGGATATAGATGCTGACATGTGGCAGCAAGCGATGAAATCAGAAATGGATTCTTTGTATTCCAATCAAGTCTGGGAACTTGTAGATGCACCTGAAGGGATTAAACCCATAGGGTGCAAGTGGATCTACAAGAGGAAGAAAGGAGTGGATGGGAAAGTGGAAACCTTCAAAGCAAGACTGGTGGCGAAAGGATATACTCAGAAAGAGGGTATCGATTATGAGGAAACCTTTTCACTAGTGGCTATGCTTAAGTCCATAAGGATTCTCTTAGCCATCGCATGTCATTATGACTACGAGATATGGCAAATGGGTGTCAAGACAGCTTTTCTTAATGGAAGTCTTGACGAATGCATCTATATGATGCAACCAGAGGGCTTCATTGCTAGTGGCCAAGATAACATGGTTTGTAAACTTAAGAAGTCCATTTATGGACTTAAGCAAGCATCTAGAGCATGGAACATCAAGTTTAATCAGGCAGTCAAATCTTTTGGCTTTGATCAAAACATTGATGAACCATGTGTGTATAAAAAAGGAAGTGGAAAAGCAGTTGCATTTTTGGTTCTGTATGTAGATGACATATTATTTATAGGAAATGATGTAGGTTTATTGTCATCCACAAAGGTTTAGTTATCCTCTCAATTTCAGATGAAGGATTTGGGTGAGGCCAGCTATATCTAACGGATCAAGCTTTTGCGAGATCTCAAGAATAAAATGTTAGCCTTATCCCAATCTTCATATATTGAGAAGATATTGGTCAAGTTTAACATGCATGACTCCAAGAAGGGCCTCCTACCTTCTAGACATGGAGTACCACTGTCTCGAGATCAATGTCCAAAGACATATGAAGAGATAGAGAGCATGAGGAGAGTTCCATATGCATCCGCTGTTGGAAGTCTCATGTATGCTACGTTATACACTAGACCAGATATTTGCTTTGCCGTTGGCATGGTTAGCAGATATCAGTCAAACCCTGGACCTATGCATTGGACAACTATTAAGAATATATTCAAGTATCTTCGGAGAACGAAAGATTATATGCTAACCTTTCGAGCAGATGATCTAACGCCTTTGGCGTAAACAGACTCTGATTTCCAATCTGATAGGTGATGCCGAGAAAGTCTACTTCAGGGTACGTCTTTACTCTGTCAGGAGGGGCTATATCATGGAGAAGTGTCAAGCAATCCTGTACTGCTGATTCTACCATGGAAGCCGAGTATGTGGCGGCATCGGAAGCTGCGAAGGAAGCAGTATGGCTCAGAAAATTCCTATTGCAATTGGGAGTTGTTCTTGCAGTGCAAAAACCGATTGTCATATACTGCGATAACACTGGTGCTGTAGCACAGTGCAAAGAGCCCAGGAATCACAAGAAAGGCAAGCACATTCAGAGAAAGTACCACTTGATCCGGGAATTCATTCAGGATGGAGAAATAGTGGTGGAGCATATTGCTTTGGCGAATAACTTAGCTGACCCATTCACTAAGACTCTTACTGAGAAAGTCTTTACTTATCATGTTGAGTCTATGAGTGTTAGGTTAGGAAGTAGTGATCTTTAGTGCAAGTCGGAGTTTGTTGGGATTGGTGTATGCCCTAAAGCTCACTAGCTACACTCTCATCTTTTGTTACTAGATATTTACTGGTTATTTAATGGAATGACTCTTTTCTGCTTAAACATGTATATATGTATGGTTGTGTAAGGCCCATTGTTTCAAGTAAATGAATCAGGTGTGTAGTGTCTACACATAGATAGGTCTAATTCATGGACACTGGAAACAACATATTTGTTCATAACTGAGAGATGAAGCTGGGCACTTCATCTTGGTATAAGTTATAGTGAGAGACTCTCCTGAATTCAGGGTGACTTACCTAAGTAATGGGAAGACTTTCCCGGATTTATCTCATTAGTGCATATGCAATGCATTGAATAGGACCATGGTAGGTGTGATCTCTAAAATAGTACTATCACAGAGAGAGATCAAGTCACCTCATGCTACTGAGTGACCAGTGCTCTTAATCTTGAGCATTTGTGGATGAACTGACGAAGTCAAGTTCTTGTGCTTTAATTCACTATGAGTGAGATTCTTTTTATGAGTCAACAGCTCTGTGTTTTGGGTACTCGAACTTGATCAGTTGGGACGTGCAGATGCAATATAGAATCTATGCCATCTAATGATGGAATGATCGTCCCATTAGAATTATCCGATTAATCATCAAAATCTAAGATCTTAGTATATGGATGTTCCATATGGATATGAACTTATGGGTCGCTCCCTGGACCAAGAGAATGATATTCGGATGATGATTATGTTAAGGATATGAAGTTCTAAGGTTTAGATGTAATCGAGAAGGTTGATAGTACATGTGATAACCTGACTCGATTATGGATGTTACATAGAGGGGCATTCAGGTCATTACACTTAGTAGGTCGAAGGCAACTGTCATTTTATGACAAGCTTACTATATTATATATTTGTCCCTGGAGTTCAACCATAACTCTTTAGTGGAATGAGTTAAGGTTAAAATGGTCTTTATGTTGCTATGGGTTTAGCATGGACATTTTGGTCATTTTAGGAGCCAATGGCAAATATGTCTTTTGGTCCCTTCTCTAGTCACTTTCAAGATTGGCATGGTTTTCTAAAATGTTTAGATAACATTTGGATGAATTACTTTAGTGGAAAAATAATTTTGAGTTTCAATTCAAATCGGCCTTTGATGGCATACATGAATTTAATTCTAGATACATTATTAGTGGGCCATGGTGTGCATTATCATGTGGGACGTCCATAATGGGATTTTCGTGGGTAAGGTTTCCAATTTTGAGTAGGTCTCTCTACTTGGAAGATTGGACTCCTCTTTGGATTAGTTTTCCTATAAGAAAGTTTCATTTTTTTATTAGAAACTTAAATTAGTAAGTGTTGTACAACTAGGATTATTAATTGCCAAAGTTTTTGGGAAGTTCCTTAGTTTCCTTTTCTAATTGGAGTGTTTCTAAAAGGAAATAAATCTTTAGATTATACTTTCCTTTTAGGACATCTATGAGAATTAGAAGAGATAGCTTTTTAGGAAAGCAATCCACAAAGTTTCTATAAAAGGAACCTTGCACCCCCTTGGACGTCCAACACTAAGAGAGCCACAAGGAGACCCACACATCCAGCCTTTGGTTCTTTTCTTCTTCATTGAAGAAAGTTTAAGGTCTGATATTTTTCCTTAGAAAATAGTTCCCAAATCCCTAGATTAAGATCCCACCATCTTAGCCAATCAGATTTGGAAGTGAGATTGAGAAGAAGATCAAAGGCAATACTACTGCAAAAAATTCTAGCAATTTGTTTGCTAATTGCAAGTCTGAGTTCGGCCCTTTGGATCTATTATTTCAGAGATTTGAAGTCTACAAATCTTCAAGGTAATAGTCTTCTTGGTTCTCCTTAAATTATACACTTGTTGGTCATGAATTCATGGAGTTATTAAGCGATCACTATGGCTGATTTATGCTGCCCAAATCAGATTTTTTAAAATCTGTCATGTTACAAATCAGCCATGAATGTCTTCCGCTAGTGATGTTCAGATCTGAATCGCAGTTTCTTTCAGAAAGGACGTTGGCGACCTTGCGTATTTGTAAATAGGTTGGCGAGGGAGGAGGATGGTCAAATTTGGCTGAAAGAGAGAGTTACCGCAGTGAAAATGAGGAATAGTCGACCAGCGAGAAGAAAAATGGGGTTTTTGAGTTGTGATATTGCAACATAAATTGTGGTATCGCAACTAAAGAAGTTGTGGCATCGCAACTTAAATTGCGATATCGCAAAAAAAATGCCTCTTGGTTTACGTGCTGGTACGGACCGTACGGAGAACGTATGGGTAAAATGTACATCTTTGGTAACAAGGGAGAGATATCCAGTACTGTTGGTTGAGGGAGAGAGTTATCACATGAAAATCAGGAATAGTCGTCCAAGGAGAAGAAAATGGGGTTTTTGAGTTGTGATATCGCAACATAAATTGCAGTATTGCAACTAAAGAAGTTGCTGCATTGCAACTTAAATTGCGATATCACAAAAAAAAATGCCTTTTGGTTTACGCGCTGGTACGGACCGTACGGAGAACGTCTGGGTAAAATGTGCATCTTTGGTAACAAGGGAGAAATATCCAGTACTGTAGGTGAACGTACAAGATTTTTTCCTTTTTCTAGTAAATACTTAGACACCTACCCAAACACACCCACCACCAGCTATATCACCAAAGATTGATCCTCGACTGTTTGGACAAAAGAAAGGAGTCTCACGAACCATGGTACAGATATGAAAATTATAACATAGAGAATCTTTGAGACTTTTAATACTCATTTATGTAGTGATTATCTATATATTTCTATTTTTCTTGGAAATCTTGAATTTTTGTTTGTTTAGTAGGAGTAGAGTAGAAGAAGAGTAAAAAATTGACCATTGTAACTTTATGGGTATTTGGAGGGAAGAATTAAACTAATATATGCAATATAAAATTTTACCTCATAAGTGTTTGGATGAGAAAAATGGGAGGGTAGAGTAATTAAACTTCCCACGTGTAATAAAGTAGGAGGTTTACACCAATCCCCACCCCCCCGAAAAGAAAAAGAATTTTTTTTTACTCTCCCAACTTCCATAAAGCGGAGGAAAGTAAAAATTTGATTTGTATTGCTTTTTATTCTTTACTCCTCTATAATTTTATCCAAGACTTGACACTTATTCCTCTTTTACTCCTCTCATGTAAGGCTTGTTCGTTTACTAGAATTCAAAGAATTCATTTTTATAAAAATTTCATCGTCCAAAAGTCATCTGGCGCTTAGAGGGTAGAACTATTAAATTCTCTTCTTGGCCGATGGAGCATCAAGAAGTATTACATAAGGAGTCTAAAGGTCATTTTAGACTTTTCAAACAGTAACTTCGAATCTAGGAAAGAAACATGGCATTTTAAATAAAATGGGGATACACCATCACATCATGTCTTAAAATTTCCAAAATCTTGAATTCCCACTAGGAGTTTTAGTAAAACAACATGCCTTGTACAACACTGAAATTCTTCTCACAACGTGTTTCCATTTTCATGGGTGAAGAATCATGCATCTGAATCGCTAAGATAAGAAATTAAAATGCAATCTATTTAGGAAAATTAGTCATATTTTTCCATTTTTGCGAGAAAAACATCGACTGAAAATGGGGTTACATGGAAAATCAAAATAATTCCCCACATGACCCAAGATTTCTCACTTAGCTGATATCTTCTTTATAGAAGAACGCAATTCATTTTCTCTCTTTCTTAAGAATAATATGTTGCATCAAACAACGGAATAGCAGACTATTAAAAATAGTTCCTTTCTATATATCATGAAATCCCTTTGTCATACAAGGGCATATTTTTCACAATCTTTCTTCTTTTCCTTCTATTATTCATCTTTCAACAGTCCTCTCCATCTATAGCAACTTTGAATCCAATATCTTTGTAAGGTATGCAAGCAGTAATTTTTATTATCATCTATATTGTTTTTTTTTATTATTTAAGTTTAGATTTATTTTTAACTATTAGAAAATTTTTTTCTTGATGACTAGAAATAAAAAAATATATTAGCAGTGAACTTTACTTTCATTTTATTCATTCTTTAAACCTTCATTCAAATGTAATTGGCTTTTTTCAAAATTTTATTCTTACAATTCCATGGAAGGCCTTTTACGAATCAAACCGTACATTTGGGTTGTACAATCTAAAGATGCAAGCCGTTCAAAACAAGAATCCATGAGCTTTTACTCGTATGGGTTCATGTCACTGTAACAGCCGTAAACTATTTGGACAATTTTTAGAAATCAAGAAAATCAGTTGAGACACTGTTAGTTTTATGGACTCAATCCAGTACATGATATAATAAATTGATTAACTTCTTTATTTATCAGTATATTCATGCTTTCCTTTCATGAGATGAATGGTGATTTATTATATACTTGCACATAACCATACGAATGACATGATGGTTCATGAGATGAACCGGAGTCCACAGGTATATTAGATGTAACACATGTGTATGGATGAGATCTACATACGGGAGACATGTCTGACAAGTCTTATACTTAAATATCTTCACAACCAGTGATGAGACTGGACATCTCATACTGACAAGGTTGCAGCACTTTGATCACTATGAGATAGTGTGATTTGTCTCGATCATCAGAATGGAAGATTCTGGATCATAGTGCTGGTACATTGGATGTATTGAAGGACCATGAGAAGCACCTTATAAACACTGTCTTTAATTTAAGGTCTGCTCTCATAATTTCCTAGCAATAGGCTCTCAATCCTGAGACATTAATGAACTCAAGTTTCTATCTATACATTTGCTTTGAGTCACCAATGAGTGAGGCCAACTGTAGGTCAACACCTCGGTGATTTGGGTACGTGGTAGTAGAGCTATGGGAACATTCAATAGTCAAGATGGAATCTATCTCTAATATCCCCTTGTGCCAATTAATGGATTTATCGTTGGTAAGTGCGCACCCATTCCGATTAAGAGTTAATTGGAAAGGTACCTATGATCATTATAATTAATTGGGGCTCAAGGATAATAAGATATGGATTTAGTTTGGAAGACAGGTCCAATTGATCCATGGATATTGATAAAGGGGCCTACCTGTGGTAATGTGGAAGTTTAGGGTCTTCTATGTAATATTCCTAAGACTGGAGTTCAATTGCATTTTTATAGTGGAGTTATTTGCAATTAACTGTGGGCCCGGATTACACATGAGATGTGGGGTCGGAGTCCTAGTTGGAGCCAGCTTTCTAAGGAATCCCTAGTGGTCCCCACGCTAGCCCAATTGTTAGAAAGTATTTAATTCTAGTTGAACTCTAAAAGGAAAGTTACTATTTCTATTTGAAGTAAGACTTCTAATAGTGGTAATAGTAGACTTACTAATTTTAGTAGAAGTGAGACTTCTATTTTAATTAGAAAGGAATTGGAAGTTACTAATCATATTTGAAGTGAGACTTCTAATTATGATATGGTAAGTTACTAATTAATTAATAGAAGTAAGACTTCTATTTTAATTAGAAAGAGGAGGCAACTTGAAAAAGTTATAAATAGAGGAGAGGAGGGCTGGACGTCCCATGCATGCTCCATACATAGGGATTCACGCCCAGCCCTCTCTAGTACAAGTGTTGCACGAGTTCTTTCTCTATTCCCTCTTCTAGTTCTCTTTCTAGTTCCTCCTTAGAGTTCCTAATAGTTTTCTCTTGGAGATCCCATAATCTTCTTGAGAAAAAGGAGAATCTAATACGGGTGATAGCGTGGAAGATCAAGGGGTCTTGGAGATCCCTATTTGATTAGTGAAAGCATTCCATCATTAAAGACAGACACAACTTCTCCATTAGAGCACAACCGAGCTCCAAAGGTATAATCCATTTCCTTGCACGTAGTAGATTATTATGGATGCTTATTAGTTGTTGTTTCTATCTCCTAGATAGATTGTATTTACTGATCATGATGGCTGAGATTGAGGGTTTACTTCCTGGACTGGGTTTTATAGCCTTCTAGATAGTTGATCCCTGCGTCAAGTGGGTCAAAAGTTTTTGAAACCTATCATAGAGGCCCACCCTATTTCCAACAGACACATGCTAGGACCTTTCCTTAATAAAACCAATTTTTTCATACAAATAAGCGTACATAACATTTATCCAAATTGTCAACCAATCTAAAGAAACCTTCATAATGTGATGTTAAAATCTATAAAAATCTATGGTTTTCAAACGCCCCGGCCCTTAAATCAATCCTAAAAGGATGATTGGATTGGAGAAATTAAAAAAAAAAACATGGACAAGTATTGTTTGTCTAATCCAATGGTGATATCACTTTGATTGAGCTGAAATTATAGTTATTGGGAAGAAACTTTCAATTTAATGGACAGTGTAGATCACTAAATTTGTTTCATTCCTGCCAAAACCATACACAAAATACTGTGTTTTGTCAATCTTCATATGTATCTGTAAGACCCCGACCCCCAATCCCTTTGTTTAGTATTGTTTTAATCGTGGTTTAACTTGTTAAGTGAGATTTGATTTAGTTTGACCTTGTTTTTGAGTTTGACTGGATTTTTCCATAACCTTGGAGATTTTGAAGACCGTTGACTTTGGTTTGACCCGGTCCATATGATATGTATTTTTATGAGAAATTACTTTTCATTTCTAAAAATTCTGGATTTGGTGTATTTTGACTCATTTTATGAAGTTTAACAACTTTCATGTTTTGACCATTTTGATTTGATGATCAGAAAATGCGTTTTTTCGAGAAAAAGGGCAAAACCGACCTTTCACACTAAATCTGTCCATGAATTTCAAAAATTTCAGAAATTGGGGAAAATATACTTTTTGGAAAGTAGAAATTTCGCTGATCGTTTTTGTCTTCTTCGTCGTTTTCGTTCGGGGCCCGCAAATGTGAGTTTCAGCCTTGTGAAGAGTGGGGCCCATAAAACCCATCTTATAAGAAGGGGAACCCATCTTCTTCTTCTTCATTTCGTTTCCAGCAAGAATGGCAAGGATTTTCCCTCTCTTCCCTCCACTCTTTCTCTCTCATTTGAAACACCTATTTCTTGGAGTTTTCTTGGAGGAATGATCTCCTAAAGTTCTTCCTCTCCATTCAAGCTCTCCAAAGATATCTTTTTCAAGGATTTTGAGCTAGAGCAAGGCTCTCTTCCAAGCTTCTCTTCTTCGTTTGGGCTTTTCAAGGTTTGCAATGGCTTTCCAAACTTTAGATCTTTGTTTTCCTCTTTGTTTAGAGTGTTTTCATCACTCATGCAAGAGCTCTCTTTGGAGATTTGAGAAAAATGGATTTTTAGGGTTTTCCTTGGAAAATTTTGGGGTTTTTGTAGATTGGGAGCTTGAGATTCTAGAGCTTGAATTGTGGAGTCTTATTTCTCTCAATTAGACTCAAGGCAAGTGGATTTCAATTAATATGATGATTTTATTTACTTTGCTTCATATCATGATGTTTTATGCTTTGTTCTAATCTTCTTATGTTTCATAGATTTCTTTTGGTTGGATGGAGAAATGTTGCGTGTGATTTCACTTATGATATGGTTTTATAATGAATTTGAAGTTATCTTCACTTTGGTCATCTTGGGAACTAGCTTTCTCTATGTTAAGTGTTTGGGTCCAAAAGAAAGGGAGAAAACTTTGATTAAAAGTTTTGTGTTTGATTAATTTGATTTCTAATTTATGGTGATTTGATGAGTTTCAAAGGTCAAGGAAGGGCCCAAATGATCTAGGAAATTTATGAAGGTTTGGGAATGAAAAAGAATCAAAAATGAAGAAGAAAAATGAAAAAAAATTGCTCAACGAGCCGGACTGGACAGAGCCCAGTCCGCTCGAGCGACCCAGTGGGCCGCTCGAGCGGACCAGGTTCTGCCTGGCTAGCTCGAGCGACCCACTGGGTAGCTCGAGCGACCCAGGCTCTGTCTGGGCTTCGCTCGAGCGGGCCTGGGGTCGCTCGAGCGAGCCCAGCCCAGCCCAGCCTGGGGCCTGTTGCAGGTGGACTTCTGGGCCTGTGTTAATTAAGTTTTGGGCCTGTTCTTGGGGATTCTTTGGGCTTGCTTCTTGGGCCATTCAAGTCAGTTTTTGGGCCATTTCAAGACCTGATGTGGGGTCATTTTAGGGCCTGATATTGGGCTGACTTAAGGTCTGTTTTGTGGGCCTCGTTCAGGTCTAGTTTTGGGCTGATTTAAAAACCTGTCTTGTGGGCCATTCAAAGATTAGTTTTGGGCTGATTTAAGATTTGTTTTGTGGGCCATTCAAGGAATAGTTTTGGGCTGTTTTTAAGGTTTGTTTTATGGGCCATTCAAGGTTTAGTTTTGGACTATTTTAAAGATTGTTTTGGGCCATGTTTAAAGGGCTGTTTTGGGTGAAATGAGTAGACTGTTTGGGCTCGGTTTAAGGCCAGCTATGGGCCTGTTTTTATGAGTTTTGGGATCACTTGTGATACTTGGAAATTGTGAAGTGGGAATGGGATCAAGGAGAGAATGATCGTGTGTGAAGTTACACGGGAACCTTTCAAGTCTCAATACGCACTTTATCATTTAAATGTTGTGGATTTTCATTGGCATCAAACACGCTCCTTATAAATCAATGTTTAAAGGTTAAATGTGTATTGGGATGGTTCCTTGGTAAGTCATTAAGTCATTCTCCATTATCCATTCCATTTCAAGTCAGAAAATGTATTTGTATTTGTATTTATGTTTGTATTCTTTGGTAAACTAATTTGAATAGCATCGGTGATTTGTTATAAAATCATGGGGTTTTCCATATTCGAAAGGATCGACCGTATGATTTTATACAAATCACTATGATGTGTATTTGAACGGTTCACCATCGAAATTCGTATGTTTTCTCCGATTCGATTTGAAAAGAGATTGGAGTATGTTCGTCACATTCGGGATTTCTTCAACGAGACTATTGTTTTGATAAGACTAGTAATTGAAAATAAAAGCCTCGAGGCAAGACGGGGCCAGAGCTTTGTAGTGCGAGCCCATGAGCCAAAGAGGCTATGATTTCGAAAATAAAAACCTCGAGGCAAGACGGGGCCAGAGCTATGTAGTGTGAGCCCCTGAGCCAAAGGGATTAGTATTATGGTTTGATTCGTATCGGTTTGAGTTTCGAAAACTAAAGGCACCACTAGGCTTAGGTCACCTTGTCGGGCTGATCACCCGGCTTGGGATCTTTAATTTGTCCGCCAGCTGCAGCTTGGATTCTGTCTGTACCGACCATGGCAACGGTTCCTATCTGCCGGTCCCATTTGTATGGCTACGGTTCTGATTTTTGATTTGCCGGTCCCATTTGTATGGCTACGGTTCTGATCCTATTTCCGGTCCCACGTTTAGTGGCTTCGGCTCTGTCTGCTCTTGTTACTTCGGTAATAGGAGAATATAGCTATGAGTGGTCGCCAATGTTTTATCTGCATATTACTTTATTTTATGATTCTTGTTGGTTATACTCTTTATGCGTTGATTTCGTTAATGTTTACGATATCGATCATTTATCATATTGTCGCTATTATTCAGGATTTGAAATGTATTTTCGACTATTAAATGTTTTATTAGACTGTTATCTTTTCGAGATATTTATGTTCCAGAGACTGTTCCTTTATTTGTTTTGTTATTTATGTTCGGTCTTTCGATCATTTTAGCATGCTTTATTGTCATTATTGTTTAGACTATTTATTCGATTTTACGATGATTTCATCGGGTTTTACGAGTGTGCTTTGGTTTCATATTACTTGTTTATTTGCTTGCCAGACCGTCGTGTCTGACCCTTTTTGTTTGGTGCCAGTTTCTTCTCTTCTGTTTTTAGGTGTTTGATCGGAGGAGGCGGTGGGACCGCCGGTCTGACGTGAGAGGCTGCCCATTGATATCATCTAGATGTCAAGTTTGGCACCGGAGTTCGTATCTAACACTTGGGGTAGTATGACACTAGTTGGTTATTTTTGTATGGCTCTGTTAGCCTTTTCTCGGGTTTGTAATTAAGACATTGTTAATTGTAATCTGAACATGTGGGAATTAATTAGTCTTGTTACTACCAGCTCAGTGTGCTTTGATATATGATTTTTGCCAGTCTGCCTATCTGATGGCTTTGTGATATTGGTTGCGTGCGACACGGAACCCGATGGCCACGGATTCCGAATCGTAACACCATGTGTAGCTTCCGCGAAAATATACTCTGATCGTGATGGAATTTGATTATCCTCATTCACGCGGATCTTGGGAAATATAACAAAAGTTTCGAATTTATCCCAAAATTTCGCACCCCGAGGTCGGATCACTGCAGGGCCCGGTTTCGGGGTGTGACAGGTTTGGTATCAGAGCTGGTTAGTTTCTAGGAAATAAAATACTCTAGAGACATTAAGACGTGTGGTGAGGATTCGTTAGATTGTGTCGATTTGTTTTCTCGTGTCCTTGTTTCTTTGGATTTGAGTCGGTTTTTCTTTTAGTTCGGGAGATTTTGCTTGTCTTTTCTTTTAGTTCTGTTGTTAGGAGATTTGGATGACAAAATTTCCTCCTTAGTGGTGGAGAATTTAAAGTCTCCATACTCTTATTCGGTGTCCTTTGTCTGTGCTTGCGTCGGAGACTGAGAACCCTGTGAATTTAGTATGTTGTTTTCGGAGAACATCAGCAGACTTCCAGTCTTCAGCATCTTCATTGTGGTTAATGAGAGAAAACATGTGCATTTGCCAGCCAAAGTAGGACTTGAGCAGTATGTGAAGATCCCCTCTCCGTTAATTGAAAATCATCATGCAGCGTGCCAAGGTAAGTAAATGTGGATTTTGGGTGAACTCATACCAACTTTCCAAGATGAAGGACTGCAAGAGGCGTATTAGCTATTGATTCTTTGAAGGGAGAAGTGATCTTAGTTAGTAAGACTAGGAATTAGTGCCAGAAACTCAGGGATTTCCCGGATTCGACGAGCCTTGTCATAGTTTGGTAAAGAATTCCCGTGACTTGCAGCTTAGCCAGTGTAGTTCTTCAGAGATAATATCAAGTGAATGGTTCGTTGTGGTCAAGATAACTTTTGGCAGCAGAAGAAACCCTGTGAATTTTACCGACTTACAGGGTATTGGATTGGACAACATGCAGATGCAAGGGAATACCTTAGTTATTGTGATGTCCCTTTTCTTAATAAGAATGATTTTCATGATGTTTTCATCTTTTGTTACATTTTTTCTTAATGACTATGATTTATCCTTGCAGAGTTTAAACAATGGATTTATGTTTCTTCTTTAAGGCTATTTTGAAATAAACTATATTATCATACTCTTTTCAGGAGTCACATGATTTTGTTTTCATAAGGTTTTGTGTTTCGAATTTTTTTTTAATCTTCTTAAGATATTATTTTACAATGATCTTGAAATTTTGCTCTTGTTTTAATTTTCTTAAAAGTTGACATCTACATTTCAAAACCTTAACGATTTCAAAATTTTGTATATGTTTGGCTGGAAATTGATTTCAATAAAATTTAATGTATGGTCATACTACAAGAATCTAATTTATTTTGAAATCCTAATCTGAAATTGTTGGGTGTTTCAATGATTTATTGGGTTATGAAAATGTGGATTTCAAACGAATAATGTTGTTTCATATTCAAATTGTGATAAACTTTATTTATTAAGCTTTATTTGATGATTTGGAAGTTCAATTTCTATTATGTTTTAAAATGATGAAATTCAACTAAGTAATTATTTTAGTCCTTATGTTTAAAATTTTAAGACTTGTTTGCATTGAATGGAAGAGTTGTATTATTTTGTGGCTGGAGTTTGGTAGTATGTGAATTGAAGGGTTGATGGATGTCCGGATGTGTACTAGTTCAGTTGAGGACAAAGTTGGATCTACGAGAGAATCAACATCATTCAAGACTTGGATTGAAAGTTTCAGCTTATCAGGAAATGATGCCAGCTTGGCAGGTCTATTTTGTTGATAACACAAGTACCAGGTAAGAGATCAAGAGCAGCAAGCAGATGGAAGCAGATGTGGGCAAGAATTCTGAGTACAGCACAGAAAGATTTGGAATATGGAGTTGTGAGAATGAAATATGAAGAGGCAAGCCATGCGAAGTTTCGACAAAGAACAGCTCAGCAGGTTATGGCAGTTTAACATTTGGTGCATAGCAGTATGACATCTGAGTTGTAGCAGACCAAGTCAGTGACAGGAGACCTATAGAAATTTGGAGTTGTAATTTCAGAACGAAGAAGGATTGACGGTATTCTTGGAGGCCAGAAGCTGATGATGCGTTCGAGGAATATAGTAAGAGCGAACATATGGGATTACAGAATTTTTCGGGATGAAGAGATTATTTCAGAGGAAACATGTCTACGATCACATCTTCGTACAAGCATCGGGAGCATCGTGTACAGCTTTGTAGGACTTAAGGCACAGAATCCCAAGCTGATAGAAAGAGGCAGAATTTGCAGTTTCTTGAACCGACAGTGACCGACGAGATAAGCAAAAGAAATGATCCGGTACGAGAACTACAGATGACACCAAGGATGATTAGAAGAATCGTGGAACACTAGTTTGGTCAGAGGAGTATGTTTTGAGCAGATATGTGGAATAGTGTGAAGCCTTCAACCGAATCAGAGTGTTGTTGACCGTGCATCTTCCCGTCAGGTTTGATCAGAGGGTATCTCAGTTGCCGAGGTCTAGCAAAGGGTGTCAGTGTTTTCGTTTGTCTTGTGGGTTTTTGATTTTGAGGTGGTTTAGACCATTTGGAGGACCAAATGGGTTCTAAGGGGGGGAGGATGTAAGACCCCGACCCCCAATCCCTTTGTTTAGTATTGTTTTAATCGTGGTTTAACTTGTTAAGTGAGATTTGATTTAGTTTGACCTTGTTTTTGAGTTTGACTGGATTTTTCCATAACCTTGGAGATTTTGAAGACCGTTGACTTTGGTTTGACCCGGTCCATATGATTTGTATTTTTATGAGAAATTACTTTTCATTTCTAAAAATTCTGGATTTGGTGTATTTTGACTCATTTTATGAAGTTTAACAACTTTCATGTTTTGACCATTTTGATTTGATGATCAGAAAATGCGTTTTTCGAGAAAAAGGGCAAAACCGACCTTTCACACTAAATCTGTCCATGAATTTCGAAAATTTCAGAAATTGGGGAAAATATACTTTTTGGAAAGTAGAAATTTCGCTGATCGTTTTTGTCTTCTTCGTCGTTTTCGTTCGGGGCCCGCAAATGTGAGTTTCAGCCTTGTGAAGAGTGGGGCCCACAAAACCCATCTTATAAGAAGGGGAACCCATCTTCTTCTTCTTCATTTCGTTTTCCAGCAAGAATGGCAAGGATTTTCCCTCTCTTCCCTCCACTCTTTCTCTCTCATTTGAAACACCTATTTCTTGGAGTTTTCTTGGAGGAATGATCTCCTAAAGTTCTTCCTCTCCATTCAAGCTCTCCAAAGATATCTTTTTCAAGGATTTTGAGCTAGAGCAAGGCTCTCTTCCAAGCTTCTCTTCTTCGTTTGGGCTTTTCAAGGTTTGCAATGGCTTTCCAAACTTTAGATCTTTGTTTTCCTCTTTGTTTAGAGTGTTCTCATCACTCATGCAAGAGCTCTCTTTGGAGATTTGAGAAAAATGGATTTTTAGGGTTTTCCTTGGAAAATTTTGGGGTTTTTGTAGATTGGGAGCTTGAGATTCTAGAGCTTGAGTTGTGGAGTCTTATTTCTCTCAATTAGACTCAAGGCAAGTGGATTTCAATTAATATGATGATTTTATTTACTTTGCTTCATATCATGATGTTTTATGCTTTGTTCTAATCTTCTTATGTTACATAGATTTCTTTTGGTTGGATGGAGAAATGTTGTGTGTGATTTCACTTATGATATGGTTTTATAATGAATTTGAAGTTATCTTCACTTTGGTCATCTTGGGAACTAGCTTTCTCTATGTTAAGTGTTTGGGTCCAAAAGAAAGGGAGAAAACTTTGATTAAAAGTTTTGTGTTTGATTAATTTGATTTCTAATTTATGGTGATTTGAAGAGTTTGAAAGGTCAAGGAACGGCCCAAATGATCTAGGAAATATGTATGAAGGTTTGAAATGAAAAAGAATCAAAAATGAAGAAGAAAAATGAAAAAAATTGCTCAACGAGCCGGACTGGACAGAGCCCAGTCCGCTCGAGCGACCCAGTGGGCCGTTCGAGTGGACCAGGTTCTGCCTGGCTCGCTCGAGCGACCCACTGGGTAGCTCGAGCGACCCAGGCTCTGTCTGGGGTTCGCTCGAGCGGGCCTGGGTTCGCTCGAGCGAGCCCAGCCCAGCCCAGCCTGGGGCCTGTTGCAGGTGGACTTCTGGGCCTATGTTAAGTAAGTTTTGGGCCTGTTCTTGGGGATTCTTTGGGCTTGCTTCTTGGGCCATTCAAGTCAGTTTTTGGGCCATTTCAAAACCTGATGTGGGGTCATTTTAGGGCCTGATATTGGGCTGACTTAAGGTCTGTTTTGTGGGCCTCGTTCAGGTCTAGTTTTGGGCTGATTTAAAAACCTGTCTTGTGGGCCATTCAAAGATTAGTTTTGGGCTGATTTTAAGATTTGTTTTTGGGCCATTCAAGGAATAGTTTTGGGCTGTTTTTAAGGTTTGTTTTATGGGCCATTCAAGGTTTAGTTTTGGACTATTTTAAAGATTGTTTTGGGCCATGTTTAAAGGGCTGTTTTGGGTGAAATGAGTAGACTGTTTGGGCTCGGTTTAAGGCCAGCTATGGGCCTGTTTTTATGAGTTTTGGGATCACTTGTGATACTTGGAAATTGTGAAGTGGGAATGGGATCAAGGAGAGAATGATCGTGTGTGAAGTTACACGGGAACCTTTCAAGTCTCAATACGCACTTATCATTTAAATGTTGTGGATTTTCATTGGCATCAAACACGCTCCTTATAAATCAATGTTTAAAGGTTAAATGTGTATTGGGATGGTTCCTTGGTAAGTCATTAAGTCATTCTCCATTATCCATTCCATTTCAAGTCAGAAAATGTATTTGTATTTGTATTTATGTTTGTATTCTTTGGTAAACTAATTTGAATAGCATCGGTGATTTGTTATAAAATCATGGGGTTTTCCATATTCGAAAGGATCGACCGTATGATTTTATACAAATCACTATGATGTGTATTTGAACGGTTCACCATCGAAATTCGTATGTTTTCTCAGATTCGATTTAAAAAGAGATTGGAGTATGTCCGTCACATTCGGGATTTCTTCAACGAGACTATTGTTTTGATAAGACTAGTAATTGAAAATAAAAGCCTCGAGGCAAGACGGGGCCAGAGCTTTGTAGTGCGAGCCCATGAGCCAAAGAGGCTATGATTTCGAAAATAAAAACCTCGAGGCAAGACGGGGCCAGAGCTATGTAGTGTGAGCCCCTGAGCCAAAGGGATTAGTATTATGGTTTGATTCGTATCGGTTTGAGTTTCGAAAACTAAAGGCACCACTAGGCTTAGGTCACCTTGTCGGGCTGATCACCCGGCTTGGGATCTTTAATTTGTCCGCCAGCTGCAGCTTGGATTCTGTCTGTACCGACCATGGCAACGGTTCCTATCTGCCGGTCCCATTTGTATGGCTACGGTTCTGATTTTTGATCTGCCGGTCCCATTTGTATGGCTCCGGTTCTGATCCAATTTCCGGTCCCACGTTTAGTGGCTTCGGCTCTGTCTGCTCTTGTTACTTCGGTAATAGGAGAATATAGCTATGAGTGGTCGCCAATGTTTTATCTGCATATTACTTTATTTTATGATTCTTGTTGGTTATACTCTTTATGCGTTGATTTCGTTAATGTTTACGATATCGATCATTTATCATATTGTCGCTATTATTCAGGATTTGAAATGTATTTCCGACTATTAAATGTTTTATTAGACTGTTATCTTTTCGAGATATTTATGTTCCAGAGACTGTTCCTTTATTTGTTTTGATATTTATGTTCGGTCTTTCGATCATTTTAGCATGCTTTATTGTCATTATTGTTTAGACTATTTATTCGATTTTACGATGATTTCATCGGGTTTTACGAGTGTGCTTTGGTTTCATATTACTTGTTTATTTGCTTGCCAGACCGTCGTGTCTGACCCTTTTTGTTTGGTGCCAGTTTCTTCTCTTTCTGTTTTTAGGTGTTTGATCGGAGGAGGCGGTGGGACCGCCGGTCTGACGTGAGAGGCTGCCCATTGATATCATCTAGATGTCAAGTTTGGCACCGGAGTTCGTATCTAACACTTGGGGTAGTATGACACTAGTTGGTTATTTTTGTATGGCTCTGTTAGCCTTTTTCTCGGGTTTGTAATTAAGACATTGTTAATTGTAATCTGAACATGTGGGAATTAATTAGTCTTGTTACTACCAGCTCAGTGTGCTTTGATATATGATTTATGCCAGTCTGCCTATCTGATGGCTTTGTGATATTGGTTGCGTGCGACACGGAACCCGATGGCCACGGATTCCGAATCGTAACACCATGTGTAGCTTCCGCGAAAATATACTCTGATCGTGATGGAATTTGATTATCCTCATTCACGCGGATCTTGGGAAATATAACAAAAGTTTCGAATTTATCCCAAAATTTCGCACCCCGAGGTCGGATCACTGCAGGGCCCGGTTTCGGGGTGTGACAGGTTTGGTATCAGAGCTGGTTAGTTTCTAGGAAATAAAATACTCTAGAGACATTAAGACGTGTGGTGAGGATTCGTTAGATTGTGTCGATTTGTTTTCTCGTGTCCTTGTTTCTTTGGATTTGAGTCGGCTTTTCTTTCAGTTCGGGAGATTTTGCTTGTCTTTTCTTTTAGTTCTGTTGTTAGGAGATTTGGATGACAAAATTTCCTCCTTAGTGGTGGAGAATTTAAAGTCTCCATACTCTTATTCGGTGTCCTTTGTCTGTGCTTGCGTCGGAGACTGAGAACCCTGTGAACTTAGTATGTTGTTTTCGGAGAACATCAGCAGACTTCCAATCTTCAGCATCTTCATTGTGGTTAATGAGAGAAAACATGTGCATTTGCCAGCCAAAGTAGGACTTGAGCAGTATGTGAAGATCCCCTCTCCGTTAATTGAAGATCATCATGCAGCGTGCCAAGGTAAGTAAATGTGGATTTTGGGTGAACTCATACCAACTTTCCAAGATGAAGGACTGCAAGAGGCGTATTAGCTATTGATTCTTTGAAGGGAGAAGTGATCTTAGTTAGTAAGACTAGGAATTAGTGCCAGAAACTCAGGGATTTCCCGGATTCGACGAGCCTTGTCATAGTTTTGGTAAAGAATTCCCGTGACTTGCAGCTTAGCCAGTGTAGTTCTTCAGAGATAATATCAAGTGAATGGTTCGTTGTGGTCAAGATAACTTTTGGCAGCAGAAGAAACCCTGTGAATTTTACCGACTTACAGGGTATTGGATTGGACAACATGCAGATGCAAGGGAATACCTTAGTTATTGTGATGTCCCTTTTCTTAATAAGAATGATTTTCATGATGTTTTCATCTTTTGTTACATTTTTTCTTAATGACTATGATTTATCCTTGCAGAGTTTAAACAATGGATTTATGTTTCTTCTTTAAGGCTATTTTGAAATAAACTATATTATCATACTCTTTTCAGGAGTCACATGATTTTGTTTTCATAAGGTTTTGTGTTTCGAATTTTTTTTTAATCTTCTTAAGATATTATTTTACAATGATCTTGAAATTTTGCTCTTGTTTTAATTTTCTTAAAAGTTGACATCTACATTTCAAAACCTTAACGATTTCAAAATTTTGTATATGTTTGGCTGGAAATTGATTTCAATAAAATTTAATGTATGGTCATACTACAAGAATCTAATTTATTTTTGAAATCCTAATCTGAAATTGTTGGGTGTTTCAATGATTTATTGGGTTATGAAAATGTGGATTTCAAAACGAATAATGTTGTTTCATATTCAAATTGTGATAAACTTTATTTATTGAGTTTTATTTGATGATTTGGAAGTTCAATTTCTATTACGTTTTAAAAGGATGAAATTCAACTAAGTAATTATTTTAGTCCTTATGTTTAAAATTTTAAGACTTGTTTTGCATTGAATGGAAGAGTTGTATTATTTTGTGGCTGGAGTTTGGTAGTATGTGAATTGAAGGGTTGATGGATGTCCGGATGTGTACTAGTTCAGTTGAGGACAAAGTTGGATCTACGAGAGAATCAACATCATTCAAGACTTGGATTGAAAGTTTCAGCTTATCAGGGAATGATGCCAGCTTGGCAGGTCTATTTTGTTGATAACACAGTACCAGGTAAGAGATCAAGAGCAGCAAGCAGATGGAAGCAGATGTGGGCAAGAATTCTGAGTACAGCACAGAAAGATTTGGAATATGGAGTTGTGAGAATGAAATCTGAAGAGGCAAGCCATGCGAAGTTTCGACAAAGAACAGCTCAGCAGGTTATGGCAGTTTACCATTTGGTGCATAGCAGTATGACATCTGAGTTGTAGCAGACCAAGTCAGTGACAGGAGACCTATAGAATTTGGAGTTGTAATTTCAGAACGAAGAAGGATTGACGGTATTCTTGGAGGCCAGAAGCTGATGATGCGTTCGAGGAATATAGTAAGAGCGAACATATGGGATTACAGAATTTTTCGGGATGAAGAGATTATTTCAGAGGAAACATGTCTACGATCACATCTTCGTACAAGCATCGGGAGCATCGTGTACAGCTTTGTAGGACTTAAGGCACAGAATCCCAAACTGATAGAAAGAGACAGAACTTGCAGTTTCTTGAATCGACAGTGACCGACGAGATAAGCAAAAGAAATGATCCGGTACGAGAACTACAGATGACACCAAGGATGATTAGAAGAATCGTGGAACACTAGTTTGGTCAGAGGAGTATGTTTTGAGCAGATATGTGGAATAGTGTGAAGCCTTCAACCGAATCAGAGTGTTGTTGACCGTGCATCTTCCCGTCAGGTTTGATCAGAGGGTATCTCAGTTGCCGAGGTCTAGCAAAGGGTGTCAGTGTTTTCGTTTGTCTTGTGGGTTTTTGATTTTGAGGTGGTTTAGACCATTTGGAGGACCAAATGGGTTCTAAGGGGGGGAGGATGTAAGACCCCGACCCCCAATCCCTTTGTTTAGTATTGTTTTAATCGTGGTTTAACTTGTTAAGTGAGATTTGATTTAGTTTGACCTTGTTTTTGAGTTTGACTGGATTTTTCCATAACCTTGGAGATTTTGAAGACCGTTGACTTTGGTTTGACCCGGTCCATATGATATGTATTTTTATGAGAAATTACTTTTCATTTCTAAAAATTCTGGATTTGGTGTATTTTGACTCATTTTATGAAGTTTAACAACTTTCATGTTTTGACCATTTTGATTTGATGATCAGAAAATGCGTTTTTCGAGAAAAAGGGCAAAACCGACCTTTCACACTAAATCTGTCCATGAATTTCGAAAATTTCAGAAATTGGGTTAAATATACTTTTTGGAAAGTAGAAATTTCGCTGATCGTTTTTGTCTTCTTCGTCGTTTTTCGTTCGGGGCCCGCAAATGTGAGTTTCAGCCTTGTGAAGAGTGGGGCCCACAAAACCCATCTTATAAGAAGGGGAACCCATCTTCTTCTTCTTCATTTCGTTTCCAGCAAGAATGGCAAGGATTTTCCCTCTCTTCCCTCCACTCTTTCTCTCTCATTTGAAACACCTATTTCTTGGAGTTTTCTTGGAGGAATGATCTCCTAAAGTTCTTCCTCTCCATTCAAGCTCTCCAAAGATATCTTTTCAAGGATTTTGAGCTAGAGCAAGGCTCTCTTCCAAGCTTCTCTTCTTCGTTTGGGCTTTTCAAGGTTTGCAATGGCTTTCCAAACTTTAGATCTTTGTTTTCCTCTTTGTTTAGAGTGTTCTCATCACTCATGCAAGAGCTCTCTTTGGAGATTTGAGAAAAATGGATTTTTAGGGTTTTCCTTGGAAAATTTTGGGGTTTTTGTAGATTGGGAGCTTGAGATTCTAGAGCTTGAGTTGTGGAGTCTTATTTCTCTCAATTAGACTCAAGGCAAGTGGATTTCAATTAATATGATGATTTTATTTACTTTGCTTCATATCATGATGTTTTATGCTTTGTTCTAATCTTCTTATGTTACATAGATTTCTTTTGGTTGGATGGAGAAATGTTGTGTGTGATTTCACTTATGATATGGTTTTATAATGAATTTGAAGTTATCTTCACTTTGGTCATCTTGGGAACTAGCTTTCTCTATGTTAAGTGTTTGGGTCCAAAAGAAAGGGAGAAAACTTTGATTAAAAGTTTTGTGTTTGATTAATTTGATTTCTAATTTATGGTGATTTGAAGAGTTTGAAAGGTCAAGGAACGGCCCAAATGATCTAGGAAATATGTATGAAGGTTTGAAAATGAAAAGAATCAAAAATGAAGAAGAAAAATGAAAAAAATTGCTCAACGAGCCGGACTGGACAGAGCCCAGTCCGCTCGAGCGACCCAGTGGGCCGTTCGAGTGGACCAGGTTCTGCCTGGCTCGCTCGAGCGACCCACTGGGTAGCTCGAGCGACCCAGGCTCTGTCTGGGCTTCGCTCGAGCGGGCCTGGGTTCGCTCGAGCGGGCCTGGGTTCGCTCGAGCGAGCCCAGCCCAGCCTGGGGGCCTGTTGCAGGTGGACTTCTGGGCCTATGTTAAGTAAGTTTTGGGCCTGTTCTTGGGGATTCTTTGGGCTTGCTTCTTGGGCCATTCAAGTCAGTTTTTGGGCCATTTCAAGACCTGATGTGGGGTCATTTTAGGGCCTGATATTGGGCTGACTTAAGGTCTGTTTTGTGGGCCTCGTTCAGGTCTAGTTTTGGGCTGATTTAAAAACCTGTCTTGTGGGCCATTCAAAGATTAGTTTTGGGCTGATTTTAAGATTTGTTTTGTGGGCCATTCAAGGAATAGTTTTGGGCTGTTTTTAAGGTTTGTTTTATGGGCCATTCAAGGTTTAGTTTTGGACTATTTTAAAGATTGTTTTGGGCCATGTTTAAAGGGCTGTTTTGGGTGAAATGAGTAGACTGTTTGGGCTCGGTTTAAGGCCAGCTATGGGCCTGTTTTTTATGAGTTTTGGGATCACTTGTGATACTTGGAAATTGTGAAGTGGGAATGGGATCAAGGAGAGAATGATCGTGTGTGAAGTTACACGGGAACCTTTCAAGTCTCAATACGCACTTTATCATTTAAATGTTGTGGATTTCCATTGGCATCAAACACGCTCCTTATAAATCAATGTTTAAAGGTTAAATGTGTATTGGGATGGTTCCTTGGTAAGTCATTAAGTCATTCTCCATTATCCATTCCATTTCAAGTCAGAAAATGTATTTGTATTTGTATTTATGTTTGTATTCTTTGGTAAACTAATTTGAATAGCATCGGTGATTTGTTATAAAATCATGGGGTTTTCCATATTCGAAAGGATCGACCGTATGATTTTATACAAATCACTATGATGTGTATTTGAACGGTTCACCATCGAAATTCGTATGTTTTCTCCGATTCGATTTGAAAAGAGATTGGAGTATGTCCGTCACATTCGGGATTTCTTCAACGAGACTATTGTTTTGATAAGACTAGTAATTGAAAATAAAAGCCTCGAGGCAAGACGGGGCCAGAGCTTTGTAGTGCGAGCCCATGAGCCAAAGAGGCTATGATTTCGAAAATAAAACCTCGAGGCAAGACGGGGCCAGAGCTATGTAGTGTGAGCCCCTGAGCCAAAGGGATTAGTATTATGGTTTGATTCGTATCGGTTTGAGTTTCGAAAACTAAAGGCACCACTAGGCTTAGGTCACCTTGTCGGGCTGATCACCCGGCTTGGGATCTTTAATTTGTCCGCCAGCTGCAGCTTGGATTCTGTCTGTACCGACCATGGCAACGGTTCCTATCTGCCGGTCCCATTTGTATGGCTACGGTTCTGATTTTTGATCTGCCGGTCCCATTTGTATGGCTACGGTTCTGATCCTATTTTCGGTCCCACGTTTAGTGGCTTCGGCTCTGTCTGCTCTTGTTACTTCGGTAATAGGAGAATATAGCTATGAGTGGTCGCCAATGTTTTATCTGCATATTACTTTATTTTATGATTCTTGTTGGTTATACTCTTTATGCGTTGATTTCGTTAATGTTTACGATATCGATCATTTATCATATTGTCGCTATTATTCAGGATTTGAAATGTATTTCCGACTATTAAATGTTTTATTAGACTGTTATCTTTTCGAGATATTTATGTTCCAGAGACTGTTCCTTTATTTGTTTTGATATTTATGTTCGGTCTTTCGATCGTTTTAGCATGCTTTATGGTCATTATTGTTTAGACTATTTATTCGGTTTTACGATGATTTCATCAGGTTTTACGAGTGTGCTTTGGTTTCATATTACTTGTTTATTTGCTTGCCAGAACCGTCGTGTCTGACCCTTTTTGTTTGGTGCCAGTTTCTTCTCTTCTGTTTTTAGGTGTTTGATCGGAGGAGGCGGTGGGACCGCCGGTCTGACGTGAGAGGCTGCCCATTGATATCATCTAGATGTCACGTTTGGCACCGGAGTTCGTATCTAACACTTGGGGTAGTATGACACTAGTTGGTTATTTTTGTATGGCTTTGTTAGCCTTTTTCTCGGGTTTGTAATTAAGACATTGTTAATTGTAATCTGAACATGTGGGAATTAATTAGTCTTGTTACTACCAGCTCAGTGTGCTTTGATATATGATTTATGCCAGTCTGCCTATCTGATGGCTTTGTGATATTGGTTGCGTGCGACACGGAACCCGATGGACACGGATTCCGAATCATAACACCATGTGTAGCTTCCGCGAAAATATACTCTGATCGTTATGAAATTTGATTATCCTCATTCACGCGGATCTTGGGAAATATAACAAAAGTTTCAAATTTATCCCAAAATTTCGCACCCCGAGGTCGGATCACTGCAGGGCCCGGTTTCGGGGTGTGACAGTATCCAAGAACAATGGACGGGAAGTTTACCCTTCACAGCAAGGTAGACAATGTCAACCAAATTTGGTTCGATTGCCCTTTCGGGCTAGTTCTGCACTTTACTAGCATAGTAAAAGTCAAGTAAAGTCTCCATTTTTTTAGACAAAGTGTCACATCAAAAGCAATTTAATTCAAAACTCCCTCCATCTTTTTTTAAAGAAAGTAAAAAAACAACCACCTTTATCCGCTAAAATACAAAAAACTCCACTTTCTAATACAAAAAGTCAAAAAGATTCCATAACAAATAACTAAAAATAAAATTCCATCATAACCCACTTATATTTTGTTCTTTCTTCAAAATCAACTTTACTTCACTTGACTCTATTAGTAGAGTTGCCAAACTGGCCCAAGGCTCTTCAAAATTGGGTTCAACTCAACAGTGTGGCAGAGTGGGCCATGTGCCATCCATGATGGCCTCTTCAACAAATCATCAAAAGTAGAACCCAGCCATGATGATAAGGTACACAATTGGAGTCCGTTTTTTTGCTAAGTTGGGCTAATAGTCATGAGGATACTCCAAACTTGGAGACCTAGGGATGGATCTCTTAGCATGCATGTGAGTGATACTAAGGTGTCAACACCACTCAACATGAGTATCTTGGAGCAATTCAAAACTAGTGGGTCATGCAGTCTGATTGAGCACTATGATGAATATCTAGTTAATTGCTGATGTGACATCAAAGCTGGTGTTGTGTTAATCAAGTTTCCACCATGGTGCTCAATAGTACAAAGGGTTCCACTCATTTTGAAATGAAACTCAAGAATATATTGGTGGAGGGGATGAAATTCATTTGGATCGGTCGAGATTTTCTATATGTGGGCCCCACGATGGAGTTCCAAGAATATGTTACATGGTTCTAATGTAATAGGTGAGATAGAAGATCAGCGGGGATCCGGACTAGAGTGTGTATGCCGAGAACGCTCACTTTACAAGCACTCGGTATATATGCCACACTAACATATATTGTGCTTGTTGCGTATATGGACTTAATGCTTTTAATATAAGGATGAAGAGAATGGTCATTACCTCACTGGTAAGTGATAAGTCCACAAAATTGTAGCTTTCATTCATCATTTTATATGCATTTGTGGACTTAATTAAGTTAATTGCATAGAATTACACTTAATTTTATGATTTCATGCATTTGAGCATCAAAGTTGGAGTCTTAGTCAAATTTGGTCAAAATTCATTACATTGCATGACTTTTGTGAAATTAGGGATTTTCATCTGATTCATCACCTAAAAAATTAGTTTTTTAGCTTCACTAATGCACACCTGCTAATTTTGACACGATGTATTACTTTTGGAAAGTTTGATATTTTTGATGCATTAAGTAGACATGTAGGGTCCCATTCATAGTCTATCTAGATTCCTCACACTTGATTATTATTGACATTATTTAATTTTATTTATGTATTTAAATTAAGAGTTGCACCTGCATTGGTGAAACTTGAGAGAGATCAAAGGCGGGACACTCTTCATGGTGGGCCCACATATCTTGGCATCTTGGTGGAGTTGGAAAGCTTGAAAATTCTCAAAGAAGAAAGAAGAAACCCATATTTGAAAAGATGGTGTTGACTTGCAAAATTTAGAAACCAAAATCAAGAAAGAAAGAGAAAATTAGAAACTTTGCAAAGGGAGTTGACTAGTCAAAGTTGCAAGTGAGGAAGCATGCCAAACATAGAAGTTTCCTTAATTGCCATTATTCTCGAAATTTTCAGGGGCAGCAAATTGAAATGGCCATAACTCTCAAATCGAGTATCGGATTGGCAAGATCTACATACCGTTGGAAAGGTCTTCTCAAGTAGATATCTGTGGAGCCTAAGATTACATAAATTGGAGCTATATTGAGGGAGATATGACCTCAGGAAGTTGGTTGTTATAATTCTATGCGGGAATTGCAAAAAGTTTTCAAAATTGGCAACATCAGAGATCTTTGAGGAGTTCAATTTTGCAAGACTTGGAGCTCAAGAGACCATACTTAGTAACTAATCCTCTCCAATTCAAATTCTTTCCAAGTGTGAAGCCTAGCTTGAGTCCTAAGCAAGAAATCTCTACAAATAAGGAAACACGTCCTAAAAGAGAGGAGATTCTTTGCTAAAAAGGTGGCATCAACAACTATAAAACTAACCCAAAAGGGGGATGGAGAAGCATCTCACACCCAACCCTCTCTCAAATTCTCCTTTTTCTTTCTTCCTTTCTATTAGTTTTTTTTTGGCAAAATTAGCGAAATGTCCCCTATAAGTCAATGTTTCAGCTTCCAGTCCAAGGAAAAACTTTTTAAGGCCCATAGTCCACTAAGCTAGACTTTTTCCAGCCTTAGGTCCTTGCATCCACATGATCTCATTTTTCTGGAATAAATTGCCCTTTCAACCGTTTTAGCCATAAAATTTTGAAATTTCAAATTTCAAATCTTCTCTCCTCCCTCCTCCCTCCTCCCTCCTTCCTCCTTCCTCCTTCCTAAATCCTCTCGATCTTCCTCCTCCCTCCTTCCTAAACAAACTGATATCTGAAAAAAATTCCGTGTTTTTTTTCCCACCTCAAAGACAGAGGTTTTCCGCCTTTGATTTTTCGCACAACCGGAATTGTGAAAGAAACTGCGATTCAGATCTGAACATCACTAGCGGAAGACATTCATGGCTAATTTGTAACATGACAGATTTTAAAAAATCTGATTTGGGCAGCATAAATCAGCCATAGTGATCGCAAAAGAACTCCATGAATTCATGACCAACAAGTGTATAATTTAAGGAGAACCAAGAAGACTATTACCTTGAAGATTTGTAGACTTCAAATCTCTGAAATAATAGATCCAAAGGGCCAAACTCAGACTTGTAATTAGCAAACAAATTGCTGGAATTTTCTACAGTAGTATTGCCTTTGATCTTCTTCTCTATCTCACTTCCAAATCTGATTAGGCTAAGATGGTGGGATCTTAATCTAGGTATTTGAGAACTATTTCCTATGGAAAAATCTCAGACCTTAAACTTTCTTCAATGAAGAAGAAAGAATCCAAAGGGCTGGACAGTGTGGGACTCTCTCTTGCATAGGGATGGACGTCCAAGGGTATGTATGGTTCCTTTTATAGAAACTTTGTGGATTGCTTTCCTAAAAAGCTATCTCTTCTAATTCTCATAGATGTCCTAAAAGGAAAGATTTATTTCCTTTAAGAAACACTCCAATTAGAAAAGGACACTAAAAGAACATCCCACAAACTTTAGCAATTAGTAATCCTAGTTGCACAATACTTACTAATTTAAGTTTCTAATCCAAAAAGGAAACTTTCTTATAGGAATACTAATCCAAAGAGGAGTCCAACTTTCCAAGTAGAGAGACCTACTCAAAGTTCGAAACCTTACCCATGGAAATCCCATTATGGACGTCCCACATGATAATGCACACCATGGCCCACAAATAATTTATCTAGAATTAAATTCATGTATGCCATCAAAGGCCTATTTGAATTTAAACTCAAAATTATTTCTCCACTAAAATAATTCAACCAAATGTTATCTAAACAACCTGGGAAACCATGCCCATCTTGGAAAGTGACTAGGGAAGGGACCAAAAGACATATTTGCCCTTGGCTCCCAAAATGACCAAATTGTCCATGCTAAACCCATAGCAACATTAATACCATTTTAACCTTAACTCATTCCACTAAAGAGTTATGGTTGAACTCCAGGGACAAATATATAATATAATAAGCTCGTCATAAAATGACAGTTTTCTTTGACCTACTAAGTGTAATGACCTGAATACCCCTCTATGTAACATCCATAATCGAGTCAGGTTATCACATGTACTATCAACCTTCTTGATTACATCTAAACCTTAGAACTTCATATCCTTAACATAATCATCATCCGGATATCATTCTCTTGGCCTAGGGAGCGACCCACAAGTTCAATATCCATATGGAACATCCATATACTAAGATCTTAGATTTTGATGATTAATCAGATAATTCTAAGGGGACGATTATTCCATCATTAGATGGCATAGATTCTTTATTGCATCTGCACATCCCAACTGATCAAGTCCGAGTACCCAAAACACAGAGCTGTTGACCCATGAAAAGAATTTCACCCATAGTGAATTAAAGCACAAGAACTTGACTTCGTCAGTTCATCCACAAATGCTCAAGATTGAGAGCACTGGTCACTCAGTAGCATGAGGTGACTTGATCTCTCTTAGTGATAGTACTATTTTAGAGATCACACCTACCATGGTCCTGTTCAATGCATTGCATATGCACTAATGAGATAAATCCGGAAAAGTCCTCCCATGACTTAGGTAAGTCACCCTGAATGTAGGAGAGTCTCTCACTATAACTTATACCAAGATAAAGTGCCCAGCTCCATCTCTCAGTTATGAACAAATATGTTGTTTCCACTATCCATGAATTAGACCTATCTGTGTGTAGACACTACACACCTAATTCATTTACCAGAAACAATGGGCCTTACACAACCATACATATACACATGTTTAAGCAGAAAAGAGTCGTTCCATTAAATAACCAGTAAATATCCAGTAACAGAAGATGAGAGTGCAGCTAGTGGGCTTTAGGGCATACACCAATCCCAACAAACTCCCACTTGCACTAAAGATCACTACTTCCTAACCTAACACCCATAGACTCAACATGAGAAGTAAAGACTTTCTCAGTAAGAGTCTTAGTGAATGGGTCAGCTAAGTTATTCGCTGAAGCAATATGCTCCACCACTATTTCTCCATCTTGAATGAATTCCCGGATCAAGTGGTACTTTCTCTGAATGTGCTTGCCTTTCTTGTGATTCCTGGGCTCTTTGCACTGTGCTACAGCACCAGTGTTATCGCAGATCAAGTGGTACTTTCTCTGAATGTGCTTGCCTTTCTTGTGATTCCTGGGCTCTTTGCACTGTGCTACAGCACCAGTGTTATCGCAGTACATGACATCGGTTTTTTGCACTGCAGGAACAATTCCCAATTCCAATAGGAATTTTCTGAGCCATACTGTTTCCTTCGCAGCTTCCAATGCCGCCACATACTCTGCTTCCATGGTAGAATCGGCAGTATAGGATTGCTTGACACTTCTCCATGATATAGCCCCTCCTGACAGAGTAAAGACTTACCCTGAAGTAGACTTTCTGGCATCTCTATCAGATTGGAAATCAGAGTCTGTATACGCCAATGGCGTTAGATCATCTGCTCGAAAGGTTAGCATATAATCTTTCGTTCTCTGAAGATACTTGAATATATGCTTAACAGCTGTCCAATGCATAGGTCCAGGGTTTAACTGATATCTGCTGACCATGCCAACGGCAAAGCAAATATCTGGTCTAGTACATAACATAGCATACATGAGGCTTCCAACAGCGGATGAATATGGAACTCTCCTCATGCTCTCTATCTCTTCAGATGTCTTTGGACATTGATCTCGAGACAGTGGTACTCCATGTCTAGAAGGTAACAAGCCCTTCTTGGAGTCATGCATGTTAAACTTGACCAATATCTTCTCAATATATGAAGATTGGGATAGGGCTAACATCTTATTCTTGCGATCATGCAAAAGCTTGATCCCTAAGATATAGCTGGCCTCACCCAAATCCTTCATCTGAAATTGAGAGGATAACCAAACCTTTGTGGATGACAATAAACCTACATCATTTCCTATGAGTAATATGTCATCTACATACAAAACCAAAAATGCGACTGCTTTTCCACTTCCTTTCTTATACACACATGGTTCATCAATGTTTTGATCAAAGCCAAAAGATTTGTCTGCCTGATTAAACTTGATGTTCCATGCTCTAGATGCTTGCTTAAGTCCATAAATGGACTTCTTAATTTTACAAACCATGTTATCTTGGCCACTAGCAATGAAGCCCTCTGGTTGCATCATATAGATGCATACGTCAAGACTTCCATTAAGAAAAGCTGTCTTGACATCCATTTGCCATATCTCGTAGTCATAATGTCATGCGATGGCCAAGAGAATCCTTATGGACTTAAGCATAGCCACTGGTGAAAAGGTTTCCTCATAATCGATACCCTCTTTCTGAGTATATCCTTTCGCCACCAGTCTTGCTTTGAAGGTTTCCACCTTCCCAGCCACTCCTCTCTTCCTCTTGTAGATCCACTTGCACCCTATGGGTTTAATCCCTTCAGGTGCATCTACAAGTTCCCAGACTTGATTGGAATACAAAGAATCCATTTTAGACTTCATCGCTTGCTGCCACGTGTCAGCATCTATATCCGTTACTGCTTCATCATAACTAGTAGGGTCCTCAACCAGATCTTCAGAGTCTGTCTTAAAAGACACTCCTAGATATCTTTCTGGCTGTCTAGAAATTCTCCCACTACGACGAGGCTCTGGAGTGTTAAAAGGAATATCTTGTTCATCTACCACCTCAGGATCTGGTACATATGTTATAGGAGATCTCGGAAGAATCTCCTCAAGGGTTTATTCACAACTAAGCTCTTGGTGCATCATACAATCATCCTCCAAGTACCTAGCATGAGTGCTGATAAGCACTTTTTGCTCCTTTGGATGATAAAAGATGCCACCTCTCATTCCCTTAGGATACCCAATGAAGTAGCACATTTCCGATCTGGATTCCAGCTTGGTAGCTTTATCTTCAGTACATAGGCTGGACAACCCCAAACGTGGATATGTCTTAAACTAGGTTTTCGACTTGTCCACATTTCTTGCGGTGTCCTAGGTATTGATTTAGAAGGTACCAGATTTAAAATATATGCTGCTGCTTCTAGGGCATATCCCCAAAAAGATATAGGTAGGGTTGCATGACTCATCATGGACCTTACCATATCAAGAAGGGTACGGTTTCTTCTCTCCGCTACACCATTTTGCTGGGGTGTACCCGGTGCAGACAACTGAGACACAATCCCATGTTGTGTGAGGTACTCTTTGAACTCACCGAGGAGGTACTAGCCACCTCGATCAGATTGAAGGGCCTTGATATGTTTCCCTAGTTGTACCTCCGCCTCAGCCTTGAATTGCTTGAATTTATCAAACGCCTCAGATTTGCATCGCATTAAGTACACATATCCATACCTAGAGTAATCATCGGTGAAGGTGATGTAATACTCATACCCTCCTCGAGCCGGTTTGTTCATAGGACCACACACATCAGTGTGAATCAATTCTAACAACTCCTTTGACCTTAGTCCCTTTCCAGAGAATGACCTTTTGGTCATCTTTCCCTTGAGACAAGATTCACACTGAGGAAAAGGTTCGAAGTCTAATGAGCTCAAAGGCCCATCTTCTACCAACCTCTAAATCCGTTTTAGGTTAATGTGACCCAAACGTAAGTACCAAAGATATGTGTCATTGATTGAAGATACCTTCCTCTTAAGGGAAGTGGAGTTTTCTTGTTGTACATTATGCAGTGTGGGAGCAATAGGATATATATAAATAAGTTGTCATGTATTCTACCAGAACATATAATATTTCCATCTCTACTGATATCAATACCAGAATGGAAAGTGTTAGGGATTTTGTGATTGCAATTTGATGGATGCATTATCATTTAAATCATCATTTGAGTTTTCACATGAGCATTGATTTAGAAATCTTGAAATCTTGATTTTCACATGCATTGTTTTTAGAAATCTTGGTTCATGCATGTTTTGATTTTAAAACTTGGATGCATTTAGTTTTGAAAAGAGTTTTTAAGAATCAAGCTAGCCTTTGATTTTAAAGTTTCAAATCATTTTTAGGCTTTTTATGTTTCATGTTTTTAAACCACTTAGAATGATTTAAAACATGATTTCAAGCTTGATTTAATGGCCCAAAAAGTCCCCAAAGAAAAATACTTTAAAATATGCAAAATATGCATTTTTGGGGGAATTGGTCCAGGGGACCCGGTCGACCTGCAGTGTGGCCGGTCGACCGAGCCCATGGACGGTCGACCGAGCCCACTGCAGGTCGACTGGGAAAGAGGCAACGGCATTATTTTCAAACGGTCATATTTTTGCCCGTTGAAGGGCAGGTCGACCGAGCCCTGTAGGGGGTCGACCGAGGACTAGCCGTTGGGCAATTTTTTGTATAAAAAGAAGCTCATTCCTTAGCCAAAAGAGAGGAACTTTTAGGCCCTCCTTAAGGTGATTTGAGGCCAAACAAAGGGGAATGAGCTAAGGGAATCTAAGGGTCATTAGGAAAGCTAAAGCTTGGGATTAATGAAGTTAAATCACTAAGTAAGCTTGCTTTTCCTAATCATATGTTTTCATGCTTTGTTCTAATTATTGGTAAATCTTTGTTAGCATGCTAAACTATGATTTGTTGTGTCCTTAACATGTTTATGTTTTGAATTGATTCATTGTTTTGGATACATCACCTTGATTCAAACCAAGTAGTACTTAAATTGGTATATCTAAGTAAATCATGTTTTGGAATCATCTTTGAAATCATATGTAACATGATTCCTATACTTGGTTGAATCTTTGGTTGTTGTTTTTCATCATAAGAAAATCACTTTCAAATCTATCTTATGTTTTGGATTCAACAACTTTATAAATCACATGTATTTTGTTTTAAAGTTTTACAACTTGTTTAAACATTGATTGGTATATCATTTTCAAGTTGTCCTTTTAATTACATGTGATTTGACCCATAATTTCAATCAAATCTATATTTGTGTTTTACACTTTAAAAATGCTTTGGCATACTTATATTGAGCTTCATTTTTAATTTGATTGAAATCCATATGCATCACATGTTTTGTTCTTTGAATTTCACAACTTGTGTAGAATACTTAGGTATGTCTTTTACAAGTTACTTTTAACATGTGATTAGCATTTCCTCAATCATAAATGTTTTGAGCTAAAACTTTCAAAAGCCTTTGGCATACATTTATGAGCTTTTATTTTCAAATTGATTGAGGACATCATGCATACACTTTGTGCATTCATCTTTGCATTCATATAGTGTTTGTGTGAGTTAGATTTTCACTTTCATATCCGCCTATTAGAGGAAATTTATATGAGCCAAAATTGTAATCTCCATCAAGTGTATTATAGACACTACTTAGAGAGATAACCAACCTTGTGGTTGAAGAGGTTATTGCTTAGCCTTGAAAAGCATATTGTAAGAGGTTATTGCTTAGCCTAGAAAAGCATAGTTGTAAAGGTTATTGCTTAGCCTATTGAAAAGCATACATAGTGGAAATCCGGTGGGGTGTGAGGAACACAAGCCGGTAGTGGATGTAGGCATTGAGGCCGAACCACTATAAATCCTTGTGTAGTGGTGATTGTTTTGTGGTGATTGTTTTGTTTAAGCTTCCGCATATTGTATGTTAATCATCACATGTGACTAGTTTATTTTAAAGAAATTAAAATTGGCCATAATTAGTCATTAAGTGTAGATCACCCTATTCACCCCCCCTCTAGGGTTAGGATCCCAAGGACTTACAATTGGTATCAGAGCCAGGTTACTCCATTTAGGGCTTAAACACCCGGAGTTGATCCATTATTGCTTAAATCTAGATTTGAACCCTAGAGTTGTGTTTTTATTGCATATCATTAAGAATGATTTCCACTATGGTTGAAAATGAATTTCCTTCCTAGCTCTCTAATTTCCCCTAAGAATCTATCTCACCACTCTAAAACTTTTTCAAGTTAAAACTCCAAGAGTTGGTGGGACCTCAAAGTAAACCCTCAAGGACAACCTTATCAAGACCTTAGGTGAATCTTCAAAGGTAGACTTTTGGACTAACCTTAAGGCCTTGAACCTCACTAGACCAACCTATTCTTTTTAGTCATATCTATTTGTTGGTCATGTTACATTTGCTTTTTGTTTCTACATAGTCACATCTTATAAAATGCAATGTTTCTTTGTGATCATTTGATTTTGTCTCCATGAACTTTCTTAGTTATATCTTTGGGTTTCAAAATCATTTGATTGCAATATTCTCATATAGATTTGCATTTTGTTCTCATATAGTTATATCTATTGTAGTGCATTTCTATTTGATGATCATCAATTGATTGTGATTACAAAAGCTTTCTTAGCTAGATTTTTCATGATCATTTGATGTTGGAAAATCATTTGTTTGGATATCATAGTTAGATTATTTTGTAAAACAAATGATTCAAATCAATTTAGATTTTCCATGAACTTACAAGTTATATCCTTTGGTATGGAAAATATGTAATCAATTTGTATGAGCATTTGTATTTATATCCTTGATTACAAATTGAGATTTGATATTAGTTCACTTCATGTTTTTCAAAGTCACTTGATCATAATTTTATGAATGATTCATTGTTGGATTTTGAATGTTGGAGTGAATTAAAAGATCTTTGGAAAATGTTTAAAGCTTTATTAGTTATATTTATTGAAGCATTTTCCATGAGTTTATTTCCTTGTGCTTATGTTTATATCATTTAGAAGGAAATACATTTTACAAGCAATTTGCATCTTTGCTCATCAAAGTTACATTCTTTCAAATGCAAATTGACTTTGTTGTTATGTCTTACTTTGTGTGGTTGGGTATGATGTCATTGATTTGCATGTTTGTGCCTAACTTTGTATATCGTTTCATTAGTGCAAATTGATGTTGTTTATGCTTTATAGTAAAATCTTTTGTTTCATGATCATTTGAGCTTCTTAAGTACATATGTGATTTTGTGTGCTAAGTTCATTTGGTATGATTCTCATATCCATTTTCCATTGCATTGTAAGCATACTACATTTGCTAAGAGTGGAAATTTTACATGATAGATTAATGGATCATTTTAGATGAATTTGAATTAAACCATTGTTCTTCATAGGTATACCTTATATGAGATCCATTTTCATCTATATGCGATCCATGATATCGTTCTAACTTCATACCTTGTGCATGAATAGTTATATTCTTTATTGATGATATGGTATGAGTTAGATCTTGATTATAATTGATCCTCTCTATGCAAATGTCATATAGTTCCATGTATGGTTGTGCTCTTAAGTTCCATTTGTGGATACCATACTAGAACTCTCAAATCCATCCTTTGTACTTCATACGCTTTGCTATAGATGGATGGTTGTGATATTGTTTTATGCATAATTTCATAGTAATATCGCTTGTGCATTTTTTCAATATCATATTTATGATCATATGAGACTCTCATCAAAATCCATTATTTGTATCTCATAGGCATATCTATTTTTGATGGATTTCCTTCATGTTGAGTTCATATGGTTTTTCAATTTTCAAATTGCATGTACCACCTAAAGACATTTCATGCAATTTAAAATGTTCATCACTATGCTCACTAAGTTACTATATCTTTAAAGTGATGATTTACCATTTATGTTGCTTGATGGAATTTTGTGTTTGTCACATCTATGCTCTTAATCATGTTTCATATTCAATTGGTTTCAATTAGTTTAATTTTCGATTGTTGTCTTTTTATAATTGATATCTTGAGATTGTGATAAACCTTGTGTACATTGGATTGAACTTGATAAGTAATATATCTTTATTCCATGTCACATTCCATTAGCATCATAATGTTCATGTTTGCCTCCTCTCATGCTCATATAGGTAAATCTTATGACCACCATGTTTTATGTGTTAATAACCTTGGTTGGTTAATGGTTGAGGTAGGCTTCATGTTTGAACTTCATTTCATTCATCTTGTGCACATAATAGTCATAGTTTTTGATTGGATGAAATGATTCCAAAATCTACATAGCATATGTTTTTCATAGGTATATTGATTGATGCTATGTTGAATAAACCCCATAACATCATGGATAGCTCTAATTTGGATTGATCCTAGTAGTTATATTCTTTTTAACTCCATTTTAGAGTGATTGAGATAATAGTCATATCCTTTAATCTCAATTGGTATTTCTTTATTCCAATTGGTATCCATGGTTGCTTTTCTCCATGACCTTGCTCTTAATCATGGTAATTTGATCATATTGAGCTCTATAGTTAAATGAATCTAATCCTTTCCTTGAAATTTACCCTCAATTGGTAAAACCATCTTCTTCTTGTACCAAATAGTTGAATCTTTGTCAAAAGTTTGACAAAAGGAGAGAATGGATTGAGGGGAGTATAAACCTTCATAGGAAGTATTAGTTTTGATCAAATTCACCATTGAATTGGCTTTATACCCTTAGACTACTACCATACATGATACCTGTTATATATTTCATTTTCGATTTCTTTCGTTAACAGGTGCTACTAAAAGGTATTTTCCTTATGTCATGTGTGTAGGTACCTTTGCAATTTAATGTCAAAGGGGGAGAATATTCTAGATGTCAAAAGGGGAGAATATAGCCAATTTATCTAAGGGGAGATTTTGTATTATCTTCCAAAGGGGGAGAAGATGCATATCTTGCCAAAGAGAGAGAGAGTGCATGGTCAAAGGGGGAGAGTTGATAGAAGACTAAGCTTGGGAGTTAAAGAAGTTGCTTGGCTAAGAAGAAAGAAAGCTTGAAGAATGATCAAGCTCCAAGCATCAAGAATGAAGAAAAAGAACAAGAGCCCAAGCTAAGTCAAAGAAGCATCCAAGAGATTTCAAGACTTGTCCAGCTAAGGGGGAGCTGAAGACTTAGTGTGAAAATTCAGTGATGAGTGAGTTGCCATCAAATTGCAAAGGGGGAGATTGTTAGGGATTTTGTGATTGCAATTTGATGGATGCATTATCATTTAAATCATCATTTGAGTTTTCACATGAGCATTGATTTAGAAATCTTGAAATCTTGATTTTCACATGCATTGTTTTTAGAAATCTTGGTTCATGCATGTTTTGATTTTAAAACTTGGATGCATTTAGTTTGAAAAGAGTTTTTAAGAATCAAGCTAGCCTTTGATTTTAAAGTTTCAAATCATTTTTAGGCTTTTTATGTTTCATGTTTTTAAACCACTTAGAATGATTTAAAACATGATTTCAAGCTTGATTTAATGGCCCAAAAAGTCCCCAAAGAAAAATACTTTAAAATATGCAAAATATGCATTTTTGGGGGAATTGGTCCAGGGGACCCGGTCGACCTGCAGTGTGGCCGGTCGACCGAGCCCATGGACGGTCGACCGAGCCCACTGCAGGTCGACCGGGGAAAGAGGCAACGGCATTATTTTCAAACGGTCATATTTTTGCCCGTTGAAGGGCAGGTCGACCGAGCCCTGTAGGGGGTCGACCGAGGACTAGCCGTTGGGCAATTTTTTGTATAAAAAGAAGCTCATTCCTTAGCCAAAAGAGAGGAACTTTTAGGCCCTCCTTAAGGTGATTTGAAGCCAAACAAAGGGGAATGAGCTAAGGGAATCTAAGGGTCATTAGGAAAGCTAAAGCTTGGGATTAATGAAGTTAAATCACTAAGTAAGCTTGCTTTTCCTAATCATATGTTTTCATGCTTTGTTCTAATTATTGGTAAATCTTTGTTAGCATGCTAAACTATGATTTGTTGTGTCCTTAACATGTTTATGTTTTGAATTGATTCATTGTTTTGGATACATCACCTTGATTCAAACCAAGTAGTACTTAAATTGGTATATCTAAGTAAATCATGTTTTGGAATCATCTTTGAAATCATATGTAACATGATTCCTATACTTGGTTGAATCTTTGGTTGTTGTTTTTCATCATAAGAAAATCACTTTCAAATCTATCTTATGTTTTGGATTCAACAACTTTATAAATCACATGTATTTTGTTTTAAAGTTTTACAACTTGTTTAAACATTGATTGGTATATCATTTTCAAGTTGTCCTTTTAATTACATGTGATTTGACCCATAATTTCAATCAAATCTATATTTGTGTTTTACACTTTAAAAATGCTTTTGGCATACTTATATTGAGCTTCATTTTTAATTTGATTGAAATCCATATGCATCACATGTTTTGTTCTTTGAATTTCACAACTTGTGTAGAATACTTAGGTATGTCTTTTACAAGTTACTTTTAACATGTGATTAGCATTTCCTCAATCATAAATGTTTTGAGCTAAAACTTTCAAAAGCCTTTGGCATACATTTATGAGCTTTTATTTTCAAATTGATTGAGGACATCATGCATACACTTTGTGCATTCATCTTTGCATTCATATAGTGTTTGTGTGAGTTAGATTTTCACTTTCATATCCGCCTATTTAGAGGAAATTTATATGAGCCAAAATTGTAATCTCCATCAAGTGTATTATAGACACTACTTAGAGAGATAACCAACCTTGTGGTTGAAGAGGTTATTGCTTAGCCTTGAAAAGCATATTGTAAGAGGTTATTACTTAGCCTAGAAAAGCATAGTTGTAAAGGTTATTGCTTAGCCTATTGAAAAGCATACATAGTGGAAATCCGGTGGGGTGTGAGGAACACAAGCCGGTAGTGGATGTAGGCATTGAGGCCGAACCACTATAAATCCTTGTGTAGTGGTGATTGTTTTGTGGTGATTGTTTTGTTTAAGCTTCCGCATATTGTATGTTAATCATCACATGTGACTAGTTTATTTTAAAGAAATTAAAATTGGCCATAATTAGTCATTAAGTGTAGATCACCCTATTCACCCCCCCTCTAGGGTTAGGATCCCAAGGACTTACAGAAAGAAACTGAATAATTAAATTCAATTAATCTGGAAACTGAAATTAAATTCTTCCTCATGTCCGGAACATAGAAAACATTATTTAAAACTAATATCCTATCACATGGAAATTGTAAGGTAACAACTCCTACTGCAACTGCCCAAACTTTAGCTCCAGTTCCAACTCTAAAGGCAAACTCTCCTTTCTCAATCCTCTGCATTATCTGAAACCCCTGCAATGAATTGCAGATATGATTAGTGGCTCCTGAGTCTACTATCCACGAATCAGTAGAATCAACCACCAGACAAGTTTCAATGTAGTATGAAAAAGATGTACCTTTCTTAACTGAGGCTAGGAACTTAGGACAATCTTTCTTCCAACGACCTTTAAGGCTACATTTGAAGCATTTCCCTTTGAGCTTTTCATCTGTACCCTTGTCCTTCTTTTTATTACCAGTATTTTCCTTTTTCTGCCCTTTTCCCTTATTCTGCTTCTTCTTGAACTTCTTCCCTTTCGGTTTAGAGGAAGACTGGAAAGAGTGAGCTTGGGCT
Organism: Litsea cubeba; assembly: GCA_012931725.1. NCBI lineage: Eukaryota > Viridiplantae > Streptophyta > Magnoliopsida > Laurales > Lauraceae > Litsea > Litsea cubeba. Next base: position 69,103,764 of record CM022947.1, read on the forward strand.
TTGGGCTTCATGATGGCCTCCGCCTCAGGTAGAGTCATGTCCATCTTGCTCATATTGAAATTGAGCTTGAACTGATTGAAAGAGTCCGGCAGAGTTTCGAGAATCATATCAGTTTGACTCTCTGCATCAATCCCAGCCCCTAGATCTCAGCTACATTGAAACAATCCATCAACTTGAGCATATGCTATCTGACAGGTGTTCCCTCAGCCATCCTAGTATTCATGATAGTCCTCATAGCAGCTTGCCTAGCTGGCCTACTCTTGTCTTCGAACATCTAAGACAAGGACATCATGATTTCATAGGCTGTGTCCATATGCTCGTGCTGTGTTTGCAACGCGTTGGACATGGAAGCAAGCATGTAGCATTTAGCCATGCTATTAGCTTTCTTCCATTTCCTCTCAGCCTCTAACTGGTCATCAGTAGAATTAGCATCAATATCAGGACAGGTTTCCAGCAAGACATACTTGTACTCCTCAGCAGTGAGTACTATGTCAAGATTTCTCTTCCAATCTACGTAGTTAGGGCCAGTCAGTTTGTTCTCACGAAGAATGCACATCAACGGACTAAAAGAATCTTTACCCATCTCTCTCTGGATATGAAACGGTTTATAATTAGATAAGCAGTATATATGTAACATGCATATGGTGCTTGTTATAAATGGAAAAAGAAAGCACAAAACTTTTTACATTATTTAACCCCAATCATAATGTATCAATGTTTCAACCTCCTCATAGACCCTCCATCGAAGGGATGGCCGAGCCTACAGTCACGTTGAATTAAGGCATGCTTATTTGGATTATCACTATCTGGATACACATATCCAGTGGTAGTCCAATCACTGATTGATTTGGCCTCATATGACAAATAACCCTCAACTCCTAGGGAGAGGTCATTACCATCTTATGTCAAGTGTTTTACCATCTCTTATGAAATTTCCCAGAATGTCTATGACTTAAGTCCTCCGAAGGGAAGTGACTTTTATCCATTCTAGAAGTGAACTTTAGTAAAGAGCTCCACCGAAGGGATGGCCGCTCCCACCAACACTTCATTGACATTCTATAGAAGTGATCTTTAGTAAAGAACTCCACCGAAGGGATGGCCGCTCCTACTAACACCTCATTACGAATATTCACATTAGTTCACCCATTAACCCATCAAAGCGGTCTTTAGTAAGAACTCCACCGAAGGGGTGGCCGCTCCTACTAACACCTTAATGAGATAACATTAACCGAAAATGGAAGGCCGTGGGGTCTTTCCAAAAACCCCTCTCCCACTTGATTATTTATCACTAGGGTTTATTCTATTTGACCTTTACATTGTTTACTCAAAAGCTCTTTTAAATCTAGCAAACTTAGTTAATTAAATTTATGACTCAATAACTTGAGTCATCTTAAAAATAAATAACCTTTGCTTTAAACCATTTGAGTAAATCCCTTTAAAGAGTCAAAGACCTAACTTGGGTTATGGAAACCCATAGGTAGCATCTAATTAGATTTTAGTTTAGCCTTCTTTGGAAACCAAGGGTACCAAGATAAACTAAACCCTATCCAATTTTAAACCTTAGACAAAATAGAAGGTGGTGGTCTAAGTTCCGTTTAAAATAATTTGCCAAACTAGAAACAATCTAATATAAAAAGATGCCAATTTTAGAACCTAATGGTGGCCATGTTTCTAGGTGACAATTATAGCAATTATATAAAGCATTCATCCATGCATTCCATATATAAGAGCAAATAAAAGTATGCAATCCTTGATGGCTCCCTGCTCTTTGGACTTCTAATCCTTATCGAACTAGTGCATCAAGAATAGAACTCATCTTTCACCAAGAAGTCTTGTCTCCTCTACCACTAAGGAATCCGGTTACATGCAACCTTTCTTGCTTAAAACTTTCTTCTTCTTGCTTGTTCCAATAAATTAAATTTATACAAGCAAACCCATAAAAAAACAAAACCCCAAATTACATTGGAGATACCTATGCTTTTTAAGAAAGCTTACATCAAGACTAGTTGGAATAAAAGTAAAGAAAGAATTACAACTTCCTATGATTGCTAAACGCGCAATCGTACACTTTCCAACTATTGAAAAAACATCCAAATCCACATAACAATCATGCGAACCATCAAGGATGCAATATATGGCTGCAAACAAAGAGGTTAGTGCATGCAAACACACTATGTACATCATTAAACAAATCTGGAAAATAAATTCCAGCATTGTTAATGAAACTTGTACACAACATGCATCTAAACATAACTTTAATAGGGTGCCACCATGCCCATAATCAATCTAGGATTAATTATACACAACATGGGATCATGATTTCACATGGAGTGACTCTGATACCACTGAAAGAAATTGCGATTCAGATCTGAACATCACTAGCGGAAAACATTCATGGCTAATTTGTAACATGACAGATTTTAAAAAATCTGATTTGGGCAGCATAAATCAGCCATAGTAATCGCAAAAGAACTCCATGAATTCATGACCAAGAAGTGTATAATTTAAGGAGAACCAAGAAGACTATTACCTTGAAGATTTGTAGACTTCAAATCTCTGAAATAATAGATCCAAAGGGCCGAACTGACTTGCAATTAGCAAACAAATTGCTGGAATTTTCTGCAGTAGTATTGCCTTTGATCTTCTTCTCTATCTCACTTCCAAATCTGATTGGCTAAGATGGTGGGATCTTAATCTAGGTATTTGAGAACTATTTCCTATGGAAAAATCTCAGACCTTAAACTTTCTTCAATGAAGAAGAAAGAGTCCAAAGGGCTGGACGTGTGGGACTCTCTCTTGCACAGGGATGGACGTCCAAGGGTATGTATGGTTCCTTTTATAGAAACTTTGTGGATTGCTTTCCTAAAAAGCTATCTCTTCTATTTCTCATAGATGTCCTAAAAGGAAAGATTTATTTCCTTTAAGAAACACTCCAATTAGAAAAGAAAACTAAAAGAACATCCTACAAACTTTAGCAATTAGTAATCCTAGTTGCACAACACTTACTAATTTAAGTTTCTAATTCAAAAAGGAAACTTTCTTATAGGAATACTAATCCAAAGAGGAGTCCAACTTTCCAAGTAGAGAGACCTACTCAAAGTTCGAAACCTTACCCATGGAAATCCCATTATGGACGTTGTAGGTGCAGAAAATTATGACCCACAATAAGAGGGAGCCTTAGAGGACTTATCCGAGAAGATGGTGGTTACTGTGTGTGACTGGATGCCGTCCGGAAGCCTGAAAAGGAATAGCAAACGGTCAGAGGACCCTGGCCTGGGCGGCGCAAGGCACTCCGATGCCAAAGTCAGTATGGGAACTGGAACAATGGAAGGAGAGGGAGAAGAGAGACAGAGTAAGGGCTCTGTGAATGAGATTGTGCGTACCTTGCATGTTGCATGGAGTTCTATTTATAGGGGTTTGGATCGTATCTTTCAGAGGATATCTTGGTGTGGGTCCCATGATTCGACTGGGAAGTCATGATCAGCCCACAAAGTAATAAATGCAGTCTAATCCGGCCCACTCAGCATTTAATGCTAGTCGGGTCAGCCCACAATGCATTAAATGCATGTCTTGTTGGGCCAGGTTGTGTTGGGCGCCTTCGGCGGTTGGAGTACCAGCGGATCTGCCCTCGGGCCTTGCCCTGATGTGGCCTCAGCCGCTGGATGCCGCCATGTCAGCGATCTGGTGAAGATAGCGGGCGGCTGGATGTCGTGTCTGTCCCACTAGCTCGTGACCCTATCCCTCCACGTGCCTGATGACGTGGGGGATGAGGGGCGCAGGTGAAGGTTCTTTCTTGCTTCGGCTACTGTCCTGGCTTCTTCAGCCTAGGTGGCTTCAGCCGAGGTAGGGCTCTCTGCGGAGATGGCATCCGGGGTGGCCCTGCCGAGGTGGACTCTTTGCCGAGATGATGCCAGAGATGGTCCAGTTCGGCGCTAAGGGCCCGGAGCTGCCTGACTTCGGCCAGACCTCCTGTCCCGGTAGCCGAGGTGGGATTGGTGCCACGTAGATGGCACGCGGATGGCACGTGAGAATGCTTAACCCCATCTGATGGCTGTGATTAGCTTAATCCTGTAGTTCTGGAAATCTCCCCACACAATTGCCCCCTAGCTTCTGATCTCGCGTAGAACATCAGTGCCGTGAGGTCGGGAGCTATGTGCCGGGTCTATCTGAAGGAGAAGGCCCCTTTCGGCCCTGACTCGCTGTCGCTTTGGATGTTCGAGGTAATAAATGGCGTCCTCTATTTAATGCTGAAGACAGGTCGACGGCTCCACGCGTCATCATCTGGCTAGTTGTCTGTCTCCTCGAGGTCGTACGCGCCGTCTCGTCAGGGGCGTAATCAATTTTTGAAATGATTCGCGCGAAATCCCAGGGGGGCGCCCCTTGGCACGCCCAATTAGGGCTTCTGGAAAGGGGGCCTCTCTGCTATATATAGGGCAGTCGAGGTCCGCTCTACCCTTCGTTTGCGATTCTGAATCAGAGGCGAGCGTCAGAGGTGGGCAAGCTACTGTGAGGGAGCTTCATCTGAGAAGTGGTGCGCTGCTGAAGTTGAGTCTCTTTTTGCTGCCCAGCATCTTCGTTCTGCTTCCGTAAGTTCCTTCTGCCCTGCCTCTTCTTCTGCGGGTTTCTCCGTTTTTAGACTGGGATAGGAAAATTGTAGGTGCAGAAAATTATGACCCACAATAAGAGGGAGCCTTAGAGGACTTATCCGAGAAGATGGTGGTTACTGTGTGTGACTGGATGCCGTCCGGAAGCCTGAAAAGGAATAGCAAATGGTCAGAGGACCCTGGCCTGGGCGGCGCAAGGCACTCCGATGCCAAAGTCAGTATGGGAACTGGAACAATGGAAGGAGAGGGAGAAGAGAGACAGAGTAAGGACTCTGTGAATGAGATTGTGCGTACCTTGCATGTTGCATGGAGTTCTATTTATAGGGGTTTGGATCGTATCTTTCAGAGGATATCTTGGTGTGGGTCCCATGATTCGACTGGGAAGTCATGATCAGCCCACAAAGTAATAAATGCAGTCTAATCCGGCCCACTCAGCATTTAATGCTAGTCGGGTCAGCCCACAACGCATTAAATGCATGTCTTGTTGGGCCAGGTTGTGTTGGGCGCCTTCGGCGGTTGGAGTACCAGCGGATCTGCCCTCGGGCCTTGCCCTGATGTGGCCTCAGCCCCTGGATGCCGCCATGTCAGCGATCTGGTGAAGATAACGGGCGGCTGGATGTCGTGTCTGTCCCACTAGCTCGTGACCCTATCCCTCCACGTGCCTGATGACGTGGGGGATGAGGGGCGCAGGTGAAGGTTCTTTCTTGCTTCGGCTACTGTCCTGGCTTCTTCAGCCTAGGTGGCTTCAGCCGAGGTAGGGCTCTCTGCGGAGATGGCATCCGGGGTGGCCCTGCCGAGGTGGACTCTTTGCCGAGATGATGCCAGAGATGGTCTAGTTCGGCGCTAAGGGCCCGGAGCTGCCTGACTTCGGCCAGACCTCCTGTCCCGGTAGCCGAGGTGGGATTGGTGCCACGTAGATGGCACGCGGATGGCACGTGAGAATGCTTAACCCCATCTGATGGCTGTGATTAGCTTAATCCTGTAGTTCTGGAAATCTCCCCACACAATTGCCCCCTAGCTTCTGATCTCGCGTAGAACATCAGTGCCGTGAGGTCGGGAGCTATGTGCCGGGTCTATCTGAAGGAGAAGGCCCCTTTCGGCCCTGACTCGCTGTCGCTTTGGATGTTCGAGGTAATAAATGGCGTCCTCTATTTAATGCTGAAGACAGGTCGACGGCTCCACGCGTCATCATCTGGCTAGTTGTCTGTCTCCTCGAGGTCGTACGCGCCGTCTCGTCAGGGGCGTAATCAATTTTTGAAATGATTCGCGCGAAATCCCAGGGGGGCGCCCCTTGGCACGCCCAATTAGGGCTTCTGGAAAGGGGGCCTCTCTGCTATATATAGGGCAGTCGAGGTCCGCTCTACCCTTCGTTTGCGATTCTGAATCAGAGGCGAGCGTCAGAGGTGGGCAAGCTACTGTGAGGGAGCTTCATCTGAGAAGTGGTGCGCTGCTGAAGTTGAGTCTCTTTTTGCTGCCCAGCATCTTCGTTCTGCTTCCGTAAGTTCCTTCTGCCCTGCCTCTTCTTCTGCGGGTTTCTCCGTTTTTAGACTGGGATAGGAATGGGGATTTATAGCCACTGGTTAGAGAGCGAGGCAGCGATCGAGGGTTTCAGGTCGGCCTTTAGGATCCCTGCTGATGTCCAAGTCAGGGGTGCTGAACCCCGTGGCTACAACTCTCGCGAATTTTCGGGAGGCTGGATGCCTTTTCCGCTATTGGCCGTGATAGAAGGCGGGGTCCGATTCCCCCTTCACCCACTTCTCAGGAGGTGCCTTAGTCAGTGGTGTCTCTGCCCCTGCCAACTGCTGCCGAATGCCTTCAAGATCGTGATGGGCACGGTCAAGTTGAATGAGGTCCTGGGCACCGACTTCGGCGTCTTCGACCTTGAGGACGTCTACGACATATGCAAGTCCGGAGATTCTTATTATCTCCGGGCTAAGCCAGGCCGGGACGGCTTCGTCCGATACTTGGAGGATTCGAGCAAGTATGCCGGAGACGATCTTCTGTACGTCTCGGGGAACTGGGAGTTTGGGGAGGCCGACACCGATAGAGGCTACCAGGTCCCTCGCCACTTCGGTACCATTCCAAGTAAACACCCTTCGTTTCTTTTCTTTTTTCATGAGTTTCTTTTTGTTCTGCCGCGCTTATGCTTCTGATTGTTGCAGCTTTGAAGGAGAGGAAACGGGCTGCCAGATACATTTGGAAGAGGAACGATGCCTGGCTCCGTCTGGTGAAGCGATACAGCGGTCATGACGGCAGGGCGGCTTGGTCGCTGCTAGGGTATCGGCCAAAGTACCGTGGGTATTTGAGGGGCACCGTAGAGCCGATCCAGGGTGAAGGTGCCACACTCGAGGTCGGGCAGGAGCAAGCCGGTCCGGAGGTCGCAGAGCCCCCGCAGGCGTCTGACGTTAGGGCCACGTCTGGAGCCTTAGCTTCTACATCGGGATCGAGACTTCCTCAGGTTTCAGGAAGGGAATCGAGTCAACCTGCCCGATCTCCCTCGCCTGGCTCCGAGATGAGGCGCACCAGGCGCTTGTCCTTTGAGGACCTCGAGGTCTTGGCGCTTGGAGCGGAGGACGCCCGAGCCCCCCAGGAGCCGGTGAGTTTCCCGGAGCATCCATCCCCGAGGGCTCGGAGAGCTTCCCCTGCAGAGGTGGCGGAGGTTCCTGCGCCCCCTAGCCCTGTTGGTCCAGAGGTACGCCTGTCCCCGGCTGAGGTTGAGCAGGAGGAAACCCGGCCGCTGAAGGTGCCGAGGACCGACGCGGGTCCTAGCTCGGCAGCTGCCTCGTTGCCCCAAGGGCCGCCGTTATGGGAGCCGAGCTTCATGCTTGGGCCGGAGAGGCCGATGACGATGGAGGATTGCATTCTTCACAAGATCGATCTTCCGGTCCTCGAGGCCCTGGGGCGAGCCTGCGCCCTTCCTCGGGACATGGAGCGGTTGGACAAGTACAGCGATCAGAAGCTGATCCTGTCGATGTTGCAGTCCAACTTCACGGTAAATCTTCATTTCCCTTCGTCAAACCAGCGATTTAGCGTTTGACGCTCTTTGGATCTAACACGTACACCCGGTTTCTTTGACAGGCGGCACAGAAGTCCATGGCCGTTGCTGACAGGATCCGCAGGTACAGCATGGACGTTGCCGAGCTGACCGTGGAGAAGAACGGCCTGCAGGAATCCCTGGACGCTGTTAGCCAGAAGTTAGCCAGGGTGGAAGAGGAATACGCGGCGAAGCTCGAGCAGGCGAGGGAAGAAGCCGAAGCGGAGAGGACCAGGTCGGCCGAGCTCGAGGTCTCCATTTCGAAGATGGGAGACGATTACGCGGCCCTGCTTCAAGCCGAGTCCAAGAGGGCGGATGAAGCTGAGGCGAAGCTCGAATCCGAGTCCAAGAGGGCGGATGAAGCCGAGGCGAAGCTTGAGTCCGAGTGCGATGCTGCGTTCGAGGATGCCAAAGTGCAGGTTACCGCCCACTACAAGGAAAGGGTTCTTGTGGTGAGGGATAAGGCCTGGGCGAAAGGGTGGCTTGCCGGCCTGAAGGAGGTCGGGATCTCGGAGGGCCACCCCTCCTTTCGGGAGCCTCCTCCGTACACGCTTCCGGTGCCGACCTCTGCCCGTCCATCCGGCGAAGCCTCTGACGCCGCAGCCCGTGCAACTGACCGGTCATGATCTCGGGATATTCGCTCTTGCTTTTATGCTCTGTAATTTTCTTCAATTTGTATTTGCTGAACACTGTGATGAGTGAGATTTTAATACAATTGAAAGTTTCTTGAAATACTCGTGCTTCTGTCTCTTTTAAGCTTGGTCCTTCGATTGCTTGAGTTCGGCAGAGTGCTCCTTGTGACGAATCGTTAGTACTGAGTGTCGAGTGGTCCTCTTGGGCGCTAGCGTCGACACTCCATACCTTAGGTGATCCTCTTTGGTATTCGCGCTGATCCTCCGTATCTTAGGTGATCTTCATTGGTATTCGCGCCGATCTTCCGTATCTTGGGCGATCTTGAATAGCGATAAACATGGTGGCGCGGCTGACGAGGGAATCTGACGGATGTCTCCACGTGGCGCCATAGGGATCGCTGGTCAACAGTCGTGCATCCCCAGTAACGCGTGGGAGACTTCGCCCTCATAACTCCTTTCGGAGACTGAGCCTTCCTCCACCCTATAAGTAGGGGGAGCAGGCTCGCCATGGGAGAAGGAAGGAACATAGTTGTAGGAACCATGTCTGGGAGGTGCCTGAAATTACTTGATCCGGGGGAAAACCCTGCGCCGTTGGACGGCTACCCCCGAGGGGGGAAGGCTGTCGTGGTCTGCGCGCTCTCTGAAGGAACTCCCCGTGGGCCACGCGCTCTCTGAACGCGGGTCCATGGCCATCGGCCCTTGGCCAGACAGAGTGAGGATGCGCTGCAGGGGGACGGTGGCGCATTCTCGTCCCACACGGCCCTGTGCGCCCGTCGTACGGAAGGCGGGATGAGGCCCTGTTGGACCGGGAGGCTTCTTCAAGCTTGGCTGGTCCCACTGGCCGCCGAGGGTGTTGCAGAGCCCAGCGAGGTCCAGGATCGCTCAGAACCTCCAGGCGGCGATCCGGCGTCCTCGAGCCTTCTTCCTGAAGAGTCGGTGAAGATCAGAGTCTCCTAGCCTTTCTCTATTTTCTGTTTTTGGAGGACTGTGATCCTCCTTTCTGTACTTTGCTTTCTGTTCTGTATTTCTTGTAATGAAGCAGTTTGCAATGGATAAAAGGAATCCTGTGATTACCCAAACTGTGTACAGTGCTTTTGAGTTCTTTTTCTCATTTCTTTGCGCTGTTCCGGAATGCTTGGATTTGTGTTTGAATGCTGGCACTGACCTCGGCCGAAAGGGCTGGCTCTGGCCGAGACGATCTGCATTGTGCCGAAGTGGACCCATTCCGTTGGCCTTGGCTAGGCGAGAGTGAGTTCGGCAATGGCCTTCTGAGGGGTGTATGAACCCAGACTCCAGGAAGCTGACCTTGGCCGAACTGCCTTGCTCCGAGGTGTGAGGGGTTTATGAACCCGGACTTTAGGAAACGGCTGAGTGTAGGAACTCTAGACCATTCCCAAGGCGTAGAGCCTCGAGTGTGTCCAAGACACGGGGGCTTTAGGAAAGGCCGAGTGTAGGAACTCTTCCAGGCCGTTTCCAGGGCGTAGAGCCTTAGTGTGTCCAAGACACGGGGCTTTAGGAAAGGCTGAGTGTAGGAACTCTTCCATGCCGTTTCCAGGGCGTAGAGCCTGAGTGTGTCCAAGACACGGGGCTTTAGGAAAGGCTGAGTGTAGGAACTCGAAGCCATTTCCAGGGCGTAGAGCCTGAGTGTGTCCAAGACACGGGGCTTTAGGAAAGGCTGAGTGTAGGAACTCGAAGCCATTTCCAGGGCGTAGAGCCTGAGTGTGTCCTAGACACGGGGCTTTAGGAAAGGCTGAGTGTAGGAACTCGAAGCCATTTCCAGGGCGTAGAGCCTGTGCTGCCGGAGTCGACCAGAGAGACAGATTGACGACAAGGCAAAAGCTGCTTTTATTGATTCTGAAGTTCATTACATCTTTAGAAATAGAATTTCTTCAAGTGGGATGCATTCCATGGTCTCGGTAGCGGCTTACCTTCCAAGTCTTCGAGCTTGTAGGCTGACTTTCTTGCCAGTGAGACCACTCTGAACGGGCCATGCCAGTTCGGGGCAAGCTTCCCCTCGTTTGGTTCTTTGTCAGCTGGCAGGGTCTTCTTTAAAACGAGCTCTCCCGTGGTGAACCTTCTTTCCTTGACATTTTGATTGTATGCCCTGGCTAACCGCTGCTGATAGTCGGTTAGTCTCAGGGCTGCTGCTTCTCGTCGTTCATCTGCCAGCTCCAGCTCCATCGCCAGGTTCGTCTCATTTCGGCCTTGGTCGACCAGCTCTGTCCTCAGGGTAGGAAGGCCGATTTCCAAGGGAATGACCGCCTCCATCCCGTAGGCCAGAGAGAAAGGTGTTGCCGAGGTGGACCTCCTTGGAGTTGTTCTGTACGCCCACAGCACGCTCGGAAGCTCTTCTGTCCATCTGCCCTTTGCCTTGTCCAGTCGCTTCTTCAAGCCGTCCAGGATCACTTTGTTGGAGATTTCTGCCTGGCCATTACTCTGTGGATATGCCGGGGTGGAGTAATGGTTTCTGATGCCATGCTCTAGGCAGAAGTCTCTGAAGGACTTGGAATCGAACTGAGTCCCGTTATCCGAAATCAGGGTCCGGGGGATGCCGAACCTCGTAAGGATGTTTTTCCAAACGAAGTTCCTGGAGTCCCTGTCCGTGATGGAAGACAACGGTTCAGCCTCTATCCACTTCGTGAAGTAGTCCGTAGCCACTATCAGCCATCTCTTGTTCCCTGGAGCTCGGTGAAGAGGCCCCACAATGTCCAGGCCCCATTGAGCGAAGGGCCATGGACTGGAGAGGGGACTCAGATCCTGCGCTGGCTGATGGAGGGAGTGGGAGAACTTCTGGCATTTCTCGCATTTTCTGGCGTAGACCCGGGCGTCCTTCTGCATGTAGGGCCACCAGTAACCCTGGCTGATTGCTCTGTAGGCCAATGACCGACCTCCTATATGGCTGCCGCAGATTCCTTCGTGGATCTCGTACAGGAAGTCGTCCACCTTGGTCGGGTGGACGCATTGGAGGTATGGACCTGTGAAAGACTTCCTGTAGAGTTTGCCTTCTGGAGAGAGCCAAAACCGAGCTGCCTTGAGCCTTATCTTGTGGGCTTCAGTCTTGTCCTCGGGGAGCTGGTCGTCCTTCAAGTAGGCGACGATTGGATCCATCCAGCTGGGGCCGAGGTCAGCACAGAGGACAAGCCGAGATGAATGGAGTTCTAGACTTGACCTTGATACTGACCCGACCTCGATGGTCCTCTTCTTTCCTGCTTCGACAGCGGAGGCCAGGTTTGCAAGCGCATCTGCGTGCGTGTTGGTATCTCGGGATATTTGCCTGACCTCGGCTTTCTGGAATTGGGAGAGTAGCTTTTTCGCCAGGGCTAAGTAGGCCGCCATCCTGTCGTCCCTAGCCTGGTAGTCCCCAGCGAGCTGGCTAGTTACCAGTTGAGAGTCGCTGAAGATCTCCAGATGCTGGGCTCCGAGGATTCGGGCGCTGTTTAACCCTGCAATCATTGCTTCGTACTCTGCCTCATTGTTCGTCGCTTTGAAGTCCAAGGTGAATGCTTGCTCTATGACCAGTCCCTCTGGCGATTGGAGAACTATGCCGAGGCCAGCTCTCTTGGAGGTGGACGACCCGTCGACAAAGATCTTCCATGCCGAGGTAGGAGACTGCTGGACTTCTGTTTCTACTGGCTCTTGCCCTGTGCCCCCCAGTGCCGTGCCGAGCTGGGTCGGAGCCGGGTTGGGGGAGGCGAATTCGACAATGAAGTCTGCCAGGATCTGGGCTTTGATCGCAGTTCGGGGACGGTACTGTATGTCATACTGCCCCAGTTCAACTGCCCACTTGGATATGCGCCCTGAAAAGTCAGCTTTCTTGAACAACGACCGGAGTGGGTGCTCCGTGATCACCACAATGGCGTGGGATTGAAAATAATGGGAGAGCTTGCGGGAGGCGGTGACAAGAGCCAACGCAAGCTTCTCCAACAGGAGGTACCTGGTCTCGGCATCGAGCAGGGTCTTGCTCGTGTAATAGATTGGCTTTTGAACTCCCTCGTCCTCCCTGATGAGGACGGAGCTCACCGCGTGATCCGAGACCGCAAGGTATAAATACAGAATCTCCCCCCGAGCTGGGGTGGAGAGTAATGGTGGTGACATTAAATAAGTTTTGAGTGCGGCCAATGCCTGGTCGCACTCAGGGGTCCATTGGAACTTCAAATTTTTCCTCAAAAGCTGAAAGAAGGGCCTGCACTTATCTGATGAGCGGCTGATGAAGCGATTGAGTGCTGCGGCCATTCCTGTAAGCTTCTGAACTTCCTTCGTGGTGGAGGGACTCTGGATGCCCTGGATGGCAGTGATTTGTTCCGGATTGGCCTCGATCCCCCTCCGCGTCACCAAGCTGCCGAGAAACTTGCCAGAGGCTACGCCGAAGGCGCACTTGGAAGCGTTGAGCTTGAGCTTGTAGGCGCGAAGGATGCCGAAGACTTGGCCGAGATCCGTCAGGTGGTCGCTGGAGCGCACAGATTTGACGACCATGTCGTCGATGTACACCTCTACCGATCGGCCGAGCTGGGCCTGGAACATCTTTGTGACGAGGCGCTGATAGGTCGCCCCCGCGTTCTTCAGCCCGAAGGGCATCACCTTATAGCAGTAAGTGCCGCGGGGGGTGATGAACGATGTTTTCTCCTCGTCGGGCCCGTAGAGCGGGATCTGATGATAGCCTCGGTAGGCGACAAGGAAGCTCATTCGGTCGTGACCAGCGGTGGCGTCGATCAGTTGGTCAATCTTTGGGAGGGGAAAACTGTCCTTAGGGCAAGCCCTGTTCAGGTCGGTGAAGTCCACGCACACCCTCCACTTCCCAGTTTTCTTCTTGACCACCACCGTGTTGGCCAGCCATACCGGGTACTGGACTTCCCGGATGGCCCCTGCTTTTAGCAGGTTGTCGACCTCTTCGACGACCGCATCTGTCTGCTGCAGCCCGGTCCTGCGGGCCCTCTGCACTACCGGCTTGTGGTCGGGGTCGACGTTGAGCTTGTGGCACATGACCTCAGGGTCGACCCCAGGCATTTCGCTTGGGCTCCAAGCGAAGACGTCCACATTCTGCATCAAGAACCGAGAGAGTTCGGCCCTTTCTTCGTCTGACAGCTGGGTGCCAATCAGGAAGAAACGGTCTGGGTCTGCCGGGTCTAGCCTGACCTCGGCCAGGTCCTCGATGCTCTTCTTCTCAGGGTCCCGGCCGATCTCATCGAGGCCTTTCTCGAACTCGGCCAGGTTGACGCGCTCTGGCTCCTTCACAGCTGGGACTGCGGCCAGCATGCACTGCCTGGCCTGCTGCTGGTCTCCCTTCACTGTGACTACCTCCATCTTGCCTTCCTCGTTCTCATGGACGAACTTCAGCTTTTGGTGGAGGGAAGATGGAACTGCCTCTAGCTTGTGGAGCCACGTTCTGCCCAGAATGACATTGTAGGGAGAAGGGGCGTCCACAACCAGGAAGTCGGCCGACACGGAGGCTCCGCCAACTCGGGTTTCCAAGGTGATTCTACCCTTGGGGTAGACTGGTGTGGCGGACAACCCTAGCAGGGGTGCTCGGACCTCCGTGAGGTCTGCTTCGGAGAGCTTCATCCTTTTGAAGCAGTCGTAGTAGAGGACCTCGGAGGAGCTGCCGGAGTCGACGAGGATCCTCTTTACGGTGAAGTCTCTCAGCTTCATGGTGAGGAGCAGGGGGTCGTTGTGAGGGACCTGGACTCCCTCTAGATCTCGATCCGAGAACGAGATGGCTGGTCTGTCGCGGCGGGCTTTCTTGGATGCCGGAGCGAGGTCGGCTTTCATTACTTCTTTCCCGTGCGAAGCCCACCTGGCCTCGGCACGGGCCTGAGAGCTTTCCCGGGATGAGGAAGCGGGAGCTGAGGACGCCAGATGGATCACGTTGATGATCTTCTCTGAGTCCTCGCTGTCAGGAGCCTGGGCCGTGCTCTGGTGAACCCGGCCCTCGCTGCCGCCGGCATCACCTGCCTTGACGAACTCTGGGATGTGGCCCTGTTCGGCCAGCTTCTCCAGATACCCCTGCAAAGTCCTGCATTCTTCAGTCCTGTGCCCGTTGCCCTTATGGAAGGCGCAGTAGAGCTTGCTCCGGGAGCCTTCGGTGGGTTCATTCTTCATGGGCGGAGGGTACTTGAAGAACGGCTTGGACTTGATCTTGGCCAGGATGCGGTAGATCGGCTCCTTGAAGACGACGTTGACGCTCTGACTGGCGCTGGAGGGAGGTCTGGGCTTATAAGTGCCCCCAGACCTGGACGACGAAGGCTTCGCCGAACTGGAGACCCAGGCCCGCTTGGGCTCCTGCTTCTGGGAGGGCCTCCCACCTCTCTGCCGAGGTTGGTCATTCTTCTGTTCGGGCTCCGGATGCCCGTCCTGATCCTTAGCTCGGATCTCGTCTTCCTCCCGGGCGATGAAGCGCTTCACCCGGGACATCAATTCTGACATGGATTCTGGGGTGTCTCCGGCCAAGTCCTTTCGCAAGTCGATGCCGGGGATGAGGGCATGCTGGAAGGCGTAGTGGCTATCCCCTCCCTCGCGCCCTCGATCTGGCTGTAGACCGCCCAGAATCGGTGGGTGAACTTGGCGAGAGTTTCGCCCTGCTTCATTCTCAGGGCGATGAGGTCCCCTTCCTTCTTGGGGACGACGGTGTAGGCTTGGAACTTCTTCAGGAAGGAGAGCTGGAGCTCCTTCCAACTGGAAACCGACTGCTCCGGGAGGGAGCAGAACCACTTCAGGGGGAGGTCGCCCAAACTGGAGGAGAAGATTTTGCAGTTTAGGTGACCCTCGTTTCCCCAGATGGACATCTTCTGGGAGAAGTGTCGGAGGTGTGCAGATGGGTCGGACAGTCCGTCATAGGGGACGAACCGCGGGACGGAGAACTTCCTGGGCAAGGGGGTGCGCTCGATCTCTTTCGTGAAGGGAGAGCCCCCTAGATCAATGTGACCACAGATCTGCTTCTGGTCCCGCATGTCCAAGTTGTGCTGGAGGGCCAATCTGACACGTTTGTCAAATCGCTCTTGCTCGTCGTCCTTCTCTGGAGTCGGAGCTCGGTGCTTTCGCTTGGGATGGCTCGGGCTACGATGGCTATGAGTTCGGCCATCGCGGCTATGGTGACTTCGGCTGTTGCTCGAGCCTTCGTCACGAATCTGGCTCCGTTTCTGGTCCAGATGATGTCTGAGGTCCTCACGAGGAGGCTGGGCTGCCCTGCTGGGAGCGTCCTTCTTTTTCCCTTGAGGCTCAGAGACCTGCCTCAAGGAGGCAGTTTGCACTGCCCTCAGCTGCTGCTGGAGCTCGCGGATCAGCTGCCCTTGCTTCTGGAGTTGCTTCTGGAGGAGAGCAGCTTCAGGTACCTCTCCAGTGGCAGGGGGTTGGACGTGGCGCGTCTCTCCTACGGCCACGGCTTTGTCCTTCCGGGGACGCTCATGCTGGCGCTCATTGCGTCTGGGTGGCGCGACTTCTTCTGACGATATCGAGGCCTCGAGTCCCTCTTGGAGTGGGAACTCGATAAAGAGCTGAGAGCCCAAGCGGCCCTCGCCTGCAGTCGTGCCATGCACCGTACGGGAGCGTCCTTGAGGAGGGACGTCCGTTGGCGGTGGTGGCAGCTCGAGCGCTGCTCTTGAGGATTCTACGCCCTTCTTAGCTTTCGGAGGCATGGCTTCTGAGAGGTTGAGGTTAAGAAGGTTGGGAAGGTTTTGAGAGGTTGGCATATTACTTTCCCACAGACGGCGCCAATTGTAGGTGCAGAAGATTATGACCCACAATAAGAGGGAGCCTTAGAGGACTTATCCGAGAAGATGGTGGTTACTGTGTGTGACTGGATGCCGTCCGGAAGCCTGAAAAGGAATAGCAAACGGTCAGAGGACCCTGGCCTGGGCGGCGCAAGGCACTCCGATGCCAAAGTCAGTATGGGAACTGGAACAATGGAAGGAGAGGGAGAAGAGAGACAGAGTAAGGGCTCTGTGAATGAGATTGTGCGTACCTTGCATGTTGCATGGAGTTCTATTTATAGGGGTTTGGATCGTATCTTTCAGAGGATATCTTGGTGTGGGTCCCATGATTCGACTGGGAAGTCATGATCAGCCCACAAAGTAATAAATGCAGTCTAATCCGGCCCACTCAGCATTTAATGCTAGTCGGGTCAGCCCACAACGCATTAAATGCATGTCTTGTTGGGCCAGGTTGTGTTGGGCGCCTTCGGCGGTTGGAAGTACCAGCGGATCTGCCCTCGGGCCTTGCCCTGATGTGGCCTCAGCCGCTGGATGCCGCCATGTCAGCGATCTGGTGAAGATAGCGGGCGGCTGGATGTCGTGTCTGTCCCACTAGCTCGTGACCCTATCCCTCCACGTGCCTGATGACGTGGGGGATGAGGGGCGCAGGTGAAGGTTCTTTCTTGCTTCGGCTACTGTCCTGGCTTCTTCAGCCGAGGTGGCTTCAGCCGAGGTAGGGCTCTCTGCGGAGATGGCATCCGGGGTGGCCCTGCCGAGGTGGACTCTTTGCCGAGATGATGCCAGAGATGGTCCAGTTCGGCGCTAAGGGCCCGGAGCTGCCTGACTTCGGCCAGACCTCCTGTCCCGGTAGCCGAGGTGGGATTGGTGCCATGTAGATGGCACGCGGATGGCACGTGAGAATGCTTAACCCCATCTGATGGCTGTGATTAGCTTAATCCTGTAGTTCTGGAAATCTCCCCACACAGACGTCCCACATGATAATGCACACCATGGCCAACAAATAATTTATCTAGAATTAAATTCATGTATGCCATCAAAGGCATATTTGAATTTAAACTAAAAATTATTTTTCCACTAAAATAATTCAACCAAATGTTATCTAAACAACTTGGGAAACCATGCCCATCTTGGAAAGTGACTAAGGAAGGGACCAAAAGACATATCTGCCATTAGCTCCTAAAATGACCAAAATGTCCATGCTAAACCCATAGCAACATTAAGACCATTTTAACCTTAACTCATTACACTAAAGAGTTATGGTTGAACTCCAGGGACAAATATATAATATAATAAGCTCGTCATAAAATGACAGTTGTCTTCGACCTACCAAGTGCAATGACCTGAATGCCCCTCTATGTAACATCCATAATCGAGTCAGGTTATCACATGTACTATCAACCTTCTCGATTACATCTAAACCTTAGAACTTCATATCCTTAACATAATCATCATCCGGATATCATTCTCTTGGTCCAGAAAGCGACCCACAAGTTCAATATCCATATGGAACATCCATATACTAAGATCTTAGATTTTGATGATTAATCGGATAATTCTAAGGGGACGATTATTCCATTATTAGATGGCATAGATTCTTTATTGCATCTGCACGTCCCAACTGATCAAGTCTGAGTACCCAAAACACAGAGCTGTTGACCCATGAAAAGAATCTCACCCATAGTGAATTAAAGCACAAGAACTTGACTTCGTCAGTTCATCCATAAATGCTCAAGATTAAGAGCACTGGTCACTCAGTAGCATGAGGTGACTTGATCTCTCTCAGTGATAGTACTATTTTAGAGATCACACTTGCCAGGGTCCTGTTCAATGCATTGCATATGCACTAATGAGATAAATCCGGGAAAGTCCTCCCATGACTTAGGTAAGTCACCCTGAATGCAGGAGAGTCTCTCACTATAACTTATACCAAGATGAAGTGCCCAGCTCCATCTCTCAGTTATGAACAAATATGTTGTTTCCAGTGTCCATGAATTAGACCTATCTGTGTGTAGACACTACACACCTAATTCATTTACTAGAAACAATGGGCATTACACAACCATACATATACACATGTTTAAGCAGAAAAGAGTCATTCCATTAAATAACCAGTAAATATCCAGTAACAGAAGATGAGAGTGCAGCTAGTGGGCTTTAGGGCATACACCAATCCCAACAAATTGCATATGAAACAGAGGGCCACTTGGGATTTTGATTTCCCGGACTTCTTACGATCTTCGACAGAGCAGAAGACCGGAGCCTGTGCCGCTGCTGCCGCCCTCACCGTCGCTTGGGCTTTTGATTTCCCAGACTTACTTGCTCCCCGGAGAAGGAGACTTCATCTCAGCTCTTCCAGTTTGGTTCTGCAAATCAGAGGAGGGCCGCACTCTTGATCAAGAAACGAAGACGAAAAACGGAAGACGAAGATAAAATGATCAAGAGAAGGTTATGGTCTTCTAGTCGGGAGTTGAGATTCTGGCTGGGTGAGATCGGGGATCTTGAGGGATTTCTCGAGGAATTCCATGAGGATCTAATCGTTGACAGCCGCAGATCGCGATCCTTTGGCGGTGGCGATTGGAGACGGAGGCGGAGCTAAAGAAAAGAGGCGATGTGAGGGCGGCAGCACTCTTTCTTCAGGCGTCGCACAGTTGCCTTTTCTTCTCTTCCCTGATCAGAAGTATTTGTTACGAGCCATAGAGCACGGATTCGATTCATCGAGGGCCGCTTAGGATTTTAATTTCCCGGACTTCCTGCGATCTTCGCCGGAGCAGAAGACCGGAGTCTGCGCCGCTACTGCCACCCTCACCGTCACTTTGGCTTACTTGATTTCCCGGAGTTACTTGCTCCCCGGAGAAGGAGGGTCTCAGGCTCTTCTAGTTTGGATCTGGAAATCAGAGGTGGGCCGCACTCTTGATCAAGAGAAGAAGACTGAAGACAGAAGCAGAGATAAAACGATCAAGAAAAGATTATGGTCTTCTGGCCGGGAGTTGAGATTTCGGCTGGGTGAGATCAGGGATCTTGAGGGATTTCTTGAGGAATTCCATGAGGATCTGATCGTTGACAGCAGCAGATCGCGATCCTTTGGCGGTGGCGATTAGAGACGGAGGCGGCGCTGAAGAAAAGAGGCCATGTGAGGGCGGCAGCAGATCTGCATTAGTCGTTTTTGTCTCTGTTTTTGTCTTTTTTGTCAAATTCCGTGGAGGACCGACATCTTCCCGGTGATCGCTTTTGACTATGTTTATCTTTTTTATCAAATTTATCTGAGTTTTGTCCAAATTTATTTGAATTTTTGTCAAATTTATCTGAGTGTTGTTCAAATTTATCTGTTTTCTGTCATATTTCTTTGTATTTTTGGTAAATTTATCTGAGTTTTGTTCAAATTTATCTGAGTTTTTATCAAATTTATCTGAACGTTGTTCAAATTTATCTGTTTTTTGTCATATTTCTTTTTTTTTGTAAATTTATCTGAGTTTTTTTTTAAATTTATCTGAGTTTTTTAGCAAACTTATTTACTTTTTTTTAATTTTTTATGCATTTTTTTAAATATATTTGTGTCTTTTGAAATTTATTTCTATCTTTTCAAATTTATTGCATTTTTTAAAATTATTACATTTTTTAAAACTTATTTTCGTTATATTAAATTTATTTGCATTTTTTGAAATTTTCTTTGGATCTTTTGAGATTTATTTGAGTCTTTTGAAATTATTTATTTATATTTCTAAAATTTATTTGGATATTTTGAAACTTATTGCAACTTTTTAATTTTATTTGCGTTATTTGATTATATATTGATTTTTTTAAAATTTATTGCATACACCTGGTAACATAGAAGTAAGTTTGGGCACAAAAAAGATTGTAGAGAAAGAAAACTTTAGGTTCCTTGGATCTATGGTGCAACAGGATTGAGGGATTGATACTGATGTAAGTCACAGGATTCAGGCCGGGTGGACCAAATGGAGGAGTGCTTTGGGGGTCTTGTGTGATCGAAAAGTCCCCCTCAAGATTAAAGGAAAGTATTATAAGGTGGCGGTACGACCAGCGTTGTTATATGGATCAGAGTGTTGGGCAGTAAAACATAATCATGTCAAGAAGATGGAAGTTGTGGAGATGAGAATGCTAAGATGGATGTGCGGGATCACAAGGAGAGATATGATTAGGAATGAGGAGATTAGGGGCAAAGTAGGAATAGCACCGATTGGAGATAAAATGAGAGAAAATCGACTGAGATGGTTCGGCCATGTTAGAAGGCGTCCAACGGAGGCACCTGTTAAAAGGTGTGAAAGCATGGAGATTGCCAGGAGTAGGAGAGGGAGAGGGAGACCCAAAAGAAGTTAGAAAGAAACTATTAAACATGACCTTGCCTACATGGATCTAATGGAGGACATGGCCCTAACTAGATTTGATTGGCGTCGTCAAATCCATATAGCCGACCCCACCTAGTGGGAAAAGGCTTGGTTTGGTTATTTTATTTTTTAAATTTTATTTTCGTTATTTTGAAAATCTAGGGATTCCATTAATCATAGGCAATTAAATGTTAGTTGGCCATTATTAATGGGATATCCCACCAATCACGGGTTTTGATTTAAAGAAAGGGTAAATTAGACATTTCAGGTATGAGAAAGTGTGGGAGGAACCTTTGGCTCTATGACTTTTTTTTGTGGATCTAAGGCCATAAGGTGAAATGTTTAGGAAACCGTCGCCGAATGCCCCCCCCCCCCCCTTTTTTGTAGCCTTGGGCCATGTCCAAGGACTTGATTTGAAGGAGAATTTTTGTGAAAGAGAATTTGTAAATGTGCAATTTTTAAAGACAAATCAAAAGAAATTATTTGCAATGGTGGGCTAGTTTCTTGATTAGAGCTATAGATGAAGGTAAGTAACTTCTCTTTATTTGTTTAGTAATTCTAATTCGTGTTTCATGATTATGTGCTTAAAGATGAATAGGCTTGTCTTCGTGCCCTAGCAACTCTCTAGTTTTAATTCTAAAAATAAAATTTGATTTTTGACTATTCATCCTTAGGTTTGATTGGCCATGCTTAGGATTTAGATCTTTTGATGGTTTATACTTATCATTGATGGTTAGTTCTTAAATTATTTTTATTCTTTTATGAGATGAAGGAAGTCTTTTGTTTTGAGTTTTTATGATTAAAAGGGGATTTTGAAAGTTAGATTTTCCATATTAAAAACATTGATTTTTTTTAATTGAAGTAAAAATTGGAAAAAATTAGGATTACTTGATAAAGAATTGGTGGATGATTATTGGATTCCTATGCTCTAATCACTTTCATTAATTGATAGATTTCATATTTCTAAATTGGTAGCATGCTTTTATTTCTAAACACTCAAAACTTTCTTTAATTGTAAGTTAATTAGTTTTCTTAATCTAAAATTTTCTTTAATTATCTTCATGTGGGATTGACCCGTTCTTGCCACTGTCTCATCTAGACACCTGTGCACTTGCGGTATTTTATGATTGATAAAGATCACATCAAGTTTTTGAGTGTTTGGAAATAAAACTAATTAACTAATTTCCTTAAACCATTCAAGATAATTATAAAGTGTCTTATTATCCAAATGATAAAAGCCATTAATGGCCTGCCTAATCGAAGCGGTTTTCTATATAGAGTATAATTTCTTAAAAACCTCTTCGACTAGTCTGGTCCACGTGGTGATGGACCCGGCCTGTAAGGCATAAAGCCAAGCTTTATCCTTTTCTTTTAGGGAGAAAGGAAATAATCTAAGTTTAAGGGCCACCTCAGTCATGTGATTGATTCTCATGGTCCCACAAATGTCCTCAAATTTCCTAACATGTTGATATGGGTTTTCCTGGTCTAGCCCACGGAATACTTGGAGCAATTGGATCATGCCCGATTTTTTCTCAAATGTGGTATTGGTCTAAGCAGGGCGATGGGGGACGGTTGAGTTGTCCTAGTGGGATACATGTCCTCGAATTTCATAACATGTTGATATGGGTTTTCCTGGTCTAGCCCACGGAATACTGGGAGCAACTGGATCATGCCCGATTTTAGCTCAAATGTGGCATTGGTCTGAGGCGGGGTGATGCAAGATGGTTGAGTTATCCTGGTGGGATACATGTAGTCCTTCAAAGTCATGGGTGCGTCCGCTTGATCAGCCATTTTTTCCTCAAAAATTGATGAACTACCTATGACGGTCAATGCTAACTCAGGCTTTATTCGAGTCAATCTTTGATTATCGCATTCCCATAATTTTTTTCTCTCAGGTTTGGATTGCATGCACCGGGTCTAACCTAAAAATGTTAGACTAATCTATATGTAGGGTCCTACTAGTTCTAATATGATGCACAAACAAATCAAGCAATCATGCACAAGGATTGAGCACAAGAAAGGTCCTAGGGTTGGCCTAGACACTAGACACCCCCTAACTGATGAAGAGAACACGTGGACCTCCAATTCGGTCCTATGAAACCTTAGTTGACCAGGCAGTCAACAGGGAGTGGTGGGGATGAACCCGCTTAAGTACCAATGCCCTGAACAGTTAAACTGTTGCACCCTCAGGAGCAAAGGCTTTCTTGGGCATCAATTTCGGTTAAAGAGCGCAATTGGTGCAACTGTCAGTGGTCTTCGTCCTATTGAGCTTGAATCCTAGGGTCTCGTTGCTACTTGATTTTAATTAAAGCTAGGATCCTAATGTGAGAGATGGTTAACCTAAATGGGCAAGGATCTGGTGATGAAATCCATACCTTATCTTTTTAAGGGTGGATTGCCCTCAACTAAGTGTGTGTCCAATTAGATAGTGTGTTAATCAAGCATTCACACTTTGCAAAAATTAAATCATCCAAGCCCCACATGCAAGTAAAAGATTCGTGGGGTAAAATTTTGAAACTCTTACAGCGGGTCCACACAAATCTTTAAACTGTGCAAACTTAACCTCTATTTATTTTTTTTCAGCAATTTTGCAATTTTGAGAGCAATTTTAGCAATTCAAAGAGCAACTTGTTTGCTTCAAAGCAATCTCCGTGATTTCCTTCCCTTTTAGAGTCCTACAAAATGCAGATTGTAACCTCAGATAAAATGACTGAAGTGTTAGATCTTAATAAACTACTAAAAATAGCTAACAATTGTTTATAAAATTCCTAAATTGAAAAATAAACCTAATCTAAATTTCACAACCCTAAACTACAGCAATTTGAATGAAAAGAAGCAATTCTAAAACTCCTGATGCAGTCTTGAGTTAAATGAACAACTTCATGTCAAGTGCTGAAAAATTTCCAAGTGTTGGAACTTGTTGCACAGGCCCAAGTTTACAGATCTGTACGACCTACTTGTATTAATGAGAACCTAATAGCAATGACTGGAATGTAATCTCCTAATACGTAAGAAACAAAAAAAAACAAACAAACCAGAGACTAAAAAGGATAAAAAACGAAGAAGTTATGTTATTATGAAGTTGGCTACTTAGCCCAATTTTGCTACTGAATGCAGATTCTGCCTGACTGATTAGCCCTATTCACGGCACTAAAAGTAGGACTTCCAAAAACATATTTATTTCTGGAATTCTGATAATTCAAAGTCAATACACCAAAGTCCAATCCAGCAAAATTTCAAGTCCAAAGGAGTCTGTTTCACTGGTTTTAAAAGTGCGAACTTTTGGGCAAAAACCAGGCCAAATCTGTTACAAAATTAGTGCAGAAATTTGTCTTTTTTATTTAACCACTAGCAATCAGTCCGAAAATTATTTAGAAATCAGGAACCAAAACATGAAAAACAATAACCACAAATATTAAGAAATACAAAAACTAAATGTCACGTCCCCCAAATCCTATTAAAGAATAAACCGGATTTGGGGAGTGGATTTTAGGACTAATTAAAAATTTTGGTGTTTAGTCCCAAGGATCGTAAGTCCGCTGAGAGGATATTACATTTCAAGCCTCAAGACATTAATGAATGGTGGAATTCATACAATTCCAGGCATATGGAATTTCATACAATGAATAATAACTTTATTTAATATTGAAAGTTGCAACTAGAATAAACAAAGCTAAATAAAGAAGTTAATTTATTACAATGGCCACCTAACATCCAAGGCCATTAAAAGAAACTAAAGTCAATGAAATAAAGGTTCAACGAGAGAAATAAATGAAAGAATATAATCTAGTGAATCCCATATGAATCTCTCTCATGTCGAGAATGATGACGCTACTCTATGTCATCGGTATGCCACTCTCGTTCCTCCTCAGCTGGTTGGAGATCCTCTGGGATCTCCTCACCGGCCTGCTCCTCATAGTAGTAGTAACCATTTGAGCTGTCTACACACCAAGGAACAGAGTCAACGACATATTAAGCAATAGATAAGCAAAGTATAATAAACATGGCATACATCAAGTATAGAGTAATGACAAGTATATAATCATATGAATACAAGGATAGCGAAGCTAGGCATAAAGCATGAATAGTAATAAACAGAAACAATAACGAGAATCTTAGCAATCATCTAACAATAACCACTATCAAGACAATGCAAATGTAAGAAGCAAGAGGGAGACTCCGAGGATGTCCTAGCCACCTCCCGTGGTACCATTAACAATCCAAACAAGACTACTGATACAAAAGTCCGGCTCCAGTACAACAAATGGGATTTTCAGCGACGAAAATATTTGCGATGCAACCCAAAGTGTCGCAAAAAATAATTTTTTTGCAACATAAAACTTCACCCGTCGCAACAAGTTTAGTATTTGCGACACAAGACTCCATGCGTCGCAAATAGATACTTTCAGCAATGATTATAGTACGTCGCAAATAAATGCGTCAAAAAATCATTGGCGCCAAATGGCGGTAAAATTATTTGCAACGCTAGATACTCATTTGCGACACAATCATCTGTCGTAAATAAGTGTCTTTATTTGCGATGTAATCCCCGCGTTGCAAATAATTTTTAGTCATCTTATTCGCGATGCTGATGTCTTTGCGTCGTAGATAATTATTATTAGCGACCTCCATCATATGGTGTCATAAAAATTTTAAACTAAAAAAATAACTAATTTTTTCTCTCCGCCACCATTATAAAAAAAAAATTATAAATTTATTTGGGACATAATTTTAACGTCGCAAATAATATTTAGTTGCGACCGTATATCTGATATGTCGCAGATAATGAATTTTTTGCGACGTGGATTTAAACAAGTCGTAGATAATTTTTTATTAGCGACGTTATTTTACAGCGTTGCTTAAAAAATTAAGTGTCCATCGCCCATCACCTTTATGCCCTAATGTATCCTCTCGCTCTAATTTCCTTCTCTGGCTCTCTCCCTCTCTTGCCCACCAGCCATCACCTTTATCTTCCTTCCCACCTCTCTCTCCCCTGCGCATGCACAGGCGCACCACCCATCTCAGATCTTCACGCCACCCACCATCCTTTTACGCAGCAGCACCGCTCTCACGCCATCCCCCTGCAACCCTCCATCTCTCGACCTCATTCATCTCTCTGGCCCTCTCCATCTCTCTCACGCCACCTCCTTATGCATCCTCCATCATCCCCTCTCGCCGTCCTTTCCAAGCAACGATTCTGCTGGTGGGGTTTAAGGGATCAAGAAAGAGTTCTCTCATAAATATTATGTATAGTGTTCCTGTTCTCATCCCTTTCGCCCAAACCTCTAGTAAGGTCTTCTGGGTCTTAATTTTTTTTCAATGGATTTCTCAGATTTGTGTTGTTTCAAACAAGCTGAATTTTAAAGATTTCTATAAGTTCTGTTATGACTTCTAATCTTTCAATGAGGTGTGAATGCTCCTCATTTCAAACCCAAGATCTTGCTTTTGTCCAAAATGTTTAAACAGATTCAGATTTCTCTGCCGTAGATGGGGTTTTAGTTTAAGATTTGGGTTAGCTAGTTAAGGGATATTATAAAAGTTTTCTAAGGTTAAAGGTGTTTTCTATAAGGTTGAGATAAACTCCGCCTTATGAATTAGGGGGTTAGGGTTTTGGATTTGAATTTGGGGTTTTAGGGGTTAATGATTTCAAATCAGGGGTTTTCTGGTGTTCTCGCAGGCCCTCTCACCGGACCTAGCTCTCTCCATCACCTAGCCCACATCACCACTCACATAGTGATGGAACCGTCATCACTGAGCCATCATCTTGTTCCTCCAAGGTATTTTTTTTCGCTTTAAATGCCATCGACATCTATCTATTTGTAAAAATTCCTCAAAGACTTCTATGTATTTGTCGAAAATCCTCTCTGCTTGACTTTGTCATTTTCTCACCAAACTATCTCTTCAACTCCAAACGATAGCTGTCTACTACTGCTCCAGTCTGAATGGTTTTATTTTTCTTTTCCTTTTTTTTTTTTACTTTTTCGTTCTTTTTTGAAATATTTGATGCACTGTAAATGAAAATGGAAGATTTGTGTTTTTGTTTTTTTTTTCTCTGTAAATGGAGATGTTACCATTATCTTCTTTTTTTTATTTTTTATTTTTTGTCAATGATCTCTTAACTTATTTGAAAATGTAATTCTGTGTCATTTTGGTGTATGGACTATTTGTGTTTGTGTTTGGTAGGGAGATGATGATGATTATTTGGTGATGATCGGGGGCTGTTGTTTGAACATGACTGTTTGTAGATTTGTGTTTGTTTCTGATTTGCAAAGTGAATATTAGAATTCTTTGATTCCTTCAGTCGTGTATGGATTTGTATGTGTTTGATTTTAAAATTACAGAAGTAAAGCTAGATAGAAGATGATGAAGTGCATAAAACTTTGTGGGGCTTAGCTTGTCTTTGAAGTTCTGATCTGGGTTTTGTCTGAAACACAATCTCAATATGTCTATTATATTGAACACTTGAGATTCTGATTTGGTTTTTGTCTGAAGCACCCAAAGAGCAATCTCAAGTTTGTCTATGACATTGGACGCTTAAAGTTCTGGTTTGGGTTTTCTCTTAACACCGCCAAAGTGCAATCTCAAGTCTCTCTATGATATTAGACGTCATGTTTTAAAAAGTCTAAAATGGGTTTTGCCCGGCCCCATACTTCTGACATGGATTTAGTGTGAATCATTCAAAATAAACCCAAAGTTGGTTCCTTTTTTTTTTTCTTAAGTTATGTTATATTCTTAATTTGAAGACAGATTTTATAGTACATCTATCAATACATGACATTGCCTAAAATCTTGAAAGGACTAATAGTTTCTTCTTTTTGTTTTGCCATGCAGATGGAGAGCTCTATTGAACAGCCCCATTGCCTGAGGGTTGCACCTAAGAGCAGTTTTTTTTTTATTTAATTTACATCAATTAATCCTCTAATGCATGTCTCTTGAAATTTTCTATATTAGTTGTTCTTTGAATTTTTACTAGTCTAAGAGGACTATGCCTTTATTCTCTGTTGGTGTATGTGCTGATGCTCAGGATGTAGTTGTTCTGCCTACAACTGGTTTAACCTTGCTCTTTGGTGGAGAAGTAAGTATTTTTTTTTTGGGCTTTCCAATTTCTCTGATGGGGTAAAGCAAATTCGGATCCTTTAAAAGTGGAAATTATATCGCCCCGACCATCCTTGAGAGTGAATGGTATTACATTTTCAACTTTTACTTTCTTTTGGCATCTCAGTGTAGTTCTCTTTGATGGTGTTGGGATTTTTCTTGTTGTTTTTAATAGTTCTCTTTGATGTTTTGGTGTTGAGGGGTTTTCTTATGTTTTTAATGACCCCCTTCCTTCTTCATTACCGTTACTCTAATTGGCCTTCCCTTTATGGGGTTGGTTTTTGTTATTTAATGATTTGGTATTTGGATTTTTCTTAAGTTTTTAATGCCCCCTTCTTCATTGCCATTACTCTGATTGGCCTTCCCTTTATGGGGTTGGTTGTTTGTTATCTTTATCTGTTTACTCCACATGAATTATTTTGTTGGGTGTCTGATAAAGCATAAGCACATGGCTCTATTTGCGATGAATATTGCATGCCAGAGGCAGACAATGGTGGTGATGTTAACATGGATCTTTATAAATTATTAATATAGGATTCCATTGATCATGATGAATATATATAGAATGAGTTTAGATTGTGTAATGATTCCGTTTGGCAGGACTTATTTGTTTTTTCTCATTGAGGGTTAGTCACACTTTGTAAAAAAAAAATGTGTGGATCCGGAATATGCGAAGAGGTTTGCTGAAGAAACATAGGGGAAACAAAAAGATGTATGGATATGAACTTCCTTTGAACTTTCAGATATGTGTAGTGTGTCCATCATTTAGCCTTAGAAAGAAGTGTCTAATTTGTGACTTTTGATTGGTTTTGCAGGCTGAGAAGGCTGCTTTTGATGAAGTGGAGAAAAAGAAAGAAGCGGAGGTATTTTAGTACCTTAATAGTTATTTTTCCATCAAAACAACAAATGGAGGTTCAGATGACGGGTCAAAAACAACAAATGAAGGCTCAGATGGATGATATGAAATCCTGGCAAAATAATATGGAGGCTATGATGCAATCTATAATGGCGCAAAAGATGGGCACTCCTCTCCATGGTAAGACATTTATTCATTGCTTCTAATACTTCATCGGGTGCATGTTAAGTTCAAATAGAAGGCAAATGAAAATGGATAAAATTTCATCTTAAATTCTGAGATATCAGGTGATTTCATTTTCTTAGTTGCAGTTACCATGTTGAATCTCTCTTCACAAATGTCACATACCCAAAAGGCATATATAGTATAGAAATGTTTAAAATGAGAAATAAGTAGTTGTATCATCAAGTCAATCTGATTTTTTCCATGCCCCATATACATCAAGGGCCATGATTTGAACGCTATGGATTGATGTACATGTGGTGACTTTGTGCATAGGCTACAATCAACATGAACGGATAAGATTTCAACTTGAGATCTCAAATTTCAGTTTTAACATCTATCTTGTTTTATAGATTTTAACATCTATCTTGTTTTATTTATTACAGATCGAAATGGGAGATGAAGAGAAAATATGAACAAGCAATATTTTTTGGACCGGTTTGGATGGCGCAGATCAATTTGAGGATGCTATATTTTTCGTGGAAATTGTTCGTTGTCTCTCCGTGATACATATCGAAGACCGTCTTTCAGTATTGTTTCTATGTTATATTGAGACCAACTATTGTATATTTAACAGAATTTTATCAATATCTCCAGTAATAATTTGTGATGAGGACAACTGTTTCATTGCACTCAAATTCAATGAATTAATTTAGTTTATGTTTTTACATCGATGGAGTGTTATTTTCATACCTCAATTGCTACTTAGAGATATATGATTGTCATGACCTAAGGATGACTTTGCATTAAAGATTTGTGAATGGATGGATTGTGAATGGATGATGAGATTATATCTGTATTGATTGGGTATCAAAAGAGGAAAAATATATATTTTTTGAAAATATTAAAAAAAATTCTGAAAAATTATTATTTGCAGCGCTTTTATTGCGTTGTAAATAATTAAATGTATTAAGATGAAGATTTTTTACAACACCACAAAAGCGTTGCAAAAAAAGATTATTTGCAACTTTATAAGAGCGTCGCCCTTAATGATTTATTAACGACTTTTTTGAATCGTCGCAAATATAAATTATTGGTGACGTAATTTTGCCGTTGTAAATAAATCATTATCTGCGATGCTTTTTTGCCGTTGCAAATAAATAATTATCTGCGACGCTTATAATACGTCGCAATTGATACATAATTAGCAACTCTTTGAAACCGTCGCAATTGATACGTAATTAGCAACTCTTTTAAACCGTCGCAAATACTCTCTCCTATTGCCACGCTGTCGTCCTTAGCGTTGCTAATCTTTCTGTGACCCCATTATTTGCGACCCCTAGTTTTTTGCGTCGCAATTACTTATTGCGACGCTTTTTATATTATCTGCGACGCTTTTTTGGCGTCGCAAAAAAGCTAAATTGTAGTAGTCCTAGCTCCCGGTCCTGGGAATAGCAGCAGAGTCCTAGCCCGCTCCTAACTATTCAGCGCCATAGACGCCGTCCTACGCTGACTGTCCACCCCGACGACTGAGTAACCGACCCGTCAATAAAACCCCAAACTGCAGATGGCCATGATATGCAAATGTGACGTAGTGGTGTTGACACAAGGGGAAAGCCAAGACAAGTAAGTCTGGCTAGCCAATACACAAGACATGATCGTAGGGATTATCTTATTCAAGACAATACAGTACAATCAGCCACGTGATAATCCCTTACATGCTAGCCAGTCATGTTTATCAATTACGCGACACAGGTTCCTAAGGTACACTCAAAGTCAGGTCCAAGTCCTAAATCCTACAAGTATTTATGTTTCATAATTGGTTAAGTGTTTTATGCTAAGAGAGTATACAAGGAATATAAACAACGGATACAAATCATAATTCAAGGAAGAATTACAATCCAAACCTAGGTAAGTGGTGTCATCCTTATACCCCACATGTTCTAACAGAGTACATATAGAAAGTTGGATCAACGATGCGTTTAGGGAAACCCCTTGGTGTACAATCATGTTACGCATCGAACGATTCAGTTCCATACGCATTCGGTTACACCATGCATAGTATACGAATACCTACATAACCCATCGAATTCACAGCAAGCCACGTGCTTCGATTTCAATCCCATTTATGGTCATGTGATAGTAGCTTAGCGGTTTCCAACATCCAAGTCCCAAATCTAGGTTAACAGTCTCAGTCCAGAATAAACAGAATAAACTGGTCATTTCGGTTGACCTTCGATTAGACCTTGGTTAACCGAACTCTTCTGTTCAGTCGACTGAATCTTGAGTTCGGCTGACTGAACTTTGATAAAGCTAAACTTACTCTCTAGAAATGGAACTGAGTCCAGTTCGGTTGACCGAATCCTGACCGAAGTTTAGCCATACCGCCCAACAATAAGTATAAATTTCCTAGATTCTTCTGCCTCTCTCGGTCAATTGTCGGTTCAGCTTTGGTTGACCGAAATCCACCATTCAGTTGGCCGAAGTTGAGTTCGGCTGACCGATCACCCATCAGGAGCTAAAAGTCGCTCTCTGGAATCGAAATCGAGCATGGGTTCGGCTGACCGACCCTGAGTCTGGCTGACCGAACCTTGACTGAAACCTGACTGACTTCAAGCAATCATAACAAAATTATTTTTGTTTCAGGTCATTTCCGAGGCTCTTTCACTCCAGATTATTCCCTCCAATTCTAAGCCTTTCCAAAGGCTACAACCTGCACAAAATTGAGCCTCCTGCTCTCCCAACAATTCATTCCATCCACATTCCATCCATTGAATCAAATTAACAATAATTGATTACCAATTTAAAATTTACCAACCCAAATCAATATCTAGCATGTTAATCCCCAATTAAGAACAAGCTTGGAATTAGGGTAATCTAACATGAAAGCATCATCATTCAATAGGGAACAATACAGACATATGAATTGTAATTTGCATATCTACTTGCGTCAACAAATAAGATGAAGAAAATGGTAAAACTCGAGGAGAAACTCTTCTATCGCGAAACCTCAAATATAATACGATAAAACACAATCTAGAAAGCTAAGAAGAAGAAAGGAAGGAGGAAGATCAAGGTCAGACCTAATCTAGTCAAAGAGAAATGATTGAAAAGATAAAGTTATGAGAAATCTTACCAAATTGATACCAGAAGAAAGAGGAGATCGACAGGATGAGGATTAACGGTTCGGATTACGGAGATGATCTCTCCGGGGTAGAGTTCTGGGCTTGAGAAGAGAAGAGGAAGAAAAAGGGACTGTTGTAACTTCTTTCGTTACCGAGAAAGTAAATGAGATTAGGGTTAATCGTTGCTTAAGAAGAAAAGAGAGAGGAAACGACTGAATTGCCCTGAAGTGGGTCCGGTGAAGGAATGGACCACTTGAAGGGTTTCTGATCGTCGGATCGCGACGAGCCAAGTGACAAAAATGATCAGCGTGACGAAACCTTTTCAATGAACCAAAAATCACGGCGTTTGGAATATTTCAGAAAAACACTCAATTTTTCCTAAATTGCAAACTACCTCCCTGCTATGATCAAACGAACTCGGAATCGCACGAAACTTCGCAGACACTATTATAATGTTAAAAGAAATTCGTTCATGATCTAAACCCACTTAAATATCTAAAATATAATTAAATATAATAATTACTAAATGAACAGTAACGGGCCTACTGTTGGGCCTAACTGACCCAGTAAGGTCACGGACCTTACACTAAACCTAATGCAAGCTATGAATGCAACTAACTAAAAAGCATGCTATGATATATTAACAAATAATGCTAGAAATCCTAACTAAAAGATTCTTTTCAAATTGGCTCCCCGGCAACGGCGCCAAAAACTTGATGTGGTCTTTATCAATCATAAAATACCACATGTGCACGAGCGTCTAGATGAGACAATGGAAAGAACAGGTCAATCCCACTGGGAGCTAATTAAAGAAACTTTTAAATTAAGAAAACTAATTAACTAACAATTAAAGAAAGTCTTGAGTGTTTAGAAATAAAAGTAAGCAACCAATTTAGAAATATGAAATCTATCAATTAATTAAAGTGATTAGAGCATAGGAATCGAATAAGCATCCACCACTTATTTATCAAGTAACCCTAATTTGTTCCGATTTTTACTTCAAATAAAAAAATAATGTTTTTAATTTGGAAAATCTAACTTTTAATGTCCCTAAAAACTCTAAACAAAAGACTTCCTTCATCTCATAAAAGAATAAAAATAATTTAAGAACTAACCATCAATGATAAGTATAAAGCATCAAAAGATCTAAATCCTAAGCATGGCCTATCAAACCTAAGGATGAATAGTCAAAAATCAAATTTTAGTTTTAGAATTAAAACTAGAAATTTGCCTAGGGCACGAAGACAAGCCTATTCATAACTAAGCACATAATCATGGAACACGAATTAAAATTACTAAACAAATAAAAACAAGTTACTTACCTTCATCCATAGCTCTAATCAAGAAACTAGCCCACCATTGCAAATAATATTTTTTGATTTGTCTTTAAAAATTGCATATTTACAACTTCTCTTTCACAAAAATTCTCCTTCAAATCAAGTCCTTGGAGATGGCCCAAGGCTACAAAAAAGAAAAAAAAACTAATGGAAAGGAAGAAAGAAAGAAGAGAATCTGAGAGAGGGCTGGACGTGAGATGCTTCTCCATCGCCCTTTTGGGTTAGTTTAATCGTTGTTGATGCCACCTTTTTAGCAAAGAATCTCCTCTCTTTTAGGACTTGTTTCCTTATTTGTAGAGATTTCTTGCTTAGGACTAAGCTAGGCTTCACACTTGGAAAGAATTTGAATTGGAAAGGATTAGTTACTAAGTGTGGTCTCTTGAGCTCCAAGTCTTACAAAATTGAACTCCTCAAAGATCTCTCATGTTGCCAATTTTGAAAACTTTTTGCAATTCCTGCATAAAATTATAACAACCAACTTCCTGAGGTCATATCTCCCTCAATATAGCTCCGATTTATGTAATCTTAGGCTCCATGGATATCTACATGAAAAGACCTTTCCAACGGGATGTAGATTTTGCTAATCTGATACTCAGTTTGAGAGTTATGGCCATTTCAATTTGTTGCCCCTGAAAATTCCGAGAATAATGGCAATTAAGGAAACTTCTATGTTTGGCATGCTTCCTCACTTACAGCTTTGACTAGTCAACTCCCCTTGCAAAGTTTCTAATTTTCTCTCTCTTTCTTGATTTTGGTTTTCAAATTTAGCAAGTCAACACCATCTTTCCAAATCTGAGTTTCTTCTTTCTTCTTTGAGAATTCTCAAGCTTTCCAACTCCACCAAGATGCCAAGATATGTGGGCCCACCATGAAGGGTGTCCCGCCTTTGATCTCTCTCAAGTTTCACCAATGCAGGTCCTACTCTTGACTTAATTACATAAATAAAATTAAATAATATTGTCAATAATAATCAAGTGTGAGGAATCTAGATGGGCTATGAATGGGACCCTACATGCCTACTTAATGCATAAAAAACTACCCAACTTTCCAAAAGTAACACATCATGTCAAAATTAGCAGGTATGCATTAGTGAAGCTAAAAAAACTAAATTTTTGGATGATGAATGAGATGAAAATCTCTAGTTTCACAAAAGTCATGCAATGTAATGAATCTTGACTAGATTTGACTAAGACTCCAACTATGATGCCCAAATGCATGAAATCATGAAATTAAGTGTAATTCTATGCAATTAACCTAATTAAGTCCACAAATGCATATAAAATGATGAATGAAAGCTACAAATTTGTGGACTTATCAGTAAGTGGGGGCAGTTCTCACCTGGTTGCTAGGGATTTGAACCCTGGGTACACTTTTCCCACTTGTGTGGGCTTTCTTTCTGCTTATGAGGGCTCCTTTCTCACTTGTGCAGGCAATCTTCCCATGTGTATGAGGGAAGCTCTCTCTTGGGTGCCAGTGCCCTTCCCTGTGTTACCAAAAAAATAAAAATATGGAGGAAAGCGCACGGTGCTTGCATCTAAGGCCCTGTTTCTTTAGTGGAATTTCTGTCAGGAATTCACCATGTCCTGGAATTCCTGGACATGATGTGACAAGCTGTCCCCTGGAATTTCTGAATTCCATGTTTCTTTACTAGCATTTCTAGATTCCGGCCAAATATAATATTTCTTTTGACCTTTAGGAATCCAGGAATTCCACTTCCTATGCATTTTGGTGGAATTCCTGGATGCTCAAGGCCAAAGGTGTTAGTTTTATGGACTCAATCCAGTAGATGATATAATAAATTGATTAATTTCTTTATTTATCAGTATATTCATGCTTTCCTTTGATGAGATGAATGGTGATTTATTATATACATGCACATAACCAATACGAATGACATGATGGTTCATGAGATGAACTGGAATCCACAAGTATATTAGATATAACACATGTGTATGGATGAGATCCACATACGGGAGACATGTGTGACAAATCTTATACTTAAAATATATTCACAACTAGTGATGAGATTGGACATCTCATACTGACAAGGTTGCAGCACTTTGATCACTATGAGATAGTGTGACTTGTCTCGATCATCAGAATGGAAGATTCAGGATCATAGTGCTGGTACATTGGATGTATTGAAGGACCATGAGAAGCACCTTATAAACACTGTATTTACTTTAAGGGCTGCTCTCATAATTCCGTAGCAATAGGCTCTCAATCCTGAGACATTAATGAATTCAAGTTTCTATCTATTCATTTGCTTTGAGTCACCAATGAGTGAGGCCAACTGTAGGACAACACCTCGGTGATTTGGGTACGTGATAGTAGAGCTATGGGAACATTCAATGGTCAAGATGGAATCTATCTCTAATATCCCCTTGTGCCAATTAATGGATTTATCATTGGTAAGTGCGCACCCATTCCGATTAAGAGTTAATTGGAAAGGTACCTATGATCATTATAATTAATTGGGGCTCAAGGATAATAAGATATGGATCTAGTTTGGAAGACAAGTCCAATTGATCCATGGATATTGATAGAGGGGTCTACTTGTCGTAATGTGGATGTTTAGGGTCTTCTATGTAATATTGCTAAGTCTGGAGTTCAATTGCATATATATAGTGGAGTTATTTGTAATTAACTGTGGGCCCGGATTACACATGAGATGTGGGGTCGCGTGTCCCAGTTGGAGCCAGCTTTCTATGGAATCCCTAGTGGTCCCCACGCTAGCCCAATTATTAGAAAGTATCTAATTCTAGTTGAACTCTAAAAGGAAAGTTACTATTTCTATTTGAAGTGAGACTTCTAATAGTGGTAATAGTAGACTTACTAATTTTAGTAGAAGTGAGACTTCTATTTTAATTAGAAAGGAATTGGAAAGTTACTAATCATATTTGAAGTGAGACTTCTAATTATGATATGGTAAGTTACTAATTAATTAATGGAAGTAAGACTTCTATTTTAATTAAGAAGAGATAGTTTCTAATCTTGTAAGTAAGACTTCTAATGAAAATTAGTAAGTGGGGCTTGCAAAAGCTATAAATAGAGGAGATGAGGCCTGGGCGTGTATGCACTATCCTAGCATAGGGATTCACGCCCAAGGCCCTTTTGAGCAATAGTTGCACATGCTCCTTCTTCTCTTCCCTCTTCTAGTTCTCTTTCTAGTTCCTCGCTAGAGTTCCTAGTAGTTTTCTCTTGGAGATCCCACCATCTTCTTGAGAAAAAGGAGAATCTGATACGGGTCATAGCGTGGAAGATCAAGAGGTCTTGGAGATCCCTATTTGATTAGTGAAAGCGTTTCATCATCAAAGAAAGACGCAACTTCTCCATTAGAGCACAACCGAGCTCCAAAGGTATAATCCACTTCCTTGCATGTTGTAGATTATTATGGATGCTTGTTAGTTGCTGTTTCTATCTTATAGATAGATTGTATTTACTGATCATGATAGCTGAGATTGAGGACATAGATCCTGGATTGGGTTTTATAGCCTTCTGAATAGTTGATCCCTGCGTCAAATGGGTCAAAAGTTTTTGAAACCTATCCTAGAGGCCCACCCTATTTCCAACAAAAGGGGCATCCAAGAATTCCACCTTGTCTAGGAATTCAGGAATTCTTCATACAGGAATTCCTAGATTTCCAGCAAAGAAACAAGCCCTAAGACTTCTCTAGTCGGGCATACAAAAACCTAAAGTTCATATATGGACAAGGATATTGTGTACCAGACTTTATTTAGTATGTGGACAAGGATATGGCAGTCGTTTTTACAGATCCTTCCTTTTGAAAATCCGATTGAAGATTTCATTTTGATTTAACTAATTGGTTTAATGGTGCTTATTCCCATATAGGTTCCAAAGGTCACTCCCCCTAGGGAAGCAGAAACAAAGACCATTCCGCAATTAAGTAATATAATATGAAGCGAACTGGTTTCACATTGAAATAAATTCCAATTAGGTCTAATTAATTTTGACCATTCCCACAATTTGGACCTAATGACAATCAATTACAGTACCCTTGATTCCCCATAGCCATTGATTTTAATGATCATTGATTCCAATACCGTGGATTCCAATTCTTATTCTTTAAAGCTATAAAACAGTTGGAACGAAAAAAGTCTCGTTCTCAATCCTCCACATGCAATCCTCCACATGCCACATCAGCAAGGTATCCACCACAAGCGGTTTTATTTCTGAAACGACCCTTTTATTGTCTTCTCCCTTTTAAAAGTAGAACCCTTTCTAAAGGAAACAATATTTGTCTTTTGCGACTTCCAAAAAGACGCTCATTCAAACTTTTCCTTGAGCCACATTAAATATTAGTCTTGTGCCAGTTGTGGATAGCCCTGAAGAAAGAGGCACGATGCTTGACAAAATGAAACGACTCATTATTATTCTTTCTCTTTAAAGCTAAAGCTGAATGTTGGTTAAAAAAAAAAAAACTCAATTCTGGCCTTAGAAGAAGCCACGTCAGCTTCTTGGGGCAAATTTTGGATGTGTCCTTTCAAAAACACATAATATGTGTGTTTTCAATAAAACATGTCTCTTGGGCTAAATATGTGCATTTTCAATAAAATGTCACTTGAGCCCATTTGTGTGGATGTAACTTAATTCAAAGGGATGCCTGCCAACTCTATAAATTAAGATTTTTTGCAAAATTTTTATATAGTATTCACAATGAGCATAAATGCATATGAATCCTTTATTTTTAAGATGAAACGTGTATGCTGACGTGTATTAAGCGAAAAAGGTTTCATTTTCATAATTTTTTGGTTGATTCAAATTTTTTAATTAGTTTGTTATACATAGATTTATATTGAAGGGATATTAATTTTAATATATTATTGAGGACTGAACCTGTGCGACGAACATGGGCTTCATGCTAGTTCCCTTTAAATACAAACAAAAGAAACGACCCTTCTCAATGCTTCTCATCAGTGTAGGAATGCATCGACTCATGAATGCTATCTCTCCCTCTTAGAAGTATAAAAAGGCAGCTGTAAGGTCCCCGACCTTAATAGGGTGATTAATTTCTTAATATTGGCGATTAGCCTAATTAATTGTGATTTTAGCTAATTAAGTGGGTTTAGTGGCTAAGCGAGTTTCTTTTACCATTAGAAAGTGAATTGCGAAGTTTAGTTTGATTCCGAGTGCGATTAGTCTTAATAGGGGGTTAGGTTGTGATTAATAGGAAAATTGGGTATTTTTCCGAAAAATTCCGTTTTCGCCGAATTTGGGTCCGTTGGAAAGATCTCGTCACGCTCGTCACTTCCGTTCTTGACTCGTCACGATTCGACGCCTCAAAGTCCCTCAAATAATCAGATTTCTCTCATTTCACTCAAATGGGTATTTTGGACTTTTCCACCTTCATCTCTTATTTTAAACTCAAACCCAGCTACCATTCGTTTCTTCCTCCTTCATCTCAAAATGCCTGCTGTGACTGAACTTCTTCTCCTCTTCATCTCTCTTCTTGCATGTGCTACCTAAAGGGGAGATTTCAAGAAACCAAGCTCACAAATCTCTTCATCTCTTCTTCCTCTACCTTTTGATCCAAGTTTGGTAAGTTTTCCTCAACTTTT
Source organism: Litsea cubeba (assembly GCA_012931725.1). Lineage (NCBI taxonomy): Eukaryota > Viridiplantae > Streptophyta > Magnoliopsida > Laurales > Lauraceae > Litsea > Litsea cubeba. Next base: position 69,142,234 of record CM022947.1, read on the forward strand.
TCTTCTCAAATTTCCTTCCTTGCTGCTGTAACCATGTTGTATGTTCATGGATTCCTCCTTTTCTTCTTCCTTGGTGTTCTTTGGGTGTAGGAGAAGGGTTATTGGAAGTGGTTTGGCTAGGGTGTGAGTGGAGAACTCTCCTCCTCAACTTCTCTCTCTAATTTCCATTTCTTTGGTGAAGGCAAGTAGATTAGCCTTATATATGATCATGCATGTATATATCTTGCTTCTTGGAATGGTTTTAATCTCAATTGCTTAGATTTCCCTAAATGCCAAGCTTGTTTTGATTAATTTGGTTAAACATGTTAATTAGGAATTGTGCTAGGATTTGAATGTAAATGGACTTGAAATGGGTGGTTGGAATGGATGAATGGGGAGCATGGTGGCTCAGTTTTGTGCAGGTTTCAACCTTTGACAAGGCTTGGAATTGGTGGAAGTTCGTTTGGAAGAAAGGGGTTCAAAAATCATGCAAAACAGGGGACTCCCGGGTCATTTCTGCCTCCGGGCGTCCGGACACTGGGATTCTGGCGTCCGGACACCAGCAGGCAGAAGCGCAGGCGAAAAATACTACTCCCGGGCGTCCGGACGCCGGGCCTGCAGAGCAAAATTAAAGGGTCATTTTCCGAAAGCCATAACTTTTGACCCGCTCGTCGGAATTTGGAGTTCTTTATACCGTTGGAAAGCTCTCGAGATGTAGAATCCAATGATATACTAATCTTAATCATCAGAGATGGGAAAAGAAAGTAGGTATTGGATCAATAAGCCAAGCTCTTACTCTTTTGGAAAGGGATTGTAAACCTAGTTTGGACCCTAGGATGGAACCTATTGACCCTATCCTTGCATGACCAATTGGGGGAAATGAAAACGGAGCATGTTTGGCTTGGTGTGCTTCGTTGGTTGTCCGGGACTTCCGTGTATGGTTGTAACTTGGCCGAATGCATACGGAACTTAGTCAATTGGTGCCCAATAACTTCTGTACACCATGGGCTCACCACACTATGGCATCGTTGACTCTTTCTCCGTAAGCACTCCGTTGGGAATACGTGCGGTACACGATGGACAACTCTTGACCTAGGATTGGCTTGTTCTTCACTCTCGACTCTTGAATCATGTATCGTAGCTTGTCATACCTTGTACACTCTAATCATGTATACTTGTATAACTTGTAACTTAACTTGTAGAATTTGGATGTGACTAGACTTAGAGTGTATCCTTAGGTACCTTGTCTTGTATTGATGAACACGTGTGGATAGACTTGAAAAGAGGACTACTCATGGAATTTGGAACTTAACTTGTATCTTGACTTGACTTGGAGTAGTCCTCAGCTTGTTATCTTGTACTTGGAAATATATCCACGTGTATTTGTCTTGGAACTTGGGTCATGTACAAACCATCATCATCATCTTGCATTCATGACCAGCCGCAGACTGATGATTATAAAGTGGGCCGGATACCGGACACTAGGGTGGGCAGTCGGCTTTGGACGGCGTCCATGGCGTGAATAGCTGGGAGCGGGCTCGGACCGTGCTGCTATTCCTAGGACCGGGAGCTAGGATCCCCCTAGAGCCAGGCTTTGGGTATTCGTAGTCGGCTCGGACGTCACTTATACCCCCGTGAGATGGCTAGGACATCCTCGGAGTCTCCTCTTGCTTGACATTGCATTTCATGGATGGTTATTCTTGTAATATTGTTAGGATTTACCTTGTCACTTGATTCTTGTAACTACTCATGCTTTATGCCTAGCTTGTACCTTGCTATCTTTTAATCATGTACTTGTCTTTATTCTCTTTTGAAACATGTTATGAATAATGTATATTGCGTATCTTATTGCCAACATATTGTTGATCCTTTATTCCATGGTGTGCAGAGGACACCTACTACTATTACGCCGACCCGGATGCCGAGGCAATCCCAGAGGATCCTCAACCGGGGGAGGAGGACGAGGTACGAGAGTGGAGTGCCGATGACGTAGCATAACGTCATCACTCCCGGCACTAGTGCGCGTTACATGGGGACATCTTTCTTCGTGCTACCTCATTTCATCTTTTGGTTTTTGATCTTTGAATTTGTCTACTCTAGCACTGTATATCTTTTGTACCAGGACCTAGGTTTTTTTGGGATGGTCCTGATGTTTATAAACTTTATATGTTTTATCTTTTGAAACTTGAATATATATATAATGGAATGAAATCCATACTTGCTTTGATATTCCTACAGATTTAATGTTGTGTTTACCGGACAAGTCCCGTTGATTATTTGTTAATGAGGCTCAACTATACAATCCTCACAGCGGACTTCGATCCTTGGGCATTAAGGGCAAAATTTTTTTTAATTAGCCCTAAAATTCACACCCCGGATCCGGTTTATTCTCTAATCGGGTTCGGGGCCGTGACAGCAGCAATGAGAGGTCCCTGGAGCATTACTATAAAGGAAAAATTAGCGAAAGGTCCCTATAAGTGAATGTATCCAGCCTCCAGTCCAAGGAAAGACTTTTTAAGGCCTATAGTTCACACAGCTAGACTGTTTGTTGCCAAAGGTGCCTACATCCACACGTTCTCATATTTCAGGACTGCTTTGCCCTTTCAACCATTTTAGGCATAAAACTCTGAAATTTAAAATTTAAAAATATATGTTATCCATCTTCTTCTGCAACGATCCTAGGTTTGCTTGTGCTGATTTATGCATCGTCTTTGTTCTAGAAAAGAGTAGGTTCCTATCTTGAGGGGCCACGCTAATTGAGTTTCATGCAGAAATTCAAAACGGAGAAAGGGGTTCTCGGGTTTGCTGTTACCGAAGAAGGAGACAGACAGGGATCAATTGTTTGCTGGAAGGATTCTGAGTATTTTCCGATCTCTGTAGGGCCACATTGATTGGGGTTTCGGAGACCTTGAAGAAGAAACGAGGTCTATTGCAGCAGACTGATCGAAGAAGGATGTTCCTCTGTTTGTCGTCTGTACTGTGATGACAAGTGGCCTAGATCTGAATCTTCGAATCTCCGAATCTTCGTGGATCATCTCCTCTATCTCCGGTTCCAACGGAGGATGGCCGATTTGAGGGCGATATTGGGGTTGAGGGAGGAGAGATCGGGGCGGGAGCCATTGAAACGTGGGGGGGGGGGGGGGGGGGGGGGGGGGCATTGCCGCACCCACCTTGTAAGACCCCGACCCGAGAGACCTCGTTTAGAGTTGTTTAAGTTGTGTTTAGTTTTAAGTGTGTTTAGTAGTTTTTGGATTAGTTGGGGATTAGAATAGCTTTTATGATAGCTTTGGGGAATTTGGAGAGCCTTTTGATGTGTGGGACCCTTTGGGGGTTCTTATTACGAATTGTGTGAGATTGGGGGTTTACCGATGATTTCCAAGAATCGTGTTTTAAACCCATTGGACTTATCTTGTTAATCCCTACAATTTTCATGTTGACATCGTTTTCATTCAAGGACCTTAAACCCGATTTTTCACTAATTAAGGGCAAAATGGTCTTTTTACCCAAAATCTGGACACCGATTTCAATGTCACCAAAATGTGCAAAATATATACTTTTTGGAAACTAGAAATTTTGCCGATCAACTTTGTCTTCTTCGCCGAATTCGTTTGAAGCCCCGAGAACCATGTTTTGAGCCCGAGAAGTTCTTTAAGTTGTGGGCCCCATCCTCACTTACTATATATAGAAAGCTTCTTCTTCTTTTTCCCATTTCTGGCAAAAGCCCTAGAGGAGGAGAGAAATCCCAGCCCTAAGGGTTTTCCCTTACCTTTTCTTGCCTCTTCATCTTCAATCACCCACTAAGCTAGTGCTAATGGAAAATTAGTTGCTGCGATCTTCTTCCTCATCTCAAGGCCTTCATCTTGACACCATTTTTGAAGAAAACCGCCCACTCCAAGATTTACTTTGGACAACACCTTGCTTTTTGAAGAACTTCTTTGTAAGTGTTTTTCCTAAAAGTTTTATAATCTTGTTTGTTTAGCCCTAGGGTAGCTCTATTTCAATTATTGGAAGATTCCGTTTTGTTTTAATTGGATTTTGATAATCTAGGGTTTGGATTTGGGGGTTTTGTGTATAGGTGTTTGATTGGGGATCTAAGAGGTGATTAGAGCTCAATTGGAATTGCAATTGGACCCAAGGCAAGTGGATGAAATGATTCTCATGTGTTTTATCATGTTTTATGAAAAATCTTGAATTGTCTTCATTAATGGTTTTAATGATTTATCATGTTTGATGGTTTAGTCTATTGATTTTTGAATGATGAATTGATGTGATAATGAGGTCAAGGAATAGCCCAATTGTTTGTGAAATATGTATGGAAGAAGGGGAAAGAAAGGAAATGGATTGGAGTTGGACAAGGGAAGGATTCAATCAAATGGGTTGAAATTCGCTACAGGACCGATCGATCGCCCGTCAGGTCCGATCGATCGGACTGTAAATAACTGAGAGGGTTTCTCAGGACCGATCGATCGCCCGTCAGGTCCGATCGATCGGACTGTAAATAACTGAGAGGGTCTTCAGGACCGATCGATCGCCCTTCAGGTCCGATCGATCGGACTGAGATGAGATGAAGTATAAAATAGGAGAATTGTGGGATTATTTTCCAGATTCACCCCAAGTCCACACTCAAGTCCAATTCAGATCTATCCCTTATCTTCTTATTTGAAGGCGTTGAATCTATAATGATGCATTTAAACCCATGAATGAATGGGGAGAATTGTGATGGGTTGTATTGGGGAGGTATTGCTTGGAGCCCCATTGTTATATAAGGACTGGTAAGGCATTGCGTAAAGTTCGGAGGAAAGGGAAAGCTTATCATGAAGATTCTATGAGATTTTCTAAATTGACCAATGTGTATAAGGACCCGGAATGTCCCTAACTCTTAAAGAGTACCAAAATTTCATCATAACCGACATACGGGACCCTATTCACACTGATTCAATTCTAGAAACCCCATTGTTAGCCTGTAAAGGTATGGAAAACTATTTGTTTTTAATTTTCAACTAAACTCTTATTTCGGGATTTCAAACCAACTTGATATGACTAGACTGTTACAAGAGTACTAAAAGTGATGTGTTTAGCTTTTGCTAACTTGTATATGGCGACTTGAGATGGATGTGTATTTGTGCCTATGGCACCCCGTTTCTTACTGTGCATATGATTTGATTTATTGTATTTGACCTATGAGTCGGCACCACTGAGCTTGGACGACCTCGTCGGTTTGATCCTCCGACTTGGGGTTCCTTCCCCTCCTGATAGCCAACTGCAGTCTGGAATATGCATAGTTTACCCGGTTCGCTACCGTGGTCCACAGAGTATATATATATATATGTATAGTATAGTATCTATCGTTGTTCCTCCTCACCTAGTGTGACTGAGGCCAATGATCCTGTTAGGGTATATGCTCTCTTCACTTCGGTGAAGGGAGGATCTAGCTTGTGGGGTTGCCATCTTGACAGTTTCCAAATCCTTGTTACCTTACATGATTTATTGCATTTGTACTTCTTTTGAAATGATACATTGTCTTTTATAAAGTTCATTGTTTATCCATAAGTTTTCTTAACTCTTGCATAGTATCATTGTTTTATTATCGTTATATCTTTCACCCACCTGCCAGACCGTCGTGTCTGATCCATTTATTTTGGTACTCAGGTCCCGAGCTCTTTGCCATTGAGGAGGAGCCAGAGGAGGCGGTTGGTGGACCGCAGCGTGTGATTGAGTGGCAAGCTGATGATGTCATGTAGACATTTGGCTTTGCCTTGAGGACGATACACTTTGGGACTTGATATCTTTGTTTTAGATTTCTTTGGGTTGTACGGTCTTGTTGACCGATATTTTGGGGTTTTAATTAACCGATACTTTGTAAACATACTTGAATTTACTTTGGGGAAAATGCTTATGATCATTGCTCATCCTGATACCTTATCATTTAACCATAGATTTGTCTTGTTTATGAAATTGAATAGTGTTCATATGATTTGCTACACGCTTCCGCAATCTTAAAAATATATTGGATATGGTTACATGTGAGGTGATGTGTACAGATAATCCTCACCGCGGAACCCTGTGGGAAATCACGTGCACGGATAAACATTCTTTTAATTCCGTGTGCGTTTTAGCCAAAGAGATGCACGTGGCGCGGCATCAACCCACCGTCCCGACCTCCCGGACTCGGATCCTTTTCCCCCTTCGGTCCGGGGTCGCGACAGGACTGGTATCAGAGCGGGACATGTTTCAGGCAATTAAAAGAAACTAGAAACCTTAAGTACGTGGCGAGGATCCGTTAGATAGAATCGTGTGAGCAATGTGTGACCACCCTGTACTTGGTTTATATGTGCTAACAAATTGTTTTGCAGCGTTATGCCACCTCGCAAAAGAACAGCAAACAGTAATCACATTGCCAGTAACAGTGAGAGTGCAGGGCTTAGTACAGAGGAACTTCAGGACAACAATATGCAGAATCAATTCCAGCAGATGATGCAAGCTATGCTAGACCAACAACGACAAGCGAATGAAAATCAGGCTAGACTCCAAGCACAAGCTCATGAGACACAGACCAGATTGCAAGAACAGATGCTTAAGAAAGATGAGGATCATGCTAGGGAGATAGCTCAAATGCAGGCACAGTTGTTGGGGATATTAGAGAGGAGACCGGAACCAATCCCAGTTGCACCACCTGGTCCGGTAAACATTAGAGGAAATGATCCTAATGTATTGTATGAGCGGTTTAGGAAGAGAGGACCGAAAGAATTTTTGGGGACTGAGGACCCAATGGCAGCAGATGATTGGCTTGAGCACACCGAAAACATATTCGAGATATTCATATGTACCGGTGTGGAACGTGTACAGCTTGCAGCCTCTATGTTTGTGGGTTTAGCAGATATTTGGTGGAAGACCGTCAGGGCAGAATATAGGGAAATGGCTGATGCAGAAGCTTGGGTTAACTTCAAGAGACAGTTTGGAGAGAAATACGTACCTGCACATGTCAAGAGACAAAAGGCAGCAGAATTTCAACAACTTGTGCAAGGGAACATGACAGTCCTCGAATACCTTACCAAATTCGAGAGATTGTCAAGGTATGCTCCAGAGCTGATAGACACTGTTGAGAAGAAGATAACCAAGTTCCTTGAGGGACTTCACCCGATTATTGAGAGGGATGCTACCGGGGTTGTACCACCCGTTACCTTTGAAGAAGCTGTCAAGAGAGCATACAAATTTGAGAACTTTCACAACAAGATTGTCAAGAACCAAGGAAAGGGTCAAGGCCAGCAGCAGAACTATCAACAAAGAAACAATCAGAATAAGAGGCCAAGACAAGAGCAAAATGTGCAAAATCAAGGAGCCTGTGTTCATTGTGGGAGACATCATGGGAATGCCCAATGTCGTTCTATCACGGGGGCATGTTTTAGATGTGGTTCGATGGACCACCAGATGAGGGAATGCCCAAGGCAGAATAGACAGCAATAGGAGGTACAGCGTCAGGCACCACCTCAGAATGCATTGGTAGTTCAGAATCAAGCAAGGCCACTACAACAACAGGCACCTCAGCAACAGTTTAGACCACAGCAACAACAGCAACAACAGGCCCGTCAGCAAGGGCAGAATCAGAATCAAAATCAGCGTCCTCAGAACCAAAACAGGAATGCACCACAAGGCAGGCAACAGCAAGGGCAGAACAGGCCACCACAAAGGGCACAACTCTATGCTGTCAATAGAGCTGATGTGGAGGCTGAAGGCAATGTAGTGGAAGGTACACTTCTCGTCTGTGGTTTTGATGCTAAGGTTTTGTTTGACCCTGGCTCTACTCACTCATTCCTATCTCCAAAATTTGCTATGTTGATTGATATGCATGCTAGTGAGCTGAGTTTCATTTTGACTGTGACTACCCCTTTAGGTAAGGAAGTTGTTTGTAGAACTTTTTACCCTAGTTGTCCAGTCGTGATAGGAGAAGTAGTATTACCGGCAGATCTCATTTTATTGGAGATGCAGGATTTTGATGTCATCCTAGGGATGGATTGGTTAGCAGGATACCATGCTACTATGGATTGTTTCCATAAGACCCTAACTTTTAAGTTAGAGGAGACCCAAGAAGGGGTGTTGTTTCAGGGAGAGAGGAGTAATTCTGGTGCAGGATTTATTTCAGCATTGAAGGCTGATAGACTTCTAAAAGTGGTTGTGAGGGTTATTGGCGTTTATCACGGAGGATAAACGGTCCCAAGGGGTGGAGGAGATCCCAATTGTTTGTGAATTTCCGGATGTTTTCCGGAGGAGATACCAGGATTGCCACCCATTAGAGAGATAGACTTCACTATTGAGTTGTTACCGGGGACCGCTCCGATATCTATCGCACCGTACAGAATGGCCCCGGCAGAATTGGAGAGTTGAAGATGCAATTGCAAGAACTCTTGAACAAAGGTTTCGTGAGACCTAGTGTGTCACCGTGGGGAGCACCAGTTCTGTTTGTGAAGAAGAAGGATGGTTCTATGAGAATGTGTATTGACTATAGAAGATTGAACCAAGTGACCATCAAAAACAAATATCCATTGCCAAGGATAGATGAATTGTTTGATCAGTTGCAAGGAGCTGCTTACTTTTCGAAGATTGATTTGAGGTCAGGCTACCATCAGTTGAGGGTTAGAGATTCAGATGTGCCAAAAACAGCCTTTCGGACAAGATATGGACACTATGAATTTCTAGTGATGCCATTTGGTTTGACTAATGCACCGGCAGTTTTCATGGCATTGATGAACAAAATATTTGCGGAGTACTTGGATCAGTTTACAGTGGTGTTTATTGATGATATTTTAGTATATTCCAAGACCAAAGGAGAGCACGAAGAACATTTGAGGATAGCACTCCAGCTTTTGAGGGAGAATCAGTTGTTTGCAAAACTTAGTAAGTGTGAATTTTGGTTGGACCAAGTCACATTTTTGGGCCATATCATTTCTAAGGAAGGATTATCAGTGGACCCGTCCAAGATTGAGGCAGTCATGAATTGGGATAGACCGAAGAATGCATCAGAAATCAGGAGTTTTCTTGGATTGGCAGGGTATTATCGGAGGTTTGTGCAAGGATTTTCGTCGATTGCGTCACCTTTGACGAAGTTGACAAGGAAGAATGCACCATATGTTTGGACAGACAAGTGTGAAGCTAGTTTCCAAGAGCTGAAGAAGAGATTGACTACAGCTCTAGTCCTTACTTTGCCATCTGGGAGCGGCGGTTTTACTATTTTACCGATGCTTCCAATGTTGGACTTGGATGCGTGCTAATGCAAGATGGGAAGGTAGTTGCATATGGGTCACGGCAGTTGAAAGATCATGAGAAGAACTATGCAACACATGATCTCGAGTTAGCCGCAGTTGTTTTAGCTTTGAAGATGTGGAGACACTACCTCTATGGAGAGAAGTTCGAGGTTCACTCCGATCACCGTAGTCTACAGTACTTGTTTTCTCAGAAGGAGTTGAACATGAGGCAAAGGAGATGGATGGAATATATTAAAGACTATGATTTTCCAATCAAGTATCACCCGGGAAAAGCGAATGTAGTTGCAGATGCCTTGAGCAGAAAGTCAGTGAGCATGGCAAGTCTTCGGGGGACTTATGTGGTACAGCAGTTAGAAGAGTTGGGTTGTAGATTTTCAGCCACTAAGAGAAGGTGTCATGTTAGCAAACATGTCAGTGTCAGAGCCTTCTTTCATTCAGAAGATCAAAGAGAGTCAGTTACAAGACCCAGAATTGGCTAAGATTTCTGAGCACCTAGCAGATCGTCCAGATTTTCGTGTTGTAGAGGGAGTTTTGTATTACCGAGACCGTCTGTGTGTGCCTAACTTGGAGGACTTGAGGAATGATATTATGTCTGAGGCACATGATACCAAGTATTCCATACACCCGGGCAGTACGAAGATGTATCAGAATTTGAAGGGCAGATTTTGGTGGAATAACATGAAGAGAGAGATAGCAGCTTTCGTCTCTCGTTGTATGACATGTCAGTTGATTAAGGCAGAACATCAGAAGCCTCCAGGGTTACTACGACCATTAGAGATTCCGGAATGGAAATGGGAGCACATTACCATGGACTTCATATCGGGTTTACCGAAGACTAGTAAGGGCAATGATGCTATTGGGTCATAGTGGACCGTCTCACCAAGTCAGCTCATTTCCTACCGATGAAGACTGGGAAGAAAATGCAAATGTTACCTTTGGCACAGTTGTTTGTCACAGAGATTGTCAGTCGTCATGGACAGCCAGTTTCCATCACATCCGATAGAGACAGCAGATTTGTCTCAAGATTTTGGAAGACGTTGCATGAGTCTATGGGTACGAAGTTGCAGTTCAGCACAGCCTATCACCCACAGACCGATGGTCAGTCAGAGAGGACAATTCAGACACTTGAAGATATGCTTCGAGCTTGTGTGTTAGATTTCAAGACTCAGTGGGATGAAGCCTTACCGTTGTGTGAGTTCGCTTACAACAACAGTTTCCACTCGAGTATCGGTATGGCACCTTTTGAGGCTTTGTATGGCAGAAGGTGTAGAACACCTGTTTGTTGGGAAGAAGTTGGTACTCGCAGTTTCCATGGACCGACCATTGTTAGTGAGACAAGCGACAAGGTCAAGTTGATCCAGGAACGTCTGAAAGTGGCTCAAAGTAGACAGAAGAGTTATGCAGACTCTCACAGAAGGGATTTACAGTTCAAAGAAGGAGATAAGGTTTTCTTGAAAGTGTCGCCTACTCGTGGGACTTTGAGGTTTGGACAGAAGGGCAAACTGTCTAGGAGGTACATTGGACCGTATGACATTGTGAGTAGGATTGGTGATGTGGCTTACAGGTTAGCCTTACCACCTGAACTTTCCGGCGTACACAATGTTTTTCACGTGTCTATGTTAAAGAAATACGTCCCTGACAGACTACACATACTCCGTTATGAGCCGTTAGAAATTCGAGAAGATGCGACCTATGTTGAGAAGCCTAAGCAGATCATTGACACCAAGGAACAAGAATTGAGAACTCGGACTATTCAGTGGGTCAAGGTACTTTGGGAGAATCACGGACCGGAAGAAGCAACTTGGGAATTACGGGATCAGGTTCAGAAGAAGTACCCACATCTTCTACCGGAGGTGAGTTTTAATTTCCATTTGGAGGACCAAATGTCCTAAGGGGTGGAGGATGTAAGACCCCGACCCGAGAGACCTCGTTTAGAGTTGTTTAAGTTGTGTTTAGTTTTAAGTGTGTTTAGTAGTTTTTGGATTAGTTGGGGATTAGAATAGCTTTTATGATAGCTTTGGGAATTTGGAGAGCCTTTTGATGTGTGGGACCCTTTGGGGGTTCTTATTACGAATTGTGTGAGATTGGGGGTTTACCGATGATTTCCAAGAATCGTGTTTTAAACCCATTGGACTTATCTTGTTAATCCCTACAATTTTCATGTTGACATCGTTTTCATTCAAGGACCTTAAACCCGATTTTTCACTAATTAAGGGCAAAATGGTCTTTTTACCCAAAATCTGGACACCGATTTCAATGTCACCAAAATGTGCAAAATATATACTTTTTGGAAACTAGAAATTTTGCCGATCAACTTTGTCTTCTTCGCCGAATTCGTTTGAAGCCCCGAGAACCATGTTTTGAGCCCGAGAAGTTCTTTAAGTTGTGGGCCCCATCCTCACTTACTATATATAGAAAGCTTCTTCTTCTTTTTCCCATTTCTGGCAAAAACCCTAGAGGAGGAGAGAAATCCCAGCCCTAAGGGTTTTCCCTTACCTTTTCTTGCCTCTTCATCTTCAATCACCCACTAAGCTAGTGCTAATGGAAAATTAGTTGCTGCGATCTTCTTCCTCATCTCAAGGCCTTCATCTTGACACCATTTTTGAAGAAAACCACCCACTCCAAGATTTACTTTGGACAACACCTTGCTTTTTGAAGAACTTCTTTGTAAGTGTTTTTCCTAAAAGTTTTATAATCTTGTTTGTTTAGCCCTAGGGTAGCTCTATTTCAATTATTGGAAGATTCCGTTTTGTTTTAATTGGATTTTGATAATCTAGGGTTTGGATTTGGGGGTTTTGTGTATAGGTGTTTGATTGGGGATCTAAGAGGTGATTAGAGCTCAATTGGAATTGCAATTGGACCCAAGGCAAGTGGATGAAATGATTCTCATGTGTTTTATCATGTTTTATGAAAAATCTTGAATTGTCTTCATTAATGGTTTTAATGATTTATCATGTTTGATGGTTTAGTCTTATTGATTTTGAATGATGAATTGATGTGATAATGAGGTCAAGGAATAGCCCAATTGTTTGTGAAAATATGTATGGAAGAAGGGGAAAGAAAGGAAATGGATTGGAGTTGGACAAGGGAAGGATTCAATCAAATGGGTTGAAATTCGCTACAGGACCGATCGATCGCCCGTCAGGTCCGATCGATCGGACTGTAAATAACTGAGAGGGTTCTCAGGACCGATCGATCGCCCGTCAGGTCCGATCGATCGGACTGTAAATAACTGAGAGGGTCTTCAGGACCGATCGATCGCCCTTCAGGTCCGATCGATCGGACTGAGATGAGATGAAGTATAAAATAGGAGAATTGTGGGATTATTTTCCAGATTCACCCCAAGTCCACACTCAAGTCCAATTCAGATCTATCCCTTATCTTCTTATTTGAAGGCGTTGAATCTATAATGATGCATTTAAACCCATGAATGAATGGGGAGAATTGTGATGGGTTGTATTGGGGAGGTATTGCTTGGAGCCCCATTGTTATATAAGGACTGGTAAGGCATTGCGTAAAGTTCGGAGGAAAGGGAAAGCTTATCATGAAGATTCTATGAGATTTTCTAAATTGACCAATGTGTATAAGGACCCGGAATGTCCCTAACTCTTAAAGAGTACCAAAATTTCATCATAACCGACATACGGGACCCTATTCACACTGATTCAATTCTAGAAACCCCATTGTTAGCCTGTAAAGGTATGGAAAACTATTTGTTTTTAATTTTCAACTAAACTCTTATTTCGGGATTTCAAACCAACTTGATATGACTAGACTGTTACAAGAGTACTAAAAGTGATGTGTTTAGCTTTTGCTAACTTGTATATGGCGACTTGAGATGGATGTGTATTTGTGCCTATGGCACCCCGTTTCTTACTGTGCATATGATTTGATTTATTGTATTTGACCTATGAGTCGGCACCACTGAGCTTGGACGACCTCGTCGGTTTGATCCTCCGACTTGGGGTTCCTTCCCCTCCTGATAGCCAACTGCAGTCTGGAATATGCATAGTTTACCCGGTTCGCTACCGTGGTCCCACAGAGTATATATATATATATGTATAGTATAGTATCTATCGTTGTTCCTCCTCACCTTGTGTGACTGAGGCCAATGATCCTGTTAGGGTATATGCTCTCTTCACTTCGGTGAAGGGAGGATCTAGCTTGTGGGGTTGCCATCTTGACAGTTTCCAAATCCTTGTTACCTTACATGATTTATTGCATTTGTACTTCTTTTGAAATGATACATTGTCTTTTATAAAGTTCATTGTTTATCCATAAGTTTTCTTAACTCTTGCATAGTATCATTGTTTTATTATCGTTATATCTTTTCACCCACCTGCCAGACCGTCGTGTCTGATCCATTTATTTTGGTACTCAGGTCCCGAGCTCTTTGCCATTGAGGAGGAGCCAGAGGAGGCGGTTGGTGGACCGCAGCGTGTGATTGAGTGGCAAGCTGATGATGTCATGTAGACATTTGGCTTTGCCTTGAGGACGATACACTTTGGGACTTGATATCTTTGTTTTAGATTTCTTTGGGTTGTACGGTCTTTGTTGACCGATATTTTGGGGTTTTAATTAACCGATACTTTGTAAACATACTTGAATTTACTTTGGGGAAAATGCTTATGATCATTGCTCATCCTGATACCTTATCATTTAACCATAGATTTGTCTTGTTTATGAAATTGAATAGTGTTCATATGATTTGCTACACGCTTCCGCAATCTTAAAATATATTGGATATGGTTACATGTGAGGTGATGTGTACAGATAATCCTCACCGCGGAACCCTGTGGGAAATCACGTGCACGGATAAACATTCTTTTAATTCCGTGTGCGTTTTAGCCAAAGAGATGCACGTGGCGCGGCATCAACCCACCGTCCCGACCTCCCGGACTCGGATCCTTTTCCCCATTCGGTCCGGGGTCGCGACACACCTGCAACCCGTCTCCCTTATATTCTTCCTATTCTCCTTCTCCACTCTCTCTCCCTCTCTAATCTCCCGCCCACTCTCTGCTCCCTCTTCCTCTCCGTTCCCTGTCCTCTCTGCGCCTCTCTTCCCTCTCATTCTCTCCTTCTCCGCTCCCCGTCTTTCCTCTCCCTCTCTGTCTCTGCGCCTTTCTTCTCTCTCATTCTCTCCTCCGCTCGCTCTCTCTGCTCCCCGTCTCTCCCCTCCCTCTCTGTCTCTGCGCCTCTCTTCCCTCTCATTCTCTCTTTCTCCGCTCCCTCCCTGTCTTCCTTCTTTTCTCCTTCTTCTCCACCTCTCCCTCTGTTTTCGCCTTGCGCCCACGCGCGTCGCCTCCTCCCTCCTTCTCTCTCTTTAGTTTCTCGAACCTGGTTTCTGGAACCTACGCTCTCTGGTTTCTGGAACCAGAGACGAGTAACAGCAGTAGTCTTCTTCGGCGAAGACTTATATAGCGGTGTGGCGATGCTCCTTCTCAAGCGACGCGCAGTAAGTCCAGCGACGGCGATCCCGGAAGAACCTGTTTCTCTGGCTTTTGTAACCGAAGGTGAAGATTGCAGCCCGACTGCCTTCCTTCTTCTTCATGTCAGGTGGTGGCACAATAGCAGCGGGCCGCTGTTTTTTTTTTTTTTTGACAAATCTATGAGTTTTTTATGAAATTTATTTGATTTTTTATGAAATTTATCCGAGTTTTTGTCAAATTTATCTGCGTTTTTGTCAAAATTTTATAAGTTTTTCATCTTTTGTCAAATTTATTTGAGTTTTGCGCCAATTTATCTATGTTCGGAATCAAATTTATCTGAGTTTTAGATAAATTTATCTGAGTTTTTGACGACTATTCATCTGAGTTCTGAAACAAATTTAGCTGAGTTTTTGTCAAATTTATCTGAGTTCTGGACAAATCTATATGAGGTTTTGACTATGTATCTAAGTTCTGTAATAAATTTATCTGAGTTCTGAATAAATTTATCTGAGTTTTTGGTAAATTTATCTGAATTTTTGAAAAATATAGCTGAGTTTCTGACAAATTTATCTCTATTTTAAAAATTCTAACTGAGTTCTTAAACGAATATTTCTATATTTTTTGTAAATTTATTTTTATTTTCTTAAATTTGTTTGTGTTTTTGAATTTATTTGTCTTTTGAAATTTATTTGTATTTTAAAAAATAAATTTAACTGAATTTTGACAAAAATACTTGAGTTTTTGGTAAATTTTTCTGAAATTTTGAAAATTGGTTTATCTTAGTATTGGAAAATGTATTTGCGTATTTTTAAATTTATTTACATTTTTTAATTTTATTTACGTCGTTTGAATTTTGTTTGCGTTTTTTGAATTTTCTTTGGATCTTTTGAGATTTATTTGAGTCTTTTGAAATTTATTTACAGTATCTGAAATTTATTTGGATCTTTTGAAACTTATTTGCATCTTTTTAAATTTATCAACGTTCTTTTGAAATTTATTGCATTTTTCAAAACTTATTTGCGTTAGTTTGAGATTTATTTGTTTGTTCTTTTAGAATTTATTTGAAAATCTCATTATTGGGATTCCATTAATCATGGCCAATTTAATGGTAGTTGACCATTATTAATGGGATATCCCACTAATCATGGAATATGATTTAAAGAAATGACAAATTGGACATTTTAGGTGTGAATAAGTGTGAGATGGACCTTTGGCTGCATGACTTTTTTTTTTTTTTTTTTTTTGTGGACTGTTTGTAACAAAGTCTTGCTTTGAGGGACCCCCGGCCGAAGCCCCCTATTATAAATGCAACATGGACTTTGTTTTCATCATTGCAATCATTCCCATTAATCTCATCCCATGAATACAAAAATTTTGTAAGCGTCATTTCCATGAATCTCATCCCATTTTGTAACTGTTCATTTCCATTATTTTTATCCCACGCCTCCACTTTCTCAACATATTAAAACCCACTTGATTTTCCATCTTCCTTCCTTGTCAGCATTGAAACAAGATAACTGCTCATTATCTTGCAACTCATCCCATTTTCTACGAAGAAGTTGTCAATGTTCTTGTTTATGCCCAACAGGCTGAACCACTGAAGAGGGAAAAAGTCCTTTAGCCGGATATTGGTAACATCAACAAGATGAAATCAATTTTTTCCTCATCTTTGAGGCTCCATTGTTTGATTGAGGATTAATTTTTAATGAGGGCACGTAGTTCACACCAACAATCAAAGGCCTAAAGACCCTTACTATATCTATATCATCATGTTGTGATTAATCCCACCTACGACCGCACTGCCTCTAACAACTTCTTAACACCACATCTCATGTGCAGACAAAATGAATTTCCGACCGTTGCAGGTTCTTCACTTGTCTTTGGTTCATCAATTCTGTAGATGTTGATGTGGGGCCCATGCGATAATTATGCTATATTGCGTTAAAACGTATTTGGTCGGTTTTTAAAAAAGAAATTGTATTAATTATGCTATATTTCGTGAATTTAACCATTTAAACAAATCACAAAAAGTTCTAAACAAGTTAATTTATATTGGGCCCGGGCTAAGCGTGGGCTTTTTCTAATTCATAATCCTTTGGTTGATTTGAAAATTTTTTATTAGTTAGTTACAAATAAATTTATGGAAGGAATTCTAATTTCAATATATTATTAAGGTTGCATGAGACAGCACAGGGGCTTCATGCTAGTACACATTTAGTTCTTAATTTGGCATCACGGAAATGTGGTTCTGTTTCAAAGAAATGGTCCATGGAAATGTTACGGCTGTAGGTGCAGAAAATTATGACCCACAATAAGGAGGAGCCTTATAGGACTTATCCGAGAAGATGATGGCTGCTGGAAACGTCTGGATGCCGTCCGGAAGCCTGAAAGGGAATAGCAAACGGTCAGAGGACCCTGGCCTGGGTGGCGCAAGGCTCTCCGATGCCAAAGTCAGTATGGGAACTGGAACAATGGAAGGAGAGGAGGAAGAGAGGCAGAGTAACGGCTCTGGTATGGAAAAAATGGCGTACCTTAGATGGTGGCATGGGTCTCTATTTATAGAGTGTGGAACGTATCTTTTGGAAGATATTGTGGTGTGGGTCCCAGCGATTTGACTTGGAAGTCATGATCAGCCCACATTGCATTAATTGTGGTCCAATCCAGCCCACTATGCATTAAATGCCCGTCGGGTCAGCCCACATCGCATTTAATGCACATCTTGTTGGGCCAGATCCTGTTGGGCGCCTTTGGCGGTAGGAGTACCAGCGGATCTGCCCTCGGGCCCTGCCCTGATGTGGCTTCAGCCGCTGGATGAGACTCTGTCAGGGATCTGGCGAAGATCGTGGGCGGCTGGATGTCGCGTCTGTCCCACCAGCGCGTGTCCCTATCCCTCCACGTGCCTGACGACGTGGGGGATGAAGGGTACACGTGAATGTTTTCTCTTACTTCGGCTTCTGTCTCGGCTTCTTTAGCCGAGATGGAGCTTTCTGCCGAGGTGGTACCCGTGGCTGGTGCTCTTTGCCGAGGTGACGTCTGAAGTGGGCCAGTTCGGCGCTAAGGTCCGGAGCTGCCCGGCCTCGGCCGGACCTCCTGTCCTGGTAGCCGGGACGAGCCTGTTATCACGTGGATGACGTGAGGGTGGCACGTGAGAATGCTTAACTTGATCTGATGGCTGTGATTAACTTAATCCTGTGGTTCGGGAAATCTCCCCACACAATTGCCCCCTAGGTTTTGACCTCTGAAGTGTGCTAGCCTTTAGGGGTTGAAAGCTAGAAGAATCCATCTGGGGATACTGTGATCATTACCTGGTGTCGCTTCAACTCTTTAAAGCAATAAATGCCCTGCCCTGTCCGCCTTTGGAACCGAGCTGACGGCTACACGCGCAGTTTCCGCGCCGACTGCGTTGTCCCATTGATTGACGGGCTGTCTCATTGATTGACGGGCACGGGCTTTGAAGTGTCTCTTCGAATTCGGAGGCGGTACCCAAATGAGGGTTTCCCCTGCTATAAATAGGGCCGTCCCCTTCTTCTTGCTTCTGATTCTTTTCGCCTTCGCCTCTGCTTTTACTCTCAATTTCTGCTCTGATTTCTGAGATCCGTTCGAGGCTTCCGATCTCCGTTCTGGTTCCTGAGATCTGTTTGGGGACGACGACCGCAGAACGTGCCTGGATCTGCTCCTGACCTGCCTCTTCGTCCTCGTAAGTCGCTCTGTTCTTTCGTCTGGTTTTTCTTGGGGTTTTTCGATTTTTAGGGCTTTTCTTCGTCGTCACCCCTTCTAGACATGGGCACCCCTAGATTCAGGGTAGATTCTGATGAGGGCTTGGCCGAGTTTAGGGCTGCCTTCAAAATTCCGGAGAGGGTCCTCCTGAAACCGGCAGACCTTGCCGACGCTGCCCTGTATCGCTGCTACGGCGGCTGGATGCCATTCCCTCTGATCTCTGTGATCGAGGGTGGGGTCAGGTTTCCACTGCACCCCTTGCTTAGGGCTTGCCTTAGCCTTTGGTCCCTTGCCCCGGGCCAGCTGATGCCCAATGGCTACAAGGTCATTATGGGCACAGCGAAGCTGAACGAGATCTTGGGGACCAACCTAGGCCCTCACGACATCGAGGACACTTATGATATCTGCAAGGCTGGGGAGGGAAGATACTATCTCCGTGTGAAGCCGGAGCGAAGGGGCTTCGTCCTAGCCTTGGAGGATTCAAGTAAGAACGCCGAGGAGGATTTCTTCTGTGTCTCGGGGGACTGGGAGTTCGGCCCAGGCGAAGATAGGAGGCTGTCGGTCCCACGTCGCCCTGGGGAAGTCCCAAGTAATCATCGCTGCTTTTCCCCTTTACTGTTTTGCTTATCTTACTGGTGCCGAACTGACATTCTTCTTTGCCTATGGAGCAGAGGCGGGTGCAAGGCGACGCCGAGCTGCTAGCGAAGGTTGGAGGAGGAATACCGAAGACATCGACAGGGTCGAACGGTACAAGGGGCACGAAACCAGGTCGGCTTGGAAACTGCTTGGGTACAGGCCGAGGTATCGCGGCCACTACCACAGGACCGGAGTTCCTGGGGCGGACGAGGCACACCCTGACCGTCCGACCGTATCGGTTGCGGTGTTTAGCGGGATCCCCTTGACCGATCCTGTTGCTGTCCGGACTGCGTCTGGAGCCGAAGCGTCCACTTCCGATCCGGGGCTGCCGGACTTGTCGCAGATAGTGGAAGCTTATACCTCTGACCGAGAGGAGGACATGGGAGGAAGCTCGAGGGAGGCCGCCGTCAGGGACCTGGCTGCCAAGTTTAGGCAGAGGTCAGCGTCTTCTGGGACTCCGTCGCCTACCTGGTACTCATACTGCTTCGGGTCCGGTGGGCGTGGGCGCTCCCTCTGTTCCTGCTCCTGTCCCGAGTGGGAGAGCCCGGCAACGCTCGCCGGACCGCTCGAAGGAGGGGTCCCCGCCCAGGAAGAAGTCCAAAGCGGGGGAGAAGAGCTTAAGGGCCGATCCTACAGTCGGGCAAAGCTCCTGGAGCCAAAGCTCCTGCCGAGAAGGGAGGCGAGAAGAGCGCGCCGAAGGAAAAGAGTGCGCCGGCTGAAAAGGGTGCGCTGGTCAGTAAGTCGGCTGTCGGTTCAGCGCGCGAGCCTCTCATCTCGGCGGGACAAGGGTCCGGATCGGCTTCCGGGCCCCGAACTGCCCCAGCACCGTGGACGCCGAGGATGGAAACCTCTACCGGCGAACCCTTGAGCGTTGAAGATCGGTTGTTGGGAAATGCCGAGGTGATTGGGGCTCTCGCCAAGGCCTATGCTCTGCCAAGAGATATGGAGACGCACGACAGGTACGAGGACGACAGCCTGATGGTCTCGGCGATCCAGGACAGCATTCGGGTAAGTGTTCGCAACGTCTCTCTTCATTCTTCAAATACCTTGGTCGAATCCTGACTCTCTGTTTCTTTTCGCAGAACGTGCAGAGGCTCCTAACCGTGGTGGGAAGGAGGGATAGGAGCGCTGCAAGAGTGACCCGCCTGGAGTCCGAGCGGGAGAAGCTGAAGAAGGAGCTAGACGAGCAGCGGAAGGGATTTGAGGAGCTCAAGGTAGCCAGTGCCGGAGAATCTGCTCGGCTGGCGTCGGCTCTGGCTGAGGTCGCCGAAATCTCGTCTCGGGCCGACCACCTGAAAGGCGAGCTCTGGGCGAGGAACAAGAAGGCCGCCGAATTGGAGTCCGAGCTGGCCAGGTTGAAGGCTGAGTCCACTGCTGAGGGGACGAGGCTGCGCTGCTGAAACGGCGAGGTTGAAGGCTGCGAACGCCGAGCTTGAGAAGGAGGCCCAGTCCGCTTTCCAGGATGGGGTAGGATCGAGCCACCGAGCTGAACGAGAAGCAGGTGGAGGAGATCACCGCCATCCTGTTCGAGGAGGGATGCCTGGCCGCACTGAGACGTGCGGGGGTCCCTGAAGACCACCCCGTCTATCAGGACCTGCCGAAGTATTCAGACCTGGATCCCGAGCCCAGCTCCGTACCTACAACTGACAGTGCCCCGGTCGAAGCCCCTGCGGTTGTCGACGCTCCAGCTGCCCCGGTCTTAAGCGATGCCCCAGTCGCCAGCGAGGCTTTGGCCGTGCCTCAGGGTGAGACTTCTGCTCCTGGTCCGGCTGAGGCGCCAACCGAAGCCCCGTCTGCCAGCGACGCTCCAAGCGAGGTCCCATTCTTGGCCGAAGCTTCTGGCCCCTTGGAGACGGTGATTGACCTAGTCGAGTCGCCGAGACCGGAGTAGCTCTACCTTGTGGTTCTTTTTGTAATACTTTTGCTTTCAGCCTTGTAATCCTTTCCATTGTTAATGAAAAGACTTCTTCACTTGCGTATTTTTCTCTGCATTTGCTTCCTTTTTACCTCTGGACGTGGATTGAATGGTATTGAATGCCTTTGCGGTGTGGCGTGGCCCTTGAGGTACGTAGAAAGAGTCAAACTGTCATGCTGACACCCCGTATTCTCGAGACCATAAATAGCAACAAACGAGGTGGCGCAGCTGACGAGGGAATCGGACGGATGTCTCCACGTGGCGCCATAGGGATCGCTGGTCAACAGCCGTGCATCCCCAGTGCGCGTGGGAGACTTCGCCCTCAGTAACTTTCTTCGGAGACCGAGTCCTCCTCCTTCCTATAAATAGGGGTGGCAAGCTCGCCATGGGAGAAGGAATGAACATAGCAGTAGTAATCATGTCCTGGGAGGTGTCCGAACTTCTTGATCCGGGGGGAACCCTGCGCCGTTGGACGGCTATCCCCGAGGGGGGATGGCTGTCGTGGTCTGCGCGCTTTCTGAAGGAAATCCCCGTGGACCTACGCGCTCTCTGAACGCGGGTCCACGGCCATCCGTCCCTGGCGAGGCAGAGTGAGGATGCGCTGCAGGGGGACGGTGGCGCCTTCTCGTCCGACACGGCCCTGTGCGCCCGTCGTACGGCAGGCGGGATCGGGCCTCGCTGGTCCGGGAGGATTCTTCAAGCTCTGCCGCTCCCACTGCCGCCGAGGGTGTGGCAGAGCCCAGCGGGGTCCAGGGTCTCCGACTGGAGGGGCTGTGCGATGCTTTGGTCTGACCAGCCAGAGTGCTTTGCTGCATAGCCCGGTGAAGTTCAGGATCGCTCAGAGCCTCCAGAGCGAAGATCGGAGTCTTTCTGTCACTTTATTTTCTGCTTCATTTTCTGTTTTCAGAGGACTGCGATCCTCCTTCCTGTACTCTTCTTTCTGTTCTGTAGTTGTTGTAACAAAGCAGTTCATAATAAATGAAAAGGAATTTTTTGATTATCCAAACATTGTCCAATGCATTTGAATTCCTTCTCTTTCTGTGTATTGTCCTGGAACGCTTGCATTGTGTTTGAGCGCTGGCATCATTCCATTGGTCATGGCTGTTAAAGCGTGAGCTCGGCAATGATCTCTGAGGGGTGTAAAAACCCAGATATTAGGAATCCGGCCGAGTGTCTGAACTCGAGGCCTTCTCCATAGCCCAAGGCTAGGAGCTTTAGGAATCGACCGAGTCTGGACTCGAGGTCTCTTCCAGGGCGGAGGGCCCAATCTCGGCTGAGTAAGGACTCGAAGCCTTCTCCATAGCCCAAGGCTAGGAGCTTTAGGAATCGACCGAGTCTGGACTCGAGGTCTCTTCCAGGGCGGAGGGCCCAATCTCGGCTGAGTAAGGACTCGAAGCCTTCTCCATAGCCCAAGGCTAGGAGCTTTAGGAATCGACCGAGTCTGGACTCGAAGTCTCTTCCAGGGCGGAGGGCCCAATCTCGGCTGAGTAAGGACTCGAAGCCTTCTCCATAGCCCAAGGCTAGGAGCTTTAGGAATCGACCGAGTCTGGACTCGAGGTCTCTTCCAGGGCGGAGGGCCCAATCTCGGCTGAGTAAGGACTCGAAGCCTTCTCCATAGCCCAAGGCTAGGAGCTTTAGGAATCGACCGAGTCTGGACTCGAGGTCTCTTCCAGGGCGGAGGGCCCAATCTCGGCTGAGTAAGGACTCGAAGCCTTCTCCATAGCCCAAGGCTAGGAGCTTTAGGAATCGACCGAGTCTAGACTCGAGGTCTCTTCCAGGGCGGAGGGCCCAATTCGTCGAAATCAGTCAGAGAGATGACAAGTTGATGGCAAGGTGAAAGCTGTTTTCATTGATTGAAATTCATTACATCCTTAGAAATAAAATTTCTTCAAGTGGGATGCATTCCACGGTCTCGGCAATGGCTTGCCATCCAAGTCTTCGAGCTTGTAGGCTGACTTTCCTGCCAGTGAAACTACTCTGAACGGGCCGTGCCAGTTCGGGGCTAGCTTCCCTCATTTGGTTCTCTGTCAGCTGGCAGGGTCTTCTTTAAAACGAGCTCTCCCGTGGTGAACCTTCTTCCCTTGACATTTTGATTGTATGCCCTGGCTAACCGCTGCTGATAGTCGGTTAGTCTCAGGGCTGCAGCTTCTCGTCGTTCGTCCGCTAGCTCCAGCTCCATTGCCAGGTTCGTCTCATTTCGGCCTTTGTCGACCAGCTCTGTCCTCAGGGTAGGAAGGCCGATTTCGAGGGGAATGACCGCCTCCATACCGTAGGCCAGAGAGAATGGTGTCGCCGAAGTGGACCTCCTTGGAGTTGTTCGATAGGCCCATAGCACGCTCGGAAGCTCTTCTGTCCATCTGCCCTTTGCCTTGTCCAGTCGCTTCATCAGGCCGTCCAGGATCACTTTGTTGGAGATTTCTGCCTGGCCATTACTCTGTGGATATGCCGGGGTGGAGTAATGGTTTTCTGATGCCATGCTCTTGGCAGAAATCTCTGAAAGATTTGGAGTCGAACTGAGTCCCGTTATCTGAAATCAGGGTCCGGGGGATGCCGAACCTCGTGAGGATGTTTTTCCAAACGAAGTTCCTGGAGTCCCTGTCCGTGATGGAAGACAACGGTTCAGCCTCTATCCACTTGGTGAAGTAGTCTGTAGCCACTATCAGCCATCTCTTGTTCCCTGGAGCTCGGTGAAGGGGCCCCACAATGTCCAGGCCCCATTGAGCAAAGGGCCATGGACTGGAGAGGGGGCTCAGATCCTGCGCTGGCTGATGGAGGGAGTGGGAGAACTTCTGGCATTTCTCGCATTTTCTGGCGTAGACCTGGGCGTCCTTCTGCATGTAGGGCCACCAGTAACCCTGGCTGATTGCCCTGTAGGCCAATGAGCGGCCTCCTATATGGCTGCTGCAGATTCCTTCATGGATCTCGTACAGGAAGTCGTCCACCTTGGACGGGTGGACGCATTGGAGGTACGGGCCTGTGAAGGACTTCCTGTAGAGTTTGCCTTCTGGAGAGAGCCAAAAGCGGGCTGCCTTGAGCCTGATCTTGTGGGCTTCAGTCTTGTCCTCGGGGAGCTGGTCATCCTTCAGGTAGGCAACGATTGGATCCATCCAGCTGGGGCCGAGGTCAGCACAGAGGACAAGCCGAGATGACTGGAGTTCTAGACTTGACCTTGATACTGACCCGACCTCGATGGTCCTCTTCTTTCCTGCTTCAACAGCGGAGGCCAGGTTTGCAAGCGCATCTGCGTGCGTGTTGGTATCTCGGGAGATTTGCCTGACCTCGGCTTTCTGGAATTGGGAGAGTAGCTTTTTTGCCAGGGCTAAGTAGGCCGCCATCCTGTCGTCCCTGGCCTGGTAGTCTCCAGCGAGCTGGCTAGTTACCAGTTGAGAATCGCTGAAGATTTCCAGGTGCTGGGCTCCGAGGACTCGGGCGCTGTTCAACCCTGCGATCAGTGCTTCGTACTCTGCCTCATTGTTCGTCGCTTTGAAGTCGAGGGTGAAAGCCTGCTCTATGACCAGTCCCTCTGGCGATTGGAGAACTATGCCGGCGCCAGCTCTCTTGGAGGTGGACGACCCGTCGACGAAGATCCTCCATGCCGAGGTGGGAGACTGCTGGACTTCTGTTTCTGCTGGCTCTTGCCCTGTGCCCCCCAGTGCCGTGCCGAGCTGGGTCTGAGCCTGGTTGGGGCAGGCGAATTCGACTATGAAGTCTGCCAGAATCTGGGCTTTGATTGCAGTTCGGGGACGGTACTGTATGTCATACTGCCCCAATTCAACTGCCCACTTTGATATGCGCCCTGAAAAGTCAGCTTTTTTGAACAAGGAACGGAGTGGGTGCTCCGTGATCACCACGATAGTGTGGGATTGAAAATAATGGGAGAGCTTGCGGGAGGCGGTGACGAAGAGCCAACGCAAGCTTTCCAACAGAAGGTACCTGGTCTCGGCATCGAGCAGGGTCTTGCTCGTGTAATAGATCGGCTTTTGAACTCCCTCGTCCTCTCTGATGAGGACGGAGCTCACTGCGTGATCCGAGACCGCTAGGTATAAATACAGAATCTCCCCCCGAGTCGGGGTGGAGAGTAATGGGGGTGACATCAAATAAGTTTTGAGTGCGGCCAATGCCTGGTCGCACTCGGGGGTCCATTGGAACTTCAGATTTTTCCTCAAAAGCTGGAAAAAAGGCCTGCACTTATCTGATGAGCGGCTGATGAAGCGATTGAGTGCGGCGGCCATTCCCGTAAGCTTTTGAACTTCCTTTGTGGTGGAGGGACTCTGGATGTCCTGGATGGCGGCGATCTGGTCTAGATTGGCCTCTATCCCCCTCCGCGTCACCAAGCTGCCGAGAAACTTGCCAGAGGCTACGCCGAAGGCGCACTTGGAAGCGTTGAGCTTGAGTTTGTAGGCGCGAAGGATGTCGAAGACTTGGCCGAGATCTACCAGGTGGTCGCTGGAGCGCACAGATTTGACGACCATGTCGTCGATATATACCTCTACCGTTTGGCCGAGTTGGGCCTGGAACATCTTCGTGACGAGGCGCTGATAGGTTGCCCCCGCGTTCTTCAGCCCGAAGGGCATTACTTTGTAGCAGTAAGTGCCGCGGGGGGTGATGAATGATGTTTTCTCCTCAGTCGGGCCCATAGAGAGGGATCTGATGATAGCCTCGGTAGGCGTCGAGGAAGCTCATTCGGTCATGACCAGCGGTGGCGTCAATCAGTTGGTCGATCTTCGGGAGGGGGAAACTGTCCTTAGGGCAAGCCCTGTTCAGGTCGGTGAAGTCTACGCACACCCTCCACTTTCCAGTCTTTCTTCTTGACGACCACCGTGTTGGCCAGCCATACCGGGTACTGGACTTCCCGGATGGCCCCTGCTTTTAGCAGGTTGTCGACCTCTTCCACGACTGCATCTGTCTGCTGCAGCCCGGTTCTGCGGGCCTTCTGCACTATTGGCTTGTGGTCGGGGTCGACGTTGAGCTTGTGGCACATGACCTCAGGGTCGACCCCGGGCATCTCACTTGGGTTCCAAGCGAAGACGTCCACATTCTGCATCAAGAACCGAGAGAGTTCAGCCCTTTCTTCGCCCGACAGCTGGGTGCCGACCAGGAAGAAACGGTCTGAGTCTGCCGGGTCTAGCCTGACCTCGGCTAGGTCCTCGATGCTCTTCTTCTCGGGGTCCCTACCGATCTCATCGAGGCCCCTTTCGAATTCGGCCAGGTTAACGCGCTCTGGCTCCTTTACTGCTGGAACTGCGGCTAACACGCACTGCCTGGCCTGCTGCTGGTCTCCCTTCACTGTGACTACCTCCATCTTGCCTTCTTCGTTCTCATGGACGAATTTCAGCTTTTGGTGGAAGGAAGAAGGAACTGCCTCTAGCTTGTGGAGCCACGTCCTGCCCAGAATGACATTGTAGGGGGATGGGGCATCCACAACCAGAAAGTCGACTGTCACGGAGGCTCCGCTAACTTGGGTTTCCAAGGTGATTCTACCCTTTGGGTAGACTGGCGTCGCGGACAACCCTAGCAGAGGTGCACGAACCTCCGTGAGGTCTGCTTCGGAGAGTTTCATCCGTTTGAAGCAGTCGTAGTAGAGGACCTCGGAGGAGCTGCCGGAGTCGACGAGGATCCTCTTCACGGTGAAGTCTCTCAACTTCATGGTGAGGAGCAGGGGGTCGTTGTGAGGGACCTGGACTCCCTCTAGATCTCGATCTGAGAACGAGATAGCTGGTTTGTCGCGGCGGGCTTTCTTGGATGCCGGGGCGAGGTCGGCTTTCATCACTTCTTTCTCGTGCGAAGCCCGCCTGGCTTCGGCACGGGTCTGAGAGCTTCCCTGGGACGAGGAAGCGGGAGCTGAGGACGCCAGATGGATCACGTTGATGATCTTCTCTGAGTCCTCGCTGTCTGGAGCCTGGGCTGCGTTCTGGTGAACCCGGCCCTCGCTGCCGCCGGCATCACCGGCCTTGACGAACTCTTGGATGTGGCCCTGTTCGGCCAGCTTCTCTAGATACCCCTGCAAGGTCCTGCATTCTCCAGTCCTGTGCCCGTTGCCCTTATGGAAGGCGCAGTAGAGCTTGCTCCGGGAGCCTTCGGTGGGCTCACTCTTCAGGGGCGGAGGGTACTTGAAGAACGGCTCGGACTTGATCTTGGCCAGGATGCGGTAGATCGGCTCCTTGAAGACGACATTGACGCTCTGACCGGCGCTGGAGGGAGGTCTGGGCTTCCAATTGCCCCAGACCTGGACGACGAAGGCTTCGCCGAGCTGGAGACCCAGTCTCGCTTGGACTCCTGCTTCTGGGAGGGCCTCCCGCCTCTTTGCCGAGGCTGGCTATTCTTCTGTTCGGGCTCCGGATGCCCGTCCTGATCCTTAGCTCGGATCTCATCTTCTTCCCGGGCGATGAAGCGCTTCACCCGGGACATTAACTCTGACATGGACTCTGGGGTGTCCCCGGCCAAGTCCTTCCGCACGTCGCTGCCGGGGATCAGGGCATGCTGGAAGGCGTAGATGGATATCCCCTCCCTTGCGCCCTCGATCTGGCTGTAGATTGCCCAGAATCGGTGGGTGAACTTGGCAAGGGTTTCGCCCTGTTTCATTCTCAGGGCGATTAGGTCCCCTTCCTTCTTGGGGACGACGGTGTATGCTTGGAACTTCTTCAGGAAGGAGAGCTGGAGCTCCTTCCAACTGGGAATCGACTGCTCTGGGAGAGAGCAGAACCACTTCAGGGGGAGGTCGCCCAAACTGGAGGAGAAGATCTTACAGTTTAGGTGGCCCTCATTTCCCCAGATAGACATCTTCTGGGAGAAGTGTCGGAGGTGTGCAGATGGATCTGACAGTCCGTCGTAGGGGACGAACCGCGGGACGGAGAACTTCCTGGGCAAGGGGGTGCGCTCGATTTCCTTCGTGAAGGGAGAGCCCCCAAGATCAGTGTGACCGCAGAGCTGCTTCTGGTCCCGCATGTCCAGGTTGTGCTGGAGAGCCCGCCTGACACGTTTGTCGAACCACTCCTGCTCGTCGTCCTCCTCTGGAGTCTGAACTCTGGACTTTCGCTTGGGGTGGCTCGGGCTGCGATGGCTATGAGTTCGGCCATCGCGACTATGGTGACTCCGGCTGTTGCTCGAGCCTTCGTCACGAATCTGGCTCCGTTTCTGGTCCAGATGATGTCTGAGGTCCTCACGAGGAGGCTGGGCTGTCTTGCTGGGAGCGCCCTTCTTTTTCCCTTGGGGCTCAGAGACCTCCCTCAAGGAGGCAGTTTGCACTGCCCTCAGCTGCTGCTGGAGCTCGCGAATCATCCGCTTTTGCTTCTGGAGTTGCTTCTGGAGGAGGGCAGCCTCGGGAACCTCTTTGGGGGGTTGAGCGTGGCGCGTTTCTCCCACGGCCACGGCTTTGTCCTTCCGAGGACGCTGATTC
This sequence comes from Litsea cubeba, assembly GCA_012931725.1. Taxonomy (NCBI): domain Eukaryota; kingdom Viridiplantae; phylum Streptophyta; class Magnoliopsida; order Laurales; family Lauraceae; genus Litsea; species Litsea cubeba. The sequence goes on from CM022947.1 coordinate 69,170,566, forward strand.
TGACGCTCGTCGCGTCCGGGTGGCGGGACCTCGTCCGCTGAGAGTGAGGCCTCGTTTCCCTCTTGGAAAGGGATCTCGACAAAGAGCTGGGAGCCCAGGCGGCCCTCGCCTGCAGTCGCGCCTTGCACCGCGCGGGACTGCCCCTGAGGAGGGACTTCCGTTGGCGGTGGTGGCAGCGCGAGCGCTGCTCCTGAAGATTCTACGCCCTTCTTAGCTTTCGGAGGCATGGCTTCTGAAAGGATGAGGTAGGAAGATTGGGAAGGTTTGAGATGTTTGGATGGCTGGGTTATTTCTTTCCCACAGACGGCGCCAATTGTAGGTGCAGAAAATTATGACCCACAATAAGGAGGAGCCTTATAGGACTTATCCGAGAAGATGATGGCTGCTGGAAACGTCTGGATGCCGTCCGGAAGCCTGAAAGGGAATAGCAAACGGTCAGAGGACCCTGGCCTGGGTGGCGCAAGGCTCTCCGATGCCAAAGTCAGTATGGGAACTGGAACAATGGAAGGAGAGGAGGAAGAGAGGCAGAGTAACGGCTCTGGTATGGAAAAAAATGGCGTACCTTAGATGGTGGCATGGGTCTCTATTTATAGAGTGTGGAACGTATCTTTTGGAAGATATTGTGGTGTGGGTCCCGCGATTTGACTTGGAAGTCATGATCAGCCCACATTGCATTAATTGTGGTCCAATCCAGCCCACTATGCATTAAATGCCCGTCGGGTCAGCCCACATCGCATTTAATGCACATCTTGTTGGGCCAGATCCTGTTGGGCGCCTTTGGCGGTAGGAGTACCAGCGGATCTGCCCTCGGGCCCTGCCCTGATGTGGCTTCAGCCGCTGGATGGGACTCTGTCAGGGATCTGGCGAAGATCGTGGGCGGCTGGATGTCGCGTCTGTCCCACCAGCGCGTGTCCCTATCCCTCCACGTGCCTGACGACGTGGGGGATGAAGGGTACACGTGAATGTTTTCTCTTACTTCGGCTTCTGTCTCGGCTTCTTTAGCCGAGATGGAGCTTTCTGCCGAGGTGGTACCCGTGGCGGTGCTCTTTGCCGAGGTGACGTCTGAAGTGGGCCAGTTCGGCGCTAAGGTCCGGAGCTGCCCGGCCTCGGCCGGACCTCCTGTCCTGGTAGCCGGGACGAGCCTGTTATCACGTGGATGACGTGAGGGTGGCACGTGAGAATGCTTAACTTGATCTGATGGCTGTGATTAACTTAATCCTGTGGTTCGGGAAATCTCCCCACACAACGGCCATTCATCAATCACCCTCTCTTTGGCTCACTTTAATTTGCGGAACGAATGCCTTCCCCCCGTTCTCTCACTTTGTCATCTCCTCTGCCCTTGTCAACCAAATCCCCTCTCTCCTGCTTCTTGATGGACCGCGCATTCGTACTCGGTGCTACCGAGGTCAGCGGACGTGGGAGTCCGTGGGGTACGACCCTTTCGCGACCGGGGGCCAAAAGCGGGTATCAACATTTTTTTGTGTGGGTGTGCCAGATTTTCTATTTTACTTGGAATTGCAAGTGGTGATCCGGAGATCGACCTTCGCAAGTCAACTTCTTTCAAGTTTTCCATTGCACATATATTAAAGAAAAGAGACATTTTCTTGATTTGCGGTGAAAGACGATTTTTTGGCATTTATAGCCGATTTTGGCATTTATAGCCGATTTTTGTTCGGCGTTTATAGCCGATTTACAATTCTTATCAATAATGAAAGACAAGAGTTGTGATTTTTGTCTCTTTTAGAAAAATACAAACTACAATGAAAGGCAAGAAAAGGAGGATCTAACTTCTCAGGAGATTGTGGGGGATTCGTTCAGATTTACGGTCGCAAGCCATGTGTGGAATTCGTCATCATCCATGCAGATGAGAACAGAGGATGCTCTTGATTCGCTTGGCTTGGCTATAACCTCAGGTTTTTAGAGGACAAAGACCAAAAGAAGGCTGAAAAGTCACGTCTAAGCCATTAGAGGCAGAAGGAGAAGGCAAGGACCTTGGGGGGGGGGGGTACCCCCCAAGGGACTTTTGTAAGCTTGTAGTGGTGGCCGGTGCAGAACTTCAGTAGAGTTTTCTCTATTTCTTTCTCTGGATTTTCTGTGCTTTTTTCTGATGTGGGATCCATTTGATTTTTCTGATCCAGAATTCTTTGGAATGCTATCAATTTATAGGCTCTTGGTAGCCATTTAGGAGGGTTTATGGGCTGTTATTGTCATTAAGCCGCATAATGGGAGGAGTTACAGGGTTTAATTCCTTTATTTTGTAACTCATTTTTTTTGGCTTCTGATTGGCCGGTGGAGATTGAGGGCATTTAATCGCCATGATGGGAGGAGTTTCATGGGTTAAATGCCATGAATCAATTGAGTTGTAACTCCCATTTGCTTGCTTCTGATCGGGCCGTCCAAAGAAATGAATTAATGACTGTAATAAAGCTAGTCAATTAATCGCATTAAGTGGTAGTCGAGCAGTTGAAGATTCGCGGGCCGTGCCGCGTCTTTTGGGATTCTTCTGGCGATGATCATCGTTGGATCTTCATGTAGATCGACATCGGATGACCATATAACTTCAGGTATTGGTTGCCAGCAGCGGGTCGGTGCCATCTGTCCTGTCGATTTCTCGATCGATCGGGTAGAAAGCACACTTTTTGGTTGACCGGTTGGCGATTAATGTTGATTTTGATACTCTTGACGATTGACCCGTGATTTTGACGGATGTCAAAGGATTTGGTGCCACAAAAGTATTAATTTTGGAAAATCCCAGGAGTCGGAAGCTTCGAATCGTGAAAAAACGATGAAAAACGGGCTTTCCGGGGCGAACCCGATGATTCCGGGCTCCATGGTCGCTGGCGACCGTGGGCCAAGGTCACGGGGATCTGTTGGGATTGGTGTATGCCCTAAAGCCCACTAGCTGCACTCTCATCTTTTGTTACTGGATATTACTGGTTATTTAATGGAAAGACTCTTTTATGCTTAAACATGTATATATGTATGGTTGTGTAAGGCCCATTGTTTCTAGTAAATGAATTAGGTGTGTAGTGTCTACGCACAGATAGGTCTAATTCATGGACAACTGGAAACATCATATTTGTTCATAACTGAAAGATGGAGCTGGGCACTTCATCTTGGTATAAGTTATAATGAGAGACTCTCCTGTATTCAGGGTGACTTACCTAAGTCATGGGAGGGCCTTCCCGGATTCATCTCATTAGTGCATATGCAATGCATTGAACAGGACCATGGTAGGTGTGATCTCTAAAATAGTACTATCACAGAAAGAGATCAAGTCACCTCATGCTGCTGAGTGACCGGTGCTCTTAATCTTGAGCATTTGTGGATGAACTGACGAAGTCAAGTTCTTGTGCTTTAATTCACTATGGGTGAGATTCTTTTCATGGGTCAACATCTTTGTGTTTTGGGTACTCGGGCTTGATCAGTTGGGACGTGCAAATGCAATATAGAATCTATGCCATCTGATGATGGAATAATCATCCCCTTAGAATTATACAATTAATCATCAAAATCTAAGATCTTAGTATATGGATGTTCCATATGGATATTGAACTTGTGGGTCGCTCCCTGGATCAAGAGAATGATACTCAAATGATGATTATGTTAAGGATATGAAGTTCTAAGGTTTAGATGTAATCGGGAAGGTTGATAGTACATGTGATAACCTGACTCGATTATGGATGTTACATAGAGGGGCATTCGGGTCATTACACTTAGTAGGTCGAAGACAACCGTCATTTTATGATGAGCTTATTATATTATATATTTGTCCTTGGAGTTCAACCATAACTCTTTAGTGGAATGAGTTAAGGTTAAAATGGTCTTAATGTTGCTATGGGTTTAGCATGGACATTTTGGTCATTTTGGGAGCCAATGGCGAATATGTCTTTTGGTCCCTTCTCTAGTCACTTACCAAGATTGGCATGGTTTCCTAAGATGTTTAGATAACATAAGGATGAATTATTTTAGTGGAAAAATAATTTTGAGTTTAAATTCAAATAGGCCTTTGATGGCATACATGAATTTAACTCTAGATAAATTATATGTGGGCCATGGTGTGCATTATCATAAGGGACGTCCATAATAAGATTTCCATGGGTAAGGTTTCCAACTTTGAGTAGGACTCTCTACTTGGAAAGTTGGACTCCTCTTTGGATTAGTATTCTTATGAGAAGGTTTCCTTTTTGGATTAGGAACTTAAAATTAGTAAGTGTTCTACAACTAGGATTACTAATTGTATGGAAAGTTCCTTTTGGTTTCCTTTTCTAATTAGAGTGTTTCTTAAAGGAAATAAGTCTTTCCTTTTTGGACATCAATGAGAATTAGAAGAGATAACTTTGTGGGAAAGCTATCCCAAAGTTTCTATAAAAGAAACCAAGCAACCCCTTGGACGTCCAACACTTTGTGAGACACTAGGAGAGCCACACGCCCAGCCCTTTGGAGGTTCTCTTCTTGATAGTTGAGAGCTTAAGGTCTGAGATTTTCCCTTGGAGAAATAGTTCTTGTTTCCTAGATTAAGATCCCACCATCTTAGCCAATCAGATTTGGAAGTGAGATAGAGGAGAAGATCAAAGGCAATACTAGTGCAGAAAAATTTCAGCAACTTGTTTACAAATTGCAAGTCTGAGTTCGGGCCTTTGGATCTATTTTTTCAGAGATTTGAAGTCTACAAATCTTCGAGGTATTAGTCTTCTATCATCTCTATTAATTAGACACATGTTGATCATGATTTAATGGAGTTTCTATGCGATTCTTTATGGCTGATTTCCGCTGCATAGTGCATAAATCAGATTTTTTAAAATCTGTCATACTTTGCATCAGCCATAGTAAGTCTCTTTAGGAGAAGTTTCAGATCTGAATCGCGGTTTCCTTCAGGATCTGCGACCCTAGGGGGAAATTTCCCCTTTTTGTCCCGTTTTGCGGCCGTTTTTTATGTTTTTCGATTCTTTTTTCTTCTGTATTTTTTCATAAAAGTTTTGAATATTTATTGGCCTGATTTCCCTATAGAAAACTTGACGAGAATCCTTGCATTTTGGAGTGCAAAGTTTTAATTTTCCGAAAAAGCCAAAGACTTTGTCGCGTAGAGCTGCCGATTTTCTGTCAGAAGCTGAAACTGGGTCAAACGATGTCGGAATGACCTGAAAGTTAGGGTGAAGCCTCCTGAGCAATAAATAATACCAACCATAGGCTTTTGTTTGCGTTTTGAAGCCGTTTGGGGTCCTGTCACCAGTAAACTTGTTTTTTTCGCGAGGGGGATGTCGTGCTTTGATGTGCGGTCAACCGGTGTCCGATTGACTTGAAATTTGACAGGGAACCTTTTGGAGTCATTTTGAGATGATCCATAGGCTCTGTCTGGGAAACCATGGTCCCGGGGAGCTTCACCGCCAAGAGGCCTGATTTGGCTTCCGAGCGTCAAAGTCTGGTCAAATGTTGTAAAAATGACCTGAAACTTGATGTGTAGCCCTTTGTAAGCATTTTGAAGCCGTCCATGTGCTCTGTCTGATGAGTGATGGCCTCGATAGTTCTCACAGCTGAGAGGCTTGATTTAGCCGTTCGAGGGTTGATGTAGGGTCAAACGTTGTCGTTTTGACTTGGAACTTGACGTGGAGCCTTTTGGATGTATTTTGAGACTATCCATAGGCTCTGATCGAAGATTTGATGTCTCCGATGCTTTCGCCACCGGAGCTCCTTTTCAGCTGCCGGAGAAGCGAAGTTAGGCCAAATGATTTTGAAATGGCCTGAAATTTCTTGTGTACTCCTATATTGACTGTCGTGAAGGATATTGCAGTTTTTGTTTGATTCTGACAAGATTTGATTTTTTGAAGTAGCATTGCCTATTTATGGTAGGCTGCGACTTCATGTAGCTTTCTTGAGTTTGGACAGGCAAAGTGACACATTTTTTTTTGTCAACAAATGCCCCCTCGAGGTATAGCGATGAGTTGCTTAACTTTTGTAGTCGATGTGCCTCGAAGAGATTTCTGAAGGAGAGCTTGTGACTTGACCAAGAGTATTTGAGTAGTCTTTCTTTTGGTAGAGTGGCCTTTTGAGCTTCCAGGGAAATTTTATGGCAGTGAAAGGGATCACATACCATCTCGAGGCAAAGTTTTGAAAAATGACATCAGGGATGCGGATTTGGGTTTTTTTTTTTGACCTTGTGACCTAACAAGCTGTATGTGGCAGGTTAGGGGGTCGGGTTTGGTTTTGACCGTGTGACCCAACAAGCTGTATGTGAAATGTTGGGGGGTCGATTTTGGTTTTGATCTTGTGACCTAACAGGCTGTATGTGGCAAGTTAGGGGATCAGGTTTTGGTTTTTGGATTTGGTCTTGTGACCTAACAAGCTGTATGTGGCAGGTTAGGGGACCAGGTTTTGGTTTGGATTTTTGTGGAATGTCAATTTCAAGATTTTGGCTCAATTTGGTATATGAGGCTGGATGGTTTGATTTTTGGAAGTTCATGGGGCTTGGAATTCTTTTTGTATGGTCTGATCAACTCAAAAGAGGCATGGAACCATTTTTGTAAGCTCTTGGTAAGAGGGGTTTTTCTTTGACTAAAAGCCCTTTTTTTTTAAAGTGCCTAAGTGGTCAAACCTGGCTCATATGGGCTAACCCATGGGACCTTAAGCTTTTAAAGCGGCTTAGATCTCATATGGTGTCATTTTTGTAAAGAATATCTAAAAATATCTCCTTTGGATAGAGAATATCTAATAATATCTGTATTTAGAGAGAATCTCTCATGTTCCCTTTATTTTGTGAGAGAATATCTCAAGATATCTTTCTTTGGGAGAGAATATCTCAAATCTCCTATCTTTTGGGAGAAAATCTCTCATTGATTTCTTTTTGGGAGAGAATCCCTCAAGATATCTTTCTTTTGGGAAAGAATCTTTTTTAATTTCTTTCTTTTGGTAAGGTTACTAATTAGTAACACTTACCTCTTTCTTCTTTCCTTCTTTGGTTTGCTCTCTTCTATAAAAGCAAGGAGGAGGTTGGATCTCTTGCTCTTATTGCTTTCTTTTGCAACAATCTCAAGAGTGCTCCAAGACCAAGAGTTTTTCTTCTTCAAGGATCTTCAAGCTTTTCTTCTTCTTCTCCCTCAATGGCTTCAAGTAAGTTTTCTTTCTCAAGAAAACTCCATTGTAGAAAGTAGGATGGTAAAAAAAGAAAGTATTTTTTTTGTTCCTTTATTTTCTTTTCTTTTCTCTTTTTTTTTTTTTTCTTTCCACGTGTTTTCTTCTCCTTTTTTTTACACGTGTTTTCTTTTTTTTTCTCGTGGTTTCTTTTTTTTTTGTACTTTTTTTTTCTTTTGTGGGCCATACGGACAGATCCGTACGGATCTGGCCATATGGCCACGTGGCCTATGGGCCAGTCCCTCTTATTTTTTGGTTCTTTTCTTTCTTTTTTCTTCTCTCTCCTTTTTTTTGAGAAAGTTTTCTTTTTCTTCTTTTTTTTGTTCTTTTATTTCTCCTCATTTTTTTTGAGAAAGTTTCTTTTTTCTGTTCTTTTTTTTGCTCATCATGATAATGCATTTTTTTGGAAAACCAAGATGTTCATGCATGCATTTTTTTTTGTAAATTGAATTTGTAGCATGATGTGGTAGCATACCTGAAAGTTTTTGCAAATTTGGGAATTTGGAGCTCACAGCGATGTTGAGCCCTTCCTGATTTTGCGGAGACTTTGAGGTTTCAAAAGTTTGGAGTTTCGGAACTCGCAGCAATGTTGAACCCATCTTCAAGCTTTCTATTTCTTTCAGGGTATTTCCTTTTTCTTTGGAATTACCACGGAGTCATTTCAAAATTTCGCTAGATTTTTTTTAGCGAAATTCTATCATTTTGATGATTGATCTTTTTCTTTTCCAACCTTTGCAGGTGGTTCCTCTAGAACGAACAAGGGTAAAGAGCCTGCTACAAGTGTACCTCGTCGATCTGCTAGATCTTTTAATCCGGCCATTCAGCAGACTTGAGAGAAGGTCTAGTATGTTAAGAGAAACATCGAAGAGTGTGACTCCCTCAACAGTGATGAGATGAGGTAGCGACTGATCACTCTCAATAGTGAGGAGTTTTATAAGATCATGGTAAGCAACCGTCCTTGGGTGATAGACGATCAAAGGGTTTTGCCCAAGCCTACCTTCTTCTTTGGTGATGCAGTCCCTGACGACGTGACATACCAGAGGAGATGTTTTCAGTTCTCTTACACAGCTGATGGTGAGAAGAGAACCGTTGTTACCCGGTCGACGTTTGATCGCACCGTCTCGATCATTAGCCTTTCTCCCACGTACTCTAAGAGGGAAGATCCTCCAAGCTGGGTGAAGAGGACAAATGTAATCAAGACCGAGGTTTGTGTTGGCAGTTCTCCTGGATATGCAGAGAAGTCGCCTACTAACATGGAATTTTTGATGCCGACCAGCGGCTACCAGGGCTCTGATTATCCGTCGGTCGATTTGGGACCGGTGGGCCTTGGCATTTGCAGCGGTGACAGCAGCAATTGGGTGAAGCCTTTTCGACTTCGTGGCCGTTTCAGTGCTGACTCCGAGTGTAAGTCGTGGACTGATCGCATCGTGCTGATTGGTGGCGCCGTTTTGAATGAAGTCGGGATTTTTGATGCGGTCCGCGGCTTTAGGGAGACCGTGATCTTTTCCGACGAGGCCTTCATGGCTATGTTGGAGTCATTCCTTCCACAAACCAATACCTTCATTGTCACGAATGGTGAGATTGGTTTTTCTTCGAAGGAGCTGAGCGCGATTACTGGATTGCCCATCCTTGGCAGACTCTATGAGGAGTTTATGCCGATTGACAGCGTCCTTGAGGAGCAGTCAGAGGAATTCAGGCTTTTGTACTTTCAGCTCGTTGCCTTCTATGATTTTTTGAAGGAGAAGGAGGGCCCAAAAGTAAGATCCAGCAGTTGGAAGAGTTTTTGCTCTTCGTCTCCCAACTTATTTAAAAGTGGGGAGCCTTCTGATAGCGTGACCTGGGAAGACAGGGCTAAGGATCCGGGTTCGAAGAAGAATTCGGCTATGCAAGAAGAGTTGAGAGATTTCTTTGCAGTACAAACGCCATATGTCCTGACATTGCACTGCGGAGAGATCTCGCTGTTTACCTCACTTATTGGCTAGGTGAGGCTGTTTTTGCTGGAGGAGATGGAATGCACATCAGGCCGCATTGTATTTTTCCGGCTTGTCAGATGGCGTTTGGAGAGCAGCTTGCTTTTGTGCCAGCTTTTTACTCCTATCTGTTTACCGAACTGCAGGCTGCTGTTTTTTTGGTTCGGCTTGGGCTCCCTATGAATAGGGTATTTTCAGCCCATATCTTTTATTCGTGATTTGTATACCACTGTCCTGGCTGTCACCGGTTGGGTGCTGCACAGGATGATGATCCTCTCATGATTCGACTGGCCAATGGGAAAGCCGTGTCCGAATTGCTTTTGTTTGCCCACATGAGGATCCGGCGGTTCAGGGACATCGAGATGGGGCAGTCTTCAGTGAAGCTTTCTCCGGAGTTGCGGAAGAAGGCTTTTGATTTTGGTGCCTCCCGTGACTCTACCAGGGTGGGGTTGGGAAGGCATAACTCCTTGACAAATGCAGAGAAGGAGTGGCTTTTCAGCATATGTGTCGGCACGATGGTGTACCGTGGACATCTTTTCGTCGATATCCAGTCGTACGTGCCTTCTCGCTTTGCGCTGCAGTTGGGCTTTTCTCAAGGCGTTGTTGGAGCGCCTTCAAGCATGGTGAAGTGCTTTGGAGGTTTGCAGGATGGCCGAAACGCATGGGCTTTTTATAGTGCTGAAGACACTACTGCCATGATTTCTTATCCTGTGTTGTCGACTTTTCAAACTGCCGGCTTCACGAAGTGGTTCGCGGAGAGCTTTTCGGCATATCGAGGGCTTTCCAAGAAGGACCTTGATGAAAAGCTGTCTTCTGGAAAAGGCATTGGAAAATTGGATGGCGTCCGGTGAGAGGAAGTTTGGGCCTTCCTTTCTAGAGAGAAGCACAAGATAGGCTATCTTGGTGACCAGGGCGTCATTGGTTCTGAAGCTGTCCGGGAGGTACCTGATGAGGCCTTAGAGCAGCTAGAACAGGAGGAAGCTGAGCTTGATGCTTGGATGAAAGCGGCACAGAGGCGAGCTTCCGTGGAGTTTACTGATAAGGGTATACCATCCAGCGAGGAGTCAAGTGGAAAACCTGACTCTGACAGTGGGGCAGGTTCTTCTAGGAGGCGAACCCGCAGGGGTAAGAGGAAGAGGAGTCATCGTAGCAGGGAGGGGCCACATGAGGACTCTCCTGACATAGAAGTCCCTCTTATTATCAATGAGGAGGTGCCAGGGAATGCTGTCGAATCTTCGGAAAAGAGGAGCCGAGAAGAAGAGACCGCCGGTGAAGGTATGATTCTTCCTCTTTCTCCTTTTGTTTCTTTCATGGAATTTTCCATGTCTTGATTTACTTTCTCCGCCTGCTGCTCTTTTCTTTTTTTTTTAGCAGAGGATGAAGACTTGGCGATGCCTGAGGTTCCTGCCGATGAGGCGGTGACGGATCCGGTTGTGGCACCAGAAGAAGAACCGAGGGACTCTGGAGTGATTCCAGAATCTCCAACTGGTATGACTTCTTTTGCTTTTTTTTTTGTCTGTGACTTGGTTTGCTAACTTTTTTCTTGTCAGCTGACTTGCCACAGGATTCCAATGACTTTGAACCATCGATGGACGCAATTGTTGACAATGCTTTCGATGAGTTCATGGAGGAAGAGAGTGTTCCGCCAGTCGTCGAAGAAGGTATTTCATTGTAATAGCCCTGATAATGATTTTTTTAAACATGATCATATTCATACCTTTTTGTGTTTCTTTGGCAGGTTTTGAAGTGATAGAGGAGAGTCCATTGCTTCCTTCAGAACCAAAGCAAGGAATGCCAGAGGTTGATCCGGAGGTAGAGACTTCTGCAACCAATTCTTACACGGTGGAGGGGGTACTTCGTGCTGAGATTCTCTCCCTAGCAGCTCCGACTGGAAAGAGTTCTTTTGTTCCTCTTCCAACGGGGCATGACATGAGCAGCCGACCGATGGAGCGGGGCGAATCTTCAGCTGGGCCATCTTTTCTTTTTGCGAAGAAGGTGGTGGTGCGGGTTCTGAGCTCTTGGATTGAGACTCTCCTTGGTGGACGCTTGGATGCCAGATTTGGCATGATCCAACACGTGCAAGAGATTCTCGGTGATGCTGAAGAGGCTGGTCTAGATGTCACAAGTGCCAGGGCGATTGTTGATAGGATCATTGCACTAGGTGATAAATGGTTTGAGACCAAGGGTTTTGCTGGCGACTAGTTCTTCAAGGTGATGTTCCTGGACCCTAGTGATAAGGCTAAGTCTGACCTGAATGAGGCTGCACAAAGCAGGAAGCAGCTAGTCCTAGAGAAAAACTTAGAAGAGCTAGCTATCATTGGGCTGACACATGACCTTAACATCCTTGATAGGGAGGTCGATGAGGCCAGGAAACGTCTTGAGCATTTAAAGGATAAGTCGCTGCCAAGTGGGCTGCTATAACAGAGGCTTGCGATAGGGAGAATACTTTGATTCGCCGGGTTGCAGATGCTGATCGAGTTCTTGAAAGGAAGTTTCAAGAGGACAAACAATGGCGAACTGCTTGGGATAAGCTTCCTGGTGTGAAAGAAGGGTTGCAGCCTTCTCCAGCATCTCATGGCAAGTTCCTGAAGTAGCGTGCCTTGGAAACTATGACGGCTGAAGTTTTGGCTGGAGACCATTTTTGGTTGAGCTCCTGATTTTTTGTAGCAAAAACTATCCTTCTTTTTTTTTTTTTGGTACCACAAGTATTTTTTTTGGTACTTTTTTTTGTAGTGCTTTGTAAACACTTTTTTTTGTACCACATGTATTTTTTGGTACTCTTTTTTTTTTGTTTTCCCTACGCTCGCTTAAATCTTTTTGTGATGAAAGCAATTGCTAAATGGGATTTGATCAAAAGTTTATCATTTTGTGAAAATCTTTTGTCAAATGATTGTTTTGGCATGGGGGCTAGATTTTGTTTGTGGCATGGAAGCCGATTTTGGCATTGATAGCAGGTTTTGGTGGCATTGATAGTCATGTTTGTGGCATTGATAGCCGGTTTGGTGGCATTTATAGCCGTGTTAGCATGAGAGCTAATTTTGTGGCATTGATAGCCAGTTTGGTGGCATTGATAACTAGGTTTTTTTTTTTTAAAACCAACTTTTGGTTTGTTGGCGTGAAAGCCAGTTTTTTTTTTTTTTGTGGCATCTATAGCCGGTTTGTGGCATCTATAGCGGGTTTGGTGGCATTGATAGCTAGTTTTGGTTTTCAAAAATGTAAGTATCGACTAAAAGTCGCCTCCCTGCTGAATGGTCTTGCAAGTATCGATGGAATGTCGCATCCTTGCTCATTCGGTTGCGAGTATCGATGGAATGTCGCCTCCTCACGGGTTTGGGTGCAAGTATCGACGGAATGTCGCATCCTTGCTTTTCAAAAATTTTGGTTTTGCGGGTACTGACTTGATGTCATTTCCCCATGATTTTTGAAATTTGTGATTTTCTCGAACCTTTGGGTTGTGGATATCAACTACAATGTTGCATCTCCATGATTTCTTTGTTTTTTCGAACCTTTGAAATTTGGGTTGTGGATATCATCTGAAATGTTGCATCTCCACGGCTTTTAGGTTTTTTTCGAACCTTTGAAATTTGGGTTGTGGATATCAACTGAAATGTTGCGTCTCCACGATTTTTTTTTTGGATTTTGCAAGTATCGACGAAATGTCGCTTCCCTGCGATTTTGGAAGCGTCGAACATGGTTCGCATGCTTCCGATTTGTGCGAGTATCGACAAGGCGTCGCTTCCCCGTGGTTTTTGAAAAATCATTTTTTTTGTTTAAAGACACGAGGGTCATAAGTTTTTGACCTAAAACCATTTTGGCGGTAAAAGGCAGGGTGGACTTAGGTGGAAATCCCTAAATCCAGATTTTGTTTCAAACCATGAATTTTGGGTTCAAGGATTGAAAACTTTGGTCAAGTTAGGGAGAGGTTCCTAAACTTGGAAATTTTCAACAATGAAACGGTGAAAGTAAGCATTGTTTGAATTTCTAGAAATTTCAACATTTGATATGAAAATTCTAAAAAGAGTAGGTTTAGCGAGCGAGTATCTGGAAATTGATTTTGGCTGTACAGGCATTGCTCTTACCCAGTTGGGTAAGTCTTCAAGGGTAGTACCGCTTTAAGAACTTGCCGCTGATGGGCAGCATACATCTGTCACCCTCCATGTTAAGGAGTGCGTATGCGCCGTTGGAGAAAACCTTGTCGATGACGTAGGATCCCTCCCATTTTGGCTCAAATTTACCTTTGGAGTTGTGAGCAAAGACCATTGGTCTTTTTACCGCAAGAACCAAGTCACCCTTTTTGTAGGCGCGTTGCCTGACCTTTCTGTCGAAAGATCCTGCCATGCGTGCTTGGTAAAGTTCAATGCTTTATCGAGCTTCGAGCTGTCTCTCATCGAGATTGTCCAGCTCATGGAGTGGCAATTTGACATTGCTTTCTTGAGTCATGTCATTTTGCAAAGATACTCTCAAGGAAGGAATTTGTACTTCCAAGGGTACGACAGCTTCGCATCCATAGACAAGGAGAATGGTGTGCTACAGGTTGGTCCTCGAACGGTGGTTCGATAGGCCCACAAAGCTTCAGAAAGTTTGTCGCTCTAGTCTCTTTTGTGACTAGAGACCATTTTCTTGAGGATTTTGCAGAGTGTCTTGTTGTATGCTTCTGCTAATCCATTTGCTGCCGGATTGTATGGAGTCGAAGGACAGCTTTGGATTTTGTATTTGTCGCAGAACCTATAGAATCGATGATCCCGAAATTGTGGTCCGTTATCATGGACGAATCTTTTGGGTATGCCGCAATGACAAATGTTGTTGGTGCGCAGGAACTGAAGGACTGATGAGGTATTCATTTTGTTGAGCGCAAATGCTTCCGACCACTTGGAGAAATAATCCTTAGCGGCGAAGATGAAGCGATGACCTTTACTCAAAGGGGGAGAAATAGGACCTATGATGTCCATACCCCAAGCTTTGAAAGGCCATGAGATTGCTGTAGGATGCAGGATCTTCTGTTGGAAGGTTCGAAGGTGGTTCCTCCACAATAATTTCGGAGGCTTCCATCTCTACAAGACCTTCTAGGTTTCAAGGGCATTTCCAGACCAAGGTTTTGTTCCTTTCCATGGGTCTTCTTGATCGACGATTTTCTCACAGCTTGCTATGAGATGATCCCAATCGCCTGTTGAAACCGGGTCGAAGTAGGGTACTTCTTTTGGAGACGAGGGTTCTTCTGGGTCAGAAGACCACACATCTATGCCGTCAGACAATTCCTCTTCATTGTCAGAGAAATTGTACCAATTGGATGAGCTTCCTGGATCTTTGTCAGGTGACTTATTGAAGAGATATCCAGGGAGATCAATGTCTTCATGGACTTGAGATGTTAAGGCTTGGTCAGTAAATTAGCTTTTAAGCCTTTGTGTCAACTGTCTCAGGGGGGTGTCAGGATCATACCCTAACCTATGTGAAGATTTCTCTACATAACCGTAGAGTCTCCAATCTTCTAGCTGGCTTTTGGTCAAGGTGGGCCCCAATGGCGTGAGAATACCATGGCCTTCTCCCAGATCGACTGGGTTTTGAGCGTCATAGCTCATTTTCTTCACAATAGCTTGTGCCACAGGACTATATAAGGATAGTTGAGGCATACCTTCGTTTTGGAAGGGTTCAATCATTGAGTTTGATGAAGAAGCATTCGATCTATGGAAGAAGATCGGCTTTTCCTTTGCTGAAGTTGCTGGAACAACGAAGGAAGCTGACATAGGATCTTCTATGTCTGAAGTTGTCTCCATTGGAGTAAGAGCAGGCTGAACTTGCTGAGTGTCAGCTTGGCTTGACAATGTGTCGTCTTCTGGCTCTGAATCCGAATCCGTGTCTTGCATGATAGACACGAAAGAGACAACAAATTTGCCCCCAGGCTTTTGTTTTGCCTTCTTCACTTTAGTCGTGATGACAAAAGGCTTTGAAGGTTTGAGGGAGATGATGAAGGGAGTTTGAATGCTCTCTTCGGGTTTACCGGATGGTTTGTTTTCTTCTGGTGGTTGTTGAGGAGCCTTGCCTTTATCTATCTGGAGATTTTCGGCAAAGGGTGCTGTGTGCTTCTCCTCTTCTTCTTTCTCACCTTCATACATCTGTGAGTCTGCAAAGTGGACTTCTTTACCTTTGAAGGGTTTTCTGTCTGCAAAGACTCGATGTACCAGGCCGTCGTTGCCAACAAACTTGATGCATTGATGTAGAGTTGAAGGGACAACACCATTCTCGTGGATCCAGGGTCGTCCAAGAAGGATGTTGTAGCATGAAGGGGTTTTTATTGCATACACAGTGACATCAGAGATAAGATCACCGATTTGTAACTTGAACCTGATTTTGCCGATAGGACTTTGAGTACTCCCATCGTATCCAAAGAAAGATACAGATGTGTGGCTCAGCTTGCTGGGTGGGATGCCTAACTCTTCGAGAGCCAAAGTGGAGATGAGGTTGAGTGCGGAACCTGGGTCGATCTGAACTCTGTGTATATGCATTTTTTTGATGTACCCTGTGAAGTACAGGGGTCGGTTGTGCCTTGTTTCGCCAAGTAGGAGGTCTTCCTTAGTGAAGGCGATGGTTGCACTGGCTGCTTTTTGAACCGAGAGGCATTCGATGCATGATCCCTCAGTTTTCTTCTTTTCTCCATTTGAGGAAGCTTCTGAGTTTTTGACCTGGTAGTCTATTTCAATTTGGAGGACTTGCGGGGCATGTTTGTTGACATCCTCATTCAACTTTTGTAATTCTGAAATGAGATTATCACGAGTGCGAGGAAACATTCGCAATAAATCTAAGATGTGCAGACGTGCATGTATGTGTTGAAGTGTTCAATCAAGTCACACTTGAAAGCCTCATTGGGGCCTGCATGTTCATCATTGTTGCCACTAGGGGCGCTTACAACATCTTTTCCCGAAGGATTTACATATGTAAAGGAAGATTGGTTGTAACTTTTGTGGTAGTCCCGGCTAGAGCGGGTGCCTCTACCAACTTCGAAAGCTTCTTGAGAAGGGTCTTCATTTGGAAGATTGTCTTCAAGGTCAAGAGGCTGTCGTTTCTCATTTACTGAGGATGTATCTGCAGCAGAGTTTCCACCCTTAGTGATTGTGTTGCATGGAGCATTTTTCGGGAGTAAGTCCTGAACAACATCCAGCAACTTTTCTTCTTCGTTGACCAATTCATCGACCCAAGCATCAATAGCTGGGGATTCTTCATGATGATCAGTTGGGAAGGGCGTGAATTCTGAAGTCACAGTCTCAGGAGAAGAAACCTGAGAGGGTGTCGTCTCAGTGAAGTCACATGAGATGAGGTGGCTCCAGAGGATACATTGCTAGGCTTCGTCGGAGTGTAAGTGATCTCATCAGATGATGCTTGGAAAGAGCTATAATCCCGAATTATCACATTACAGGAAGCTCTGACAGGAGACGTTGCCTGATCGCAGTTAGACTCATCCTCGGATGAAAGAGGATCGTCTATCCAGTAATTTTCTCCATTTTCAGGAGTTAAGGGAGGATGTACCTGATGGTCTTCAGGGACTTCCGGCTCTGGATTGCGAGGTGGCTCGTTGACGCGGTCTTGCTCTTATTCTAAAGCGAGACGCTGCAAGATCCTTGTATATTCTTCAAGATCAGGCATGGGAGCCAAATCTTCTTCTTCATCAACTCTTTGTGGCTCAACATAGTTGATTTCCACTAGAGCAATGATGGGTGCTGGGTCAGCAGCATTTTCATGTACAGCCTCTTGGTCTTCTTCATCATTAGACCAGGATCCTTGTGGCTGTAAAGGGTTATACCCGATTACCGGCATAAGGTGAGTCTCAGGAACCCATTCTTCATCGGAGAGATATTCTCCTATTTCAAGGGACTCCTCCCACTCGTCGGTGTAGTTGGATTCGAATCCATCATCGGTGTCGTTGGACTCGTATCCATCAACGGAGTATCCAACTACCGAATTGCAAGAGTATGATGCCCCCTGCATGGCTTCTTTGAATTGAGGTGGCATGAAATCACTGAGAGTGAATTTTCTTACCCCCTTTGAAGTCTCTGGAAGGGACGTTTTTGTTGCCTCCAGCGAAGCGGTAGAGGAAGCCTCTGCCTTTTCTTGGACTTCTTGTTTTGGCTGGGTCTTCTCTTGCCGTTTGAGCTTGAGGAGATGTTTCCGAAGCGGTGGCATGAAATCGCTGTTGAGCTGTAGGCTTTGTTTTCACGACCTCCCAATTTTTATCTTCCAGGAGATCGGGATGTACCCATATGGGTTGTCCATCTGGAGCGGGTAAAGGACCAGTTCTTCGGACGCTTTGATTGTATTTATCACCTTGAAGGAAGTAGTGATCTTCTTCTTCGTTGATTTTGGTGTTT
Organism: Litsea cubeba; assembly: GCA_012931725.1. NCBI lineage: Eukaryota > Viridiplantae > Streptophyta > Magnoliopsida > Laurales > Lauraceae > Litsea > Litsea cubeba. The sequence continues at coordinate 69,188,021 of CM022947.1, forward strand.
GTCCACATGACACCATGTTGACGGAGGCAGACCCATAGTTTTTGTCAAACGTGATGACTCTGTTTTTTTACATCTCGTTTATTTTCTCTCTCACAACGAAGCATTGATTGAGAGGATGGGAGATCATCTGGTGGTATGGACAGTACCGAGGATCATTGGTTTTGCCAACATCTCCCGGTCTTTTGGGTTCAGGCAAAGTGAGCTTCCCGTTTTCCACGAGGGCCCCGAAGATTTCATCAACATCTTCATCGAACGGGTATTTCTTTTCTACTCGCTCTTTGAAGGCATCAGAGAGTTCGGGTCTCTTACCTGCAGCTTTGTTTTCAGCTTTCTTTGGTGGCTGAGGAGCTGACTTGTTTTGCACATTGAGGACCTCTTTTTTCTTTGGTTTTGAGGTTCCAATGACGGTTGGCTCTTTTCTTGATGATTTCTGACTGTTGAGGTCTTTAATCACCATTTCAGCTTCCAAGGAAGCTTCTAGGAGTTCTCCCTGATTCTTTGATTTGTTGCCGATGATCATGGAGCGGATTCTAGCTCTCATGTTGTTTCGGCAGATGTCGACTAGCGACGCTTGTGGCAGTACATCAGAGCATTTGTATGACATTGCTTTCCACTTGTGAATGAAGTCATATGTTGACTCGTTCTCCCTCTGTTTTAGGCTGCACAGCTGAGCCATAGTAGCGGGATGATCCTCACCTTTGAAGTGAGTCAGGAAGCGTGTCTCTAGCATGGCCCAATTTTGGATGGAGTCCTCTGGAAAAGTGGAGTACTAGTCGAAGGCCGTACCTTTTAGGGTACTTACAAAGAGGCGAATCTTGAGTGTATCTTGATCCGCGATAGCTCCCGTCAAGATCTTGAAACGGATGACGTGCTATCTGGCCGATCCTTTCCCCATATATGTTTGGAGAGTAGGATGCTTGAATTTTGTGGGGAATGGGACCGAGTCCATCCATAAGGGGTATGCAGGCTTGATCCCATGCTCCTTGAGTATATCCTATTCTTTTGCTTTTGTGAGGATATTGTCTACGTCCTTTTTGGTATGGGTGCGTGACTCATTTTCTTCTCCATTTACCTCATCATCTTGATGATTCGGAGGAGGTTCATTGTTCGCCTGATTTTGGAAGGCGAGGAGAAGGTTTTCCATCAGAGTTTTAATCCTCTGCTGGGCTTGTTCCAACTGCTGGATGCGTGTGACCGCGTCGTCTTGAGGTGGATTGCGAGGTGGTGGCTCAAAACTTATAGCCAGGACGTTCATCCCTTGGGATTCGAACGAAGAAACTATCCTGGTGATTGAGCTGGGGCTCATTCTTTTTGATGAAGACCTTGAGGAAGGATCACTCTGCCGTACTTTGCTTGAAGGAGCATGGGATTCTTCTAAATGTCTTCTTGTCCTGGAGACGCTGCGGGTCACCGGACGTCGGATATGGATTTTTGTTGCTGACTTTTGGCATCTTCTGGTTTTTCCAACCATATGGACATCAGCAATTTGGTTGGGTCTTTCTTTTTCGACCCATTTGGGAGAGACTTGAAGTGTAGGAGGCTTGGTCCTTTGCTTCTCTAGTCTCTTTTGTCGATACGACATGCGGCGGCGTATACGACGAGCAATTTGAGCTTCGGTCATCGCTGGCTGGGCATTGACAATGAAGGATGTGCTCCCTCGGGCGCAGCAGCCAAGCCTGTCTTCTTTGTAGCTAGGCAAGGACAGGATTCGAACCCGGTCCTTCGGCTGTTGCAGCGAAGCTTTGAATTTCTCGAGTTCGGCCCCTGTAGATATGAAGGGTCGAACCGAACGATTGTAGGCCTTGACAGGTGCTTGCGGAGGCCTTGTGATGCATGATTTGATTTTGGGCTTGTAAGAACAAGCCGGCTCATCTTGGGTTGACTTGGGAGTTAGGTTGGAGATGGGTCACTCCTTTTTCATGTAAGCAAGAGGGTAGAACTGGTTCTCCTTGAGTGGGGCCAGGTATGCTGGCTTGGTGGATGTTGGGGACCTTCTTTGTTTTGGTGAAGGTCTTGGGGACCAAGTCTTGGGATAGACCTGGTTGTTTGTTGGTCGAGGCTTCGTGGGGGTGCCACGGGCTTCAGGCCTTTTGGTGGTCGCCTTTGGTGTCATGGTAGTGACACGTTGAGAGGCGAGCTTCTGTTTCTTGGAAAGAGCAGTTTGTTCTTCGGGAAGTGGGAATAGCCTCAGTGTCCCAAAGACGATAGTCCGGGGAGTCAAGGTCGACCCGGAGTTCAAAGAGTTGCCGAGGGAGTTGATGCTTCGGCAACTAATAGGGTGCTTGTAGGTGCGCGTGTTTTGCTTATATTGAAGCATGAGTTGGTGCTTGTTCTCATCGAAAGTAATGGTAGCGAAGCTGCCATTGTTAGTTTTCAAAAAATTTCTGAAACAAGACCACATCCATTAGTAATCACAAGAATATAATGATCATAAATGGGAAGTTTTATGGCTTTGTCTTTTCAAATTACTCGAGGGATATAACCTAAGCAATATGAAGAAGGCAAAAAGCCATAGAGGGTACAATTGTTCTGATCGCAAGTATGGTGAGCCCAGAATGAGCGTTCCAATGACTGCTAGAAGCAATTGTAACCTAAATTCAACTTATCGAGAAGTAGAGCTTGATCGAGGTAAGAAGAATATAAGGTTGGAGTTACAAATGTGCCGGTTGCGAATACAGTAGACCCTGAAAGGGCGTACTAGTACCGCTAGACACAAATGTTTGGAGACCGCATCCATGAGATGAGATTCTCTATTTTGAAAGGTCAAGATTGGATTCATCAAAGAGATCAGATGGTATTCCGATCCAAATATGGGCTCAACGATTTTCGCGAGCGCCAGTACCCAGAAGAGAAGGAACCATAATTTCTCGGATTTGAATCCAAAAATGACGAGTTTTTTTTTTTTTTGAAATGTCAAGATCGGGTTCATCAAAGAGACCAAAAGGCATTCCAATCTGAACACGGGCTCAACGATTTCCGCGAGCGCTAGTGCTCAGAAGGGAGGAGACCAAAATTTATCCGATCTGAACCTAAAAGTGACGGGAGGTTTTTTTTTTTGAAGACTTTTTTTATTTTTTAATTTACTTATTTATTTATTAATTTAAATTTTTTTTTTACTTTCTATTTATTATTTTAAAATTTTTTATTTTGAAATTTTTTTTATTTAAAAGTCGAGAGAGTACACATAGGCCTCCTAACCCAGTCTTATGAATTCTTGATTGATAGAATTGCCCCCAGGTAAGGGTAGGATTACTTAATGAACCCGTTTGGGCCTATAACAGTCAAGCTGTCTCCACACTCTGGACAAGGCTTTTCTTGAATCAACCGTGATCAAAGAACGCAGTTGGTTTGACCTTAGTGGTCTATGTCTTTTTTCTAGATCCCCAATAGACTCATCGAAGAGAAACAATGGCCCAATCCCCGATCCGAACACGGTCTCAGCGATTTCCGCGAGCGCCAGAGTCCAGAAGGGAGAGGATCAAAGTTTCTCAATTTTGAATCAAAAATGAGAAATTTGATTTTTTGATTTTTTTTAAATCCCGAAGAGACTCATCGAAGAGAAACGATGGCCCAATCCCCGATCCACCACAGGTTCAACATTTCTGCAAGCACCGGTGCCTGAAAAGGAAAGGATCAAAGTTTCTCAATTTTGAATCTAAAATGAGAAATCTAATTTTTTTTGAAATCCTGAACAGACTCATCGAACAGAAATGATGGCCCAATCCCCGATTCGTCACAGGCTCAACATTTCTGCAAGCACCGGTGCCCGAAAAGGAAAGGATCAAAGTTTCTCAATTTTGAATCTAAAATGAGAAATCTAATTTTTTTTATTTTTTTCGAAAAGGGAAATAATGGAAATAAATTCGAAGAATTAGAAATTTCCAAAAAATCCCATATCATTTTTTTTAGATGCGGAATCCAACATAGGCCACCAATTAGAAAGTAGCCAAGGAGTCCAAAAAAGAAGTATAAGCATAGAGCAAAAGATATGATATGCAAATATTTCATTTCTAGCATCGTATTCTCATACCGGGAGTGACAGCTTGATGGACCGAGTATTCGTGCTCGGTGCTACCGAGGTCGGCAGACGTGGGAGTCCGTGGGGTACTACCCTTTCGCGACCGGGAGGCAGAAGCGGGTATCAATATTTTTTTGTGTGGGTATGCCAGATTTACTATTTTACGTGGAATTGCAAGTGGTGATCCAGAGATCGACCTTCGCAAGTAAAAAGGAAATCAACTTCTTTTAGGTTTTCCATTGCACATATATTTAAGAAAAGAGACATTTTCTTGATTTGCCGTGAAAGGCAATTTTTTGGCATTTATAGCCGATTTTTGGCGTTTATAGCCGATTTTGGCATTTATAGCCGATTTTTGGCGTTTATAGCAGATTTTGGCGTTCATAGCCGATTTACAATTCTTATCAATAATGAAAGACAAGAGTTGTGATTTTTGTCTCTTTTAGAAAAATACAAACTATAATTAAAAGCAAGAAAAGGAGGATCTAACTTCTCAGGAGATTGTGGGGGACTCGTTCAGATTGATGGTCGCAAGCCATGTATGGACTTCGCCATTATCCATGCAGATGAGAACAGAGGATGCTCTTGATTCGCTTGGCTTGGCTATAACCTCAGGTTTTTAGAGGACAAAGACCAAAAAGAGGTCCTATGTCCAATAAAAAGCTAAGTAGATGGGCTGAAAAGCCACGTCTATGCCATTGGAGGCAGAAGGAGAAGACAAGGACGTTGGGGGAGGGGGGGGGGTATCCCCCAAGGGACTTTTCTCACCTTGTAGTGGTGGCTGGTACAGAACTTCAGCAAAGTCTTCTCTCTTTCTTTCTCTAGATTTTCTATGCTTTTTTTCTGATCTGGGATCTTTTTTATTTTTCCGATCCGGAATTCTTTGGAATGCTCTCCTATTTATAGGCTCTTGGTAGCCATTTAGGAGGGTTTATGGGCTTTTATTGTCATTAAGCCACATAATGGAGGAGTTACAAGGTTTAATTCCTTTATTTTGTAACTCCTTTTTATTGGCTTCTGATTGGCCGGTGGAGATTGAGGGCATTTAATCGCCATGATGGGAGGAGTTTCATGGGTTAAATGCCATGAATCAATTGAATTGTAACTCCCATTTGCTTGCTTTTGATTGGGCCGTCCAAAGAAATGAATTAATAATGACTGCAATAAAGCTAGTCAATTAATCGTATTAAGTGGTCGCCGAGCAGTTGAAGAGTCGCGGGCCGTGCCGCGTCTTTTGGTATTCTTCTGGCGATGATCATCAATGGATCTTCATGTAGACATCGGATGATCACGTAACTTCAGGTATTGGTTGTCAACAGCGGGTCGGTACCATCTGTCCTGTCAATTTCTCGATCGGTCGGGTAGAAATCACACTTTTTTGGTTGACCGGTTGGCGATCAATGTTGACTTTGATACTCTTGACATTGACCCATGATTTTGACGGATGTCAAAGGATTTGATGCGTCAAAAGTATGAATTTTGGAAAATCCTAGGAGTCGGAAGCTTCGAATCGCGAAAAAAGGACGAAAAACGGGCTTTCCGGGGCGAACCCAGCGATTTCGGGCTCCATGGTCTCTGGCGACCAAAGGCCAGGGTCGCAGGGGCTGGCGACCCAGGGCCAGGGCCGCGGGGGTCTGCGACCCTGGGGGGAAATTTCCCCCTTTTGTCCCGGTTTGCGGCCGTTTTTTATGTTTTTCGATTCTTTTCTCTTCTGTATTTTTTCTTGAAAGATTTGATCATTTATTGGCCTGATTTCCCTACAGAAAACTTGATGAGAATCCTTGCATTTTGGACTGCAAAGTTTTCAATTTTCCGGAAAAGCCGAAGACTTTGTCACATAGAGTTACCGATTTTCCGTTTGAAGCTGAAACTTAGTCAAACGATGCCGGAATGACCTGAAACTTGGGGTGAAGCCTCCTGAGCAATAAATAAGACTAACAATAGGCTTTTGTTTGAGTTTTGAAGCCATTTGGGGTCTTGTCGCCAGTAGACTTGTTTTTATCGCGAGGGGGATGTCGCGCTTTGATGTGCGGTCAACCTGTGTTTGATTGACTTAAAATTTGACAGGGAACCTATTGGAGTCATTTTGAGATGATCCATAGGCTCTATCTTGGAAACCATGGTCCCAGGGAGCTTCGCCGCCGAGAGGCCTGATTTGGCTTCCGAGCGTCAAAGTCTGGTCAAATGTCGTCGAAATGACCTGAAACTTGACGTGTAGCCCTTTGTAAGCATTTTGAAGCCATCCATGTGCTATGTCTGATGAGTGATGGCCTCGATGGTTCTCACCGGCGAGCGGCTTGATTTAGCTGTTCGAGGGTTGATCTAGGGTCAAACATTGTCGGTTTGACTTGGAACTTGACGTGGAGCCTTTTGGATGTATTTTGAGACTATCCATAGGTTCTGATCGAAGATTTGGTGTCTCCGATGCTTTCAGCTGCCGGAGAAGCGAAGTTAGGCCAAATGATTTTGAAATGGACCGAAACTTCTTGTGTACCCTCTTTTGACTGTCTTGAAGGATCTTGCAGTTTTTGTTTGATTCTGACAAGATTTGATTTTTTGAAGTAGCCTTGCCTATTTATGGCAGGCTGCGACTTCATGTAGCTTTCTTAAGTTTGGACATGCAAAGTGACACATTTTTTTTTGTGTCAACACTTTTCGCCCTCTTTGCATTTGCTCTACCTCTCAGTAAGGCCCATATTCTATTTTCAAGTTGTTCTATTTTCCCCAAGCACCATGCGCATGTATATTTGCTGTTTTTTGAAAGTCCAAGATCGAATCGTAGAGGGGGGGGGGGGGGGGGGGGGGGTGAATAGGGTGAGCTCTAAGAACCTAGACCAATTTTTAATTCACTTATGATTAGATGAAGGTTAATTATCTTATGAAGGAGAGTTATCTCTAAGTTTAGCATACACAAGAAATTAGCAACTACAAACTTCATTCAATAATATAATCAAGCAAGATAGCATCATTCATCTAAATAGAGCAAGAGATCAATCACCATAACACACATGTCTATAGTGGTTCGGCTAACGTGCCTACATCCACTCCCGGTAACCTTACCGGATTTTCACTAACTCAAATTAAGGTTTTGGATCACCTCAAACCTTACAAATACATCACTATGCTTTTCAAGGCTAAGCATAAACCTTTGAAACACAATATATGCTTTTCAAGGCTAAGCACCAACCTTTACAACAAGATGTTTTTCTCTTAATAAAAAGCCTATGAATGCATGGATAAGAGAACAATGTAAGTGCTATTTAATACCTCTAAATAGGTGGATTAGAAAATGAAATCTCAACTTCTAGAAGCATGCATATGAATGACAAAGTCTATGACTAATGCATGTACTAGAAAATACTCTATCTCTTTTTAGAAAGATGAAACTTAAAACGATTCAAAGATGTTAATCATATGTTTGAGAAAGAGTTGTATGACAAACACATGATTTTCAAAAGGATCAAACTTGAATAGAAAAAGTACAATCTAAAGATTAACAAGTTAGATTTGAAAACAAAGATTCATAACTCATGTGAATGATAAACCATATGTTGATTTCATAAAGCTAAGAGATTTCAAAGTTAAAAGCATGTTATGAAACACAACATCTCAAGAAGAAACCCAACTATTTGATCATGTTTAAAAGAAATCAAAGATTTAGAAACTAAGCATGAAATAGAAATTGAGATTTAGAAAGCACACCCATTTGAAGATCAAAGGTTGAATCTGTTGGAATTTGAGATGCCTTGAGAAGTCTTATGAAGCATTGAAGTGTTTAGTATCTCAAGTATCATCTTGTGTTGGAATTATTGTCAACACAATGTCACAAGTGTGGTGTTGATAGTATGGTGTTGATAGAGCTTCAAAGAGAAAACAGAGCTGAAACAGTACAGGAAATCAGAATTCCATCTGTCAACCGCAAGTTCTACCGGTAGAAGTGGCTGATATTCCAGCAGAGAGTTTGGACATGAGAATTCCATCTGTCAACCGGTAGTTCTACCGGTAGAAAAGGCTGACCCTGAGATTTCCATCTGTCAACCGCAAGTTCTACCGGTAGAAGTGGCTGAAATTCTAGCAGAAGTTTGGACATGAGAATTTCATCTGTTAAACCAGTAGTTCTACCGGTAGAACACTCGGGAAACCAGAATTGTGCAGAAATAGAAGTTTTGCACGAAAACTCAGGAAACTTATGTATTTCGTTTGGGACTCTTTCTAAACGAATTCTAGCCTAATTTGAACACTCTTTAGGGTTACCAAAACCTATATAAAGGCTTGCTAAGTTCATTTTCAAGAGAAGAGAAGAGAAGAGAGAACAAAAGAGAGGGTTTTGGAGAGAAGAGTGATTGGAGAAGGAGTTGTTGCTGTGTGCTGTTGTGCTGCAAGTTTCTACAACAAGTGTGGACGAGAATGTGCTCATGAAGATGGTGATTCGTCCATAGATAAGTGTCTCTCTTTTTATGCTTTAAATTTCAATTTATAAGGGATTGAGAGAGAGAGAGATTGTAGAGGGGAAGGGCTGTAGAAAAGTTCTCTACTTTAATTCTGTAGAACATCAAGTTGGTGCTTGGTGTTAGGGGTTTGGTGATCCTATCTGTTGGTGCAGATAAATTGTAAAGGGAGTAGGTGCTTCCTAGATAGTTGGTGCTATCTGAAACTTAAGGGTTGGTGCTCTTTGTCGTTGGTGCGACTAAATAGATTCAGATCTGTTCCGGATCGGTGTTCGGACAGTCTTTGAACCGTGGACGTAGCCTTTTGGTGAACCACGTTAAATCTGGTGTCCTTGTGTGATTTGATTTGCTTTTGTTGTTAAATTGGACCTGTTTTTAAGGGATCACTGATTCACCCCCCCCTCTCAGTGATCGCGATATCTAACAATTGGTATCAGAGCGCCAAGGCTCCCTTGATAAGCTTAACACGCTAAGGGTGATCTCTTGTCAAATCACATGGCATCCAATACAGGGAATAAGAAAGCACCTTTGTTTGATGGTTCTAATTACTCCTTCTGGAAGATCAGAATGCAGGCTTTCATCAAATCACTTGGCTATGATGTCTGGGAGACTGTCAGAGTCGGTTACAATACTGCCATCGTACCCACTGATGCTGCAACGAAGAAGTTAGCAGACAACGACTCCAAGGCGCAGAATGCACTCTTTAGTGGCCTTGTGGACAGCGAGCTGGTCAAAGTAATTGCATGCAAAACAGCCAAGGAAATATGGGACAAGTTGAAAAGCATTCATGAAGGAGATGAGAAAATCAAAGAAGCGAAATTGCAAACTCATCGCTCTCAATTCGAGTCTCTTCGCATGGAGGAAAGCGAGAATGTTGACTTGTATATGCAACGAGTGAATGAAGTCACGAATGACATTCGTGGACTAGGGGAGGAGATTCAAAAACCAGTCATCGTCAAAAAGGTTCTAAGATCTCTTCTTCCCCGGTTTGATTCAAAAGTCTCAGCCATAGAAAAAGCCAAGGATCTGAATGAATTTACCATGGATGAGTTGCATGGTTCACTCACTGCCTATGAGATGCGCATAGGTAAGACGTCTTCATCTGATAGAGAAGCAGCCTTCAAAGTTCAGAAAAAGGGAAAAGGGACTGCTGGTCATGATGCTGATACTGATGATGATGAGCTTGAGGCTCAATTAGTTAGAAAGCTGAAGAAAGGAAGCAATGGAAAGTACAAAGGGAAGCTACCCTTTAAATGCTTCAATTGTGGCGGTGTTGGTCACTTTGCTGCGAAGTGTCCGCTGAAAGAAAACAATGATGATGACTCTTATGTTGATAAGAGTAAATGGAAGAAAAATTTCAGAAAGAGGGGCAAAGCAAAAAGCTTCATCAGTCAATATAATGACAGCACGTCCGAAACTTCAGACGATGATGAATCAGCTGAGGCAACTGAAGCTCTCTTCATGGTTACTGTTGAAGAAGAAGAGGAGCACGAGCCGGAAGAGGAAGATGAGGCTGAGGTCAGTCTTGAAGAAGAACTCATTGACGCACTTAAGGAGCTTAGCATGGAACGAAAAACAAGTAAGAAAAATCTGAAACTTCTTCATGAATCTGAAAGTTCAGTTATTGCTTTGAAAACTCAAGTTGAAGAATATAAAAGAATGGTAGAAGTCCTAGAAATACAAATCAGTATCAAAACTGAAGAAGTGGTGAAACTTGAGAATGAAATCCTTGGAGCAAGGGCTGAAAATATACAAATGAATCAAAAGATCTAGGAATTCCAAGCAATCAATGGAACATTGAAGCTAAATGAAATACTGAAAGTTCAAAGGCCTTCTCACTTCAAATTTGGTCTAGGATTTGAGAATGGAGAATCCTCTAAGATTACACCTCCTGAAAAGACAAAACCTGTGAAGCCCACTCAGCCTAGAAAAGAGTCCATTCATGTGAGAAAGGAAATGAAGTCTAACCAGCCACAAAGAAGATTCAAATTTTATGTTACTGTTATCATTGCAATAGATATGGACATAAAAGGGCTGAATGCAAATTCTATGTTAGAAACAGCCCATTTGTGACTAGGAACCCTTTTTCAATCCTAAACAGCCACAAAATTGAGTGCTATAAGTGTCATAATTATGGACACTTGACTAGGGATTGTAGGTTGCCTATTGCTAAACAATTTCAGGTTGAAAAGAAACCCAAGTTAGTTAAGGCATGGAGGGCAAAGAAAAGGGAAGATAATTCCAAGGAATCTCTCATTGTGCAAATGGCATTCAATGCACAAAAGAAGGCAGCACCATGGGTCCTTGATAGTGGCTGTTCAAGCCATATGACAGGTGATAAGGAAAAATTCGTCAAATTACAGCACTATGAAGGCGGATCAGTGAAGTTTGGTAACAATGATGGTGCCAAAATCTGCGGAAAAGGTGTTGTTCTGCTAAAGGCAAACAAGATCAGATCAGACGAGGTCTTATATGTGTCTGGACTGAGACACAACTTGCTTATTGTGAGCCAGATCTGTGACAAAGGTCACGAAGTTGTCTTCACTAAGAATGAGTTTGCTATCAAGAAGTGTAGCAACGGCAAAACAGTGGCTACTGGATCTAGGACTGCTGGAAATCTCTATACATTGTCAGATGGAGCTGAAAAGACTTGCTTGATGAGTCGGACAGAGGAAAGTTGGTTGTGGCACAAACGCCTTGGGCATCTAAACTTTGATAACATGTCAAAGATTTGCAATTCAAAGGCTGTCAGAGGTATGTCTACAGTTGAAAAGCCTTCCAACCCCATTTGCGATTCTTGCCAAAAGGGAAAGCAAACGAGGGTAATGTTCAAGTCAAAGGAGCATCATTCAAAAAAACCTCTTGAGCTAGTGCACACTGATCTCTGTGGACCGATGCGAACTCAAAGCACCAATGGAGATAAGTATTTTATGTTATGCATTGATGATTATACTCGTATGACATGGGTATTGTTTCTTAAGCATAAACATCAAGCACTTGATCGTTTTAAAGTGTTTAAAGCATAGGTTGAAAATATGCTTGGAAAACGTATCAAGATTTTAAGGTCTGATCGAGGCGGTGAATTCACATCTGAAGAGTTCACTAACTATTGTGAGCACCATGGCATTCAAAGACAATATTCAGCCCCTAGAACTCCACAGCAAAATGGAGTTGTGGAACGGAAAAATCGCACCGTGCAAGAGATGGCTCGCACAATGCTAATTGAGAGCAAGCTAGCTGACAAATACTGGAAGGAGGCAATCCATACGGCTGTATACATTCAGAATCGATGCTTGATCAGGCCACATGAAGACAAAACCCCTTATGAGCTATGGTTTGGGAGAAAAGCAACAGTCAAGCACTTCAGAGTCTTCGGTAGCAAGTGTTACATCAAGCGTCTTGAATAAAATCCGGGCAAATTTGATGAAAGAGCTGATGAAGGTATATTTCTGAGTTACTCTTCCTCTAGTAAGGCTTACAGATGTCTTAACAAAAGGACCAGAAAAATCATAGAAAGTGCCGATGTTAGAATTGATGAAAACCGTGAATCAAAGAATGTAACTCATTATGACAGTCCAGTTTATGAGGACTCGAGTGAGATTGATGATGAAGTGGCTGAACCTAATGATTCTGAGAAATCAAAGGATGACTCAGAGGATGCTACACCTAGAAAGAAAAGCACTTGGGTAGAGCAACACCCTAAGGATCAAATCATTGGAGATCCTGAGGCCGGTGTTAAAACAAGACAAAGTGTAGTTAGCAATTACTCACTTGTGTCCACCATTGAACCCAAGACTGTGGCTGAAGCCAGTCACGATGAAAGTTGGTTGAAAGCTATACATGAGGAGTTGGAGCAAATTGAGAAGAACTCCACATGGGAACTAGTTTCTAGACCTACCGATAAGAATGTTATTGGTACTAAATGGGTCTTTCGGAATAAGCTGAATGAAGATGGTCAGGTCATACGAAACAAAGCAAGGTTGGTTTGTAAAGGCTATGCTCAAGTTGAAGGCATAGATTTTGAAGAGACCTTTGCACCGGTGGCTCGTCTGGAAGCCATTCGTATGTTTCTTGCATTGGCTGCTTACAAAACCTTCAAGGTATTTCAGATGGATGTAAAGTCAGCCTTCTTGAATGGATTACTTGAAGACGAGGTCTACATTGAGCAACCTGATGGTTTTCTCATTAGCAAAATTTCAGACCTAGTGTGCAAGTTGAAAAAGGCTCTTTATGGGCTGAAACAAGCGCCAAGGGCGTGGTATGCAAGGCTAGACCTCTATCTCTGCAAGATCGGCTTTGGAAAATGACTGGTTGATAACAATCTTTATGTCAAAACAGAGTTGAGCAAACAGCTGGTTGTCATTGTTTATGTCGATGACATAATCTTTGGTGGCAATGATGAGGAAATGTGCAGGAATTTTGCTGAAGAGATGAAGAAAGAATTTGAGATGTCAATGCTTGGAGAACTAAAGTTCTTCCTTAGTTTACAAGTTCAGCAGCTGAAACATGGTATCTTCATAACACAGATGAAATACATCAAGGAAATGCTGAAGCATTTTAACATGGAAGACAGCAAGCCAGTGAGCACACCAATGACAATGAACACAAAGCTAAGCAAAGATGATAAGGGTCCGTCCGTTGATCACACCACTTATCGTTCTATGATAGGAAGCTTGCTTTATTTGACTGCTACAAGACCGGATCTTCTGCAAGCAGTATGTATGGTGGCTCGATTTCAAGCATCACCAACTGAGACGCACCTTACAGCAGTAAAAAGGATATTTCGATATCTGAAAGGTACCATGGAGCTTGGCATTTGGTATCCTAAAGGAAAATCCTTCACTCTTGTTGCATACTCTGACGCCGATTGGGCTGGATGTATAGATGATCGCAAGAGTACAAGCGGTGGTGCATTCGACCTCGGTGAAAGGTTGGTGGCATGGCACAGTAAGAAACAAGATTCAGTGTCCCTTTCTACAGCGGAAGCGGAATATATTGCAGCTGCAACTTGTTGTACGCAAGTGTTATGGATGCGGCAAATGCTCTCTGATCTAGGAGTTCCGACAACGGATCCTACGCCGATCCTCTGTGACAACACAAGTGCAATTCACATCTCTAAGAATCCTGTTCAGCATTCTAGAACGAAGCATGTTGCAATCCGCTATCACTTTCTCAAGGAAAAGGTTGCAGACGGTGAGGTAAAGTTGGAATATGCTCCAACTACTGAGCAAGTTGCTGATATCTTCACAAAACCTCTGCCAAAGGAAGTCTTCGAGTATCTCCGGAAAAAATTAGGAGTTACTCACTCTCCTAATCCTTAGGAGTTGTGCTTGAAAGGGGGAGCAATGTATTCCTTGAATATCCTATTCGCTCCTTGGTTGCTCCCTTTGGACTTGTTGTCAAAGGGGGAGAAAGTCTTATGCTAGGAGAAAGCTATGCTAGGAGAAGTTATGCGAAAAAGTTATGCTATGATAGCTTGGGGGAGATTGGTATCAAGAATGTGAATGTGAAGATCTTGATTCTGTTGTTTGTTAAGACAGGGGGAGTCTATGGTTCTGAAGAAGCTTCACGAAGGTCAACTGGTTCAAAGTGTTCCAAGTGTTGAAGTTCCAAGTGTTGCCAACAATTCCAAAGGGGGAGATTGTTGGAATTTGAGATGCCTTGAGAAGTCTTATGAAGCATTGAAGTGTTTAGTATCTCAAGTATCATCTTGTGTTGGAATTATTGTCAACACAATGTCACAAGTGTGGTGTTGATAGTATGGTGTTGATAGAGCTTCAAAGAGAAAACAGAGCTGAAACAGTACAGGAAATCAGAATTCCATCTGTCAACCGCAAGTTCTACCGGTAGAAGTGGCTGATATTCCAGCAGAGAGTTTGGACACGAGAATTCCATCTGTCAACCGGTAGTTCTACCGGTAGAAAAGGCTGACCCTGAGATTTCCATCTGTCAACCGCAAGTTCTACCGGTAGAAGTGGCTGAAATTCTAGCAGAAGTTTGGACATGAGAATTTCATCTGTTAAACCAGTAGTTCTACCGGTAGAACACTCGGGAAACCAGAATTGTGCAGAAATAGAAGTTTTGCACAAAAATTCAGGAAACTTATGTATTTCGTTTGGGACTCTTTCTAAACGAATTCTAGCCTAATTTGAACACTCTTTAGGGTTACCAAAACCTATATAAAGGCTTGCTAAGTTCATTTTCAAGAGAAGAGAAGAGAAGAGAGAACAAAAGAGAGGGTTTTGGAGAGAAGAGTGATTGGAGAAGGAGTTGTTGCTGTGTGCTGTTGTGCTGCAAGTTTCTACAGCAAGTGTGGACGAGAATGTGCTCATGAAGATGGTGATTCGTCCATAGATAAGTGTCTCTCTTTTTATGCTTTAAATTTCAATTTATAAGGGATTGAGAGAGAGAGATTGTAGAGGGGAAGGGCTGTAGAAAAGTTCTCTACTTTAATTCTGTAGAACATCAAGTTGGTGCTTGGTGTTAGGGGTTTGGTGATCCTATCTGTTGGTGCAGATAAATTGTAAAGGGAGTAGGTGCTTCCTAGATAGTTGGTGCTATCTGAAACTTAAGGGTTGGTGCTCTTTGTCGTTGGTGCGACTATATAGATTCAGATCTGTTCCGGATCGGTGTTCGGACAGTCTTTGAACCGTGGACGTAGCCTTTTGGTGAACCACGTTAAATCTGGTGTCCTTGTGTGATTTGATTTGCTTTTGTTGTTAAATTGGACCTGTTTTTAAGGGATCACTGATTCACCCCCCCCTCTCAGTGATCGCGATATCTAACAGAATCAATGGAATGGCTTCATAATCCCTTCACAAATGCTCTTGAGAAGTTTCTCTCCAATGGCCTCAAAAGTCCTCCAAAATTCAGCAACTTTTACCAAAGAGAAAGGCACTTTTTTATAGAAAAAGGGTTCCCAACGGCTAGCTGTCGATTAACCGACAAACAAAGTTTGGCTAGCCAACAGCCCAACGGTCATATTTTTGAAAAGTTTGTTGACCAAAAAATGCATGTTGGTTCACCGAACATATTCGGTCGACCGACAGGTGACCGACAGAGCAAAAATATGAAAATAAACGCTCTATGGAATTCTAACCGAAAGGGTTTCAGTCAGTATCTAAAGCACTATCGGTTAAGTCAACACTTAACCGACAAGCTGACCGACGAAGAAAATGTAGCTTACTGGAAAGAAAGCCGACAGAGCTCGATCTGGGCTCGGTTCATTGTCGGTTAGCCTTCACCTGACCGACAGGCTATTCAGACAGAATTCCTTAAGTTCTGAAGGATTTTTGAGAGAAAACAATTTGAAGCCTTGAAAAGAGCTTTTAAAAATAGAACTAAAAACTTCAAGAACTAAGAGACAAAAAGATTTTGAAAACCATGCATATGATATAAAATCAAAGATTATGAATAAGAAATATGCAAGATGATCCTAAGATAAAAAACATGAATGAATAAGAGGTCAAGCCTATGAAAATGAATGCCACCTATCAAATTGCAATAAAATAAAAACTCTAACATTTTTTTCCATTCAACAAATTTTAATTTGATCATCATGTATTTGTATGCATTTTGTTTTCAAGTTTTCTATTAGACCCCATCCCGAGTTAATCAAGATTAACTCTAATTGATTGGAATTGAAGCTAATTAACTATGTTTAATTAAGCTAATGATGGCTAATGGCCAAATGTAATTGAATTAGCCTTAAATGAATGATTTGGGCTTAATGAAATGATAATGGATGAGATTGAATGATTGTAATGGAGTTTAGACTCAAACAAGGAAAACAACGACTTTTCCGTAAATACGAATTTCTGCATATTTTGTTGAATTCGGTAACTTTTGTTACCAACGCGTGTATCTTAAGGAGTACGTTAACTTTCATAATAGACTTGAACTTAATCGACTTGAAAGTATCAAATGACCTTTCATTTGACTCGAATTGTAATTAGAATGAGAAATGGAGTGGCTAAGTGTAAACTTATGTTGATAAGGTTGGAGATGAGCTTCAATGAGCTCAATTCACTCATTTTCCATTCCAAGTGAAGTAGAAAGCGACTCTAGACTCTTTTTCTCCCTTCTTCTTCCTTTTTCTTCCTCTAGTAGCAAGACTTCATCTTCTCCATCAAGTTCATTCCATTTTTGGAGTGTTAGAGCTTGAGAAAGAACTCAAGAATTGTTTTGCTTTGGACTACAAGTAAGTACTAGGATATTTTACAGAACTTTCAAGTTCTATTGAATGTTTTAGATTCGTTTCTAGCTTGAGAAGCTTATAGGACTCTTTCTCAATGTTTTTCGTGGAAATAGGCTTTGATTGAAGGTATTTTCATCTCAAGAATCAAGCTAAACAAAGGGATTTTTGTCAATTAATCTTCAAATAAGGCAAGTGTATATATTTCTAATGATTTATGATGTTATGGAAGATGTTAGAACTCATGGGGTTCAAATTTCAGGTTTTCCACTTCAGAAATCTAAAGTTTTGGGAGCAGTTCTGGGTGATTTTCACATAGAATGTCAACTTCTAGAAAGCTAACGTAAGCTGACCGACAAAGTTCGGTTAGCCAAATTTGTGAATTCGGCACAAATTCAACTAGCCGAAGGGTGACCAAAAGGTGACCGAAATTATGGTCAGGAATTTCCATCACAAGACGAGCTTCTGGAAAGCTAACCGAATGGCAGCTGAAATGTGTTCGATTAGGCGAATTTGAGAATTCAGTTGGTCGAGTAGGCGACCGATGAGGTGGCCGAATTGAGAAAATGTATCAGAAATTCTAAGGTTCTAGAAAGTTGACCGAAAGGTAATTTGTTTAGCCGCATTCCAGAATTCGGTCAACCGACAGGTAACCGACAAGGTGACCAAACCTAAGAAAAATTACTGATGGAGTTCTGATTTTTCTGAATGAAAGCCTATTGCCACAGGCTAGTGTTCATAATATCTAAACTTGCATAGGTGTTAGCTAAGGTTATCTTAATGTACACATTATAAATAAGGTGATGTTCATCAAGAATAACACTTACATTAGGTAATGAACGTTTCATTCAATTGTTGATTTAGAAGTATGAATAGAATTATTGATTGATTTGATTTGATTTCCGAGTCTGGCACAGCATAGTAGTTTCTTAAGCTCGTCATAGAGTTGAACTGAATTAATGAAATTAATGAATGAAAAGTTACTAAATGTAACAATGAATTAATGAACAATCTTACTACAGTAGATGGACTGAGCGGCGTTCCGGAGCTCCGTGGCGATGCCAGTGATCTTTGATCTAGACACTGGTAAATCCCACCAATTGATAAGTCACTTAATGAAAAGAGCACTCACTGAAATGACTAACTGAAATAAATGAATATAAAAATAATGAATGTGAATACACTGACTGCTTTCGTTGGAAGGACTGAATGAAACGAATACTATTGTAATTGCCAATCATAGTAATTGTTATTACTTGAATCCACTGTCTACGACACTATTATTGATATTGAATTGTTTAGAACTATTAATGGATAAACTGAACAGGTTTATTGTGATTGATATCACGTACTATCATAGATCTGTGTGTATATTGTTGAACCGTCGTGTTCATAGTGTTATTGATGACATTACAGGCCTAGTTGCCCACGCCGGTCACGCAGAGGCTGCGCCAATTGCGGATGAGGCCAATCCGATACCTCCATGAGGTTTAATCGAATGGACATAAATCGAAGTGCGAGTGAACTAGAACATTTGGAGATTGTTTTGGAAATGTTTTGAAAGTACTTTTGTATATTCATTTGAATGTAATTAGATGTCCTCTCGCATTGTGTTGGAATATGCAAGGTGAGACATGAATAGTGAGTTGAAATATGTATATTGAACTGTAGTTTTGGTAAAGGACTTGTACAGTTTTAAATGTTTTGTCAATGTATATATTCCGCAAAATGTACATTCGGCAGGTACAAATGATTGTTTATCCATTGTGGATTTCATCTTAACTTCTGTTAATTCGAAGTTTACGGATGTAAGTATGTGTTCGCGACTCGGGGTTTGTCTGGAGTAATCAGATCTCGGGCCCGAGTCGTGACATTCTCTTTGTTGGAGCATTATACTTATGCATATGATGCCGCTGTTGTTTTGGTTTTTTATTTTTCTTCCTCTTCAGGAAAAGTGTTTGGTTACAAATTCTAAGTTGAGCTGAAGTGTTTGATAAAACATCCAAAATAAATTAGTCTTAATGACATGATAATTTCAAAGCGTTTAACCCCTGTTAGAAGTGTAGCACCTTCTCTCATACCATGCTTAAATGTTAGGGTGCTTAAATGAGCTAACCATGTTCATTGTACATAGCTCTCTTCTCTATGAAAGTAATCAAGTCAAATGGCTTGAAATATGCTGTATATTCCTAGGTACACTAAATTTTGGATATAAAGAGCATTTTTTGGTTGTAATTACCTAAGAAATCAATCTCAGCTTACCAAATTGGTTATAGATGTGCAAGAACTCACCTTATGACACCAACTAACTTGTGATGTCCTTTGACCCTGTTTTGATCTAAGGAACTAGCTTGTGATACACTAAGTTCACCATCAACTCTATTTACGTTTATCATTCTACTTTCATGTATTGCACTCATTCCATGAAAAAATGCAATAATTCCCTACCGATTGTATTCTGTTTGTGTAAATTTATAATACACTCTTTACAAAACATATCCCTTGATTAATGGAGATTTTCCCATTATCAAGGGAAACAAATAATACAAATGAATTACAGATTTGACAAAGAAATCCAAGAACATTGATACATTGATTCTGCAGAGATTTGATTTGTAATGATTGCAGCAGCAAATATAATGGAGTGACTCTAGAGATTGTAGAGATTGCAACGCTAATATAATTCACAGCTTGAGTGATTGATGGAGTGATTATAAAGACTGGTTTATTACACTCCCACAAACTGATGGGCCTAGAGCGGATCATAAGTTTGGATTTCAAAACTTGGAAACAAGCCGGTGCTAAACCTTTGGTGAATATCTTAGCAACTTGATCAATTGTAGTGATGTAGGGAACCTCAAGTTCATTGTGAACTACCTTCTCTCTCACATAATGATAGTCTACTTCCATATGTTTTGTCCATGCATGGAACACCGGATTGGAAGCAAGGGAAATGGAGCTAATATTATCAAACCATATCAAAGGAGCCGAAGTGATATATATATGTAATTCTCATAATAGTAAAAGTAGCCATGAAATCTCGGCAGCGGTGAGAGCTAACTGGTGATATTCAAATCTTATGCTCGATCGAGAGACGGAAGATTGTTTCTTTGAACTCCATGAAATTAGATGACACCCAACGTATACACAATACCCTCCAGTTGATCTATGATCTGTAGGACATCCGGCATAGTCTGCGTCTGAATATGCTTCAAGTCTTAAGTGTTCGGGCTGAAAAGGCAATCCTTCATTTATTGAACCACATAGCGAAGAATTCACTTGACCATAATCCAATGCTTAGTAGTTGGTTGATGATGGACCCACTTTCGAACGGGCTACTCGCGGCACTACCGAGGTCTGGGACGTGAGAGTCCGTCGGGTCCAAGCCTTTCACGGCCATGGGGCCGTGAAGGCGAGCTTCAACTCTACTTGGAATTGCAAGTGGAGGTCTGGATATCCACCTTCGCAAGTAAAAAAAGGAAATGAACTTTTTTTTTTAGTTTTCGTTGCACATATATTTAAGAAAAAGAGACATGCTTTTGTTTTGAATGTCGTGTGAGGCGATTTCATTTGTTTTGCCGTGAAAGGCGATGTTTGCTGTAAAAGGCGGTTTTTACTGTGAAAGGCGATTTACAATTCTTATCAATAGTGAAAGACAAGAGTTATGATTTTTATGTCTCTTTAGAAAAATATAAACTACAATGAAAAGCAAGAAAAGGAAATCTAACTTCTCAGGAGATTGTGGGGACTTGTTTAGATGTCAGTCAAAAGCCATATGTGGACTTCGCCATCATCCATGCAGATGAGAACAGAGGATGCTCTTGATTCGCCTGGCTTGGCTTAAACCTTAGATGTTTAGAGGACAAAGACCAAGAGGAGGATCTATGCCCAATAAAAAGCTAAGTAGACGGGTTGAAGCCATGTCTAAGTCATGGAGGCAGAAGGAGAAGGCCTTGGGGGGAGTGCCCTCCCAAGGGACAATTGTCACCTTGTAGCGGTGGTTGATGCAGGACTTTAGTAGAGTTTTCTATTTTCCGTGAGGCTTTCTGATGGATTTTGCGGATCCGCTCTCTTGGGTTCTGATCGATTTTTTTGGACCGATTCTTCTTGGATTGATCTCCTTTTATAGGCCTTTGGTAGCCATTTAGGAGGCTATATGTGCTTTTAACGCATTAAAGCCACATAATGGGAGGAGTTACAAGTTTTAATTCATTTATTTTGTAACTTCTTTTTCTTGGCTTCTGATTGGCCAGTGGAGAATTAAGAGCCGTTAATCGCCTTTAATCTCCATGATGGGAGGAGTTTCATGATTTTAATGCTATGATTGCTCTGACTTGTAACTCCCATTTGCTCGCTTTTGATTGGGCCATCCGAAATAATGAGTTAATGACCGCATTAAGTTCCCATAAAACGGGTCAATTAATTGCATTAAGTGGTCGCCGGGACAGTGAAGAGTCGCGGGCCGTGCCGCGTCTTTTGGAATTTTCTTGCGATGATCGACGATGGATCTTCATGCTGATCGATGTCAAATGACCATGCAATTTCAGACATTGATTGTTGTTAGGTTTTTGTTTATTGCAATTTGATGGATGCATCATTCATTTTATTCATCATTTGAATTCACACACATGCATTGATTTAGAAAATCTTGAAATCTTGATTTACACATGCATTGTTTTTAAATCGTGTAAATCATATGTTTCATGCATGTTTTGGTTTTAATGTTGGATGCATTTTATTTGAAAAAGAATTTTTACAAATCAAGCTAGCCAATGTTTTAAAGTTTCAAATTATATTTGGCTTTTTATGTTTCATGATTTTAAAATACTTAGAATGATTTAAAATCATGTTTCCATGCTTGATTTAATGGCCCAAAAGAATCCCCTCAAAAATCACTTTGATACATGAGAAAACATGGGAATTCTGGTCCCGGGTCGACCTGCAGTGTACCAGGTCGACCTGCCCATGGACCAGGTCGACCTGGCACACTGCAGGTCGACCGGGAAGAGAGCCGTTGGCTCTCCAACGGTCATATTTGGGACCGTTTGCATGAGGTCGACCGGGGCCTGTATGGGGTCGACCGAAGACACGTTGATACTCACTTTTTGAGTATAAATATGAGTTCATCCCATGAGAAAAAGTGTGGAACTTTGAGCAACTTTCAAGCCTTCATTGAGGTGTTTGGAGACAAAGAAAAGGGGATGAACCAAGAGAGACCAAAGGGTCTATAGGAAAGCTAAAGCTTGGAAATCATGAAGTTAAATCTCTAAGTAAGTTTTAGTTTTCTTAATCATATGTTTCATGCTTTGCTTAAATTATTGGTAAATGATTTTTAGCATGTTAACTATGATGTATTGAATTCATTACCTTCATTCTATCTTTGATTTATGTTGTGATGAATTCTTTACTTTGATTCAATCCAAGTTTGTTTTAAAATACTTTATAAAACATGTTATGTTGAAACCTTTGATTTGTTTTATAAATATGTTTCATTAACTTGTTTGAATCATCTTTTGTTGTTTTCATTCATTTGATCTTTAGTTAAACTTTCATTTTGAAAACAACATTGCATATGCATCACATGTTTAAGATAAATTAATTTCATACAACTTGTGTCATTTTGATTTTCATAAATCATTAACAAGTTTGCATTTTATACATGTGACATGCATTACACTTCAATCAAATCTTTTTATGTGCATTAAACTTTTAAATGCTTTTAGCATATATTGATTGAGCTTAATTTTAAACTTGATTGAAGTCTTCACACACACACATCATGAGCATACATCTTTGCATTTCATAGAGTGTTGTGTGAGTTAGTTTTTCAATTTCATATCCGCCTATTTAGAGGCAATTTATTAGAGCTTAAATTGTAATCTCATAAGAGTGTTTTGTGAAGACACTTTCTTTGAGAGAAATCTTTTATGTATTAAGGTTATTGCTTAGCCTAAGAAAAGCATTGTGTAAAGGTTATTGCTTAGCCTATAAAAGCACATTGTAAGGTTATTGCTTAGCCTAGAAAAGCATAGTTGTAGAGGTTATTGCTTAGCCTTTTGAAAAGCATAATAGTGGAAATCCGGTGGGGTGTGAGGAACACAAGCCGGTAGTGGATGTAGGCATTGAGGCCGAACCACTATAAATCTTGTGTTGTGGTGATTGCTTTTGTGGTGATTATTTTGTTTAGCTTCCGCATTATGTATGTTAATCATCACATGTGACTAGTTAATTGTAAAGAAATTAAAATTGGTCATAATTAGTCATTAAGTGTAGCTCACCCTATTCACCCCCCCTCTAGGGTTAGGATCCCCCGGACTTACAATTGGTATCAGAGCCTCGTGCTCTAATATTAGGATCAAGTGTTTGGAACTCTTGATTAGGTGTAAAAACCTTGAGTCAAAACCCTAGTGTTTGTGCTTACATGAAAATCATAAAAATGGATTCCACTAGTTTAGACTTTGTAGATTCTTCTAGATCCCTTCTTCCATCTATTGGAGATTCAAACATCAAAATTAAAGAATCTCAACTTAAATTGAAAGAAGAAGAAATTAAAGAAAATGAAGATGATATTCAACAAGCTTATGAAGAATTATATGCTATATCCTTGAAGCTTGCCAAGAGTAATAAAAAATTAAGAGAAGAATCTAAAAGACTAAACAAAGAATTAGTCTCTTCTAAAGATGAACTTAGAGAAAAAGAGGAAGCTTTAAATTGTGTAGACTCTAAGTTCATGATCTCTTTGCATAACCTATCTAATATCCAAGATGAACTAAGTGAAATTAAAATAGGTTATGACAATCTCAATAAGGAAAATTCTAAACTAAGAGATCAATTACAAAGGCATGACAAAGACTTTAACAATCTTGAATCTAAGTCAAGTATCTCTAAGGAAAATTTATCTAATGCTCAAATTGAACTAAATAAAATAAAGATAAATTGTGATGAGCTTAAGAAAGAAAATTTAAGTCTAAGAGATACTTTAAAAAGACAAGATGAGAACATTATCCATTTAAGATCCAAGTTGACAATTTCAATGGAAAACTTGTCAAATGCTCAAAGTAATTTAAACACCTTAGAACTTGGATCTAATGTTATCAATGAAGTTAAATTTGAATTAAAACTTGCCCATGAAGAGCTAAACAAATTTAAGGGAATTGAAAATGAACTTACAAAAGTTAAAAATGAAAATTCAACCCTTAAAGAACAAGTCACTCAACTTGAAACCTACAAACAAAAGTATGAGTGCAAATTTACCCATAGTGAAGAAAAATTTGAAAAGTTATTTAAATTGGGTAAATCAAAAGGAGATAGGACGGGTCTTGGATTTGATAGGAATATTTCTCATGACCCTAAATTCACCAACACATTTGTGAAAGGTGAGTCCTCTTTCTCTAGCACTCACACTTCTTTGCCATTGACTAAATGTAATTATTGTGGCATTGAA
Source organism: Litsea cubeba (assembly GCA_012931725.1). Lineage (NCBI taxonomy): Eukaryota > Viridiplantae > Streptophyta > Magnoliopsida > Laurales > Lauraceae > Litsea > Litsea cubeba. The sequence goes on from CM022947.1 coordinate 69,212,125, forward strand.
GGACACTTTAGGTTTGAGTGCAAACTAAGGAGAAGCCATGTGTCTAAACCCAACTTTGAACCCAAAAAGGTAAAGTCAAATTCAATGAAGGGTAAGACACTAAAAACCAAGGAAGACTCCAAGAAGACTAAACAAGTAAAACCTATTAAAAAGGAGTCTCCTAAAATAGATTCTAAAAAGGTTAAACAAGTTAAACCAACTCTAAAAGAATCTATTAACAAAAAGCTTCTCAATCTTCCTCCCATAACACAACAAATGAAAGAACTTTTGAATAAAGTTGCTAAGTTAAATCTAAAATTCAAAAGTCAAATAAATGGAGGAAATAAGAAGAAAAGAAATCAATCCCCTAAAAAGAAAACTCACCAACCTCAAAAGACTAATCACCAACCTATGCCAAATTTAGTTAAATCTAAACACCATGGTGATAAGTCTAAATTAAAAGTTTATCAAGTCAAATCTCCAAAAGTTGGTGGGACTTCTAAACTTGGCCTCAAAGATCAACCCTCCCAAGACCTTAGGTGGATTCCCAAAGTTAGACAAATAGACAAACCTTAGGGCCTTGGACCTCATTGACCAACCTATCCTTTATAGGTAAATCCTTTTGTTGGTCATGCTACATTTGCATTTTGTTCTTTCATAGTTACATTTCATAAAATGCAATGCTTGTTTATGATCAATTGATTTTGTTTTCATGCACCATACTAGTTACATATCATGGTTTTCAAAATCTTTTGATTATAATTTCTCATGTTAGATTTGCTTTTTGCTCTCATATAGTTATATCTTTTGTATTGCATTTCTACATGTTCAATTGATTATGATTTCAAAAGCTTTTATAGCTAGACCTTTCATAATCGATTGATGTTGCAAAATCATTTGTTTGAATGTCTTAGTAAAATTTATTTCGAAAAAAACAAATGATTTAAATAAATTTGGATTTTCCATGAACTTACTAGTTATATCTTTTGGTATGGAAAATATGTTTTTCAATTTGTATGATCATTTATAGTTATATTCTTTAGAATACAAATTGATATTTGATAATGTGCTATCCTCAATTTCATACTCATTGTGTTCATTGTTGGATTTTGTTTATGATTTGAAGATTGCATGAATGGAATTGCTTTAAATCATCATTAGTTATATTTATCAAAGCATGTTCCATGTTCTCATTTCCTTATGCATTTGGTTTTATTATCTTAGAAATGGAAATGAATGTTGTTACAAACAATTTGCATCTTTGCTCATTTAGTTACATTCTTTATGCAAATGTTTATTTGTTCCATGTATGGTTGTGTTCTTTAAATCATTTTTTTTGTAACCATACTAGAACCCAAATCCATCCTTTATGCTTTCTAGTCATTTTTGTGAAATGGATGGTTATGATGTTTGATTCATGTGTATTTGTCATACTTATACATGTTTCAACCTCATAGTAGTGTTTGATCATATGAACCTCTTTGAAATCCATTTCTTGAATTACATAGTTATATCTCTTGAATGATGGATTTCTTAGATGTTGTATTCATATGGTTGACACTTTGGAAATTGCATATTCTTATAAGTCATATATTTTCAAAATGCAATTTCTCATGTTCATCACTATGCTCAATAGTTATATCATTAAAGTGATGAATATTCATTTATGTTGCTTGATGGAATCTTGTGTTTGTCACATGCTTGCTCTCAAACATGTTCCATATTCAATTGGTAATCAAATGATATCATTTTCAATTAGTATAACTTCCAATTGATGTTATATATTTGTGATAAACCTTGTGCACATTGGATTAAACTTGATAGTAATATGTCTTTGTTCCATGTCACATTCCATTAGCTTCATAAATGGTCATGTTTGCCACCTCTCTTGCTTATTTGGTTAAATCTCGTGACCACCATGTTTATGTGTTAATAATCTTGGTTGGTTAATGATTGAGGTAGGCATCATGGTTTGAATTTCATTTCATTCATCTTGCACATGATAGTCATATTTGATGATAGGATGAAATGATTTCAAAAATATTCATAGCATATGATTTTCATAGTTATATTGATTGATGCTATGTTTAGTATATCCCTTGACCTTGCTCTATATTGGTAATTTGATCATATTGAGCTTATTAGTCATTTGGAATCTAATCCTTCACTTGAAGTTAACCCTCAATTGGTTAAACCATCTTCTTGCACCAAATAGTTATATTCTTGTCAAATGTTTGACAAAAGGAGAAGTATGGATTGAGGGGGAGTAAAACTTCATAGGAAGTATTAGTTTTGATCAAATTCACCTTATATTAGCTCTGATACCCTTATAAGCTTATCAACCATGCATGATAACCTGTTATATATTGCATTTTTATTTCCTTTGTTAACAGGTGCTACTAAAAGGTATTTCCCTTGTTTCATGTGTGTAGGTACCCCTCTTCAATTGATACCTTTGCAATTTAATGGCAAAGGGGGAGAAAGTTCTCAAGCTTAATGGCGAAGGGGGAGAAAGAATTAAGGGGGAGAAAGTGTTCAAGCTAACTAAAGGTGGAGAGAATGCACATCTTGCCAAAAGAAGAGTGCATGGTCAAAAGGGAGAAATGAAGAGAAGAAAGCTTGGGAGCTAAAGAAGTTGCTTGGCCAAAGAAAGGAAGATGAAATGAAAGCTTGAAGAATGATCAAGCTCCAAGCATCAAGAAGAATGAAGAATGAAGCTAGAGCCCAAGCTAAATGAAGAAGCATCCAAAGAGATTTCAAGAATTGTCCAGCCAAGGAGGAGCTGAAGACTGTGTGTGAAGTCTTAGTGTTGAGCAAGGTTTGCCAACATATTGAATGTTTGCCATCAAATTGCAAAGGGGGAGATTGTTAGGTTTTTGTTTATTGCAATTTGATGGATGCATCATTCATTTTATTCATCATTTGAATTCACACACATGCATTGATTTAGAAAATCTTGAAATCTTGATTTACACATGCATTGTTTTTAAATCGTGTAAATCATATGTTTCATGCATGTTTTGGTTTTAATGTTGGATGCATTTTATTTGAAAAAGAATTTTTACAAATCAAGCTAGCCAATGTTTTAAAGTTTCAAATTATATTTGGCTTTTTATGTTTCATGATTTTAAAATACTTAGAATGATTTAAAATCATGTTTCCATGCTTGATTTAATGGCCCAAAAGAATCCCCTCAAAAATCACTTTGATACATGAGAAAACATGGGAATTCTGGTCCCGGGTCGACCTGCAGTGTACCAGGTCGACCTGCCCATGGACCAGGTCGACCTGGCACACTGCAGGTCGACCGGGAAGAGAGCCGTTGGCTCTCCAACGGTCATATTTGGGACCGTTTGCATGAGGTCGACCGGGGCCTGTATGGGGTCGACCGAAGACACGTTGATACTCACTTTTTGAGTATAAATATGAGTTCATCCCATGAGAAAAAGTGTGGAACTTTGAGCAACTTTCAAGCCTTCATTGAGGTGTTTGGAGACAAAGAAAAGGGGATGAACCAAGAGAGACCAAAGGGTCTATAGGAAAGCTAAAGCTTGGAAATCATGAAGTTAAATCTCTAAGTAAGTTTTAGTTTTCTTAATCATATGTTTCATGCTTTGCTTAAATTATTGGTAAATGATTTTTAGCATGTTAACTATGATGTATTGAATTCATTACCTTCATTCTATCTTTGATTTATGTTGTGATGAATTCTTTACTTTGATTCAATCCAAGTTTGTTTTAAAATACTTTATAAAACATGTTATGTTGAAACCTTTGATTTGTTTTATAAATATGTTTCATTAACTTGTTTGAATCATCTTTTGTTGTTTTCATTCATTTGATCTTTAGTTAAACTTTCATTTTGAAAACAACATTGCATATGCATCACATGTTTAAGATAAATTAATTTCATACAACTTGTGTCATTTTGATTTTCATAAATCATTAACAAGTTTGCATTTTATACATGTGACATGCATTACACTTCAATCAAATCTTTTTATGTGCATTAAACTTTTAAATGCTTTTAGCATATATTGATTGAGCTTAATTTTAAACTTGATTGAAGTCTTCACACACACACATCATGAGCATACATCTTTGCATTTCATAGAGTGTTGTGTGAGTTAGTTTTTCAATTTCATATCCGCCTATTTAGAGGCAATTTATTAGAGCTTAAATTGTAATCTCATAAGAGTGTTTTGTGAAGACACTTTCTTTGAGAGAAATCTTTTATGTATTAAGGTTATTGCTTAGCCTAAGAAAAGCATTGTGTAAAGGTTATTGCTTAGCCTATAAAAGCACATTGTAAGGTTATTGCTTAGCCTAGAAAAGCATAGTTGTAGAGGTTATTGCTTAGCCTTTTGAAAAGCATAATAGTGGAAATCCGGTGGGGTGTGAGGAACACAAGCCGGTAGTGGATGTAGGCATTGAGGCCGAACCACTATAAATCTTGTGTTGTGGTGATTGCTTTTGTGGTGATTATTTTGTTTAGCTTCCGCATTATGTATGTTAATCATCACATGTGACTAGTTAATTGTAAAGAAATTAAAATTGGTCATAATTAGTCATTAAGTGTAGCTCACCCTATTCACCCCCCCTCTAGGGTTAGGATCCCCCGGACTTACAATTGTTACCAGTGGGCCAGTGCCACCTGTCCTATTGATTTCTCGATCGATTGGGCAGAAAGTGTGCTTTCTTAGTCGGCCGGTTGGTGATTTTGAAGCGATCAATGATGATTTGATACTCTTAAAGATGGACCCGTGATGTTGACAAAGATCGACGGATTTGGTGTCTCAAAAGTTAGAATTTTAGAAAATCACAAGGGCCAAAAATCTCAAAACGCGAAAAGGGACTGAAAAAGGTCTTTCGGAGGAAATCCAGGCAACCATGCACCCAGGGTCGCCGCGACCATAAGCCAAGGTCGCCGGTGACCATGGGGGGTTTCTCCCCTTTTGGTTGCCGATCTTCAGCCGTTTTTCTGGTTTTTCCGATTCTTTTTCTTCGGTATTTTTCCTGACATTTTTGTACATATTTTGGCTAGATTTCCCTGTTGAAAACTTAACGAGAAGTCTTGCACAGCAGAGTGCAAAGTTTCTAATTTTTCGGGAATGCCGAAGACTTTGTCGCGCAGATTTTCCGATTTGCCGTCAGAAGCCAAAACTGGGCCAAACGATGTCGGAATGACCTGAAATTTGAGGTGAAGCCTCCTGAGTAATAATTAAGACTAGCCATAGGCTTTTGCTTAAGTTTTGAAGCCGTGTGGAGTCCTGTCACCAGTAGACTTGATTCTGTTGCTAGGAAGATGTCGCGCTTTGATGTACGGTCAACCGATGTTCGATTAACTGAGATTTGTCAAGGAGCCTATTGGAGTCATTTTGAGATGATCCATTAGCTCTGATTTGGAAACCATGGTCCTGGGGAGTTTCACTACCTGGAGATTTGATTTGGCTTCTGAGAGTCAAAGTCTGGTCAAATGTTGTCGAAATGACCTGAAACTTGACATGTAGCCCTTTGGAACCTTTTTGAAGTCACCCATGTGTTCTGTTTGATAAGTAGTGATGGCGTCGATAGTTCTCACCGCCGAGAGGCTTGATTTTGCTGGTGGAGGGCTGATGCAGGGTCAAACGTTGTCGGTTTGACCTAAAACCTGGCGTGGAGCCTTTTGGAGGTATTTTGAGACCATCCACAGGATCTGATCGAAGATTTGATGTCTTCAACACTGTCACCGTTGAGAGCTCCTGTTCAGCTGCTAGAAGAGTGAAGTTAGGCCAAATAATGTAGAAATGGCGTGAAACTTCATGTATATTGTCACGTCCCCCAAACCAGATTATAGAATAAACCGAATTCAGAGAGTGAATTTTAGAACTAATTAAAATTTTGTCTTTTAGGCCCACGGATCGTAAGTCCGCTGTGAGGATAATATATTTCAAGCCTCCTGTAATACAATAATTGTTGAGTTCATACTACTCTAGGCATATGGAATATCATCAGTGAATAATACTTCCCATTACATATTAAAGTTGCAAGAATGAATAAACAAAACTAACCAAGGAGTTGATTTATTACAATGGCCAACCTAATAAACAAGGCCATTAAAATAAAACCAAGTCAATGAAGTAAGGTCCAACGAGAGATAATAAATGAAAGAATATAATCTAGTGGAATCTCATGTTAATTTCTCTCATGCCGGGATATGATGACGTTATTCTACATGACGTTATTCTACGTCATCGGCATGCCACTCTCGTTCCTCCTCTGCTGGTTGGAGATCCTCTAGGATCTCTTCACCGGCCTGCTCCTTATAGCAGTAGTAACCACCTGAGGTGTCTACACACCAAGGAATAGAGTCAACGACATGTTGAGCAATAGATAAGCAAAGCATAATAAACATGACATGCATCAAATATAGAGTAATGACAAGTATAATAATCATGTGAATACAAGGATCGAAGCTAGGCATAAAGCAAGAGTAATATATAGAAACAATAATGGAAATCCTAGCATTCATCTAACCATAACCAGCATCCATGCAATGCAATACAAGTATTAAGAGAGAGACTCCGAGGATGTCCAAGCCACCTCCCGGGGTACCAGTAACAATCCAAACAAGACTACTGATACCAAAGTCCGGCTCCAGTGGGATCCTAGCTCCTGGTCCTAGGAATAGCAGCACGGTCCAAGCCCGTTCCCAGCTATTCAACGCCATGGAGGCCGTCCAACACTGACTGCCCACCCCGACGACCGAGTAACCGGCCCGTCAATAAAACCCCAAACTGCAAATGGCCATGATATGCGAATAGTAACGTAGTGGTGTTGACACACGAAAAATAAGACAAGCAAGTCTGACTAGCTCTATGCACAAGACATGATTATAGGAATTATCTCATTCAAGACAATACGGGACAAGTAAATCACATGATAATCCCTTTAATTGTTAGCCAGTTACGTTTATCAATACATGACACATGTTTCTAAGGTACACTCTAAGTCAGGTCCAAGCCCTAAATCCTACAAGGATTCATGTTTCATATTTGGTTAAGTGTTTTATGCCAAGAGAGTGTACAAGGAATAGTAACAATGGATACAAGTCACAAGTTAAGGAGATATAACAATCCAATCCTAGCAAGTGGTGCCATCCATGTATTCCACAAGTCCTAATAGAGTACATATGGAATTTGGATCGACGATGCTCTTAGGAAATCCCTTGGTATACAATCATGTTAAGTATCGGTCAATTCAGTTCCATACGCATTCAGTTAGACCATGAGTAATACACGAATACCTAGACAACCCATCGAATTCACACCAAGCCATGTGTTTCGACTTCAATCCCATTTAATGGTCATGTGATAGTAGGTTAGTGGTTTCCAGCATCTAAAGTCCCAAAACCTAGGTTAACAATCTCAGTCTAGAAGAAACATAACAAGAGGTAATTTCGGCTGACCTTCGGTTAGCCATCGGTTAACCGAACTCATCAGTTCGGTCGACCGAATATGGAGTTCGGCTGACCGACCTCTGGCAGGAGTTAAAAACATGCTCTCTGGAATTTGAACTGAGAGGAGTTCGGCTGACCGAACCTGACCGAACTTCAGCCGTACCATCCAACAATTTCCCCAAATCCTTCCGCCTCACTCGGTTAGCTATCGGTTCACGTTCGGCTAACCGAACTCTAAAGTTCGGCTAACCGAGACCTGACAGAGCTTCATCAGTAGCTAAAATGGCTTTCTAGAATTAGAACCAAAGGTGGGTTCGGCTGACGGAAACCTGAGTTCGGCTAACCGAACCTTGAAAGACACCTGACCGACGTCACGCGATCAGTACAGAATAATTTCTATTTCATGTCATTTCTGAGGTTCTTCCATCCCCAATTCATTTCCTCCACTTCCACTCCAAAGGCTATAACCTGCATAAAATTGAGCCTCCTGCTCTCCCAACATTCTATTCCATCCACATTCCAACCATTGAATCAAATTAACAAAAAGGAATACCAATTTAAAATTAACAAATCCAAATCCCCAAATCAAAACCTAGCATATTAATTCCCAAATCAGAACAGGCTTGGAATTAAGGTGTTCTAACAAGAAAGCATAGACAATCAATAAGAAAGATATACACATGCTTAATTATAACAATGCAAATCTACTTGCCTCAATGTTAGAAGAAGATATAATTGGGTAAAACTCGAGGAGAAGCTTTCTACTACAAAATCCACGATCTAACCCGATAAAACGCAAAGGAGAAGAAGGGAAGGAAAAAGATCAAGATCAAACCTAATCTAAGCAAAGAGAAGATGATTGGAATTATGAAGTTGTGAGAAATCTTACCAAATTGGAACCGGAAGAAAGAGGAGATCGAGAGGATGAAAATTAGCGGTTCGGATCTTCGAGAATGATCTTCTGGGCTAGAGTTTTAGGCTTGAGAAAGGAAGAGGAAGAAATGGGGGCTGTTGTTGCTTTCGTTGCAGAGAACGAATGAAAAGGATTAGGGCTAATCCTTGTTTAAGAAGAAGATAAAGGGAAAAAGACTAAATTACCCTTAAGTAGGTCCGGTGAAAGAATGGACCACTTGAAGGGTCGGATCGTGACGAGCCAAGAGACAAAAGTGATCCTTGCGACGAAACCTTTCCAACGAACCCAAAAATCACGGCGTTTGGAATATTTCAGAAAAACACTCAATTTTTCCTAAATTGCAAACCACCCCTTGCTATGATCAAACGAACTTAGAATCGCACGAAACTTCGCAGATACTATTTTAATGCTAAAAGGAACTTGCTCATGATTTAAACTCACTTAAATATCTAAAATACAATTAAATAGAATAATTACTACATAAACGGGTCAACGGGCCTGCTATTGGGCCCAACTTACCCAGTAAGTTGGCGGACCTTACATTTACTCTTCTTTTGGCTAATTTGAAGGATCTTGTATTTTTTGTTTGATTCTGACAAGATTTAATTTTTGAAGTAGCATTGTTTGTTTGTGGTAGGGTGCGGTTTTTTGTAGCTTCTTGATGTTGAAGAGGCAAATTGACATTTTTGGTGTCAACAAATGCCCCCTTGAGGTATAGCGATGAGTTACTTAACTTTTGTAGTCGATGTTCCACGAAGAGAACTTTGAAGGAGAGTTTCTGACTTGACCAAGAGTCTTTGAGCAATCTTTCTTTTGGTAGAGTGGCCTTTTGAGTTTCTAGGAAATTTTATGGTAGTGGAAGGGATCACGTACCATCTCATGGCAAAGTTTTGAAAATGACATGAGAGATTTGGGTTTGGGTTTCTGGATTTTCTTTTTGACCTTGTGACCTAACAAGCTGTATGTGGCAGGTTAGGGGGTCGGGTTTGGTTTTTTAGTTTTGATCTTGTGACCCAACAAGCTGTATGTGGCAGGTTGGGGGGTCAGGATTTGGTTTTGACTTGTGACCTAACAAGTTGTATGCGGCAGGTTAGGGGTCAGGATTTGGTTTTTGTCAGACCCCGACCTAGGTTTGGAATATTTAATTATATTTTAATCGTGATTAGTTGATTAGTGGGGTTAGTGGTCGATTAGCTTATTTTCTTAAGCTAGATTAGAATGTTGGAATAGCTTTGGGAAGTTTTGAGAGTCGTTGACTTAGGCTTGACGCGGGCCGGGGCGCCCGTGTGTTGTGTATGAATCTTTGGGGTTTAACTTTGATTTTTGTAAAATCCTAATTTTTATTTATTTTGGCTCATTTCATTTAGATTATAACTTTCATGTTTTGACCATCTTGATTTAATGATCAAAAATTACGTTTTTCGAGAAAAAAGGGCAAAACCGACCTTTCACACAAAATCTGTACATAAAATTTCGAAAATTTCAGAAATTGACAAAAATATACTTTTTGGAGAATAGAAATTTCGTTGATCGTTTTTGTCTTCTTCATCGTTTCCATTCGGAGCCTGCAAATACCCTTTTTAGCCTTATGAAGATTGGGACCCACAAACCCATCTTATAAGAGAGAGAGTTCTCTTCTTCCCTTCATTCTTTCTTTTCCTGCAACGGTTTGGAGCCAAGGGCTTTTCCTCTCTTCCAGCACTTTCTCTCTCCTCTAGAACGCCCATCTCTTGGAGATTTCTTAAAGGATTGTTCTCCTAGGCTTCTTCCTCCCTCTCCAAGCTTTCCAAAGAACCTCTTCCCGAAGGATTTGAGCTAGGGCAAGGTTCTCTTCCAAGCCTCTTTTCGTCGTTTCAGCTCTTCAAGGTTAGCAATGGCTTTTCAATCTTGAAATCTTGGTTTTCTTCTTCATTTAGAATATTTTCATCACACATGTAAGAGTTTTCCCTTGAGATTTGCAAAAGGTTGATTTTAGGGTTCTTCTTGGGAAACTTTTGGGGGTTTTTGTAGATTGGGAGCTTGAGGCCCTAGAGAGTTGTTTGAAGAGTGTCTTAGCTCTCATCTTGGCTTGAGGCAAGTGGATTCTACAATTAATATGATGATTCTATTCATTAAGTTTCATTTCATGGTGTTTCATTTCTATGTTCTAATCTCTTCATGATTCATATATTTGTTTTGGATAAATGGAGTAATGTTTAGGTGTGATTTCATTTGTGTTATTGTTTTACAATGAATTGGAAGTTTGTCTTCAATTTAGTCATCTTGAAATTTAGCCTTCTTTGTGTTAAATTCTTGTGTTCAAAGAATGGAGGAAATCTTTGATTTAAAAGTGTTGTATTTGGTTAATTAGAATGATTAATGGATGATGGTTTGATGAGTTGAGGAGGTCAAGAAAGGTCCCAAATAACTGTGAGAATGTGTATGGAAGAAGGGAAAGAAAAAGGAATGAAAAAGATTGCAAAAAGAGGGAAAATGACCCAGCTGAGCCGGACTGGACAGAGCCCAGTCCGCTCGAGCGACCTAGTGGGCCGCTCGAGCGGACCAGGTTATGCCTGGCCCTCACTCGAGCGACCCAGGTTCTGTCTGGGCTTCACTCGAGCGGACCTTGGGTCGCTCGAGCGAGCCCAGTCCAGCCAGGGGGCCTGTTTCAGGGTCTGGTTTTGGGTCCATTTCAAGAACTATTTGGGCCTGATTCAAGAACCATTTTGGGCTTGGTTAAAGGTTTGTTTTGGGCTTGGTTTAGGGCCTGATTTGGGCCAGTTTCAAGGAGATATTTAAATCAGTTTTAAGGGGGATTATTGGACTGTTTTCCAGGTTCATTTCAAGCCCATGCTCAAGTCCAATTCAGTCCAATCACCCGTCTATATATATTGAAGCCCATTCGGCTCTTTTAATTTCATGAGACCATTATGTAAATTCGTTCAAACTATGAACAAAATCGTTTGGGAAACCTTCCAAGTCTCAATGTACACTTCATCCCTTTTTATTGTTAAGGATCTTCTGTGGCACCAAATTACTATTAATTGATGACAATAGGGGGTCAAATGTATATCGAGACGACCCGTATTAGACTGTTGAATTATCATACACTAAGTTCATTCCATGTTAAAAGGTTTTGTTCGGATTCATTCATAAACCAATTTGAATGCTTTGGGCTGGTTTACCACAATTATGGGCATTGATAAGACTACTCATCTATTTTGCTCGGATTCGTCAATATGTGAGATATGTATTCGTTCGGAGTAATTTTCTTATCGATTTTGGGAAATGTATCTTTATGAACGGATTTATATTACTTTGAGGTTTCGAACTTTTACTCTAATGGCACCACTAAGCTTAGGTCACCTTGTCGGGCTGATCACCCGGCTTGGGATCTTTAAATTACTATCAGCTGCAGCTTGGATTCTGTCTGTACCGACCATGGTAACGGTTTTGTATCCGGTCCCACGTGTAGTGGCTACGGTTATGTTTGATAATGACTTTGTTCGTTCCGGTCCACGATTAGTGGCTACGGTTTTTGTCACACCCCGAAACCGGGCCCTGCAGTGGACCGATCCCGGAGTGCGAAATTTTGGGATAATTTGAAACTTTTTGTTATAGTTCCCAAGATCCGCGTGAATGAGGATAATCAGATTCCATCACGATCAGAGTATATTTTCGCGGAAGCTAAACATGGTGTTACGACTCGGAATCCGTGGCCATCGGGTTCCGTGTCGCACTCAACCAACATCACAAAGCCATCAAATAGGCAGACTGGCATAAATCATAATCCAAAGAACACTGAGCTGGTAGTAACAAATCTATTATTTCCCACATATTCAAATTACAATTAACAAGTGTCTCAATTACAAACCCAATAAAAAGGCTAATAAAGCCATACAACAATATATCCAACTAATAGAAATACTACCCTCAAAGATTTGATACGAACTCCGGTGCCAAACTTGACATCTAGATGATATCAATGGGCAGCCTCTCACGTCAGACCGGCGGTCCCACCGCCTCCTCTGATCAAACACCTAAAACCAGAAAGAGAAGAAACTGGCACCAAACAAAAAGGGTCAGACACGACGGTCTGGCAAGCAAATACACAAATAATATGAAAGCAAGGCACACTCGTAAAACCTGATGAAATCATCGTAAAATCGAATAATTAGGCTAAACAATAATGACAATAAAGCATGCTAAAACGATCGAAAGACCGAACATAAATATCAAAACAAGTAAAAGAACAACATCAGATGTACGAATATCTCGAAAAGATAAAAGCCTGCATAAAACATTTAATCGTCGGAAATACATTTCAAATCCTGAATAATAGCGACAATATGATAAATGATCGATATCGTAAACATTAACCAAATCAAAACATAAAGAGTATAACCCACAAGAATCATAAAACAAAGTAATATGCAGATAAAACCTTGGCGACCACAAATAGCTAAATCCTCCTATTACCGAAGTAATAAGAGCAGACAAGAACTAGCCACTGAACGTGGTACTAGAAATAGGATCAGAACCGTAGCCATACAAATGGGACCGGCAGATCAGAAATCAGAACCGTAGCCATACAAATGGGACAGGCAGATAAAACCGTTGCCATGGTCGGTACAGACAGAATCCAAGCTGCAGCTGGCGAACAAATTAAAGATCCCAAGCCGGGTGATCAGCCCGACAAGGTGACCTAAGCCTAGTGGTGCCTTTAGTTTTCAAAACTCAAACCGATACGAATCAAACCATAATACTAATCCCTTTGGCTCAGGGGCTCACACTACATAGCTCTGGCCCCGTCTTGCCTCGAGGTTTTATTTTCGAAATCATAGCCTCTTTGGCTCATGGGCTCGCACTACAAAGCTCTGGCCCAGTCTTGCCTCGAGGTTTTTATTCCCAAAATACTAGTCTTATCAAAATAGTAATCTCATCGAAGAAATCCCGAATGTGACGAACATACTCCAATCTCTTTTCAAATCGAATCGGAGAAAACATACGAATATCCATGGTAAACCGTTCAAATACACATCAAAGTGATTTGTATAAAATCATACGATCAACCCTTTCGAACATGGGAAAACACATGATTTTATAACAAATCACCGATGCTATTTGAATTAGTTTACCCATGAATGTAAATACAAATACAAATACATATTCTGACTTGAAATGGAATGGATAGTGGAGAATGACTTAATGCCTTGCCAAGGAACCATCTCAATGCACATTTAACCTTTAAACATTGATTAATAAAAAGCGCGTTTGATGCCAATGAAAATCCATAATATTTAAATAATAAAGTGCGCATTGAGACTCGAACGATTCCCGGGTAATTTCACATACAGTCATTCTCACATCATTCCCATTTCACAAATTTCCAAGTATCAAAAGTAATGTCAAAACTCTTAAAAACAGGCCCATAGCTGGCCTTAAACCGAGCCCAAACAGTCTACTCATTTAACCCAAAACAACCCTTTAAACATGGCTCAAAACAATCCTTAAAACAGTCCAAAACTATTCCTTGAATGGCCCACAAAACAATTCTTAAAATCAGCCCAAAACTAATCTTTGAATGGCCTACAAAACAGGTCTTAAAAACAGCCCAAAACAAATCTTTGAATGGCCCACAAAACAAACTTTAAAAACAGCCCAAGACTAACCTGAACAGGCCAACAAAACAAATTTTTAACACAGTCCAAAATTAACCTGAACAGGCCCACAAAATAGTTTTTTAAACACAGCCCAAAATTAACCTGAACAGGCCCACAAAACAATTTTTAAAACAGCCCAATGTCAGGCCCTGAAATGGCCCAATATCAGGTCTTATAATGGCTCAAAAACTGACTTGAATCAGGGCCAAGGAAGCCCTGAAATCAGGCCCACAATAATCTCCAAACTCGGGCCCGAGCCAGACCCCAGGCTGAGCTGGGCCTCGCTCGAGCGAACCCAGGTCCGCTCGAGCGGAGCCCAGAAAGTGTCTGGGTCGCTCGAGCGGACTGGGCCTGCCCAGTCCAGCCCGGCAGTGCACATTCCCATTTCTTTGCATTTTTTTCTTCCTTCTTTTTGATTCTTTTGATTCTTTTTCTTCAATGCTAATTTCCAAGAATTGTTGGGCCCTTCCTTGTCCTTCCAAACTCATCAAATCACCATTCCATATCAACCCAATTAACCAAACAATCACCTTTTTAAAACAAAGTTTCTCCCCATTTCTTTGAACCCAACTCTTAACACAAGGAAATCAAATTTTCTACATGACCAAGATGAAAACAACTTCCAATACATTGTAAGACCATACATAAATGGAAATCCACACAACATTGGTTCATTTAATCAAAGTAAAACCATAAGTCAAAGGGATTAAATCATAAGAAGGAGAAGCCATGAAATGAAACCAAATAAGATACATCATCATATTAGTTGTAAAATTCACTTGCCTTAGTCAAGAGAAGGTGCAAAACACTCCATGAAGGTCCTCTTATGGCCTCAAGCTCCAAAATTACAAAACCCCCAAAATAGCTCAAAAGAAACCCTAGAAATCCAATCCATTGTAAATCTCCATGAAAACCCATTGCATATGGGATTAAAACACTCGAAATGGAGAGGAAAACAAGAATCTCAAGAAAAGAAAACCATTGCTAACCTTGAGAATCCAAACAAAGAAGAAGAGCTTAGATGAGAGCCTTGTTCTATCCCGAAAATCTTGAAAATGGGGTCTTTGGGAAGCAAAGAGGGAGGAGAAGAGCCCTAGGAGATCAATCCTCCACAAAATCTTCATGAGATAGGTGATTCAGAAGAGAGAGAAAGAGTGGAGGGAAGAGAAGGAAAAACCCTCCCCACTCTTGCTGGAAACGAAATGAAGGAGAAGAAGAGGGGTTCCCTTCTTATAAGATGGGTCTTGTGGGCCCCAATCTTCACAAGGCTGAAACTCACATTTGCGTGCCCCGAACGAAAACGACGAAGAAGACAAAAACGATCAGCGAAATATCTAGTTCCCAAAAAGTATACTTTCCCCAATTTCTGAAATTTTCGAAATTCATGGACAGATTTAGTGTGAAAGGTCAATTTTGCCCTTTTTCCTCGAAAAATGTGATTTTTGAGTATCAAATCAAAATGATCAAAACATGAAAGTTGTTAAACTTCATCAAATGAGTCAAAATACGTCAAATCCAGAATTTTTAGAAATGAAAAGTAATTTCTCATAAAAATACAAATCATATGGACCGGGTCAAACCAAAGTCAACGGTCTACAAAATCTCAAAGACTAAGGAAAAATCTAGTCAAACTCAAAAACAAGATCAAACTAAATCAAATTTCACTTATCAAGCTAAACCACGATTAAAACAATGCTAAACAAAAGAACTGGGGTCGGGATCTTACATCCTCCCCCCCCTTAGAACCCATTTGGTCCTCCAAATGGCTTAAACCAAATCAAAATCAAAAACCCAAAAGACAAACGAAAACACTGACACCCTATGCTAGACCTCGGCAACTGAGAGACTCTCTGATCAAACCCGACGTTGAGATGCACGGTCCACCATATTCTGACTCGGTTGAAGGCTTCACACTGTTCCACACATCTGCTCAAAATCATACTTCTCTGACCAAGCTAGTGTTCAACAATTCTTCTAATCATCCCTGGTGTCATCTGTCGTTCCTGCACTGGATCATTTCTTTTACTTACCTCGTCAAACACTGTCGGTCTAAAGAAACTGCAAGTTCTGCCTCTTTCTATTACTTGGAACTCTGTGCCTTAAGTCCTTCAAAGTTGTACACGGTGCTCCCGATGCTTGCATGAAGGTGTGATCGTAGACATGCCTTTACCGAAAAATCTTCATCCCGAAAAAAATTATGGAATTCCATATGTTTGCTCTAACTATGGTCCTCGAATGCATCATCAGCTTCTGGCCTCCAAGAATATCGTCAATCCTCCTTCGTTATGAAATCACAATCTCCAAATTCTAATCTTTCTGTGATGTACTCTGAATTCTTGCCCACATCTGATTCTATCTACTTGCTGCTCTTGATCTCTTACCTGATACGGTGTTATCAACAAAATAGATCTGCCTAGCTGGCATCAATCCCTGAAGAACGGAAACTTTCAATTCAAGTCTTGAATGATGGTGATTCTTTCATAGATCCGGAAATCCATCATCCCTTCACTTCATACACCTCCAAACTCCAACCAAAAGCTATTACAACTCATTCCATATGATGCAAAACAAATCTTAAAATTTTAAACATAATGACCAAAATAATTACTTGGCTAAATTTCATCATTTTAAAACATAGTAAAAACCGAACCTCTAAATTGTCAAATAAAGTTTAATAAGTAAAGTTTATCAAAGTTTGAATATGAAACAACATTTTTCGTTTTGAAATTCATATTTTCATAACCCAGCAAATCATTGAAATACTCAACAATCTCAAATTAGGGTTTCAAAGATAAATCAAATTCATGTAGTATGACCATACATTAAATTTTGTTGAGAATCCATTTCCAGCCAAACACATACAAAATTTTGAAATCATCAAGGTTTTGAAATGTAGATGTCAACATTTAAAAAAAAATAAAACAAGAGCAAAATTTCAAGATCATTGTGTAACAATGTCTTAAGAAGATTAAATAAAAATTCGAAACACAAATCCTTACGAAAACAAAATCATGTAACTCCTGAAAAGAGTATAATAATATAGTTTATTTCAAAATAAGCCTTAAAGAAGAAACATAAATCCATTGTTTAAACTCTATAAAGATAGATCATAGACATTAAGGAAAACATAACAAAGATGAAAACATCACGAAAATTATTCTCACCAAGAAAAGAGACATCGAAACCACTGAGGTATTCCCTTGCATCTGCATGTCGTCCAATCCAATATCTTGTAAGTCGGTAAAGTCCACTACGTTCCTTTGCCACCGAAAATTGTCTTGACTACAACTAACCACCCACTTGGTATCCCTGCTGAATGAACTTCACCGACTAAGCTGCAAGTCACGGGAATTCTCAACCAAAACTATGACAAGGCTCATCGAATCCGGGGAATCCCTGAGTTTCTTGTACTAACTTCTAATCTTACCAACTAAGATCACTTCTCCCTTCATAAAATCAATAGTTGATATGGCTTTTTGCAGTCCTTCATCTTGGAAAGATGGTCTGAGTTCCCCCAAAATTCCACATTTACTTACCTTGGTACGCTGCATGACGATCCTTGATTAGCTGAAAGGGGATCTTCAAAAGCTGCTCAAGTTCTACCTTGACTGGCAAATGCACACGTCTTCTCTCATTAACCACATTAGTGATGCTGAAAGGCTAAAAGTCTGATGCTGTTCTCCGAAAACAACATACTAAATCCACGAGGTTCTCAGTCTCCGACACAAGCATAGACAAAAGACACCGAACAAGAGTATGGAGACTTTAAATTCTCCACCACTAAGGAGGAAATTTGGTCATTCAAATCTCCTAACAACAAGAACTAGAAGAAAAGACAAGCAAAGTCTCCCGAACTGAAAGAAAAGCCGACTCAAATCCAAAGAAACAAAGACACGAGAAAACAAATCGACACAATCTAACGAATCCTCACCACACGTCTTAATGTCTCTAGAGTATTTTATTTCCTAGAAACTAACCAGCTCTGATACCAAACCTGTCACACCCCGAAACCGGGCCCTGCAGTGGACCGATCCCGGAGTGCGAAATTTTGGGATAAATTGAAACTTTTTGTTATAGTTCCCAAGATCCGCGTGAATGAGGATAATCAGATTCCATCACGATCAGAGTATATTTTCGCGGAAGCTAAACATGGTGTTACGACTCGGAATCCATGGCCATCGGGTTCCGTGTCGCACTCAACCAACATCACAAAGCCATCAAATAGGCAGACTGGCATAAATCATAATCCAAAGAACACTGAGCTGGTAGTAACAAATCTATTATTTCCCACATATTCAAATTACAATTAACAAGTGTCTTAATTACAAACCCAATTAAAAGGCTAATAAAGCCATACAACAATATATCCAACTAACAGAAATACTACCCTCAAAGATTTGATACGAACTCCGGTGCCAAACTTGACATCTAGATGATATCAATGGGCAGCCTCTCACGTCAGACCGGCGGTCCCACCGCCTCCTCTGATCAAACACCTAAAACCAGAAAGAGAAGAAACTGGCACCAAACAAAAAGGGTCAGACACGACGGTCTGGCAAGCAAATACACAAATAATATGAAAGCAAAGCACACTCGTAAAACCTGATGAAATCATCGTAAAATCGAATAATTAGGCTAAACAATAATGACAATAAAGCATGCTAAAACGATCGAAAGACCGAACATAAATATCAAAACAAGTAAAAGAACAACATCAGATGTACGAATATCTCGAAAAGATAAAAGCCTGCATAAAACATTTAATCGTCGGAAATACATTTCAAATCCTGAATAATAGCGACAATATGATAAATGATCGATATCGTAAACATTAACCAAATCAAAACATAAAGAGTATAACCCACAAGAATCATAAAACAAAGTAATATGCAGATAAAACCTTGGCGACCACAAATAGCTAAATCCTCCTATTACCGAAGTAATAAGAGCAGACAGAACGTAGCCACTGAACGTGGTACTAGAAATAGGATCAGAACCGTAGCCATACAAATGGGACCGGCAGATCAGAAATCAGAACCGTAGCCATACAAATGGGACCGGCAGATAAAAACCGTTGCCATGGTCGGTACAGACAGAATCCAAGCTGCAGCTGGCGAACAAATTAAAGATCCCAAGCCGGGTGATCAGCCCGACAAGGTGACCTAAGCCTAGTGGTGCCTTTAGTTTTCAAAACTCAAACCGATACGAATCAAACCATAATACTAATCCCTTTGGCTCAGGGGCTCACACTACATAGCTCTGGCCCCGTCTTGCCTCGAGGTTTTATTTTCGAAATCATAGCCTCTTTGGCTCATGGGTTCGCACTACAAAGCTCTGGCCCAGTCTTGCCTCGAGGTTTTTATTCCCAAAATACTAGTCTTATCAAAATAGTAATCTCATCGAAGAAATCCCGAATGTGACGAACATACTCCAATCTCTTTTCAAATCGAATCGGAGAAAACATACGAATATCCATGGTAAACCGTTCAAATACACATCAAAGTGATTTGTATAAAATCATACGATCAACCCTTTCGAACATGGGAAAACACATGATTTTATAACAAATCACCGATGCTATTTAAATTAGTTTACCCATGAATGTAAATACAAATACAAATACATGTTCTGACTTGAAATGGAATGGATAGTGGAGAATGACTTAATGCCTTGCCAAGGAACCATCTCAATGCACATTTAACCTTTAAACATTGATTAATAAAAAGTGCGTTTGATGCCAATGAAAATCCATAATATTTAAATGATAAAGTGCGCATTGAGACTCGAACGATTCCCGGGTAATTTCACATACACTCATTCTCACATCATTCCCATTTCACAAATTTCCAAGTATCAAAAGTAATGTCAAAACTCTTAAAAACAGGCCCATAGCTGGCCTTAAACCGAGCCCAAACAGTCTACTCATTTAACCCAAAACAGCCCTTTAAACATGGCTCAAAACAATCCTTAAAACAGTCCAAAACTATTCCTTGAATGGCCCACAAAACAATTCTTAAAATCAGCCCAAAACTAATCTTTGAATGGCCTACAAAACAGGTCTTAAAAACAGCCCAAAACAAATCTTTGAATGGCCCACAAAACAAACTTTAAAAACAGCCCAAGACTAACCTGAACCAGGCCCACAAAACAGATTTTAAACATAGTCCAAAATTAACCTGAACAGGCCCACAAAACAATTTTTTAACACAGTCCAAAATTAACCTGAACAGGCCCACAAAACAATTTTTAAAACAGCCCAATGTCAGGCCCTGAAATGTCCCAATATCAGGTCTTATAATGGCTCAAAAACTGACTTGAATCAGGCCCAAGGAAGCCCTGAAATCAGGCCCACAATAATCTCCAAACTCGGGCCCGAGCCAGACCCCAGGCTGAGCTGGGCCTCGCTCGAGCGAACCCAGGTACGCTCGAGCGGAGCCCAGACAGTGTCTGGTCCGCTCGAGCGGCCCAGTGGGTCGCTCGAGCGGACTGGGCCTGCCCAGTCCAGCCCGGCAGTGCACATTCCCATTTCTTTGCATTTTTTTTCTTCCTTCTTTTTGATTCTTTTGATTCTTTTTCTTCAATGCTAATTTCCAAGAATTGTTGGGCCCTTCCTTGTCCTTCCAAACTCATCAAATCACCATTCCATATCAACCCAATTAACCAAACAATCACCTTTTTAAAACAAAGTTTCTCCCCATTTCTTTGAACCCAACTCTTAACACAAGGAAATCAAATTTTCTACATGACCAAGATGAAAGCAACTTCCAATACATTGTAAGACCATACATAAATGGAAATCCACACAACATTGGTTCATCTAATCAAAGTAAAACCATAAGTCAAAGGGATTAAATCATAAGAAGGAGAAGCCATGAAATGAAACCAAATAAGATACATCATCATATTAGTTGTAAAATTCACTTGCCTTAGTCAAGAGAAGGTGCAAAACACTCCATGAAGGTCCTCTTATGGCCTCAAGCTCCAAAATTACAAAACCCCCAAAATAGCTCAAAAGAAACCCTAGAAATCCAATCCATTGTAAATCTCCATGAAAACCCATTGCATATGGGATTAAAACACTCGAAATGGAGAGGAAAACAAGAATCTCAAGAAAAGAAAACCATTGCTAACCTTGAGAAATCCAAACAAAGAAGAAGAGCTTAGATGAGAGCCTTGTTCTATCCCGAAAATCTTGAAAATGGGGTCTTTGGGAAGCAAAGAGGGAGGAGAAGAGCCCTAGGAGATCAATCCTCCACAAAATCTTCATGAGATAGGTGATTCAGAAGAGAGAGAAAGAGTGGAGGGAAGAGAAGGAAAAACCCTCCCCACTCTTGCTGGAAACGAAATGAAGGAGAAGAAGAGGGGTTCCCTTCTTATAAGATGGGTCTTGTGGGCCCCAATCTTCACAAGGCTGAAACTCACATTTGCGTGCCCCGAACGAAAACGACGAAGAAGACAAAAACGATTAGCGAAATATCTAGTTTCCAAAAAGTATACTTTCCCCAATTTCTGAAATTTTCGAAATTCATGGACAGATTTAGTGTGAAAAGTCAATTTTGCCCTTTTCCTTCAAAAAACGTGATTTCTGAGTATCAAATCAAAATGGTCAAAACATGAAAGTCGTTAAACTTCATCAAATGAGTCAAAATACGTCAAATCCAGAATTTTTAGAAATGAAAAGTAATTTCTCATAAAAATACAAATCATATGGACCGGGTCAAACCAAAGTCAACGGTCTACAAAATCTCAAAGACTAAGGAAAAATCTAGTCAAACTCAAAAACAAGATCAAACTAAATCAAATCTCACTGAACAAGCTAAACCACGATTAAAACAATGCTAAACAAAAGAACTGGGGTCAGGATCTTACAGTTTTTGTCTGCTCCCGTTACTTCGGTAATAGGAGAATTTAGCTATACGTGGTTTTCCATTGTTTTATACGTCTGATGTTTTTTCGTATGGTTCTTGTTTATCTCAACTTCTTATAGCCTTGGAAATCGTTAATATTTAAGATGTCGATCTTTTATCTTATCATTTTTGTTATTTAGGATTTTAATCGTAGTTCTTATTTATTTAATGTTTTACTCTTTCTATCATCCTATTATTTGTTATATTTGCTTGCCAGACCGTCGTGTCTGACCCTTTTTGCTTGGTGCCAGATGTTGAGCCCCTCGCCGTTGAGGCGCACTTTGAGGCGGACCCAGTAGATCTTGTGGAACGCGAGTGGCAGCCTGATGATGTCGCTTAGACGTCGGGTTGATTTCAGAGCTTCGATCACCTTTATGGATAGATTCTATTTTGGGATTTTGTTGTAGCCATTGTTGCCTTATTTTTGGGAAATTGTAATTATTGGCTAACTTGATTTTGTTTTAACTTGAAACTAACATTGGGGCCTATCTATGGAATGTTTCTCTTTATGATACTAGTCTTGAGTGTTCACATCTTATACATATGTTATGGACTTTTATGTTTGCTACAATGCTTCCGCGTAATTTATTCGTGTGAATGTGATTCTTAATAATCACTGTTGGATCGAATTTCGAGGATCCTTACCGCGGAAACCTGTGGGAAACTAGCTTGTGCGGGCAGAATTTTTCGGCCCGTCGCGCCACGACCCCGGATTTATGTCTTGTTTAACGGGTCCTTGGTTCGGGGGCGTGACAGGCTTGGTATCAGAGCGAGAAATATTTGAGGCAATTAAAATTGGATTAGAAACATAAGGACGTGGCAAGGATTCGTTAGAATTACCGTTAGCTAGTGTCGATTGGGTTTGGGAACACCTTATTTATTATATTTTATTGTACTAACAAGTTTTTTTGCTGCACTATGCCTCCACGCAGACCTCCAGTGAATGGGAATGCATCAGGCAGTAACAATGACAGTGGGGTTGAGAATCAGATGACAGGTCAATTTCAGCACTCATGCAGATGTTAGTTGAACAACAACAGAGGGCAAATGAGAATCAAGCAAGATTCGAAGAGCAGATGGCGAAGAAGGATGAAGAGTTGACATAGGTTCAGAGGCAGTTGCTTGAAGTTTTGGGTAGGAACCAGAACCAATGCCTAATATGGAAGTTATGCAGAACAGAGACCGGGATCCTAATATCTTGTTTGAGAAGTTTAGAAAGAGAGGCCCTAAGGAGTTCACAGGACAAGAAGATCCTTTAACAGTTGATGACTGGTTGGCCCACACGGAGAACATCTTTGGTATTTTTACATGCACAGGCAGGCAACAAGTTCATCTAGCAGCTTCTATGTTCACTGGATTAGCGGATATTTGGTGGAAGACCATAAAGGAGGGTTATCAAACTATTGAGAATGAGATTGCTTGGGCCACCTTCAAACGGCAATTTAGTGAAAAGTATGTCCCTGCACACATCAAGAAGCAGAAAGCAGCAGAGTTTCAGTTGCTCAAGCAAGAGGACATGATCGTTCTTGAATATCTTACCAAGTTTGAGAAATTGTCTCGTTATGCACCGGAGCTTGTTGATACGGAAGAGAAGAAAATCACCAAATTTATGGATGGACTCAATCCCATCATCTTGAGGGATGCATTAGGTGTGGTACCACCAACTACTTTCCAAGAGGCTATCAAAAGAGCTTACAGATTTGAAGATATCAACAATCAGATCGTCAAGGATAATCAGAGGAAGAGACAGCAATACCAAGGGCAGAAACCCAACCAAGGGAAGAGATAGAGGAAGCAGCATAATACTCCAGCTAAAGGTGGGTGTGAGCATTATGGCAAGAACATCCTACTCAGCAGTGCTATAGAGTTACTGGTACATGTTTTAAGTGTGGTGGCACAGATCACCAAATGAAAGATTGCCCAAATAATAGAAATCAAGGCAATAGGGCACCTCAGCAGCCACCAAGGCAGGCACCTCAGCAGAACCAGCAGGCGGTTCAGAATCAACCAAGACAGCAGCAGAATCAGTAGCCCCGTCAACAACCATAAAATCAGAACGTCCGTCCACCGCAACAGAATCGGAATGTACAGCAAGGAAGGCAAAATCAGAACCAGAATAGATCGCGTCAGCAAGGCCGCCTCAATCACCTCAACCAAGTGGACGCTGAAGCAGCGGGAGATGTTGTGGAAGGTAGACTCTTAATTTGTGAAGTAGAAGCTAGAGTGTTGTTTGATCCGGGATCTACTCACTCTTTCATATCTTCTGTGTTTGCTAAAATGATTAGTGTGCCTGCTAAAGAGTTAGAATTTGTTTTGACTGTTACAACTCCGGTAGGGAAACAAGTTGTGTGCAATACATTTTACCCTAGTTGCTCGGTGAAGGTAGGAGATGTCATATTCCCTGCAGACCTTATTATCTTAGTTATGCATGACTTCGATGTCATTTTAGGCATGGATTGGTTAGCGGGACATCATGCCTCCATGGATTGCTATAGCAAGACCATTGCTTTTAGATTGGATTGGATATCCTCCGGGGTGAAATTTCAGGGAGAGAAAACGGTTTCTCCGGCTAGGTTTATTTCAGCTCTTTCTACAACTAAGTTATTGAGATCAGGATGTGAATGATTCATTGCATTTATCTCCAAGGATGAACAGTCCCAAGGGGTGGAGAACATCCCTGTAGTGTGCGAGTTTCCCGATATTTTTCCGGAAGAAATCCCAGGTTTACCACCTGTCAGAGAGGTTGAGTTCACAATAGAGTTGATGCCAGGGACTACTCCGATCTCCATTTCTCCTTACAGGATGGCTCCAGCAGAGTTAGGAGAATTGAAACTACAGTTACAAGAGTTACTAGACAAAGGCTTTGTTAGGCCAAGTGTTTCACCATGGGGAGCCC
Organism: Litsea cubeba; assembly: GCA_012931725.1. NCBI lineage: Eukaryota > Viridiplantae > Streptophyta > Magnoliopsida > Laurales > Lauraceae > Litsea > Litsea cubeba. Next base: position 69,236,900 of record CM022947.1, read on the forward strand.
CAGTACTATTTGTCAAGAAGAAGGATGGAAGCTTGAGGATGTGTACAGACTACAGAAAATTGAACCAAGGAACCATAAAAAACAATTATCCTTTGCCAAGGATAGACGAGTTATTTGAACAATTGCAAAGAGCAGAATTCTTCTCGAAGATAGATTTGAGGTCCAGATATCATCAGTTGAGAGTTAGAGAATCAGACATCCTGAAGACAGCTTTCCGGACCAGATACGGGCACTATGAATTTTTGGTGATGCCCTTTGGATTGACGAATACACCAGTGGTATTTATGGCCCTTATGAATAAGATCTTTGCACCCTATCTAGATTAGTTCACAGTCGTCTTTATTGATGATATATTAGTGTATTCCAAGTCAAGAGAAGACCATGAGCAGCACTTGAGGACTTCATTGCAATTGTTGAGAGATAATCAATTGTATGCGAAGCTTGGGAAATGCGAGTTTTGGCTAGAGCAAGTCACCTTTCTTGGTCACATCATCTCTAGAGAAGGACTAGCAGTTGATCCAGCAAAGATACAAGCAGTCATTAATTGGGAGAAGCCAAAGAGTGTGACTGAGATTAGGAGTTTTCTAGGGTTAGCGGGATACTATAGAAGATTTGTACAAGGATTTTCATCCATTTCAGCACCCTTGACCAAGTTGACCCGAAAGAATGTGCTGATCGTGTGGTCAAAGAATGTGGAGCTAGTTTTGAAGAATTGAAGAAGAGGTTAACTTCAGCACCTGTCCTCACCTTACCTTCGGGGAGTGGTGGTTTTGTCATTTGTACTGATGATTTAGGTGTAGGACTTGGATGTGTTTTGATGCAAAATGGGAAGGTGATTGCGTATGGCTCAAGGCAATTGAAGGAACACGAGAAGAAATATGCGACACACGATTTGGAATTGGCGGCGATAGTGTTCGCGTTAAGGATGTAGAGACACTATTTATACGGAGACAAATTTAAAGTTCATTCGGATCACCGTAGTCTCCAATAATTGTTCTCTCATAAAGAATTAAACATGAGACAAAGAAGATGGATGGAATACATCAAAGAGTATGATTTCCTAATCATCTATCATCCGGGGAAGGTTAACGTAGTGGCCGATGCATTGAGTAGAAAATCAGTTTGTTTGGCCAGTTTGCAAGGGTTTTATAATTTTCAGCAATTCGAAGAGTTGAAGGTGGAATTCTAACCCTTGAAGGAAGGAGTTATGTTGTCAAATATGACAGTGTCTGAGCCCGTCTTCATTCAGAAAATCAAGGACAGTCAAATGCAAGATCCAGACTTGGCTAAAATTATGGAGCACATCTCAGAACGCCCAGATTTTCAGATCATGGATGCAGTTTTGTACTTCCGTGGCAGGCTATGTGTTCCAAAGATTGATAATTTGAAGAATGACATTATGGTAGAAGCTCATAATACGAGGTATTCCATACACCCGGGGAGCACGAAGATGTACCAAAATTTGAAGAGTCATTTTTGGTGGAACAATATGAAGAGAGAGATAGTAACCTCCGTATCCAGATGCCTGACTTGTCAATTGGTGAAGGCAGAACATCAGAAACCACCTGGTCTTTTGCAGCCCTTAGAAATTCCAGAGTGGAAATGGGAACACCTGACTATGGATTTCGTCTCGGGTCTACCGACTACAAGCAGAGGGAACAATGCTATTTGGATCATAGTAGATCGGTTAACGAAGTCGGTACACTTTATTCTTTTAAAGACCGGGAAGAAAATGCACATGTTGGCTTTAGCACAGGCCTTCGTGAAGGAGATTGTTAGTCGTCATTGTCAGCCGGTCTCCATTACTTTAGATCGAGATAGTAAATTTATTTCGAGATTTTGGAAGACCTTACATGAATTGATAGGAACGAAGCTTTAATTCAGCACAGCATATCACCCGCAAACTGATGGTCAATCGGAGAGAACTATTCAGACCCTTGAAGACATGCTTAGGGCTTTTGTAGTTGACTTCAAGAATCAATGGGATGAGAATTTACCTCTCTGTGAGTTTGCCTACAACAACAGTTACCATTCAGGCATAGGGATGGCCCCTTTCGAAGCGTTGTATGGCAGGAAGTGTAGGACTCCAGTGTGTTGGGAAGAAGTCGGAGAACGTAGATTTCATGGTCCTTCTTTGGTTGAAGAAACAAGTAACAAAGTCAAAATTATTCATGAACGCTTGAAGATTTTGAGAAGCCAACATAAAAGTTATGCTGACGTTCGAAGGAAGGATCTACAATTCCAAGTTGGGGACAAAGTATTTTTGAAGGTATCTCCGGTCAGAGGAACACTAAGATTTGGACAGAGGGGCAAATTATCTAAGAGATTTATTGGACTGTATGAGATCCAGAGTCGTATTGGGGAAGTAACATATAGATTAGCTTTGCCTCCAGAACTTTCGAGTGTACACAATGTGTTTCACGTGTCAATGCTAATGAAGTACGTCTCAGACCCTTCACACGTGCTACATCACAAACTGTTGGATGTTCGAGAAGATGCCACCTACATTGAGAAACCAGCAGAGATTATTGACACTAAAGAGCAAGAGCTGAGAAACAGAACAATTCAGTAGGTAAAGATTCATTGGGAGAATCATGGACCAGAAGAGGCCACTTGGGAACTTCATGATCAGGTCCAGAAGAAATACCCTCGCTATTTCCAGAGGTTAGTGATCATTTGGAGGACCAAATGTGATTTTTAGGGGTGGAGGATGTCAGACCCCGACCCAGGTTTGGAATATTTAATTATATTTTAATCGTGATTAGTTGATTAGTGGGGTTAGTGGTCGATTAGCTTATTTTCTTAAGCTAGATTAGAATGTTGCAATAGCTTTGGGAAGTTTTGAGAGTCGTTGACTTAGGCTTGACGCGGGCCGGGGCGCCCGTGTGTTGTGAATGAATCTTTGGGGTTTAACTTTGATTTTTGTAAAATCCTAATTTTATTTATTTAGGCTCATTTTATTTAGATTATAACTTTCATGTTTTGACCATCTTGATTTAATGATCAGAAATCGAGTTTTTCGAGAAAAAGGGCAAAACCGACCTTTCACACAAAATCTGTACATAAAATTTCGAAAATTTCAGAAATTGACAAAAATATACTTTTTGGAGAATAGAAATTCCGTTGATCATTTTTGTCTTTTTTGTCGTTTCCATTCGGGACCCGTAAATACCTTTTTCAGCCTTATGAAGATTGCGACCCACAAACCCATCTTATAAGAGAGAGAGTTCTCTTCTTCCATTCATTCATTCTTTTCCTGCAACGGTTTGGAGACAAGGGCGTTTCCTCTCTTCCAGCACTTTCTCTCTCCTCTAGAACGCCCATCTCTTGGAGATTTCTTGAAGGATTGATCTCCGAGGCTTCTTCCTCCCTCTCCAAGCTTTCCAAAAAACCTCTTCCCGAAGGATTTGAGCTAGGGCAATGTTCTCTTTCATGCCTCTTTTCGTCGTTTGAGCTCTTCAAGGTTAGCAATGGCTTTTTAATCTTGGAATCTTGGTTTTCCTCTTCATTTAGAGTGTTTTCATCACACATGCAAGAGTTTTCCCTTGAGATTTGCAAAAGGTTGATTTTAGGGTTCTTCTTGGGAAACTTTTGGGGGTTTTTGTAGATTGGGAGCTTGAGGCCCTAGAGAGTTGTTTGAAGAGTGTCTTAGCTCTCATCTTGGCTTGAGGCAAGTGGATTCTACAATTAATATGATGATTCTATTCATTAAGTTTCATTTCATGGTGTTTCATTTCTATGTTCTAATCTCTTCATGATTCATAGATTTCTTTTGGATAAATGGAGTAATCTTTAGTTGTGATTTTGTGTTATTGTTTTACAATGAATTGGAAGTTTGTCTTGAATTTAGTCATCTTGAAATTTAGCCTTCTTTATGTTAAATTCTTGTGTTCAAAGAATGGAGGAACTCTTTGATTTAAAAGTGTTGTATTTGGTTAATTAGAATGATTAATGGATGATGGTTTGATGAGTTGAGGAGGTCAAGAAAGGGCCCAAATAATTGTGAGAATGTGTATGGAAGAAGGGAAAGAAAAAGGAATGAAAAATATTACAAAAAGAGGGAAAATGACCCAGCTGAGCCGGACTGGACAGAGCCCAGTTTGCTCGAGCGACCTAGTGGGCCGCTCGAGTGGACCAGGTTCTGCCTGGCCCTCGCTCAAGCGACCCAGGTTCTGTCTGGGCTTCGCTCGAGCGGACCTTGGGTCCCTCGAGCGAGCCCAGTCCAGCCAGGTGGCCTGTTTCAGGGTCTAATTCTGGGTCCATTTCAAGAACTGTTTGGGCATGATTCAAGAACTATTTTGGGCCTGGTTAAAGGTTTCTTTTGGGCTTGGTTTAGGGCCTGATTTGGGCCGGTTTCAAGGAGATATTTAAATCATTTTTAAGGGAGATTATTGGACTGTTATTAAGGTTCATTTCAAGCCCATGCTCAAGTCCAATTCAGCCCAATCACCCTTCTAGATATATTGAAGCCCATTCAGCTCTTTTAAATTCATGAGACCATTATGTAAATTGGTTCGAACTATGAACAAAACCATTTGGGAAAACTTCCAAGTCTCAATGTACACTTCATCCCTTTTTATTGTTAAGGATCTTCTGTGGCACCAAATTACTATTAATTGATGACAATAGGGGGTCAAATGTATATCAAGACGACCCGTATTAGACTGTTGAATCATCATACACTAAGTTCATTCCATGTTAAAAGGTTTTGTTCGGATTCATTCATAAATCGATTTGAATGGTTTGGGCTGGTTTACCACAATTATGGGCATTGATAAGACTACTCATCTATTTTGCTCGGATTCGTCAATATGTGAGATATATATTTGTTCGGAGTAGTTTTCTTATCGATTTTGGGAAATGTATCTTTATGAACGGATTTATATTACTTCGAGATTTCGAACTTTTACTCTAATGGCACCACTAAGCTTAGGTCACCTTGTCGGGCTGATCACCCGGCTTGGGATCTTTAAATTATTTGCCAGCTGCAGCTTGGATTTTGTCTGTACCGACCATGGCAACGGTTTTGTATCCGGTCCCACGTGTAGTGGCTATGGTTCTGTTTGATAACGACTTTGTTCGTTCCGGTCCACGATTAGTGGCTACGGTTTCTGTCTGCTCCCGTTACTTCGGTAACAGGAGAATTTAGCTATACGTGGTTTGCCAAAGTTTTATACGTCTGATGTTTTATCTTATGGTTCTTGTTTATCTCAACTTCTTATAGTCTTGGAATTCGTTAATATTTAAGATGTCGATCTTTTATCTTATCATTTTTGTTATTTAGGATTTTAATCGTAGTTCTTATTTATTTAATGTTTTACTCTTTCTATCATCCTATTATTTGTTATATTTGCTTGCCAGACCGTCGTGTCTGACCCTTTTTGCTTGGTGCCAGATGTTGAGCCCCTCGCCGTTGAGGCGCACTTTGAGGCGGACCCAGTAGATCTTGTGGAACGCGAGTGGCAGCCTGATGATGTCGCTTAGACGTCGGGTTGATTTCAGAGCTTCGATCACCTTTATGGATAGATTCTATTTTGGGATTTTGTTGTAGCCATTGTTGCCTTATTTTTGGGAAATTGTAATTATTGGCTAACTTGATTTTTGTTTTAACTTGAAACTAACATTGGGGCCTATCTATGGAATGTTTCTCTTTGTGATACTAGTCTTGAGCGTTCTCATCTTATACATATGTTATGGACTTTTATGTTTGCTACAATGCTTCCACGTAATTTATTCGTGTGAATGTGATTCTTAATAATCACTGTTGGATCGAATTTCGAGGATCCTTACCGCGGAAACCTGCGGGATACTAGCTTGTGTGGGCAGAATTTTTCAACCCATCGCGCCACGACCCCGGATTAATGTCTTGTTTAACGGGTCCTTGGTCCGGGGGCGTGACAGTTTTGACCTTGTGACCTAACTAGCCGTGTGTGGCAAGTTAGGGGGTGAGGATTTCGATTTTGATTTTTGACCTTGTGACCTAACAAGCTGTATGTGGTAGGTTAGGGGACCGGGATTTGATTTTTGGTTTTGGCCTTGTGACCTAACAAGCTGTATGTGGCAAGCTAGGGGACGGGATTTGGTTTTTTTGTGAAATGTCAATTTCAATATTTTGGCTTAATTTGGTTTATGAGGTTGGATGGTTTGCATTTTTTTGGAAACTTGTGAGGCTTGGAGTTTTTTTTTTTTTTTTTGCATGGTCCAATCAACTCAAAAGAGGCATGGAACCATTTTGTATGCTCTTGGTAAGAGGGATGTTTCTTTGACAAAAAGCATCTTTTAGTGCCTAGGTGGTCAAACCTGGCTCATATGGGCTAACCCATGGGACCTTAAGCTTTTTAAGATGGCTTGGATCTCATGTGGTTCATTTTTGTAAAGAATATCTAAAAAAATCCTTACTTGGAGAGAATCTCTCATGTTCCCTTTATTTTGGGAGAGAATATCACAAAGTATTTTTCTTTGGGAGAGAATATCTCAAATCTCCCCTCTTTTGGGAGCAAACCTCTCTTAACTCATTTCTTTTATGAGAGAATCCCTCAAAGTATCTTTCTTTTGAGAAAAAATCTTTCTAATTTCTTTCTCTTGGGAAGGTTGCTAATTTATAGCACTTACCTCCTTTCTTTTCTCCTTGTTTCCTTCTTTGGCTTGCTTTCTTCTAGAAAAGCAAAGGGGGATTGAATTTTTTGCTCTTATTGCTTTCTTTTGCAAAAATCTCAAGAGTACTTCAAGACCAAGGGCTCTTCAAGGATGTTCAAGCGTTTTCTTCTTCTTCTCCATCAATGGCTTCAAATAAGTCTTCTTTTCCAAGAAAGCTCCATTGTAGAAGTAGGATGGCAAAAAAAAGTTCTTTTTTTTTTCTTTCATTTTCTTTTCATTCTCCTTTTTTTTTTCTCTCTGTCTTTTTTTTTTGTTCAGCACATTTTTTCTTCTCACTTTTTTTTTTTTTTCAAATGTTTTTTTTTTTTTTTGCCGTCCGGACAGATCCGTACGAACTTGGTCGTACGGCCACGTGGCAATGGGCAAGTCTCCCTTTTTTTTTTTTGCTTTCCCTCTCTTTTTTTTGGGAAGTTTCTCTTTTTTTTTCACCATGATAATGCATTTTATGCAAATCAAGATGTTCATGCATTTTGTTTTTTCTTCTTTTTTTTGATGCATCAAATAAAAGGCTAGGATTTCTAGGTCAAGCCAACATGAGTTTTGACTTAGATAATGTTTGATTAGTTTTGACCAAGTTGGGTTGGAATTGGTCAAACCTTTGTCAAGAGTTTTCTAGCATCTATTGCATGACAATTTACTTTATATGCGTGATCTTTGTAAATTGAATTGGGAGCATGATATGATAGCACATACCTGAAAATCTTTACAATTTTTTTGGAGTTTGGAGCTCGCAGCAATGTTGAGCCCTTCCTAATTTTGCGGATATTTTGAGAGGCTTCGCAAGTTTGGAGTTTAGAGCTTGCAGCAATGTTGAGCCCATCTTCAAGCTTCCTATTTCTTTGAGGGTGTTTCCCGTTTCTTTAGAATTACCCTGGAACCGTGCCAAAGTTTCGCCAGATTTTCTTTTAGTGAAATTCTGTCGTTTTGATGATTGATCTTTTTCTTTTCCGACCTTTGTTGGTGGTTCCTCCATAACCGACAAGGGTAAGGAGCCTGTTACCAGCGCACCCCGCTGATCTGTTAGATCTTCCTATGTGGCCATTCAGCAAGATTGGGAGAAGGTCCAGTATGTGGAGAGAAACTTGGAAGAGTGTGACTCCCTTAAGCAAGATGAGATGAGGCAGTGATTGATCACTCTCAAGGGTGAGGAGTTCTATAAGATCATGGTAAGCAATCGTCCTTGGGTCATGGACGATCAGAGCGTTGTGCTCAAGCCTACCGTTTTCTTTGGTGATGTAGTCCCTGACGACATGACATACCAAAGGAGATGTTTTCAGTTCTCTTACATAGCTGATGATGACGAGAGGATTATTGTTACCCGGTCGACTTTTGATCGTACTATCTCGATCATGAGCCTTTCTCCCAGATGCTCTAAGAGGGAAGATCCTCCATGCTGGGTGAAGAGGACTAATGTGATCAAGATTGAGATTTTTGTTCGCGGCCCTTCCGGCTTCCGGATATACGGAGAAGTCACCTATCCGTATGGACATGTTAATGCCGGCCAGCGGCTACCAGGGCTCTGATTATCCGTCGGTCGATTTGAGACCGGTGAGCCTTGTCATTTTTAGCGGTGACAGCAGCAATTGGGTGAAGTCTTTTCGACTTCATGGCCGTTTCCCTGCTGACTTCGATTGGGGAGTCGTGGACTGATCGCGTCATGCTGATTGGTGGCGCCGTTCTGAAGGAAGCCGTGATTTTTTATGCAGTCCGTGCTTTTAGGGAGACCTTGATCTTTTCTGACGAGGCCTTCATGGCAATGTTGAAGTCATTCCTTCCATAAACCAAGACCTTCGTTGTCACGAATGGTGAGACGGGTTTTTTTTTTAAGGAGTTGAGTGCCATTACTAGGTTGGCTATCCTTGACTAACTCTTTGAAGAGTTCATGCCCATCGACAGCGTCCTTGAGGAGCAGTCTGAGGAGTTTAGGCTTCTGTACTTTTAGCTTGTCACCTTCTATGTTTTTTTAAAGGAGATGGAGGGATCAAAAGTCAGGTCCAGCAGTTGGAAGAGTTTTTGCTCTTCGTTCCCCAACTTCTTTGACAGCAGGGAATCTTCTGATAGCACGACCTGGGAAACCAGGGCTAAGGATCCGGGTTCGAAGAAGACTTCGGTTATGTGAGAAGAGTTGAGGGACTTCTTCGGGAGTACAAATGCCATTTGTTCTGGAATTGCATTGCGGAGAGATCTTGTTGTTTACCTCACTGACTGGCTAGCTGAGGCTGTCTTTGCTGGTGGAGATGGAATATAGACCGCGCTCCTGGACATTGTTCTACTGGGGTGCGACCCATTCGTAACCGGTGGTAAAGCGGGTATCAACATTTTTTTGTGTGGGAGGATGTGCCAAATTTTCTATTTTACTTGGAATTGTAAGTGGAGATCCGGAGATTGACCTTCGCAAGTAAAAAAGAAATCAACTTCTTTCAAGTTTTCCATTACACATATATTAAGAAAAGAAACATTTTCCTGATTTGTCGTGAAAATCAATTTTTCCGGCATTTATAGCCAATTTTTGGCGTTTACAAGCGATTTTGGCGTTTATAACCGATTTTTGGTGTTTATAACCGATTTTTGGCGTTTCTAGCTGATTTACAATTCTTATCAATAATGAAAGACAAGAGCTGTGATTTTTGTCTCTTTTAGAAAAATACAAAATACAATGAAAAGCAAGAAAATGAGGATCTAACTTCTCAGGAGATTGCGGGGGACTCGTTCAGATTGACTGTCGCAAGCCATGTGTGGATTTCGCTATCATCCATGCGATGAGAATAGAGGATGCTCTTGATTTGCTTGGCTTGGCTATAACCTCAGGTTTTTTGAGGGCAAAAACCAAGAGGAGCTCCTATGTCCAACAAAAAGCTAATTAGATGGATTGAAAAGCCATGTCTAAGCCATTGGAGGTAGATGGATTGAGAAGCCATTGAAAAGTCCCTTGGTGGGTACCCCCCAAGGGACTTTTGTCATCTTGTAGTGGTGCCGGTGCAAAACTTTAGCAGAGTTTTCTCTCTTTCTTTCTCTGGATTTTTTATGCTTTTTTCTGATCTGCGATCCGTTATTTCTTCTTGGAATGCTCTCCTATTTATATGCTCTTGGTAGCCATTTAGGAGGGTTTATGGGCTGTGATTGTCATTAAGCCGCATAATGGGAGGAGTTACAGGGTTTAATTCCTTTATTTCATAACTCCTGGACCTTGGCTTCTGATTGGCCGGTAGAGATTAAGGGCATTTAATCGCCATGATGGGAGGAGTTTCATGGTTTAAATGCCATGAATCTCTTGACTTGTAACTCCCATTTACTTACTTCTGATTGGGCCATCCAAAGAAATGAATTAATGACTGCAATAAAGCTAGCCAATTAATTGCATTAAGTGGTCGCCGAGCAGTTGAAGAGTCGTCAGACATCGATAGCTAACAGCAGGCCGGTGACACCTGTCCTATCGATTTCTCGGTAGATCGGCTGGAAAGTGCACTTTTTGATCGACCAGTTGGCGATCAATGTTGATTTTGATACTCTCGAAGACGGACCAGTGATTTTGACGGATGTCGACGGACTTGGTGCCTCAAAAGTATGAATTTTGGAAAATCACAGGAGTTGAAAACTTTGAAATGCGAAAAATTACGGAAAACGAGGCTTTCCGGGGCGAATCTGGTGATCCGGGGCTCCATGTTCGCCGGCGACCCTAGGGGGATTTTTCCCTTTGGTTCCCATTTTGCGGCTGTTTCTATGTTTTTTTTCAATTCTTTTTTCTTCCGTATTTTTTTTAACATTTTTGCACAATTACTGGCTTGATTTTCCTGTAGAAAACTTGACGAGAATCCTTGCATTTTGGGGTGCAAAGTTTCCAATTTTCCGAGAAAGCCGAAGACTTTGTAGCGTAGAGCTGCCGATTTTCCGTCAGAAGCTGAAATTGGGCCAAACGATGTCAGAATGACCTGAAATTTGAGGTGAAGCCTCCTGAGCAATAAATCATACCAACCATAGAATTTTCTTTGAGTTTTGAAGCCATATGGGGTATTGTCGCCAATAGACTTGATTTTGTCGCGGGGAAGATGTCGCGCCTTGATGTGTGGTCAACCGATGCCTGATTGACTTGAAATTTGACAGGGAATGGAATCATTTGGAGATGATCCGCAGGCTCTGTCTTGGAAACCATGGTCCATGGGAGCTTCATGGCCGAGAGGCCTGATTTGGCTTCCGAGAGTCAAAGTCTGGTCAAATATTGCTGAAATGACCTGAAGTTTGACGTGTAGCCCTTTGTAAGCATCTTGAAGCCGTCCATGTGATCTTTTTGATGAGTGATGGCCTCGGTGGTTCTCGCCGCCGAGAGGCTTGATTTAGCTGTTCGAGGGTTGATGGAGGGTCAAACGTTGTCGGTTTGACTTGGAACTTGACGTGGAGCCTTTTGGATGTATTTTGAGCCTATCCATAGGCTCTGATCGAAGATTTGGTGTCTCCGATGCTTTCGCCGCCGAGAGCTCCTGTTCAGCTATCCGGGAAGCGAGGTTAGGCCAAATGATTTTGAAATGGCCCGAAACTTCTTGTGTACTCCTCTTTTGGCTGTCTTGAAGGATCTTGCAGTTTTTTTATTCTGACAAGATTTGATTTTTTGAGAAGTACCATCGCCCATTTGTGGTAGGCCGCGACTTCATGTACCTTTCTAGATGTTGAATAAGCAAAGTAACAGTTTTGGTGTCAACAAATGCCCCCTCGAGGTACAACGATGAGTTGCTTAACTTTTGTAGTCGATGTGCCTCAAAGATATTTCTAAAGGAGAGCTTGTGACTTGACAAAGAATCTTTGAGAACTCTTTTTTTTTTGTATAGTGGCCTTTTGAGCTTCCAGGGGAATTTTATGGTAGTGAAAGGAACCTCATACCATCTCTAGGCAAAGTTTTGAAGATGACATCAGGGATGTGGATTTGGGTTTTTGTTTTTGACCTTGTGACCTAACAAGCTGCATGTACCAGGTTAGGGGGTCGGGTTTGATTTTGACCGTGTGACCCAACAAGCTGTATGTGGAATGTTGGGGGTCGATTTTGGTTTTGATCTTGTGACCTAACAAGCCGCATGTGGCAAGTTAGGGGATCAAGATTTGGTTTTTTGGTTTTGGTCTTGTAACCTAACAAGCTATATGTGGCAAGTTAGGGGACCAGGATGTGGTTTTTGGTCACTCTTTGGGACTATGTGGGTCCATTGGAGTGGTTTGGATTTTTGTGAAATGTCAATTTCAAGATTTTGGCTCAATTTGGTATATGAGGCTGGATGGTTTGATTTTTGGAAACTCATGGGGCTTGGAATTCTTTTTTGCATGGTCCAATCAACTAGGCATGGAACCATTTTTGTATGCTTTTGGTAAGAGGGATTTCTCTTTGACTAAAAGCCCCCCCCCCCCCCTTTTTTTAGTGCCTAGGTGGTCAAACATGGCTCATATGGGCTAACCCATGGGACCCTAAGCTTTTGAAATGACTTATATCTCATATGGTTTCATTTTTGTAAAGAATATCTAAAAATATCTCTTTGGATAGAGAATATTTAAGAATATCCTTACTTGGAGAGAATCTATCATGCTCTCTTAATTTTGGGAGAGAATATCTCAAGATATCTTTCTTTGGGAGAGAATATCTCAAATCTCCTCTTTTTTGGGAGAAAATCTCTCATTGCTTTCTTTTGCGGAGAGAATCCCTCAAGATATCTTTCTTTTGGGAAAGAATCTTTCTAATTTCTTTCTTTTGGTAAGGTTACTAATTAGTAACACTTACCTCTTTCTTTTTGCTCATCATGATAATGCCCCGTTTTTTTTTTGCAAACCAAGATGTTCATGCATGCATTTTTGTAAATTGAATTGGTAGCATGATGTGATAGCATACCTGAAAGTTTTACAATTTTGGTAATTTGGAGCTCGCAGTGATGTTGAGCCCTTCCTGATTTTGCAGAGACTTTGAGGTTTCGAAAGTTTGGCGTTTCGGAGCTCGCAACGATGTTGAGCCCATCTTCAAACTTTCTATTTCATTCGGGATATTTCCTTTTTCTTTGGAAATGCCTTGGAATCCTGCCAAAATTTGGCCAGATTTTTTTTTAATGAAATCCTGTCATTTTGATGATTGATCTTTTTCTTTTCCAACCTTTGCAAGAGGTTCCTCCAGAACGAATAAGGGTAAAGAGCCTGTTACAAGCGTACCTCGTCGATCTGCTAGATCTTCCAATCCGGCCGTTCAGCAGGCCTGGGAGAAGGTCCAGTATGTTGAGAAAAACATCGAAGAGTGTGACTCCCTCAACAGAGATGAGATGAGGCAGCGACTAATTGCTCTCAAGAATGAGGAATTCTATAAGATCATGGTAAGCAACCGTCCTTGGGTGATGGACAATCAGAGGGTTTTGCCTAAGCCTACTGTCTTTTTTGGTGATGCAGTCCCTGACGACATGACATACCAGAGTAGATGTTTTCAGTTCTCTTACATAGCTGATGGTGAGAAGAGAACCGTTGTTACCCGATCGACATTTGATCGTACTATCTCGATCATGAGCCTTTCTCCCACATGCTCTAAGAGGGAAGATCCTCCAAGTTGGGTGAAAAAGGACAAATGTGATCAAGACCGGGGTTTTTATTGGCGGGGATATGTAGAGAAGTCGCCTTCCCATTGGACATGTTGATGTCAGCCAGCGGCTACCAGGGCTCTGATTATCTGTCGGTGGATTTGGGACCGGTGGGCCTTGGTATTTTCAGCGGTGATGGCAGTAATTGGGTGAAGCCTTTTTGACTTTGTGGTCGTTTCAGTGCCGACTCCGAGTGGAAGTTGTGGACAGATCGTGTCCTACTGATTGGTGGCGCCATTTTGAAGGAAGCCGAGATTTTTGATGCGGTCCGCTCCTTTAGGGAGACCGTGATCTTTTTCGATGAGGCCTTCATGGCTATGCTGGAGTCATTCCTTCCATTAACCAATACCTTCGTTGTCACGAATGGTGAGATTGGTTTTTCTTTAAGGAAGTTGAGCGTCATTACTGGATTGCCTATCATTGGCAAACTCTATGAAGAGTTCATGCCGGTCGACAACATCCTTGAGGAGCAGTCGGAGGAGTTCAGGCTTCTGTACTTTCAGCTTGTCGCCTTCTATGACTTTTTGAAGGAGAAGGATGGCTTAAAAGTTAGATCCAACAGTTGGAAGAGTTCAGGCTCTTCGTTCCCCAACTTCTTTGACAGCAGGGAGTCTTCTAATAGCATGACCCGGGAAGCCAGAGCTTAGGATCCGGGTTCGAAGAAGTCTTTGGCCATGCAAGAAGAGTTAAGGGGTTTCTTCGCGAGTATAGACGCCATTTGCTCTGACATTGCACTGCGGAGAGATCTTGCGGTTTACCTCACTTATTGGCTAGGTGAGGCTGTTTTTGCTGGAGGAGATGGAACGCACATCAGGCCACATTGTATTTTTCTGGCTTGTCAGATGGCGTTTGGAGAGCAGCTTGCTTTGGTGCTGGCTCTTTACTCCTACTTGTGCACCGAACTGCAGGCTGCTGCTTTTTTGGTTCGGCTTGGACTTCCCATGAACATGGTATTTTCTGTTGGGATTGGTGTATTCCCTAAAGCCCACTAGCTGCACTCTCATCTTTTGTTACTGGATATTTACTGGTTATTTAAAGGAAAGACTCTTTTGTGCTTAAACATGTATATATGTATGGTTGTGTAAGGCCCATTGTTTCTAGTAAATGAATTAGGTGTGTAGTGTCTACACACAGATAGGTCTAATTCATGGACAACTGGAACCATCATATTTGTTCATAACTGAGAGATGGAGCTGGGCACTTTATCTTGGTATAAGTTATAATGAGAGACTCTCCTGTATTCAGGGTGACTTACCTAAGTCATGGGAGGGCTTTCCCGGATCTATCTCATTAGTGCATGTGTCATGCATTGAACAAGACCATGGTAGGTGTGATCTCTAAAATAGTACTATCATAGAAAAGAGATCAAGTCACCTCATGCTACTAAGTAACCGGTGCTTTTAATCTTGTGCATTTGTGGATGAACTGACGAAGTCAAGTTCTTGTGCTTTGATTCACTATGGGTGAGATTCTTTTCATGGGTCAACAGCTCTGTGTTTTGGGTACTCGGACTTGATCAGTTGGGACGTGCAGATGCAATATAGAATCTATGCCATCTGAGGATGGAATAATCGTCCCCTTAGAATTATCCGATTAATCATCAAAATCTAAGATCTTAGTATATGGATGTTCCATATGAATATTGAACTTGTGGGTCGCTCCCTAGATCAAGAGAATGATATTCGAATGATGATTATGTTAAGGATATGAAGTTCTAAGGTTTAGATGTAATCGGGAAGGTTGATAGTGCATATGATAACCTGACTCGATTATGGATGTTACATAGAGGGGCATTCAGGTCATTACACTTAGTAGGTCGAAGACAACCGTCATTTTATGACGAGCTTATTATATTATATATTTGTCCTTGGAGTTCAACCATAACTCTCTAGTGGAATGAGTTAAGGTTAAAATGGTCTTAATGTTGCTATGGGTTTAGCATGGACATTTTGGTCATTTTGGGAGCCAATGGCAAATATGTCTTTTGGTCCCTTCTCTAGTCACTTACCAAGATTGGCATGGTTTCCTAAAATATTTAGATAACATAAGGATGAATTATTTTAGTGGAAAAATAATTTTGAGTTTAAATTCAAATAGGCCTTTGATGGCATACATGAATTTAACTCTAGATAAATTATATGTGGGCCATGGTGTGCATTGATATGTGGGACGTCCATAATAGGATTTCCATGGGTAAGGTTTCCAACTTTGAGTAGGACCTCTACTTGGAAAGTTGGACTCCTCTTTGGATTAGTATTCCTATGAGTTAGTTTCCTTTTTGGATTAGGAACTTAAAATTAGTAAGTGTTCTACAACTAGTATTACTAATTGTATGGAAAGTTCCTTTTGGTTTCCTTTTCTAATTAGAGTGTTTCTTAAAGGAAATAAGTGTTTCCTTTTTGGACATAAATTAGAATAAGGAGAGATAACTAAATGGGAAAGGTTTCCACAAAAGTTTCTATAAAAGAAACTCATCCCCCTTGGACGTCCAACACACTTTGTGAAGCAAAGAGAGAGCCACACGCCCAGCCTTGGAAAAGTTCTCTTCTTGATTGAAGAAACTTTGAGATCTGAGTTTTTCCCTTGGAGAAATAGTTCTTAATTCCTAGATTGAGATCCCATCATCTTAGCCAATCAGATTTGGAAGTGAGATAGAGGAGAAGATCAAAGGCGATACTAGTGCAGGAAAATTCCAGCAACTTGTTTGCAAATTGCAAGTCTGAGTTCGGGCCTTTGGATCTATTTTTTCAGAGATTTGAAGTCTACAAATCTTCGAGGTAATAGTCTTCTATCATCTCTATTAATTAGACACATGTTGGTCATGATTTAATGGAGTTTCTATGCGATTCTTTATGGCTGATTTCCGCTGCATAGTGCAGAAATCAGATTTTTTAAAATCTGTCATGCTTTGCATCAGCCATAGTAGTCTCTTTATGAGAAGTTTCAGATCTGAATCGCGGTTTCTTTCATTTTCAACCCACATTTTATATTTGTAATATGTATACCACTGTCCTCGCTTTCATCGGCTGGGTGCTGCATAGGATGATGATCCTCTAATGATTCGATTGGCTAAGGGTAAAGTAGTGCTCGAATCACTTTTGTTTGACAGCATTAGGATCCGATGGTTCAGGGACGTCGAGATGGGGCAGTCTTCAGTGAAGCTTTCTCCGGAGTTACGGAAGAAGGCTTTTGATTTTGGTGTCTCCCGTGACTCTACCAGGGATGGGTCGGGAAGGCATTATTCCTTGACGAATGCAGAGAAGGAGTGGCTTTTCAGCATAAGTGTCGGCACGATGGTGTACCGCAGACATCTTTTTGTCAGCATCCAACCGTATGTACCTTATCGCTTTACTTTGCAGTTGGGCTTCTCTCAAGGTATTGTTGGAGCGCCTTCAAGCATGGTGAAGCGCTTTGGAGGTTTGTAGGACGGGAGAAACGTATGGGCTTTCTATAGTGCTGAAGACACTACTGCCATGATTTCTTATCCTGTTTGTCAACTTTCCGGACTGCTGGCTTCGCGAAGTGGTTCGCGGAAAGCTTTTCCGCATATCGGGGGCTTTCCAAGAAGGAGCTTGATGTGAAGCGTCGTCTGGAAAAGGCCTTGGAAAGTCGGATGGTGTCCGTCGAGAGGAAGTTTGGGCCTTCCTTTCTGGAGAGAAGCACAAGATAGGCTTTCTCGGTGACCAGGGCGTCATTGGTTCTGAAGCTATTCGGGAAGTACCTGACGAGGCCTTAGAGCAGTTAGAATGGGAGGAAGATGAGCTTGACGCTTGGATGCAAGTGTTGACACCAAAAATGTCACTTTGCCTCTTCAAGATCCAAAAAAGCTACATGAAGTCACAGCCTGCCATAAATAGGCAAAGCTACTTCCAAAAAATCAAATCTTGTTAGAATCAAACAAAAACTTCAAGATCCTTCAAGACATTCAAAAGAGGAGTACACAAGAAGTTTCGGGCTATTTCAAAATCATTTGGCCTAACTTCGCTTCTCCGATCGCTGAACAGGAGTTCTCGGCGGCAAAAGCATCGGAGACACCAAATATTTGATCAGGGCCTATGGATAGTCTTAAAATACATCCGAAAGGCTCCACATCAAGTTCCAAGTCAAACCGACAACGTTTGACCCTACATCAACCCTCAAACAGCTAAATCAAGCATCTCGGCGGCGAGAACCACCGAGGCCATCACTCATCAGACAGAGCAAATGGACGGCTTCAAAATGGTTACAAAGGGCTACACGTCAAGTTTCAGGTCATTTCGATAATATTTGACCAGACTTTGACTCTTGGAAGCCAAATCAGGCCTATCGGCAGCGAAGATCCCCGGGACCATGGTTTCCAAGACAGAGCCTATGGATCATCTCAAAATGACTCCAATAGGTTCCCTGTCAAATTTCAAGTCAATCGGACACCGGTTGACCGCACATCAAAGCGCGACATCCCCCTCGCTATAACAATAAGTCTGCTGGCGACAGGACCCCAAACGGCTTCAAAACTCAAACAAAAGCCGGTTGGTCTTATTTATTGCTCAGGAGGCTTCACCCCAAATTTCAGGTCATTCCGACATCGTTTGACCCAGTTTCAGCCTCTGACGGAAAATCGGCAGCTCTACGCAACAGTCTTCGGCTTTCCCGGAAAATTGGAAACTTTGCACTCCAAAATGCAAGGATTCTCATCAAGTTTTCTACAGGGAAATCATGCCAATAAATGAGCAAAAATGTCAAGAAAAATATAGAAGAAAAAAGAATCGAAAAACATCAAAAACGGCCGCAAAACGGGACAAAATGGGAAAATTTCCCCCTAGGCCCCCGCGACCCTAGCCCATCGTCGCTGGCGACCATGGAGCCTGGAATCACCGGGTTCACCACGGAAAGCCCGTTTTTCGTCATTTTTTCACGATTCGAAGCTTCCAACTCCTGAAATTTTCCAAATTCATACTTTTAAGACACTAAATCCTTTGACATCCATCAAAATTACGGGTCAATCGTCAAGAGTATCAAAATCAACATTGATCGCTAACCGGTCAACCAAAAAAAGTGTGCTTTCTACCCGACCGATCGAGAAATCGACAGGATAGATGGAACCGACCCGCTGTTGGCAACCAATACCTAAAGTTACATGGTCATCCGATGTCGATCTACATGAAGATCCATCGATGATCATCGCCAGAAGAATCCCAAAAGACGCGGCACAGCCCGCGACTCTTCGACTGCTCGGTGACTATTTAATGCGATTAATTGACTAGCTTTATTGCAGTCATTAATTCATTTCTTTGGACGGCCCAATCAAAAGCAAGCATCCAGGAGTTACAAGTCAATTGATTCATGGCATTTAAACCATGAAACTCCTCCCATCATGGCGATTAAAGGAGATTAAATTCCCTTAACCTCCATCGGCCAATCAGAAGCCAAGGCCCAGGAGTTACAAAGTAAAGGAATTAGACCTTGTAACTCCTCCCATTATGTGGCTTAATGACGATTAAAGCCCATTAACTCTCCTAAATGGCTACCAAGAGTCTATAAATAGGAGAGCACTCCAACGAAATCCAGAGGAGAAAAAATAAAACAACGCCTAGAGATAAGATCAGATCAGCTTTCAAGCACAGAAAATCCAGAGAAAGAAAGAGAGAAAACTCTGCGAAAGTTCTACACCGACCACCGCTACAAGGTGACAAAAGTCCCTTGGGGGTACTGTTGGAAATAGGGTGGGCCTCTAGGATAGGTTTCAAAAACTTTTGACCCACTTGATGCAGGGATCAACTATCCAGAAGGCTATAAAACCCAATCCAAGATCCAAGTCCTTAATCTCAGCCATCATGATCAGTAAATACTATCAATCTAGAAGATAGAAACAACGACTAACAAGCATCCATAATAATCTACAATATGCAAGGAAGTGGATTATACCTTTGGAGCTCGGTTGTGCTTTAATGGAGAAGTTGCGTCGTTTTTTTTATGATGAAACGCTTTCACTAATCAAATAGGGATCTCCAAGACCTCTTGATCTTCCACGCTATGACCCGTATCAGATTCTCCTTTTCTCAAGAAGACAGTGGGATCTCCAAGAGAAAACTACTAGGAACTCTAGGGAGGAACTAGAAAGAGAACTAGAAGAGGGAAGAGAGGAAAAAATCACGTGCAACTCTTGCACTAAGGGCCTTGGGCGTGAATCCCAATGCTATGGAGCATGCTTGGGACGTCCAGCCCTCCTCTTCTATATTTATAGCTTTTGCAAGCCCCTCTTACTAATTTCCATTAGAAGTCTTACTTCCAAAAATTAGTAACTATCTCTTCTTAATTAAAATAGAAGTCTTACTTCCATTAATTAATTAGTAACTTACCATATCATAATTAAAGTCTCACTTCAAATATGATTAGTAACTTTCTAATTCCTTTCTAATAAAATTAGTAAGTCTACTATTACCACTATTAGAAGTCTTACTTCAAATAGAAATAGTAACTTTCCTTTTAGAGTTCAACTAGAATTAGATACTTTCTAATAATTGGGCTAGCGTGGGGACCACTAGGGATTCTTTAGAAAGCTGGCTCCAACTGGGACACGTGACCCCACATCTCATGTGTAATCCGGGCCCACAGTTAATTGCAAAAAACCCCACTATATAAATGCAATTGAACTCCAGTCTTAGGAATATTATATAGAAGACCCTAAACTTCCACATTACTACAAGTAGACCCCTCTATCAATATCCATGGATCAATTTGACCTGTCTTCCAAACTAGATCCATATCTTATTATCCTTGAGCCCCAATTAATTATAATGATCATAGGTACCTTTCCAATTAACTCTTAATCGGAATGGGTGTGCACTTACCAATGATAAATCCATTAATTGGCACAAGGGGATATTAGAGATAGATTCCATCTTGACCATTGAATGTTCCCACAGCTCTATTACCATGTACCCAAATCATCGAGGTGTTGACCTACAGTTGGCCTCACTCATTGGTGACTCAAAGCAAATGAATAGATATAAACTTGAGTTCATTAATGTCTCAGGATTGAGAGCCTATTGCTAGGGAATTATGAGAGCAGACCTTAAAGTAAAGACAGTGTTTATAAGGTGCTTCTCATGGTCCTTCAATACATCCAATGTACCAGCACTATGATCCAGAATCTTCCATTCTGATGATCGAGACAAATCACACTATCTCATAGTGATCAAAGTGCTGCAACCTTGTTAGTATGAGATGTCCAGTCTCATCACTGGTTGTGAAGATATTTAAGTATAAGATTTGTCACACATATCTCCCGTATGTGGATCTCATCCATACACATGTGTTACATCTAATATACTTGTGGACCCCGGTTCATCTCATGAACCATCATGTCATTCGTATTGGTAATGTGCAAGTATATATATAATAAATCACCATTCATCTCATTAAAGGAAAGCATGAATATACTGATAAATAAAGAAATTAATCAATTTATTATATCATCTACTAGATTGAGTCCATAAAACTAACAGGTACCCCCCCCCAAGGTCCTTGCCTTCTCCTTCTGCCTCCAATGGCTTAGACGTGGCTTTTCAGCCCGTCTACTTGGCTTTTTATTGGATATAGGACCTCCTCTTGGTCTTTGTCTTCTAAAAATCTGAGGTTATAGCCAAACCAAGCGAATCAAGAATATCCTCTGTTCTCATCTGCATGGATGATGGCGAAGTCCACACATGGCTTGCGACCGTCAATCTGAACGAGTCCCCCACAATCTCCTGAGAAGTTAGATCTTCCTTTTCTTGCTTTTCATTGTATTTTGTATTTTTCTAAAAGAGATAAAAATCACAACTCTTGTCTTCATTATTGATAAGAATTGTAAATCTGCTATAAACGCAAAAAATCGGCTATAAATGCCAAAAATCTGCTATAAATGCAAAAAAAAAATCGCCTTAAACCGCAAATCAAGAAAATATCTCTTTTCTTAAGTATATGTGCAATGGAAACTCGAAAGAAGTTGATTTCCTTTTTACTTGCGAAGGTCGATCTCCGGACCACCACTTGCATTTTCAAGTGAAATAGAAAATTTGGCACACCCATACAAAAAAAAATGTTGATACCCGCTCCTGCCCCCCGGTTACGAAAGGGTCGGACCCAACGGACTCCCACATCCGCTGACCTCGGTAGCACCGAGCAAAATGCGCGGTCCATCAAGCTGGCACACCCGGTGGGACTCGTTCATTTGAGAACACGATGCTTGGAAATGAAGTATTTGCATACCATATGTTTTGCACTATGCTTATACTTCTTTTCTGGATTCCTTGGTTACTTTCTAATTGGTGGCTTATGTTGGATTCCGCATCTAAAAAAATGAGATGATATTTTTTGGAAATTTCTAATTCTTTGAATTTATTTCCACTCTTTCTCTTTAAAAAAAAATCAGATTTCTCATTTTAGATTCAAAATTGAGAAACTTTGATCCTTTCCTTTTCGGGCACCGGTGCTTGCAGAAATGTTGAGCCTATGATGAATCGGGGATTGGGCCATCGTTTCTCTTCGATGAGTCGTTTCGAGATTTAAAAAAAAATCAAAAAATCAAATTTCTCATTTTAGATTCAAAATTGAGAAACTTTGATCCTTTCCTTTTCGGGCACCAGTGCTTGCAGAAATGTTGAGCCTGTAACGAATCGGGGATTGGGCCATCGTTTCTCTTCGATGAGTCTGTTCGGGATTTTTAAAAAAATTAAAAAATCAAAATTCTCATTTTAGATTCGAAATTGAGAAACTTTGATCGTTTCCTTTTCGGGAGCTGGCGCTCGCGGAAATCACTGAGACCGTGTTCGAATCGGGGATTAGGCCATTGTTTCTCTTTGATGAGTCTATTGGGGATCTAAAAAAAAGGACATAGACCGCTAAGGTTAAACCAACTGCGTTCTTTGATCACGGTTGATTCAAGAAAGCCTTATCCAGAGTGTGGAGACAGCTTGACTGTTCTAGGCAAGGGTCCTCCAAATAGGTTCATTAAGTAATCCTACCCTTACCTGGGGGCAATTCTATCAATCAAGATTTCATAAGACCGGGTTAGGAGGCCTATGTGTACTCTCTCGTCTTTTAAATAAATTCTTTTTCAAAATAAAAAAATTTAAAATAAAAAATAAAAAAATTAAAAAAAGGTTTTTTTTAAAAAAAATCTTAAAAAATTAAAATAAATAAATTAAAAAATAAAAAAAGGATTTTTTCAAATAAAAAAAATCTTAAAAAATTTAAAATAAAATCTTCAAAAAAAAAAAACTTCCGTCATTTTTGGGTACAGATCGGTGAGATTTTGGTCTCCTCCCTTCTGAGCACTGGCGCTCGCGGAAATCTACAAGCAAAACACGGGCACTTACAAGCGCCCTATTTGTTGCCGAAGCATCAACTCCCTCGGCAACTCTCTGAACTCCGGGTTGACCTCGACTCCCCGGACTATCGTCTTTGGGATGCTGAGACCATTCCCACTTCCCGAGGAACAAACTGCTCCTTCCAAGAAGCAGAAGCTCGCCTCCCAACGTGTCACTACCGTGACACCAAAGGCGAGCACTAAAAGGCCCGAAGCCCGTGACACGCCCACGAAGCCTCGACCCGCAAACGACCAGGTCTATCCCAAGACTTGGTCCCTAAGACCTTCACCAAAACAAAGAAGGTCCCAAACATCCACCAAGCCAGCATACCTGGCCCCACTCAAGGAGAACCAGTTCTACCCTCTTGCTTACATGAAAGAGGAGAGACCCATCTCTAACCTGACTCCCAAGTCAACCCAGCATGAGCCGGCTTGTTCTTATAAGCCCAAAATCAAGTCATGCATCACAAGGCCTCCGCAAGCACCTGCCAAGGCCTACAATCCTTCGATTCGACCCTTCATATCTACAGGGGCCGAACTCGGAAAATTCAAAGCTTCGCTGCAACAGGCGAAGGACCGGGTTCGCATCCTGTCCTTACCCAGCTACAAAGAAGACAGGCTTGGCTTTGCGCCCGAGGGAGTACATCCTTGATGGACCGCGCTCCTGCTCGGTTCCTACCGAGGCCGGCGGACGTGGGAGTCCGTTTGGTTCCGACCCTTTCGTAACCGGGGGGCAGGGGCGTGCATCAACATTTCTTTTTTTTGTGGGTGTGCCAGTTTTCTATTTTACTTGGAATTGCAAGTGGTAATCCGAAGATCAACCTTCGCAAGTAAAAAGGAAATCAACTTCTTTCAAGTTTTCCATTGCACATATATTTAAGAAAAGAGACATTTTTCTTGATTTGCCGTGAAAGGCGATTTTTTTGGCATTTATAGCCGATTTTGGCGTTTATAGCCGATTTTTGGCGTTTATAGCCGATTTTGGCATTTATAGCCGATTTACAATCCTTATCAATAATGAAAGACAAGAATTGTGTTTTTTGTCTCTTTTAAAAAAATACAAACTATAATGAAAAGCAAGAAAAGGAGGATCTAACTTCTCAGGAGATTGTGGGGGACTCGTTTAGATTGACGGTCGCAAGCCATATGTGGGCTTCGCCATCATCCATGCAGATGAGAACAGAGGATGCTATTGATTCGCTTGGCTTGGCTATAACCTCGGGTTTTTAGAGGACAAAGACCAAAGGAAGGTCCTATGTCCAATAAAAAGCCGAGTAGACGGGCTGAAAAACCATATCTAAGCCATTGGAGGCAGGAGGAGAAGGCAAGGACCTTGGGGGGGGGGTACCCCCCAAGGGACTTTTATCACCTTGTTGCGGTGGCCGGTGTAGAATTTCCGCAGAGTTTTCTCTCTTTTTTCTTTCTCTGGATTTCTGTGCTTCTCTCTGTCTGTGTGTCTGTCTCTTTTTTCCGATCTGGATTCCTTTGGAGTGCTCTCCTATTTATAGGCTCTTGGTAGCCATTTAGGAGAGTTTATGGGCTTTTAATGTCATTAAGCCACATAATGGGAGGAGTTACAAAATTGAATTGTTTATTTTGTAACTCCTTTTTCTTGGCTTCTGATTGGCCGGAGGAGATTGAGGGCATTTAATCGCCTTTAATCGCCATGATGGGAGGAGTTTCATGGGTTAAATGCCATGAATCTCTTGACTTGTAACTCCCGAATGCTTGCTTCTGATTGGGCCGTCCAAAGAAATGGATTAATGACTGTAATAAAGCTAGTCAATTAATCGCATTAAGTGGTCGCCGAGCAGCTGAAGAGTCGCGGGCCGTGCCACGTCTTTTGAGATTCTTCTGTTGATGATCATCGATGGATCTTCATGTAGATCGACATCAGATGACCATGTAATTTCAGGCGTTTGTTGCCAACAGCGGGTCGGTGGCATCTGTCCTGTCGATTTCTCGATCGGTCGGGTGGGAAGCACACTTTTTTTTTGGTTGACCGGGTAGCGATCAATACTGTCTTCGATACTCTTGATGATTTACCCGTGTTTTGGACGGATATCAGAGGACTTGGTGTCTCAAAAGCATGAATTTTGGAAAGTACCAGAGGCTGGGCTCCTCGAATCGCGAAAAAAACGGCGAAAACCGGGGTTTCCGGGGCTTTCCCGGCGACCCCGGGGTCCATGGTCGCCGGCGACGTCTGCGACCCTGGGGGGGTTTTCCCCCTTTCGTGTCCCGTTTTGCGTCCGTTTTTTGCTTTTTTTTTA
The DNA here is from genome assembly GCA_012931725.1 of Litsea cubeba. NCBI lineage: Eukaryota > Viridiplantae > Streptophyta > Magnoliopsida > Laurales > Lauraceae > Litsea > Litsea cubeba. The sequence continues at coordinate 69,261,748 of CM022947.1, forward strand.
TTCTTTTCTCTTCTGTACTTTTCCTTGACATTTTGACCATTTATTGGCCTGATTTCTTGGTAGGAAACCTGATGAGAATCCTTGCATTTTATTTTGCAAAGTTTCCAATTTCCTAAGAAAGTCGAAGACTTTGTCGCGCAGAGCTGCCGATTTTCTGTCAAAAGCTGAAACTGGGTCAAACGATGTTGGAATGACCTGAAATTTGGTGTGAAGCCTCCTGAGCAATAAATAAGACCAACCATAGGCTTTTGTTTGAGTTTTGAAGCCGTTTGGGGTCCTATCACCTGTAGACTTGCTTTCTGTCGCGATGAAGATGTCGCGGTTTGATGTGTGGTCAACCGATGTCCGATTGACTTGAAATTTGACAGGGAACCTATTGGAGTCATTTTAAGATGATCCATAGGTTCTGTCTTGGAAACCATGGTCCCGGAGAGCTTTTGTCGCCGAGAGCTCCTTTTCGGCTATCGGAGAAGCGAAGTTAGGCCAAATGATTTTGAAATGGCCCGAAACTTCTTGTGTACTCCTCTTTTGGCTGTCTGGAAGAATCTTGCAGTTTCTGTTTGATTCTGACAAGATTTGATTTTTGGAAGCAGCATTGCCTATTTATGGCAGGTTGCGACTTCATGTAGCTCTTTGGATCTTGAAAAGGCAAAGTGACATTTTTGGTGTCAACAAATGCCCCCTCGAGGTACAGCGGCGAGTTGCTTAACTTTTGTAGTCGATGTGCCTCGAAGAGATTTTTTTTTGAAGGAGAGCCTGTGACTTGACCAAGAGTCTTTGAGCAGTCTTTCTTTTTGGTATTTGTAGCCTTTTGAGCTTCCAGGGGAATTTTATGGTAGTGAAAGGGATCACGTACCATCTCGAGGCAAAGTTTTGAAGATGACATCAGGGATGTGGATTTGGGTTTTGACCTTGTGACCTAACAGGCTTTATATGGCAGGTTACGGGGTCGGGTTTGGTTTTGATCGTGTGACCCAACAAGCTGTATGTGGAATGTTGGGGGATCAATTTTGGTTTTGATCTTGTGACCTAACAGGCTATATGTGGCAAGTTAGGGGATCAGGTTTTGGTTTTTGGTTTTGGTCTTGTGACCTAACAGGCTGTATGTGGCAAGTTAGGGGACCAGGATTTGGTTTGATGGAATGTCAATTTCAAGATTTTGGCTCAATTTGGTAGATGAGGCTGGATGGTTTGATTTTTGGAAGCTCATGGGGCTTGGAATTTTCTTTTGTATGGTCCAATCAACTCAAAAGAGGCATGGAACCATTTTTGTATGCTCTTGGTAAGAGGGATTTCTCTTTGACTAAAAGCCCAAAATTTTTTTCTTTTTTTTTTTTTTTTTTTTTTTTTTTAGTGCCTAGGTGGTCAAACCTGGCTCATATGGGCTAACCCATGGGACCTTAAGCTTTTGAAATGGCTTAGATCTCATATGGTGTCATTTTTGTAAAGAATATCCAAAAATATCTCATTTGGATAGAGAATATCCAAGAATATCTTTACTTGGAGAGAATCTCTCATGATCCCTTTATTTTGGGATAGAATATCTCAAGATATCTTTCTTTTGGGAAAGAATCCGTCATAGATTGATTTTTGGGAGAAAATCTCTCAAGATCCCTTTATTTTGGGATAGGATATCTCAAGATATCTTTCTTTTGGGAAAGAATCCGTCATAGATTGATTTTTGGGAGAAAATCTCTCAAGATCCCCTTATTTTGGGATAGGATATCTCAAGATATCTTTCTTTTGGGAAAGAATCCGTCATAGATTGATTTTTGGGAGAAAATCTCTCAAGATCCCTTTATTTTGGGATAGGATATCTCAAGATATCTTTCTTTTGGGAAAGAATCCGTCATAGATTGATTTTTGGGAGAAAATCTCTCAAGATATCTTTCTTTTGGGAAAGAATCTTTCTAATCTCTTTCTTTTGGTAAGGTTACTAATTAGTAACACTTACCTCTTTCTTCTTTCCTTCTTTGGTTTGCTCTCCTCTATAAAAGCAAGGAGAAGGTTGGATCTCTTGCTCTTATTACTTTCTTTTGCAATAATCTCAAGAGGGCTTCAAGACCAAGAGCTTTTCTTCTTCAAGATCTTCAAGAGTTTTCTTCTTCTTCTCCATCAATGGCTTCAAGTAAGTTCTCCTTTTTTTTCAAGAAAACTCCATTGTAGGAAAAATAAAGTTCTTCTTTCTTTTTTTGTTTCTTTCTTTTCTTCTTTTTTTTTTTTTCACGTGTTTGCCTCCTTTTTTTTTTCACACGTTTTTTTTTTTTTTTTTTTTTTTTTTTTTTTTTTTTTTTTTGCTTTCTTTTCTTTTTTTTTCATGTTTTGTTTTTTTTTTTTTTATTTGTGTACGGATCTGGCCGTACGGCCACGTGGCCTGTGGGCCAGCCCGTTTCTTTTTTTTTTTTTTTTTCTTTCTCCCCCTTTTTTTTTTTTGAGAGAGTTTCTTTTCTTTCTTTTTTTTTGTTTTCTTTCCCCTCTTTTTTTTTAGAGAAAGCTTCTTTCTTTTCTTTTTTTTTTTTGCTCATCATGATAATGCATTTTTTTTCGCAAACCAAGATGTTCATGCGTGCCTTTAATTTGTAAATTAAATTTGTAGCATGATGTGATAGCATACCTGAAAGTGTTTGCAAATTTGGGAACTTGGAGCTCGCAGTGATGTTGAGCCCTTCCTGATTTTGCGGAGACTTTTAGGTTTCGAAAGTTTGGAGTTTCGGAGCTCGCAGCGATGTTGAGCCCATCTTCAAGCTTTCTATTTCTTTCGGGATAGTTCCTTTTCTTCGGAATTGCCCCGTCATCATGTCAAAATTTCGCCAGATTTTTTTTAGCGAGATTCTGTCATTTTGATGTTTGATCTTTTTCTTTTCCATCCTTTTCAGGTGGTTCCTCCAGAGCGAACAAGGGTAAAGAGCCTGCTACAAGCGTACCTCGTCGATCTTCTAGATCCTCTAATCCGGCCGTTCAGCAGGCTTTCGAGAAGGTCCAGTATGTTGAGAGAAACCTGGAAGAGTGCGACTCCCTCAACAGAGATGAGATGAGGCAGCGACTGATCACTCTCAAGGGAGAGGAATTCTATAAGATCATGGTAAGCAGTCGTCCATGGCTGATGGAAGATCAGAGCGTTTTGCCCAAGCCTACCTTCTTCTTTGGTGATGCAGTCCCTGATGACATGACATACCAGAGGAGATCTTTTCAGTTTTCCTTCACAGCAGATGGCGAGAAGAAGACTGTTACTACCCGGTCGATGTTTGATCGCACCGTCTCGATTCTGAGCCTTGCTCCCACGTGCCCTAAGAGGGAAGATCCTCCAAGTTCGGTGAGAAGGACAAATGTAATCAAGACCGGGGTTTTTGTTGGCGGTTCTCCTGGATATACGGAGAGGTCGCCTGTTGACATGGACCTGTTGATGCCATCCAACGGCTACCAGGGCTCTGATTATCCGTCGGTCGATTTGAGACCGGTGGGCCTTGGTATTTTCAGCGGTGACGGCAGCAATTGGATCAAGCCTTTCCGACTTCGTGGCCGCTTCAATGCTGACTCCGAGTGGAAGTCGTGGACTGATCGCGTCCTGCTGATTGGTGGCGCCGTTTTGAAGGAAGCCGGGATTTTTGATGCGGTCCGCGCCTTTAGGGAGACCTTGATCTTTTCCGACGAGGCCTTCATGGCAATGCTGGAGTCGTTCCTCCCTCAAACCAATACCTTCGTTGTGATGAATGGTGAGATTGGTTTTTCTTTGAAGGAGCTGAGCGCTATTACCGGATTGCCTATCCTCGGCAAGCTATATGAGGAGTTTATGCCGATTGACAGCGTCCTCGAGGGGCAGTCTGAGGAGTTCAGGCTTTTATACTTTCAGCTCGTCGCCTTCTATGATTTTTTGAAGGAGAAGGGGGGTTCGAAAGTTAGATCCAGCAGTTGGAAGAGTTTTAGCTCTTCAGTCCCTAACTTTTTTGATAGTAGGGAGTCTTCTGATAGCATGACCCAGGAAGCCGGAGCTCAGGATCCAAAGAAGATCTTGGCCATGCAAGAAGAGTTGAGAGATTTCTGTGCAAGTACAAACGCCATATGTCCTGACATTGCACTGCGGAGAGATCTCGCTGTTTACCTCACTTATTGGCTTGGTGAGGCTGTTTTTGCTGGAGGAGATGGAACGCACATCAGGCCACATTGTATTTTCCCGGCTTGTCAGATGGCGTTTGGAGAGCAGCTTGCTTTGGTGCCTGCTCTTTACTCCTACCTGTGTACCGAACTACAGGCTGCTGCTTTTCTGGTTCGGCTTGGGCTTCCCATGAATAGGGTATTTTCAGCCCATATCTTTTATTCGTGGTATGTATACCACTGTCCTGGCTTCCATCGGCTGGGTGCTGCACAGGATGATGATCCTCTGATGATTCGACTGGCTAAGGGCAAAGCCGTGTCCGAATCACTTTTGTTTGCCCGCATGAGGATCCGACGGTTCAGGGACGTCGAGATGGGGCAATCTTCAGTGAAGCTTTCTCCGGAGTTGCGGAAGAAGGCTTTTGATTTTGGTGCCTCCCGAGACTCTACCAGGGCGGGGTCGGGAAGGCATTATTCCTTGACAAATGCAGAGAGAGAGTGGCTTTTCAGCATACGTGTCGGGCACGATGGTGTACCGCAGACATCTTTTCGTCGATATCCAGCCGTATGTACCTTCTCGCTTTGCTTTGCAGCTTGGCTTTTCTCAAGGCGTTGTTGGAGCGCCTTCAAGTATGGTGAAGCGCTTTGGAGGCTTACAGGACGGGAGAAATGAATGGGCTTTCTATAGTGCTGAAGACACTACAGCCATGATTTCTTATCCTGTGTTGCTGACTTCCCGTACTGCCGGCTTTGCGAAGTGGTTCGCGGAGAGCTTCTCGGCATATCGGGGACTTTCCAGGAAGGAGCTTGATGTGAAGCTGGCATCTGGAAAGGGCCTTGGAAAGTCGGATGGCATCCGGCGAGAGGAAGTTTGGGCCTTCCTTTCTGGAGAGAAGTACAAGATAGGCTTTCTCGGTGACCAGGGCGTCATCGGTTCTGAAGCTGTTCGAGAAATACCTGACGAGGCTTTGGAGCAGCTAGAACAGGAGGAAGCCGAACTTGGCGCTTGGATGCAGGCGACACAGAGGCAAGCTTCCGTGGAGTCTACTGGCAAGAGCAGACCATCCAGTGATGAGTCGAGTGGCAAGCCTGACTCTGACAGCGGGGTAGGTTCCTCTAAGAAGCGAGCCCGCAGGAGTAAGAGGAGGAGGAGTCATCATAGTAGCAAGGGGCAGCATGAGGACTCTCCTAACTTGGAAGTTCCTCTTACTATCAATGAGGATGTGCCAGTGGATGCTGACGAGCCTCCGGAGAAGAGAAGCCGAGAAGAAGAGATCGTCGGTGAAGGTATGATTCTTCCTTTTTCTCTTTCCATTTCTTTTCATGGGATTTTTTCCATGTTATGATTTGCTTCTTGTTTCTGCTTTTCTTCTTTTTTTTTTTAGCAGAGGAAGACTTGGTGATGCCGGAGGTCCCAACCGATGAGGTGGTGATGGATCCTGTCGAGGCACCTGAAGAAGAACCGACGGGCTCTGGAGTAAATCCAGAATCTCCAATTGGTACGACTTCTTTTGCTCCTTTTTTTTTTTTTGAGTTTGTGACTTGGCTTGCTAACACACATTTTTTTTTTTGCCAGCTGACTTGCCACAGGGTTCTGATGACTTTGAACCATCGATGGACGCAAATGTTGATGATGCTTTCGATGAGTTCATGGAGGAAGAAAGTGTTCCGCCAGTCGTCGAAGAAGGTATTTTGTAGTTATAACTCTGATAATGATTTTCAAACAGGGTCATACTCATACCTTTTTGTGTTTCCTTTGCAGGTTTTGAAGTGGCAGAGGAGGATCCGTCGCTTCCAGAGCAAGAGATGCCAGAGGTTGATCCAGAGGTAGAGATTCCTGGGACCAGCTCTGACAATATTGAGGAGATTCCTCGCGCTGAGATTCCTTCCCGAGCAGGAGCAGCTTCAGCTGGAAAGAGTTCTTTTGTTACTCTTTCAACAGATGATGATATGAGTAGCCGACCAACGGAGTTGGGCGAATCCTCAGCTGGGCCATCTCTTCTTTTTGCGAAGAAGGTGGTGGTGCGAGTTGTGAGCTCTTGGATTGAGACTCTCTTTTCTGGGCACTTGGAAGTCGGATTTGGCATGATCCAGCATGTGCAGGAGATTCTCAGTGATGCTGAAGAGGCTGGTCTGGATGTCACAGGTGCCAGGGCGATCGTTGATAGGATCATTGCACTGGGTGACAAGTGGTTTGAGACCGTGAGTTTGGCTGATGACCAGTTCTTCAAGGAGATGTTCCTGGACCCTGCTGATAAGGCTAAGTCTGACCTGGATGAGGCTACAGAAAGCAGGAAGCTGGCAGTCCGAAAGAGGAACTTAGAAGAGATAGCCATCATCAGGCTGACACATGACCTCAACATCCTTGACAGGGAGGTCGATGAGGCCAGGAAACGTCTTGAGCATTTGCAGGCACAAGTCGCTGCCAAGTGGACTGCCATAATAGAAGCTCGCGACAGGGAGAGTGCCCTGATTCACCAGGTTGCAGAGGCCGAACGGGTTCTCAAAAGGAAGTCTGATGAGGATGAACAATGGCAAACTGCTCGAGGTAAGCTTCCTGGTGTGAGAGAAGGGGTACAGCCCACTCCAGCATCTCATGGCAAGTTCCTGAAGAAGCGTGCCTTGGAATCCTTGACGGCTGAGGCTAAAAGTCTGCTTGGGGAGCTGAACTCTTGGCTGGAGACCATTTTTGATTGAGCTCCTGTATACAGAAACCATCCTTCTTTCTCTTTTTTTTGGTACCACTTGTATTTTTTTGGTACTTATTTTTTATAGTGCTTGTGAACACTTTTTTTTTTTGGTACCACATGTATTTTTTTTGGTACTCTTTTTTTTTTGTGTAGTGCTTGTGAACACTTTCTTTTTTTTTTGTTATCCCTACGCTCACTTTAATCTTTTTGTGATAAAAGTAATTGCTAAATGGGATGCTCTTTTTTTTTGTTATCCCTACGCTCACTTGAATCTTTTTGTGATAAAAGTAATTGCTAAATGGGATGCTCTTTTTTGTTATCCCTACGCTCACTAGAATCTTTTTGTGATAAAAGTAATTGCTAAATGGGATTTGATCAAAAGGTTGTCATTTTGTGAAAATCTTTTGTCAAGTGATTGTTTTGGCATGAAAGCCAGGTTTTTGTTTGTGGCGTGAAAGCCAATTTTGGCATGAGAGCCAGCTTTTCTTGTGGCATTGATAGCCTGTTTTTTTTTTTGTTGTGGCATCTATAGCCAATTTTGGTGGCATTGATAGCCGGTTTGTTTTGTGGCATCTATAGCCGGTTTTTGGTGGCATTGATAGCCTGTTTTGTTTTGGTGGCATTGATAGCCGTTTTTATTTTGGTGGCATTGATAGCCGTTTTTTTTTTTTTGAAATCCAAGTTTTTTTGTTTGTGTGGCATTGATAGCCGGTTTTGTTTTTGGTGGCATTGATAGCCGGTTTGTGGCATTTATAGCCTGTTTTGATGGCATTTATAGCCGGTTTGGTTTTCAAAAAATGCAAGTATCGACTAAGAGTCGCCTCCCTGCTGAATGTTCTTGCAAGTATCGATGGAATGTCGCATCCTTGCTCATTCGGTTGCGAGTATCGATGGAATGTCGCATCCTCGCGGATTTGGGTGCAAGTATCGATGGAATGTCGCATCCTTGCTTTTCAAAAATTTTGGTTTTGCGGGTACTGACTTGATGTCGTTTCCCCACGATTTTTGAAATTTGTGGTTTTCTCGAACCTTTGGGTCATGGATATCAACTGAAATGTTGCGTCTCCACAGTTTTTTTTTTTTTAGGTTTTTTCGAACCTTTGAAATTTGGGTTGTGGATATCAACTGAAATGTTGCGTTTCCACGGTTTTGGATTTTGCAAGTATCGACGAAATGTCGCTTCCCTGCGATTTTGGAAGTGTCGAACGTGGTTCGCTTGCTTCCGATTTGTGCGAGTATCGACTAAGCGTCGCTTCCTCGCGATTTTTGAAAAACCATTTTTTTTTTTGTTTAAAGACACGAGGGTCATAAGTTTTGACCTAAAACCATTTTGGCGGTAAAAGGCAGGGTGGACTAGGGTGGAAATCCCTGAATCCGGATTTTGTTTCAAACCATGAATTTTGGGTTCAAGGGTTGAAAATTTTGGTCAAGTTAGGGAAAGGTTCCTAAACTTGGATATATATATATTTTTTTTTTTTGAACAATGAAACGATGAAAGTAAGCATTGTTTTAGATTTCTAGAAATTTCAATATTTGACATGAAAATTCTAAAAAAGGGTGGGTTTAGCGAGCGTGTACCTGGAAACCGGTTTTGGCCATACAGGCATTGCTCTTACCCAGTTGGGTAAGTCTTCAAGGGTAGTACCGCTTTAAGAACTTGCCATTGATGGGCAGCATACATCTGTCACCTTCCATGTTTAGGAGTGCGCATGCGCCATTGGAGAAAACTTTGTCGATGACGTAGGGTCCCTCCCATTTTGGCTCGAATTTGCCTTTGGACTTGTGAGCGAAGACCATTGGTCTTTTTACCGCAAGAACCAAGTCATTCTTTTTGTAGGCGCGTTGCCTGACCTTTTTATCGAAAGATCCCGCCATGCGTGCTTGGTAAAGTTCAATGCTTTGTTGAGCTTCGAGCCGTCTCTCATCGAGATTGTCCAGCTCATGGAGCCGCAATTTGACATTGCTTTCTTGAGTCATGTCATTTTGCAAGGATACCCTCAAGGAAGGAATTTGTACTTCCAAGGGTACGACAGCTTCGCATCCATAGACCAAGGAGAATGGTGTGCTATGGGTTGGTCCTCGAACGGTGGTTCGATAGGCCCACAAAGCTTCAGACATTTTGTCGCTCCAGTCTCTTTTGTGACTAGAGACCATTTTTTTGAGGATTTTGCAGAGTGTCTTGTTGAAAGCTTCTGCTAACCCGTTTGCTGCCGGATTGTATGGAGTTGAAGGACAGCTTTGGATTTTGTATTTGTCGCAGAACCTGTAGAATCGATGATCCCGGAACTGTGGTCCGTTATCATGGACGAATCTTTTGGGTATGCCGAAACGACAAATGATGTTGGTGCGCAGGAAGTGAAGGACTGATGAGGTCTTCATTTCGTTAAACGCAAATGCTTCTGACCACTTGGAGAAATAATCCGTAGCGGCGAAGATGAAGCGATGACCTTTGCTTGAAGGGGGAGAAATAGGACCTATGATGTCCATACCCCAGGCTTCGAAAGGCCATGAGATCGCTGTAGGATGTAGCCATTCTGGAGGCATGTGAATGTAATCTCCATGAACTTGGCATTGTTGGCAGCGCTTAGTGTTGACACCAAAAATGTCACTTTGCCTCTTCAGGATCCAAAGAGCTACATGAAGCCGCAACCTGCCATAAATAGGCAATGCTGATTCCAAAAATCAAATCTTGTCAGAATCAAACAAAAACTGCAAGATTCATCCAGACAGCCAAAAGAGGAGTACACAAGAAGTTTCAAGCCATTTCAAGATCATTTGGCCTAACTTCGCTTCTCCGACAGCCAAATCAAGCCTCTCGGCGGTAAAGCTCTCCGGGACCATGGTTTCCGAGACAGAATCTATGGATCATCTTAAAATGACTCCAATAGGTTCCCTGTCAAATTTCAAGTCAATCGGACATCGGTTGACCGCACGTCAAACCGCGACATCTTCATCGCGACAAAAAGCAAGTCTACAGGTGATAGGACCCCAAACGGCTTCAAAACTCAAACAAAAGCCTATGGTCGGTCTTATTTATTGCTCAAGAGGCTTCACACCAAATTTCAGGTCATTCCGACATCGTTTGACCCAGTTTCAGCTTCTGACGGGAAATCGGCAACTCTGCGCGACAAAGTCTTCGGCTTTCTGAGGAAATTGGAAACTTTGCAAAATAAAATGCAAGGATTCTCATCAGGTTTCCTACAAAGAAATCAGGCCAATAAATGATCAAAATGTCAAAGAAAAGTACAGAAGAAAAAAGAATAAAAAAAGAGCAAAAACGGACGCAAAACGGGACCAGAAAGGGGGAAAACCCCCCCAGGGTCGCAGACCCCTGCGACCCTGGGCCAGGGTCGCCGGCGACCATGGACCCCGGGGTCGCCGGGAAAGCCCCGGAAACCCCGGTTTTCGCCGTTTTTTCGCGATTCGAGGAGCCCAGCCTCTGGTACTTTCCAAAATTCATGCTTTTGAGACACCAAGTCCTCTGATATCCGTCCAAAACACGGGTAAATCATCAAGAGTATCGAAGACAGTATTGATCGCCACCCGGTCAACCAAAAAAAGTGTGCTTTCCACCCGACCGATCGAGAAATCGACAGGACAGATGGCACCGACCCGCTGTTGGCAACAAACACCTGAAATTACATGGTCATCTGATGTCGATCTACATGAAGATCCATCGATGATCATCAACAGAAGAATCTTAAAAGACGTGGCACGGCCCGCGACTCTTCAGCTGCTCGGCGACCACTTAATGCGATTAATTGACTAGCTTTATTACAGTCATTAATCCATTTCTTTGGACGGCCCAATCAGAAGCAAGCATTTGGGAGTTACAAGTCAAGAGATTCATGGCATTTAACCCATGAAACTCCTCCCATCATGGCGATTAAAGGCGATTAAATGCCCTCAATCTCCTCCGGCCAATCAGAAGCCAAGAAAAAGGAGTTACAAAATAAACAATTCAATTTTGTAACTCCTCCCATTATGTGGCTTAATGACATTAAAAGCCCATAAGCTCTCCTAAATGGCTACCAAGAGCCTATAAATAGGAGAGCACTCCAAAGGAATCCAGATGGGAAAAACACACAACAAACATCAGACAGCAGTCAAAAATCTAGAGAAAAGAAAAAGAGAGAAAACTCTGCGGAAGTTCTACACCGGCGACCGCAACAAGGTGACAAAAGTCCCTTGGGGGGTACCCCCCCCCCAAGGTCCTTGCCTTCTCCTCCTGCCTCCAATGGCTTAGATGTGGCTTTTCAGCCCGTCTACTCGGCTTTTTATTGGACATAGGACCTTCCTTTGGTCTTTGTCTTCTAAAAACCTGAGGTTATAGCCAAGCCAAGCGAATCAAATAGCATCCTCTGTTCTCATCTGCATGGATGATGGCGAAGCCCACATATGGCTTGCGACCGTCAATCTAAACGAGTCCCCCACAATCTCCTGAGAAGTCAGATCCTCCTTTTCTTGCTTTTCATTGTAGTTTGTATTTTTTTAAAAGAGACAAAAATCACAACTCTTGTCTTTCATTATTGAAAAGGATTGTAAATCGGCTATAAACGCCAAAATCGGCTATAAACGCCAAAAATCGGCTATAAACGCCAAAATCGGCTATAAATGCCAAAAAAATCGCCTTTCACGGCAAACCAAGAAAAATGTCTCTTTTCTTAAATATATGTGCAATGGAAAACTTGAAAGAAGTTGATTTCCTTTTTACTTGCGAAGGTTGATCTCCGGATCACCACTTGCAACTCCAAGTAAAATAGAAAATCTGGCACACCCACAAAAAAAAAAGAAATGTTGATGCACGCCCTTGCCCCCCGGTTACGAAAGGGTCGGAACCAAACGGACTCCCACGTCCGCCGACCTCGGTAGGCCAGTAATATCCTAACCTTTTTATCTGATCATAGAGCTTAGGTCCAGCCTGATGAGCTCCACAAAGACCAGCATGAACTTCTTTGAGTGTTTCTTCAGCCTCTTGTTGTGACAAGCAGCGTAGAAGTACTCCGTTGAAGGATTTCCTGTAAAGGATTTTTGAAGGAATATCCAAATGGAAGCTTGGGGTTCGCCTTTGGATGCTTACCCGTTCTTTTGGATCTTCCGGTAGGATTCCGAACATAATGTAATCAATGAACGGATCCCTCCAGTCGCCAATTGAAGTTTGAAGGATTGAAATCCGACTTCCGACCACTTCGTGGCATTCAGCAACTGCTTGGTGTGTGTTAAGAGGAGGAAGGATTCTCCTTTCGCACACTGTGATTTGCATGTTTTCCCCTTCCTGGATTGCCATGGATGCGGCAAGTCCGGCTAGGGCATCTGCACGTATATTTTCACCTCTACGAATGTGGGTGATGTGACAGATGTCAAACTTTTGCAGAAGTGATTGTGCCTTGTTGTAGTAGGGCAGCAAATCTGGCTTCCTGACTTCAAATTTCTGATTCATCTGGTTGACGATCAGTTGAGAGTCTCCAAAGACTTCCAGCATGGTGATACCGGATTCGATGGCGAGTTCCAATCCTAAGATCAGAGCTTGATATTCAGCTGCATTGTTTGTGCATGGTTCCAGTAGCGAGAAAGCGTGTGGAATCATGTATTTGTCGGGGCTAACAAAGAGGATGCCAACTCCCGAGATCAGCTGTCTTTTTCATTTGTCCTGGTTGCACCGTCAAAGTACATGTCCCAGGAGGCACTTTGTGAGAAAGTCTCCACATTGTAGACTGGTTCGTCTGGGAGATCATCTCTGAGTGGAGAAATGGATGCTCTGCGAGGAAGTCTGCTAGAGCTTGCCCTTTGATTGCTTTTTGTGGTACATACCTAATATCAAATTGTGACAGAAGGATGGACCATTTTGCCAGTCGAGCATTGAGAGAACCTGCCTTTGTGACAAGGACCTTCAAGAGGTTGACCCTCGAGACCAGGTAGACTGTGTTGGAAAGCAAGTAGTGACGCAGCTTTTGTACGGCGAACATCACTGCAAGACATTCTTTTTCGACTGGAGAGTAGCGATGCTCTGCACCTACTAGCATGCGGCTGAGGTAATATAGAGCAGCTTCTTTTCTTTGATCATTTTCTTGCGCAAGCAGAGCTCCCAGAGAGTGGTCAAGGGCTCTTGTGTACAAGATGAATGGTTTTCCAGTGGTAGGAGCAGCTAACACTGGAGGTTTTGTCAGGTATGACTTGATGTCTTGGAAAGCAGCTTCACAGTCAGCATCCCAGACAAAGTTTACACCTTTTTTCATCAACCGGGAGAATGGACGGCATTTCCCCGAAAGATTGGAGATGAACCGTCTGATGTAGGCCAATCTCCCTTGAAGCCCTTTGAGTTCTCTCAAGGTTCTTGGAGAGGGCATTTCTAGAATGGCTTTGACTTTTATGGGGTCAAGCTCTATTCCAGCTTTCCGAACTAAGAATCCGAGGAACTTACCCGACGAGACGCCGAAGAAGCATTTCAATGGATTCATTCGCAGTTTGTGTTTGCGAAGCCGGAGGAAGACTTCTCGAAGGTTTTCGAGATGATCTTCTTTTCTTTTGCTTTTGACGGCGAGGTCATCAACGTAACATTCAACCGTCTTGTGCTGCATATCTTGGAATATTTTCATCATAGCCCTCTAATATGTGGCACCAGCATTCTTCAAACCGAATGGCATGACAGTGTAACAATACACGCCAAATGGGGTTCGAAAGGATGTATGTTTTTCATCCTCAGGATGCATCTTTATCTGATTGTAGCCAGAGAAACCATCCATGAATGTCATTCGCTCGAATCCACAGGTATTATCAATCATTACCTCTGGTATGGGGAGCGGAAATTCATCTTTTGGGCATGCGCCATTCAGGTCTCTATAGTCAATACAGACCCTGATCTGCCCATTTTTCTTTGTCACGGGGACAATGTTGGCCAACCATTCAGGATGTTGTTCCTCACGGATGAAGCCGACGCTTTTGAGTTTTTGAACTTCTTGTTCAATTTTATCCATCACATCTGGACGGAATCTTCTTTGGCCTTGCTTGACTGGCTTGATGTCTTCTTGAAGATTGAGTTTGTGAACTGCTATTTTGGGGTCTAAGCCTGGCATTTCAGCGTAAGACCATGCAAAGCAATCAACGAACTCACGAAGAAAAGCGATATACTCGGGTAACTCATCATCCTTTATATTCTTGCTTATGAATACAGGACGTGGGTTATCTGGTGTTCCCAAGTCTATCTTTTGAACAGGATCTTCTGTTGGAAGGTTCGAAGGTGGTTCCTCCACAATATTTTCGGAGGCTTCCAGCTCAACGAAACCTTCTGGGTTTCAAGGGCATTTCCAGACCAAGGTCTTGTTCCTTTCCACGGGTCTTCTTGATCGGTAATTTTCCCAAGGCTTGCTATGAGATGATCCCAATCGCCTGTTGAAACCGAGTCGAAGTAGGCTACTTTTTTTGGAGATGAGGGTTCTTCTAGGTCAGAATTCCACACGTCTGTGCCATCGGACAACTCCTCTTCATTTTCGGAGAAATCGTACCAATTGGATGAGCTTCCTGGATCTTTGTCAGGTGACTCATCAAAGAGATATCCAGGGAGATCGATGTCTTCATGGATTTGAGATGTTGAGGCTTGGTCAGTATATTGACTTTTAAGCCTTTGTGTCAACTGTCTCAAGGGAGTGTCAGGATCATACCCTAACCCGTGTGAAGACTTTTCTACATAGCCGTAGAGTCTCCAATCTTCCAGCTGGCTTTTGGTCAAGACGGGCCCCAATGGCGTGAGAATACCGCGTCCTTCTCCCAAACCGACTGGGTTTTGAGCGTCATAGCCCATTTTCTTCATGATAGCTTGTGCCACAGAACTGTATAAGGATAGTTGAGGCGTACCTTTATTTTGGAAAGGTTCAAGCATGGAGTTTGATGAAGAAGCATCCGATCTATGGAAGAAGATCGGTCTTTCCTTTGCTGAAGTTGCTGGAACAACAAAGGAAGCTGACGTAGGATCTTCTATGTCAGAGGTTGTCTCCATTGGAGTGAGAGCAGGCTGAACTTGCTGAGTGTCAGCTTGGCTTGACGATGTGTCGTCTTCTGGCTCTGAATCCGAGTCCGTGTCTTGCAGGATAGACACGAAAGAGACAACAAATTTGCCCCCAGGCTTTTGTTTTGCCTTCTTCGCTTTAGTTGTGATTACCAAAGGCTTTGAAGATTTGAGGGAGATGATGAAGGGAGTTTGAATGCTCTCTTCAGATTTACCGGATGGTTTGTTTTCTTCCGGTGATTGTTGAGGAGCTTTGCCTTTATCTTTCTGGAGATTTTCGGCAAAGGATGCTGTATGCTTCTCCTCTTCTTCTTTTTCACCTTCATACATCTGTGAGTCTGCGAAGTGGATTTCTTTACCTTTGAAGGGTTTTCTGTCCGCAAAGACTCGATGTATCATGCCGTCGTCGCCAACAAACTTGATGCATTGATGTAGAGTTGAAGGGACAACACCATTCTCATGGATCCAAGGGCGTCCGAGAAGGATGTTGTAGCATGAAGGGGTCTTTATTGCATACACTGTGACCTCAGAGATAAGATCACCGATCTGCAATTTGAACTTGATTTTGCCGATAGGCCTTTGAGTACTCCCATCGTATCCAAAGATAGATACAGATGTGTGGCTCCGTTTGCTGGGTGGGATGCCCAACTCTTCAAGAGCCGATGTGGAGATGAGGTTGAGTGCAGAACCTGGGTCGATCTGAACTCTATGCATAGGCATTTCCTTGATATACCCTGTGAAGTACAGGGGTCGGTTATGCCTGGTTTCGCCAAGTAGGAGGTCATCCTTTGTGAAGGCGATGGTTGCACTGGCTGCTTTTTTAACCGAGAGGCATTCAATGCATGATCCCTCAGTTTTCTTCTTTTCTCCCTTTGAGGAGGCTTCTGAGTTTTTGACCCGGTAATCCATTTCAATTTGGAGGACTTGCGGGGCATGTTTGTCGACATCCTCATTCAGTTTTTGTAATTCTGAGATGAGATTATCACGAGTGTGCGGAGACATTCGCAACAAATCTAGGATGTGCAGACGTGCAGGTATGTGCTTGAAGTGTTCAATCAAGTCATACTTGAAAGCCTCCTTAGGGCCTGCATGTTCATCATTGTTGCCACTAGGGGCGCTTACAACATCTTTTCCCGAAGGATTTACATATGTAAAGGAAGATTGGTTGTAATTTTTGTGGTAGTCCCGGCCAGAGCGGGTGCCTCTACCAACTTCGAGAGCTTCTTGAGAAGGGTCTTCGTTTGGAAGATTGTCTTCAGGATCAAGAGGCTGTCGTTTTTCATTTGCTGAGGATGCATCAGCAGCAGAGTTACCATCCTCAGTGATTGTGTTGCATGGAGCATTTTCCGGGAACAAGTCCTGAACAGCATCCAGCAATCTTTCTTCTTCGTTGACTAATTCATCGTCCCAAGCATCAATGGCTGGGAATTCTTCAGTCAGGAAGGGTGTGAACTTTGAAGTCACAGTCTCAGGAGAAGAAACCTGAGAGGGTGTCATCTAAGTGAAAGTCACGTGAGACGAGGTGGCTCCAGAAGATACATTGCTAGGCGTCGCCGGAGTGTAAGTGCTCTCATCAGACGATGCTTCGGAAGAGCTATAATCCCGAATTATCACATTACAGGAAGCTCTGACGGGAGACGTTGCCTGATCGGAGTCAGACTCATCCTCGGATGTGAGAGGATCGTCTATCCAGCAATTTTCTCCATTTTCAGGAGTTAAGGGAGGATGTACCTGATGGTCTTCAGGGACTTCAGGCTCTGGATTGCGAGGAGGCTCGTTGACGCGTTCTTGCTCTTGTTCTAGAGCGAGTCGCTGCAAGATCCTTGCATATTCTTCAAGATCAGGCATGGGAGCCGGATTTTCTTCATCATCATCTCTTTGTGGCTCAACATTGTTGATTTCCACTGGGGTAATGATAGGTGCCGGGTCAGCAGCATTTTCTTGTACAGCCTCTTGGTCTTCTTCATCATCAGACCAGGATCCTTGTGGCTGTAGGGGGTTATACCAGATTACTGGCATAAGATGAGACTCAGGAACCCATTCTTCATCGGAGAGATATTCTCCTGTTTCAAGGGATTCCTCCCACTCATCTGTGTAGTTGGGTTCGAATCCATCATCGGTGTCGCTGGATTCGTATCCATCAATGGAGAATCCAACTACCGAATCCATCAATGGATTCTTTGAATTGAGGTGGCATGAAATCACTGAGAGTGAATTTCCTTACCCCCTTTGAAGTCTCTGGAAGGGATGTTTTTGTTACCTCCAGTGAAGCGGTAGAGGAAGCCTCTGCCTTTTCTTTGACCTCTAGTTTTGGCTGGGTCTTCTCTTGCCGTTTGAGCTTGAGGAGATGTTTCCTAGCCTGCCTTCGCTGTTGAGCTGTAGGCTTTGTTTTCACGACCTCTCAATTTTCATCTTCCAGGAGATCGGGATGTACCCATATCGGTTGTCCGTCTGGTGTCGGGTAAGGAACCAGTTCTTCGGACGCTTCGATTGAGTTTATCACCTTGAAGGAAGTAGTGATCTTCTTCTTCGGTGATCTTGATGTTTGTCCACATGTCACCATGTTGACGGAGGCAGACCCATAGTTTTTGTCAAAGGTGATGACTCCGTTTTTCCACATCTCATTTATTTTCTCTCTCACAACGAAGCATTGATTGAGAGGATGCGAGATCATCTGGTGGTATGGACAGTACCGAGGATCGTTGGTTTTGCCAACATCACCCGGTCTTTTTGGTTCAGGCAAGGTGAGCTTGCCGTTTGCCACAAGAGCCCCGAAGATTTCATCAACATCTTCATCAAACGGGTATTTCTTCTCTACTCGTTCTTTGAAGGCGTCTGAGAGTTCAGGTCTCTTACCAGCAGCTTTGTTTTCAGCTTTCTTTGGTGGCTGAGGAGCTGGCTTGGTCTGCACATTGAGGACCTCTTTTTTCTTTGGTTTAGAGGTTGCAATGGCGGTTGGCTCTTTCTTTGATGATTTCTGACTGTTGAGGTCTTTAATCACCGTTTCAGCTTCCATGGAAGCTTCTAGGAGTTCTCCCAGGTTTTTTGATTTGTTGCCGATGATCATGGAGCGAATTCTGGCTCTCATGTTGTTTCGGCAGATGTCGACTAGCGACGCTTGTGGCAATACATCAGAGCATTTGTATGCCATTGCTTTCCACTTGTGAATGAAGTCATATGTTGATTCATTCTCCCCCTGTTTTAGGCTGCACAACTGAGCCATAGTAGCGGGGTGATCTTCACCTTTGAAATGAGTCAGGAAGCGTGTTTCTAGCATGGCCCAGTTTTGGATTGAGTCCTCCGGCAGAGTGGAGTACCAATCGAAGGCCGTACCTTTTAGGGTACTTGCAAAGAGGCGGATCTTGAGTGCATCTTGATCCGCGATAGCTCCCGTCAGGATCTTGAAGTGGATGACGTGCTGTCTGGCTGATCCTTTCCCCGTATATGTTTGGAGAGTAGGATGCTTGAATTTGGTGGGGAACGGGACCGAGTCCATCCATAAGGGATATGGTGGCTTGATCCCATGCTCCTTGAGTATATCCTCTTCTTTTGCTTTGGCGAGGATACCGTCTACGTCCTTTTTGGTAAGGGCGCGTGACTCATTTTCTTCTCTATTTACCTCGTCGTCTTGATTATTCGGAGGAGGTTCATTGTTCGCCTGATTTTGGAAGGCGAGGAGAAGGTTTTCCATCAGAGGTTTAATCCTCTGCGGGCCCTGTTCCAAATGCTGGATGCGGGTGATCACATCTTCTGGAGGTGGATTGCGGGGTGGTGGCTCAGAATTTGTAGCCAAGACATTCATCCTTCGTGATTCGAACGAAGAAACTGTCCTGGTGACTGAGCTGGGGCTCATTCCTTTTGAAGAAGAGCTTGAGGAAGGATCACTCTGCTGTCCTTTGCTTGAAGGAGCAGGGGATTCTTCTGAATGTCTTCTTGTCCTGGAGACGCTGCGGGTCATTGGACGTCGGACATGGATTTTTGTTGCTGATTTTTGGCGCCTTCTGGTTTTTCCAACCATATGGACGGCAGCAACTTGGTTGGGTCTTTCTTTTTCGACCCATTTGGGAGAGACTTGAAGTGTGGGAGGCTGGGTCCTTTGCTTCTGTAGTCTCTTTTGCCGGTATAACGCGCGGCGGCGTATACGGCGAGCAATTTGAGCTTCGGTCAGCTCTGACTGGGCTTTGACGATGAAGGATGTGCTCCCTCGGGCGCAGCAGCCGAGCCTGTCTTCTCTGTAGCTAGGCAAGGACAGGATGCGAACCCTATCCTTCGCCAGTTGCAGCGAAGCTTTGAATTTGTGAAGTTCGGCCCCTGTAGAGATGAAGGGTCGAACTGCAGATTTGTAGGCCTTAGCAGATGCTTGTGGAGGCCTTGTGATGCATGACTTGATTTTGGGCTTGTAGGAACAAGCCGGCTCATGCTGGGATGACTTGGGAGTCAGGTTGGAGATGGGTCTCTCCTCTTTCATATAGGCAAGAGGATAGAACTGGTTCTCCTTGAGTGGGGCCAGGAATGCTGGCTTAGTTGATGTTTGGGACCTTCTTTGTTTTGGTGAAGGTCTTGGGGACCAAGTCTTGGGGTAGACCTGGTTGTTTGCAGGCTGAGGCTTCGTGGGACTGCCACGGGCTTCAGGCCTTCTAGTGCTCGCCTTTGGTGTCACGGTAGTGACACGTTGAGAGGCGAGTTTCTGCTTCTTGGATGGAGCAGTTTGTTCCTCAGGAAGTGGGAATGGTCCCAGCGTCCCGAAGATGATAGTCCGGGGAGTCGAGGTCGACCCGGAGTTTACGGAGTTGCCGAGGGAGTTGACACTTCGGCAGCTGATGGGGCGCTTGTAGGTGCGCGTGGTTTGCTTCTGTTGAAGCATGAGTTGGTGCTTGCTTTCGTCGAAAGTAATGGTTAGTGAAGCTGCCATTGTTAGTTTTTTCGAAAATTTCTTGTAACAAGACCACATCCATTAGTAATCACAAGAATATAATGATCATAAATGGGAAGTTCTATGGTTTCGTCTTTTCAAATTGCTCGAGGTAGATGACCCAAGCAATATGAGGAAGGCAAAATGCCATAGAAGGTACAATTGTTCTGATCGCAGGTATGGTAAGCCCGGAATGGGCATCCCAGTTACTGCTAGAAGCAATTGTGAACTTAAATTCGACTTATCGAGAAGCAGAGCTTGCTCGAGGTAAGAAGAATATAAAGTTCGAGTTACAGATGTGCCGGTCGCAATACAGTAGACCCTGAAAGGGCGTACTAGTACCGCTAGACACAAATGTTTTGAGACCGCATCTATGAGATGAGATTCTCTGTTTTGAAAGGTCAAGATTGGATTCATCAAAGAGAGCAGATGGTATTCCAATCTGAACACGGGCTCAGCGATTTCCGCGAGCGCCAGTGCTCAAAAAGAAATGAACCATAATTTCTCGGATCTGAATCTAAAAATGACGAGTTTTTTTTTTTGAAAGGCCAATATCGGGTTCATCAAAGAGAGCAAAAGGTACTCCAATCTGAACACGGGCTCAGCGATTTCCGCGAGCGCCAGTGCTCAGAAAGAAGAAGACCAAGATTTCTCTAATCTAACCCAAAATGAC
The DNA here is from genome assembly GCA_012931725.1 of Litsea cubeba. Classification (NCBI taxonomy): domain Eukaryota; kingdom Viridiplantae; phylum Streptophyta; class Magnoliopsida; order Laurales; family Lauraceae; genus Litsea; species Litsea cubeba. Next base: position 69,282,117 of record CM022947.1, read on the forward strand.
GGAAGTTTTTTTTTTGAAGATTTTTTTTTTGAAGAAATTTTTTTTTTTTTTTTTTTATTTATTTTTTTTTTAAGATTTTTTTTTTGAAAATTTTTTTATTTTTTATTTTTTATTTTAAAATTTTTATATATTTTTTTAATTTATTTTTTTTATTTAAAAGACGAGAGAGTACACATAGGCCTCCTAACCCGGTCTTATGAAATCTTGATTGATAGAATTGCCCCCAGGTAAGGGTAGGATTACTTAATGAACCCGTTTGGAGGACCCTTGCCTAGAACAGTCAAGCTGTCTCCACACTCTGGACAAGGCTTTTCTTTGAATCAACCATGATCAAAGAACACAGTTGGTTTAACCTTAGTGATCTATGTCTTTTTTTTATTTTTTATTTTATTTTTGTTTTTATGAATTCATCGAAGAGAAACCATGGCCCAAAACCTTAGTCGAACAGGCTCAACATTTCTGCAAGCGCGATGAACGATAGGAACGGATCAAGGTTTCTCAATTTTGAATCCAAATTGAGAAATCTAAATTTTTTTTTATATATATATATATATTTTTTTTTATTTTTAATGAACTCATCGAAGAGAAACCATGGCCCAAAACCTTAGTCGAACAGGCTCAACATTTCTGCAAGCGCGATGAACGATAGGAACGGATCAAGGTTTCTCAATTTTGAATCCAAATTGAGAAATCTAAAAAAAAATTATATATATATATATATTTTTTTTTTATTTTTAATGAACTCATCGAAGAGAAACCATGGCCCAAAACCTTAGTCGAACAGGCTCAACATTTCTGCAAGCGCGATGAACGATAGGAACGGATCAAGGTTTCTCAATTTTGAATCCAAAAATGACAAATCTGATTTTTTTTGGTTTTTTTTTTAAAATAATTTTTTTTTGAAAAGAGAAAGAGTGGAAATAAATTCAAAGAATTAGAAATTTCCAAAAAATCTCATCTCATTTTTTTTTAGATGCGGAATTCAACATAGGCCACCAATTATAAAGTAGCCAAGGAATCGAGAAAAGAAATATAAGCATAGAGCAAAATATATGATATACAAATATTTCATTTCTAGCATCGTGTTCTCAAATAAACGAGTCCCACCGGGTGATGCCAGCTTGATGGACCGCGCTCCTGCTCGGTTCCTACCGAGGTCGGCGGACGTGGGAGTCCGTTTGGTTCCGACCCTTTCGTAACCGGGGGGCAGGGGCGTGCATCAACATTTTTTTTTTGTGGGTGTGCCAGATTTTCTATTTTACTTGGAATTGCAAGTGGTAATCCGAAGATCAACCTTCGCAAGTAAAAAGGAAATCAACTTCTTTCAAGTTTTCCATTGCACATATATTTAAGAAAAGAGACATTTTTCTTGATTTGCCGTGAAAGGCGATTTTTTTGGCATTTATAGCCGATTTTGGCGTTTACCCGATTTTTGGCGTTTATAGCCGATTTTGGCATTTATAGCCGATTTACAATCCTTATCAATAATGAAAGACAAGAATTGTGATTTTTGTCTCTTTTAAAAAAATACAAACTACAATGAAAAGCAAGAAAAGGAGGATCTAACTTCTCAGGAGATTGTGGCGGACTCGTTTAGATTGACGGTCGCAAGCCATATGTGGGCTTCGCCATCATCCATGCAGATGAGAACAGAGGATGCTATTGATTCGCTTGGCTTGGCTATAACCTCGGGTTTTTAGAGGACAAAGACCAAAGGAAGGTCCTATGTCCAATAAAAAGCCGAGTAGACGGGCTGAAAAGCCATATCTAAGCCGTTGGAGGCAGGAGGAGAAGGCAAGGACCTTGGGGGGGGGGGGGGTACCCCCCAAGGGACTTTTATCACCTTGTTGCGGTGGCCGGTGTAGAATTTCCGCAGAGTTTTCTCTCTTTTTTCTTTCTCTGGATTTCTGTGCTTCTCTCTGTCTGTGTGTCTGTCTCTTTTTTCCGATCTGGATTCCTTTGGAGTGCTCTCCTATTTATAGGCTCTTGGTAGCCATTTAGGAGAGTTTATGGGCTTTTAATGTCATTAAGCCACATAATGGGAGGAGTTACAAAATTGAATTGTTTATTTTGTAACTCCTTTTTCTTGGCTTCTGATTGGCCGGAGGAGATTGAGGGCATTTAATCGCCTTTAATCGCCATGATGGGAGGAGTTTCATGGGTTAAATGCCATGAATCTCTTGACTTGTAACTCCCGAATGCTTGCTTCTGATTGGGCCGTCCAAAGAAATGGATTAATGACTGTAATAAAGCTAGTCAATTAATCGCATTAAGTGGTCGCCGAGCAGCTGAAGAGTCGCGGGCCGTGCCACGTCTTTTGAGATTCTTCTGTTGATGATCATCGATGGATCTTCATGTAGATCGACATCAGATGACCATGTAATTTCAGGCGTTTGTTGCCAACAGCGGGTCGGTGCCATCTGTCCTGTCGATTTCTCGATCGGTCGGGTGGGAAGCACACTTTTTTTTGGTTGACCGGGTGGCGATCAATACTGTCTTCGATACTCTTGATGATTTACCCGTGTTTTGGACGGATATCAGAGGACTTGGTGTCTCAAAAGCATGAATTTTGGAAAGTACCAGAGGCTGGCTCCTCGAATCGCAAAAAAACGGCGAAAACCGGGGTTTCCGGGGCTTTCCCGGCGACCCCGGGGTCCAAGGTCGCCGGCGACCCTGGCCCAGGGTCGCAGGGGCCTGCGACCCTGGGGGGGTTTTCCCCCTTTCGTGTCCCGTTTTGCGTCCGTTTTTGCTTTTTTTTTTATTCTTTTCTCTTCTGTACTTTTCCTTTACATTTTGACCATTTATTGGCCTGATTTCTTTGTAGGAAACCTGATGAGAATCCTTGCATTTTATTTTGCAAAGTTTCCAATTCCTAAGAAAGCCGAAGACTTTGTCGCGCAGAGCTGCCGATTTTCTGTCAAAAGCTGAAACTGGGTCAAACGATGTCGGAATGACCTGAAATTTGGTGTGAAGCCTCCTGAGCAATAAATAAGACCAACCATAGGCTTTTGTTTGAGTTTTGAAGCCGTTTGGGGTCCTATCACCTGTAGACTTGCTTTTTGTCGCGATGAAGATGTCGCGGTTTGATGTGTGGTCAACCGATGTCCGATTGACTTGAAATTTGACAGGGAACCTATTGGAGTCATTTTAAGATGATCCATAGGTTCTGTCTTGGAAACCATGGTCCCGGAGAGCTTTTGTCGCCGAGAGCTCCTTTTCGGCTATCGGAGAAGCGAAGTTAGGCCAAATGATTTTGAAATGGCCCGAAACTTCTTGTGTACTCCTCTTTTGGCTGTCTGGAAGAATCTTGCAGTTTTTGTTTGATTCTGACAAGATTTGATTTTTGGAAGCAGCATTGCCTATATATGGCAGGTTGCGACTTCATGTAGCTCTTTGGATCTTGAAAAGGCAAAGTGACATTTTTGGTGTCAACAATCCTTCATTGTCAAAGCCTAGCCTGAGCTGACCGAAGCTCAAATTGCTCGTCGTATACGCCGCCGCGCGTCGTATCGACAAAAGAGACTAGAGAAGCAAAGGACCCAGCCTCCTACACTTCAAGTCTCTCCCAAATGGGTTGAAAAAGAAAGACCTGTAAGACCCCGACCCGAGAGACCTCGATTAGTGTTAATTAAGTTGTGTCTTAGTCATAAGTGTGTTTAGTGGATTTTGATTTAGTTTTGGGTCAGAATAGCTTTTATAATAGCTTTGGGGAATTTTGAGAGCCTTCTTGATTTGTGGGACCTTTTGGGGGTTCTTGTTACGGATTTACGTGAGCTTGGGGGTTTATTCATGATTTCCTAAAATTATGTTTTTAATCCCGTTTGACTTATCTTATTATTCTGTACAACTTTCGTGTTGACTTCGTTCTCATTCGAGGGCCCGAAACTCAACTTTTCTCAATTTGAGGGCAAAACAGTCTTTTTACCCAAAATCTGGACACGACTTTCAATGTCACCAAAACTTGCAAAACATACACTTTTTGGAAACTAGATTTTTCATCGAACAACTTCGTCTTCTTCGTCAAATTCATTTGAGGTCCCGAGATGCATGTTTTTAGCCCGACGAATGTTTTAAGTAATGGGACCAACTCTCTTCTTTGTATATATAGAGAACCCACCTTCTTCATTCCATTTTTGCCCTAATTCCTGCACAAGAGAAGCTCCAGCAGCAGCAGCCATCGGTTCCCCTTTTTTCTCCTTGTTTTCTTCCTCACAAATCACCATCAAGCCTTGCTCAAATCAAGAGGAGACCTTCACTAAACTTTCTCCCTTTTGAGAGAGCTTTTCTTTGTTACCATTTTTAGAGGGATTCATCAATTTCGAATTTCTCATTGGGCTAACCCTGCTTATTTGAAGACTTTCTAGGTAAGAGATCTCTTTCATCTCCTAGATTCTTGTTTATTTGGCCTTGGATAAACTCAATTTTCATTATTGGAAGTTTTCCCTTTGTTTTGATTTGATTTTGATATTCTAGGGTTGGATTTGGGGGTTTTTGTATAGGTGTTTGATTTTGAGCTTAAGAAGTGATTAGAGATTAATTTGCTAGCTTTGGACCCAAGGCAAGTGGATGAAATGATTCATTTAATGTGAAAATCATATTTATGCATATTCTTAATTTTCTCATTATGATTGGATTTGCTTAAATCATAATTAAGACTTGTATTCTATGGATTTCAAATGCACCTATTAATGTGTCTTTCTATCTCTTGCAAATGTACATTGTTCTATGTTAAATTTGAATGGCCTATGTTGTAATGGATTCCACGTGTTTTGAATGGAAGGAAAGGAAGTGTTGGGTGAATGCTTTGGAGAATCAAATGGTGGATTTGAAGTGTTGAAAATGGGAATTTGGATGTAGAAATGGTGGAGTTTTCAACTCAATGTTGTATAAGGATCTGACCCTTAAAAATGGGAAAGAATTGAAGGAAGGAAGGACTGAAAACAGCTTCAGAAATCAGTCCCGTAGCAGTTTCGGTCAGAATTTCGGCTAACCGAAAGGTTTTCGGTTCAAATTCCATAGAGCTGTAATCTTTGTTGAATTCTGATTGTGGCATTTCGGCTAACCGAAAAGCTAACCGAAATGTTTCGGTTCGAATTCCGGAGAGCTGCAGTTTTTGATAAGTTCTGATTGTGGAGTTTCGGCCAACCGAAAATCTAACCGAAATGTTTCGGTTCAAATTCCAGATAGCTGTAATTTTTGTTGAATTCTGATTGTGGCATTTCGGCTAACCGAAAAGTTAACCGAAATGTTTTCGGTCAGAACTCCAGAGAGCTACTTTCTCCCATTCCTGTACTAGGTCAGAATTTCGGTCAGCCGTAGGTCAGCCTTTCGGCTAGCCGACAACCAACCGAAAAGCTGACCGAAACCATAGAATTTAATTGATTATCTTCGAAGAATTATGTGAGACTATAGTAAGGAATAAGGACCATCATTCCAATCTCGTTAAAGGTCTTTTAGACTTGTCAATGGTCGTAAGGTCCCGGGTTGTCGCTAATACTTATGGAGTACCAAATGTATATTCAATTGACAAACGAGACCCTATTTACATTGATTCAAATCTTGGACCTTCAACATTTAACCAAGAGAATGTTGGAAATCCATTCACGTCTATCTTGACCTGATTTGTTTAATTGTGCCTTTCAAACATCATATATTATGATTTCGACTTCTCCCGAAAGTATTGGAAAGTGTATTTAGCTTTTGCTAACCTGTATATGTCCGACCCGATATGAATGTGTATTTGTGCCTATGGGCACCCTGCTTCGTTTTTATGCATATGATTTGACTTCCCGTATTTTGACCTATGAGTTGGCACCACTAAGCTTGGATAACTTTGTCGGTTTGATCCACCGACTTGGAGATCCCTCCCCTCCTATTTAGTCAGCTACAGTCTGAAATCCGTAGAATTTTACCCGGTTCGCTACCGCGGTCCCGCAGAGTATATATGTATATTATAGTATTTGCATCATTGTCCCTCCTCACCTTGTGTGACCGAGGTCAATGATCCTGTAGGGTATGTGCTCTCATCACTTTCGTGAGAGAGGATTTAGCTTCGTGTGGTTGCCATCTTGACAGTCTTCTATTCTTGGTACCTTATTGTTTTATATTGTTCATGCCTTTACCTATTAAATGATGCATTGTCTTTTATGAAATTCATTATTTATACAGGTTTTCAATATGTTTTCTAAGGTATCATTATTTCAAATGTATTATCATATCTTTTCACCTACCTGCCAGACCGTCGTGTCTGATTCATTTATTTTGGTACTCAGGTCCCGAACCCATTACCATTGAGTAGGAGCCCAAGGAGGCGGTCGGTGAACCGCAGCGCGTTATAGAGTGGCAAGTTGACGATGTCATGTAGACATTCGTTCAGGCTTTGAGAATGATACTTTTTGGGAGTTTGTGATAACATCTTTTCGGTTTATTCTTTTGTCATGTATTGGTCTTTGTTGACCATTATTTGTGGGGCAACTAATCAACTGATCTTTTGTATATACATTTAACCTTACTTTTGGAAAATATGCTAATGATCATTACTCATTCTGATATCTTGTCATATCAATTATAAATCAGTCTTGTTTATGGAATGGAATAGCACTAATATGATTTACTACATGCATCCGCAATCTCGAATATGCGTTCGATATGTTTACATGTGAGATGATATGCATGGATAATCCTCACCGTGGAACCCTGTGGGAAATCACGTGCACGGATAAATGTTTTCTTAATTTCGTGTGCGGATTAGCCAAAGAGATGCACGTGGCGCGGCATCATGAGTCCGATCCTGGATTTGGATTCCCTAACCCGGTCCGGGGTCGCGACAAGACCCAACCAAATTGCTGCTGTCCATATGGTTAGAAAAACCAGAAGACGCCAAAAGTCAGCAACAAAAATCCATGTCCAACGTCCGGTGACAAGAAGACATTCAGAAGAATCCCCTGCTCCTTCAAGCAAAGGACGGCAGAGTGATCCTTCCTCAAGCTCTTCATCAAAAAGAATAAGCCCCAGCTCTATCACCAGAACAGTTTCTTCGTTCGAATCCTGAGGGATGAACGTCCTGGCTACAAATTCTGAGCCACTACCTTGTAATCCACCTCAAGATGATGCACTCACACGCATCCAGCAGTTGGAATAATGCCAACAGAGGATTGAACTCTGATGGAAAACCTTCTCCTCGCCTACCAAACTCAGGCGAATAATGAACCTCCTCCAAATCATCAAGATGATGACGTAAATGGAGAAGAAAACGAGTCACGCGCCCTTACCAAAACGGACGTAGACAGTATCCTCACAAAAGCAAACGAAGAGGATATACTCAAGGGCATGGGATCAAGCCTCCATACCCCTTATGGATGGACTCGATCCCGTTCCCCACAAAATTCAAGCATCCTACTCTCCAAACATATATGGGGAAAGGATCAGCCAGACAACATGTCATCCATTTCAAGATCTTGACGGGAGCCATCGTGGATCAAGATGCACTCAAGATTCGCCTCTTTGCAAGTACCTTAAAACGTACGGCCTTCGACTGGTACTCCACTCTTCCGAAGGACTCCATCCAAAATCGGGCCATGCTAGAGACACGACTCCTGACTCACTTTAAAGGTGAGGATCATCCCGCTACTATGGCTCAGCTGTGCAGCCTAAAACAGGGGGAGAATGAGTCAACATATGACTTCATTCACAAGTGGAAGGCAATGGCATACAAATGCTCAGATGTACTGCCACAAGCGTCGCTAGTCGACATCTGCCGAAACAACATGAGAGCTAGAATATGCTCCATGATCATCGGCAACAAATCAAAGAATCTGGGAGAACTACTAGAAGCTTCCTTGGAAGCTTAAACAGTGATTAAAGACCTCAACAGTCAGAAATCATCAAGAAAAGAGCCAACCGCCATTGGAACCTCAAAACCAAAGAAAAAAGAGGTCCTCAATGTGTAAACCAAGTCAGCTCCCCAGCCACCAAAGAAAGCTTAAAACAAAGCTGCAGGTAAGAGACCCGAACTCTCTAATGCCTTCAAAGAGCGAGTAGAAAAAAAATACCCGTTCGATGAAGATGTTGATGAAATCTTCGGGGCCCTCGTGGAAAACGGCAAGCTCACTTTGCCTGAACCCAAAGGACCGGGTGATGTTGGCAAAACAAACGATCCTCGGTACTGTCCATACCACCAGATGATCTCGCATTCTCTCAATCAATGCTTCGTTGTGAGAGAGAAAATAAATGAGACGTGGAAAAACGGAGTCATCACCTTTGATAAAAACTATGGGTCTGCCTTCGTTAACATGGTGTCATGTGGACAAACATCAAAATCACCAAAGAAGAAGATCACTACTTCCTTCAAGGTGATAAACACAATCCAAGCGTCCGAAAAACTGGTTCCTTACCCGACACCAGACGGACAACCCATATGGGTACATCCCGATCTCCTGGAAGATGAAAATTGGGAGGTCGTGAAAACAAAGCCTACAGGTCAATATCGAAGGTAGGCTATGAAACATCTCCTCAAGCTCAAACGGCAAGAGAAGACCCAGCCAAAACACGAAGTCCAAGAAAAGGCAGAGGCTTCCTCTACCGCTTCGCTGGAGGCAACAAAAACGTCCCTTCCAGAGACTTCAAAAGGGATAAGAAAATTCACTCTCAGTGATTTCATGCCGCCTCAATTCAAAGAAGCCATGAAGGGGGCATCATACTCTTGCAATTCGGTAGTTGGATACTCCATTAATGGATACGAGTCCAGCGACACCGATGATGGATTTGAATCCAACTAGGCCAATGAGTGGGAGGAATCCCTTGAAACAGGAGAATACCTCTCCGATGAAGAATGGGTTCCTGAGACTCATCTTATGCCAGTAATCTGGTATAACCCCTTACAGCCACAAGGATCCTGGTTTGATGATGAAGAAGACTAAGAGGCTATACATGAAAATGCAGCTGACCCAGTACCCATCATTGCTCCAATGGAAATCAATTATGTTGAGCCACAAAGAGTTAATGAAGAAGAAGATTTTGCTCCCATGCCTGATCTTGAAGAATATGCAAGGATCTTGCAGCATCTCGCTCTAGAACAAGAGCAAGACCGCGTCAACGAACCTCCTCGCAATCTAGAGCCCGAAGTCCCTGAAGACCATCAGGTACATCCTCCCTTAACTCCTGAAAATGGAGAAAATTGCTGGATAGATGACCCTCTTACATCTGAGGATGAGTCTGACTCCGATCAAGCAACGTCTCTTGTCAGAGCTTCCTGTAATTGAAAGTCCTTGTGGGAGTCCAAGATCCTAACCCTAGAGGGGGGGTGAATAGGGTGAGCTACTAATAGTGACTAACTATAACCAATTTTAATTTTCTATAAACTAACTAGTCACTAGTGATGATAACAAGCACAATGCGGAAGCTAAATACATACAATCATCACAAGAGCATGCACCACAACACAATGTTTATAGTGGTTCGGCCAACGTGCCTACATCCACTACCGGCTTGTGTTCCTCACACCCCACCGGATTTCCACTATTTATGCTTTTCCAAAAGGCTAAGCAATAACCTCAACACTATGCTTTCCAAGGATAAGCAATAACCTTACAATGTTGTTTTTCAAGGCTTAACAACAACCTATACAAGATGCTTTTCAATGGCTAAGCAATAACCTTACAACAATAGATTTTTCTCAAAGAAAGTGTCTTCACAAAACACTCTTATGAGATTACAATTTAAGCTCTAATAAATTGCCTCTAAGATAGGCGGATATGAAAGTGAATAACAAACTCACACCAACACTAAGAATTACAAAGATGAATGCTAATGAAGTGTGTGTGTGAAAACTTCAATCAAGTTTAAAATTAAGCTCAATCTATTTTATGCTTAAAGCAATTCAAAAGTTTAATGCTCATAAAAAGATTTGATTGAAGCGTTATGCAAATCACATGTACACAAATACTAACTTGTAAATGATTTATGAAAATCAAGATGACACAAGTTGTATGAAATTAATTATGTCTAAACATGTGATGCACATTCAATGTTGTTTTCAAAACAAATTAGTTTAACTAAAGTTCAAATGAATGAAAACAACAAAGATGATTCAAACAAGTTAATGAAACATGTTTATAAAACAAATCAAAGGTTTTGACAAAACATGATTAACAAAGTTTATAAAACAAACTTGGTTTGAATCAAGAAGTAGAATCCAATACAAATAGATCAAAGATTAAATATGATAAGGATTCAAAACATCATTGTTATCATGCTAAAAATCATTTACCAAAGATTTAAAACTAAGCATATAACAAATGATTAAGAGAGGTAAAGCTTACTTAGTGATTTAACTTCCTTAATCCAAGCTTGAGCTTTACTAATGACCCCCTTTGATCTCTCTTAGTTCATCCCCTTTTTCTTCTCTTCAAACACCTCAAGAAGGCTTGAGAGTTCCACTTTGATCCCCTCACTTTCAATGGGAATGAACCCCTTTTTATACTCAAAAAGTTGAGTTCTGCGAGTGCCCGGTCGACCCCATAAAAGCCCCGGTCGACCTGGCCTCCAACGGTCATAAAACTGACCGTTTGAAAAAAGAGCCGTTGGCTCTTTCCCGGTCGACCCGCAGTGGGCTCGGTCGACCGGGTCCATGGGCTCGGTCGACCGGCCACACTGCGGGTCGACCGGGTCCCCTGGACCATTTCCCCCAAAAAATGCTTATTTTGCATATTTTAAAGTATTTTTCCTTGGGGATTTTTTGGGCCAATAAATCAAGCTTGGAATCATGTTTTAAATCATTCTAAGCGGCTTAACAACATGAAACATAAAAAAGCCAAAAATCATTTGAAACTTTAAATCATTGGCTAGCTTGATTTGTAAAAATCCTTTTTCAAATAAAATGCATCCAAGATGAAAACCAAAACATGCATGAAACATATGATTTACAAGGTTTAAAACAATGCATGTGTAAATCAAGATTTCAAGATTTTCTAAATCAATGCATGTGTGTGAATACAAATGATGAATAAAATGAATGATGCATCCATCAAATTGCAATAAACAAAAACCTAACAATCTCCCCCTTTGCAATTTGATGGCAAACCTTCAATATGTTGGCAAACCTTGCTCAACACTAAGAGTTCACACACAGTCTTCAGCTCCTCCTTGGCTGGACAATTCTTGAAATCTCTTTGGATGCTTCTTCATTTAGCTTGGGCTCTAGCTTCATTCTTCATTCTTCTTGATGCTTGGAGCTTGATCATTCTTCAAGCTTTCTTTCCATCTTCCTTTCTTTGGCCAAGCAACTTCTTTAGCTCCCAAGCTTTCTTCTCTTCATTTCTCCCTTTTGACCATGCACTCTTCTTTTGGCAAGATGTGCATTCTCTCCACCTTTAGCATTTTCTCCCCCTTAATTCTTTCTCCCCTTTTGCCATTAAGCTTGAGAACTTTCTCCCCCTTTGCCATTAAATTGCAAAGGTATCAATTGAGGAGGGGTACCTACACACATGAAACAAGGAAAATACCTTTTAGTAGCACCTGTTAACAAAGGAAATCGAAAATGAAATATATAACAGGTTATCATGCATGGGTAATAAGCTAGAAGGTTATCAAGAGCCAATATAAGGGTGAATTTGATCAAAACTAATACTTCCTATGAAGATTTACTCCCCCTCAATCCATACTCTTCTTTTGTCAAACTTTTGACAAGGATTTAACTAATAGGTACAAGAAGAAGATGGTTTAACCAATTGAGGGTTAACTTCAAGTGAATGATTAGATTCAATTGATAATAATATTTGACTATAAAGTTCAATATGATCAAATTACCAATATAGAGCAAGGTCAAGGGATATACTAAACATAGCATCAATCAATATAACTATGAAAATCATATGCTATGAATATTTTTGAAATCATTTCATCCTATCATCAAATATGACTATCATGTGCAAGATGAGTGAAATGAGGTTCAAACATGAAGCCTACCTCAACCATTAACCAACCAAGATTATGAATACATAAGTATGGTGGTCATGAGATATACCAATAAGTGCAATGAGAGGAGGCAACCATGAAAATTATGATGCTAATAGAATGTGACAATTACAAAATCAAGCATCATAAAAGGATATTCATCACTTTAAATGATATGACTAATGGGCATAGTGATGAACAAGAAAAATTGCATTTAGAAATATATATAACTTGGTAGAGCATGCAATTTACAAAAGTGTCAAATCATATGAATTCAACAACTAAGAATCCATCAAACAAAGGAATGGATTTCAAAGAGGTTCATATGATTAAACACTACTATGAAGTTGAAACATGTATAAGAATGACAAAACAAGGAAAATACACATGAATCAACAACATAACCATCCATATCAAATAATAACTAGAAAGCATAAAGGATGGATTTTTGAGTTCTAGTATGGTTTTTACAAATGTAAATAAGATCACAACCATACAAGAAACTAATAGACATTTGCATATAAAAAGAATGAAACTAAAAGATGCAAATTGCCTATAACAACATTCATTTCCATATTTAAAAAGACATAATCAAATGCATATGGAAATGAGAACACGGAACATGTTTTGATAAATATAACTAATGATGATTTAAAACATTTCCATTCATACTATCTTCAAATCATTTAAATAAACAAAATCCAACAATGATCATAAAGAGAATGAATTGAAGATAGCACATTATCAATCATCAATTTGTATTCTAAAAATATAACTACAAGGGCTCATACAAATTGAAAACATATTTTCCATACCAAAAGATATAACTAGTAAGTTCATGGAAAATCCAAATTTATTTAAATCATTCGTTTTTTCAAAACAAATTTTACTAAGACATTCAAACAAATGATTTAGCAACATCAATCGATTATGAAAGGTCTAGCTATAAAAGCTTTTGAAATCATAATCAATTGAACATGTAGAAATGCAATACAAATGATATAACTTAATGAGATCAAAAAGCAAATCTAACATGATGAAAATATAATCAAAAGATTTTGAAAACCATGATGTTTAACTAGTATGGTACATGAAGACAAAATCAATTGATTACTAATAAACATTGCATTCAAAAAAAATGTAACTAAGAAAGAACAAAATGCAAATGCAACATGACCAACAAATTGATTTACCTATGAAGTATAGGTTGGTCAAAGAGGTCCAAGGCCTTAAGGTTTGACTAAGTACATAACTTTTGGAATCCACCTAAGGTCTTGGGAGGGTTGATCTTTGAGGCCAAGTTTAGAAGTCCCACCAACTTTTGGAGATTTGACTTGATAAACTTTTAATTTAGACTTATCACCATGGTGTTTAGATTTAACTAAATTTGGCATAGGTTGGTGATTAGTCTTTTGAGGTTGGTGAGTTTTCTTTTTAGGGGATTGATTACTTTTCTTCTTATTTCCTCCATTTATTTGACTTTTGAATTTTAGATTTAACTTAGCAACTTTATTCAAAAGTTCTTTCATTTGTTGTGTTATGGGAGGAAGATTGAGAAGCTTTTTGTTAATAGATTCTTTTAGAGTTGGTTTAACTTGTTTAACCTTTTTAGAATCTATTTTAGGAGACTCCTTTTTAATAGGTTTTACTTGTTTAGTCTTCTTGGAGTCTTCCTTGGTTTTTAGTGTCTTAACCATCATAGAATTTGATTTACCTTTCTTTGGTTCAAATATGGATTTAGACACATTGCTTCTTCTTTGTTTGCACTCAAACCTAAAATGTCCTTCAATGCCACAATAATTACATTTAGACATGGGCAAAGAAGTGTGAGTGCTAGAGAATGAGGACTCACCTTTCACAAAAGTGTTGGTGAATTTAGGGTCATATGAGGTATTCCTATCAAATCCAAGACCCGTCCTATCTCCTTTTGATTTACCCAATTTAAATAACTTTTCCAATCTTTCTTCACTTTGGGTAAATTTGCACTCATACTTTTGTTTGTATGTTTCAAGTTGAGTGACTTTGGTTTTAAGGGTTGAATTCTCATTTTTAACTTTAGTTAGTTCTTGTTCAATTCCCTTAAATTTGATTAGCTCTTCATTGGCAAGTTTTAACTTCATTTCAAGTTCATTAACAACATTAGATCCAAGTTCTAAGGTGTTTAAATTATTTTGAGCATTTGACAAGTTTTCCATTGAAATTGTCAACTTGGATCTTAAATGGATAATGTTCTCATCTTGTCTTTTTAAAGTATCTTTTAGACTTAAATTTTCTTTCTTAAGCTCATCACAATTTATCTTTGTTTTATTTAGTTCAATTTGAGCATTAGATAAATTTTCCTTAGAGATACTTGACTTAGATTCAAGATTGTTAAAGTCTTTGTCTTGCCTTTGTAATTGATCTCTTAGTTTAGAATTTTCCTTATTAAGATTGTCATAACCTATCTTTAAATCTTTTAATTCATCTTGAGCATTATATAGGTTATGCAAAGAGATCATGAACTTAGATTCTGTACAATTTATTAATTCTTCTTTTTCTCTAAGTTCATCTTTTGAAGAGACTAATTCTTGGTTTAGCCTTTTAGATTCTTCTTTTAATCTTTTATTCTTCTTAGAAAGCTCAAAGGACCATGTGTACAATTCCTCATAAGCTTCATTTTCATCATATTCCTCTTCTTTTAATTTAGATTTAGATTCATTAATTTTAATGTTAGAATCTCCAATAGATGGAAGAAGGAGGGGTCTAGAGGAATCTACACAAGAATCTACAAAGTCTAAACTAGTGGAATCCATTCTAATGATTTTCATGAAAACACAACACTAGGGTTTTGACTCTAGGTTTTTACACCTAATCAAGAGTTCCAAACACTTGATCCTAATATAGAGCACGAGGCTCTGATACCAATTGAAAGTCCTGGGGATCCTAACCCTAGAGGGGGGGTGAATAGGGTGAGCTACTAATAGTGACTAACTATAACCAATTTTAATTTTCTATAAACTAACTAGTCACTAGTGATGATAACAAGCACAATGCGGAAGCTAAATACATACAATCATCACAAGAGCATGCACCACAACACAATGTTTATAGTGGTTCGGCCAACGTGCCTACATCCACTACCGGCTTGTGTTCCTCACACCCCACCGGATTTCCACTATTTATGCTTTTCCAAAAGGCTAAGCAATAACCTCAACACTATGCTTTCCAAGGATAAGCAATAACCTTACAATGTTGTTTTTCAAGGCTTAACAACAACCTATACAAGATGCTTTTCAATGGCTAAGCAATAACCTTACAACAATAGATTTTTCTCAAAGAAAGTGTCTTCACAAAACACTCTTATGAGATTACAATTTAAGCTCTAATAAATTGCCTCTAAGATAGGCGGATATGAAAGTGAATAACAAACTCACACCAACACTAAGAATTACAAAGATGAATGCTAATGAAGTGTGTGTGTGAAAACTTCAATCAAGTTTAAAATTAAGCTCAATCTATTTTATGCTTAAAGCAATTCAAAAGTTTAATGCTCATAAAAAGATTTGATTGAAGCGTTATGCAAATCACATGTACACAAATACTAACTTGTAAATGATTTATGAAAATCAAGATGACACAAGTTGTATGAAATTAATTATGTCTAAACATGTGATGCACATTCAATGTTGTTTTCAAAACAAATTAGTTTAACTAAAGTTCAAATGAATGAAAACAACAAAGATGATTCAAACAAGTTAATGAAACATGTTTATAAAACAAATCAAAGGTTTTGACAAAACATGATTAACAAAGTTTATAAAACAAACTTGGTTTGAATCAAGAAGTAGAATCCAATACAAATAGATCAAAGATTAAATATGATAAGGATTCAAAACATCATTGTTATCATGCTAAAAATCATTTACCAAAGATTTAAAACTAAGCATATAACAAATGATTAAGAGAGGTAAAGCTTACTTAGTGATTTAACTTCCTTAATCCAAGCTTGAGCTTTACTAATGACCCCCTTTGATCTCTCTTAGTTCATCCCCTTTTTCTTCTCTTCAAACACCTCAAGAAGGCTTGAGAGTTCCACTTTGATCCCCCCACTTTAAATGGGAATGAACCCCTTTTTATACTCAAAAAGTTGAGTTCTGCGAGTGCCCGGTCGACCCCATAAAAGCCCCGGTCGACCTGGCCTCCAACGGTCATAAAACTGACCGTTTGAAAAAAGAGCCGTTGGCTCTTTCCCGGTCGACCCGCAGTGGGCTCGGTCGACCGGGTCCATGGGCTCGGTCGACCGGCCACACTGCGGGTCGACCGGGTCCCCTGGACCATTTCCCCCAAAAAATGCTTATTTTGCATATTTTAAAGTATTTTTCCTTGGGGATTTTTTGGGCCAATAAATCAAGCTTGGAATCATGTTTTAAATCATTCTAAGCGGCTTAACAACATGAAACATAAAAAAGCCAAAAATCATTTGAAACTTTAAATCATTGGCTAGCTTGATTTGTAAAAATCCTTTTTCAAATAAAATGCATCCAAGATGAAAACCAAAACATGCATGAAACATATGATTTACAAGGTTTAAAACAATGCATGTGTAAATCAAGATTTCAAGATTTTCTAAATCAATGCATGTGTGTGAATTACAAATGATGAATAAAATGAATGATGCATCCATCAAATTGCAATAAACAAAAACCTAACAGTAATGTGATAATTCGGATTATAGCTCTTCCGAAGCATCGTCTGATGAGATCACTTACACTCTGACGACGCCTAGAAATGTATCCTCTGGAGCCACCTCATCTCACGTGACTTTCACTTAGACGACACCCTCTCAGGTTTCTTCTCCTGAGACCGTGACTTCAGAGCTCACACCCTTCCTGACTGAAGAATCCCTAGCTATTGATGCTTGGGACAATGAATTAGTCAATGAAAAGAAATGTTGATGGATGCGGTTCAGGACTTGTTCCCAGAAAATGCTCCATGCAACATAGTCACTGAGGATGGCAAACTCTGCTGCAGATACGGTAGGCACATCATTTTGGCACCCCTATGGACAATTTTAATACTTCATATTATCGATGCCCCAATTTTGCCCCATTTAGACAATACTGAATAAATAAATCAAAATCTTCATTATCATGCACAATTAGGAAGGTTGCATCATTATAGGCCCCCTTTTTTTATAGATCTCACCAACTCTCATGTTTCGAGTGAGATCTCACTTCCATGATGATCTACATTTAGTAAGCTTCTTGATGAAATATGGATTTAAAGAATCCAACGGTCGGATCAAGAGATATGCCTTTTTAACAAATTTAATAAGTGTGGGCACCCTAAAATTCAAATATTTTCTAGATCTTCAAATGGAAATGACCCACATATCATCGGGACCTACTCATTGAGAGATTTCCACTGATACTCAGATCTCAAAAGTCCAACGGTTAGATCTTAAGTTATGATTTTTCTTCAAAATTAATCAGGCTTGGGTCCCTTAAAAAAATCAAGTCTTTTCCGGACCTCCAAATTACTCAAACCCATACACCAATATGATCTACTCATTGAGAAATCTCCAAAAGTACTCGGACCTCAAAAATCCGACAAGCGGATCAAAATCTACGAAACCTGGGTCCTAGTGATGATTGCCCGAATCAAACCCCATTGCGGCTCACTTTTTGGCCCCAAACTTCTGACCCGAGTCCGACCCCAGACTTGGACCCCATAGCCTAGGGGTGTACATGGGTCGGGTTGGGTCGGATTTGGCTAAATACCTCACCCGACCCAAACTAGTATGGGTTAAACATTTATAACCCATAACCGAACCTATACTAGTTTGGGTTGGGTCGGGTCGGGTTACTCGGGTTGGGTCGGGTAGGGTTGGGTTTAAATGGGTTGTACTTGTAGCTCAAATCTCATCATAGGAGCTCAAATCACAAGATATTATGAGTCTTACCGACAAATATGCAACTTGAATGAACTATCTGATTCTAATATTGTACGGTAACTGTGGTCCTTATATTTGTAAATGTGGGGCCCAAACTTATTTGTAATTGTGGTCCTTATATTTGTAATTGAGTAAGAAAACTGATTGGGTAAAGGCTCATGCTAGATGGGCAGCTCTAACCTATCTAACCTATGCTAGATGGGCTTTGGGTAAGGTGGATATCGTTTCCAAAGAGGCAAGAATCAAACATATTTTATTGGATAAATAGGGTTTGTATTATGTAGGGTTGGGTCGGGTACATATGGGTCAGATATGTACTACATATATATCCGACCCGTTTATAAAATGGGTTACACATTTGTACCTGTACCCGACCCGTTGTACTGTGGGTTGGGGTCGGTTTTTGTCGGGTTGGGTCGGGTTGATGGGTTGGGTCGGATTGGATATGGGTTTTGTACACCCCTACCATAGCCAAATCCATGGGCCTGATCCTAACTTGGACCTAAACTCTAGCCCAACCTGGACTTATAGCCATTAAACATTGAGCCCAAATTCCTAACCCAACCTCACCTGACCCAATAACCTAACCCACACCCGACCTGGCCCAGGTTGCATGGCCCGTCGCCCAGATAAGGGAGATAGAGTCCCACAGATCTGGGAACGAGAGTCCCAGATCTGAGGGCTCCCATTCCCCCTGATATTTCTCTCTCCCTCTCAATCTCTAACTCTCTCCCTTAAAACCTCTCCTCTCGTCTCTATCTCTTTACATGCGCAGATCTCATCTCCAACAAATCCATCATCTTCATCTCTCTCGTTCTCCATCCCCTACGCAGAGCCCTCCACCATCATCCTCTCTTCAATACCCCACGATCTCTCTCACCCAAAATCATCTCTACTCCTCTGCGCAGAGCCTAGAACTCCATCCCTCACGACCCATCATCATCATCTCCCTCACAGCCTTCTGCATCCACCATCCTCCATCAACCATCCATCACCTCCCCCTGATATCTCCATCACATCTCCCCTCACTCCATCATCATCATCATCCTCTCCCTTTCATCATCACAAGCCATCTCTCTCCACCACCTGACGCACGCAGCAGCCTCACACAGCAGCCCCTGCACGCACACAGCATCCCCGCAACCCATCTCTCTCCGCCCTCCATCGGCTTCATCTCCGCCGAACCTCTCCTCCTGCACCAGGTACACCTCCCACTTTATCTCCCTGCACCCACTTCACTACACGACCCGCCTACACATCCCCTCTTTCCTCTCTTTTATCTTTCTTTCTTTCTTTCTTTCTCCCCTGCACACCGCTTGCACATCCCCTCTTTCCTCTCTTTTCTTTTTTCTCTCTTCTTCTTGCTCCTTCTCCTACCTGCGCACCACACTCCACTGCACTCCCCTCTTTCCTCTCTTTTCTTTTTCTTTCTTTCTCTTCTCCTTCCTCCTCTTCTCCTTCCTCCACTGCACACTTTCTTGCACATCTCCATCACCCTCTTCATTCTTCTTTCTTTTTCTTTATCTTCTTCTCATTTCCTCTCTCCCTACACCCCACATGCGCTTCTTCTCCTCCGTCAGCCTTTTTTTTTCCTCTTCTTCCTCCCTCACAACACTCATCTGTGCACACCGCCCACGCTTCTCCTCTTCTTCTTCTTGTTCTTTTTTCTTTCTCTTCTACTTCTCACTCCCTATCTCCATCTCTCCGACCTACAGCCCCTGCGCACCACACTCACCGCACCACCGTCTCACTGCTGCACTCTCCCTGCATTCTTCCTTCTCCTCTTTCTTTTCTCCCTCCTTTCTCCTCCCTTACCGCTGCACCACCCTACACTACACCCACCCACCTGCGCATCACCACATACCGCTGCACCACCCTACACTACACCCCACCACCTGCGCATCACCACAACACGCACACTCTCTCTGCACTTCTTCTTTCTTTCTTGGGGGCTTCGGCCGGAGGTCCCTCAAAGTATCACTTTGTTGCAAACAGTCCACAAAAAAAGTCATAGAGCCAAAAAAAAAAAAAGTCATAGAGCCAAAGGTCCTCCCACACTTTTTCATACCTAAAATGTCTAATTTACCCTTTCTTTAAATCATAACCCATGATTGGTGGGATATCCCATTAATAATGGCTAACTAATATTTAATTGCCCACGATTAATGGAATTCCCAGATTTTCAAATAAATTCTAAAAACGCACAAATAAATTTCAAAATAACGAAAATAAATTTTAAAAAATGAAATAATTTCGAAAAATACAAGAAGTTTAAGAAAAAGCAATATATAATCAAATAACAAAAATAAATTTAAAAAGACGTAAATAAATTTCAAAATTTCTAAATAAATTTCAGAAAATATAAATAAATTTCAAAAGACTCAAATAAATCTCAAAAGATCCAAAGAAAATTTCAAAAAATGCAAATAAATTTAAAATAAGGAAATAAATTTAAAAATTGCAATAATTTCAAAAAACGCACTAAATTTGAAAAGATACAAATAAATTTCAAAAGACGCAAATAAATTTAAAAAACGCGTATAGATTTCAAAAAATGTAAATAAATTTGCTAAAAAACTTAGATAAATTTTGAAAAAAAGTCAGATAAATTTACCAAAGATACAAAGAAATATGACAGAAAACAGATAAATTTGAACAACACTCAGATAAATTTGAAAAAAACTTGGATAAATTTGAACAAAACTCAGATAAACTTACAAAAAACTCAGATAAATTTTAAAAAAAATTCAGATAAATTTACCAAAAACACAGAAATATGACAGAAAACAGATAAATTTGAACAACACTTAGATAAATATGACAGAAAACAGATTAATTTTAACAAAACTCAGATAAATTTAATAAAAACTCAGTTAAATTTGACAAAAGAGATAAACAGAGCCAAAAGCGATCACCGGGGAGATGTCAGTCCTCCACGGAATTTGACAAAAGATAAAAACAGAGCAAAAAACAACGAACACAGATCCTCTATTCTGTCTGCAATCCGGAATCCTTCTGAGATCGATCTACCTTCCCTTTTATCCCAAGACGAAGATTCCGTGCGCCGCATCTTCGAATCAGTCTTGGATCTTGGAGCGCTTTAGATTATTGGCCACGAGGTTTCAGTCGATGAAATCGAATCCGTGATCGGCGGCTCAGAATAAATACTTCTGATCCGGGAAGAACATAAAGGGTTGAAAGTCGAGGCCTTTGGCTCCTTTCACTGCTTTGACATTGAAGAGTGGAGAATGGAGATGGTGAAACGGGTGTCGGGGCGATGGCGAGCAGGCGAGAGTGGCAGCGACGAGACACAACGGGCGAGTGGCAGCGGCAAACCAGGTACGCCGCTCTCTCTCGGTGTTCACCTCAGTTCACCTATGCATCGATCGCTGAGGGACCCAGGTACGATTGAGATGGCTCCGATCGACGGCCGTCGATGCATATGGCTCGGATCCATGGATGGGTGAGGACTTTCTCTTTGAGGTAGTTGAGAGCGTCTTCTCTGTTGGTGTAAGTGTCCCAAGCGCAGAAACGGGACACACGATCGGCTGTGGCCCAGACCATGAAGTTGTCTAAAGAAGATGAAGGGAGTGTCGGAACAGATAGGATGGGGGCATGATGAAGAGGTAAAGATGGGGTTGTTGACATGATGAAGGTGATGATAGGAGAGAACGGTGATGTGGCTAGAAGGTTACATGTGAGAGAAAGATATGAATAGATGTAGTGTTAGATCGATCTTCATGATGGTGTAGTAGAGGTTAAGCTGATATGGAAATTTTACAGAGATCGAGTGGGTCTCGCTCCATTTTTTTTTTCTTTTCCTTTCTTCTGATGACTTGGTCGATGATAGATGGATTTGTGGTCTACAGCCAGTAGGTGTTGGGAATAGATGATAGATGGATTTCCCCCTCTTTCGACTCAGTTGAAGTTGGTCGGGAAATAAAACCTTCTCCGGCGACGACGAGTCAGCAGCGACGGCGCAGTCAAATCAGCTGTAGCAGACAGAAGAATAAAGGGTTCTATTACTAAACCTGTAACTTGAAGAAGAAGGAAAGGGTGCTTTTTTAGGTTCTATCCATGTTTGGATTGAAGAAGAAGAAGAGGGAGAATGGAAGATTTAAAATTTGAAAATTTAAAATTTTATGCCTAATCAGTTGAAAGGGCAACTCGGTCATGAAAATATATGAGGTGGCGTATCGAGGGACCTCTCGCTATGAGATGGCGTATATAGGGACCTCTCGCCAAAATATGTCTAAGCTGCGTGGACTACAAGCCTTAGAGGAAAAGTTAATGGACTGGAGGCCTTATAAGACCTCTATGAGGGACCTTTCGCTAATTTGCTCTTCTTTCTTCCTTCTCTTCTTTCCTCCTCTCCTTTTCTTCAACCAGACCCACGACCCCCACCTTTTTCTTCCCTTCTTTCCTTTTTCTCTCTTTCTTTTTCTTTTTCTTTTCCTTCTCTTCTTCTTCCTCCTCCCTTTAGTCTTCTTGTGCACCCTCGCCCTACTGACCTTCACCCACCTTCTCCACCATCTTCCTCAAGCCCATAGGCCTGCATCTAGCCACCCATCACCAGCAGCGCATCACTCTTCATCTCTTTGCGCAGAAACCCCCTGAAATCGTCATCACCCATCAGAGAAGCCAACTGCACGACCCACTTACCCACATGCAGAATTGATCCCCCCAACCAAACGATGCATCTAAACAGCACCTGTCTTTCTTCACCACTTCCCCTCATAGCAGCCATCTCTCCATCGCCTCCTCCTTGATCATCACCCAATCTCTCCATCACAGCCACCATCCAAACACCCCCGTCAACCCAGCCTACTCATTAACCCATTTTGCCAACCTAAACTGAACCACAAAAATAGGTCCACAAAAACAGCCCATGCATAACCCATCGGACCCAGCTCGCCATACCTATTCATCCCAGCCCACCTGCTACCTTACCTAATCAAGCCCACCTGCCAGCCCACATACAGCCCATTAACCAATCAGTCTAGACAAACAGTCCATAACTCGGTCCAAAACTGAACCCACTCCACTAAGGAGTCGTTTGTTAATTTCACATGTGATGTGAAAATGCTTTACATATGTAAAAGAATAACATGTGAGTCATTTACATATGCAAATGAGTCACATATGAAACATAATCCATTGTGAATTTGATTGCATCTAACGGTTCATATTCTTTAAATGTGAATTTGATTGCATCTAACGGTTCATATTCTTTCACAACTTTTTCACAGATTTTGAAATATCCATGATGAATCAAGTCATGAGATTTAACCCATGAAGCATTATTGGCCTTCTAAAGAAGATTAACGGTTTGGATCAGGAAAAATAGGGCCACAAAAATCAAAATTGAAGATCAAACAAACTATATTTTTTTTGCAAATATCTCACAATCCATGAAGGATCCACGGTTGGAATTTGAGCAACTAGGCGTTTATGGCCTTATGAATAGTTTCTACCGTTCTGCTCTTGCATTAGAGGCCTAGATGA
This sequence comes from Litsea cubeba, assembly GCA_012931725.1. Taxonomy (NCBI): domain Eukaryota; kingdom Viridiplantae; phylum Streptophyta; class Magnoliopsida; order Laurales; family Lauraceae; genus Litsea; species Litsea cubeba. Next base: position 69,305,506 of record CM022947.1, read on the forward strand.
TCAAAGAATTTGGGAAAAACGAACTTCCTTTTCAACTAGCGGTAAGTATTTAGGGAATAGTAAGTGTATCCAACGGTTGGTATGTTTATAAAAAATATTACAATATCCACATTGAATCAACATATGAGATCTGCCCTCCTAGCTGGAAATGTCCTTTTAAAGAGGACTAACGGTTTTGATTGTGCAAATGGACCCCACAAAAACCCAGAAATACACATCTAACGGTCTGTACCTTATTGTAAATTTCTCACAAACTGTGATGACCCAACGGTTGCAATTTGATACCATAGCCATTTTTCATCTCCCTAACAGTATGAATAGTTCAGATCATGATGTAGTGGCTCATTCTAATAAAAAAAATGAAAAAGGCATCCTTGGGCGTTTTGGTATTGTAGTAGGGCGGAAGCAAGCATGGTTGATTCCTTTTCACACCTCTCCACGTGGTGAAAGTTTCAGGTACTTTTTCCCACAAAAATCACACCAAATGCACGTCATTTACACACAAGATGTGTAAATTTCCCAACCAAACATAAATGGTGTGTAATGTTGCACATGAGTTCATTTACATATGTAAATGCACTGAAACAAACGACCCTTAACTCTTTCAACTCAAGTCAAGTCTGAACCGATATTCACTTGTAGCACACTATACTCATATCAACACCCTCGTAAAACCCAACATCTATAACTTCACAAACTTCTCAACCCTCCAATCCCAATCATCACCAGTGGCTGACCCATCTCATCAATATCATCAAGGTCATGAAATCAAGGGACCCACTTCAAAAGGCTTCTCAATATCAAAAAAAAGAAGAAGGGGGTTTCAGCAGTTGGATTCGGGATTTTTATCATCATGTTGGTAAGATCCGTCCTTTCCTTTCAATTCATTTTTTTTCATCTTTTATAATTAGTGCATCTTATATTATTATCATCATTATCATTATTGCACCCATTTATTTTCATCTTATTCATTTTATTATCATTTATTTGCATCCTGTAGTTTATATTACCACTATTATTGCATTCATTTTCATTCGTGATTACGTTTTAATTCATAGACTCATTATCATATTCATCGTTAGATCCCATTCTTCATTTTTGTTAACTCGGCCCTTTTGGGACTACACTACAAAAAAAATGTCTTAATAAGTCACTTTTAAAGTGTCTTAAAAAGTGGTTTGTGTCGCTTTTCTGATTACTATGCAAGCGTCTTATCTGCCGGCGTCACTAAAAGTTCGTAAAAGCGTCTCAAGAAATACATTTGTTGTGTCAGTTTCTATTATCAAAGTGACACAAAAAATGGTTACTTGTGTCACTTTAAACCCAAAAGTGACACTGAAATAACTTAAAAGCGTCACCAGAAAGATAACTTTGTTGTCTCGCTTTTCAAAAGCAGTGATCAAGATGTTGTTTTCGGACCAAAAGTGACACAAGTAGTCATCAGTTGTGACAGTTTCCATAGAAGCGAGATACCATCCTTTTTCTTTTTAAATAAAAACGCAATATATACATTACTAATAACCTGCTACAGTATGGATACACTTTCAAATCACTAAACCTGCCTTACAAAAGATGCAAAAAAATATAGATAGCAACATTCAATAAGAACCATTTCATTAATTGGAAATTAATCACCATTCACATTAAGGAACGTACTTGCTGGTCCACGCACTAAATCAAATAAATTCAAAACATAGCCAATTTGAATCCATCCATAATCCAAACCATTTACATTAACCTTCGAATTCGTAACCAAAGTGTCACGACATAATCCAAAACCTTCACAAAAGCATCCAAAAAAAGGCAAGCTACATTGTAAACAATTTCCGGAAATCCCTAACTAACCAAAATTAACTTAACAGTAGATCCACTAAGCAAAAGGCATTCCATCTCCGTTTAATTAAGTTCTTCATTCACCTACAAAATAATAACAATTTGACTATGTATCAATAATATAATCAAGTAAGATGGAGAGTTTAACCAACAATATCAAGGTCTCATGTTAAAGAGAAAATTAAACATTTTGTCACTAGAGAAAGAGCAATTGAAACACTAGCAGTTCACATGTCATAAGATCATGGTAGCAAGCAAAGTAGGCGCAATCAATAATTCACTAATATGATGACCTAGTATTCCTATCACCATCTACAACTAACAGTCAATAAGCATTAACGTACCGAAAACTATGCAAGTTAATCACAGACAGTCCACCCCCCCTCCCTCCTAATGATATGTGATGAAGTGTGAAATGCATCATGAACTAAAAAATTCCACCTACCCAAGTGCATGATGCAGACAAAAATGCATGAATCAATTCACATTGATGATAGTCCGATGAAGAAACAGGTAGTCACTAAGCCTAAAAACTGAAATGCAATTAAATTAAGTGTATCGTCACTAAGCCTTACTATGAAATCTTCTCAACTATACAAATTGAACTCCTAGGTATATACCTTTATAAAGGAAGAAATCCTTGGACGAAGTCAATAAACTCGAGTCGGATCTTATCTATTTCTTTGGTGGTGTATGTCTTTATGCTGGCCAACTCCATAACCTATTTCGAGGAAAAGCAAGTTAGTGTAGTCATTAGTGTAAGAAAACTAGCTAAGGAACTTTTACTCATTCTTTTGTGTAAGAAAACTAGCTAGTGTAATTAAACTTCCATCCCATTCTTTTGTTTTTCTCTTTCTTTTTAATAGAACTTTTAATTATTGAGCAAAAAAAATATATTTATTTGTGTATAACTATTTTTTTCACCTTGCGTTTGAGCGATTGACCGGCATCAGCAAAAAAGTGTCGCATAAAACTCATCGCATAATAACCACATACAATTCTGTCTCCTTGTTGTGGGCACTGTGGACAAATGTCATATAAACAAATGGTAAGAGTAATAAACCTTGCATCTTCATTGCATAAATAGGCATGCTTACCGTCACATACTCCCAATCTGGGTTCGGATTTAACCTTCTCGGCTTTCCAGAAGACAAGTTTGATATTTGAATTGCTCTAAAAATCACAAGAAATTATCGTCAAGGAAAATAAAATATATACACAAAGGGAAAAAAAATAAGAGATAGAGATACTTTACGTGTTCAACTCAAGTTTAAAAGTTGGATCTGGCTGCTTTCCTAACGAATCCAACCAATAGACTTGCATTTTTGTTAAGACAATGACGATCAAAACCCAATGCCCTCTACAGCCAATCAAGTGAAAAAACAAATTACGTTAATATATTTTATTATTGTACTAAAGTAAAATGATGTCTAACAAATAAATATGTAGAGCACTTACCCTGGGTTGTAAGGAATTACAAGAGCTCTGTCACCATGTTCCTGTGCCAAGGACTGGATGTATCGACTCTTATCATCTTTCTTTGTATGACGATTAAAACCTGCTGGATTTCCGAACGCGTACTTTGCTCGACCAATGCAATCGGTCGTATACAAGTATCTCATGTATGTGATGATGCAACTAGCATTTAATTCTCTCCTGTAACAAACATCTAACAACTCATCCCTTGAGACTCTTATAGCATCAGTCTCGTCCGCAAACAGAGTTCCAATCATTGGAACAGTTATAACATCGTTCTTTCCCATCCGTCTTTTCACAGATTTAGCAAAACTAGAACACCGACTATTATTACCGACATAATCAAGTGAATCATCCTCTTCCTATAAAGATGAAGTTAATAAAATAAAGTAAAAGAATGCTCATTATATTGCAAGACTATATGAATGTAAAACTATTAATGTTTCTACAAGGTACCTCATCATCCTCGAGTATAACAAATTCCTTAGGCCAAGCTACAAATGAATTGATAGCATCTTTAACAAAAATCAGCCCAGCGTTGTCATTTGGAATAGGGAGAGGAGCATCATGACATATAGCTGTATTGATAGAGACACACACATTTGACTCCCCTAAAGGCACGTTGTGAAGAGATTCTTCTGTCCCATTCCTCGGACGAAGATTACCTTCAGCAACAATGTTATCTATAGACTGCAACGCTAACTTACAACGTTGGGTCTATAACACACAAGAAAATGAAAGCTTATAAGGGATTTGTTAGTTTCATAGGTTAGTTACCACTTAAGTTGGATTATTGACAAACATATACCTTTCCATCTTTAGATTTAAGTGTTGAAGATGTGAGAATGCCTTTCCCTTTATCAACTATATTTGCCTTTTGGTTTCGAGCTGCCACAATCCGTTTCTTTGCCTTTGGCTTTGAAGATTCCACAACCTATTTTAAAGTCAATGACAAAAGAGTGTTCTCAAAGAACGTATAAAATTGGGAACACAAAATAAAAAATTGCTACCTGTTTTCCACATGATCTATGTGCTTTAGAAGTCATTATTACATGCTCTCTGTTATCACTCTTAGCACTTTTAGGGACAAAAAGATATACTCATAGAATCCCAACCCTTTTAAGATGAAACCAGGTATATGGCCTATGCGGCTATACATTGTTTTTCAATTAGTTAGTAATTTAGTACACATATTGGAGTCGACACCATCAAGAAAGGGTGTCGACACTTTTTCTCATAAGATAAGATTGCTGGATAATTTGTCTTAAGGGGTCGACACTATCTGAAATGGGGTCGACACGACAGTTTGAAATTTATTTTATTTTTATGTATTGAAGTCTCGCTCGACCCAGCCACAGGTTGGGTCGAGCGAGTGATCATTCTGTCCAGAGGTTGAAAATGCGTAAGCCCCATGGAGTCGACACCATCAAGTAAGGGTGTCGACACTTCTTCCCATAAGATAAAAATTGCTGAAAATTTTATCTTTTATGGCTTGATTTCACGAGTTAGTGAAGTTGTGACTGCACATCCTTCTATACCAGAGGATATTCAAATGCTTGTTCTAGACTTTCTTGTTAGTAATGATAGGAGGGCATTAACTTTCTTGAGCTTGAATGTTGAGAACCAGATCAAATGGCTGGAGACAAATTTTCATCCCGAGTCATCAGGCCACACTCCATGAATGAGAAGTCTTTCATCATTTGGATGACTGTAGTAAACATATTTTAGATTTTTATGCACTTTCTGTTTAAGACCTTTGGTGTCTATAGATGACTGCATTTGATCTATATTATGTTTGGCATGTTTGATGTGGATCTATACTATTTTTGGCCGGTTTGATGTGGTTTGAATGTACAACTCATTCAACTATTTTAGTCATTTGCTGAATTTCATACACTGGATTCAGTGTTTGGTTGTTGGCAATTTCTGATGAGACCCACTCTTTGGCTCATGGACATGTGATTAGTTTTTGCATGGATGTTGTTTTTTATTTTTTTATTTTTATTTTTGCTGCTTGAATTGTAAAATCAGTATATACAATGCATATAGAAGTAAAATTCCAGTCAGAAATCCTTATAGTTATGAAACAGAGAATTCAGAAAATCCAGGAATTCATGAATTCTCAGGCAGGAATTCAGACATAAAAGAAACAAGGAATTCAGAAATGACAGAATTCAGTAGCATTTCAGAACTCCAGCATTTGAAAATCCCAGACAGCCACCAGACATGAATTCCAGGAGTTCTAGGAAAGAAATGGGCCCTTAGTGTTGAAAATTTTCCAAGTGTAGCATCTTTGTGTAAGACGAAAACTTATGACCGTTTGAGACTTCACCTCCCTAAGAAATTATGTGAACTTCCTCATATGAATATGCCAGCAGAAACTCCAGCATACCCAACAAAGAACCAGTTCATACACTACTTAAATACTTATGCTAAGCATTTTTGTATTTAGCCTATTTTGGGGATGGAAGTACAATCAGCTGAGTATGATTCAACCCTAAGTTTTTGGCATATCCTATCCAACGATTTCGAGTTTGTATGTAATTCGACAAGAAATTTAAGCAGCTAACGTTATAAAGCATCAAACCACAATATTGAAGTTACAGACGTACAATTTTCACTATACCACAAACTGATTATATGTTATATTAATGATTAATAAAGCTTCAAACTTTCTAGAGAGTGAATTAAAGTAAATAAGAAAAAAAAATCAGCCCAGTATGTGTAATAAAAAAAGGGAACAATAAAATTAAAGTAATAAAAGTCTTTACCTTTTGATGGGTTAAATACTGTTGATAAAAGAAAGAACCAGAAAACCCTCAAACTGCAGCATAAACATCGATGGGTTAAAACATTAATGAGGAAAGAAGAAGTTTTGTTTTCAACAAATTAAAGCCTAAAAAAATAACAAAATTTATGGATACCTTGCCGCTGGTAGTTGGTGGGTGTGAGATAGATAAAGGGAAGAAATTGTGTATGTGAGAGATAAAGGGAAGAGATTGAGAGGTGAGGGAGGAAAGAGATTGAGAGCGTGAGGTATAGAGGGAAGAGATTGAGAGTGTGAGGTATAGAGGGAAGAAATTTATTAATTGTCTGTGCCCAATAGAATTTTTAAGAAAATACAGAAAAACATGCAAAATAGAAATTAGCACTGTATCAACAGTAGAAGCTTCAAGCCTTCAACTACCAATACTTTTTTTTTTTTTGCTTAATGGTAAATGAATATTGAGAAGAAGAAGAAAGATGGCAACACACCCTCACAACAGAGAACCAAAAAGGGGAGGGAGGCTTACAAAAATGCCAACCAACCCAGCCTGCCAGCAGAATAGAGCAAGGCATGAAGTAGCAGAAGAGAGAGGAAAAACAGAGAGGAAAAGGGAGGGAGGAAGAGGAGCATCGCTGGAACCAACTCCTACAATCCAGCAGAAATCCAAAATCTCCATCTCCCCCATCGTCTACATCCCCCTACCAAGGAACCCACTCCCACAATCCACCCCCAAAATCTCCCAGCACCATGGAACCCACTCCCACAATCCAGCAGAAACCCAAAATCTCCATCGTTTGAAACCCAGACAGTAGAAAGATATATGGCTGAAAGAAGAAGAAGTAGAAAGAAGAAGAAACCTGCACCAGTCGATCGTCTCAGACACTCCTCAAGGGATCGGTTGGATTCGTTTGGGTATTTGGGCGCCAAGGGAATGAGGTATGGAGGGAACGAAGGGATGGGATATGGCACGAAAGGAATATAAGATGGAGGGAACACCCGCCCAAATTTTCGCCAGCCCCCGCCCAAATTCATGTGTCGCTTTTGTTTTCTATCACCCGAAAGAAAAGAACAACCAAACTTCTTGTGTCACTTTTGTTAAGTGGGGAAAACCATCCTCAATATTTAGTTTGGATTATTTTAAAAATTTGCTCCGCTAGTGTCACTTTAAGAATAAAACGAGACATAGATTTATTTTGTGTGTGTCGCGTTATAGAAAAGTGACACACAAACCTCCTCCTCGTTTACTCCTCCTCTAAAGTGACACATCAGACCATACTGTGTCACTTTATTGTAAAAGTGACACAAAAGCTCAAATTAAAAGCGAGACTAAAAGTCCTTTTTTTTGTAGTGCTAGGAGAGTCGTGGTAGATGGGCTGGCCCTTTCATGGGGTCAGCCCATCCATGCGCTCCAATGTCAAAAGAGATGACCGGTTAGATTAGGTTCCATGCATACCCCTATTTAGGCCCTTCTAGCCAATTTTCAAAAATCCAAAAAATTAGAAAATCTCAAAAATGAAGAAAAAGATTTTGCATTTCTTTTCTTCATTCAACCTCCGCCAATTTTTACCATTGAGCTTCATGCTATTAGGGTAGGCTATACTTGATTCATGAATTCATTGATATTTGAAAAAGAATTTTCAGCACATGCTATATTTTCAAAACCATTTTCCACCCATGCTTTCATTATCGCTTTAATGCACTAAGTAACACCGACCCTTGGGTGTTAGTGACCGTGACATCGTCCACCCTTCTACGCGACTCCCTAGGCCTTATGGCGATAGCCTCCTAGCGGACTCCCTATGATTGACAGTGGCACACAGGTCCCTCACTCTCCCCTAAGTTAGGTTAGCTTAGTGTGTATCCATCCCCAATGTGCCCTAAGCGATTGTTGGTTTTAAGATGGGCCTGACGGACGATAGTCCACTTCTCTAGGTGATCTCTCCCTAGATCGATCGGGCGCCTTAGTCCTCCCATCTTTAGACCAACGTTGTAGTGGGCACCTAGGCTTTCATTTTGAGCATCATGTCGCATGTGCTTTTGACCCTTTTTCAAGCATCCTTACATGCATGTTTTCAAATAAAGCCTACCCTTTCCCCGCCAAGGGATTCGAGGAGGGTATCCAGTGAACGGAGTTGATCCCCCTCAATGAATATTGGCACCCAACCCCTTTTTACTTATTTATTTATTTATTATCATTTTCTAGTACTTTCAATTTTTTTTAGCTGAATGAAAATAGATAAACAGTGCTTGACTTTTCTTCGGGATTGCAAATTGATGATAGGAATTCCTTTATTGCATGCAATGATTGATTATACCTTTAGTCATCATTTCTACCAGATTTAGAGTGATTTTATGCTATGTCTCATATTGAAATCTTGTGTATTTGGGGCTATGATAAGACACTACTGAACCCAAGTTTAGAATCTCTTAACCAGTCAAAACATGTAAATCAGACTGCAGCAGATTTTGAAAACCTGTACACTGTCTTCAAATCTCTGATTCAATGACTTCTAATTTGAATAAAAACTCACTGATTTTTCTGAATACTCTCATACCAGTTGTCTTTCAGTGAGATTTATTTTCAACTGATTTGGATTTTTCAAGAAATTATTAAAAACCGGAAAATGGGCCTGAGTTATGGACTCAGTACTGCAGAAAATTCAGCATGTTAATTGGGATTTGTGCACATAATCACAAGAGCCTCTGTTCATTGGAAATCCATAAAAAAATAATATGAGCTTCCTCTTTGGGTCCATTAACTCCCATAAAAATTTCAGATTAATTGGAGCTTTATAGAATTTATCAAAATTCAGATATTGGACCCCGGTCATGCACCAAATTCTGCAGTGCAGAAAATCCTGCAGGTTAAATTGGCCTTGTGTGCATAATCACGAAGGGTTATGTTAATCCAAAATTCATGATAAATTTACAGGAGACTCCTATTTGGGTCCATTAAGTCTCATGAAGATTTTAGACTAATTGGAGTTCTATAAAAATTATAAAAATTTGGAGAGTGGACCCGTGTCATGGGCTAGATTGCACTGTGCAGGAATTCCAGCATTTTTATTCAGACTTGTGTCCATTATTTCATAAGGTTTCAATACTCATAAAAATCCAAAATTAAATATGGGTCTTTATCAACATATAAAATGACCCCATATAAAATTTGAGACCAACCTGAGTTGCATAAAAATTATTAAAAATTGGGCATCAAGAATGCAGCAACCCATAGAATTCAGGATTATGTTATCTATTTCTTATTTCAGCTATTTTTCTTTCTTTTCTTCCAAATGCATGGAATTTAGTTTTCTCACTCATCTCGAATTTTAAAGCTGGGCTGACTCCCATAACTATGACCCAAAATAATATTGATGAGACCATCACGCGTCGCCGGCGGCGTTGTGATGAGTGGGACCCTTAATTTCCCGCATGGAGGCGATCAAACGGAGTCATGGCCGTTTACTATGACTAGCGATCACACATATTACCATTCTGAAGATTTGTCGGGAATTCTCAGAATTGGTCGGTACTTTCAAGTATCGCTCTATATAACACTGTGTTTCCACCCACATCGGGTCCGGAAATCACATCTGACAGCCTGGCGATCACGGTGGGACCACTTGTGTCTCATCTAAATTATTTTGGGTCATTTTATTTGAAAGGGTCTATGCTCGTCTACCAATGCTCTCCTCATTAACATCCATTAGTTTTCACATTCATTTTAAAAGTTACATACTTTCTTGCATTTACACTCTCAAACATTCTTTGAACTTAGGTTTCGTCTAGGATTCCCATTCTGAACTTAGAGTCCATTTAGAACCCCTGTTTGAACCTATGAACTAACTAGGTCTTCCCCACTGGACATAGAAGCAATTTAAGATCCCTACAGAACTAGTTGTTAGGATGTCTTTATTTTGGTTCTTTGTTTGTTTTGCTTGCACCACTCACACACGGGGCACTTAAAATCCTTTTTTTGAAATTCACTAGTGAACCCTTGGAATCTCTGGCCACCTAGTTTCTATTGAAGTAGGGTTGGGCCCATACCTATTTTCTAGGTGCACATCTTCTCCTCCTCCTCTTATTCTCAATTTTCTTTGTGATTTCCCTCCTTTTCTCCACTTTTCTTTTTGCCATGGAGGGACATTCGTCCCAATCTAAGGTTAGTTTCCGTGATCAGGGGCACACGCCATGGTCACAACAAGCTCACAAATCCCAACACGAGTCATATGATGGGTATCAAGGGCGGTACAACCCCTTATATGATGATATGTCTAAAAATCTGGAGCAAACCCCATTTACCACAATAGAAGTCACTTTGCCATCTGGAGAAATCTTACCTTTTAGAATACCTGGCCCCACAACTAAGGCTCCACAAGCTAGCTCCACCCAGAGAACTGGTCCGCTAGAGACCGACTATGACTGGCCCAGGCGACAGTCGCATTCTCCAACCCCTTCTGTCAGCTCGAGAGCATCTTCTTCTCAAGAGAGTCTCCCTCCGGGTATTAAAATTATCCCTCAACCCCGAGGGTCTCCTCAGTTCGAAGCACCTCAACAGGATGTTGTTCTTCGGGAATCACGTAGGTCCATGGAGTACCCTGAACACCTTCATAATTCATCCTCTAGGATCAATGAGTCAGCATTCGTTGAGATCAACAGTGACCATGCTCGTAGGATGCATCCTCGGTATGTCTCTCCAGATAAGAGGCACCGTTCTACATCCCATACACCAGCTCCTAGTCATCACTCTAAGTCCCCATCGCCCGTGAGAGAAACCTGTCATTCTCACCGTCTAGAACCTATTAAGACCGGGGTCTCTAGGTCACCCACCCCAAGGCATAGGGATTCGCGTTATCATCATCGGGAACACGATCGAACCACTAGGCGTGACTCATTGATTGCCCACCCGCCTACACCTAGTTCAAGTGATGAAATAACAGGATCGAGATATTATGATGATTACACTTGGGATCCTCGGAGAGCAGTCTATGTTCCTCCACCTCTGTCAAATACAGTGGAAAACCCTTATTTTATTAAAACATATATGCGAACCCATCGAGATGTTCGCATTCCTGGGTCCTCTAGTAGGGTCCATCGAGAGGATCGTCACATAGGGATGCCCAGACAGATTTATCGTGATGATCATATTCATTATAATCAACGGGTTGAGCATCATCCAAGGGACTACCCAAAAGAAGAATCTCGAGGACACAAAGAGTATCGAGAGGAATACAACCCATATTACCTGTCAAGGGTAGACCAGGATAAGCCTCCAATTCATCCTAAGCATGAGAGAATTAGGCATCGGGCTGATTACTACGAGGGTGAATCAGCTAGATTTTCTCTGCGCCGCACACACCGTGAGCAAGATTATGACTCTTCGCCAAGACATAGGACCCTTGAGCCCACTCGTGAAACCATTAGGGGTCGACCTATGCCTGACAAAGAAGATAGGGTAAGCGCACCACTCCAAGGATCAGTGAACCCTTCTAGGATTCTAGCTCCATAACAACATGACTTAACTTTCACCTCTCAGATTCAGCCAGTTCAACCCCAGGTTACACAAAATGTTAGGGATTTTGTGTATTGCAATTTGATGGATGTATTATCATTTTAATCATCATTTGAATTTTCACACATGCATTGATTTAGAAAATCTTGAAATCTTGATTTACATATGCATTGTTTTTAAGACTTGTAAAAATAATGTTTCATGCATGTTTTGGATTTAAATCTTGGATGCAATTGTTTTTTAAAAAAGAATTTTTACAAATCAAGCTAGCCAATGTTTTAAAGTTTCAAATCTTTTATGGCATTTTATGTTTCATGATTTTAAGGCACTTGGATTGGTTTAAATCATGTTTCCATGCTTGGTTAAATGGCCTAAAAATCCCCTCTAGAAAATACTTTAAAATATGTAAAGTTGGGATTTTTGTCTAAGGCTGTCGGTCAACCAACAGTGGAACCAAGGCCAACCGAGAGGCTCTGTCGGTTCCATTTCCAGAGAGCTACAAATTTCTGACATTCTCTGTCAGTCAGCTCGTCGGCTCTTGTCGGTCAACCGACAGTGCATAAAATGTAAGACAGAGAGCTCGTCGGTTCTAAAACCAGACAGCAACATTTTCAACATTTTTAAGCTGTCGGTTCATCTGTCGTTCCCTTGTCGGTCGACCGACAAATGACGGTCAACCGACAAGTGCATATGGGTCAGAAAACTTTCAAAAAATATGACCGTTGCATGCGACCGTTGAGCTGTCGGTCGACCGACACCTTGTTGTCGGCTGACCGACAGGTATCCGTTGGCAGCTTTTTTCTATAAAAGCAAGCTCTTTCCTTTGGCCAAAGTTGATGATTTTTAAGCCATTCTTGAAGAGCTTTGAAGCCAAAGAAAGGGGAAGAGCTAAGGAAGGCTAATGGGTCATTAGGAAAAGCTAAAGCTTGGATTAATGAAGTTAAACCACCAAGTAAGCTTTGCCTTTTGTTAATCATATGTTTTATGCTTTGTCTAAATTATTGGTAAATGATTTTAAGCATATTTACTATGATGTGTTGAATCGTCTATTTCCTTTAATCTTTGATTTTATATCATAGGATTCTTCACTTAGATTCAAACAAAGTTTTGTTTTAAAACTTTACAAATCATGTTTTATGAAAATCTTTGATTTCCTCTTTAGCATGATTCTATTTCTTGTTTGAATCTTCTTTGTTGTTTTCATACATTTAAACCTTAGTTAAATTAGTTTTTGAAAACAACATTGCACATGCATCACTTGATTAGTCTTAATCATTTTCATACAACTTGTGATCTTTAGATTTTTCATATCATTCACAAGTTTGTAAGTGATTTGCATTTGACTTCAATCATATCTTTTATGTGCTTTAAACTTTGAAATGCTCTAAGCATAAAATTCATTGGACTTAATTTTATCTTGATTGAAGTTCTACACACACACACCTCATGAGCATTTATCCTTGCATTTCTTAGTGTGTTGTGTAAGTTTGTTTTACAATTCCATATCCGCCTATTTAGAGGCAATTTATTTAAGCTTAAATTGTAATCTCTTAGAGTATTTGTGAAGACACCTTCTTGAGAGAAAATCTTCTATGTGTAAAGGTTATTGCTTAGCCTAAGAAAAGCATTATGTAAAGGTTATTGCTTAGCCTAAGAAAAGCATTGTGTAAAGGTTATTGCTTAGCCTAGAAAAGCATAGTTGTAGAGGTTATTGCTTAGCCTATGAAAAGCATACTTAGTGGAAATCCGGTGGGGTGTTGAGTCACAAGCCGGTAGTGGATGTAGGCATTGAGGCCGAACCACTATAAATCTTTGTGTAGTGGTGATTGATTTGTGGTGATTATTTGTTTAAGCTTCCGCATTTTGTATGTTAATCATCACATGTGACTAGTTACTTGTAAAGAAATTAAAATTGGTCATAATTAGTCATTAAGTGCAGATCACCCTATTCACCCCCCCCCCCCTCTAGGGTTAGGATCCCTTCGACTTTCAATTGGTATCAGAGTCAGGTTACTCCATTTAGGGCTTAAACACCCGGAGTTGATCCTCTCTATCTAGATCGTTGAGTTAGAACCCTAGTAGTGTTTTTCTATGAAAATCATTAGAATGGATTCCACTATGCTAAACTTTGTAGATTCTTCTAGATCCCTTCTTCTTCCATCTATTGGAGATTATAACATTGAATTTAAAGTATCTCAACTTGAATCTAAACTTAAATTAAAAGAAGAAGAAATTAATGAAAATGAAGATGACATTCAACAAGCCTATGATGAATTATGTACATTTTCCTTAGAGCTTGTTAAAAAGAATAAAAGATTACAACAAGAATCTAAAAGTCTAAACCAAGAATTAGTCTCTTCTAAAAATGAACTTAAAGAAAAAGATGAATTAATAAATTGTGTAGAATTTAAGTTCATGATCTCTTTACATAATCTATCTAATATTAAAGATGACATAAGAGAATCAAAGATAGATTGTGATAATCTTAATAAGGAAAATTATAAACTAAGAGATCAATTAAAAAGGCAAGATGAAAACATTAACAATTTAGAATCCAAGTTAACCATTTCTATGGAAAATTTATCTAATGCACAAACTAAGATAAAAACTCTAGAACTTGGATCTAATGCTATCAATGAAGTTAAATTTGAATTAAAACTTGCCCATGAAGAGCTAAACAAATTTAAGGGAATTGAACATGAACTAACAAAAGTTAAAAATGAAAATTCAACCCTTAAAAACCAAGTCACTCAACTTGAAACCTACAAACAAAAGTATGAGTGCAAATTTACCCAAAATGAAGAAAAATTTGAAATGTTATTTAAATTGGGTAAATCACAAAGAGATAGGACGGGTCTTGGATTTAATAGGAATATTTCTCATGATCCTTTAATCAGCAACACATTTGTGAAAGGTGTGTCCTCTTTCTCTAGCACTCACACTTCCTTGCGATTGACTAAATGTAATTATTGTGGCATTGAAGGACATTTTAGGTTTGAGTGTAAACAAAGGAGAAGCAATGTGTCTAAATTCATTTTTGAACCAAAGAAAGTAAAATCAATCTCTATGATGGATAAGACACTAAAAACCAAGGAAGACTCCAAGAAGAAAAAACAAGTAAAACCTATTAAAAAGGAGTCTCCTAAAATAGATTATAAAAAGGTTAAACAAGTTAAACCAACTCTAAAAGAATCTATTAACAAAAAGCTTCTCAATCTTCCTCCCATAACTCAACATATGAAAGAACTTTTGAAGAAAGTTGCAAAGTTAAATCTCAAATTCAAAAGTCAAATAAATGGAGGAAATAAGAAGAAAAGAAAAGGAAACCAATCCCCTAAGAAGAAAACTCACCAACCCCAAAAGACTAATCACCAATCTAAGCTAAATTTAGTCAAATCTAAATATCAAGGTGATAAGACTAAGTTAAAAATTTATCAAATCAAATCTCCCATGGTTGGTGAGACATTTAAGATAGACCTCAAAGACCAACCCTCCCAAGACCTTAGGTGGATTCCTAAAGTTACATACTTAGATAAACCTTAAGGCCTTGGACCTTATTGACCAACCTATCCTTTATAGGTAAATCTTTTTGTTGGTCATGTTGCATTTGCAATTTGTTATTTCTTAGTTACATTACTTTAAATGCATTGTTTACTTATGATCAATTGATTTTGTCCTCATGTACCATACTAGTTAAACATCATGGTTTTCAAAATCTTTTGATTATATTTTCATCATTTTAGATTTGCTTTTTGATCTCATTAAGTTATATCATTTGTATTGCATTTCTACATGTTCAATTGATTATGATTTCAAAAAGCTTTTATAGCTAGATTTTTCATAATCGATTGATATTGTAAAATCATTTGTTTGGATGTCTTAGTAAGATGTGTTTTGAAAAACAAATGATTTGAAACAATTTGGATTTTCCATAGATCTCTAAGTTATATTTTCATATGGAAAATTATTGTTTTTGAAAAACCAACTTGTATGTGTTATATCATTTAAAATGCAGGTTGAATAGTTTTTAAATCAATTTGTATGAATCTTTGTAGTTATATTGTTTAGAATACAAATTGATGATTGATAATGTGTTATCTTCAATTCATTCTCTTTATGCTCATTGTTGGATTTTGTTTATTTAGATGATTTGAAGATAGTATGAAAGGAATTGCTTTAAAACTTCTTTAGTTATACTCATCAAAGCATGTTCCTAGTTTTCATTTCCTCATGCATTTAGTT
Source organism: Litsea cubeba (assembly GCA_012931725.1). Classification (NCBI taxonomy): domain Eukaryota; kingdom Viridiplantae; phylum Streptophyta; class Magnoliopsida; order Laurales; family Lauraceae; genus Litsea; species Litsea cubeba. The sequence continues at coordinate 69,321,333 of CM022947.1, forward strand.
ATCTTAACTTAAATGGAAATGAATTTTGTTATAGGCAATTTGCATCTTTTAGTTTCATTCTTTTTATATGCAAATGTCTATTAGTTTCTTGTATGGTTGTGATCTTGTTTATATTTGTAAAAACCATACTAGAACTCTCAAATCCATCCTTTGTGTTTTCTAGTTATTTCTTTTGAAATGGATGGTTATGTTGTTGATTCATGTGTATTTTTTTTATTGGTATCATTCTTTATAAATGTTTCAACTTCATAGTAGTGTGCTTGATCATATGAACCTTCTTGAAATCCATTCCTTGTATTTCTTAGTTATATCTATTGTTTGATGGATTTCTTAGATGTTGAATTCTTATGATCTTGACACTTTGAAAATTGCATGTTATACTAAGTTATATCTTTTTATGCAATTTTTCTTGTTCATCACTATGCTCATTAGTTATATTATTCTAAGTGATGAATATCATTTTATAATGCTTGTTGGAATTTTGTGTTTGTCACATGCTTGCTCTTAATCATGTTCAATTGATAATCAATTGGTATCATTTTCAATTATTATCTATATCCAATTGGTATCATATCTTGAGTTTGTGATAGACCTTGTGTACATCGGATTGATCTTGATAGTCATATGTCTTTTGTTCCATGTCACATTCCATTAGCATCATAATCTTCATGATTGCCACCTCTCATGCTCTTATAGGTAAATTACATGACCACCATGTTTATGTTTTCATAATTTTTGTTGGTTAATGGTGAGGTTTGGCTTCATGATTGAACTTCATTTCATTCATCTTGTGCGTGTTAGTTATATCCAATGATTGTATGAAATGAATTCAAAACCTTACATAGCATATGATTTTCATAGTTATATTATTTGATGCTATGTTTAGTAAACCCCTTAACATCATGGATAGCTCTAATTTGGATTAAACATAGTAGTTATATCTTTTTAACTCCATTTTAGAGTGATTAAGTTAATAGTCATATCCTTGAATCTCAATTGATAATTTTATCTTATTTCAATTGATATCCATGATAGTTTATCTCCTTTTGACATTGCTCTTTAATTATCCTATAGCTTATCCGTCAATTGGCATCTTTATATTGGTAATTTGATCAATTTGTACTTTAATAGTCAATTATCATTTCAATTGGCATCTAATTCTTCTCTTGAAGTTAACCCTCAATTGGTTAAACCATCTTCTTCTTGCACCTATGAGTTAAATCCTTGTCAAAAGTTTGACAAAAGAAGAGTATGGATTGAGTGGGAGTAAACCTTCTAAGGAAGCATTAGAGTTGATCAAATTCACCCTTATATTGGCTCTATACCCTTATAGCATATCTACCCATGCATGATGCCCTATTATATAATTCATTTTCGATTACTTTTGTTAACAGGTGCTACTAAAGGTATTTTCCTTGTTTCATGTGTGTAGGTACCCCTCTTCATTTGATACCTTTGCAATTTAATGGCAAAGGGGGAGAATAATATTAAGGGGGAGAAAGTTCTCAAGTTTAATGGCTAAGGGGGAGAAAGAGTGATCAAGCTACCCAAAGGGAGAAAATGCATGGTCATAGGGGGAGAAGATGATAGAAGAAAGAGCTTGGAAGCTAAAGAAGATGCTTGGTTTAAAGAAAGGAAGATGATGAGAAAGCTTGAAGATTGATCAAGCTCCAAGCATCAAGAAGGATGAAGCAAGAGCCCAAGCTAAAGTGAAGAAGCATCCAAGAAGATTTCAAGGAGTGTCCAGCCAAGGAGGAGCTGAAGACTGTGTGAAAATTTAGTGTTGAGCAAAGTTTGCCAACATATAAAAGGTTTGCCATCAAATTGCAAAGGGGGAGATTGTTAGGGATTTTGTGTATTGCAATTTGATGGATGCATTATCATTTTAATCATCATTTGAATTTTCACACATGCATTGATTTAGAAAATCTTGAAATCTTGATTTACACATGCATTGTTTTTAAGGCTTGTAAAAATAATGTTTCATGCATGTTTTGGATTTAAATCTTGGATGCATTTGTTTTTTAAAAAAGAATTTTTACAAATCAAGCTAGCCAATGTTTTAAAGTTTCAAATCTTTTATGGCATTTTATGTTTCATGATTTTAAAGCACTTGGATTGGTTTAAATCATGTTTCCATCACTACACCAAAATAGGATATTAGTAACGCTCAAGGTTTTTGGTAAGTAACGGTTTTTAAGTGTAACTAGTTTCCTAACGTTTTATGGGCGTTAGCATTGGTTTTAAAGTGTTACTTTAATTTTTTTTTAATTTAATAATTATTTTGTTAGGGTTTTAAAGCGTTACTGTTTTTTTTTTTTTTGGCGCACGAAATTAATCCCACCATTTTTTTTCTCCTCTCCCGCGCTACGCCCTCCCTCATTTCCCTCCCTCATTTCCATCCCTCGTCATTTCTTTCTTTCCCGCCTCTCCTCTCCTCTCCTCTCATCTCCATCGCCATCGCCAACGCCAACCTCTCATCTCCAGAACCCATCTCCTCTCATCCCTTTCTATCTCTCCCTCCCTCTCCAGACCTCTCCCAGGCGCACGACCAGAACCCATCTCCTCTCATCGCCAGCACTGTCAAGCTCACGAAGGAGCCCCAGCAGAGCCTTCATCTTCCTTCTCCGCCGCCGGACGCCTCCCCTGCTCCAGGTAAAATCCTCCCTTTCTTCTATGTTCTCTCTCTCTCCCTCGTTCCCCAACTCTCTGTTTCATCACCACAAATCTCTCTGTTTCTTGGGACCATGAGAGAGAGAGAGAGATGGAGAGAAGTGACTTGAGGAAAATACAAGTGTCATCGAGGCACCTGATACAATCGCAAGTTGGGGGAGATGGTGTGGGTGTCCCAGTGGTCTGTAAGAGGTGCTGAAGACCACATAAATGCCAATGCCACACCCAAAATTGATTTCCTTGTGGACAAGGCATTTTGATTGTTCTCCAGATTTAATGCTCCTCTGCTCTCTCTCACCCAACTATCGAATTTCACGTGCATTTCTTACCAGCTGTTTCCCTTCTTGAACTTCGAAAACACCCAAGCTCTACTTCTGATTCTTATTCACTGTTATTGTACTCAGGCTGATCTTCATTCTTCTTTGGGGGCAGAAGTTGTTCAGTTATACAGCAGTTACACCCATTTCGAGGTGCATTTCTATCTGTTCTTGTTGATTTTGTTTGATTTCTTATTTGGGGTTTCAGTATTATGACAGATGTTTCTACCATTGGGTTTTGGGGGTCTTGGTTCTTGTTATTTGACAATGATTTGGAGATGTATAGACTGATAGATAATACTGAAGATTTGCTTCTATTGCTCTGATTTTCAACTGGATTTTTGTTTTAGATCTTTTTCTTGGATGAGTTGTATATTGGGTTTTTGATTTTTTTTTCTTTGTGGGTGTAAATGTAAAAGATGGAGATGAATTTTGACATCTTGGTGCACTTTGGTGTTAAGAGTATTTTTTCATGAAAGGGCAATGTGGTGAAATTGTACATTCATTTTGATTGTTAATGACTATAAAAATTAAGTCAACTATTGACTTTAAGAAAAGAAATTTTAATTCTAGCTAAGCGTTTGTTTGGTTGCAAGAATTTGAAGAATTCATGGTTACCGCGACTTGGAGAATTATAAATGCTGGAGTTTAGGATATTGCTAATTTTCTCTGAATTATAATTCTCTATTTAATTCATCTTGGAATTTCTTGTATGAGAATTTAATCTATCCTAAATAAAATTTCAGTAATTCTTTGTTTGGTAGCTTCCTAGGATTCTCAACAAGAACACTTACATAACAATTATCTGTATGCACAATGCAATTCAAATATACATCAAGGTGCACAGTACATATATATTTGGCCACATGTTAGTCTCCCTTGCTCACAAAATGTAAATCTCCCATATGGGCACCAGTTAACAAAAGACATTATATCTGCTACACTTGGGTCTTCATATAACAAAATGATAGGAGTACATGATCACAATTGATCATGAATTTCACATCTGTAAATCAAAATTCTATTTAATCTCAAGAGATTTATATGTTGGTCCCACTCATCCATAAATGTACCAGCCCCATTTAGGCTCCATCCATAAATGGACAACTTGCTTCTCCTTCTTCTTCTTCTCGTATAATATTTTGCTTCTCCTTCTTCTTCTTCTCGTATAATATTTCGTCCTACACATAAAATTTTGTTCGTAATGTCAGGTAAGCTTGATTTGACTAGCTCCTCCCTTGTAGCTTAGATCAATTGTAATTTCACCCTCTCATTTGGAAGGTGAAAGGGGAGGATGATTTCTTTCTTTCTACAAGTAACAAATAGTAAACACATATCCTTTTTCCTATTGTATTATGAGACATCTATGAGTTTTCTAGCTTCCATAAATAATGTTCTGTTCTTGAAAAACGTCGGTAATTGCAGTGTTTAGGAGGTACATTGATTGTAACCTGAACGAGCACTTATGCCACATTGAGAATGAACAAAAATCAACTCTGCTCTTGTACTAATTGAAGTGGATCACTGGTCCATGCAATGATCTGTTGGAAAGAAAGATGTTCCTTTGTTTTGATTCAGTAAATACACACTGATTCAAGTCATTTGATTGATGGGCCACATAATATGCCCTGTAAATGGTACTTAGCAGATGCTTCCAAGGCTCCCACTTAATAGTCTATCTTGGTTGGACAAACTGAGAAAGGCAGTGGGTTAACTGTCCAAGTTCTATCCCATTCTTCTCTTGTCTTCCAAACTCTATGCATCACCAAAATTGCCCAATTCTCATCAAACCCAGTCCATGTACACCCCCTACTCATCACCTCTTCAATGCTTCTTCAATAGAACCCACCTTACTATGAACTCATAGGAATTCATTACACGGTAGGAAAATGAGCACTAAATCTTCTATGATACACTCATACTTATCATCTTTGTCATAGTTGACGTTGTTGATTTCATGCTTGAATTGACCCGTTCATCACAAATGTTTCCAGTAATTTACCTTATGACCAGCCTGCTAAACACAACATCACCACCTGCCTCGCTCAGACAGATTGTAATTTCCAAGATGTAGATTACATACAAGTCCTAGGTTTGGTTTGCATCAAAATCCACCCAATTTGGCATTATAGATTTGATTATCAACATAATGGTTTCAAAATGGGAGCTGATGGGATACAATGGAAGAATCAACAGCTTCTCTGCTACTGTGCACCATTGAGAAACAGAGTTGAATAGAAGAAAACCCATTCTGAAAACAAATGGCCCCAGAAAAAAAAAAAGTGAAATGCCTACACCTCAATATAGAGGCATAAGAAAGATACAGTAAGTTAAAACTAAGCAGCTAGATCCATTGTTTCAGAAACATAGAACTAGAGAAATAGCCCTTCAGCATCACCATAACCTTCCCTTCAAAAAGTAATAATAATAAAACCGTGTTAAGGAGTAGACCTCTTATTTAAAGACCTCAAGCAAGCTAATGCTCAATGCTGGTCATTCCTTAGAAAAAGATGAAAAACGCTATACATAGAATAGACTTAAGAGGTTGAATCCTAAACCCTAAAAAATAAGCCCTGTCCATCAGAATAACTCCCAGACAACATCAAGTCAGAGAAATGTAATGATTTATGAAAGCTTTTGTTGCCCTAGGTTTGTGCAAGGGATGTGACCATGAGTCTATACTTTGGATCTTGACATGAGTCTACTATTATTTGGATGTAGAAATGTAATGATTTATGAAAGCTTTTGTTGGTCTATGTTTGTGCTTGACATTTATATTATTATTAGATTAGCCATGGTTATTTACTTCGTGGCTTTCCAAAGTAATGATTAGTAATGATTTATGAAAGCTTTTTGTGGCCTTTTGTGACATTTATATTTATGATCTATGTTACTTACTACAAGGTAAGACTTTATGAAACATATTTTGAAGGAAACTTTAAGTTTACATTGTCTAATAGTCCGCAGTTAATTATTGGTTTGCATGTTTTGTTACATAATGAAGTTTGGTTAATTTGCTTTGATTTTGTTGTGTATGTTGTAGCTTCCCATCTCATTATAAATATAGAACCACGGGGCCCAATTGACTTTTGTTCTGTATCAATTGTACACTTTAATTTTCTTTACTTTTATTTGAATGAGGAATGAGAATGGAATGGAAGTTGTGGTAAGAGATGAAGCCCTAGCCATCTACCAGATCTGTTACAGTTATGAGAAACGGAATTGGAAAATGCGGTTTCTTGGAAAGTTGCTGGTTATGCACTCTATTCGCTCTACTCCATAAAACATTAGTAAGCTATGATTCCTTGTTATAAGTGGTTACTGTTCGGGTGTCTTTATGTGGTTTTGATGTTTTAAGACTTTTTTTATAGGTTGTGTGATGTGATGTAGTTTGGACTATTACTACTAGTATAATAAACTTAAAATTGCCATACAAATTGGTTACTTATAGGGACTGAATTAATCCAAGAGTTGGTCTCACAATGAGTCCTCCTAGTTTGTGGATTAGGACCTTTTTTTGTGGCCTTAAAACAGGATGTTCCAGAAGTTATGCAAATTCCTACATGGAATATTTTACTTTTGTGCTTCCTCTCATCGGGAATTCTACTTTTTATGTCAATATGTTTTATCTTGATTCATTTTAAATGAAACTTTTTAAAGACATTGACTGTTACAATTACTTATTTGTGTTTACTTGATGTGTTACCTACAGAATGTCTCAGCCGATTCTAAAAGAATGGATGAATGAAACAGATAGACTTGGGAGTGTGTACAGGCAGGGGGTTTCGGATTTTATTCTATTTGCTAGTGGCAGAGACCAAACATCGACCACGTGTCCTTGCCCTTGTAAAAAATGCCGAAATGGTAAAAGGTTTGCATATGATATAGTTAGAAAACATTTGATTCTATACGGTATAGAATCAACATATCGTGTATGGGCTTTACATGGCGAGAACCCATATAAGGATCGAATGGTAAACCAAGTTGAAAAGGAAAATAGTGAGGCAGAAGGACTAGGGATGGAGAATTTTGTTGATGTTGCTTATGGCGTGCATGAAGAGTTAGCAGATGATTTGAATGAAGGTGATGGAAGTCAGGCTGAAGATGTTGAACACCCTATTGTTCTAGAGCCTGATTTGGGTAAAAGGTACCATGAATATAAGAAAAAAGCAGAAGAAAAATTATATCCTTCATGTGAGGCTCCTGTAACAACTCTTTCTGCAATTGTAGACCTTCATAACTTGAAGAAGCAGTATAAATGGTCGGGAAATAGTGTGACTGCACTTTTGTCTCTGTTAAAAACATGGTTGCCAGACGGAAACACTTTGCCTTCTAAGTATCCTGTAATGAAGGCAATGTTAAAAGATCTGGGAATGAAAGCTGAGTGTATAGATGCCTGCGAAAATAACTGTATGTTGTATTGGAAGACCAAAGCTGATTTAACGGTGTGTAGTCAATGTCAAACACCTAGATACAAAGTGAAGGAGGGGAAAATGGGGAAGAAAGAAACAAAAGAGGCGAGAAAAGTATTGAGACATTTTCCATTGATCCCAAGACTCAAAAGGCTGTACACAATACCATGGATAGCGCGTGAAATGACATGGCATGATAGAGCTACACCTTCTTGGAATTATATGCGGCATCCAATTGATTCGCTTCAGTGGAAGACATGTAAAGATGATTGGCCAGTTTTTGCTAAGGAAGGGCGTAATGTCTGGCTTGGAATTGCAACTGATGGATTCAATCCACGTGGAGTTCAATCCACTGGTTACAGTTGCTGGCCTGTTTACTTGGTGCCTTTTAATCTCCCACCGTCTTTGTGCATGAAATCTGAGTTCCATATGATGTCATTGTTAATACCTGGGCCGAAAGCGCCGAGTCAAAACATCGATGTATTCCTTCAACCGCTAGTTGAGGAGTTACAACAGTTATGGGAAGAAGGGGTTGCAGCTTATGACATGCACAAAAGAGAGCATTTTACCTTAAGGGCAATGTTGGTGTGGGGCATTCATGATTTTCCGGCATATGGCAACTTATCAGGCTGCGTAACACATGGTTACAAAGCTTGTCCTATTTGTGGTGATGAAACTCCGTCTATGCACCTTGGGAATGCGAGGAAGATCGTCTACACAAATTACCGCATGTTTCTTAAATCTGATCACCCGTTTAGGCAAGGCAAATACTTAGGGCTGAAGACAAAGGAGTTAAAACCCCCTCCAACAAGGTTAAAGGGAGAAGTGATTGAGAAAAAGCTAAGCCGTGTCCACTATGTACCTGGTAAAGTCTTAAAAGGTACCAAACGGAGTACTGATAATGTGGATGTGGTTGATAATGGAGATGATGAAGATGATGAAGATGATGAAGTTACTGAGGCATGGTATAAAAGGTCTATTCTTTTTGATTTGAAATACTGGCCGAAACATACAATTCGACATGTTATTGATGTGATGCACACTGAAAAGAATGTCGCAGAACACCTATTAAATGCAATTTTGGACAAGAAAGGAACAAAGGATACAGTACAGGCGCGAGAGGATTTAAGGAAAATGGGGATTCATAGTGGCCAGTGGATGCAAACAGACCCAATTACTGGGAGATCTGTAAAACCAAAGGCCCCATTTGTCTTGAATAAAGATGAGAAGTTAGAGTTCTGCAAAATTTTGAAAGACTTGAAGCTTCCTTCAGGGTTTTCCTCGAACCTAAAAAACATTGTCACTTTGAGTCCTCCTGGTTTGCTTACAATGAAATCACATGACTATCATGTGATTATGTGTTATTTACTCCCGGTTTTGCTTCAACACGCTTATCCAAAACACCGTGACTTGCGAAGAGCTATTCACCAGATTAGCTTATTCTTTAACCTCCTTTGTTCGAAAGTCGTCATCAGACATGAAATTCAGGCTGCAAAATACATGGTTGCAGAGGCATTGTGTGTGTTGGAAAAATATTTTCCAACATCTTTTTTTGATATCAGCATCCACCTCATGGTTCATTTGGCTGATGAAGGGTTAATTTGTGGACCTGTTTATCCCAGATGGATGTTTCCGTTTGAACGGTATGTATAATTTCCTTTATTTTTTATTTGATTTTTAGCTGCAACTATGACGAAACAACGAAGTCCATTTTTTTATTTTTTTTATTTAATAGGGCAATGAAGGAGTGCAAAAATATTCCTAGCAATAAACGATATGTCGAAGGCTCCATTGCAGAGTCCTATATTGTTTCTGAATCCGTTAGGTATGCTATGGAGTACATGCCAAATTCACGAGATGGAAACCACAAAGCTACCCGTGAGGCATTTCTAGATGAAGATGGCGAGTATAGTGATGAGGGGCCAATACTTGAGGGTAAAATTGTGACCCTAGGCAAGGAACAATGGATACAAATACGTAGATGGGTCCTTTTTCGACTAGACGTTGAAAAGCTTGATGAACACTACAGGTTTTATTTCTTGACACATTTGGCTTAAAAACTTACTACTCTAGAAAGTTGTAAATACTTGTGTCAAACTGTATGAACAATTTGCAGTGAGTATCGTGCCATGCAAGAAACTACTCGTGGTAAAAGAAAGGGAATACCAAAGACAGAAGTGGAGATACAGACTGAGTTCATTGCCTGGTTATATGACAAGGTATTGTTATATATATTATGCTTAATATGAATTTAAATCTAGTTGGTGATATCTTTCTAAACACAAGGTTTTTGTCATTTCACAGTTGTTGGCTGCAAAAGACACGGACTGTGACTTATGGCGATTTGTTGTGGGACCATTATTCAAAGCCAAAACATATAAAAAGTACCGTGTTAATGGTTTTGTGTTCTCTACTAGGTCGCATGACGAAACAGTTGCCACACAAGACAGTGGTGTTTGTATGAATGCAATCACTGCATTTACATCAAGTAGGAAGGACAAGAATCCCATTAATGCATCAACCAATTGGTATGGGGTTATTGAAGAGATAATAGAGTTGGACTATACAACCTTTCGTCATGTTGTCTTTTACTGCAATTGGGTGAGGGTGGAGGACAAGACCAATGGTTGTAAACTTTGTCCAGATTCTAATTTGGTGATGGTTAATCTCAATAGGCTGAAGAGTATCAATAATTCTTTTGATGAGCCGGTGATTCTTGCATCTGAGGCTAGTCAAGTATTTTACTCGAAGGATTTGAGAAATCCTAATTGGTGGGTAGTCATACATTCGCCTAGGCGATTGACAAGTGAAGTGGATGATCTAGAAGCACCAACTGTCTTCCAATCTATTCTCGACGACCAACCTAGTTTGGAGTCGTTGATGCAAAGTCTAACCTGATTGTAATAGTTGCACACTTTTAATAATTGGTGAGACGTACTTTTACATGCAAAATTTCTCATTTTCTACATTTACATATAAATATTCCTTTTCAGTTTGCTTTAGTTATAAGTTTCTCATGTAATAGTTTATGCTAACAATCCTTTGTCAAATACTAGGCTATTTTACAATGGCATCAGGTCAATCACGCCTTATTGCTTCCCAACCTTCAAGTTCAGCGCCACTTCCATCTCATAATTCAACTTCGGGAGCCTCAACAAGAACCATTAGTAAGTTACCTATAGAGTTCAATGTGGACGGCATTGCCGTGGGTCCTAACCATGCCAAATGGAATTCTCGTGTTGGTTATTACGTTCGAGCTCGTATTCCAATTCATTACAAGGACTGGAGGAAAATAGATGGAAGCTTTAAAAATGATGTTTGGAATGAATTAATGGTAAGGTTTACATGTGCATTTGATGTTTTGGATACACATATCCGACATTTGCTTACGACTAATCTTTTTTCCTGAATATCTAATCTTTTTTACTTGTTGTATGTAGCAAGAATTTGAGCCTAATGTTCCCCAATCAGCGGCACGCCAAGCAGTAGAAAAGGACTTTCCTCAAAAGTTCAGATCAGCAAAGTATGCCTTACGGAAAGAGATTTTGAGAAAGTGCGGGGGTGTGGAAGAAGCTATTGCAGCATGCCCATTGGGTAAAGATCCAAATCATTGGGCAATGTTTGTTAGAAATGAGAGTACTGATGAAGTGAAAGTTAGAAATGCAAAGAATGCAGAGAATGCGAGAAAGAATAAATATCGGCATACTAATGGGCGGAGCACATACGCCCATATGTTGGATAAAATGGTAGGTGCATATTCTTGCATGTTTAAATTCTATTCTCTTTATCCCAACAACTACTAAAAATTGTTTTTGTAGGATAAAGAAGATCCTAGCATAAAACATGGACGGGTAGATTGTTGGAAAAAAGGACATGAGCGCCGTGATGGGACTATATTGGAGAGTGCTCGAATTCATTACGTAAGTTCTAAAAAAAGAAGATTAATTAATTTAATTTATATTACTACTCATATCATTGGTTGATAATATAGGAACAAGTTGAGGCTGCTCAAAAAAGGAGAAAAGAGGCAAGCTCGAACGGTGATTGTAGTGTATTTGAAGCAGACTTGGATAATGATGAATTGACTGAAGTCTTTGGGCCCGATAAAAGCAGTAGAACTCGTGGAATCAGCTCGACCAAGTCTAAGAACCAATTGCAACGTACAGCTATTTCAAAGGCGTTACTGCAACAAGCAAGCTCTTCATCCAATTCTGAGTTAAAAGGGGAATTGAATGAGATGAAGGCCTCTATAAGTAATGTCATGGGTGTGTTAACGGTGAGTTAAACTTGTGCCTCCTTGCATTTAATAACATTTATATATAACTAAATTTTATCTCCAATGTGTCAGGATGTACTTAAGCTCATAAAGAAAGATGGAATGTCGAGTGGTAAAGCCGTATGCGGGACAACACCACCCGAAACTGAAGTTGGTTCCAATTCAGTTTCCCGTCAGACTCAACGAAACTTAAAGGACATGTTTGACTCTGTGATTCCTGATCCTGGGACGCTTGGTTCTCCACCGAAAGTGACCTTACTAGATAGGAATGGTCTTGCGGTTGCTAAGGGTTATGTTATGACAGAGACAGCTGGAATTTGCCATGGCAGAAAAGTTCTCACAGGTGAAAAAAAAGTCTACATTGAGGAAGTCTTAGTTGGTGATGCTCTTGTTTACGACGGCCCCCAAGATGGAATAAGGTATTTAGATGGTTTTAGTGCAGGAGGGCCTGTGATTTGGCTAGAGTCAAGGATGGAAATCTCTTAACTTGTTTTTTTTTATATGTTTATTGACTTATTATGTTAAAGGACTTGCACTTATTGCTAGTTTATGTTTTGAGTGCATTTTGCTTGATATGGATGTAAGAACTTAATACCGAGTTCATTTGGACACGTTTGCATGTTTTATATTTTCGAAATACTAATTTGGAATGCTTGCTTGTTTGAATATTCAGGTTCAATCATGTATTAACCCATTTTTAACTCCGCCTGGTGATAATCAATATCATTGGTTTGATATTGGTTTCAACTGCTGGTCCCAAGCCCAGATAAAGGAGGAGGGAGGATGGTGGTGCCTTTGAGACATTTTATGTTATTTATCATTGATTTCTTATTGTTTTGTATTGTATTCTTGTCCTTTTATGTTTGGTTCCTTCAGTCAGGAAGCCAAACTTCATCTTCATCAAAACCAGGCCAATGGAGAAAGGTATGAATTTTCTGATTTACAAAAATGTCTCCCAATTTTTTTAATCTGAACAGCTACTTTCCTGTTATGTTTTGCTAATTGTCTCAGTATCTTAATTGCAGATGTCTCCCAATTTTATTCATCTGAACATGCACTTCTGTTTGGGCTGTGCAGAGTGGGTGTGTGCAGCAGGTGGGCTATCATGGCAGACAGTCTCATACATGGCAGAGTGGTGGGCAGATGTGTGGTTAGTGCAGGGTGTGTGCAGCTAGTGTAGAGGTGAGTGCAGGTGGGTGGTGCAGGGTGAGTGCAGGTGGTGGTGCAGGGTGTGTGCAGCTGGTGCAGAGTGAGTGCAGGTGGGTGGGCTGTGCAGGGTGTGTGCAGCTGGTGTAGAGGTGAGTGCAGGTGGTGAGTGCAGTGTGTGTGCAGCTGGTGTAGAGGTGAGTGCAGGTGGGTGGTGCAGGGTGTGTGCAGCTGGTGTAGAGGTGAGTGCAGGTGGGTGGTGCAGGGTGTGTGCAGGTGGGTGGGCTGTGCAGGGTGTGTGCGGCTGGTGTAGAGTGAGTGCAGGTGGGTGGGCTGTGCATGGGTGTGTGCAGCTGGTGTAGAGTGAGTGCAGGTGGGTGGGCTGTGCAGGGTGTGTGCTTATTGGTGTAGAGGTGAGTGCAGGTGGTGAGATTAACAAGACAAGTAGGAGCTGGTTTTGTTGTCCTCAATAATTCACTGACAAGTAGGAGCTGGTTTTGTTGTGTGGTGCAGCAGGTGGGTATGCAGGTGGTGAGTGCAGGTGGTGCAGCAGGTGGGATGTGTTGGGTGGTGCAGTAGGTGGGCAGCAGGTGGGTGTGCAGGGGGGCTGTGCAGGTGTGCATAAACAATGGACAGCAGGTGGGCTGTGCAGGTGGGTGTGCTGGGTGGGCTGAGGTGGGTGGTGCAACAGGTGGGCAGCAGGTGGGTATGCTGGGGGGCTGTGCCTGTGCACGTGGGCTGTGCAGGTGGGCTCTGCTGGGTGGTATATCAGTGGGGCTGTGCTGGGTGGGCTGTGCAGGAGGGCTGTGCAGGTGGGTGTGCAGGAGGGCTGTGCAGGTGGGTGTGCAGGGGGGATGTGCTGGGGGGCTGTGCTGGGTGGGCTGTGTTGTGTGGTGCATCAGGTGGGTGTGCTTGGGTGCTGTGCAGGTGGTGTAGAGAATAAACTTGGGTGTGATATTTATCTAAAGAAGTTTGAGCAAGATTTAGAAACAATCGAGCTATTACAGCATGAGGGCCATGTTTCTGCATGGATACCACCTCCCCTGTTTTCAGACAGGCTGAATGTTGGGACTGGATCTAGGGAGTCACGCTTCTATGTTGCTGTGCAGATATTTGAGTCCAGGGTATATTTGAGTCCAGGGTCTTATTCTGAATTTTATTATCTCTCCCTCTCTCTCCGTATGTATTTGAGTCCAGGCCTCCAGGGTTCCTGACTTCATTTTTCTTATTTCCAGGGACTACCAATTCTGGATGATGGCAATAACCATGACTTCTTTTGTGCTTTAACGACTGGCAATTGATGGTCAGCCATCATATCAGCAGAAGCTTTTACCACAGAGTGCAAGGACTAGATGTGTCAAACCATTGGTATCCAAGGCCAATGGGTTGAGTGAGGGCACTGTAAAGTGGAATGAACTTTTCATATTTGAAATTCCTAGAAAGGTAGTACCATATTTTAATTGATTTTTCATGTCATCGTCTTAGGTTTCCTTTTTTTTAAACGGGTCTTGGGTTTCCTTTACTCGGTACTTCTATTTGCAATGAACAAATCTTATTATAACGTATTGAATTTCTTTCTCTCCTCGGTGCTTACGTGATTTCTTTCAGTAATTACTAAAAACGCATTCATGAATTAATGAAAGTATATCAGTGAACTATATCCTGCTGTTTGCAAGTAGCTGTATTCTATGTTAGGTCATTCTAGAGTTGGCTTTGTTCTTAAAGATAAAATCGTAAATCATTAACGCTCCCAACGCTGAGATGGGAATGAGAGTCCTAGATCCGGGAAACTCTTCCCTCCAGGAATCCTGATTTGCATCTCCTCATACACCAGGATAAGGTGACAGCTGCACGTTAACAGCCACATTCGATGGGGCCTATTGACTGTTCAGGTCGAGTCTCATAGAAAGGCAGCTGCAGCTACTGTTGCTGGTAAATTCAAAGATGAAATAATCCCTGTGGCGCACAAAGGTGAGAATTATATTGCATTAGGAACCTAGTGAATATAAAATGTTATATTTCAATGTTTCCTTCATTTCTTTTGGGCTTTAAATTAACATTTTGCCGACCTTTTTTTATTATTTTTGCTTTATCTATAGATTGTAAATCCTAATCTGGAGAGGAGAAAAGTGTCATAATTTCTGTGGATGATGGAATTTTGACCAGACACAACATTATCAGTTTTACCACAGCTGAAACCTGCATTTAAGAAGGATGGGACTACCACAGCAGGTATCTGGAGAGGAGAAAAGTGTCATAGTTTTTAAGTAAAAGTTGTTTAGTGTTGTTTGGAATGTAGTTCTAAGCATATAACTGATCATTAAAAATGAGCTCTTTATTGCATATTTTGTCAGGTAATGCTAGCCAAGTGAGTGATGGTGCTGAAGCTGTTCTACTAATGAGAAGATCCTGGCATTACATAAAGGACTTCCCATTCTTGGTGTGTTCAGGTATATAATTTTTACACAGGAAAATGAGAACTTGTTGCAGGTGGGTGTGGCTGGTGGGCTGTGCTGGGTGGGATGTGCAGGTGTGCTGTGCAGGTGGGTGTGCCGGGGGCTGTGGCAGGGTGAGCTGTGTTGGGTGGTGCAGCAGGTGGGCAGCAGGTGGATGTGCAGGGGGGCTATGCAGGTGGTGCAGTAGGTGGGTGTGCTGGGGGGGCAGTGCAGGTGGTCCAGCATGTGGGTGTGCAGGTTGGTGTGCTGGGGGGCTGTGCTGGGTGGGCTGTGCAGGATGGCTGTGCAGGTGGGTGTGCAGGAGGGCTGTGCAGGTGGGTGTGCTGGGGGGATGTGCTGGGGTGGGCTGTGTTGTGTGGTGCAATCAGGTGGGTGTGCTGGGGGGCAGTGCAGGTGGTGCAGCATGTGGGTGTGCAGGTGGGTGTGCTAGGTTGGGCTGTGCAGGAGTGCTGTGCAGGTGGGTGTGCAGGTGGCTGTGCAGGGTGGGATGTGTTGGGTGGTGCAGCAGGTGGGCAGCAGGTGGGTGTGCAGGGGGGATGTGCAGGTGGTGTAGCATGTGGAAGTGCAGGTGGGCAGCAGGTGGGTGTGCAGGTGGGTGTGCAGGTGGGCAGCAGGTGGGTGTGCAGGTGGGCATCAGGTGGGTGTGCAGGGGGGATGTGCAGGTGGGCTGTGCAGGTGGGTGTGCAGGTGTGCATAAACACTGGACAGCAGGTGGGCTGTGCAGATGGGTGTGCTGGGTGGGCTGTGCTGGGTGGTGCAGCAGGTGGGCAGCAGGTGGATGTGCAGGGGGGCTATGCAGGTGGTGCAGTAGGTGGGTGTGCTGGGGGGGCACTGCAGGTGGTCCAGCATGTGGTGTGCAGGATGGTGTGCTGGGGGGCTGTGCTGGGTGGGCTGTTATCAGGAGGGCTGTGCAGGTGGGTGTGCAGGAGGGCTGTGCAGGTGGGTGTGCAGGGGGGATGTGCTGGGGGGCTGTGCTGGGTGGGCTGTGTTGTGTGGTGCATCAGGTGGGTGTGCTGGGGGGCAAGTGCAGGTGGTGCAGCATGTGGGTGTGCAGGTGGGTGTGCTAGGTGGGGCTGTGCAGGAGTGCTGTGCAGGTGGGTGTGCAGGTGGCTGTGCAGGGTGGGATGTGTTGGGTGGTGCAGCAGGTGGGCAGCAGGTGGGTGTGCAGGGGGGATGTGCAGGTGGTGTAGCAGGTGGAAGTGCAGGTGGGCAGCAGGTGGGTGTGCAGGTGGGTGTGCAGGTGGGCAGCAGGTGGGTGTGCAGGTGGGCATCAGGTGGGTGTGCAGGGGGGATGTGCAGGTGGGCTGTGCAGGTGGGTGTGCAGGTGTGCATAAACAATGGACAGCAGGTGGGCTGTGCAGATGGGTGTGCTGGGTGGGCTGTGCTGGGTGGTGCAGCAGGTGGGCAGCAGGTGGGTGTGCTGGGGGCTGTGCCTGTGCACGTGGGCTGTGCAGGTGGGCTCTGCTGGGTGGTGCAGCAGGTGGGCAGCGGGTTTTTCTTTTGTTTTTTGTTTTTTTTGTTTTTTTGTTTGTTTCTTTCCCCTTTACTTGCCAAAGTGAAGTAAACATTTAGCATATTTCAAGTAAGATCCCAACAAGGAAAGCAATTTAAAGAAGAGGGGATCAGAAATGTAACTCAGCTAACTATACTCTTGCTGAGCCTGAAGAGTCTATAATTCTGTCTTTGCATTCCACATTCCAAGTTTCCTCATGTTTATTGCTATTTATTTCTTTTAGTGATTGCATTAATAATGCATATTGTCTTCTCTTATATCAGCTCATATGCATTTGTTTGATATTTTGCATAAATGACAGGATCCTCCTCCAAACATTACAGGTGCCCCAACAGCAAACCCGAATTCAGGTAACAACCCTAGCCTATGGGAAGAGAACCCGTTTTTGTATTGTTTAGTTTAGTTTTTGCTTCTTCTTGTTTTTGGTGGTATTCTCTTGTAACTTACCTTTCAAAAAAGAAAAAAAAAATCTCTTGTAACTTGTGAAGAAGACACTTAGTAGATGTCCTAAAATTGGCATGTGGAAAGAGAACCTGTTTTGGTAAAATACCATCATTTTTTTTTTGTTGTGTATATCCTCAAATTAATACATTCAATAGTCTTTGATTTGTATATAGTATATACTATGGTACCCATAATGTGTTTCCATTGTTCCACCCATCATTGTGTTTGTTCGATGATTTAATTATATATTTTCTTAAATGCAGCTTATTGACATGGAAAACATGTCCTTGTTTTGCTTGTAGATGGCCCGTTGCGATCACATACTAGCTCATAGCCCCAGGTTCCCCCTCAAGCTCCTCAGCCTACAGCCATTAATTCTCACCAGTACTTCTGCTACCTCAGGCCCAGCCTTGCTGCAATCCAGATTTCACTGGTCACATATGTTACTTGCTGTAGGATTGCTTGCTGCATCAGGCACTGGAACTGCTGTGCTATTTAAGGTATCAAGAGCAGTGTTCCCAAATCAGTTTTTGTACACATCATGTCCACTTAGTACTTCATATGATGTTGTTTACTATGAGCAATATCAGTTGCACCATCAAGATGTGCATGATTTTTAACTAGAATATGCACCTCTTTTCTTGCTTCTGTTTAACAAACATACTATTTGCTCCACTTAATATTACACATGACTTAATATTACACGCATAGGAGTTCTATGGATGATGAATTGTTGAGTAGTACGTAGTGACTATTTTGTTTGTCGTTATTGTTAAAGATGCTACTTGATGTCACACTATTCTGTTTCAAAGTCTATCCTTGGATTAATCTATGATATGACCTATTGGACTAAACTACTCAGATTTGTTTATTATTCTGCTGTGAACTCTCCATATTTTTTCTTTTTAAATTATAAGCTTTTAAATTATTTGATTAGATGTAAGTGTGAGACTTCTTGTTAATGTTTGAACCATGTAAAAGGGCATTTTTATATATGCAGCAGGTTCGGTATTTAGGGGTGGCTTTTGGATAATTTTTTTTTACTTATGAAACAGTTTTGTAACGGTTATAAACCGTTACAAATTTGTGCGAATAGCAACACTTAAAAAACGTTACAAAAGATTTCACAACCGTTAGGAATATTATAAATCAGTAACACAAATTCGGCACGGAAAACCGTTACAAATTTTACAAAACCGTTACAAAAATTTAAGTGTAAAATACCGTTACAAAACTGTTACTTTTTTATTTAAAATTCTTAACACAAATGAGTATTAAAACCGTTACGATCTAATTTCAGTAACGGAAATAAAGCGTTACAATTAATGTGTTTGTAACGGTTTATAACCGTTAGGAATGTTTGTAACAGATTAGAAACGCCCAAACTGTGACCCAGAAAAACCGTTACAAATTTTTTTAGTAACGGTTTTAAACCGTTAGGTATGTCCTGAAATGGTGTAGTGCATGCTTGGTTAAATGGCCCAAAAATCCCCTCTAGAAAATACTTTAAAATATGTAAAGTTTGGATTTTTGTCTAAGGCTGTCGGTCCACCGACGTCAAGCTGTCGGTCAACTGACAGTGGAACCAAGGCCAACCGAGAGGCTCTGTCGGTTCCATTTCGAGAGAGCTACAAATTTTCGACCTTCTCTGTCGGTCAGCTCGTCGGCTCTTGTCGGTCAACCGACAGTGCATAAAATGTAAGACCGAGAGCTCGTCGGTTCCAAAACCAGACAGCAACATTTTCAACATTTTTATGCTGTCGGTTCATCTGTCGGTCCCTTGTCGGTCGACCGACAAATGACGGTCAACCGACAAGTGCATATGGGTCAGAAAACTTTCAAAAAATATGACCGTTGCATGCGACCGTTGAGCTGTCGGTCGACCGACACCTTGTTGTCGGCTGACCGACAGGTATCCGTTGGCAACTTTTTTCTATAAAAGCAAGCTCTTTCCTTTGGCCAAAGTTGATGATTTTTAAGCCATTCTTGAAGAGCTTTGAGGCCAAAGAAAGGGGAAGAGCTAAGGAAGGCTAATGGGTCATTAGGAAAAGCTAAAGCTTGGATTAATGAAGTTAAACCACCAAGTAAGCTTTGCCTTTTGTTAATCATATGTTTTATGCTTTGTCTAAATTATTGGTAAATGATTTTAAGCATATTAACTATGATGTGTTGAATCGTCTATTTCCTTTAATCTTTGATTTTATATCATAGGATTCTTCACTTAGATTCAAACAAAGTTTTGTTTTAAAACTTTACAAATCATGTTTTATGAAAATCTTTGATTTCCTCTTTAGCATGATTCTATTTCTTGTTTGAATCTTCTTTGTTGTTTTCATACATTTAAACCTTAGTTAAATTAGTTTTTGAAAACAACATTGCACATGCATCACTTGATTAGTCTTAATCATTTTCATACAACTTGTGATCTTTAGATTTTTCATATCATTCACAAGTTTGTAATTGTTCAAGTGATTTGCATTTGACTTCAATCATATCTTTTATGTGCTTTAAACTTTGAAGTGCTTTAAGCATAAAATTCATTGGACTTTATTTTATCTTGATTGAGGTTCTACACACACACACCTCATGAGCATTCATCCTTACATTTCTTAGTGTGTTGTGTGAGTTTGTTTTACAATTCCATATCCGCCTATTTAGAGGCAATTTATTTAAGCTTAAATTGTAATCTCTTAGAGTGTTTGTGAAGACACCTTCTTGAGAGAAAATCTTCTATTTTGGGATTTTGTTGTAGCCATTGTTGCCTTATTTTTGGGAAATTGTAATTATTGGCTAACTTGATTTTTGTTTTAACTTGAAACTAACATTGGGGCCTATCTATGGAATGTTTCTCTTTGTGATACTAGTCTTGAGCGTTCTCATCTTATACATATGTTATGGACTTTTATGTTTGCTACAATGCTTCCGCGTAATTTATTCGTGTGAATGTGATTCTTAATAATCACTGTTGGATCGAATTTCGAGGATCCTTACCGCGGAAACCTGCGGGAAACTAGCTTGTGCGGGCATAATTTTTCAACCCATCGCGCCACGACCCCGGATTAATGTCTTGTTTAATGGGTCCTTGGTCCGGGGGCGTGACAGTTTTGACCTTGTGACCTAACTAGCCGTGTGTGGCAAGTTAGGGGGTGAGGATTTCGATTTTGATTTTTGACCTTGTGACCTAACAAGCTTTATGTGGTAGGTTAGGGGACCGGGATTTGATTTTTGGTTTTGGCCTTGTGACGTAACAAGCTGTATGTGGCAACCTAGGGGACGGGATTTGGTTTTTTTGTGAAATGTCAATTTCAATATTTTGGCTTAATTTGGTTTATGAGGTTGGATGGTTTGCATTTTTTTGGAAACTTGTGAGGCTTGGAGTATTTTTTTTTTTTTGCATGGTCCAATCAACTCAAAAGAGGCATGGAACCATTTTGTATGCTCTTGGTAAGAGGGATGTTTCTTTGACAAAAAGCATCTTTTAGTGCCTAGGTGGTCAAACCTGGCTCATATGGGCTAACCCATGGGACCTTAAGCTTTTTAAGATGGCTTGGATCTCATGTGGTTCATTTTTGTAAAGAATATCTAAAAAAATCCTTACTTGGAGAGAATCTCTCATGTTCCCTTTATTTTGGGAGAGAATATCACAAAGTATTTTTCTTTGGGAGAGAATATCTCAAATCTCCCCTCTTTTGGGAGCAAACCTCTCTTAACTCATTTCTTTTATGAGAGAATCCCTCAAAGTATCTTTCTTTTGAGAAAAAATCTTTCTAATTTCTTTCTCTTGGGAAGGTTGCTAATTTATAGCACTTACCTCCTTTCTTTTCTCCTTGTTTCCTTCTTTGGCTTGCTTTCTTCTAGAAAAGCAAAGGGGGATTGAATTTTTTGCTCTTATTGCTTTCTTTTGCAAAAATCTCAAGAGTACTTCAAGACCAAGGGCTCTTCAAGGATGTTCAAGCGTTTTCTTCTTCTTCTCCATCAATGGCTTCAAATAAGTCTTCTTTTCCAAGAAAGCTCCATTGTAGAAGTAGGATGGCAAAAAAAAGTTCTTTTTTTTTTCTTTCATTTTCTTTTCATTCTCCTTTTTTTTTTCTCTCTGTCTTTTTTTTTTTGTTCAGCACATTTTTTCTTCTCACTTTTTTTTTTTCAAATGTTTTTTTTTTTTTGCCGTCCGGACAGATCCGTACGAACTTGGTCGTACAGCCACGTGGCAATGGGCAAGTCTCCCTTTTTTTTTTTTGCTTTCCCTCTCTTTTTTTTGGGAAGTTTCTCTTTTTTTTTCACCATGATAATGCGTTTTATGCAAATCAAGATGTTCATGCATTTTGTTTTTTCTTCTTTTTTTTGATGCATCAAATAAAAGGCTAGGATTTCTAGGTCAAGCCAACATGAGTTTTGACTTAGATAATGTTTGATTAGTTTTGACCAAGTTGGGTTGGAATTGGTCAAACCTTTGTCAAGAGTTTTCTAGCATCTATTGCATGACAATTTACTTTATATGCGTGATCTTTGTAAATTGAATTGGGAGCATGATATGATAGCACATACCTGAAAATCTTTACAATTTTTTTGGAGTTTGGAGCTCGCAGCAATGTTGAGCCCTTCCTAATTTTGCGGATATTTTGAGAGGCTTCGCAAGTTTGGAGTTTGGAGCTTGCAGCAATGTTGAGCCCATCTTCAAGCTTCCTATTTCTTTGGGGGTGTTTCCCTTTTCTTCAGAATTACCCTGGAACCGTGCCAAAGTTTCGCCAGATTTTCTTTTAGTGAAATTCTGTCGTTTTGATGATTGATCTTTTTCTTTTCCGACCTTTGTTGGTGGTTCCTCCATAACCGACAAGGGTAAGGAGCCTGTTACCAGCGCACCCCGCTGATCTGTTAGATCTTCCTATGTGGCCATTCAGCAAGATTGGGAGAAGGTCCAGTATGTGGAGAGAAACTTGGAAGAGTGTGACTCCCTTAAGCAAGATGAGATGAGGCAGTGATTGATCACTCTCAAGGGTGAGGAGTTCTATAAGATCATGGTAAGCAATCGTCCTTGGGTCATGGACGATCAGAGCGTTGTGCTCAAGCCTACCGTTTTCTTTGGTGATGTAGTCCCTGACGACATGACATACCAAAGGAGATGTTTTCAGTTCTCTTACATAGCTGATGATGACGAGAGGATTATTGTTACCCGGTCGACTTTTGATCGTACTATCTCGATCATGAGCCTTTCTCCCAGATGCTCTAAGAGGGAAGATCCTCCATGCTGGGTGAAGAGGACTAATGTGATCAAGATTGAGATTTTTGTTCGCGGCCCTTCCGGCTTCCGGATATACGGAGAAGTCACCTATCCGTATGGACATGTTAATTCCGGCCAGCGGCTACCAGGGCTCTGATTATCCGTCGGTCGATTTGAGACCAGTGAGCCTTGTCATTTTCAGTGGTGACAGCAGTAATTGGGTGAAGTCTTTTCGACTTCATGGTCGTTTCCGTGCTGATTCGATTGGGGAGTCGTGGACTGATCACGTCATGCTGATTGGTGGCGCCGTTCTGAAGGAAGCCGTGATTTTTTATGCAGTCCGTGCTTTTAGGGAGACCTTGATCTTTTCCGACGAGGCCTTCATGGCAATGTTGAAGTCATTCCTTCCATAAACCAAGACCTTCGTTGTCACGAATGGTGAGACTGGTTTTTTTTTTAAGGAGTTGAGTGCCATTACTAGGTTGGCTATCCTTGACTAACTCTTTGAAGAGTTCATGCCCATCGACAGCGTCCTTGAGGAGCAGTCTGAGGAGTTTAGGCTTCTGTACTTTTAGCTTGTCACCTTCTATGTTTTTTTAAAGGAGATGGAGGGATCGAAAGTCAGGTCCAGCAGTTGGAAGAGTTTTTGCTCTTCGTTCCCCAACTTCTTTGACAGCAGGGAATCTTCTGATAGCACGACCTGGGAAACCAGGGCTAAGGATCCGGGTTCGAAGAAGACTTCGGTTATGTGAGAAGAGTTGAGGGACTTCTTCGGGAGTACAAATGCCATTTGTTCTGGAATTGCATTGCGGAGAGATCTTGTTGTTTACCTCACTGACTGGCTAGCTGAGGCTGTCTTTGCTGGTGGAGATGGAATATAGACCGCGCTCCTGGACATTGTTCTACTGGGGTGCGACCCATTCGTAACCGGTGGTAAAGCGGGTATCAACATTTTTTTGTGTGGGAGGATGTGCCAAATTTTCTATTTTACTTGGAATTGTAAGTGGAGATCCGGAGATTGACCTTCGCAAGTAAAAAAGAAATCAACTTCTTTCAAGTTTTCCATTACACATATATTAAGAAAAGAAACATTTTCCTGATTTGCCGTGAAAAGCGATTTTTTTCGGCATTTATAGCCAATTTTTGGCGTTTATGGCCGATTTTGGCGTTTATAACCGATTTTTGGTGTTTATAACCGATTTTTGGCGTTTCTAGCTGATTTACAATTCTTATCAATAATGAAAGACAAGAGCTGTGATTTTTGTCTCTTTTAGAAAAATACAAAATACAATGAAAAGCAAGAAAATGAGGATCTAACTTCTCAGGAGATTGCGGGGGACTCGTTCAGATTGACTGTCGCAAGCCATGTGTGGATTTCGCTATCATCCATGCGATGAGAATAGAGGATGCTCTTGATTTGCTTGGCTTGGCTATAACCTCAGGTTTTTTGAGGGCAAAAACCAAGAGGAGCTCCTATGTCCAACAAAAAGCTAATTAGATGGATTGAAAAGCCATGTCTAAGCCATTGGAGGTAGATGGATTGAGAAGCCATTGAACAGTCCCTTGGTGGGTACCCCCCCAAGGGACTTTTGTCATCTTGTAGTGGTGCCGGTGCAAAACTTTAGCAGAGTTTTCTCTCTTTCTTTCTCTGGATTTTTTATGCTTTTTTCTGATCTGGGATCCATTATTTCTTCTTGGAATGCTCTCCTATTTATATGATCTTGGTAGCCATTTAGGAGGGTTTATGGGCTGTGATTGTCATTAAGCCGCATAATGGGAGGAGTTACAGGGTTTAATTCCTTTATTTCATAACTCCTGGACCTTGGCTTCTGATTGGCCGGTAGAGATTAAGGGCATTTAATCGCCATGATGGGAGGAGTTTCATGGTTTAAATGCCATGAATCTCTTGACTTGTAACTCCCATTTACTTACTTCTGATTGGGCCATCCAAAGAAATGAATTAATGACTGCAATAAAGCTAGCCAATTAATTGCATTAAGTGGTCGCCGAGCAGTTGAAGAGTCGTCAGACATCGATAGCTAACAGCAGGCCGGTGACACCTGTCCTATCGATTTCTCGGTAGATCGGCTGGAAAGTGCACTTTTTGATCGACCAGTTGGCGATCAATGTTGATTTCGATACTCTCGAAGACGGACCGGTGATTTTGATGGATGTCGACGGACTTGGTGCCTCAAAAGTATGAATTTTGGAAAATCACAGGAGTTGAAAACTTTGAAATGCGAAAAATTAGGAAAACGAAGCTTTCCGAGGCAAATCTGGTGATCCGGGGCTCCATGGCCGCCGGCAACCCTAAGGGGATTTTTCCCTTTGGATCCTGTTTTGCGGCTGTTTCTATGTTTTTTTTCAATTCTTTTTTCTTCCGTATTTTTTTTAACATTTTTGCACAATTACTGGCTTGATTTTCCTGTAGAAAACTTGACGAGAATCCTTGCATTTTGGGGTGCAAAGTTTCCAATTTTCCGAGAAAGCCGAAGACTTTGTAGCGTAGAGCTGCCGATTTTCCGTCAGAAGCTGAAATTGGGCCAAACGATGTCAGAATGACCTGAAATTTGAGGTGAAGCCTCCTGAGCAATAAATCATACCAACCATAGAATTTTCTTTGAGTTTTGAAGCCATATGGGGTATTGTCGCCAATAGACTTGATTTTGTCGCGGGGAAGATGTCGCGCCTTGATGTGTGGTCAACCGATGCCTGATTGACTTGAAATTTGACAGGGAATGGAATCATTTGGAGATGATCCACAGGCTCTGTCTTGGAAACCATGGTCCATGGGAGCTTCATGGCCGAGAGGCCTGATTTGGCTTCCGAGAGTCAAAGTCTGGTCAAATATTGCTGAAATGA
The DNA here is from genome assembly GCA_012931725.1 of Litsea cubeba. NCBI lineage: Eukaryota > Viridiplantae > Streptophyta > Magnoliopsida > Laurales > Lauraceae > Litsea > Litsea cubeba. The sequence continues at coordinate 69,346,650 of CM022947.1, forward strand.
CCTGAAGTTTGACGTGTAGCCCTTTGTAAGCATCTTGAAGCCGTCCATGTGATCTTTTTGATGAGTGATGACCTCGGTGGTTTTCACTGTCGAGAGGCTTGATTTAGCTGTTCGAGGGTTGATGGAGGGTCAAACGTTGTCGGTTTGACTTGGAACTTGACGTGGAGCCTTTTGGATGTATTTTGAGCCTATCCATAGGCTCTGATCGAAGATTTGGTGTCTCCGATGCTTTCGCCGCCGAGAGCTCCTGTTCAGCTATCCGGGAAGCGAGGTTAGGCCAAATGATTTTGAAATGGCCCGAAACTTCTTGTGTACTCCTCTTTTGGCTGTCTTGAAGGATCTTGCAGTTTTTTTATTCTGACAAGATTTGATTTTTTGAGAAGTACCATCGCCCATTTGTGGTAGGCCGCGACTTCATGTACCTTTCTAGATGTTGAATAAGCAAAGTAACAGTTTTGGTGTCAACAAATGCCCCCTCGAGGTACAACGATGAGTTGCTTAACTTTTGTAGTCGATGTGCCTCAAAGATATTTCTGAAGGAGAGCTTGTGACTTGACAAAGAATCTTTGAGAACTCCTTTTTTTTGTATAGTGGCCTTTTGAGCTTCCAGGGGAATTTTATGGTAGTGAAAGGAACCTCATACCATCTCTAGGCAAAGTTTTGAAGATGACATCAGGGATGTGGATTTGGGTTTTTGTTTTTGACCTTGTGACCTAACAAGCTGCATGTACCAGGTTAGGGGGTCGGGTTTGATTTTGACCGTGTGACCCAACAAGCTGTATGTGGAATGTTGGGGGTCGATTTTGGTTTTGATCTTGTGACCTAACAAGCCGCATGTGGCAAGTTAGGGGATCAAGATTTGGTTTTTGGTTTTGGTCTTGTGACCTAACAAGCTATATGTGGCAAGTTAGGGGACCAGGATGTGGTTTTTGGTCACTCTTTGGGACTATGTGGGTCCATTGGAGTGGTTTGGATTTTTGTGAAATGTCAATTTCAAGATTTTGGCTCAATTTGGTATATGAGGCTGGATGGTTTGATTTTTGGAAACTCATGGGGCTTGGAATTCTTTTTTGCATGGTCCAATCAACTAGGCATGGAACCATTTTTGTATGCTTTTGGTAAGAGGGATTTCTCTTTGACTAAAAGCCACCCCCCCCCCCTTTTTTTTAGTGCCTAGGTGGTCAAACATGGCTCATATGGGCTAACCCATGGGACCCTAAGCTTTTGAAATGGCTTATATCTCATATGGTTTCATTTTTGTAAAGAATATCTAAAAATATCTCTTTGGATAGAGAATATTTAAGAATATCCTTACTTGGAGAGAATCTATCATGCTCTCTTAATTTTGGGAGAGAATATCTCAAGATATCTTTCTTTGGGAGAGAATATCTCAAATCTCCTCTTTTTTGGGAGAAAATCTCTCATTGCTTTCTTTTGCGGAGAGAATCCCTCAAGATATCTTTCTTTTGGGAAAGAATCTTTCTAATTTCTTTCTTTTGGTAAGGTTACTAATTAGTAACACTTACCTCTTTCTTGTTTCCTTCTTTGGTTTGCTCTCTTCTACAAAAGCAAGGGGAGGTTGGATCTCCTGCTCTTATTGCTTTCTTTTGCAAAAATCTCAAGAGGGCTTCAAGGCCAAGAACTTTTCTTCTTCAAAGATCTTCAAGCTTTTCTTCTTATTCTCCATCAATGGCTTCAAGTAAGTTCCTTTTTCAAGAAAACTCCATTGCAGAAAGTAGGATAATAAAAAAAAATTTTATTTTTGTTTCTTTCTTTTCTTTTTTTTATGGGCCGTACGACCACGTGGCCTGTGGGCCAGCCCATTTTTTTGTTTCTTTTTTTTATCTTTCTCCCTCTCTTTTCTTAGAAAGTTTCCTTTTTTTTTTTTGCTCATCATGATAATGCCACGTTTTTTTTTACAAACCAAGATGGTCATGCATGCATTTTTGTAAATTGAATTGGTAGCATGATGTGATAGCATACCTGAAAGTTTTACAATTTTGGTAATTTGGAGCTCGCAGTGATGTTGAGCCCTTCCTGATTTTGCAGAGACTTTGAGGTTTCGAAAGTTTGGCGTTTCGGAGCTCGCAACGATGTTGAGCCCATCTTCAAACTTTCTATTTCATTCGGGATATTTCCTTTTTCTTTGGAAATGCCTTGGAATCCTGCCAAAATTTGGCCAGATTTTTTTTTAATGAAATCCTGTCATTTTGATGATTGATCTTTTTCTTTTCCAACCTTTGCAAGAGGTTCCTCCAGAACGAATAAGGGTAAAGAGCCTGTTACAAGCGTACCTCGTCGATCTGCTAGATCTTCCAATCCGGCCGTTCAGCAGGCCTGGGAGAAGGTCCAGTATGTTGAGAAAAACATCGAAGAGTGTGACTCCCTCAACAGAGATGAGATGAGGCAGCGACTAATTGCTCTCAAGAATGAGGAATTCTATAAGATCATGGTAAGCAACCGTCCTTGGGTGATGGACAATCAGAGGGTTTTGCCTAAGCCTACTGTCTTTTTTGGTGATGCAGTCCCTGACGACATGACATACCAGAGTAGATGTTTTCAGTTCTCTTACATAGCTGATGGTGAGAAGAGAACCGTTGTTACCCGATCGACATTTGATCGTACTATCTCGATCATGAGCCTTTCTCCCACATGCTCTAAGAGGGAAGATCCTCCAAGTTGGGTGAAAAAGGACAAATGTGATCAAGACCGGGGTTTTTATTGGCGGGGATATGTAGAGAAGTCGCCTTCCCATTGGACATGTTGATGTCAGCCAGCGGCTACCAGGGCTCTGATTATCTGTCGGTGGATTTGGGACCGGTGGGCCTTGGTATTTTCAGCGGTGATGGCAGCAATTGGGTGAAGCCTTTTCGACTTTGTGGTCGTTTCAGTGCCGACTCCGAGTGGAAGTTGTGGACAGATCGTGTCCTACTGATTGGTGGCGCCATTTTGAAGGAAGCCGAGATTTTTGATGCGGTCCGCTCCTTTAGGGAGACCGTGATCTTTTTCGATGAGGCCTTCATGGCTATGCTGGAGTCATTCCTTCCATTAACCAATACCTTCGTTGTCACGAATGGTGAGATTGGTTTTTCTTTAAGGAAGTTGAGCGTCATTACTGGATTGCCTATCATTGGCAAACTCTATGAAGAGTTCATGCCGGTCGACAACATCCTTGAGGAGCAGTCGGAGGAGTTCAGGCTTCTGTACTTTCAGATTGTCGCCTTCTATGACTTTTTGAAGGAGAAGGATGGCTTGAAAGTTAGATCCAACAGTTGGAAGAGTTCTGGCTCTTCGTTCCCCAGCTTCTTTGACAGCAGGGAGTCTTCTAATAGCATGACCCGGGAAGCCAGAGCTTAGGATCCGGGTTCGAAGAAGTCTTTGGCCATGCAAGAAGAGTTAAGGGGTTTCTTCGCGAGTATAGACGCCATTTGCTCTGACATTGCACTGCGGAGAGATCTTGCGGTTTACCTCACTTATTGGCTAGGTGAGGCTGTTTTTGCTGGAGGAGATGGAACGCACATCAGGCCGCATTGTATTTTTCTGGCTTGTTAGATGGCATTTGGAGAGCAGCTTGCTTTGGTGCTGGCTCTTTACTCCTACTTGTGCACCGAACTGCAGGCTGCTGCTTTTTTGGTTCGGCTTGGACTTCCCATGAACATGGTATTTTCTGTTGGGATTGGTGTATGCCCTAAAGCCCACTAGCTGCACTCTCATCTTTTGTTACTGGATATTTACTGGTTATTTAATGGAAAGACTCTTTTGTGCTTAAACATGTATATATGTATGGTTGTGTAAGGCCCATTGTTTTTAGTAAATGAATTAGGTGTGTAGTGTCTACACACAGATAGGTCTAATTCATGGACAACTGGAAACATCATATTTGTTCATAACTGAGAGATGGAGCTGGGCACTTTATCTTGGTATAAGTTATAATGAGAGACTCTCCTGTATTCAGGGTGACTTACCTAAGTCATGGGAGGGCTTTCCCGGATCTATCTCATTAGTGCATGTGTCATGCATTGAACAAGACCATGGTAGGTGTGATCTCTAAAATAGTACTATCACAGAAAAGAGATCAAGTCACCTCATGCTACTAAGTAACCGGTGCTCTTAATCTTGAGCATTTGTGGATGAACTGACGAAGTCAAGTTCTTGTGCTTTGATTCACTATGGGTGAGATTCTTTTCATGGGTCAACAGCTCTGTGTTTTGGGTACTCGGACTTGATCAGTTGGGACGTGCAGATGCAATATAGAATCTATGCCATCTGAGGATGGAATAATCGTCCCCTTAGAATTATCCGATTAATCATCAAAATCTAAGATCTTAGTATATGGATGTTCCATATGAATATTGAACTTGTGGGTCGCTCCCTGGATCAAGAGAATGATATTCGAATGATGATTATGTTAAGGATATGAAGTTCTAAGGTTTAGATGTAATCGGGAAGGTTGATAGTGCATATGATAACCTGACTCGATTATGGATGTTACATAGAGGGGCATTCAGGTCATTACACTTAGTAGGTCGAAGACAACCGTCATTTTATGATGAGCTTATTATATTATATATTTGTCCTTGGAGTTCAACCATAACTCTTTAGTGGAATGAGTTAAGGTTAAAATGGTCTTAATGTTGCTATGGGTTTAGCATGGACATTTTGGTCATTTTGGGAGCCAATGGCAAATATGTCTTTTGGTCCCTTCTCTAGTCACTTACCAAGATTGGCATGGTTTCCTAAAATGTTTAGATAACATAAGGATGAATTATTTTAGTGGAAAAATAATTTTGAGTTTAAATTCAAATAGGCCTTTGATGGCATACATGAATTTAACTCTAGATAAATTATATGTGGGCCATGGTGTGCATTGATATGTGGGACGTCCATAATAGGATTTCCATGGGTAAGGTTTCCAACTTTGAGTAGGACCTCTACTTGGAAAGTTGGACTCCTCTTTGGATTAGTATTCCTATGAGTTAGTTTCCTTTTTGGATTAGGAACTTAAAATTAGTAAGTGTTCTACAACTAGTATTACTAATTGTATGGAAAGTTCCTTTTGGTTTTCTTTTCTAATTAGAGTGTTTCTTAAAGGAAATAAGTCTTTCCTTTTTGGACATAAATTAGAATAAGGAGAGATAACTAATTGGGAAAGGTTTCCACAAAAGTTTCTATAAAAGAAACTCATCCCCCTTGGACGTCCAACACACTTTGTGAAGCAAAGAGAGAGCCACACGCCCAGCCTTGGAAAAGTTCTCTTCTTGATTGAAGAAACTTTGAGATCTGAGTTTTTCCCTTGGAGAAATAGTTCTTAATTCCTAGATTGAGATCCCACCATCTTAGCCAATCAGATGTGGAAGTGAGATAGAGGAGAAGATCAAAGGCGATACTAGTGCAGGAAAATTCCAGCAACTTGTTTGCAAATTGCAAGTCTGAGTTCCGGCCTTTGGATCTATTTTTTCAGAGATTTGAAGTCTACAAATCTTCGAGGTAATAGTCTTCTATCATCTCTATTAATTAGACACATGTTGGTCATGATTTAATGGAGTTTCTATGCGGTTCTTTATGGCTGATTTCCGCTGCATAGTGCAGAAATCAGATTTTTTAAAATCTGTCATGCTTTGCATCAGCCATAGTAGTCTCTTTATGAGAAGTTTCAGATCTGAATCGCGGTTTCTTTCATTTTCAACCCACATTTTATATTTGTAATATGTATACCACTGTCCTCGCTTTCATCGGCTGGGTGCTGCATAGGATGATGATCCTCTAATGATTCGATTGGCTAAGGGTAAAGTAGTGCTCGAATCACTTTTGTTTGACAGCATTAGGATCCGATGGTTCAGGGACGTCGAGATGGGGCAGTCTTCAGTGAAGCTTTCTCCGGAGTTACGGAAGAAGGCTTTTGATTTTGGTGTCTCCCGTGACTCTACCAGGGATGGGTCGGGAAGGCATTATTCCTTGACGAATGCAGAGAAGGAGTGGCTTTTCAGCATAAGTGTCGGCACGATGGTGTACCGCAGACATCTTTTTGTCAGCATCCAACCGTATGTACCTTATCGCTTTACTTTGCAGTTGGGCTTCTCTCAAGGTATTGTTGGAGCGCCTTCAAGCATGGTGAAGCGCTTTGGAGGTTTGTAGGACGGGAGAAACGTATGGGCTTTCTATAGTGCTGAAGACACTACTGCCATGATTTCTTATCCTGTTTGTCAACTTTCCGGACTGCTGGCTTCGCGAAGTGGCTCGCGAAGAGCTTTTCCGCATATCGGGGGCTTTCCAAGAAGGAGCTTGATGTGAAGCGTCGTCTGGAAAAGGCCTTGGAAAGTCGGATGGTGTCCGTCGAGAGGAAGTTTGGGCCTTCCTTTCTGGAGAGAAGCACAAGATAGGCTTTCTCGGTGACCAGGGCGTCATTGGTTCTGAAGCTATTCGGGAAGTACCTGACGAGGCCTTAGAGCAGTTAGAACGGGAGGAAGATGAGCTTGACGCTTGGATGCAAGTGTTGACACCAAAAATGTCACTTTGCCTCTTCAAGATCCAAAAAAGCTACATGAAGTCACAGCCTGCCATAAATAGGCAAAGCTACTTCCAAAAAATCAAATCTTGTTAGAATCAAACAAAAACTTCAAGATGCTTCAAGACATTCAAAAGAGGAGTACACAAGAAGTTTCAGGCTATTTCAAAATCATTTGGCCTAACTTTGCTTCTCCGATCGCTGAACAGGTGTTCTCGGCGGCAAAAGCATCGGAGACACCAAATCTTTGATCAGGGCCTATGGATAGTCTTAAAATACATCCGAAAGGCTCCACATCAAGTTCCAAGTCAAACCGACAACGCTTGACCCTACATCAACCCTCAAACAGCTAAATCAAGCATCTCGGCGGCGAGAACCACCGAGGCCATCACTCATCAGACAGAGCAAATGGACGGCTTCAAAATGGTTACAAAGGGCTACACGTCAAGTTTCAGGTCATTTCGATAATATTTGACCAGACTTTGACTCTTGGAAGCCAAATCAGGCCTATCGGCAGCGAAGATCCCCGGGACCATGGTTTCCAAGACAGAGCCTATGGATCATCTCAAAATGACTCCAATAGGTTCCCTGTCAAATTTCAAGTCAATCGGACACCGGTTGACCGCACATCAAAGCGCGACATCCCCCTCGCTATAAAAATAAGTCTACTGGCGACAGGACCCCAAACGGCTTCAAAACTCAAACAAAAGCCGGTTGGTCTTATTTATTGCTTAGGAGGCTTCACCCCAAATTTCAGGTCATTCCGACATCGTTTGTCCCAGTTTCAGCCTCTGACGGAAAATCGGCAGCTCTACGCAACAAAGTCTTCGGCTTTCCCGGAAAATTGGAAACTTTGCACTCCAAAATGCAAGGATTCTCATCAAGTTTTCTACAGGGAAATCATGCCAATAAATGATAAAAAAATGTCAAGAAAAAATATAAAAGAAAAAAGAATCGAAAAACATCAAAAACGGCCGCAAAACGGGACAAAATGGGAAAATTTCCCCCTAGGCCCCCGCGACCCTAGCCCATCGTCGCTGGCGACCATGGAGCCTGGAATCACCGGGTTCACCACGGAAAGCCCGTTTTTCGTCATTTTTTCACGATTCGAAGCTTCCAACTCCTGAAATTTTCCAAATTCATACTTTTAAGACACTAAATCCTTTGACATCCATCAAAATTACGGGTCAATCGTCAAGAGTATCAAAATCAACATTGATCGCTAACCGGTCAACCAAAAAAAGTGTGCTTTCTACCCGACCGATCGAGAAATCGACAGGATAGATGGAACCGACCCGCTGTTGGCAACCAATACCTAAAGTTACATGGTCATCCGATGTCGATCTACATGAAGATCCATCGATGATCATCGCCAGAAGAATCCCAAAAGACGCGGCACAGCCCGCGACTCTTCGACTGCTCGGTGACTATTTAATGCGATTAATTGACTAGCTTTATTGCAGTCATTAATTCATTTCTTTGGACGGCCCAATCAAAAGCAAGCATCCAGGAGTTACAAGTCAATTGATTCATGGCATTTAAACCATGAAACTCCTCCCATCATGGCGATTAAAGGCGATTAAATGCCCTTAACCTCCATCGGCCAATCAGAAGCCAAGGCCCAGGAGTTACAAAGTAAAGGAATTAGACCTTGTAACTCCTCCCATTATGTGGCTTAATGACGATTAAAGCCCATTAACTCTCCTAAATGGCTACCAAGAGTCTATAAATAGGAGAGCACTCCAACGAAATCCAGAGGAGAAAAAATCAAACAACGCCTAGAGATAAGAATCAGATCAGCTTTCAAGCACAGAAAATCCAGAGAAAGAAAGAGAGAAAACTCTGCGAAAGTTCTACACCGACCACCGCTACAAGGTGACAAAAGTCCCTTGGGGGTACTGTTGGAAATAGGGTGGGCCTCTAGGATAGGTTTCAAAAACTTTTGACCCACTTGATGCAGGGATCAACTATCCAGAAGGCTATAAAACCCAATCCAAGATCCAAGTCCTTAATCTCAGCCATCATGATCAGTAAATACTATCTATCTAGAAGATAGAAACAGCGACTAACAAGCATCCATAATAATCTACAATATGCAAGGAAGTGGATTATACCTTTGGAGCTCGGTTGTGCTTTAATGGAGAAGTTGCGTCTTTTTTTTATGATGAAACGCTTTCACTAATCAAATAGGGATCTCCAAGACCTCTTGATCTTCCACGCTATGACCCGTATCAGATTCTCCTTTTCTCAAGAAGACAGTGGGATCTCCAAGAGAAAACTACTAGGAACTCTAGGGAGGAACTAGAAAGAGAACTAGAAGAGGGAAGAGAGGAAAAAATCACGTGCAACTCTTGCACTAAGGACCTTGGGCGTGAATCCCAATGCTATGGAGCATGCTTGGGACGTCCAGCCCTCCTCTTCTATATTTATAGCTTTTGCAAGCCCCTCTTACTAATTTCCATTAGAAGTCTTACTTCCAAAAATTAGTAACTATCTCTTCTTAATTAAAATAGAAGTCTTACTTCCATTAATTAATTAGTAACTTACCATATCATAATTAAAGTCTCACTTCAAATATGATTAGTAACTTTCTAATTCCTTTCTAATAAAATTAGTAAGTCTACTATTACCACTATTAGAAGTCTTACTTCAAATAGAAATAGTAACTTTCCTTTTAGAGTTCAACTAGAATTAGATACTTTCTAATAATTGGGCTAGCGTGGGGACCACTAGGGATTCCTTAGAAAGCTGGCTCCAACTGGGACACGCGACCCCACATCTCATGTGTAATCCGGGCCCACAGTTAATTGCAAATAACACCACTATATAAATGCAATTGAACTCCAGTCTTAGGAATATTATATAGAAGACCCTAAACTTCCACATTACTACAAGTAGACCCCTCTATCAATATCCATGGATCAATTTGACCTGTCTTCCAAACTAGATCCATATCTTATTATCCTTGAGCCCCAATTAATTATAATGATTATAGGTACCTTTCCAATTAACTCTTAATCGGAATGGGTGTGCACTTACCAATGATAAATCCATTAATTGGCACAAGGGGATATTAGAGATGGATTCCATCTTGACCATTGAATGTTCCCACAGCTCTATTACCATGTACCCAAATCATCGAGGTGTTGACCTACAGTTGGCCTCACTCATTGGTGACTCAAAGCAAATGAAATAGATAGAAACTTGAGTTCATTAATGTCTCAGGATTGAGAGCCTATTGCTAGGGAATTATGAGAGCAGACCTTAAAGTAAAGACAGTGTTTATAAGGTGCTTCTCATGGTCCTTCAATACATCCAATGTACCAGCACTATGACCCAGAATCTTCCATTCTGATGATAGAGACAAGTCACACTATCTCATAGTGATCAAAGTGCTGCAACCTTGTTAGTATGAGATGTCCACTCTCATCACTGGTTGTGAAGATATTTAAGTATAAGATTTGTCACACATATCTCCCGTATGTGGATCTCATCCATACACATGTGTTACATCTAATATACTTGTGGACCCCGGTTCATCTCATGAACCATCATGTCATTCGTATTGGTAATGTGCAAGTATATATAATAAATCACCATTCATCTCATTAAAGGAAAGCATGAATATACTGATAAATAAAGAAATTAATCAATTTATTATATCATCTACTAGATTGAGTCCATAAAACTAACAGGTACCCCCCCCCCCCCAAGGTCCTTGCCTTCTCCTTCTGCCTCCAATGGCTTAGACGTGGCTTTTCAGCCCGTCTACTTGGCTTTTTATTAGACATAGGACCTCCTCTTGGTCTTTGTCTTCTAAAAATCTGAGGTTATAGCCAAACCAAGCGAATCAAGAATATCCTCTGTTCTCATCTGCATGGATGATGGCGAAGTCCACACATGGCTTGCGACCGTCAATCTGAACGAGTCCCCCACAATCTCCTGAGAAGTTAGATCTTCCTTTTCTTGCTTTTCATTGTATTTTGTATTTTTCTAAAAGAGATAAAAATCACAACTCTTGTCTTTCATTATTGATAAGAATTGTAAATCGGCTATAAACGCAAAAAATCGGCTATAAATGCCAAAAATCAGCTATAAAAGGAAAAAAAATCGCCTTAAACGACAAATCAAGAAAATATCTCTTTTCTTAAATATATGTGCAATGGAAACTCGAAAGAAGTTGATTTCCTTTTTACTTGCGAAGGTTGATCTCCGGACCACCACTTGCATTTCCAAGTGAAATAGAAAATCTGGCACACCCATACAAAAAAAAAATGTTGATACCCGCTCCTGCCCCCCGGTTACGAAAGGGTCGGACCCAACGGACTTCCACATCCACTGACCTCGGTAGCACCAAGCAAAATGCGCGGTCCATCAAGCTGGCACACCCGGTGGGACTCGTTCATTTGAGAACACGATGCTTGGAAATGAAGTATTTGCATACCATATGTTTTGCACTATGCTTATACTTCTTTTCTGGATTCGTTGGTTACTTTCTAATTGGTGGCTTATGTTGGATTCCGCATCTAAAAAAATGAGATGATATTTTTTGGAAATTTCTAATTCTTTGAATTCATTTCCACTCTTTCTCTTTAAAAAAAATCAGATTTCTCATTTTAGATTCAAAATTGAGAAACTTTGATCCTTTCCTTTTCGGGCACCGGTGCTTGCAGAAATGTTGAGCCTATGATGAATCGGGGATTGGGCCATCGTTTCTCTTCGATGAGTCGTTTCGAGATTTAAAAAAAAATCAAAAAATCAAATTTCTCATTTTAGATTCAAAATTGAGAAACTTTGATCCTTTCCTTTTCGGGCACCGGTGCTTGCAGAAATGTTGAGCCTGTAACGAATCGGGGATTGGGCCATCGTTTCTCTTCGATGAGTCTGTTCGGGATTTTTAAAAAAATTAAAAAATCAAAATTCTCATTTTAGATTGGAAATTGAGAAACTTTGATTGTTTCCTTTTCGGGAGCTGGAGCTCGCGGAAATCACTGAGACCGTGTTCGAATCGGGGATTAGGCCATTGTTTCTCTTTGATGAGTCTATTGGGGATCTAAAAAAAGGGACATAGACCGCTAAGGTTAAACCAACTGTGTTCTTTGATCACGGTTGATTCAAGAAAGCCTTATCCAGAGTGTGGAGACAGCTTGACTGTTCTAGGCAAGGGTCCTCCAAATAGGTTCATTAAGTAATCCTACCCTTACCTGGGGGCAATTCTATCAATCAAGATTTCATAAGACCGGGTTAGGAGGCCTATGTGTACTCTCTCGTCTTTTAAATAAAATTTTTTTCAAAATAAAAAAATTTAAAATAAAAAATAAAAAAAGGTTTTTTTAAAAAATATCTTAAAAAATTAAAATAAATAAATTAAAAAATAAAAAAAGGATTTTTTCAAATAAAAAAAATCTTAAAAAATTTAAAATAAAATCTTCAAAAAAAAAACTTCCGTCATTTTTGGGTACAGATCGGTGAGATTTTGGTCTCCTCCCTTCTGAGCACTGGCGCTCGCGGAAATCTACAAGCAAAACACGGGCACTTACAAGCGCCCTATTTGTTGCCGAAGCATCAACTCCCTCGGCAACTCTCTGAACTCCGGGTTGACCTCGACTCCCCGGACTATCGTCTTTGGGATGCTGAGACCATTCCCACTTCCCGAGGAACAAACTGCTCCTTCCAAGAAGCAGAAGCTCGCCTCTCAACGTGTCACTACCATGACACCAAAGGCGAGCACTAAAAGGCCCGAAGCCCGTGACACGCCCACGAAGCCTCGACCCGCAAACGACCAGGTCTATCCCAAGACTTGGTCCCTAAGACCTTCACCAAAACAAAGAAGGTCCCAAACATCCACCAAGCCAGCATACCTGGCCCCACTCAAGGAGAACCAGTTCTACCCTCTTGCTTACATGAAAGAGGAGAGACCCATCTCTAACCTGACTCCCAAGTCAACCCAGCATGAGATGGCTTGTTCTTATAAGCCCAAAATCAAGTCATGCATCACAAGGCCTCCGCAAGCACCTGCCAAGGCCTACAATCCTTCGATTCGACCCTTCATATCTACAGGGGCCGAACTCGGAAAATTCAAAGCTTCGCTGCAACAGGCGAAGGACCGGGTTCGCATCCTGTCCTTACCCGGCTACAAAGAAGACAGGCTTGGCTGTTGCGCCCGAGGGAGTACATCCTTCATTGTCAAAGCCTAGCCTGAGCTGACCGAAGCTCAAATTGCTCGTCGTATACGCCGCCGCGCGTCGTATCGACAAAAGAGACTAGAGAAGCAAAGGACCCAGCCTCCTACACTTCAAGTCTCTCCCAAATGGGTTGAAAAAGAAAGACCTGTAAGACCCCGACCCGAGAGACCTCGATTAGTGTTAATTAAGTTGTGTCTTAGTCATAAGTGTGTTTAGTGGATTTTGATTTAGTTTTGGGTCAGAATAGCTTTTATAATAGCTTTGGGGAATTTTGAGAGCCTTCTTGATTTGTGGGACCCTTTGGGGGTTCTTGTTACGGATTTACGTGAGCTTGGGGGTTTATTCATGATTTCCTAAAATTATGTTTTTAATCCCGTTTGACTTATCTTATTATTCTGTACAACTTTCGTGTTGACTTCGTTCTCATTCGAGGGCCCGACACTCAACTTTTCTCAATTTGAGGGCAAAACAGTCTTTTTACCCAAAATCTGGACACGACTTTCAATGTCACCAAAACTTGCAAAACATACACTTTTTGGAAACTAGATTTTTCGTCGAACAACTTTGTCTTCTTCGTCGAATTCATTTGAGGTCCCGAGATGCATGTTTTTAGCCCGACGAATGTTTTAAGTAATGGGACCAACTCTCTTCTTTGTATATATAGAGAACCCACCTTCTTCATTCCATTTTTGCCCTAATTCCTGCACAAGAGAAGCTCCAGCAGCAGCAGCCATCGGTTCCCCTTTTTTCTCCTTGTTTTCTTCCTCACAAATCACCATCAAGCCTTGCTCAAATCAAGAGGAGACCTTCACTAAACTTTCTCCCTTTGAGAGAGCTTTTCTTTGTTACCATTTTTAGAGGGATTCATCAATTTCGAATTTCTCATTGGGCTAACCCTTGCTTATTTGAAGACTTTCTAGGTAAGAGATCTCTTTCATCTCCTAGATTCTTGTTTATTTGGCCTTGGATAAACTCAATTTTCATTATTGGAAGTTTTCCCTTTGTTTTGATTTGATTTTGATATTCTAGGGTTGGATTTGGGGGTTTTTGTATAGGTGTTTGATTTTGAGCTTAAGAAGTGATTAGAGATTAATTTGCTAGCTTTGGACCCAAGGCAAGTGGATGAAATGATTAATTTAATGTGAAAATCATATTTATGCATATTCTTAATTTTCTCATTATGATTGGATTTGCTTAAATCATAATTAAGACTTGTATTCTATGGATTTCAAATGCACCTATTAATGTGTCTTTCTATCTCTTGCAAATGTACATTGTTCTATGTTAAATTTGAATGGCCTATGTTGTAATGGATTCCACGTGTTTTGAATGGAAGGAAAGATAGTGTTGGGTGAATGCTTTGGAGAATCAAATGGTGCATTTGAAGTGTTGAAAATGGGAATTTGGATGTAGAAATGGTGGAGTTTTCAACTCAATGTTGTATAAGGATCTGACCCTTAAAAATGGGAAAGAATTGAAGGAAGGAAGGACTGAAAACAGCTTCAGAAATCAGTCCCGTAGCAGTTTCGGTCAGAATTTCGGCTAACCGAAAGGTTTTCGGTTCAAATTCCATAGAGCTGTAATCTTTGTTGAATTCTGATTGTGGCATTTCGGCTAACCGAAAAGCTAACCGAAATGTTTCGGTTCGAATTCCGGAGAGCTGCAGTTTTTGATAAGTTCTGATTGTGGAGTTTCGGCCAACCGAAAATCTAACCGAAATGTTTCGGTTCAAATTCCAGATAGCTGTAATTTTTGTTGAATTCTGATTGTGGCATTTCGGCTAACCGAAAAGTTAACCGAAATGTTTTCGGTCAGAACTCCAGAGAGCTACTTTCTCCCATTCCTATACTAGGTCAGAATTTCGGTCAGCCGTAGGTCAGCATTTCGGCTAGCCGACAACCAACCGAAAAGCTGACCGAAACCATAGAATTTAATTGATTATCTTCGAAGAATTATGTGAGACTATAGTAAGGAAGAAGGACCATCATTCCAATCTCGTTAAAGGTCTTTTAGACTTGTCAATGGTCGTAAGGTCCCGGGTTGTCGCTAATACTTATGGAGTACCAAATGTATATTCAATTGAGAAACGAGATCCTATTTACATTGATTCAAATCTTGGACCTTCAACATTTAACCAAGAGAATGTTGGAAATCCATTCACGTCTATCTTGACCTGATTTGTTTAATTGTGCCTTTCAAACATCATATATTATGATTTCGACTTCTCCCGAAAGTATTGGAAAGTGTATTTAGCTTTTGCTAACCTGTATATGTCCGACCCGATATGAATGTGTATTTGTGCCTATGGGCACCCTGCTTCGTTTTTATGCATATGATTTGACTTCCCGTATTTTGACCTATGAGTCGGCACCACTAAGCTTGGATAACTTTGTCGGTTTGATCCACCGACTTGGAGATCCCTCCCCTCCTATTTAGTCAGCTACAGTCTGAAATCCGTAGAATTTTACCCGGTTCGCTACCGCGGTCCCGCAGAGTATAAATATGTATATTATAGTATTTGCATCATTGTCCCTCCTCACCTTGTGTGACCGAGGTCAATGATCCTGTAGGGTATGTGCTCTCATCACTTTCGTGAGAGAGGATTTAGCTTCGTGTGGTTGCCATCTTGACAGTCTTCTATTCTTGGTACCCTATTGTTTTATATTGTTCATGCCTTTACCTATTAAATGATGCATTGTCTTTTATGAAATTCATTATTTATACAGGTTTTCAATATGTTTTCTAAGGTATCATTATTTCAAATGTATTATCATATCTTTTCACCTACCTGCCAGACCGTCGTGTCTGATTCATTTATTTTGGTACTCAGGTCCCGAACCCATTACCATTGAGTAGGAGCCCAAGGAGGCGGTCGGTGAACCGCAGCGCGTTATAGAGTGGCAAGCTGACGATGTCATGTAGACATTAGTTCAGGCTTTGAGAACGATACTTTTTGGGAGTTTGTGATAACATCTTTTGGGTTTATTCTTTTGTCATGTATTGGTCTTTGTTGACCATTATTTGTGGGGCAACTAATCAACTGATCTTTTGTATATACATTTAACCTTACTTTTGGAAAATATGCTAATGATCATTACTCATTCTGATATCTTGTCATATCAATTATAAATCAGTCTTGTTTATGGAATGAAATAGCACTAATATGATTTACTACATGCTTCCGCAATCTCGAATATGCGTTCGATATGTTTACATGTGAGATGATATGCATGGATAATCCTCACCGCGGAACCCTGTGGGAAATCACGTGCATGGATAAGTGTTTTCTTAATTTCGTGTGCGGATTAGCCAAAGAGATGCACGTGGCGCAGCATCATGAGTCCGGTTCGGGGGTCGCGACAAGACCCAACCAAATTGCTGCTGTCCATATGGTTAGAAAAACCAGAAGACGCCAAAAGTCAGCAACAAAAATCCATGTCCAACGTCCGGTGACAAGAAGACATTCAGAAGAATCCCCTGCTCCTTCAAGCAAAGGACGGCAGAGTGATCCTTCCTCAAGCTCTTCATCAAAAAGAATAAGCCCCAGCTCTGTCACCTGAACAGCTTCTTCGTTCGAATCCTGAGGGATGAACGTCCTGGCTACAAAGTCTGAGCCACCACCTTGTAATCCACCTCAAGATGATGCGCTCACACGCATCCAGCAGTTGAAATAATGCCAACAGAGGATTGAAACTCTGATGGAAAACCTTCTCCTCGCCTACCAAACTCAGGCGAATAATGAACCTCCTCCAAATCATCAAGATGATGACGTAAATGGAGAAGAAAACGAGTCACGCGCCCTTACCAAAACGGACGTAGACAGTATCCTCACAAAAGCAAACGAAGAGGATATACTCAAGGGCATGGGATCAAGCCTCCATACCCCTTATGGATGGACTCGATCCCGTTCCCCACAAAATTCAAGCATCCTACTCTCCAAACATATATGGGGAAAGGATCAGCCAGACAACATGTCATCCATTTCAAGATCTTGACGGGAGCCATCGCTGATCAAGATGCACTCAAGATTCGCCTCTTTGCAAGTACCCTAAAAGGTACGGCCTTCGACTGGTACTCCACTCTTCCGAAGGACTCCATCCAAAATCGGGCCATGCTAGAGACACGACTCCTGACTCACTTTAAAGGTGAGGATCATCCCGCTACTATGGCTCAGCTGTGCAGCCTAAAACAGGGGGAGAATGAGTCAACATATGACTTCATTCACAAGTGGAAGGCAATGGCATACAAATGCTCAGATGTACTGCCACAAGCGTCGCTAGTCGACATCTGCCGAAACAACATGAGAGCTAGAATATGCTCCATGATCATCGGCAACAAATCAAAGAATCTGGGAGAACTACTAAAAGCTTCCTTGGAAGCTTAAACAGTGATTAAAGACCTCAACAGTCAGAAATCATCAAGAAAAGAGCCAACCGCCATTGGAACCTCAAAACCAAAGAAAAAAGAGGTCCTCAATGTGTAAACCAAGTCAGCTCCTCAGCCACCAAAGAAAGCTTAAAACAAAGCTGCAGGTAAGAGACCTGAACTCTCTAATGCCTTCAAAGAGCGAGTAGAAAAGAAATACCCGTTCGATGAAGATGTTGATGAAATCTTCGGGGCCCTCGTGGAAAACGGCAAGCTCACTTTGCCTGAACCCAAAAGACCGGGTGATGTTGGAAAAACAAACGATCCTTGGTACTGTCCATACCACCCGATGATCTCGCATCCTTTCAATCAATGCTTCATTGTGAGAGAGAAAATAAATGAGACGTGGAAAAATGGAGTCATCACCTTTGATAAAAACTATGGGTCTGCCTTCGTCAACATGGTGTCATGTGGACAAACATCAAAATCACCAAAGAAGAAGATCACTACTTCCTTCAAGGTGATAAACACAATCCAAGCGTCCGAAAAACTGGTTCCTTACCCGACACCAGACGGACAACCCATATGGGTACATCCCGATCTCCTGGAAGATGAAAATTGGGAGGTCGTGAAAACAAAGCCTACAGGTCAATATCGAAGGTAGGCTATGAAACATCTCCTCAAGCTCAAACGGCAAGAGAAGACCCAGCCAAAACACGAAGTCCAAGAAAAGGCAGAGGCTTCCTCTACCGCTTCGCTGGAGGCAACAAAAACGTCTCTTCCAGAGACTTCAAAGGGGATAAGAAAATCCACTCTCAGTGATTTCATGCCGCCTCAATTCAAAGAAGCCATGAAGGGGGCATCATACTCTTGCAATTCGGTAGTTGGATACTCCATTAATGGATACGAGTCCAGCGACACCGATGATGGATTTGAATCCAACTAGGCCAATGAGTGGGAGGAATCCCTTGAAACAGGAGAATACCTCTCCGATGAAGAATGGGTTCCTGAGACTCATCTTATGCCAGTAATTTGGTATAACCCCTTACAGCCACAAGGATCCTGGTTTGATGATGAAGAAGACTAAGAGGCTATACATGAAAATGCAGCTGACCCAGTACCCATCATTGCTCCAATGGAAATCAATTATGTTGAGCCACAAAGAGTTAATGAAGAAGAAGATTTTGCTCCCATGCCTGATCTTGAAGAATATGCAAGGATCTTGCAGCATCTCGCTCTAGAACAAGAGCAAGACCGCGTCAACGAACCTCCTCGCAATCTAGAGCCCGAAGTCCCTGAAGACCATCAGGTACATCCTCCCTTAACTCCTGAAAATGGAGAAAATTGCTGGATAGATGACCCTCTTACATCTGAGGATGAGTCTGACTCCGATCAAGCAACGTCTCTTGTCAGAGCTTCCTGTAATGTGATAATTCGGGATTATAGCTCTTCCGAAGCATCGTCTGATGAGATCACATACACTCTGACGACGCCTAGAAATGTATCCTCTGGAGCCACCTCATCTCACGTGACTTTCACTTAGACGACACCCTCTCAGGTTTCTTCTCCTGAGACCGTGACTTCAGAGCTCACACCCTTCCTGACTGAAGAATCCCTAGCTATTGATGCTTGGGACAATGAATTAGTCAATGAAAAAGAAATGTTGATGGATGCGGTTCAGGACTTGTTCCCAGAAAATGCTCCATGCAACATAGTCACTGAGGATGGCAACTCTGCTGCAGATACGGTAGGCACATCATTTTGGCACCCCTATGGACAATTTTAATACTCATATTATCGATGCCCCAATTTTGCCCCATTTAGACAATACTGAATAAATAAATCAAAATCTTCATTATCATGCACAATTAGGAAGGTTGCATCATTATAGGCCCCCTTTTTTTTATAGATCTCACCAACTCTCATGTTTCGAGTGAGATCTCACTTCCATGATGATCTACATTTAGTAAGCTTCTTGATGAAATATGGATTTAAAGAATCCAACGGTCGGATCAAGAGATATGCCTTTTTAACAAATTTAATAAGTGTGGGCACCCTAAAATTCAAATATTTTCCAGATCTTCAAATGGAAATGACCCACATATCATCGGGACCTACTCATCGAGAGATTTCCACTGATACTCAGATCTCAAAAGTCCAATGGTTAGATCTTAAGTTATGATTTTTCTTCAAAATTAATCAGGCTTGGGTCCCTTAAAAAATCAAGTCTTTTCCGGACCTCCAAATTACTCAAACCCATACACCAATATGATCTACTCATTGAGAAATCTCCAAAAGTACTCGGACCTCAAAAATCCGACAAGCGGATCAAAATCTACGAAACCTGGGTCCTAGTGATGATTGCCCGAATCAAACCCCATTGCGGCTCACTTTTTGGGCCCCAAACTTCTGACCCGAGTCCGACCCCAGACTTGGACCCCATAGCCAAATCCATCGGCCTGATCCTAACTTGGACCTAAACTCTAGCCCAACCTGGACTTATAGCCATTAAACATTGAGCCCAAATTCCTAACCCAACCTCACCTGACCCAATAACCTAACCCACACCCGACTTGGCCCAGGTTGCATGGCCCGTCGCCCAGATAAGGGAGATAGATTCCCACAGATCTGGGAACGAGAGTCCCAGATCTGAGGGCTCCCATTCCCCCTGATATTTCTCTCTCCCTCTCAATCTCTAACTCTCTCCCTTAAAACCTCTCCTCTCATCTCTATCTCTTTACATGCGCAAATCTGATCTCCAACAAATCCATCATCTTCATCTCTCTCGTTCTCCATCCCCTGCGCAGAGCCCTCCACCATCATCCTCTCCTCATTCCCCACGATCTCTCTCACCCAAAAATCATCTCTACTCCTCTGCGCAGAGACTAGAACTCCATCCCTCACGACCCATCATCATCATCTCCCTCACAGCCTTCTGCATCCACCATCCTCCATCAACCATCCATCACCTCCCCCTGATATCTCCATCACATCTCCCCTCACTCCATCATCATCATCATCCTCTCCCTTTCATCATCACAAGCCATCTCTCTCCACCACCTGACGCACGCAGCAGCCTCACACAGCAGCCCCTGCACGCACACAGCATCCCCGCAACCCATCTCTCTCCGCCCTCCATCGGCTTCATCTCCGCCGAACCTCTCCTCCTGCACCAGGTACACCTCCCACTTTATCTCCCTGCACCCACTTCACTACACGACCCGCCTACACATCCCCTCTTTCCTCTCTTTTATCTTTCTTTCTTTCTTTCTTTCTTCATCTTCTTTCTTTCTCCCCTGCACACCGCCTGCACATCCCCTCTTTCCTCTCTTTTCTTTTTTCTCTCTTCTTCTTGCTCCTTCTCCTACCTGCGCACCACACTCCACTGCACATCCCCTCTTTCCTCTCTTTTCTTTTTCTTTCTTTCTCTTCTTCTTCCTCCTCTTCTCCTTCCTCCACTGCACACTTTCTTGCACATCTCCATCACCCTCTTCATTCTTCTTTCTTTTTCTTTATCTTCTTCTCATTTCCTCTCTCCCTACACCCCACATGCGCTTCTTCTCCTCCATCAGCCTTTTTTTTCCTCTTCTTCCACCCTTTCCTCCCTCACAACACTCATCTGTGCACACCGCCCACGCTTCTCCTCTTCTTCTTCTTGTTCTTTTTTCTTTCTCTTCTACTTCTCACTCCCTATCTCCATCTCTCCGACCTACAGCCCCTGCGCACCACACTCACCGCACCACCCTCTCACTGCTGCACTCTCCCTGCATTCTTCCTTCTCCTCTTTCTTTTCTCCCTCCTTTCTCCTCCCTTACCGCTGCACCACCCTACACTACACCCCACCACCTGCGCATCACCACATAC
Source organism: Litsea cubeba (assembly GCA_012931725.1). Lineage (NCBI taxonomy): Eukaryota > Viridiplantae > Streptophyta > Magnoliopsida > Laurales > Lauraceae > Litsea > Litsea cubeba. Next base: position 69,367,569 of record CM022947.1, read on the forward strand.
CGCTGCACCACCCTACACTACACCCCACCACCTGCGCATCACCACAACACGCACCCTCTCTCTGCACTTCTTCTTTCTTTCTTTCTTGGGGGCTTCGGCCGGAGGTCCCTCAAAGTATCACTTTGTTGCAAACAGTCCACAAAAAAAGTCATAGAGCCAAAGGTCCTCCCACACTTTTTCATACCTAAAATGTCTAATTTACCCTTTCTTTAAATCATAACCCATGATTGGTGGGATATCCCATTAATAATGGCTAACTAATATTTAATTGCCCACGATTAATGGAATTCCCAGATTTTCAAATAAATTCTAAAAACGCACAAATAAAATTCAAAATAACGAAAATAAATTTTAAAAAATGAAATAATTTCGAAAAATACAAGAAGTTTAAGAAAAAGCAATATATAATCAAATAACAAAATAAATTTAAAAAGACGTAAATAAATTTCAAAATTTCTAAATAAATTTCAGAAAATATAAATAAATTTCAAAAGACTCAAATAAATCTCAAAAGATCCAAAGAAAATTTCAAAAAATGCAAATAAATTTAAAATAAGGAAAATAAATTTTAAAAATTGCAATAATTTCAAAAAAACGCACTAAATTTGAAAAGATACAAATAAATTTCAAAAGACGCAAATAAATTTAAAAAACGCGTATAGATTTCAAAAAATGTAAATAAATTTGCTAAAAAACTTAGATAAATTTTGAAAAAAAAGTCAGATAAATTTTACCAAAGATACAAAGAAATATGACAGAAAACAGATAAATTTGAACAACACTCAGATAAATTTGACAAAACTCGGATAAATTTGAACAAAACTCAGATAAACTTACAAAAAACTCAGATAAATTTTAAAAAAAATTCAGATAAATTTACCAAAAACACAGAAATATGACAGAAAACAGATAAATTTGAACAACACTTAGATAAATATGACAGAAAACAGATTAATTTTAACAAAACTCAGATAAATTTAATAAAAACTCAGTTAAATTTGACAAAAGAGATAAACAGAGCCAAAAGCGATCACCGGGGAGATGTCAGTCCTGCACGGAATTTGACAAAAGATAAAAACAGAGCAAAAAACAACGAACACAGATCCTCTATTCTGTCTGCAATCCGGAATCCTTCTGAGATCGATCTACCTTCCCTTTTATCCCAAGATGAAGATTCCGTGCGCCGCATCTTCGAATCAGTCTTGGATCTTGGAGCGCTTTAGATTATTGGCCACGAGGTTTCAGTCGATGAAATCGAATCCGTGATCGGCGGCTCAGAATAAATACTTCTGATCCGGGAAGAACAGAAAGGGTTGAAAGTCGAGGCCTTTGGCTTCTTTCACTGCTTTGACATTGAAGAGTGGAGAATGGAGATGGTGAAACGGGTGTCGGGGCAATGGCGAGCAGGCGAGAGTGGCAGCGACGAGACACAACGGGCGAGTGGCAGCGGCAAACCAGGTACGCCGCTCTCTCTCGGTGTTCACCTCAGTTCACCTATGCATCGATCGCTGAGGGACCCAGGTACGATTGAGATGGCTCCGATCGACGGCCGTCGATGCATATGGCTCGGATCCATGGATGGGTGAGGACTTTCTCTTTGAGGTAGTTGAGAGCGTCTTCTCTGTTGGTGTAAGTGTCCCAAGCGCAGATTCGGGACACACGATCGGCTGTGGCCCAGACCATGAAGTTGTCTAAAGAAGATGAAGGGAGTGTTGGAACAGATAGGATGGGGGCATGATGAAGAGGTAAAGATGGGGTTGTTGACATGATGAAGGTGATGATGGGAGAGAACGGTGATGTGGCTAGAAGGTTACATGTGAGAGAAAGATATGAATAGATGTAGTGTTAGATCGATCTTCATGATGGTGTAGTAGAGGTTAAGCTGATATGGAAATTTTACAGAGATCGAGTGGGTCTCGCTCCATTTTTTTTTCTTTTCCTTTCTTCTGATGACTTGGTCGATGATAGATGGATTTGTGGTCTACAGCCAGTAGGTGTTGGGAATAGATGATAGATGGATTTCCCCCTCTTTCGACTCAGTTGAAGTTGGTCGGGAAATAAAACCTTCTCCGGCGACGACGAGTCAGCAGCGACGGCGCAGTCAAATCAGCTGTAGCAGACAGAAGAATAAAGGGTTCTATTACTAAACCTGTAACTTGAAGAAGAAGGAAATGGTGCTTTTTTAGGTTCTATCCATGTTTGGATTGAAGAAGAAGAAGAGGGAGAATGGAAGATTTAAAATTTGAAAATTTAAAATTTTATGCCTAATCAGTTGAAAGGGCAACTCGGTCATGAAAATATATGAGGTGGCGTATCGAGGGACCTCTCGCTATGAGATGGCGTATATAGGGACCTCTCGCCAAAATATGTCTAAGCTGCGTGGACTACAAGCCTTAGAGGAAAAGTTAATGGACTGGAGGCCTTATAAGACCTCTATAAGGGACCTTTCGCTAATTTGCTCTTCTTTCTTCCTTCTCTTCTTTCCTCCTCTCCTTTTCTTCAACCAGACCCACGACCCCCACCTTTTTCTTCCCTTCTTTCCTTTTTCTCTCTTTCTTTTTCTTTTTCTTTTCCTTCTCTTCTTCTTCCTCCTCCCTTTAGTCTTCTTGTGCACCCTCGCCCTACTGACCTTCACCCACCTTCTCCACCATCTTCCTCAAGCCCATAGGCCTGCATCTAGCCACCCATCACCAGCAGCGCATCACTCTTCATCTCTTTGCGCAGAAACCCCCTGAAATCGTCATCACCCATCAGAGAAGCCAACTGCACGACCCACTTACCCACATGCAGAATTGATCCCCCCAACCAAACGATGCATCTAAACAGCACCTGTCTTTCTTCACCACTTCCCCTCATAGCAGCCATCTCTCCATCGCCTCCTCCTTGATCATCACCCAATCTCTCCATCACAGCCACCATCCAAACACCCCCGTCAACCCAGCCTACTCATTAACCCATTTTGCCAACCTAAACTGAACCACAAAAATAGGTCCACAAAAACAGCCCATAACCCATCGGACCCAGCTCGCCATACCTATTCATCCCAGCCCACCTGCTACCTTACCTAATCAAGCCCACCTGCCAGCCCACATACAGCCCATTAACCAATCAGTCTAGACAAACAGTCCATAACTCGGTCCAAAACTGAACCCACTCCACTAACTCTTTCAACTCAAGTCAAGTCTGAACCGATATTCACTTGTAGCACACTATACTCATATCAACACCCTCGTAAAACCCAACATCTATAACTTCACAAACTTCTCAACCCTCCAATCCCAATCATCACCAGTGGCTGACCCATCTCATCAATATCATCAAGGTCATGAAATCAAGGGACCCACTTCAAAAGGCTTCTCAATATAAAAAAAAAAGAAGGGGGTTTCAGCAGTTGGATTTGGGATTTTTATCATCATGTTGGTAAGATCCGTCCTTTCCTTTCAATTCATTTTTTTTCATCTTTTATAATTAGTGCATCTCATATTATTATCATCATTATCATTATTGCACCCATTTATTTTCATCTTATTCATTTTATTATCATTTATTTGCATCCTGTAGTTTATATTACCACTATTATTGCATTCATTTTCATTCGTGATTACGTTTTAATTCATCGACTCATTATCATATTCATCGTTAGATCCCATTCTTCATTTTTGTTAACTCGGCCCTTTTGGGACTAGGAGAGTCGTGGTAGATGGGCTGGCCCTTTCATGGGGTCAACCCATCCATGTGCTCCAATGTCAAAAGAGATGACCGGTTAGATTAGGTTCCATGCATACCCCTATTTGGGCCCGTCTAGCCAATTTTCAAAAATCCAAAAAAATCCAAAAAATTAGAAAATCCCAACAATCAAGAAAAAGATTTTGCATTTCTTTTCTTCATTCAACCTCTGCCAATTTTTACCATTGAGCTTCATGCTATTAGGGTAAGCTATACTTGATTCATGAATTCATTGATATTTGAAAAAGAATTTTCAGCACATGCTATATTTTCAAAACCATTTTCCACCCATGCTTTCATTATCGCTTTAATGCACTAAGTAACACCGACCCTTGGGTGTTAGTGACCGTGACATCGTCCACCCTTCTACGCGACTCCCTAGGCCTTATGGCGATAGCCTCCTAGCGGACTCCCTATGATTGACAGTGGCACACAGGTCCCTCACTCTCCCCTAAGTTAGGTTAGCTTAGTGTGTATCCATCCCCAATGTGCCCTAAGCGATTGTTGGTTTTAAGATGGGCCTGACGGACGATAGTCCACTTCTCTAGGTGATCTCTCCCTAGATCGATCGGGCGCCTTAGTCCTCCCATCTTTAGACCAACGTTGTAGTGGGCACCTAGGCTTTCATTTTGAGCATCATGTCGCATGTGCTTTTGACCCTTTTTCAAGCATCCTTACATGCATGTTTTCAAATAAAGCCTACCCTTTCCCCGCCAAGGGATTCGAGGAGGGTATCCGGTGAACGGAGTTGATCCCCCTCAATGAATATTGGCACCCAACCCCTTTTTACTTATTTATTTATTTATTTATTTTTCATCATTTTCTAGTACTTTCAATTTTTTTTAGCTGAATGAAAATAGATAAACAGTGCTTGACTTTTCTTCGGGATTGAATTCCTTTATTGCATGCAATGATTGATTATACCTGTAGTCATCATTTCTACCAGATTTAGAGTGATTTTATGCTATGTCTCATATTGAAATCTTGTGTATTTGGGGCTATGATAAGACACTACTGAACCCAAGTTTAGAATCTCTTAACCAGTCAAAACATGTAAATCAGACTGCAGCAGATTTTGAAAACCTGTACACTGTCTTCAAATCTCTGATTCAATGACTTCTAATTTGAATAAAAACTCACTGATTTTTCTGAATACTCTCATACCAGTTGTCTTTCAGTGAGATTTATTTTCAACTGATTTGGATTTTTCAAGAAATTATTAAAAACCGGAAAATGGGCCTGAGTTATGGACTCAGTACTGCAGAAAATTCAGCATGTTAATTGGGATTTGTGCACATAATCACAAGAGCTTTGTTCATTGGAAATCCATAAAAAAATAATATGAGCTTCCTATTTGGGTCCATTAACTCCCATAAAAATTTCAGATTAATTGGAGCTTTATAGAATTTATCAAAATTCAGATATTGGACCCCGGTCATGCACCAAATTCTGCAGTGCAGCAAATCCTGCAGGTTAAATTGGCCTTGTGTGCATAATCACGAAGGGTTATGCTAATCCAAAATTCATGATAAATTTACAGGAGACTCCTATTTGGGTCCATTAAGTCTCATGAAGATTTTAGACTAATTGGAGTTCTATAAAAATTATAAAAATTTGGAGAGTGGACCCGTGTCATGGGCTAGATTGCACTGTGCAGGAATTCCAGCATTTTTATTCAGACTTGTGTCCATTATTTCATAAGGTTTCAATACTCATAAAAATCCAAAATTAAATATGGGTCTTTATCAACATATAAAATGACCCCATATAAAATTTGAGACCAACCTGAGTTGCATAAAAATTATTAAAAATTGGGCATCAAGAATGCAGCAACCCATAGAATTCAGGATTATGTTATCTATTTCTTATTTCAGCTATTTTTCTTTCTTTTCTTCCAAATGCATGGAATTTAGTTTTCTCACTCATCTCGAATTTTAAAGCTGGGCTGACTCCCATAACTATGACCCAAAATAATATTGATGAGACCATCACGCGTCGCCGGCGGCGTTGTGATGAGTGGGACCCTTAATTTCCCGCATGGAGGCGATCAAACGGAGTCATGGCCGTTTACTATGACTGGCGATCACACATATTACCATTCTGAAGATTTGTCGGGAATTCTCAGAATTGGTCGGTACTTTCAAGTATCGCTCTATATAACAGTGTGTTTCCACCCACATCGGGTCCGGAAATCACATCTGACAGCCTGGCGATCACGGTGGGACCACTTGTGTCTCATCTAAATTATTTTGGGTCATTTTATTTGAAAGGGTCTATGCTCGTCTACCAATGCTCTCCTCATTAACATCCATTAGTTTTCACATTCATTTTAAAAGTTACATACTTTCTTGCATTTACACTCTCAAACATTCTTTGAACTTAGGTTTCGTCTAGGATTCCCATTCTGAACTTAGAGTCCATTTAGAACCCCTGTTTGAACCTATGAACTAACTAGGTCTTCCCCACTGGACATAGAAGCAATTTAAGATCCCTACAGAACTAGTTGTTAGGATGTCTTTATTTTGGTTCTTTGTTTGTTTTGCTTGCACCTCTCACACACGGGGCACTTAAAATCCTTTTTTTTAAATTCACTAGTGAACCCTTGGAATCTCTGGCCACCTAGTTTCTATTGAAGTAGGGTTGGGCCCATACCTATTTTCTAGGTGCACATCTTCTCCTCCTCTTATTCTCAATTTTCTTTGTGATTTCCCTCCTTTTCTCCACTTTTCTTTTTGCCATGGAGGGACATTCGTCCCATTCTAAGGTTTAGTTTCCGTGATCAGGGGCACACGCCATGGTCACAACAAGCTCACAAATCCCAACACGAGTCATATGATGGGTATCAAGGGCGGTACAACCCCTTATATGATGATATGTCTAAAAATCTGGAGCAAACCCCATTTACCACAATAGAAGTCACTTTGCCATCCGGAGAAAATCTTACCTTTTAGAATACCTGGCCCCACAACTAAGGCTCCACAAGCTAGCTCCACCCAGAGAACTGGTCCGCTAGAGACCGACTATGACTGGCCCAGGCAACAGTCGCGTTCTCCAACCCCTTCTGTCAGCTCGAGAGCATCTTCTTCTCAAGAGAGTCTCCCTCCGGGTATTAAAATTATCCCTCAACCCCGAGGGTCTCCTCAGTTCGAAGCACCTCAACAGGATGTTGTTCTTCGGGAATCACGTAGGTCCATGGAGTACCCTGAACACCTTCATAATTCATCCTCTAGGATCAATGAGTCAGCATTCGTTGAGATCAACAGTGACCATGCTCGTAGGATGCATCCTCGGTATGTCTCTCCAGATAAGAGGCACCGTTCTACATCCCATACACCAGCTCCTAGTCATCACTCTAAGTCCCCATCGCCCGTGAGAGAAACCTGTCATTCTCACCGTCTAGAACCTATTAAGACCGGGGTCTCTAGGTCACCCACCCCAAGGCATAGGGATTCGCGTTATCATCATCGGGAACACGATCGAACCACTAGGCGTGACTCATTGATTGCCCACCCGCCTACACCTAGTTCAAGTGATGAAATAACAGGATCGAGATATTATGATGATTACACTTGGGATCCTCGGAGAGCAGTCTATGTTCCTCCACCTCTGTCAAATACAATGGAAAACCCTTATTTTATTAAAACATATATGCGAACCCATCGAGATGTTCGCATTCCTGGGTCCACTAATAGGGTCCATCAAGAGGATCGTCATATAGGGATGCCCAGACAGATTTATCGTGATGATCATATTCATTATAATCAACGGGTTGAGCATCATCCAAGGGACTACCCAAAAGAAGAATCTCGAGGACACAAAGAGTATCGAGAGGAATACAACCCATATTACCTGTCAAGGGTAGACCAGGATAAGCCTCCAATTCATCCTAAGCATGAGAGAATTAGGCATCGGGCTGATTACTACGAGGGTGAATCAGCTAGATTTTCTCTGCGCCGCACACACCGTGAGCAAGATTATGACTCTTCGCCAAGACATAGGACCCTTGAGCCCACTCGTGAAACCATTAGGGGTCGACCTATGCCTGACAAAAAAGATAGGGTAAGCGCACCACTCCAAGGATCAGTGAACCCTTCTAGGATTCTAGCTCCATAACAACATGACTTAACTTTCACCTCTCAGATTCAGCCAGTTCAACCCCAGGTTACACAAAATGTTAGGGATTTTGTGTATTGCAATTTGATGGATGTATTATCATTTTAATCATCATTTGAATTTTCACACATGCATTGATTTAGAAAATCTTGAAATCTTGATTTACATATGCATTGTTTTTAAGACTTGTAAAAATAATGTTTCATGCATGTTTTGGATTTTAATCTTGGATGCATTTGTTTTTTAAAAAAGAATTTTTACAAATCAAGCTAGCCAATGTTTTAAAGTTTCAAATCTTTTATGGCATTTTATGTTTCATGATTTTAAGGCACTTGGATTGGTTTAAATCATGTTTCCATGCTTGGTTAAATGGCCTAAAAATCCCCTCTAGAAAATACTTTAAAATATGTAAAGTTGGGATTTTTGTCTAAGGCTGTCGGTCAACCAACAGTGGAACCAAGGCCAACCGAGAGGCTCTGTCGGTTCCATTTCCAGAGAGCTACAAATTTCTGACATTCTCTGTCAGTCAGCTCGTCGGCTCTTGTCGGTCAACCGACAGTGCATAAAATGTAAGACCGAGAGCTCGTCGGTTCTAAAACCAGACAGCAACATTTTCAACATTTTTAAGCTGTCGGTTCATCTGTCGTTCCCTTGTCGGTCGACCGACAAATGACGGTCAACCGACAAGTGCATATGGGTCAGAAAACTTTCAAAAAATATGACCGTTGCATGCGACCGTTGAGCTTTCGGTCGACCGACACCTTATTGTCGGCTGACTGACAGGTTTCCGTTGGCAGCTTTTTTTCTATAAAAGCAAGCTCTTTCCTTTGGCCAAAGTTGATGATTTTTAAGCCATTCTTGAAGAGCTTTGAAGCCAAAGAAAGGGGAAGAGCTAAGGAAGGCTAATGGGTCATTAGGAAAAGCTAAAGCTTGGATTAATGAAGTTAAACCACCAAGTAAGCTTTGCCTTTTGTTAATCATATGTTTTATGCTTTGTCTAAATTATTGGTAAATGATTTTAAGCATATTTACTATGATGTGTTGAATCGTCTATTTCCATTAATCTTTGATTTTATATCATAGGATTCTTCACTTAGATTCAAACAAAGTTTTGTTTTAAAACTTTACAAATCATGTTTTATGAAAATCTTTGATTTCCTCTTTAGCATGATTCTATTTCTTGTTTCAATCTTCTTTGTTGTTTTCATACATTTAAACCTTAGTTAAATTAGTTTTTGAAAACAACATTGCACATGCATCACTTGATTAGTCTTAATCATTTTCATACAACTTGTGATCTTTAGATTTTTCATATCATTCACAAGTTTGTAAGTAATTTGCATTTGACTTCAATCATATCTTTTATGTGCTTTAAACTTTGAAATGCTCTAAGCATAAAATTCATTGGACTTAATTTTATCTTGATTGAAGTTCTACACACACACACCTCATGAGCATTTATCCTTGCATTTCTTAGTGTGTTGTGTAAGTTTGTTTTACAATTCCATATCCGCCTATTTAGAGGCAATTTATTTAAGCTTAAATTGTAATCTCTTAGAGTATTTGTGAAGACACCTTCTTGAGAGAAAATCTTCTATGTGTAAAGGTTATTGCTTAGCCTAAGAAAAGCATTATGTAAAGGTTATTGCTTAGCCTAAGAAAAGCATTGTGTAAAGGTTATTGCTTAGCCTAGAAAAGCATAGTTGTAGAGGTTATTGCTTAGCCTATTGAAAAGCATACTTAGTGGAAATCCGGTGGGGTGTTGAGTCACAAGCCGGTAGTGGATGTAGGCATTGAGGCCGAACCACTATAAATCTTTGTGTAGTGGTGATTGATTTGTGGTGATTATTTGTTTAAGCTTCCGCATTTTGTATGTTAATCATCACATGTGACTAGTTACTTGTAAAGAAATTAAAATTGGTCATAATTAGTCATTAAGTGCAGATCACCCTATTCACCCCCCCCCCCCCCCTCTAGGGTTAGGATCCCTTCGACTTTCAATTGGTATCAGAGTCAAGTTACTCCATTCAGGGCTTAAACAACCCGGAGTTGATCCTCTCTATCTAGATCGTTGAGTTAGAACCCTAGTAGTGTTTTTCTATGAAAATCATTAGAATGGATTCCACTATGCTAAACTTTGTAGATTCTTCTAGATCCCTTCTTCTTTCATCTATTGGAGATTATAACATTGAATTTAAAGTATCTCAACTTGAATCTAAACTTAAATTAAAAGAAGAAGAAATTAATGAAAATGAAGATGACATTCAACAAGCCTATGATGAATTATGTACATTTTCCTTAGAGCTTGTTAAAAAGAATAAAAGATTACAACAAGAATCTAAAAGTCTAAACCAAGAATTAGTCTCTTCTAAAAATGAACTTAAAGAAAAAGATGAATTAATAAATTGTGTAGAATTTAAGTCCATGATCTCTTTGCATAATCTATCTAATATTAAAGATGACATAAGAGAATCAAAGATAGATTGTGATAATCTTAATAAGGAAAATTATAAACTAAGAGATCAATTAAAAAGGCAAGATGAAAACATTAACAATTTAGAATCCAAGTTAACCATTTCTATGGAAAATTTATCTAATGCACAAACTAAGATAAAAACTCTAGAACTTGGATCTAATGCTATCAATGAAGTTAAATTTGAATTAAAACTTGCCCATGAAGAGCTAAACAAATTTAAGGGAATTGAACATGAACTAACAAAAGTTAAAAATGAAAATTCAACCCTTAAAAACCAAGTCACTCAACTTGAAACCTACAAACAAAAGTATGAGTGCAAATTTACCCAAAATGAAGAAAAATTTGAAATGTTATTTAAATTGGGTAAATCACAAAGAGATAGGACGGGTCTTGGATTTAATAGGAATATTTCTCATGATCCTTTAATCACCAACACATTTGTGAAAGGTGAGTCCTCTTTCTCTAGCACTCACACTTCCTTGCGATTGACTAAATGTAATTATTGTGGCATTGAAGGACATTTTAGGTTTGAGTGTAAACAAAGGAGAAGCAATGTGTCTAAATCCATTTTTGAACCAAAGAAAGTAAAATCAATCTCTATGATGGATAAGACACTAAAAACCAAGGAAGACTCCAAGAAGAAAAACAAGTAAAACCTATTAAAAAGGAGTCTCCTAAAATAGATTATAAAAAGGTTAAACAAGTTAAACCAACTCTAAAAGAATCTATTAACAAAAAGCTTCTCAATCTTCCTCCCATAACTCAACATATGAAAGAACTTTTGAAGAAAGTTGCAAAGTTAAATCTCAAATTCAAAAGTCAAATAAATGGAGGAAATAAGAAGAAAAGAAAAGGAAACCAATCCCCTAAGAAGAAAACTCACCAACCCCAAAAGACTAATCACCAATCTAAGCTAAATTTAGTCAAATCTAAATATCAAGGTGATAAGACTAAGTTAAAAATTTATCAAATCAAATCTCCCATGGTTGGTGAGACATTTAAGATAGACCTCAAAGACCAACCCTCCCAAGACCTTAGGTGGATTCCTAAAGTTATATACTTAGATAAACCTTAAGGCCTTGGACCTTATTGACCAACCTATCCTTTATAGGTAAATCTTTTTGTTGGTCATGTTGCATTTGCACTTTGTTATTTCTTAGTTACATTACTTTAAATGCATTGTTTACTTATGATCAATTGATTTTGTCCTCATGTACCATACTAGTTAAACATCATGGTTTTCAAAATCTTTTGATTATATTTTCATCATTTTAGATTTGCTTTTTGATCTCATTAAGTTATATCATTTGTATTGCATTTCTACATGTTCAATTGATTATGATTTCAAAAAGCTTTTATAGCTAGATTTTTCATAATCGATTGATATTGTAAAATCATTTGTTTGGATGTCTTAGTAAGATGTGTTTTGAAAACAAATGATTTGAAACAATTTGGATTTTCCATAGATCTCTAAGTTATATTTTCATATGGAAAATTATTGTTTTTGAAAAACCAACTTGTATGTGTTATATCATTTAAAATGCAGGTTGAATAGTTTTTAAATCAATTTGTATGAATCTTTGTAGTTATATTGTTTAGAATACAAATTGATGATTGATAATGTGTTATCTTCAATTCATTCTCTTTATGCTCATTGTTGGATTTTGTTTATTTAGATGATTTGAAGATAGTATGAAAGGAATTGCTTTAAAACTTCTTTAGTTATACTCATCAAAGCATGTTCCTAGTTTTCATTTCCTCATGCATTTAGTTATCTTAACGTAATGGAGATGAATTTTGTTATAGGCAATTTGCATCTTTTAGTTTCATTCTTTTTATATGCAAATGTCTATTAGTTTCTTGTATGGTTGTGATCTTGTTTATATTTGTAAAAACCATACTAGAACTCTCAAATCCATCCTTTGTGTTTTCTAGTTATTTCTTTTGAAATGGATGGTTATGTTGTTGATTCATGTGTATTTTTTTTTATTGGTATCATTCTTTATACATGTTTCAACTTCATAGTAGTGTGCTTGATCATATGAACCTTCTTGAAATCCATTCCTTGTATTTCTTAGTTATATCTATTGTTTGAAGGATTTCTTAGATGTTGAATTCTTATGATCTTGACACTTTGAAAATTGCATGTTATACTAAGTTATATCTTTTTATGCAATTTTTCTTGTTCATCACTATGCTCATTAGTTATATTATTCTAAGTGACGAATATCATTTTATAATGCTTGTTGGAATTTTGTGTTTGTCACATGCTTGCTCTTAATCATGTTCAATTGATAATCAATTGGTATCATTTTCAATTATTATCTATATCCAATTGGTATCATATCTTGAGTTTGTGATAGACCTTGTGTACATCGGATTGATCTTGATAGTCATATGTCTTTTGTTCCATGTCACATTCCATTAGCATCATAATCTTCATGATTGCCACCTCTCATGCTCTTATAGGTAAATTACATGACCACCATGTTTATGTTTTCATAATTTTGGTTGGTTAATGGTGAGGTTTGGCTTCATGATTGAACTTCATTTCATTCATCTTGTGCGTGTTAGTTATATCCAATGATTGTATGAAATGAATTCAAAACCTTACATAGCATATGATTTTCATAGTTATATTATTTGATGCTATGTTTAGTAAACCCCATAACATCATGGATAGCTCTAATTTGGATTAAACCTAGTAGTTATATCTTTCTAACTCCATTTTAGAGTGATTAAGTTAATAGTCATATCCTTGAATCTCAATTGATAATTTTATCTTATTTCAATTGATATCCATGATAGTTTATCTCCTTTTAACATTGCTCTTTAATTATCCTATAGCTTATCCGTCAATTGGCATCTTTATATTGGTAATTTGATCAATTTGTACTTTAATAGTCAATTATCATTTCAATTGGCATCTAGTTCTTCTCTTGAAGTTAACCCTCAATTGGTTAAACCATCTTCTTCTTGCACCTATGAGTTAAATCCTTGTCAAAAGTTTGACAAAAGAAGAGTATGGATTGAGGGGGAGTAAACCTTCTAAGGAAGCATTAGAGTTGATCAAATTCACCCTTATATTGGCTCTATACCCTTATAGCATATCTACCCATGCATGATGCCCTGTTATATAATTCATTTTCGATTACTTTTGTTAACAGGTGCTACTAAAGGTATTTTCCTTGTTTCATGTGTGTAGGTACCCCTCTTCATTTGATACCTTTGCAATTTAATGGCAAAGGGGGAGAATAATATTAAGGGGGAGAAAGTTCTCAAGTTTAATGGCTAAGGGGGAGAAAGAGTGATCAAGCTACCCAAAGGGAGAAAATGCATGGTCATAGGGGGAGAAGATGATAGAAGAAAGAGCTTGGAAGCTAAAGAAGATGCTTGGTTTAAAGAAAGGAAGATGATGAGAAAGCTTGAAGATTGATCAAGCTCCAAGCACCAAGAAGGATGAAGCAAGAGCCCAAGCTAAAGTGAAGAAGCATCCAAGAAGATTTCAAGGAGTGTCCAGCCAGGGAGGAGCTGAAGACTATGTGAAAATTTAGTGTTGAGCAAAGTTTGCCAACATATAAAAGGTTTGCCATCAAATTGCAAAGGGGGAGATTGTTAGGGATTTTGTGTATTGCAATTTGATGGATGCATTATCATTTTAATCATCATTTGAATTTTCACACATGCATTGATTTAGAAAATCTTGAAATCTTGATTTACACATGCATTGTTTTTAAGGCTTGTAAAAATAATGTTTCATGCATGTTTTGGATTTAAATCTTGGATGCATTTGTTTTTTAAAAAAGAATTTTTACAAATCAAGCTAGCCAATGTTTTAAAGTTTCAAATCTTTTATGGCATTTTGTGTTTCATGATTTTAAAGCACTTGGATTGGTTTAAATCATGTTTCCATGCTTGGTTAAATAACCCAAAAATCCCCTCTAGAAAATACTTTAAAATATGTAAAGTTTGGATTTTTGTCTAAGGCTGTCGGTCCACTGACGTCAAGCTGTCGGTCAACTGAGAGTGGAACCAAGGCCAACCGAGAGGCTGTGTCGGTTCCATTTCGAGAGAGCTACAAATTTTTGACCTTCTCTGTCGGTCAGCTCGTCGGCTCTTGTCGGTCAACCGACAGTGCATAAAATGTAAGACCGAGAGCTCGTCGGTTCCAAAACCAGACAGCAACATTTTCAACATTTTTATGCTGTCGGTTCATCTGTCGGTCCCTTGTCGGTCGACCGACAAATGACGGTCAACCGACAAGTGCATATGGGTCAGAAAACTTTCAAAAAATATGACCGTTGCATGCGACCGTTGAGCTGTCGGTCGACCGACACCTTGTTGTCGGCTGACCGACAGGTATCCGTTGGCAGCTTTTTTCTATAAAAGCAAGCTCTTTCCTTTGGCCAAAGTTGATGATTTTTAAGCCATTCTTGAAGAGCTTTGAGGCCAAAGAAAGGGGAAGAGCTAAGGAAGGCTAATGGGTCATTAGGAAAAGCTAAAGCTTGGATTAATGAAGTTAAACCACCAAGTAAGCTTTGCCTTTTGTTAATCATATGTTTTATGCTTTGTCTAAATTATTGGTAAATGATTTTAAGCATATTAACTATGATGTGTTGAATCGTCTATTTCCTTTAATCTTTGATTTTATATCATAGGATTCTTCACTTAGATTCAAACAAAGTTTTGTTTTAAAACTTTACAAATCATGTTTATGAAAATCTTTGATTTCCTCTTTAGCATGATTCTATTTCTTGTTTCAATCTTCTTTGTTGTTTTCATACATTTAAACCTTAGTTAAATTAGTTTTTGAAAACAACATTGCACATGCATCACTTGATTAGTCTTAATCATTTTCATACAACTTGTGATCTTTAGATTTTTCATATCATTCACAAGTTTGTAATTGTTCAAGTGATTTGCATTTGACTTCAATCATATCTTTTATGTGCTTTAAACTTTGAAATGCTTTAAGCATAAAATTCATTGGACTTAATTTTATCTTGATTGAAGTTCTACACACACACACACCTCATGAGCATTCATCTTTGCATTTCTTAGTGTGTTGTGTGAGTTTGTTTTACAATTCCATATCCGCCTATTTAGAGGCAATTTATTTAAGCTTAAATTGTAATCTCTTAGAGTGTTTGTGAAGACACCTTCTTGAGAGAAAATCTTCTATGTGTAAAGGTTATTGCTTAGCCTAAGAAAAGCATTGTGTAAAGGTTATTGCTTAGCCTAAGAAAAGCATTGTGTAAAGGTTATTGCTTAGCCTAGAAAAGCATAGTTGTAAAGGTTATTGCTTAGCCTATTTAAAAGCATACTTAGTGGAAATCTGGTGGGGTGTTGAGTCACAAGCCGGTAGTGGATGTAGGCATTGAGGCCGAGCCACTATAAATCTTTGTGTAGTGGTGATTGATTTGTGGTGATTATTTGTTTAAGCTTCCGCATTTTGTATGTTAATCATCACATGTGACTAGTTACTTGTAAAGAAATTAAAATTAGTCATAATTAGTCATTAAGTGTAGATCACCCTATTCACCCCCCCTCTAGGGTTAGGATCCCTTGGACTTTCAATTGGTATCAGAGCCAAGTTACTCCATTTAGGGCTTAAACACCCGGAGTTGATCCTCTCTATCTAGATCCTTGAGTTAGAACCCTAGTAGTGTTTTTCTATGAAAATCATTAGAATGGATTCCACTATGCTAGACTTTGTAGATTCTTCTAGATCCCTTCTTCTTCCATCTATTGGAGATTATAACATTGAAGTTAAAGTATCTCAACTTGAATCTAAACTTAAATTAAAAGAAGAAGAAATTAATGAAAATGAAGATGACATTCAACAAGCCTATGATGAATTATGTACATTTTCCTTAGAGCTTGTTAAAAAGAATAAAAGATTACAACAAGAATCTAAAAGTCTAAACCAAGAATTAGTCTCTTCTAAAAATGAACTTAAAGAAAAAGATGAATTAATAAATTGTGTAGAATTTAAGTTCATGATCTCTTTACATAATCTATCTAATATTAAAGATGACATAAGAGAATCAAAGATAGATTGTGATAATCTTAATACGGAAAATTATAAACTAAGAGATCAATTAAAAAGGCAAGATGAAAGCATTAACAATTTAGAATCCAAGTTAACCATTTCTATGGAAAATTTATCTAATGCACAAACTAAGATAAAAACTCTAGAACTTGGATCTAGTGCTATCAATGAAGTTAAATTTGAATTAAAACTTGCCCATGAAGAGCTAAACAAATTTAAGGGAATTGAACATGAACTAACAAAAGTTAAAAATGAAAATTCAACCCTTAAAAATCAAGTCACTCAACTTGAAACCTACAAACAAAAGTATGAGTGCAAATTTACCCAAAATGAAGAAAAATTTGAAATGTTATTTAAATTGGGTAAATCACAAAGAGATAGGACGGGTCTTGGATTTAATAGGAATATTTCTCATGATCCTTTAATCACCAACACATTTGCGAAAGGTGAGTCCTCTTTCTCTAGCACTCACACTTCCTTGCGATTGACTAAATGTAATTATTGTGGCATTGAAGGACATTTTAGGTTTGAGTGTAAACAAAGGAGAAGCAATGTGTCTAAATTCATTTTTGAACCAAAGAAAGTAAAATCAATCTCTATGATGGATAAGACACTAAAAACCAAGGAAGACTCCAAGAAGAAAAAACAAGTAAAACCTATTAAAAAGGAGTCTCCTAAAATAGATTATAAAAAGGTTAAACAAGTTAAACCAACTCTAAAAGAATCTATTAACAAAAAGCTTCTCAATCTTCCTCCCATAACTCAACATATGAAAGAACTTTTGAAGAAAGTTGCAAAGTTAAATCTCAAATTCAAAAGTCAAATAAATAGAGGAAATAAGAAGAAAATAAAAGGAAACCAATCCCATAAGAAGAAAACTCACCCACCCCAAAAGACTAATCACCAATCTAAGCTAAATTTAGTCAAATCTAAATATCAAGGTGATAAGACTAAGTTAAAAATTTATCAAATCAAATCTCCCATGGTTGGTGAGACATTTAAGATAGACCTCAAAGACCAACCCTCCCAAGACCTTAGGTGGATTCCTAAAGTTATATACTTAGATAAACCTTAAGGCCTTGGACCTTATTGACCAACCTATCCTTTATAGGTAAATCTTTTTGTTGGTCATGTTGCATTTGCATTTTGTTATTTCTTAGTTACATTACTTTAAATGCATTGTTTACTTATGATCAATTGATTTTGTCCTCATGTACCATACTAGTTAAACATCATGGTTTTCAAAATCTTTTGATTATATTTTCATCATTTTAGATTTGCTTTTTGATCTCATTAAGTTATATCATTTGTATTGCATTTCTACATGTTCAATTGATTATGATTTCAAAAAGCTTTTATAGCTAGATTTTTCATAATCGATTGATATTGTAAAATCATTTGTTTGGATGTCTTAGTAAGATGTGTTTTGAAAAACAAATGATTTGAAACAATTTGGATTTTCCATAGATCTCTAAGTTATATTTTCATATGGAAAATTATTGTTTTTGAAAAACCAACTTGTATGTGTTATATCATTGAAAATGCAGGTTGAATAGTTTTTAAATCAATTTGTATGAATCTTTGTAGTTATATTGTTTAGAATACAAATTGATGATTGATAATGTGTTATCTTCAATTCATTCTCTTTATGCTCATTGTTGGATTTTGTTTATTTAGATGATTTGAAGATAGTATGAAAGGAATTGCTTTAAAACTTCTTTAGTTATACTCATCAAAGCATGTTCCTAGTTTTCATTTCCTCATGCATTTAGTTATCTTAACTTAAATGGAAATGAATTTTGTTATAGGCAATTTGCATCTTTTAGTTTCATTCTTTTTATATGCAAATGTCTATTAGTTTCTTGTATGGTTGTGATCTTGTTTATATTCGTAAAAACCATACTAGAACTCTCAAATCCATCCTTTGTGTTTTCTAGTTATTTCTTTTGAAATGGATGGTTATGTTGTTGATTCATGTGTATTTTCTTTATTGGTATCATTCTTTATACATGTTTCAACTTCATAGTAGTGTGCTTGATCATATGAACCTTCTTGAAATCCATTCCTTGTATTTCTTAGTTATATCTATTGTTTGATGGATTTCTTAGATGTTGAATTCTTATGATCTTGACACTTTGAAAATTGCATGTTATTCTAAGTTATATCTTTTTATGCAATTTTTCTTATTCATCACTATGCTCATTAGTTATATTATTCTAAGTGATGAATATCATTTTATAAAGCTTGTTGGAATTTTGTGTTTGTCACATGCTTGCTCTTAATCATGTTCAATTGATAATCAATTGGTATCATTTTCAATTATTATCTATATCCAATTGGTATCATATCTTGAGTTTGTGATAGACCTTGTGTAAATTGGATTGATCTTGATAGTCATATATCTTCTGTTCCATGTCACATTCCATTAGCATCATAATCTTCATGATTGCCACATCTCATGCTCTTATAGGTAAATTACATGACCACCATGTTTATGTTTTCATAATTTTTGTTGGTTAATGGTGAGGTTTGGCTTCATGATTGAACTTCATTTCATTCATCTTGTGCGTGTTAGTTATATCCAATGATTGTATGAAATGAATTCAAAACCTTACATAGCATATGATTTTCATAGTTATATTATTTGATGCTATGTTCAGTAACCCCATAACATCATGGATAGCTCTAATTTGGGTTAAACCTAGCAGTTATATCTTTTTAACTCCATTTTAGAGTGATTAAGTTAATAGTCATATCCTTGAATCTCAATTGATAATTTTATCTTATTTCAATTGATATCCATGATAGTTTATCTCCTTTTGACATTGCTCTTTAATTATCCTATAGCTTATCCGTCAATTGGCATCTTTATATTGGTAATTTGATCAATTTGTACTTTAATAGTCAATTATCATTTTCAATTGGCATCTAATTGTTCTCTTGAAGTTAACCCTCAATTGGTTAAACCATCTTCTTCTTGCACCTATGAGTTAAATCCTTGTCAAAAGTTTGACAAAAGAAGAGTACGGATTGAGGGGGAGTAAACCTTCTAAGGAAGCATTAGAGTTGATCAAATTCACCCTTATATTGGCTCTATACCCTTATAGCATATCTACCCATGCATGATGCCCTGTTATATAATTCATTTTCGATTACTTTTGTTAACAGGTGCTACTAAAGGTATTTTCCTTGTTTCATGTGTGTAGGTACCCCTCTTCATTTGATACCTTTGCAATTTAATGGCAAAGGGGGAGAATAATATTAAGGGGGAGGAAGTTCTCAAGTTTAATGGCTAAGGGGGAGAAAGAGTGATCAAGCTACCCAAAGGGAGAAAATGCATGGTCATAGGGGGAGAAGATGATAGAAGAAAGAGCTTGGAAGCTAAAGAAGATGCTTGGTTTAAAGAAAGGAAGATGATGAGAAAGCTTGAAGATTGATCAAGCCTCAAGCATCAAGAAGGATGAAGCAAGAGCCCAAGCTAAAGTGAAGAAGCATTCAAGAAGATTTCAAGGAGTGTCCTGCCAAGGAGGAGCTGAAGACTGTGTGAAAATTTAGTGTTGAGCAAAGTTTGCCAACATATAAAAGGTTTGCCATCAAATTGCAAAGGGGGAGATTGTTAGGGATTTTGTGTATTGCAATTTGATGGATGCATTATCATTTTAATCATCATTTGAATTTTCACACATGCATTGATTTAGAAAATCTTGAAATCTTGATTTACACATGCATTGTTTTTAAGACTTGTAAAAATAATGTTTCATGCATGTTTTGGATTTAAATCTTGGATGCATTTGTTTTTTAAAAAAGAATTTTTACAAATCAAGCTAGCCAATGTTTTAAAGTTTCAAATCTTTTATGGCATTTTATGTTTCATGATTTTAAAGCACTTGGATTGGTTTAAATCATGTTTCCATGCTTGGTTAAATGGCCCAAAAATCCCCTCTAGAAAATACTTTAAAATATGTAAAGTTGGGATTTTTGTCTAAGGCTGGCGGTCAACTGACGTCAAGCTGTCGGTCAACCGACAGTGGAACCAAGGCCAACCGAGAGGCTCTGTCGGTTCCATTTCCAGAGAGCTACAAATTTCTGACCTTCTCTGTCGGTCAGCTCGTCGGCTCTTGTCGGTCAACCGATAGTGCATAAAATGTAAGACCGAGAGCTCGTCGGTTCCAAAACCAGACAGCAAGATTTTCAACATTTTTATGCTGTGGTTCATCTGTCGGTCCCTTGTCGGTCGACCGACAAATGACGGTCAACCGACAAGTGCATATGGGTCAGAAAACTTTCAAAAAATATGACCGTTGCATGCGACCGTTGAGCTGTCGGTCGACCGACACCTTGTTATCGGCTGACCGATAGGTATCCGTTGGCAGCTTTTTTCTATAAAAGCAAGCTCTTTCCTTTGGCCAAAGTTGATAATTTTTAAGCCATTCTTGAAGAGCTTTGAGGCCAAAGAAAGGGGAAGAGCTAAGGAAGGCTAATGGGTCATTAGGAAAAGCTAAAGCTTGGATTAATGAAGTTAAACCACCAAGTAAGCTTTGCCTTTTGTTAATCATATGTTTTATGCTTTGTCTAAATTATTGGTAAATGATTTTAAGCATATTAACTATGATGTGTTGAATCGTCTATTTCCTTTAATCTTTGATTTTATATCATAGGATTCTTCACTTAGATTCAAACAAAGTTTTGTTTTAAAACTTTACAAATCATGTTTTATGAAAATCTTTGATTTCCTCTTTAGCATGATTCTATTTCTTGTTTCAATCTTCTTTGTTGTTTTCATACATTTAAACCTTAGTTAAATTAGTTTTTGAAAACAACATTGCACATGCATCACTTGATTAGTCTTAATCATTTTCATACAACTTGTGATCTTTAGATTTTTCATATCATTCACAAGTTTGTAATTGTTCAAGTGATTTGCATTTGACTTCAATCATATCTTTTATGTGCTTTAAACTTTGAAATGCTTTAAGCATAAAATTCATTGGACTTAATTTTATCTTGATTGAAGTTCTACACACACACACACCTCATGAGCATTCATCTTTGCATTTCTTAGTGTGTTGTGTGAGTTTGTTTTACAATTCCATATCCGCCTATTTAGAGGCAATTTATTTAAGCTTAAATTGTAATCTCTTAGAGTGTTTGTGAAGACACCTTCTTGAGAGAAAATCTTCTATGTGTAAAGGTTATTGCTTAGCCTAAGAAAAGCATTGTGTAAAGGTTATTGCTTAGCCTAGGAAAGCATTGTGTAAAGGTTATTGCTTAGCCTAGAAAAGCATAGTTGTAGAGGTTATTGCTTAGCCTATTTAAAAGCATACTTAGTAGAAATCTGGTGGGGTGTTGAGTCACAAGCCGGTAGTGGATGTAGGCATTGAGGCCGAACCACTATAAATCTTTGTGTAGTGGTGATTGATTTGTGGTGATTATTTGTTTAAGCTTCCGCATTTTGTATGTTAATCATCACATGTGACTAGTTACTTGTAAAGAAATTAAAATTGGTCATAATTAGTCATTAAGTGTAGATCACCCTATTCACCCCCCCCCCCCCCTCTAGGGTTAGGATCCCTTGGACTTTCACAAAATTCTCCTTACATTTTGCCTGGTCCTTTTCATGAACCCATTCATTCTCAAGCTACATTACACCCGGCTCAACCTTGTCAAATAACCCCACCTTGCCCTCCTCAAACTGATACAGATGGGATCAAAGAATTAAAAGAGCAACTTGAAGGAATTAGGTTGGAGATGACAAAGGTAGCAAAGGGAGCCGTCGAGCCACATCGGCTAGGGTTTATGGATTTTTGTAGGAACCCTGGAGCTAGCTCTCCATTCCCTATTGAAGCCCCCAAGTTCACAACTTTTAAAGGAAACAGAGACCCACATGCACATCTAGTTTCCTTTTGTAATAAATGCCGAGTTATAGCAGACATTGATGCCCTCTTGATTGACTACTTTCAAGAATCTGTAGAGGGTGATGCCCTTGTTTGGTTCCATTCTATGCCTGCACATGAGTTCAAAACTTTTGAGGATATAATCCAAAAATTCATGGACCAATACAAGCATCAGGTTAGTATTAGGCCAAGTTGGCACGACTTGGCTAATACCAAACAAAAGCTCGATGAAGACTACGAGGAATTCGTGAACCGCTGGCGTTTGCTACATACCCGGTCCAGTGCTAGGTTGACTGATGATGAAGCAATTAGAATGGTGATATCCAATTTGCGGATGCCACTTAGACCATACATTTCACTTGGGGAAGCTCCAAAGACATTTGAAGCACTTTATGATAGGATATCAAGGATGAAGCTTGACTATGAAGAAGGGATCCGTTTTTCACTCATGGACCCTAGGAAGCATGGGAATAGAAAATTACCCGATCAATCAGGTACAGGGGCAGGAAATACAAACACAACAGGGCCAGAGTCAAATGCTAATCTAGTTTTCCAAAATGATACCACTCGCAATTGGAATAACAGGTCAGGCCAAGCACTAGGTCAGTAAGTTAGGAATACCCCTAATCAAGATTACCGTAAAGTTCCCCATAATTATGAAAACAATGGAAACAATGGGAACTATAGGAACAATGACAATGGTGAGAGGCGTCAAAGAGGACCCAAGCGCGACCACTACCCCCCCACTTCCGCAACCCATTGATGTGGTTTTTTGGAATTTGATGGAGACAAAAGAGATAACGTTACCCCTAGAGAAACCACAACCGTGGCCTACATATTTGGATCGGAACAAGTTCTGTGTTTATCATAGATACCCCGGACACAATCTCGACGAATGTTTTATTTTGAGGGATCTTATCTATGAGATGAATGGCGAAGGAAAAATCAATTGGGATGCAATTAAACCAGTAAAAGAGCTCCGAAATAGACAACAAGGCATGAAGATTTATGACGACCCATTGCCAAAGCACGATGCCTCATCCTCCTCTGAAGCTGCGAAAGTTATATTTGGAAAAAAAGACGTGGAGCTCAACAATTGGAGCATACAATACCATCCCCTCTACCTAATTGACCATGAGGAAGATAAAATGATCCTCGATACTGAAAAGTATGGTCAGTACTTGGACCCATGGAATGAGATTGATCAAATTCAGAATAGACCTAGGTCTCGATACATTTCAACTAGTGAGGTTAGGCAGACTGTAGCAAATCCTTAATGGAGGCACCGCTCAGGTCAGGAAGGGTTTATCCAACCAATCCTCCAATTATGCCTCGACAAGAATTGAACAATTCCCCTTTGGAGGAAGAGCAACATCCAAAATCGATTAAAGCTGGGAAAGAATATGATCTTCTTCAACACCTTTCAAAAATCCCAGGCAAGATCTCAGTCTTTGAACTAATCAATGCGTCCTCGAGACACCAAAGACAATTGCTTGACGCAATCCAAAGAATGGAAGTACCTGAAAACATAACTCCAGAGCAGTTGGCTCAAACCATAGCAAGTGTGGCGAGTCCGGGGAAACCACCACCGATCACTTTCACTAAAGAAGAATTAGAAAAAATTCCACCAGAGGTAAGGACTTCACACCTGTGTTTAACAGTGGTCCTCGCAGGATACAAGGTTAACGGAGCTTTGGTAGATACCGGGGCATCTTTAAACATATGTCCAGTCCATACATTTCAATCATTGAATTTAACCCTCAAAGATCTTATTCCAGCACCGATGACTATTATTGGATATGATGGAAATCGAACTGCAGCAACTGGCAAGGTCAATTTACTCACACGTGTAGGACCGATCTCCATTCCTCAAACTGACCATGTGGTAGATATCCCTAACAATTTGAACCTAATTCTTGGGCGACGATGGCTTGATAACATGAAGGCTGTTGCATCGACTAGACATCAATGTGTCAAATTCGAAGAGAATCGGGAAAAGATCTTTGGATATGGAGTTAACCCGTTGATTCCAATTTTAGATGTTAGCCCCGCATAATGGGTAGGTCCCTTAAATCCACCACCTAAATACTCAAGCTTGATTGATGCAACCTCTATCCTCCCAAAAGAAAATGAAGATTCCCACCAGGCTCATGGGTGGACATTGATGAGAAAGTTAGGATATGAGCCAGGCACAGGATTGGGTCGAAATCGCGATGGCATGGTTAGACCATATGACCCCGAGGTTAAGATTGGAACAGAAGGGTTAGGATATGAACCAGGAATGGATAAATCTTGTGACTACAATTGGAAATTACAAGCACATTTTGTCAGACTAGTCGAACCACAGAATCGAGTTATTCAACCTGAGCGAGATAACCTAGGCCCCGAAATTGATTTGGATTTTAGTGATTCTGAAGAGTCGGATAATGACAATTGTGACATAGATGAACTCTTGGAGACTCTTGGAAAATTGTTTCGTCGCGATACAAAAGGAGAAGATGATGGTCAGGATAGAGATTAGTCGAGCTTTGATGGAGACCTAGACCACAACAAAAATCCGATGATTGAGAGCTCAAGGCCCGAACTTGTAGTCGTAAATCCTGAGGACTATAGAGGGTCTGAATACATGACGGAAGACTTGAGCGATATGTATGTAGCAGACTGCTACATGTTTTCCCAAGAGGACAATATGCCAAGAAAAAAAAAAGCCAATTTCACAACTTCAGGGCCCACAGAGTGAAGTTTGGACCTACTCCTACCAAGGACTCAGTGAGGTGGTCTTCCGACCAACCTCAAGCACTCCCTCTAGGGATGCAATTAGCTCATCAGTAGGGACATCTCAATGTCCCGAACTTGTACATAATAGTTTAGGAAATCTTCGTGATAGAATAGAATCATCTTATCCAAAAAAAATAAAAAAAAAATAATCCAGGAAACCCAAAAATAAGTAACTCACCATTAGGAAGTGCATGAGCTGTGCATAACCCAAGAAGGCATGCCACATTAGGAAGATGGAGATTACCCCCATTTGAGCAATCTAGACTGGAGACCACTGTAGATAGCATATCTAAGCTTGGTTACGAGTATGTACCCACCCTACCTGATCCAGATTCATTATCTCTACAAAACCCAAGGTCCGATGATGGTATGGGTGTATATGAACTCGTAGAGGAAGAAGAAGATGAGTTGTACGATACTCAACATTTGATGACGTGATTAAGCGCTTTGATGAACAATCTCAAGCTGCTGCGGAAAAGACCAAGGAGGTCAACTTGGAAACTGAAGAGCACCCCAAGGTGGTGCAAATCAGCGCGACATTGGAACCATCTGAGGAACAAGAAATTTTGGAAGTTCTTAGGGCATACCGGGATGTTTTTGCCTCTGATTATATTGACATGCCAGGATTAGACCCATCATTAGTAGAGCATCGCATTCCGTTGCAACCAAGTGACAAACCCGTGAAACAAAAGCTTAGACGGATGCTCCCCGACGTTGCTCTAAAAGTAAAAGAGGAAGTTGATAAGTTGCATCAAGCTAAGTTTATTCGAGTTGCCCTTTTTCCTGAGTGGATAGCCAACATAGTCTCGGTAGCTAAGAAGGACGGTCGTGTATGTGTGTGTATTGATTTTCGAAATTTGAATAAGTCTTCACCCAAAGATGATTTCCCATTACCTCACATTGATGTGTTAGTTGATAACACTGCTGGTCATGCCATGTTGTCATTTATGGAAGGATATTCAGGATATAATCAAATCAAACTTTCTCAAGAGGACCAGGAGAAAACATCGTTCACCACACCATGGGGGACGTATTGTTATGTTGTTATGCCCTTCGGCCTAAAAAATGCCGGAGCAACATACCAAAGGGCAATGATAACCATTTTTCATGATATGATGCATGATTGTATGAAAGTCTACGTCGATGATATCCTGGTAAAATCTAAGACTAGCGCCAGTCATACTGAGGCTCTAAGGCGTGTTCTTCAGAGGTCAAGAGAGTCTAAGCTTAGAATGAATCCAAAGAAGTGCGTGTTTGGAGTGTCAGCTGGAAAACTTTTAGGATTTATGGTTAGCAATAGAGGAGTCGAGGTGGACCTCGCTAAGATTAAGGCTATTCTCGAAATGCCACCTCCTAAAAATATGAAACAATTGCGTGGACTTATAGGACGACTCCAGTTCATTCAAAGGTTCATTTCTCAACATTCACAACGTTGTGAACCGTTCTATAAGTTGTTAAAAGGAGGAGCCATTTTTAAGTGGGACCATGAGTGCCAGAAAGCATTTGATGATTTGAAACACTATCTGTTGAACACCCCTGTTCTCAGACCACCGGTCAATTATATGCTTCGGCTACCGAGTCAGCCATTGGGATTGTACTAGGCCAGTACGATGAGTCAGGAAAGAAAGAACATGCGATTTACTATCTAAGCAAATCCCTTCTACCATATGAACGGAAGTATTCACCGATAGAAAGGACTTGCCTAGCAGTGGTTTGGGCTACTCAAAAGCTCAGACATTATTTCTTAGCTCATTCTATATGACTTTTGGCACGAATGGACCCTTTGAAATACATTTTCGAGAAGCCAATATCTTCCGGCCGAATCGCGAGGTGGCAAATGCTTTTGTCCGAATTTGACATAACATACGTGACACAAAAATCAATCAAAGGACAAGCC
Organism: Litsea cubeba; assembly: GCA_012931725.1. Classification (NCBI taxonomy): domain Eukaryota; kingdom Viridiplantae; phylum Streptophyta; class Magnoliopsida; order Laurales; family Lauraceae; genus Litsea; species Litsea cubeba. The sequence goes on from CM022947.1 coordinate 69,394,505, forward strand.
ATTGCGGATCACCTCGCCCATCTTCCATTGCGGGCCTATGAAACTGTGAAAGATGAATTCCCAGATGAAGAGCTGCTGAATGCAAATATTATCAATGTTGAAAAGGATCTATGGACACTCTACTTTGATGGTTCATTGAATGAGATTGGTAGAGGGATAGGAATAATACTTCAAAGTCCAGAGGGTGTCATTATTCCCAAAGCCTTTAAATTAAACTTTATTGTTACCAACAATACTGCAGAATATGAAGCTTTGGTTGCAGGTCTCAGAGAAGCACTTTTTCTCAATATCAAGAAGCTGAAGGTTTTCGGTGACTCCAAGGTTGTCATTTCTCAAGTCCTGGGATAATGGAAAGTCAATTCCTCAACATTGGCTAAGTACCACAAATTATCTACAACATTGGCAGCCACGTTTGAAAGAATATCATTTGTTTACATTCCCAGGGCCCTCAATAGGTTAGCCGATTCTCTTGCCACCCTTGCATCAATTTCTCGCATGCCCTTCCATGATACCACTGAGTCTTTTGTAATTAAAAAAATTGAACTCTTCTGCAATAGATGTTTTTGACCTTGAGTTAAAATTGGCTATTGTACCTTATCAACCTCAGTTTGTCACTCAAAATGTTCTTGGAGATAAATTCCCTAAAATTATAAAAATTGAGTTCCTCGGGCGTATTCACCATGATGATGATCCATTGGATGACAACCCCTGGTTTTATGATATTAAAAACTATTTGCATGATGGCTACATTCCGGAATATGCCTTTAAGTCAGATAGGAGCGCATTGAAAGAATTGGCTCAAAGATATACAATTGTAGGACAACTCTATAAACGTTCATTTCAAGGAATTCTTCTATGATGTGTTGATGTGCAAGAAGCAGCTCATATCATTTATGAAGCCCATTCCGGAGTATGTGGTGGTCATGTAAATGGTCAAATGCTCGCCAAGAAGATTCTTAGGCAAGGGTACTATTGGCCTACCATGGAACGCGACTCGGCCGATTACGTTAGAAAATGCAAAGAGTGTCAACTTCATGCGGATCTGATTCATGCACCAGCATCCACTCTCCACCCCACCACGGCCCCATGGCCATTCTCTACGTGGACTTTTGACGTAATTGGGCCTCTCACCCAAACCCTTGAAAATACTCACAATCATGCATTCATTTTGACCGCCACTTATTATTACACAAAATGGGCCGAAGCCGAGTCATTTGTGCATATTATGGCCAATACTCTCGTTCGTTTTGTCATGAAAAATATCATTGCCCAATTTGGAGTTCCCAAAGTCTTTGTCACTGACAACGGTCCACAATTTACCTCAATAAAAATGTGTGATTTATGTAACAAGTTTAACATCGAGTTGGACCATTCTAGTCCATACTATCCACAGGGAAACGGCCAACCTGAAGCCACGAACAAGACTCTCATCAAGATCATCAAGAAGACACTTGAAACTCCGAAGGGAACAGATTGGCCACACAGATTGGTTGAGGCACTTTGGGCCTATCGGACTTCCATTAGGACACCGACCGGAGAAACACCATTTTCTTTAACTTATGGGATGGAGGCTGTCCTTCCGTATGAGGTCTAGATACCCTCACTTAGGGTCCATCTCGATAAGGACTTGACTATGGATCAACGACGAGAAGCTCTACTCATGCAACTCGAACTGTTAGAAGAGAAGAGGTTGAAAGCAGCAGAACACGCACAAGTCTACCAAAGGAGAATATCAAGAGCCTACAACAAACATGTACTTGAAAGAAAATTTAAAGTAGGTGATGTGGTCACAAAGAAAATTGTGCAATCTCAGCTCCCGCACATCAGAGGTAAGCTTCGACCAAATTGGGAAGGCCCCTATGTCATAAAGGAAGTATACCCGGGAAATGCATACAAGTTAGTCAATTCAGAAGGGGAGGAACTCCCTAATCCTTGGAATGCCATGTACTTGCGAAAGTATGTGGTATAATTTATTCACGATTTTGATCCACATGCCAATCCGTTTACTTGTCTTACAATGACAATTATTTCCTTAAGATCTATTTTAATTCAATCAATGACTTAGCACTCAAGATCACACACACTTCCACTTCATATACAAAAAATGGGAGAAATGACCGTCATACACAAAATTTAGCACGACCAAAGGTTGTCCCCAAAATAATAATAATAATAATTTTTGTTTAGTTAAAAGTCCTTAAAAGAATGAAAGTTTTGTGACTAGTCTGGGTTCGTAGCCTTTTTAACCCAAGCTAGTAAGCCCGTCGGGGTATTTACATACCTAGTGCCCTGAAGCCATCTGGTTTGGGAGTCATTGGCCCAATGCTCGTTACATGGGTTAATTGGAAAGCTTAAGCGACCCAGGCATTGCATAGTTACATGTTTAAAAAAAAAAGATGTTTAGTTAGAAGTCCTTAAAATAATGAAAGTTTTGTGACTAGTCTGGGTTCGTAGCCTTTTTAACCCGAGCCAGTAAGCCCGTCGGGGTATTTACATACCTAGTGCCCTAAAGCCATCTGGTTTGGGAGTCATTGGCTGAATGCTTGTTACATGGATTAATTAGAAAGCTTAAGGGACCCGGGCATTGCACAGTCACATGTCAAAAAAAAATCATTATCCTTCAATAAGCCTAGACTCAGATGATATGGACTACCGCAAAGTGAGCCAAATGAAAGATAGCCTAAAGTCACAGCACCCAATTCATGACAGTCAATTTCCTATTGCACACAACAACACATCTTTTACACCAGGATAATGAGTTGCAGAGTCAAAGAAAAGATTATGTTAGTTTGAGGAGGTAATTGAAAACGTGAGATGGTTGTCATGGTGGCAATGGAATCAGAAATCAGAAATGAGGCATACCACTTTCATTGCATCCATCGAATTTAGGAGTTACAATCTGACCAAGTTACGTTCACTCATATTACCCCGATTTATATTTCCTTAAATAATGCTGGGGCATTTTTTTTGAAAATTATATAAACTTTCCCAATTCATGGTCAAAGGTCTCAATGCATGCATTATACTGACTTTGAAACACTCATTGCACACACTAACACATCATACATTCGTGCACACATACATGTACGCCTCATGCATTTTAAGGACTAACAGTTTGTTCATTTTGTAGTTCCTCTTTCTTTCCCTTAAGTTTGCATTTCTAAAAAAAAAAATTGTTCTTGATTATGATAGCCCCTTGACACTTTTACCAAGAAAGTGGATAATTCATCTTTGCACAATTATGCAAGGGGTCAAAAAGTGTCACGCCCCGAGCCAGAGATTTCACACATCCCGAGGCACGACACACGCCCGCGTGGAAATTCGAGTCAACTCATTGACTCTAGGTCCCCACGTACGGAATTTACCCACAGGATATCACGTGTGAGGTTTATATTTTTCGATATGCCTGTATAATTTGTCAAATAGATATCCAATTAACATAACACAATCATCAAGATATAGAGCATAAGGGTCCATGAGCATAGATTTAAAAGTTCAAGTTCAAGAGATAGAAAGAGAAGGAATAAGTTAGTTAAGTTACAATCCCAAAAGCTAAACAAGTTTATAAGTTTCTACAAAATATGTGGCAATCCTAGCCACAGTCAGTAGGTCATTTAACGTCCATTTCTCATCGTACGGATGTCTAAAAGACATCATCAGGAGTCCACTCTGCTACGTTAAGTGGAGGTTCCTCTTCCTCAAGGATCTCCGGGGCAGTGGCGTCGATGTATTCACCTGTAACGCCAAGTGTAGCACCATTAGACTAAGCTAAGCAAGACAAACATATACAGTCCATATAACATGTATCAAATGAATAGTCTGACATGTATAAATCATAAGAGATCAAGGAATGATCACTAGGCATATCAGTGCATGAATTAGCATGAGACATACGAGTCATAGATAACAGATAAAACATATTAACAGTACTAGTTGGCACATCCACATAAGCTATGTTCTCTCAAGTTAATCATATAACATGAAAATAAAATGAGAGCAGAATATCAGGACAGGAAGGGCGGTACTACTAAGAGACAGAGGTACCCAGAATTCTCCATCATAGACCTAGGGTGCCGGTAAACCCTCAGAATATATTCCCATCTGCAGAGGGCCAGAAGTTTACTAAACCCACACTTAGCCGGGTCCGACTTAGATAGGGTCGAAGCTAAGTGGTGCCGACTCATAGAGTGCAATATACAAACAACAGAGCAGGTGCAGAACAGTGTAAATAAGGTACAGGACATATACAGGACAAGACATATAAATAACAAATCGGGACTTACTGAAATATGCTGAACAAAGACAGAAATAAATGTAATATAACAGATGTGTAACAGAAAATACATAACCAAACAGAAGCATGTCAAGTCATACTAGAATACTGAAAATGGAATGCAATGCATGTACAGAGATATCATATTTAGAATCAAGACGGAACTCAAGCCAGGCCTACGGTCTTAGGAACACATGTGGTCTTCACCGTCCAACTCAGGGTAGCATTTAGAGTTCGACATTATCGGGCTACGAGGACCCCTTGGCGTTACATAATTTGGATGTCGAATCCCTTAATAGAACACATTTGGCACGGTTACAATCCGAAGAACACAATGCCCCTTTTGTGGGTACGGGTGCTCAATCCATATCCACAATTAAACAAACCATCGGTCATGATAAAAGTTCAGGGTGCACATCCTACAGGTCCATCTATCAGGCCAATCAACTAGAACAAGCTACGGTTCAATGTCCGGCTCATGGAAACGTCCATTTGTCACAATTATGTAGAATCCAACATATAATCTTTTCCAAGGCTCAAATAAAAAAATCACTTTTTGTTGGGTTCTACACATCATGAGCTTTCCAACGGTATGTAGATCTCCAAAAACGGACTTACGGTTGAAAAGTTATGGTCATTGGAAAATCTGCATACTGCAGGTATCAGGTTCGCTCGAGCGTTCAGATGTTCGCTCGAGCGGACCCCAGACAGAGAGCTGCTCGCTCGACCGGACCAAGAGTTCGCTCGAGCGAACTCTCCCAGAAAGCCCTTCGCTCGAGCGTTCACTCACGCTCGCTCGAGCGAACTGTCAAATCTTGGGTTCGAAAATCTAAAACTTCTAGATTTCTCTCAAGCCATTCAAGGCATTCCATCGGGTTTTAAAACACTACCAATAGGTATCTTTGAGCTTCCAAAATGCTCATCAAAACCATCAATAAACCCATATACATTAACAAAAGAAATCACCCACAAAAATCCATTTTTGAGCAAGAAGAAGGGTATCTAAGCAAGATTGATCACATTCATGAATCAAGTAAGGAATCATGCATACAAATGTATAAGTTTAACTTGCCTTGGTGCTTGGAAGCTATCTCTCACACCTAAAACCTCTTAAGCTCAAAATCCCCAAAAATGCAAGCTCAAATGCCCTAAAAATGGTGAAAACGAAAATGAATGAAATGAATGAGGAAGGAGATGATGCATACATGATTTGTAGCTTTCCAAGGATGAAGGAAATCAAATGGAAATTCTTAGTGAAGAAAGAGCTTACCAAAAGCAAGAAGAAAGAAAGATGAGTGGATGCTTGAGCTTGGAAGATGTTGTCTTGGTGGAGAAGATGAAGTGGTGGCTAGCTTCTACTCATGCTAGGAATCTTGGTTGATGCTAGGAGTGAAAGAAGAAGAAGAAGACAAGGAGAAGAATAGCTCCCAGCTGGAAATGGAGAAGAAATGAGAGGAGAAGAAGGAAAAATGACTGGGGTTAAGGCTTTTAAGCCAATTTTCCTCCTGCATTGCATGTAAGTCCACAAATGGGCTGAAATTGCAAGAAAGGGCTTGGAGCTAATGAATGGGCTGGGAATGGGCCTAAATGGATCCGAATTTGATGGGTCAAGACATGAAAGTTGAGGCCCATAAAATGCTCTATGCAATGCATTAAAAACCCAAAAATTTCTAAGTACATACAAAACCCAAAACACTCCAAAAGTCATAATCTACCTAGTAAATGGTCAAACCCCACTAATTCTACCTAATCAAGTCCAATCACAATCAAAATATCCATTAAGCAATTAATCTAAATTAATTAACTCTAAAACGAGAGTAAGGCGGGTCGGGGTGTTACAAAAAGGATGCCACACTGATCTCGCATTTCAGTTTTGCAGGTCATATGGTTACGAGACCAAGATTGGATCGGCGGCTCACACTGGGGCAATTTTTTTTTTTGGCTTGCGAACACAGTTTTGCATTTCTTGTATGCGCCGAACTGAAGAAGGGAGGATTCGTCCAACCAAGCTAGGAAAAGCTCAAGCGAGCCAGGTGAGTAGCGTCATCCTTTTAATTTTCTTAATTTTCATCACGTGTTCGAGTCTCCGTAGGCCTCCCTTAAGTGCCGACAATCGGTATGGCGATCATAATACCGCTTTATGCGAATTGTGGTGTCCGCCGACTTGGATCGTGATGCCTTGGAGGTGCTAACCTCGGGTTCGAAACTCCCCTCGGGAATGTAGATCACCTTGGAAGGTGTAAGATCCCGACCCCAGTTCTTTTGTTTAGTATTGTTTTAATCGTGGTTTGGCTTTTTAAGCGAGATTTGATTTAGTTTAACCTTGTTTTTGAGTTTGATTGGATTTTTCCATAGCCTCGAGGACCGTTGACTTTGGTTTGACCCGGTCCATATGATTTGTATTTTTATGAGAAATTACTTTTGATTTCTAAAAATCCTGGATTTGGTGTATTTCAACTCATTTTACGAAGTTTAACAACTTTCATGTTTTGATCATTTTGATTTGATACTCGAAAATCACGTTTTTCGAGGAAAATGGGCAAAAATGACATTTTCACTAAATCTGTCCATGAATTTCGAAAATTTCAGAAATTGGGGAAAATATACTTTTTGGAAACTAGATATTTCGCCGATCGTTTTTGTCTTCTTCGTCGTTTTCGTTCGGGGCCCGCAAATGTGAGTTTCAGCCTTGTGAAGTTTGGGGCCCACAAGACCCATCTTATAAGAAGGGAACCCCTCTTCTTCTCCTCCATTTCGGTTCCAGCAAGGGTTTGGAGCTTGGCTCTTTCCCTCTCATCCAGCCACTCTCTCTCTCTCTCTCTCTCCTGAAACTCTCATTTCTTGGAGTTTTCTTGGAGGAATGATCTCCTAAAGTTCTTCTCCTCCCTCTTGGCTTTCCAAAGACCCTATTTTCAAGGATTTTGAGCTAAGGAAAATCCCTCATCCAAGCTTCTCTTCTTCGTTTGGGTTTTTCAAGGTTTGCAATGGCTTTCCAAACCTTAGATCTTTGTTCTCCTTTCCATTTAGAGTGTTTTAATCCCACATGCAATGGGTTGTCATGGAGATTTGCAATGATTGGTTTTCTAGGGTTCCTTTTGAGCTATTTTGGGGGTTTTGTAATTTTGGAGCTTGAGGCCATAAGAGGACCTTCATGGAGTGTTTTTGCATCTTCTCTTGACCAAGGCAAGTGAATTTCACAATTAATATGATGTTTTTGTGTTTCTTGTTTAAGCTTCATGGCTTTTTCCTTATTTTGTTCAATTTTTCATGGTTTATGGATTGGCTTTGAATGAATGAAGAAACACTATGTTTATTCCACTTATGCTATTGCTTTACATTGTATAGGAGGTTTGTCTTCACTTTGCTCACTTTGAAAAATTAGTTTTCCTTGTGTTAAATAGTGTGTTCAAAGAAAGGGAGAAAAACTTTGATCTTTAAAAGTGTTGTGTTTGATCAATTGGAAGGATCATGGATGGCGATTTGAGGAGTTTGGAAGGTCAAGGAAGGGCCCAAAGGATCTAGGAAATTTGTATGAAAGATTGGAAATGGAAAAGATCTCAAAAAATGGAAAAAAGGGATGAAGAAGACACTGCCGGGCTGGACTGGGCAGGCCCAGTCCGCTCGAGCGACCCACTGGGCCGCTCGAGCGGACCAGGCACTGCCTGGCCCTCGCTCGAGCGACCCAGCTACTGTCTGGGTCCGCTCGAGCAGACCTGGGGTCGCTCGAGCGAGGCCCAGCTCAGCCTGGGGCTGGTTTGGGCCCGAGTTTGGATTTGTTTTGTGGGCTGGGTTGTTGGGACTTCCTTGGGCCTGATTCAAATCAGTTTTTGGGCCATTTCAGATCTGATATTGGGTCGTCTTTGGGCCTGATATTGGACTGATTTAAAACTTGTTTCGTGGGCTTGGTTAAGGTTCAATTTTGGGTTGTTTTAAAAAAATCAGTTTTGTGGGCCATTCAAGTTTGGTTTTGGGCTGTTTTCAAGATTGTTTTGTGGGCCTGTTCAGGTTAGTTTGGGCTGTATTAAAAATCCGTTTTGTGGGCCTGGTTCAGGTTAGTCTTGGGCTGTTTTTAAAGTTTGTTGTGTGGGCCAATAAATGTTTAGCTTTGGGCTGTTTTTGAGATATGTTTTGTGGGCCATTCAAGCTTAGTTTTTGGACTGTTTTAATAATGGTTTAGGCCTTGTTTAAAGGGGCTATTTTGGGTTAAGTGAGTAGGCTATTTTGGACTTGGTTTAAGGCCAGCTATGGGCCTGTTTTCAAGAGTTTTGACATTGCTTGGGATGCTTGGAAAGTTTGTGAAATGGGAATGGGATCATTGTGAGAATGAATGAATGTGGAATTATCCGGGAACCTTTCGTGTCTCAATGCGCACTTTATCATTTAAACATTATGGATTTTCATTGGCATCAAACACATTCTTTATTTATCAATGTTTAAAGGTTAAATGTGTATTGTGATGGTTCCTTGGTAAATCATTAAGTCATTCTCCACTATCCATTCCATTTCAAGTCAGAAAATGTATTTGTATTTGTATTTGTATCCTTTGGTAAACTAATTTAAATAGCATCGGTGATTTGCTATAAAATCATGTGTTTTCCCATGTTCGAAAGGGTTGATCGTATGATTTTATACAAATCACTTTGATGTGTATTTGAACGGTTTATCATGGATATTCGTATGTTTTCTCCGATTCGATTTGAAAAGAGATTGGAGTATGTTTGTCACATTCGGGATTTCTTCGATGAGATTATTGTTTTGATAAGACTGTTGGATACCGCGATCACTGAGAGGGGGGGGTGAATCAGTGATTTCTAAAAACAGGTCCAATTCAACAACAAAACAAGTCAAACCACACAATGACACCAGATTTAACGTGGTTCACCGAAAGGCTACGTCCACGGTTCAAAGACTGTCCGAACACCAATCCGGGACATATCTGAATCTTATTTAGTCGCACCAACGACAAAGAGCACCAACCCTTAGTTTCAGATAGCACCAACTATCTAGGAAGCACCGACTCCCTTTACAATTTATCTGCACCAACAGATAGGATCACCAAACCCCAAACACCAAGCACCAACTTGATGTACGAATAGAGTAGAAGATTAATTCTGTCTACAGCCCTTCCCCTCTACAATTCTCTCTCTCTCAATCCCTTACAAATTGAAAATAAAGCATAAAAGAGAGACACTTAACTCATGGACGAATCACCATCTTCTAGAGCATAATCTCGTCCACAATTGCTGTAGAAAACGTCTGATAATGCAGCAACACAGCAACACAGCACCAACACTCTTCTTCTCTCCAAAACTCTCTCTATTTTCTCTCTAAAACTCTTCTCTTCTGGTGTCTTTTTAGAACGACCCATACATGCCTTTATATAGGTTATAGTAACCCTTAATTGTGTTCAAGACGGGCTACAATTCGTTTAGAAAGAGTCCCAAACAAATTAGATAAGAGTGCTGAATTTTCGTGCAAAACTTCTAATTCTGCGCAACTCTGGTTCCCGTGCTCGGTCGACATCATGGCTTGCTCGGTCGACCGAAGACACTGACTGGAAAACAGACAATTTCGAGCTCGGTCGACATCCTGAGGGCTCGGTCGACCGAAGACACACTGTGTCACGAAAATAACTGGGAGCTACCAAAATCTGTTTTCTGCAGGTTTCTTCTTGCTCGGTCGACCGCATGAAGAGCCCGGTCGACCGCGTGCTCTGCTTCAGGAATTCTGAATTCCTGACTGTTTCAATTCTGTTTCTTCTTTTCAGCTCTATCAACATTAGCCTATTATCATCATGTTTGTGACAATGTGTTGACAAGAATTCCAACTCAAATCAATACTTGAGATGCTAACTTCTTCAATTCATCAAAAGACTTCTCAAGTCATCTCAAATTCCAACAATCTCCCCCTTTGGAATTGTTGGCAACACTATTGGAACTTCAACACTTTCAACAATCTCCCCCTAGCTTTCATAGCATAACATCTCTCCTTGCTATCATAGCATAACATCTCTCCCCCTTTGACAACAAGTCCAAAGGGACCAAACCGAGGAGCGAATAGGATATTCAATGAATGCATTGCTCCCCCTTTCAAGCACAACTCCTACGGTTTAGGAGAGTGAGTAACTCCTAACTTTTTCCGGAGATACTCGAAGACTTCCTTTGGCAGAGGTTTCGTGAAAATCATCTCAAATTCTTTCGTCATCTCTTCAGCAAAATTCCTGCACATTTCCTCATGTATAGCTTTCAACCAACTATCATCGAGACTGGCTTCAGCCACAGTCTTGGTTTCAATGGTGGACACAAGTGAGTAATTGCTAACTACACTTTGTCTAGTTTGAACGCCTGCCTTAGGATCTCCAATGATTTGATCCTTAGGGTGTTGCTCTACCCAAGTGCTGTGCTTCTTAGGTGAAGTGTCTTCTGAGTCATCCTTTGATTTCTCAGAATCATTAGATTCAGCCATCTCATCATCAATCTCACTCGAGTCCTCATAAACGGGACTGTCATAATGAGTTCCATTCTTGGATTCATGGTTTTCATCAATTCTCACATCAGCACTTTCTATGATTTTTCTGGTTCTTTTGTTAAGACACCTATATGCCTTGCTAGTAGAGGAGTAACCCAGAAATATACCTTCGTCAGCTCTTTCTTCAAATTTGCCCGGATTTTGTTCGAGCCGCTTGATGTAACACTTGCTGCCGAAGACTTTGAAGTGCTTGACTGTTGCTTTTCTTCCAAACCATAGCTCATAGGGAGTTTTGTCTTCATGTGGCCTGATCAAGCATCGATTTTGAATGTATACAGCCGTATGAATTGCCTCTTTCCAATACTTGTCAGCCATCTTGCTTTCACTTAGCATTGTACGAGCCATCTCTTGTACGGTGCGATTCTTCCGTTCCACAACTCCATTTTGCTGTGGAGTTCTAGGGGCTGAGTACTGTCTTTGAATGCCATGATATTCACAATATTTAGTGAACTCTTCAGATGTGAACTCGCCTCCACGATCAGACCTTAAGATCTTGATACGTTTTTCCAATTGATTTTCAACCTGTGCTTTAAACACTTTAAAATGATCAAGTGCTTGATGCTTATGCTTAAGAAACAATACCCATGTCATACGAGTATAATCATCAATGCATAACATGAAATACTTATCTCCATTGGTGCTTTGAGTTCGCATCGGTCCACAGAGATCAGTGTGCACTAGCTCAAGAGGTTTCTTGGAATGATGCTCCTTTGACTTGAACATAACCCTCGTTTGCTTTCCCTTTTGGCAAGAGTCGCAAATGGGATTGGAAGGCTTTTCAACTTTAGACATGCCTCTTACAGCCTTTGAATTGCAAATCTTTGACATGTTATCAAAGCTTAGATGCCCAAGGCGTTTGTGCCACAACCAACTTTCCTCTGTCCGACTCATCAAGCAGGTCTTTTCAGCTCCATCTGACAATGTGTAGAGATTTCCAGCAGTTCTTGATCCAGTTGCCACTGTTTTCCCCGTTGCTACTCTTCTTGATGGCAAACCCATTCTTTGTGAAGATAACTTCATGACCCTTGTCACAGATCTGGCTCACACTAAGCAGATTGTGTCTCAATCCAGACACATATAAGACTTCTTCAGATCTGATCTTGTTTGCCATAAGCTGAATAACACCTTTTCCGCAGATTTTGGCACCATCATTGTTGCCAAACTTCACTGAACCGCCTTCATAGTGCTGTAATTTGATGAATTTCTCTTTATCACCAGTCATATGGCTTGAACAACCACTACCAAGGACCCATGGTGCTGTCTTCTTTTGTGCATTGAATGCCGTTTGCACAATGAGAGATTCTTTGAGACTTTCTGCACTTTGCTTTGCTCTCCAAGCCTTGACTAACTTGGGTTTCTTTTCAACCTGAAATTTGTTAGCAATATGCAACCTACAATCCCTAGCCAAGTGTCCATAATTATGACACATATACCACTCAATTTTGTGGCTACTTAGGATTGAAAAAGGATTCCTAGTCACAAATGGGCTGTTTCTTACATAGAATTTGCAATCAGCTCTTTTATGTCCAAACATATTACAATGAAACAATAACCATAGAATTTGTATCTTCTTTGTGGCTGGTTAGTCTTCATTACCTTTCTAACAGGAATGGACTCCTTTCTAGGTTGAGTGGGCTTCATAGAGTTAGAAGGTGCAGTGACTTGCTTCACAAGCTCTTTCCTTTTAGGAGGTGCAATCTTAGAGGATTCACCTTTCTCAAATCCTCGACCAAATCTGAAGTGGGCTGGTCTTTGAACTTTCAGTAGTTCATTGAGTTTCATAGTCCCTTCAATCGCTTGGAGCGCTTTGAGTTTTTTGCTATTTTCCAAATTTTCAGCCTTTGCTCTAGCGATCTCAGTTTCAAGTTTCATAGCCTCTTCCTTTTTGATACTTATTTGGTTTTCAAGGACTTCTACCATTCTTTTATATTCTTCTACTTGAGTTTTCAAAGCAATAATAGAACTTTCAGATTCATGGAGAAGTTTCAGATTTTTCTTACTTGATTTGCGTTCCATGCTAAGCTCCTCAAGTGCAGCTATGAGTTCCTCTTCAAGATTGACTTCAGCCTCCTCATCCTCTTCCGGATCTAGCTCTTCTTCTTCTTCAACAGTGACCATGAAGAGAGCTTCGGTTGATTCATTATCGTCTGAAGTTTCAGACGTGCTGTCATCTTGTTGACATAGAAAGTTTTTAGCTTTGCCCCTTTTTCTGAAATTTCTCTTTCCTTTACTCGTTTCAGCATAAGAGTCATTATCATTGTCTTCTTTTAGGGGACACTTCGCAGCAAAGTGACCAATACCTCCACAATTGAAGCATTTAAAGGGTAGCTTCCCTTTGTACTTGCCATTGCTTCCTTTCTTCAACTTTCTAACAAATTGAGCCTCAAGCTCATCATCATCAGAATCAACATCATGACCAGCAGTCTCTTTTGCCTTTTTCTGAACTTTGAAGGCCGCTTCTTTATCAGATGAAGACGTCTTTCCTATGCGCATCTCATAGGCAGTTAGAGAACCATGTAATTCATCCATGGAAAATGCATTCAGATCTTTGGCTTCTTCAATGGCTGAGACTTTTGAATCAAACCGGGGAAGAAGAGATCTTAGAACCTTTTTTACGATGACCGGCTCTTTAATCTCTTCCCCTAGTCCACGAATGTCATTCGTGACTTCATTCACTCGTTGCATATACGAGTCAACATTCTCGCTTTCCTCCATGCGAAGAGACTCGAATTGAGAGCGATGGGTTTGTAATTTGGCTTCTTTAATCTTCTCATCACCTTCATGTATGCTTTGCAACTTGTCCCAAATTTCCTTGGCTGTTTTGCATGCAATTACTTTGACAAGCTCGCTGTCCACAAGGCCACTAAAGAGTGCATTCTGCGCCTTGGAGTCGTTGTCTGCCAACTTCTTCGATGCAGTATCATTGGGTACGGTGGCAGCATTGTAACCGGCTCTGACAGCCTCCCAAACATCATAGCCAAGAGATTTGATGAAGGCTTGCATTCTAATCTTCCAAAAGGAGTAATTAGAACCATCAAACAGAGGTGCTTTCATATTCCCTGTATTGACTGCCATGTGATTTGACAAGAGATCACCCTTAGCGTATTAAACTGATCAAGGGAGCCTCGCTCTGATACCAATTGTTGGATACCGCGATCACTGAGAGGGGGGGTGAATCAGTGATTTCTAAAAACAGGTCCAATTCAACAACAAAACAAGTCAAACCACACAATGACACCAGATTTAACGTGGTTCACCGAAAGGCTACGTCCACGGTTCAAAGACTGTCCGAACACCAATCCGGGACAGATCTGAATCTTATTTAGTCGCACCAACGACAAAGAGCACCAACCCTTAGTTTCAGATAGCACCAACTATCTAGGAAGCACCGACTCCCTTTACAATTTATCTGCACCAACAGATAGGATCACCAAACCCCAAACACCAAGCACCAACTTGATGTACGAACAGAGTAGAAGATTAATTCTGTCTACAGCCCTTCCCCTCTACAATTCTCTCTCTCTCAATCCCTTACAAATTGAAAATAAAGCATAAAAGAGAGACACTTAACTCATGGACGAATCACCATCTTCTAGAGCATAATCTCGTCCACAATTGCTGTAGAAAACGTCTGATAATGCAGCAACAAAGCAACACAGCAACAGCACTCTTCTTCTCTCCAAAACTCTCTCTATTTTCTCTCTAAAACTCTTCTCTTCTGGTGTCTTTTTAGAACGACCCATACATGCCTTTATATAGGTTTTAGTAACCCTTAATTGTGTTCAAGACGGGCTACAATTCGTTTAGAAAGAGTCCCAAACAAATTAGATAAGAGTGCTGAATTTTCGTGCAAAACTTCTAATTCTACGCAACTCTGGTTCCCGTGCTCGGTCGACATCATGGCTTGCTCGGTCGACCGAAGACACTGACTGGAAAACAGACAATTTCGAGCTCGGTCGACATCCTGAGGGCTCGGTCGACCGAAGACACACTGTGTCACGAAAATAACTGGGAGCTACCAAAATCTATTTTCTGCAGGTTTCTTCTTGCTCGGTCGACCGCATGAAGAGCCCGGTCGACCGCGTGCTCTGCTTCAGGAATTCTGAATTCCTGACTGTTTCAATTCTGTTTCTTCTTTTCAGCTCTATCAACATTAGCCTATTATCATCATGTTTGTGACAATGTGTTGACAAGAATTCCAACTCAAATCAATACTTGAGATGCTAACTTCTTCAATTCATCAAAAGACTTCTCAAGTCATCTCAAATTCCAACAAAGACTAGTATTTGAAAATAAAAACCTCGTGGCAAGACGGGGCCAGAGCTATGTGGTGCGAGCCCATGAGCCAAAGAGGCTATGATTTCGAAAATAAAACCCCGAGGCAAGACGGGGCCAGAGCTATGTGGTGTGAGCCCCTGAGCCAAAGGGATTAGTATTGTGTTAGATTTGTATCGGTTTGAGTTTTGAAGACTAAAGGCACCACTAGGCTTAGGTCACCTTGTCGGGCTGATCACCCGGCTTGGGATCTTTAATTTGTCTGCCAGCTGCAGCTTGGATTCTGTCTGTACCGACCATGGCAACGGTTTTATCTGCCGGTCCCATTTGTATGGCTACGGTTCTGATTTCTGATCTGCCGGTCCCATTTGTATGGCTACGGTTCTGATCCTATTTTAGTACCACGTTCAGTGGCTATGTTCTGTCTGCTCTTATTACTTCGGTAATAGGAGGATTTAGCTATTTGTGGTCGCCAAGGTTTTATCTGCACATTACTTTAGTTTATGATTCTGGTCGGTTATACTTTTTATGCTTTGATTTGTTTAATGTTTATGATATCGATCTTTATTGTGTTGTCCCTACTATTCAGTTTTAAATGTATTTCCAATTATTAAACGTTTTGCTTAGGTGGTTATCTTTTCGAGACATTTATGCTTTAGAGACTGTTCGTCTATTTGCCTTGATATTTATGTTCGGTCTTTCGATCGGTTTATCGTGATTTATTGTTATTATTGGTTAGGCTCTTTATTCAGTTTTACGATGATTTCACCAGGTTTTATGTATGTTCTTTTGTTTCATATTATTTGTTATTTGCTTGCCAGACCGTCGTGTCTGACCCTTTTTGTTTGGTGCCAGTTTCTTCTCCTTCTGGTTTTAGGTGTTTGATCAGAGGAGGCGGTGGGACCGCCGGTCTGACGTGAGAGGCTGCCCGCTGATATCATTTAGATGTCAAGTTTGGCACCGGAGTTCGTATCTAACATTGAGGGTAGTATTTCTTTTAGTTGGATATATTGTTGTATGGCTTTATGAGCCTTTTTATTGGGTTTGTAATTAAGACATTTGTTAATTGAAATTTGAATATGTGGGAAATAATAGATTTGTTACTACCAGCTCAGTGTTCTATGGTTTACAATTTATGCCAGTCTGTTGATTGATGGCTTTATGATATTGGTTGCGTGCGACACGGAACCGGATGGCCACGGATTCCGAGTCGTAACACCATGTGTAGCTTCCGCGAAAATATACTCTGATCGTGATGGAATTTGTTTATCCTCATTCACGCGGATCTTGGGAACTATGACAAAAAGTTTCAAATTTATTCCAAAATTTCGCACCCCGAGATCGGTTCGCTGCAGGTCCCGGTTTCGGGGCGTGACAGGTTTGGTATCAGAGCTGGTTAGTTTCTAGGAAATAAAATACTCTAGAGACATAAAACGTGTGGTGAGGATTCGTTAGATTGTGTCGATTTGTTTTCTCGTGTCTTTGTTTCTTTGGATTTGGGTCGGCTTTTCTTTCAGTTCGGGAGATTTTGCTTGTCTTTTCTTTTAGTACTGTTGTTAGGAGATTTGGATGACCAAATTTCCTCCTTAGTGGTGGAGAATTTGAAGTCTCCATACTCTTGTTCGGTGTCTTTTGTCTGTGCTTGCGTCGGAGACTGAGAACCTCGTGGACTTAGTATGTTGTTTTCGGAGAACATCGGCAGACTTTCAGCCTTCAGCATCTCCGTTGTGGTTAATGAGAGAGGACATGTACATTTGCCTGCCAAAGTAGGACTTGAGCAGCTTTTGAAGATCCCCTCTCAGTTAAGCGAAGATCATCTTGCAGCGTACCAAGGTAAGTAAATGTGGATTTTTGGGTGGACTCAGACTAACTTTCCAAGATGAAGGACCGTAGAAGGCACATTAGCTGTTGATTTTTATGAAGGGAGAAGTGATTCTTAGTTAGTAAGACTAGAAGCTAGTGCCAGAAACTCAGGGATTTCCCGGATTCAATGAGCCTCGTCATAGTTTTGGTTGAGAATTCCCGTGACTCGTAGCGTAGCCAGTGTAGTTGGTTCAGCAGGGATACCAAGTGGATGGCTAGTTGTAGTCAAGATAATTTTTGGCAGCAAAGGGAACGTTGTGGGCTTTACCGACTTACAAGATATTGGATTGTATAACGTGCAGATGCAAGGAGTACCTCAGTGATTTGGATGACCATTTCTTATTTAAAATGATTTCATGATGTTTTCATCTCTGTTATGTTTTCTTTAATGTCTATGATTTATCCATGTAGTGTCCAAACAATGGATTTATGTTTCTTCTTTAAGACTAATTTTGAAATAACCATGTCATTCTACTCCTTTTCATGAGTTACATGATTTTGTTTTCGTAAGGATTTGTGTTTCGAATTTTTATTTAATCTTCTTAAGACATTGTTACACAATGATCTTGGAAATTTTGCTCTTGTATTAATTTTCTTAAATGTTGATATCTACTTTTCCAAACCTTAATGATTTCAAGATTTTGTATATGTTTGGCTGGAAACGGATGGATATTTTTAAAAATGGATTGTGGAGACTCGTGGATAAACTGATCTTTAAAAGCAAGTAACAAAAAAATTGTGTTTCTTTTTCAAAGTATGATGTGAAATTCTATTTCATTGATTCATTTTCTTTGGCTATGCAAAATGAATTTCCTAAGGGTTTTTGTGTTTAGATTATATGCAGATTTCAACAAGTCTAATGTATAGCTATACTATATTAATCTGATTTATTTTTGAAATCCTGATTTAAAAATTTGTTGAGTATTTCAATGATTTGTTGGGTTGTGAAAATATGAATTTCAAAACGAATAATGTGGTTTCATATTCAAATTTTGATAAACTTTATTTATTTAAGCTTTATTTGCTAATTTGGAAGTTTAGTCTCTACTATGTTTTAAAATGATGAGAGTTAGCTAAGTAATTATGTTAGTCATCGTGTTTAAGATTTCAAGATTTGTTTTGCATCGAATGGAATGAGTTGTATTGGCTTGTGGTTGGAGTTAGGAAATGTACGGAATTAAGGGTTGATGGATGTCAGGACGTGTACGGGTTCAGTTGGAAACAAAGTTGGAATTCTAAGATCAGTTATGCTTGTCAAAAGTAGAAGACTTGAATAGTGAAATCTGAAGAAGCAAGCCATGCGAAGTTTCGACACAGAACAGCTCAATAGGTTGTGGCAGTTTGATATCTGGTTTATGGTAGTGTGACATCTGGGTCGTAGCAGACCAAGCCAGTGGCAGGAGATCTATAGAATTTGGAATTTGTGATTTCAGAATGAAGAAGGAATGACGATATTCTTGGAAGCCAGGAGTTGAATGGTACAGTGTAAGTAGGTATATGGAATTTCAGAATTTTTCGGGATGAAGATTTTTCAGTGAAGGCATGTCTACGATCACATCTTCGTACAAGCATCAAGAGCACCGTGTACAGCTTTGTAGGACTTAAGGCACATAATTCCAAGTGATAGAAAGAGGCAGAATTTGCAGTTTCTTAGACCGACAGTGACTTATGAGATAAGTAAAAGAATTGATCCAGTGCAGGAACGATAGATGGCATCAAGGATGAGTAGAGGAATTGTTGGACACCAGTTTAGTCAGAGAAGTATGTTTTCAAGCAGATATGTGGAATAGTGTGAAGCCTTCAACCGAATCAGAATGTTGTTGACCGTGCATCTCAACGTCAGGTTTGGTCAGAGAGTGTCTCAGTTGCCAAGGTCTAGCATAGAGTGTCAGTGTTTCGTTTGTCTTTTGGGTTTTTGATTTTGATTTGGTTTAAGCCATTTGGAGGACCAAATGGGTTCTAAGGGGGGGAGGATGTAAGATCCCGACCCCAGCTCTTTTGTTTAGTATTGTTTTAATTGTGGTTTGGCTTTTTAAGCGAGATTTGATTTAGTTTAACCTTGTTTTTGAGTTTGATTGGATTTTTCCATAGCCTCGAGGACCGTTGACTTTGGTTTGACCCGGTCCATATGATTTGTCTTTTTATGAGAAATTACTTTTGATTTCTAAAAATCCTGGATTTGGTGTATTTCAACTCATTTTACGAAGTTTAACAACTTTCATGTTTTGATCATTTTGATTTGATACTCGAAAATCGCGTTTTTCGAGGAAAATGGGCAAAAATGACATTTTCACTAAATCTGTCCATGAATTTCGAAAATTTCAGAAATTGGGGAAAATATACTTTTTGGAAACTAGATATTTCGCCGATCGTTTTTGTCTTCTTCGTCGTTTTCGTTCGGGGCCCGCAAATGTGAGTTTTCAGCCTTGTGAAGATTGGGGCCCGCAAGACCCATCTTATAAGAAGGGAACCCCTCTTCTTCTCCTCCATTTCGGTTCCAGCAAGGGTTTGGAGCTTGGCTCTTTCCCTCTCATCCAGCCACTCTCTCTCTCTCTCTCCTGAAACTCTCATTTCTTGGAGTTTTCTTGGAGGAATGATCTCCTAAAGTTCTTCTCCTCCCTCTTGGCTTTCCAAAGACCCTATTTTCAAGGATTTTGAGCTAAGGAAAATCCCTCATCCAAGCTTCTCTTCTTCGTTTGGGCTTTTCAAGGTTTGCAATGGCTTTCCAAACTTTAGATCTTTGTTCTCCTTTTCATTTGGAGTGTTTTAATCCCACATGCAATGGGTTGTCATGGAGATTTGCAATGATTGGTTTTCTAGGGTTTCTTTTGAGCTATTTTGGGGGTTTTGTAATTTTGGAGCTTGAGGCCATACGAGGACCTTCATGGAGTGTTTTTGCATCTTCTCTTGACCAAGGCAAGTGAATTTCACAATTAATATGATGTTTTTGTGTTTCTTGTTTAAGCTTCATGGCTTTTTCCTTATTTTGTTCAATTTTTCATGGTTTATGGATTGGCTTTGAATGAATGAAGAAACACTATGTTTATTCCACTTATGCTATTGCTTTACATTGTATAGGAGGTTTGTCTTCACTTTGCTCACTTTGAAAAATTAGTTTTCCTTGTGTTAAATAGTGTGTTCAAAGAAAGGGAGAAAAAACTTTGATCTTTAAAAGTGTTGTGTTTGATCAATTGGAAGGATCATGGATGGCGATTTGAGGAGTTTGGAAGGTCAAGGAAGGGCCCAAAGGATCTAGGAAATTTGTATGAAAGATTGGAAATGGAAAAGATCTCAAAAATGGAAAAAGGGATGAAGAAGACACTGCCGGGCTGGACTGGGCAGGCCCAGTCCGCTCGAGCGGACCAGGCACTGCCTGGCCCTCGCTCGAGCGACCCAGCTACTGTCTGGGTCCGCTCGAGCAGACCTGGGTTCGCTCGAGCGAGGCCCAGCTCAGCCTGGGCTGGTTTGGGCCCGAGTTTGGATTTGTTTTGTGGGCTGGGTTGTTGGGACTTCCTTGGGCCTGATTCAAATCAGTTTTGGGCCATTTCAGATCTGATATTGGGTCGTCTTTGGGCCTGATATTGGACTGATTTAAAACTTGTTTCGTGGGCTTGGTTAAGGTTCAATTTTGGGTTGTTTTAAAAAAATCAGTTTTGTGGGCCATTCAAGTTTGGTTTTGGGCTGTTTTCAAGATTGTTTTGTGGGCCTGTTCAGGTTAGTTTGGGCTGTATTAAAAATCCGTTTTGTGGGCCTGGTTCAGGTTAGTCTTGGGCTGTTTTTAAAGTTTGTTGTGTGGGCCAATAAATGTTTAGCTTTGGGCTGTTTTTGAGATATGTTTTGTGGGCCATTCAAGCTTAGTTTTTGGACTGTTTTAATAATGGTTTAGGCCTTGTTTAAAGGGGCTATTTTGGGTTAAGTGAGTAGGCTATTTTGGACTTGGTTTAAGGCCAGCTATGGGCCTGTTTTCAAGAGTTTTGACATTGCTTGGGATGCTTGGAAAGTTTGTGAAATGGGAATGGGATCATTGTGAGAATGAATGAATGTGGAATTATCCGGGAACCTTTCGTGTCTCAATGCGCACTTTATCATTTAAACATTATGGATTTTCATTGGCATCAAACACATTCTTTATTTATCAATGTTTAAAGGTTAAATGTGTATTGTGATGGTTCCTTGGTAAATCATTAAGTCATTCTTCACTATCCATTCCATTTCAAGTCAGAAAAATGTATTTGTATTTGTATTTGCACCCTTTGGTAAACTAATTTGAATAGCATCGGTGATTTGCTATAAAATCATGTGTTTTCCCATGTTCGAAAGGGTTGATCGTATGATTTTATACAAATCACCTTGATGGTTATTTGAACGGTTTACCATAGATATTCGTATGCTTTCTCCGATTCAATTTGAAAAGAGATTGGAGTATGTTTGTCACATTCGGGATTTCTTCGATGAGATTATTGTTTTGATAAGACTAGTATTTGAAAATAAAAACCTCGAGGCAAGACGGGGCCAGAGCTATGTGGTGCGAGCCCATGAGCCAAAGAGGCTATGATTTCGAAAATAAATCCCCGAGGCAATACGGGGCCAGAGCTATGTGGTGTGAGCCCCTGAGCCAAAGGGATTAGTATTGTGTTAGATTTGTATCGGTTTGAGGTTTGAAGACTAAAGGCACCACTAGGCTTAGGTCACCTTGTCGGGCTGATCACCCGGCTTGGGATCTTTAATTTGTCTGCCAGCTGCAGCTTGGATTCTGTCTGTACCGACCATGGCAACGGTTTTATCTGCCGGTCCCATTTGTATGGCTACGGTTCTGATTTCTGATCTGCCGGTCCCATTTGTATGGCTACGGTTCTGATCCTATTATAGTACCACGTTCAGTGGCTATGTTCTGTCTGCTCTTATTACTTCGGTAATAGGAGGATTTAGCTATTTGTGGTCGCCAAGGTTTTATCTGCACATTACTTTAGTTTATGATTCTGGTCGGTTATACTTTTTATGCTTTGATTTGTTTAATGTTTACGATATCGATCTTTATTGTGTTGTCCATACTATTCGGTTTAAATGTATTTCCAATTATTAAATGTTTTGCTTAGGTGGTTATCTTTTCGAGACATTTATGCTTTAGAGACTGTTCGTCTATTTGCCTTGATATTTATGTTCGGTCTTTCGATCGGTTTATCGTGATTTATTGTTATTATTGGTTAGGCTCTTTATTCAGTTTTACGATGATTTCACCAGGTTTTATGTATGTTCTTTTGTTTCATATTATTTGTTTATTTGCTTGCCAGACCGTTGTGTCTGACCCTTTTTGTTTGGTGCCAGTTTCTTCTCCTTCTGGTTTTAGGTGTTTGATCAGAGGAGGCGGTGGGACCGCCGGTCTGACGTGAGAGGCTGCCCGCTGATATCATTTAGATGTCAAGTTTGGCACCGGAGTTCGTATCTAACATTGAGGGTAGTATTTCTTTTAGTTGGATATATTGTTGTATGGCTTTATGAGCCTTTTTATTGGGTTTGTAATTAAGACATTTGTTAATTGAAATTTGAATATGTGGGAAATAATAGATTCGTTACTACCAGCTCAGTGTTCTATGGTTTACAATTTATGCCAGTCTGTTGATTGATGGCTTTATGATATTGGTTGCGTGCGACACGGAACCCGATGGCCACGGATTCCGAGTCGTAACACCATGTGTAGCTTCCGCGAAAATATACTCTGATCGTGATGGAATTTGTTTATCCTCATTCACGCGGATCTTGGGAACTATGACAAAAAAGTTTCAAATTTATTCCAAAATTTCGCACCCCGAGATCGGTTCGCTGCAGGTCCCGGTTTCGGGGCGTGACAGAAGGTTCCCTCCATCCTCATTTCCACCTTGCATAGCCCCTTTTCAAAATTGCATTAATTTTCATATTTAATCTAGCATTTACATTATAAATCCCACCATCATTTATAGGTGCACTCATCTTGTCCCACTAGGGTCTAAGATTCACATCATCATCAACTTGGATTGTGTTTTCAATTTTATCTATTCAAAGTGTATATCTGAGGCAAAAATTCCAAAAAAATAGAGAACGCATGGATCAATTATTAATTTCTTGGTGCCAACACGTGAAAGCCCGAAAGGCTCTCACGAGATATGCGGTTGTGTCTACTTTCTTTGGTGTGTAGCCCATTCTGTGCCACACTCCAAAGAGGGGCATACTGTAGACACCTCATTTTGGCACCCCTATGGACAATTTTAACACTCATATTATCGATGCCCCAATTTTGCCCCATTTAGACAACACTGAATAAATAAAATAAAATCTTCATTATCGTGCACAATTAGGAAGGTTGCATCATTATAGGCCCCCTTTTTTTTATAGATCTCACAAACTCTCATGTTTCGAGTGAGATCTCACTTCCATGATGATCTACATTTAGTAAGCTTCCTGATGAAATATGGATTTAAAGAATCCAACGGTCGGATCAAGAGATATGCCTTTTTAACAAATTTAATAAGTGTGGGCACCCCAAAATTCAAATATTTTCTAGATCTTCAAATGGACATGACCCACATATCATCGGGACCTACTCATCGAGAGATTTCCACTGATACTCTGATCTCAAAAGTCCAATGGTTAGATCTTAAGTTATGATTTTTCTTCAAAATTAATCAGGCTTGGGTCCCTCGAACCCATACACCAATATGATCTACTCATTGAGAAATCTCCAAAAGTAATCGGACCTCAAAAATCCGACAAGCGGATCAAAATCTACGAAACTTGGGTCCTAGTGATGATTGCCCGAATAAAAACCCCATTGTGGCTCACTTTTTGGGCCCCAAACTTCTGACCAGAGTCCGACCCCAGACTTGGACCCCATAGCCAAATCCATGGGCCTGATCCTAACTTGGACCTAAACTCTAGCCCAACCTGGACTTATAGCCATTAAACATTGAGCCCAAATTCCTAACCCAACCTCACCTGACCCAATAACCTAACCCACACCCGACCTTAGCCCAGGTTGCATGGCCCGTCGCCCAGATAAGGGAGATAGAGTCCCACAGATCTGGGAACGAGAGTCCCAGATCTGAGGGCTCCCATTCCCCCTGATATTTCTCTCTCCCTCTCAATCTCTAACTCTCTCCCTTAAAACCTCTCCTCTCGTCTCTATCTCTTTACATGCGCAGATCTCATCTCCAACAAATCTATCATCTTCATCTCTCTCGTTCTCCATCCCCTGCGCAGAGCCCTCCACCATCATCCTCTCCTCATTCCCCACGATCTCCCTCACCCAAAAATCATCTCTACTCCCTTGCGCAGACCCCAAAACTCCATCCCTCACGACCCATCATCATCATCTCCCTCACAGCCTTCTGCGTCCACCATCCTCCATCAACCATCCATCACCTCCCTCTGATATCTCCATACATCTCCCCTTACTCCATCATCATCATCATCCTCTCCCTTTCATCATCACAAGCCATCTCTCTCCACCACCTGACGCACGCTGCAGCCTCACACAGCAGCCCCTGCACGCATGCAGCAGCCCTGCAACTCATCTCTCTCCGCCCTCCATCGGCTTCATCTCCGCCGGACCTCTCCCCCTGCACCAGGTATACCTCCCACTTTATCTCCCTGCACCCACTTTACTACACGACCCGCCTGCACATCCCCTCTTTCCTCTCTTTTCTCTTTCTTTCTTTCTTTCTTCCTCTTCTCTCTTTTTCCCCTACACACCGCCTGCACATCCCCTCTTTCCTCTCTTTTCTTTTTTCTCTCTTCTTCTTCCTCCTTCTCCTCCCTGCGCACCACACTCCATTGCACACCGCCTACACATCCCCTCTTTCCCCTCTTTTCTTTTCCTTTCTTTCTCTTCTTCTTCCTCCTCTTCTCCTTCCTCCACTGCACACTTTCTTGCACACCTCCATCGCCCTCTTCCTTCTTCTTCCTTTTTCTTTATCTTCTTCTCATTTCCTCTCTCCCTACACCCCACCTGCGCTTCTTCTCCTCCGTCAGCCTTTTTTTTCCTCTCCTTCCTCCCTTTCCTCCCTTTACTCCCTCACAACACTCATCTGTACACACCGCCTGCGCTTCTCCTCTTCCTCTTCTTGTTCTTTTTTCTTTCTCTTCTACTTCTCACTCCCTATCTCCATCTCTCCGACCTACAGCCCCTGCGCACCACACTCACCGCACCACCCTCTCAGTGTTGCACTCTCCCTGCATTCTTCCTTCTCCTCTTTCTTTTCTCCCTCTTTTCTCCTCCCTTACCGTGGCACCACCCTACACTACACCCCACCACCTGCGCATCACCACATACTGCTGCACCACCCTACACTACACCCCACCACCTGCGCATCACCACAACACGCACCCTCTCTCTGCACTTCTTCTTCCTTTCTTTATTCCTTCTCTTCTTTCCTCCTCTCCTTTTCTTCAATCAGACCCATGACCCCCACCTTTTTCTTCCCTTCTTTCCTTTTTCCCTCTTTCTTTTCTCTATCTTTTCCTTCTCTTCTTCTTCCTCCTCCCTTTAGTCTTCTTGTGCACCCTCGTTGGCTCCCTGCTGACCTTCACCCACCTTCTCCACCATCTTCCTCATGCCCATAGGCCTGCATCTCGCCACCCATCACCAGTAGTGCATCACTCTTCATCTCTTTGCATAGAAACCCTCTGAAACCGTCATCACCCATCAGAGAAGCCAACTGCATGACCCACTTACCCACATGCAGAATTGATCCCCCCAACCAAACGACGCATCTAAACAGCACCTGTCTTTCTTCACCACTTCCCCTCACAGCAGCCATCTCTCCATCGCCTCCTCCTTGATCATCGCCCAATCTCTCTGTAAGTGCAAAAAATGTAACTCACAAGAATAGGGGGTGCCTGCACGGACTTATCCAAGGAGATAGAATGCACCACCGCTTGTACTCTTGCGATCATCTATACATCCAGCCCAATCGGCGTCAGAGTATGCAACAAGAGTGAAGGATTTGCCTTTAGGATACCAAATGCCAAGCTCCATGGTACCTTTCAGATATCGAAATATCCTTTTTACTGCTGTAAGGTGCGTCTCAGTTGGTGATGCTTGAAATCGAGCCACCATACATACTGCTTGCAGAAGATCCGGTCTTGTAGCAGTCAAATAAAGCAAGCTTCCTATCATAGAACGATAAGTGGTGTGATCAACGGACGAACCCTTATCATCTTTGCTTAGCTTTGTGTTCATTGTCATTGGTGTGCTCACTGGCTTGCTGTCTTCCATGTTAAAATGCTTCAGCATTTCCTTGATGTATTTCATCTGTGATATGAAGATACCATGTTTCAGCTGCTGAACTTGTAAACCAAGGAAGAACTTTAGTTCTCCAAGCATTGACATCTCAAATTCTTTCTTCATCTCTTCAGCAAAATTCCTGCACATTTCCTCATTATTGCCACCAAAGATTATGTCATCGACATAAACAATGATAACCAGCTGTTTGCTCAACTCTGTTTTGACATAAAGATTACTATCAACCAGTCCTTTTCCAAAGCCGATCTTGCGGAGATAGAGGTCCAGCCTTGCATGCCACGCCCTTGGCGCTTGTTTCAGCCCATAAAGAGCCTTTTTCAACTTGCACACTAGGTCTGAATTTTTGCTAATTAGAAAACCATCAGGTTGCTCAATGTAGACCTCTTCTTTAAGTAATCCATTCAAGAAGGCTGACTTTACATCCATCTGAAATACCTTGAAGGTTTTGTATGCAGCCAATGCAAGAAACATACGAATGGCTTCCAGACGAGCCACCGGTGCAAAGGTCTCTTCAAAATCTATGCCTTCAACTTGAGCATAGCCTTTACAAACCAACCTTGCTTTGTTTCGTATGACCTGACCATCTTCATTCAGCTTATTCCGAAAGACCCATTTAGTACCGATAACATTCTTATCGGTAGGTCTAGAAACTAGTTCCCATGTGGAGTTCTTCTCAATTTGCTCCAACTCCTCACGCATAGCTTTCAACCAACTTTCATCGAGACTGGCTTCAGCCACAGTCTTGGGTTCAATGGTGGACAGAAGTGAGTAATTGCTAACTACACTTTGTCTTGTTTTAACACCGGCCTCAGGATCTCCAATGATTTGATCCTTAGGGTGTTGCTCTACCCAAGTGCTTTTTTTTCTAGGTGTAGCATCCTCTGAGTCATCCTTTGATTTCTCAGAATCGTTAGGTTTAACCACTTCATCATCAATCTCACTCGAGTCCTCATAAACTGGACTGTCATTATGAGTTACATTCTTTGATTCACAGTTTTCATCAATTCTAACATCGGCACTTTCTATGATTTTTCTGGTCCTTTTGTTAAGACATCTGTAAGCCTTACTAGAGGAGGAGTAACCCAGAAATATACCTTCATCAGCTCTTTCTTCAAATTTGCCCGGATTTTGTTCAAGACGCTTGATGTAACACTTGCTACCGAAGACTCTGAAGTGCTTGACTGTTGCTTTTCTCCCAAACCATAGCTCATAAGGAGTTTTGTCTTCATGTGGCCTGATCAAGCATCGATTCTGAATGTATACAGCCGTATGGATTGCCTCCTTCCAGTATTTGTCAGCTAGCTTGCTCTCAGTTAGCATTGTGCGAGCCATCTCTTGCACGGTGCAATTTTTCCGTTCCACAACTCCATTTTGCTGTGGAGTTCTAGGGGCTGAATATTGTCTTTGAATGCCATGGTGCTCACAATAGTTAGTGAACTCTTCAGATGTGAATTCACCTCCTCGATCAGACGTTAAAATCTTGATACGTTTTCCAAGCATATTTTCAACCTCTGCTTTAAACACTTTAAAACGATCAAGTGCTTGATGTTTATGCTTAAGAAACAATACCCATGTCATACGAGTATAATCATCAATGCATAACATAAAATACTTATCTCCATTGGTGCTTTGAGTTCGCATCGGTCCACAGAGATCAGTGTGCA
This sequence comes from Litsea cubeba, assembly GCA_012931725.1. Taxonomy (NCBI): domain Eukaryota; kingdom Viridiplantae; phylum Streptophyta; class Magnoliopsida; order Laurales; family Lauraceae; genus Litsea; species Litsea cubeba. The sequence goes on from CM022947.1 coordinate 69,422,385, forward strand.
CTAGTTCAAGAGGTTTCTTTGAATGATGCTCCTTTGACTTGAACATTACCCTCGTTTGCTTTCCCTTTTGGCAAGAATCGCAAATGGGGTTGGAAGGCTTTTCAACTGTAGACATACCTCTGACAGCCTTTGAATTGCAAATCTTTGACATGTTATCAAAGTTTAGATGCCCAAGGCGTTTGTGCCACAACCAACTTTCCTCTGTCCGACTCATCAAGCAAGTCTTTTCAGCTCCATCTGACAATGTATAGAGATTTCCAGCAGTCCTAGATCCAGTAGCCACTGTTTTGCCGTTGCTACACTTCTTGATAGCAAACCCATTCTTAGTGAAGACAACTTCGTGGCCTTTGTCACAGATCTGGCTCACACTAAGCAAGTTGTGTCTCAGTCCAGACACATATAAGACCTCTTCTGATCTGATCTTGTTTGCCTTTAGCTGAACAACACCTTTTCCGCAGATTTTGGCACCATCATTGTTACCAAACTTCACTGATCCGCCTTCATAGTGCTGTAATTTGACGAATTTTTCCTTATCACTTGTTTTTCATTCCATGCTAAGCTCCTCAAGTGCGGCAATGAGTTCTTCTTCAAGATTGACCTCAGCCTCCTCTTCCTCTTCCGGCTCTTGCTCCTCTTCTTCTTCAACAGTAACCATGAAGAGAGCTTCAGTTGCCTCGGCTGATTCATCATCGTCTGAAGTTTCAGACGTGCTGTCATTATATTGACTGATGAAGCTTTTTGCTTTGCCCCTCTTTCTGAAATTTTTCTTCCATTTACTCTTATCAACATAAGAGTCATCATCATTGTTTTCTTTCAGCGGACACTTCGCAGCAAAGTGACCAACACCACCACAATTGAAGCATTTAAAGGGTAGCTTCCCTTTGTACTTTCCATTGCTTCCTTTCTTCAGCTTTCTAACTAATTGGGCCTCAAGTTCATCATCATCAGTATCAGCATCATGACCAGCAATCTCTTTTCCCTTTTTCTGAACTTTGAAGGCCGCTTCTCTATTAGATGAAGACGTCTTACCTATGCTCATCTCATAGGCAGTGAGTGAACCATGCAACTCATCCATGGTAAATTCATTCAGATCCTTGGCTTCTTCTATGGCTGAGACTTTTGAATCAAACCGGGGAAGAAGAGATCTTAGAACCTTTTTGACGATGACTGGTTCTTTAATCTCCTCCCCTAGTCCACGAATGTCATTCGTGATTTCATTCACTCGTTGCATATACAAGTCAACATTCTCGTTTTCCTCCATGCGAAGAGACTCGAATTGAGAGCGATGAGTTTGCAATTTCGCTTCTTTGATCTTCTCATCTCCTTCATGAATGCTTTTCAACTTGTCCCATATTTCCTTGGCTGTTTTGCATGCAATTACTTTGACCAGCTCGCTGTCCACAAGGCCACTAAAGAGTGCATTTTGCGCCTTGGAGTCATTGTCTGCTAACTTCTTCGTTGCAGCATCAGTGGGTACGATGGCAGTATTCTAACCGACTCTGACAGTCTCCCAGACATCATAGCCAAGTGATTTGATGAAAGCCTGCATTCTGATCTTACTAGAAGGAGTAATTAGAACCATCAAACAAAGGTGCTTTCATATTCCCTGTATTGGATGCCATGTGATTTGACAAGAGATCACCCTTAGCGTGTTAAGCTTATCAAGGGAGCCTTGGCACTCTGATACCAATTGTTAGATATCGCGATCACTGAGAGGAGGGGGGTGAATCAGTGATCCCTTAAAAACAGGTCCAATTTAACAACAAAAGCAAATCAAATCACACAAGGACACCAGATTTAACGTGGTTCACCAAAAGGCTACGTCCACGATTCAAAGACTGTCCGAACACCGATCCGGAACAGGTCTGAATCTATTTAGTCGCACCAACGACAAAGAGCACCAACCCTTAAGTTTCAGATAGCACCAACTATATAGGAAGCACCTACCCCCTTCACAATTTATCTGCACCAACAGATAGGATCACCAAACCCCTAACACCAAGCACCAACTTGATGTTCTACAGAATTAAAGTAGAGAACTTTTCTACAGCCCTTCCCCTCTACAATCTCTCTCTCTCAATCCCTTACAAATTGAAATTTAAAGCATAAAAAGACAGACACTTATCTATGGACGAATCACCATCTTCATGAGCATATTTTCGTCCAACTTGCTGTAGAAACTTGCAGCACAACAGCACACAGCAGCACCTTCTTCTCCAATCACTCTTCTCTCCAAAACCCTCTCTTTTGTTCTCTCTTCTCTTCTCTCCTCATGAAAACGAACTTAGCAAGCCTTTATATAGGTTATGGTAACCCTAAAGAGTGTTCAAATTAGGCTAGAATTCGTTTAGAAAGAGTCCCAAATGAAATACATAAGTTTCCTGAATTTTCGTGCAAAACTTCTATTTCTGCGCAATTCTGGTTTCCCGTGCTCGGTCGACCGCGTGGGGTCCTCGGTCGACCGGCGACACACTGTGGCAACAAATAACTGGGAGCTAACTGAGACTGTCTTCTGCAGATTTCTCTTGCCCGGTCGACCGCGTGGGGTCCCCGGTCGACCGGCCACACTGCTTCAGGAATTCTGATTTCCTGTACTGTTTCAGCTCTGTTTTCTCTTTGAAGCTCTATCAACACCACACTATCAACACCACACTTGTGACATTGTGTTGACAATAATTCCAACACAAAATGATACTTGAGATACTAAACACTTCAATGCTTCATAAGACTTCTCAAGGCATCTCAAATTCCAACAGTTTCAATACTCAGAAAAATCCAAAATTAAATATGGGACTTTATCAACATATAAAATGACCCCATATAAAATTTGAGACCAATCTGAGTTGCAGAAAAATTATTAAAAATTGGGCATCAAGCATGCAGCAACCCATAGAATTCAGGATTATTGTATTTATTTCTTATTTCAGCTATTTTTCTTTCTTTTCTTCCAAATGCATGGAATTTAGTTTTCTCACTCATCTCGAATTTTAAAGATGGGCTGACTCCCATAACTATGACCCAAAATAATATTGAGGAGACCATCACGCGTCGCAAGCGGCGTTGTGATGAGTGGGACCCATTAATTTCACGCATGGAGGCGATCAAACGGAGTCATGGCCGTTTACTATGACTGGCGATCACACATATTACCATTCTGAGGATTTGTTGGGGATTCTCAGAATTGGTCGGTACTTTCAAGTATCGCTCTATATAACACTGTGTTTCCACCCACATCGAGTCCGAAAATCACATCCGACAGATACATCCTCAGCAAATGATAAACGACAGCCTCTTGATCCTGAAGACAATCTTCCAAATGAAGACCCATCTCAAGAAGCTCTCGAAGTTGGTAGAGGCACCGCTCTGGCCGGGACTGCAACAAAAATTACAACCAATCTTCCTTTACATATGTAAATCCTTCGGGAAAAGATGTTGTAAGCACCCCCTAGTGGCAACAATGATGAACATGCAGGCCCAAAGGAGGCTTTCAAGTATGACTTGATTGAACACTTCAAGCACATACCTGCACGCCTGCACATCCTAGATTTGTTACGAATGTCTCCACACACTCATGATAATCTCATTTCCGAATTACAAAAGTCGAATGAGGATGTCGACAAACATCCCCCGCAAGTCCTCCAAATTGAAATGGACTACCGTGTCAAAAACTCAGAAGCTTCCTCAAAGGGAGAAAAGAAGAAAACTAAGGGATCATGCATCGAATGCCTATCGGTTCAAAAAATAGCCAGTGCAACCATCGCCTTCACTAACGAAGACCTACTCGGCGAAACAAGGCACAACCGACCCCTGTACTTCATAGGGTACATCAACGAAATGCCTATGCACAGAGTTCAGATCGACCCAGGTTCTGAACTCAACCTCATCTCCACTTCGGCACTCGTAGATTTGGGCATCCCACTCAGCAAGCTGAGCCACACATCTGTATCTATCTTTGGATATGATGGGAGTACTCAAAGGCCTATCGGCAAAATCAGGTTCAAGTTACAAATCGGTGATCTTATCGCTGAGGTCACCGTTTATACAATAAAAACCCCTTCATGCTACAACATCCTTCTCGGACGCCTTTGGATCCACGAGAATGGCGTTGTCCCTTCAACTCTATATCAATGCATCAAGTTTGTTGGCAACGACGGCATGATACATCGACTCTTTGCAGACAAAAAACCCTTCAAAGGTAAAGAAGTCCACTTGCAGACTCACAGATGTATGAAGGTGAGAAAGTAAGAAGATGAGAAGCACACAGCACCCTTTGCCGAAAATCTCCAGAAAGATAAAGGCAAGGCTCTTCAACAATCACCGAAAGAAAACAAACCATCTGGTAAATCCGAAGAGAGCGTTCAAACTCCCTTCATCATCCTTCAAAGCCTTTGGTCATCATGATTAAAGTGAAGAAGGCAAAACAAAACCCTGGGGGCAAATTTGTTCTCTCTTTCATGTCTGTCATCAAGACACGGATTCAGATTCAGAGCCAAAAGATGACACATCGTCAAGCCAAAGCTGACACTCAGAAGTGCAGCCTGCTCTTACTCCAATGGAGACACCTGCTGATGTAGAAGATCCTACATCCGCTTCCTTCTTTGTTCCAGCAACTTCAGCAAAGGAAAAGCCGATCTTCTTCCATAGATCGGATGTTTCTTCATTAAACTCCATGCTTGAACCTTTTGAAAATGAAGGTATGCCTCAACTATCCTTACATAGTCCTGTGGCACAAGATATTATGAAGAAAATGGGCTATGACGCTCAAAACCCAGTCGATTTGGGAGAAGGACGCGATATTCTCACGCCATTGGGGCCCATTTTGACCAAAAGCCAGCTGGAAGATTGGAGACTCTACGGCTATGTAGAAAAGTCTTCACACGGGCTAGGGTATGATCCTGACACTCCTCTGAGATAGTTGACATAAAGGCTTAAAAGTCGACTTACCGACCAAGCCTCAACATCTCGTATCCATGAAGACATCGATCTCCCTGGATATCTCTTCGATGAGTCACCTGACAAAGATCCAGGAAGCTCATCCAATTGGTACGATTTCTTTGACAATGAAGAGGAGTTGCCCGATGGCACAGACGTATGGTCTTCTGACCCAGAAGAACCCTCATCTACAAAAGAAGTACCTTACTTCGACTCGGTTTCAACAGGCGATTGGGACCATCTCATAGCAAGCCTTGAGAAGATCACCAATCAAGAAGACCCATGGAAAGGAACAAAACCTTCGTCTGGAAATGCCCTTGAAACCCCAAAAGGTTTCGTAGAGCTGGAAGCCTCCGAAAATATTGTGGAGGAACCACCTTCAAACCTTCCAACAGAAGATCATGCATCCTACAGTGACCTCATGGCCCTTCGAAACCCGTGGTATGGACATCATTGGTCATATTTCTCCCCCTTCAAGCAAAGGTCATCGCTTCATCTTCGCCGCTACGGATTATTTCTCCAAGTGGTCAGAAGCATTTGCGCTTAACGAAATGAAGACCTCATCAGTTCTTCAGTTCCTGCGCACTAACATCATTTGTCGTTTTGGCATACTCAAAAGATTCATCCATGATAACGGACCACAATTCTGGGATCATCGATTCTACAGGTTCTGTGACAAACACAAAATCCAAAGCTGTCCTTCGACTCCATACAATCCAGCAGCAAACGGATTAGCAGAAGCCTTCAACAAGACACCCTATAAAATCCTCAAGAAAATGGTCTCTGGTCATAAAAGAGACTGGAGCGACAAACTGTCTGAAGCTTTGTGGGCCTATCGAACCACCATTCGAGGACCAACCCATAGCACCCCATTCTCCTTGGTTTATGGATGCGAAGCTGTCGTACCCTTGGAAGTACAAATTCCTTCCTTAAGGGTATCCTTGCAAAATGGCATGACTCAAGAAAGCAATGTCAAATTGGGACTCCATGAGCTGGACAATCTTGATGAGAGACGGCTCGAAGCTTGACAAAAATTTGAACTTTACCAAGCACGCATGGCAGGATCTTTTGACAAAAAGGTCAGGCAACGCGCCTACAAAAAGGGTGACTTGGTTCTTGCAGTAAAAAGACCAATGGTCTTCGCTCACAAGCCCAAAGGCACATTTGAGCCAAAATGGGAGGGACCCTACATCATCGACAAGGTTTTCTCCAATGGCGCATACGCACTCCTAAACATGGAGGGTGACAGATGCATGCTGCCCATCAGTGGCAAGTTTTTAAAGCGGTACTACCCTTGAAAACTTACACAACTGGGTAAGAGCAATGCCTGTACGGCCAAAACCGGTTTTCAGGTACTCGCTTGCTAAACACACTCTTTTTAGAATTTTCATATCAAATGTTGAAATTTTTAATAATTTCAAACAATGCTTACTTAATTTCATCGTTTCATTGTTCAAAAATTCCAAGTTTAGGAACCTCTCCCTAACTTGACCAAAGTTTTCAATCCTTGAACCCAAAATTCGTGGTTTGAAACAAAATCCAGATTCAGGGATTTCCAACCTAGTCCACCCTGCCTTTTACCGCCAAAATGGTTTTAGGTCAAAACTTATGACCCTCGTGTCTTTAAACAAAAAAGAAAAGGTTTTTCAAAAACCGTGGGGAAGCGATGCTTAGTCAATAGTCGCACAAATTGGAAGTATGCGAACCGTGTTCGACACTTCCAAAATCGCAAGGAAGTGACATTTCGTTGATACTTGCAAAATCCTAAAGAAATCGTGGACATGCAACATTTCAGTTGATATCCATAACCCAAATTTCAAAGGTTCGAAAAAACTTAAAAACCATGGAGATGCAACTTTTCAGTTGATATCCACAACCCAAATTTCAAATGTTCAAAAAAACCTAAAAACCACGGAGACGCAACATTTAAGTTGATATCCACAACCCAAATTTCAAAGGTTTGAAAAAACCAAGAAATCGTGGAGATGCAACATTGCTATTGATATCCACAACCCAAAGGTTCGAGAAAACCGCAAATTTCAAAAATCATGGGGAAACGACATCAAGCCAGTACCCGCAAAACCAAAATTTTTGAAACGCAAGGATGCAACATTCCATCGATACTCGCAACCGAATGAGCAAGGATGCGACATTCCATCGATACTTCCAAGACCATTCAGCAAGGAGGCGACTTTTAGTCGATACTTGTATTTTTTAGAAAACCAAAACCAGCTATAAATGCCACAAACCGGCTATAAATGCCACCAAAACCGGCTATCAATGCCACAAAATAAAACCGGCTATCAATGCCACCAACCAAAACTTGGCTTTCAAAAAACCCGGCTATCAATGCCACAAACCGGCTATCAATGCCACAAACTCGGCTATCAATGCCACAAAAATGGCTCTCATGCCAAAATCGGCTCTCATGCCATAAACAAAATCTGGCTCCCATGACAAAACGATCATTTGACAAAAGATTTTCACAAAATGACAAGCTTTTGATCAAATCCCATCTCGCAATTGCTTTGATCACAAAAAGATTTAAGTGAGCGTCGGGAAAACAAAAAAAATATATCCCATTTAGCAATTGCTTTCATCACAAAAAGATCTAAGTGAGCGTAGGGAAAACAAAAAAAAAATATATCCCATTTAGCAATTGCTTTCATCACAAAAAGATTTAAGTGAGTGTAGGGAAAACACAAAAAAAAAGAGTACCAAAAAATACATGTGGTACAAAAAAATAGTGTTTACAAAGCACTACAAAAAAAAAAGTGTTTACAAAGCACTAAAAAAAAGAGAGAGTACCAAAAAAATACATGTGGTACCAATAAAAAAAAAAGGATAGTTTCTGCTACAAAAAATCAGAAGCTCAACCAAAAATGGTCTCCAGCCAAAATTTGAGCTCCTCAAGCAAACTCTTGGCCTCAACTGTAAGACCCCGACCCCCAATCTCTCTGTTTAGTATTGTTTAATCATGGTTTAGTTTTTTAAGCACGATTTGAGTGAGTTTGACTTTGTTTTCGAGTTTGACTAGACTTTTCATAGCCTTGGAGATTTGAGGACCGTTGACCTTGGTTTGACCCGGTCCATATGATATGTATTTTTATGAGAAATTACTTTTGATTTCTAAAAATTCTGATTTTGGTGTATTTTGAATCATTTTATGAAGTTTAACAACTTTCATGTTTTGACCATTTTGATTCGATGATCAGAAAATGCGTTTTTCGGGAAAAAGGGCAAAATTGACCTTTCACACTAAATCTGTATTTGAATTTCGAAAATTTCAGAAATTGGGGAAAGTATACTTTTTGGAAAGTAGAAATTTCGCTGATCATTTTTGTCTTCTTCGTCGATTTCATTCGGGACCCACAAATGTTAGTTTCAGCCTTGTGAAGATCGGGGCCCACAAACCCATCTTATAAGAGGGAGAGCTTTCTTCTTCTCCTTCATTCTCTTTTCCTGCACGTTTTGGAGCCAAGGGCTCTTTCCCTCTCTTCCAGCCACTTTCTCTCTCATCTGAAACACCAATCTCTTGGAGTTTTCTTGGAGGATTGATCTCCTAAGGTTCTTCCTCTCCATTCAAGCTTTCCAAAGAACCCATTTGCAAGAGATTTGAGCTAGGAGAGAGACCACTTTTCCATGCCTTTCTTCTTTGTTTGAGCTACCAAAGGTTAGCAATGGTTTTCTTTTCATGAGATCTTGGTTTTTCAAACCTTTTGGGGTATTTTTGTCACATATGCAAAGAGTTTTCATGGAGATTTGAGGATGATTGATTTTTAGGGTTTCACTTGGTTTATTTTGGGGCTTTTTCTAGATGGAAGACCTGGAGACCCTAGAGCTTTGTTTGAGGAGTATTATTTCTCTCTTTTAGACTGGAGGCAAGTGGATTTCTCAATTAATATGATGGTTTCCTTTTCTCTTGTTTTATGTCATGGTATTTCATGCTATGTGCTAATCTTCTCATGTTATATAGTTTTGTTTTGGGATAAATGGAGTAATGTTGTGTGTGATTTCACTCATGATATTGTTTTACAATGTATTGGAAGTTTGTTTCTACCTTGGTCATCTCAAAATATAGCTTTCTTCTTGTTAAAGTGTTTGTGCTCAAAGAATGGAGGAAAAAGGCTTTGATTTAAAAGTGTTTGTTTGGTTAATTGGATTGCTAATGAATGGTGATTTGATGATTTGTGGAGGTCAAGAAAGGGCCCAAGTTATTGTGAAAATATGTATAGGAGAAAGAGGGGGAAAAAATTAGAAAATGCTCAAAAGGGTGCATTTCTGCAGTCAGCCCGGACTGGGACAGAGCCCAGTCCGCTCGAGCGACCCAGTGGGCCGCTCGAGCGGACCAGGTTCTGCCTGGGCTTGGCTCGAGCGGACCCTGGGTCGCTCGAGCGAGCCCAAGTCTGTCTTGGCCCATTCTTTGGGCTGTTTTCGCGGACTGTTTGGGGTTCTTTTTCAGGCCCGTTTCAGCCCCTTTTCAGCCCGTTTCTCCCCCTCGATTGTGGTCCGTTAATCCCCTTTTTATGCTTGAAGGCCCATGAAAGTTTGGGGTTAATTTTGATAGAAAGCCCATGAAAGTTGGGATTATTTGTGATACTTGGAACTTGTGAAATGGGAATGGGATCAATGAGAGAATGAGCATATGTGAAGTTACCCTGGGAATCTTTCAAGTCTCAATACGCACTTTATCATTTAAATGTTGTGGATTTTCATTGGCATCAAACATATTCATTATTAATCAATGTTTAAAGGTTAAATGTGTGTTGAGATGGTTCCTTGGTAAGTCATTAAGTCATTCTCCCCTATCCATTCCATTTGTTAGAGAATGTATTTGTATTTGTATTCTTCGGTGAACTAATTTAAATAGCATCAGTGATTTGTTATAAAATCATGGGGTTTTCCATATTCGAAAGGATTGATCGTATGATTTTATACAAATCACTTTGATGTGTATTTGGGCGGTTTACCGTGGAATTCGTATGTTTTCTCTGAATCGATTTGAAAGGAGATTGGAGTGGTTCGCCACATTCGGGATTTCATCAATAAGATTAGTATTTTGAAAAAAAAAAAACCTCGAGGCAAGACGGGGCCAGAGCTTTGTAGTGCGAGCCAATGAGCCAATGAGGCTATGATTTCAAAAATAAAACCTCGAGGCGAGATGGGGCCAGAGCCCGGTGGTGTGAGCCCATGAGCCAAAAGGATTAGTATTTTGATTTGTATTGGTTCAAGTTTTAAAACCTAAAGGCACCACTAGGCTTAGGTCACCTTGTCGGGCTGATCACCCCTGGATCTTAATTTATCTGCCTAGCTGCAGCTTGGATTCTGTCTGTACCGACCATGGCAACGGTTTTTATCTGCCGGTCCCATGTGTAGTGGCTACGGTTCTGATTTTGATCTGCTAGTCCCATTTGTATGGCTACGGTTCTGATTCTATTTTCGGTCCCACGTGTAGTGGCTACGGTTCTGTCTGCTCTTGTTACTTCGGTAATAGGAGAATATAGCTATGTGTGGTTGCCAATGTTTTATTTATTTATTATTTTGTTTTATGATTCTTGTTTGTTTATACTCATTATATTCTTTGAATTTTGTTAATGTTATGAAACTGATCTTTTATCGTATTGCCTCTATTATTCAGGATTTTAAATGTATTTCCAATTATTAAATGTTTTACGCAGGCTATTATCTTTTCAAGATATTTATGCTTAGGATCTGTCCATTTATTTGCTTTGATATTTATGTTCGGTCTTTCGATCATTTTATCATGCTTTAATACTATTATTGTTTAGACTCTTTAATCGGTTTTACAATGATTCCATAAGGTTTTATGAATGTCCTTTTGTTTCATATTATTTGTTTTTTTACTTGCCAGACACGTGTCTGACCCTGTTTGTTTGGTGCCAGTTTCCTCTCTTTCTGTTTTTAGGTGTTTGATCGGAGGAGGTGGTGGGACCGCCGGTCTGACGTGAGAGGCTACCCATTGATATCATCTAGATGTCAAGTTTGGCACCGGAGCTCGTAAAAATCACTTGGGGTAGTATGTCACTTAGTGGTTTATTTGTATGGCTTTGTTAGCCTTTTTCATTGGGTTTGTAATTAAGACATTTGTTAATTGTAATTTGAATATGTGGGAAATAAATAGTCTTGTTACTACCAGCTCAGTGTTCTTTGGATTATGATTTGTGCCAGTCTGCTTATGTGATGGCTTTATGATATTGGTTGCGTGTGACACGGAACCCGATGGGCACAGATTTCGAGTCGTAACACCATGTTTAGCTTCCGCGAAAATATACTCTGATCGTGATGGAATTTGATTTTCCTCATTCACGCGGATCTTGGGAAATATAACAAAAGTTTCAAATTTATTCCAAAATTTCGCATCCCGAGATCGGATCGCTGCAGGGCCCGGTTTCGGGGTGTGACAGAATGGTATCAGAGCTGGTTAGTTTCTAGGAATTAAAATACTCTAGAGACATTAAGACGTGTGGTGAGGATTCGTTAGATTGTGTCGATTTGTTTTCTCGTGTCTTTGTTTCTTTGAATTTGAGTCTGTTTTTCTTTCAGTTCGGGAGACTTTGCTTGTCTTTTCTTTTAGTTCTTGTTGTTAGGAGATTTGGATGACCAAATTTCCTCCTTAGTGGTGTAGAATTTAAAGTCTCCGTACTCTTGTTCAGTGTCTTTTGTCTGTGCTTGTGTCGGATACTGAGAACCTTGTGGACTTAATATGTTGTTTTCGGAGAGCATCAGCAGACTTTCAGCCTTCAGCATCTCCATTGTGGTTAATGAGAGAAGACATGTGCATTTGTTCACCAAAGTAGAACTTGAGCAGTATTTGAAGATCCCCTCTCAGCTAATCGAAGATCATCATGCAGCGTACCAAGGTAAGTAAATGTGGATTTTGGGTGGACTCAGACCATCTTTCCATGAAGGACTGTAGGAGACATATTAGCTATCGAATTTATGAAGGGAGAAGTGATTCTTAGTTAGTAAGGTTGGAAGCTAGTGCCAGAGACTCAGGGATTTCCCGGATTTAACGAGCCTTGTCATAGATTTGGTTGAGAATTTTCAGGACTTGTAGCTTAGCCAGTGTAGTTGATTCGGCGGGAATACCAAGTGGATGGTTAGTTATAGTCGAGACAATTTTCGGCAGCAGTGGAAACGTTGTGGGTTTTACCAACTTACAGGATAACGGATTGGACAACGTGTAGATGCAAATGAATCAACCGATTGGGATGTATGCTAATGGATTTATGTTTCTTCTTTAGGCTTATTTTGAAATAAACTATGTTATTATACTCTTTTCATGAGTCACATGATTTTCTTTTCATAAGGATTTGTGTTTTGGATTTTTGTTTAATCTTCTTAAGATATTGTTTTACAATGATCTTGGAAATTCTGCTCTTGTTTTAATTTTCTTAAATGTTGACATCTACATTTCAAAACTCTAATGATTTCGAAATTTTGTATATGTTTGGTTGGAAATGGATGGATGGTTTCTACGATGGATCGTAGAGACTAGTGGATAAACTGATCTTTAAAAACATGTAACTAAAATTGCGTTTCTTTTTCAAAGTACGATGCGAAATTTCTATTTCATTGATTCATTTTCTTTGGCTATGCAAAATGAATTTCCTAAGCATTTTTGTGTTTAGATTTTTGCAGATTTCCTACATTTATTATAACGCTCAACTTTGTTTAGGTTTCTGCGAGATTTTTTTTTATGAACAAATGAGTTCAGATTTCAACAAGGTTTAGTGTTTAACTAACACTCAGATTTTTGCAGATTTTCGTAAAGTTTAATGTATGGTCATACTACATGAATTTGATTTATTTTTGAAATCTTGATTTGGAATTGACAAGTGTTTCAATGATTTGTTTGGTTATGAAAATATGAATTTCAAAACGAATAATGTTACGTCATACTCAAACTTTGATAAACTTTATTTATTTAAGCTTTATTTGGTAATTTGGAAGTTCAGTTTCTACTATGTTTTAAAATGATGAAATTCAACGAAGTAATTATTTTAGTCCTTATGTTTAAGGTTTTAAGTTTTATTTTGTATTGAATGGAATGAGTTGTGATGGCTTATGATTGGAGTTTGGAAGTGTAAGAATTGAAGGGTTGATGGATGTCAGGGGGTGTACTAGTTCAGTTGGAAACAAAGTTGGATCTATGAGGGAGTAAACGTCATTCAAGACTTGGATTGAAAGTTTCAGCTTATCAGGAAATGATGCCAGCTTGGCAGGTCTATTTTGTTGATAACACAGTACCAGGTAAGAGATCAAGAACAACAAGTCGATAAAATCAGATGTGGGCAAGAATTCTGAGTACAGCACAGAAAGATTGGAATATGGAGTTATGAACACAGATTGGATTTCCAAGGTCGGCTTTACATGTCAAGGGTAGAAGACTCGAAGAGTGAAATCTGAAGAGGCAAGCCATGCGATGTTTCGACACAGAACAGCTCAACAGATTATGGCAGTTTGACATTTGGTGTATAGCAGTATGACATCTAGGTTGTAGCAGACCAAGTCAGTGACAGGAGACCTATAGAATTTGGAGTTTGTGATTTCAGAACGAAGAAGGATTGACGGTATTCTTGGAGGCCAGAAGCCGAATGGTACGGTAAAAGTAGGTATATGGAATTCCAGGAATTTTCGAAGTAGAGATTATTTTAGAGAAAACATGTCTACGATCACATCTTCGTACAAGCATCGGGAGCACCGTGTACGGCTTTGAAGGACTTAAGGCACAGAATTCCAAAGTGATAGAAAGAGGCAGAACTTGCAGTTTCTTGGACCGACAGTGACTGACAAGGTAAGCAAAAGAAATGATCAAGTACAGGAACAACAGATGGCACCAAGGATGATTAGAAGAATTGTTGAACTCTAGTTTGGTTAGAGAAGTATGTTTTTGAGCAGATATGTGGAAAAGTGTGAAGCCTTCAACCGAATCAGAGTGTTGTTTGCAGGCGCCTCTCAACGTCAGGTTTGATAAGAGGGTATCTCAGTTGCCGAGGTTTAGCGTAGGGTGTCAGTGTTTTCTTTTGTCTTTTGGGTTTTTGATTTTGATTTGGTTTAGACCATTTGGAGGGCAAAATGGGTTCTAAGGGGGGGAGGATGTAAGACCCCGACCCCCAATCTCTCTGTTTAGTATTGTTTAATCGTGGTTTAGTTTTTTAAGCACGATTTGAGTGAGTTTGACTTTTTTTTCGAGTTTGACTAGACTTTTCATAGCCTTGGAAATTTGAGGACCGTTGACCTTGGTTTGACCCGGTGCATATGATATGTATTTTTATGAGAAATTACTTTTGATTTCTAAAAATTCTGATTTTGGTGTATTTTGAATCATTTTATGAAGTTTAACAACTTTCATGTTTTGACCATTTTGATTCGATGATCAGAAAATGCGTTTTTCGGGAAAAAGGGCAAAATTGACCTTTCACACTAAATCTGTATTTGAATTTCGAGAATTTCAGAAATTGGGGAAAGTATACTTTTTGGAAAGTAGAAATTTCGCTGATCATTTTTGTCTTCTTCGTCGATTTCATTCGGGACCCACAAATGTTAGTTTCAGCCTTGTGAAGATCGGGGCCCACAAACCCATCTTATAAGAGGGAGAGCTTTCTTCTTCTCCTTCATTCTCTTTTCCTGCACGTTTTGGAGCCAAGGGCTCTTTCCCTCTCTTCCAGCCACTTTCTCTCTCATCTGAAACACCAATCTCTTGGAGTTTTCTTGGAGGATTGATTTCCTAAGGTTCTTCCTCTCCATTCAAGCTTTCCAAAGAACCCATTTGCAAGAGATTTGAGCTAGGAGAGACCACTTTTCCATGCCTTTCTTCTTTGTTTGAGCTACCAAAGGTTCGCAATGGTTTTCTTTTCATGAGATCTTGGTTTTTCAAACCTTTTGGGGTATTTTTCTCACATATGCAAAGAGTTTCATGGAGATTTGAGGATGATTGATTTTTAGGGTTTCACTTGGTTTATTTTGGGGCTTTTGTAGATGGAAGACCTTGAGACCCTAGAGCTTTGTTTGAGGAGTATTATTTCTCTCTTTTAGACTGGAGGCAAGTGGATTTCTCAATTAATATGATGGTTTCCTTTTCTCTTGTTTTATGTCATGGTATTTCATGCTATGTGCTAATCTTCTCATGTTATATAGTTTTGTTTTGGGATAAATGGAGTAATGTTGTGTGTGATTTCACTCATGATATTGTTTTACAATGTATTGGAAGTTTGTTTCTACCTTGGTCATCTCAAAATATAGCTTTCTTCCTGTTAAAGTGTTTGTGCTCAAAGAATGGATGAAAAAGGCTTTGATTTAAAAGTGTTTGTTTGGTTAATTGGATTGCTAATGAATGGTGATTTGATGATTTGTGGAGGTCAAGAAAGGGCCCGAGTTGTTGTGAAAATATGTATAGGAGAAAGAGGGGGGAAAAGAAATCAGAAAATACTCAAAAGAGTGCATTTCTGAACTCAGCCCGGACTGGGACAGAGCCCAGTCCACTCGAGCGACCCAGTGGGCCGCTCGAGCGGACCAGGTTCTCCCTGGGCTTGGCTCGAGTGGACCCTGGGTCGCTCGAGCGAGCCCAGGTCTGTCTGGGCCCATTCTTTGGGCTGTTTCGCGGACTGTTTGGGGTTCTTTTTCAGGCCCTTTTCAGCCCGTTTCTCCCCCTCGATTGTGGTCCGTTAATCCCCTTTTTATGCTTGAAGGCCCATGAAAGTTTGGGGTTAATTTTGATAGAAAGCCCATGAAAGTTGGGATTATTTGTGATACTTGGAACTTGTGAAATGGGAATGGGATCAATGAGAGAATGAGCGTATGTGAAGTTACCCGGGAATCTTTCAAGTCTCAATATGCACTTTATCATTTAAATGTTGTGGATTTTCATTGGCATCAAACATATTCATTATTAATCAATGTTTAAAGGTTAAATGTGTGTTGAGATGGTTCCTTGGTAAGTCATTAAGTCATTCTCCCCTATCCATTCCATTTCATGTTAGAGAATGTATTTGTATTTGTATTCTTCGGTGAACTAATTTAAAAAGCATCGGTGATTTGTTATGAAATCATGGGGTTTTCCATATTCGAAAGGATTGATCGTATGATTTTATACAAATCACTTTGATGTGTATTTGGGCGGTTTACCATGGAATTCGTATGTTTTCTCCGAATCGATTTGAAAGGAGATTAGAGTGGTTCGCCACATTCGGGATTTCATCGATAAGATTAGTATTTTGAAAATAAAAAAAAAAAACCTCGAGGCAAGACGGGGCCAGAGCTTTGTAGTGCGAGCCCATGAGCCAAAGAGGATATGATTTCAAAAATAAAACCTCGAGGAGAGATGGGGCCAGAGCCCGGTGGTGTGAGCCCATGAGCCAAAAGGATTAGTATTTTGATTTGTATTGGTTCAAGTTTTAAAACCTAAAGGCACCACTAGGCTTAGGTCACCTTGTCGGGCTGATCACCCGGCTTGGGATCTTTAATTTATCTGCTAGCTGCAGCTTGGATTCTGTCTGTTGGTTTTTATCTGCCGGTCCCACGTGTAGTGGCTACGGTTCTGATTTTGATCTGCTGGTCCCATTTGTATGGCTACGGTTCTGATTCTATTTCCGGTCCCACGTGTAGTGGCTACGGTTCTATCTACTCTTGTTATTTCGGTAATAGGAGAATATAGCTATGTGTGGTTGCCAATGTTTTATTTATTTATTATTTTGTTTTATGATTCTTGTTTGTTTATACTCATTATATTCTTTGAATTTTGTTAATGTTATGAAATTGATCTTTTATCGTATTGCCTCTATTATTCAGGATTTTAAATGTATTTCCAATTATTAAATGTTTTATGCAGGCTATTATCTTTTCAAGATATTTATGCTTAGGATCTGTCCATTTATTTGCTTTGATATTTATGTTCGGTCTTTCGATCATTTTATCATGCTTTAATGCTATTATTGTTTAGACTCTTTAATCGGTTTTACAATGATTCCATAAGATTTTATGAATGTCCTTTTGTTTCATATTATTTGTTTATTTACTTGCCAGACCATCGTGTCTGACCCTGTTTGTTTGGTGCCAGTTTCCTCTCTTTCTGTTTTTAGGTGTTTGATCGGAGGAGGCGGTGGGACCGCCGGTCTGACGTGAGAGGCTGCCCATTGATATCATCTAGATGTCAAGTTTGGCACCGAAGCTCGTAAAAATCACTTGGGGTAGTATGTCACTTAGTGGATTATTTGTATGGCTTTATTAGCCTTTTTCATTGGGTTTGTAATTAAGATATTTGTTAATTGTAATTTGAATATGTGGGAAATAAATAGTCTTGTTACTACCAGCTCAGTGTTCTTTGGATTATGATGTGTGCCAGTCTGCTTATGTGATGGCTTTATGATATTGGTTGCGTACGACACGGAACCCGATGGCCACGGATTCCGAGTCGTAACACCATGTTTAGCTTCCGCGAAAATATACTCTGATCGTGGTGGAATTTGATTATCCTCATTCACGCGGATCTTGGGAAATATAACAAAAGTTTCAAATTTATTCCAAAATTTCGCATCTCGAGATCGGATCGCTGCAGGGCCCGGTTTCGGGGTGTGACATCAATCGTCATAGTTTCCAAGGCACGCTTCTTCAGGAACTTGCCATGAGATGCTGGAGAAGGCTGTAACGCTTTCTTCACACTAGGAAGCTTATCTCGAGCAGTTTGCCATTGTTTGTCCTCTTGAAACTTCCTTTCAAGAACTCGATCAGCATCTGCAACCGGCGAATCAGAGCACTCTCCCTAACGCGAGCCTCTGTTATAGCAGCCCACTTGGCAGCGACTTGTGCTTTTAAATGCTCAAGACGTTTCTTGGCCTCATCGACCTCCCTATCAAGGATGTTAAGGTCATGTGTCAGCCCCATGATAGCTAGCTCTTCTAAGTTCTTCTTTCGGACTAGCTGCTTCCTGCTTTGTGTAGCCTCATTCAGGTCAGACTTAGCTTTATCAGCAGGGTCCAGGAACATCTCCTTGAAGAACTGGTCGTTAGTAAAACCCATGGTCTCAAACCACTTGTCACCCAGTGCAATGATCCTATCAACGATCGCCCTAGCACCTGGACATCCAGACCAGCCTCTTCGGCATCACCGAGAATCTCCTGCACATGCTGGATCATGCCAAATCCGGCATCCAAGTGTCCAACAAGGAGAGTCTTAATCCAAGAGCTCAGAACCCGCACCACCACCTTCTTCGCAAAAAAAAAGAGATGGCCCAGCTGAAGATTCGCCCCGCTCCGTCGGTCGGCTGCTCATGTCATGTCCCGTTGGAAGAGGAACATAAGAACTCTTTCTAGTCGGAGCTGCTGGGGAGAGAATCTTAGCACAAGGTACCCCTTCCACCATGTCAGAATTGGTTGCAGAAGTCTCTACCTCCGGATCAACCTCTGGCATCCCTTGCTCTGGTTTTGAAGGAAGCAATGGACTCTCCTCTGTCGCTTCAAAACCTGCCAAAGAAACACAAAAAGGTATGAATATGATCCTGTTTAAAAAAAATCATTATCAGGGTTATTACTATAAAATACCTTCTTCGACGACTAGCGGAACACTCTCTTCCTCCATGAACTCATTGGAAACATCGTCAACATTTGCGTCCATCGATGGTTCAAAGTCATTGGAATCCTGTGGCAAGTCAGCTGACAAGAAAAATGTTAGCAAACCAAGTCATAGACAAAAAGAAAAAGAAAGCAAAAGAAGTCATACCAGTTGGAGATTCTGGAATCACTCCAGAGTCCCTTGATTCTTCTTCTAGTGCCGTAACCGGATCCGTCACTGCCTCATTGGCAGGAACCTCAGGCATCGCCAAGTCTTCATCCTCTGCTAAAAAAAAAAGAGTAGCAAGGGGAGAAAGCAAATCAAGACATGGAAAATTCCATGAAAGAAATAAAAAGAGAAAGAGGAAGAATAGTACCTTCACCGGCGGTCTCTTCTTCTCGGCTCCTCTTTTCCGGAGGCTTGTCAGCATTCCCTGGCACCTCCTCATTGATAGTAAGAGGGACTTCTATGTCAGGAGAGTCCTCATGTGGCCCCTCGCTGCTACGATGACTCCTCTCCCTCTTACCACTATGGGCTCGCCTCCTAGAAGAACTTGCCCCACTGTCAGAGTCAGGTTTTCCACTTGACTCCTCGCTGGATGGTCTACCCTTATCAGTGGACTCCCCGGAAGCTCGCCTCTATGCCGCTTGCATCCAAGCATCAAGCTCAGCTCCTCCGATTCTAGCTACTCTAAGGCCTCATCGGGTACCTCCCGGACAGCTTTAGAACTAATGATGCCCTGGTCACTGAGATAGCCTATCTTGTGCTTCTCTCCAGAAAGGAAGCCCAAAACTTCCTCTCGCCGGACGCCATCCGACTTTCCAATGCCTTTTCCAGAAGACAGCTTCGCATCAAGCTACTTCTTGGAAAGCCCTCGATATGCCAAAAAGATCTCTGCGAACCACTTCGTGAAGCCGACAGTTCGAAAAGTCGACAACACATGATAAGAAATCATGGCAGTAGTGTCTTCAGCACTATAAAAGGCCCATGCATTTCTGCCATCCTGTAAACCTCCAAAACGCTTCACCATACTCGAAGGTGCTCCAACAACGCTTTGAGAAAAGCCTAATTGCAGTGCAAAACGAGAAGGCACATACTGCTGGATTTCGACGAAAAGATGTCTACGGTACACCATCATGCCGACACGTATGCTGAAAAGCCACTCCTTCTCTGCATTTGTCAAGGAGTAATGCCTTCCCGACCCCGCCCTGGTAGAGTCACGGGAGGCACCAAAATCAAAAGCCTTCTTCTGCAACTCCGGAGAAAGCTTCACTGAAGACTGCCCCATCTCGACATCCATGAACCGTCGGATCCTCATGCTGGCAAACAAAAGCAGTTCGAACACGGCTTTGCCCTCAGCCAATCGAATCATCAGAGGATCGTCATCCTGTGCAGCACCCAACCGGTGAAAGCTAGGACAGTGGTATACAAACCACAAATAAAAGATATGGGCTGAAAATACCCTATTCATAGGGAACCCAAGCCGAACCAAAAAAGCAGCAGCTTGCAGTTCGGTACACAGATAGGAGTAAAGAGCTGGCACCAAAGCAAGCTGCTCTCCAAACGCCATCTGACAAGCAGGAAAAATACAATGCGGCCTGATGTACGTTCCATCTCCTCCAGCAAAATCGGCTTCACCTAGCGAATAAGTGAGGTAAACAACGGGATCTCTCCGCAGTGCAATGTCAGGACATATGGCGTTTGTACTTGCAAAGAAATCTCTCGACTCTTCTTGCATAGCCGAAATCTTCTTCGAACCTGGATCCTTAGCCCTGTCTTCCCGGGTCATGCTATCAAAAGCCTCCCCACTTTCAAAAAAGTTGCGAGACGAAGAGCTAAAACTCTTCCAATTGCGGGATCTTACTTTTGAGCCCTCATTCTCCTTCAAAAAATCATAGAAGGCGACGAGCTGAAACTACAAAAGCCAGAATTCCTCTGACTGCTCCTCAAGGACGGTGTCAATCGGCGTGAACTCTTCATAGAGTTTGCCAAGGATAGGCAATCCAGTAATGGCGCTCAACTCCTTTAAAGAAAAACCAATCTCACCATTCGTGACAACGAAGGTATTGGTTTGTGGGAGGAATGACTGCAACATAGCCATGAAGGCCTTGTCGGAAAAGATCATGGCCTCCCTAAAGGTGCAGACCGGATAAAAAATCCCGGCTTCCTTCAAAACGGTGCCACCAATCAGCAGACGCTATCAGTCCACGACTTCCACTCGAAGTCAGCATTGAAACGGCCACGAAATCGAAAAGGCTTCACCTAATTGCTGCCTTCACCGCTGAAAATGCCAAGGCCCACCGGTCCCAAATCGACCGACGAATAATCAGAGCCTTGGTAGCCGCTGGCCAGCATCAATATGTCCATGTCAGCAGACGATTTCTCTGCATATCCAGGAGAACCACTAACAAAAACCCCGGTCTTGATTACACTTGTCCTTTTCACCCAGCTTGGAGGATCTTCCCTCTTAGAGCACGTGGGAGAAAAGCTCATGATCGAGACGGTACGATCAAACGTCGACCGGGTAGCAACGGAAAAAAAGAAAGAAAAAGCACTAGAAAAAAAAATAAAAACAGGTGAAAAAAAAAGAAAAGAAAGAAACAAAAAAAAAACAAACACTTTCTTTTTTACCATCTTACTTTCTACAATGGAGTTTTCTTGAGAAAGAAAACTTACTTGAAGCCATTGATGGAGAAGAATAAGAAAAGCTTGAAGATCCTTGAGGAAGAAAAACTCTTGGTCTTGGAGCACTCTTGAGATTGTTGCAAAAGAAAGCAATAAGAGCAAGAGATCCAACCTCCTCCTCGCTTTTATAGAAGAGAGCAAACCAAAGAAGGAAAGAAGAAAGAGGTAAGTGTTACTAATTAGTGACCTTACCAAAAGAAAGAAATTAGAAAGATTCTTTTCCAAAAGAAAGATATCTTGAGGGATTCTCTCCCAAAAAGTAATCAATGAGAGATTTTCTCCCAAAAGATAGGAGATTTGAGATATTCTCTCCCCAAAAAAGATATCCTGAGCTATTCTCTCCCAAAATAAAGGGAACATGAGAGATTCTCTCCAAATAAAGATATTCTTAGATATTCTCGATCCAAAGGAGATATTTTTAGATATTTTTTACAAAAATGACACCATATGAGATCTAAGCCATTTCAAAAGCTTAAAGTCCCATGGGTTAGCCCATATGAGGCAGGTTTGACCACCTAGGCACTAAAAAAAAATTGGGCTTTTAGTCACTGAGAAATTGCTCTTACCAAGAGAGAGCTTACAAAAATGGTTTCATGCCTCTTTTGAGTTGATCGGACCATACAAAAAGAATTCTAAGCCCCATGAGCTTCCAAAAATCAAACCATCCAGCCTCATATACCAAATTGAGCAAAAATCTTGAAATTGACATTCCACAAAAATCCAAACCAAATCCTGGTCCCCTAACTTGCCACTTACAGTTTGTTAGGTCACAAGACCAAAACCAAAAACCAAAACTTGATCCCCTAACTTACCACATACAGCATGTTAGGTCATAAGATCAAAACCAAAATCGACACCCCCCAACATTCTACATACAGCGTGTTGGGTCACACGGTCAAAACCAAACCCGACCCCCTAACCTGCCACATACAGCTTGTTAGGTCACAAGGTCAAAACCCAAATCCACATCCCTGATGTCATCTTCAAAACTTTGCCTCGAGATGGTATGTGATCCCTTTCACTACCATAAAATTCTCCTGGAAGCTTAAAAGGCTAAAATACCAAAAAGAAAGACTGCTCAGAGACTCTTGGTAAGTCACAAGCTCTCATTCAAAAACCTCTTCGAGGCACATCGACTACAAAAGTTAAGCAACTCGTCGCTGCACCTCGAGGGGACATTTGTTGACACTAAAAATGTCACTTTGCCTCTTCAAGATCCAAAAAGCTACATGAAGTCGCAGCCTGCCATAAATAGGTAAAGCTACTTCCAAAAAATCAAATATTGTCAGAATCAAACAAAAACTGCAAGATCCTTCAAGATAGTCAAAAGAGGAGTAGACAAGAAGTTTCGGGCCATTTCAAAATCATTTGGCCTAACTTCGCTTCTCCGATAACTGAACAGGAGCTCTCGGCAGCAACAGCATCGGAGACACCAAATCTTCAATCAGAGCCTATGGATAGTCTCAAAATACATTCGAAAGGCTCCACGTCAAGTTCCAAGTCAAACCGACAACGTTTGACCCTACATCAACCCTCGAACAGCTAAATCAAGCCTCTCGACGGTGAGAACCACCGAGCCCATCACTCATCAGACAGAGCACATGGACTGCTTCAAAATGCTTACAAAGGGCTACACATCAAGTTTCAGGTCATTTCGATAATATTTGACCAGACTTTGATGCTCAGAAGCCAAATCAGGCCTCTCGGCGGCGAAGCTCCCCAAGACCATGGTTTCCAAGATAGAGCCTATGGATCATCTCAAAATGACTCCAATAGGTTCCTTGTCAAATCTCAAGTCAATCAGACACCGATTGACCGCACATCAAAGCGCGACATCCCCCTCGCGACAAAAACAAGTCTACTGGCGACAGGACCCCAAACGACTTCAAAAGTCAAAGAAAAGCCTATGGTTGGTCTTATTTATTGCTCAAGAGGTTTCACCCCAAATTTTAGGTCATTCCGACATCGTTTGGCCAAATTTAAGCTTCTGACGGAAAATCGGTAACTCTACGCAACAAACTCTTCGGCTTTACCGGAAAATTGGAAACTTTGCACTCTAAAATGCAAGGATTATCATCAAGTTTTCAACAGGAAAATCAGGCCAATAAATGATCAAAAATGTCAAGAAAAAATATAGAAGAAAAAAGAATCGAAAAACTTCAAAAACGGCCGTAAAACGGGACAAAAGGGGAAAACCCAGAAAGCCCATGGAGACCAGAATCGCCGGGTTCTCCCCAGAAAGCCCGTTTTTTGTCGTTTTTTTTTCTCGATTCGAATCTTCCAACTCTTGGGATTTTTCAAAATTAATACTTTTGAGACACCAAATCCTTTGACATCCATCAAAATCACGGGTCAATCGTCAAGAGTATCAAAATCAACATTGATCGCCAACTGATCAACAAAAAAAAGTGTGCTTTCTACCCGACCGATGGAGAAATCGACAGGACAGATGGCACCGACCCGCTGTTAGCAACCAATACCTAAAGTTACATGGTCATCCGATGTCGATCTACATGAAGTTCCATCGATGATCATCGCCAGAAGAATCCCAAAAGACGCGGCACGGCCCGCGACTCTTCAACTGCTCGGCGACCACTTAATGCGATTAATTGACTAGCTTTATTACAGTCATTAATTAATTTCTTTGGACGACCCAATCAGAAGCAAGCATCCGGGAGTTACAAGTAAATCGATTCATGGCATTTAAACCATGAAACTCCTCCCTTCACGGTGATTAAAGGCGATTAAATGCCCTTAACCTCCATCGGCCAATCAGAAGCCAAGGCCCAGGAGTTACGAAATAAAGGAATTAAACCTTATAACTCCTCTCATTATGCGGCTTAATGACGATTAAAGCCCATAAACTCTCCTAAATGTCTACAAGAGTCTATAAATAGGAGAACACTCCAAAGAAATCCAGAGGAGAAAAAATAAAAAAAACTCATAGAGATAAGAATCAGATCAGCTTCCAAGCACAGAAAATCCAAAGAAAGAAAGAGAGAAAACTCTGCGAAAGTTCTGCACCGGCCACCGCTACAAGGTGACAAAAGTCCCTTGGGGGGTACCCCCCTAAGGTCCTTGCCTTCTCCTTTGCCTCCAATGGCTTAGACGTGGTTTTTCAGCCCATCTACTTAGCTTTTTATTGGACATTGGACCTCCTCTTGGTCTTTGTCCTCTAAAAATATGAGGTTATAGCCAAGACAAGCAAATCAAGAGCATTCTCTGTTCTCTTCTGCATGGATGATGGCAAAGTTCACACATGGCTTGCGACCGTCAATCTGAACAAGTCCCCCACAATCTCCTGAGAAGTTAGATCCTCCTTTTCTTGCTTTTCATTCTATTTTGTATTTTTCTAAAAGAGACAAAAATCACAACTCTTGTCTTTCATTATTGATAAGATTTGTAAATCGGCTATAAATGCCAAAAATCGGCAATAAACACCAAAATCGGTTATAAATGCCAAAAATCGGCTAGAAATGCGAAAAAATTCGCCTTTCACGGCAAATCAAGAAAATGTCTCTTTTCTTAAATATATGTGCAATGGAAACTCGAAAGAAGTTGATTTCCTTTTTACTTGCGAAGGTCGATCTCCAGATCACCACTTGCAATTCCAAGGAAAATAGAAAATCTGGCACACCCATATAAAAAAAACTGTTGATACCCGCTCCTGCACCCCGGTTACGAACGGGTCGGACCCAACGGACTCCCACGTCCGCCGACCTCGGTAGCACCGAGCAGAATGCACGGTCCATCAGCAAGTGGCACAGAGGCAAGCTTCCTTGGAGTCTACTGACAATGGTAGACCATCCAGTGAGGAGTCAAGCGGGAAACCTGACTCTGACAGTGGGGCAGGTTCTTCCAGGAAGCAAGCCCGTAGAAGTAAGAGGAAGAGGAGTCAGCATCGCAGTAAGGGGCAACACGAAGACTCTCCTGATATGGAGGCCCCTCTCACTATCAAAAAGGAGACGCCAGAGAATGTTGACGAGCCTCCAGAAAAGAGGAGCCGAGAAGAAGAGACCGTGGATGAAGGTATGAATCTTCCTCTTTTTCTTTCCGTTATTTTCATAGGATTTTTCCATGTTCTGATTTACTAACTGTTTATGCTTTTCTTTATTTTTTCTTTTTTTTTAACAGAAGAAGAAGACTTGGCGATGCCTGAGGTTCCGACCGATGAGGCGGGACAGATCCTGGGGGGCACCTGAAGAAGAACCGAGGGACTCTGGAGTGAATCCAGAATCTCCAATTAGTATAACTTCTTTTGCTTTCTTTTTTTTGTGTGACTGTGACTTGATTTGCTAACATTTTTTTTTGTGTCAGTTGATTTACCATAGGATTCTGATGACTTTGAACCATCGAGGGACGCAAATGTTGATGATGCTTCCGATGAGTTCATGGAGGAAGAGATTATTCCGCCAATCGTCGAAAAACGTACTTTATAGTAATAACCCTGATAAAGATTTTTTTAACAGGATTATATTCATACCTTTTTGTGTTTCTTTGGCAGGCTTTGAAGTGACAGAAGAGAATCTATCGCTTTCTTCAGAACCAGAGCAAGGGATGCCAGAGGTTGATCCGAAGGTAGAGACTCCTACAACCAATTCTGACACAGTAGAGGCGAGAACTCGTGATGAGATTCCTTCCCCGGTGGCTCCAATTGGAAAGAGTTCTTTTGTTACTCTTCCAATGGGGCATGACATGAGCAGCCAACCGATTGAGCAGGGCAAATCTTCATCTGGGCCATCTCTTCCATTTGCGAAGAAGGTGTTGCCACGAGTTTTGAGCACTTGGATCGAGACTCTCCTTTCTGGACACTTGGATGCCGGATTTGGCATGATCCAGCATGTGCAGGAAGTTTTCACTAATGCCAAAGAAGTTGGTCTGGACGTCACTGGTGCCAGGGCGATCGTTGATAGGGTCATTGCGCTGGGTGACAAGTGGTTTGAGACCATGCCTTTCCCTGATGGTGACTTCTTCAAGGAGATGTTCTAGGATCCTGCTAATAAGGCTCAATCTGACTTGCATGAGACTACACAGTGCAGGAAGCAGTTCGTCCGGGAGAGGAACTTAGAAGAGTTAGCCATCATTAGGCTGAGGAACGACATTACCATCCTTGATAGGGAGGTCACCGAGGCTAGGCAACGTCTTGAGCATTTGGAGGCACAAGTCGTGGCCAAGTGGGTTGCTATGACAGAGGCTCGAGACAGGGAGAGTGCCATGATTCGCCAGGTGGCAGATGCCTATCGAATTATCAAAAGGAGGACTAAGGAGAACAAACGATGATGAACTGCTTGAGATAAGCTTCCCGGTGTAAAAGAAGGATTATGGCATTCTCCATCATCTCATGGCAAGTTCCTAAAGAAGCGTGCCTTGGAAACTCTACGGCTGAGGCCAAAACTTTGCTCGAGGAGCTGAAACTTTGGATGGAGTCCATTTTTGGTTGAGCTCCTGATTTTTTTTTTTTTTTGGTACCACATGTATTTTTTGGTACTCTTTTTTTTTGTAGTATTTGTGAACACTTTTTTTTGGTACCACATGTATTTTTTGGTACTCTTTTTTTTTTATTGTTTGTGAACACTTTTTTTTTGGTACTGCATGTATTTTTTTGGTACTCTTTTTTTTGTGTTTTGTTTTCCCTGCTTACTTAAATCTTTTTATGATAAAAGCAATTGCTAAATGGGATTTGATCAAAAGCTTGTCATTTTGTGAAATTTTTTTGTCAAATCATTGTTTTGACATGGGAGCCAGATTTTGTTTGAGACATGAAAGCCGATTTTGGCATGAGAGCCAGTTTTTTGTGGCATTGATAGCCGGTATGTGGCATTGATAGCCGGTTTATGGCTTTGATAGCCGGGGTTTTGGTGCCATTTATAGCTGGTTGTTTTTTTAAAGCCAAGTTTTGGTTTGTGGCATTGATAGCCGATTTTTTTTTGTGGCATTGATAGCCGGTTTGGTGGCATTGATAACCGGTTTTTGTGGCACTAATAGCCGATTTTAGTTTTCAAAAATGCAAGTATCGACTAAAAGTCGCCTCCCTGCTGAATGGTCTTGCAAGTATCGATGGAATATCGCATCCTTGCTCATTCGGTTGCGAGTATCGATGGAATGTCGCCTCCTCAAGGATTTGGGTGCAAGTATCGATGGAATGTCACATCCTTGCTTTTCAAAATTTTGGTTTTGCGGGTACTGACTTGATGTCGTTACCCCATTATTTTTTTTAAAATTTATGGTTTTCTCGAACCTTTCGTTGTGGATATCAACTGTAATGTTGCATCTCCACGATTTCTTGGTTTTTTCGAACCGCTGAAATTTGGGTTTGTTGACAACAAAAAAGTAACTTTGCCTCCTTAACATCAAGAAAGCTACATGAAGCTGCAGCCTACCATAAATGGGTAATGTCACTGCTCAAAAAATCAAATCTTATTAGAATCAAACAGAAACTGCAAGATTCTTCAAAACAGCCAAAAGAGGAGTACACAAGAAGTTTCGGGCCATTTCAAAATCGTTTGGCTTAACTTTGCTTCTGCGATAGCTGAACAGGAGCTCTCGGCGGCGACAGCATCGGAGACACCAAATCTTCGATCAAAGCCTATGGATAGTATCAAAATACATCCAAAAGGCTCCACGTCAAGTTCCGAGTCAAACTGACAACGTTTGACCCTCCATCAACCCTCTAACAGCTAAATCAAGCCTCTCGGTGGCAAAAACCACCGAGGCCATCACTCATCAAAAAGAGCACATGGACCGCACATCAAGCCGCGACATCTTCCTCGCGACAAAATCAAGTCTACTGACAACAAGACCCATATGGCTTCAAAACTCAAGTAAAAGCCTATGGTTGGTCTGATTTATTGTTCGAAAGGCTTCACCTCAAATTTCAGGTCATTCCGACATCGTTTGGCCCAGTTTCAGCTTTTGACGGAAAATCGGCAGCTCTTCGCGACAAAGTCTTCGACTTTCCCAGAAAATTGGAAACTTTGCACTCCAAAAAGAAAGGATTCTCGCCAAGTTTTCTACAGGGAAATCAGGCCAATAAATGTGCAAGAATGTCAGGAAAATTATAGAAGAAAAAATAATGAAAAAGTACCTCAAAACGGTCGCAAAACGGGGACCAAAGGGGAAAATTCCCCCCAGGGTTGGGACCCCCGCGACCCTGGCCCAGGGTCGCCAGCGACCTTGGATCCCCGAGTCGCCGGGTTCGCCCCGGAAGGCCCATTTTCTGTCATTTTCTCGCGATTTGAAGCTTCCAACTCTTGGGATTTTCCAAAATTCATACTTTTGAGGCACCAAATCCTTTGACATCCGTCAAAATCACGGGTCAATCGTCAAGAGTATCAAAATCAATATTGATCGCAAACTGGTCAACCAAAAAGTGGAGACTTTCTCACAAAATGCCTCCTGGGACATGTACTTTGACGGTGCAACCAGGACAAATGAAAAAAGACAGCTGATCTCGGGAGTTGGCATCCTCTTTGTTAGGCCCGACAAATACATGATTCCACACGCTTTCTCGCTACTGGAACCATACACAAACAATACAGCTGAATATCAAGCTCTAATACTAGGATTGGAACTCGCCATCGAATGTGGCATCACCATGCTGGAAGTCTTTGGAGACTCTCAACTGATCGTCAACCAGATGAATCAGAAATTTGAAGTCAGGAAGCCTGATCTACTGCCTTACTATAACAAGGTACAATCGCTTCTAAAAAAGTTTGACATCTGTCACATCACCCACATTCGTAGAGGTGAAAACATCCGTGTAGATGCCCTGGCCGGACTTGCCGCATCTATGGCAATCCAAGAAGTGGAAAACATGCAAATCACAGTGTGTGAGAGAAGAATCCTCCCTCCCCTTAACACACACCAAGCAGTTGTTGAATGCCACTGAGTGGTTGGAAGTCGGATCTCTATCCTTCAACCTTCAATCGGCGACTGGAGGGATCCATTCATTGATTAAACTATGTTCGGAATCCTACCTGAAGATCCAAAAGAATGGGTAAGCATCCAAAGTTGAACCCCAAACTTTCATTTGGATATTCCTTCAAAAATCCTCTACAGGAAATCCTTCAACGGAGTACTTCTACGCTGCTTGTCACAACAAGAGGCTGAAGAAGTTCATGCTGGCCTTTGTGGAGCCCATCAGGCTGGTCCTAAGCTCTACGATCAGATAAAAAGGTTAGGTTATTACAGGCCTACCATGGTAGATGACGCAATGTAATTTGCTAAACGCTGCCAACAATGCCAAGTTCACGGGGATTACATTAACATGCCTCCAGAATGGCTACATCCAATAGCGATCTCATAGCCTTTCGAAGCCTGGGTATGGACATCATTGGTCCTATTTCTCCCCCTTCAAGTAAAGGTCATCGCTTCATCTTTGCCGCTACGGATTATTTCTCCAAGTGGTCAGAAGCATTTGCGCTCAACGAAATGAAGACCTCATCAGTCCTTCAGTTCCTGCGTACCAACATCATTTGTCGTTTTGGCATACCCAAAAGATTCGTCCATGATAATGGACCACAATTCCTGGATCATCGATTCGACAAGTTCTGCGACAAATACAAAATCCAAAGCTGTCCTTTGACTCCATACAATCCGGTAGCAAACGGATTAGCAGAAGCTTTCAACAAGACACTCTGCAAAATCCTCAAAAAAAATGGTCTCTAGTCACAAAAGAGACTGGAGCGACAAACTGTCTGAAGCTTTGTGAGCCTATCGAACCACCGTTCGAGGACCAACCCATAGCACACCATTCTCTTTGGTCTATGGAAGCGAAGCTCTCGTACCCTTGGAAGTACAAATTCCTTCTTTTAGGGTATCTTTACAAAATGACATGACTCAAGAAAGCAATGTCAAATTGCAACTCCATGAGCTGGACAATCTCGATGAGAGACGGCTCGAAGCTCGACAAAGCATTGAACTTTACCAAGCACACATGGCAGGATCTTTTGACAAGAAGGTCAGGCAACGCGCCTACAAAAAGGGTGACTGGGTTCTTGCGGTAAAAAGACCAATGGTCTTCACTCACAAGTCTAAAGGCAAGTTTGAGCCAAAATGGGATGGACCCTATGTCATCGACAAGGTTTTCTCCAACGACGCATACGCACTCCTAAACATGGAGGGTGACAGATGTATGCTGCCCATCAACGGCAAGTTCTTAAAGCGGTACTACCCTTGAGGACTTACCCAACTGGGTAAGAGCAATGCCTGTACGGCCAAAACCTATTTCCAGGTACTCGCTCGTCAAATCCACTCTTTTAAAATTTTCATATCAAATGTTGAAATTTCAAAAATTCAAACAATGCTTACTTTCATCGTTTCATTGTTAAAAAAAAAAACCAAGTTTAGGAGCCTCTCCCTAACTTGACCAAAATTTTCAATCCTTGAACCCAAAATTCATGGTTTCAAACAAAATCTAGATTCAGGGATTTCCACCCTAATCCACCTAGCCTTTTACCGCCAAAATGGTTTTAGGTCAAAATTTACGACCCTCGTATCTTTAAACAAAAAATGGTTTTTCAAAAGCGCGAGGAAGCGACGCTTAGTCGATCCTCATACAAATCGGAAGCACACGAACCACGTTCGACACTTCTAAAAAATCATAGGGAAGAGACATTTCGTTGATACTTGCAAAAAAACCTAAAAACGTGGAGATACAACATTTCAGTTGATATCCACAACCCAAATTTCGAAGGTTAAAAAAAACCTAAAAACGTTGAGATACAACATTTCAGTTGATATCCGCAACCCAAATTTCAAAGGTTCGAAAAACCCTAAAATTGTGGAGATGCAACATTTCAGTTGATATCCACAACCCAAATTCCAAAGATACGAAAAAACTTAAAATTATGGAGACGCAACATTTCAGTTGATATCCACAACCCAAATTTCAAAGGTTCGAAAACAACCAAGAAATCGTGGAGATGCAACATTTCAATTGATATCCACGACCCAATGGTTCGAGAAAACCGTAAATTTCAAAAATCGTGGGGAAACAACAACAAGTCAGAACCCGCAAAACCAAAATTTTTTGAAAAGCAAGGATGCGACATTCCATCGATACTTGCACCCAAATCCATGAGGGGGCGACATTCCATCGATACTCGTAACCGAATGAGAAAGGATGCGACATTCCATCGATACTTGCAAGACCATTCAGCAGGGAGGCGACTCTTAGTCGATACTTGCATTTTTGAAAACCAAAACAGGCTATAAATGCCATCAAAACTGGCTATAAATGCCACAA
Source organism: Litsea cubeba (assembly GCA_012931725.1). NCBI lineage: Eukaryota > Viridiplantae > Streptophyta > Magnoliopsida > Laurales > Lauraceae > Litsea > Litsea cubeba. The sequence continues at coordinate 69,453,817 of CM022947.1, forward strand.
ACTAGCAAAAAATGCCACAAATCGGCTATAAATGCCACAAAATAAATCGGCTATCAATGCCACAAAACAAAACCAGCTATCAATGCCACAAACCAAAACTTGGCTTTAAAAAAAATCGGCTATCAATGCCACAAAATTGGCACTCATGCCAAAAATGGCTCTCATGCCACAAACAAAATCTAGCACCCATGCCAAAACAATCATTTGACAAAATATTTTCACAAAATGACAAACTTTTGATCAAATCCCATTTAGCAATTGCTTTCATCACAAAAAGATTTAAGTGAGCATAGGGAAAACAAAAGAAAGAGTACCAAAAAATACATGTGGTACCAAAAAAAGTGTTTATAAGCACTACAAAAAAAAGAGTACCAAAAAAATACATGTGGTACCAAAAAAAAAAGAAGGATAGTTTCTACTAAAAAAAATCAGGAGCTCAGCCAAAAATGGTCTCTAGCAAAAGTTTCAGCTCCTCAAGTAAACTCTTGGCCTCAGCCGTCAAAGTTTCCAAGGCACGCTTCTTCAAGAACTTGCCATCAAAATGCTGGAGAAGGCTGTAACCCTTCTTTTATACCGGGAAGCTTATCCCGAGCAGTTTGCCATTGTTTGTCTTCTTGAAACTTCCTTTCGAGAACTTGATCGGCATCTACGACCCGGCGAATCAGAGTACTCTCCCTATCATGAGCCTCTGTTATAACAGCCCACTTGGCAGCGACTTGTGCCTTCAAATGCTCAAGACATTTCCTGGCCTCATGGACCTCCCTATCAAGGATGTTAAGGTCATGCCTCAGCCCGATAATGGCTAACTCTTCTAAGTTCTTCTCTCGGACTACCTGCTTCCTGCTTTGTGTAGCCTCATTCAGGTCAGATTTAGCCCTGTTAGTAGGATCCAAGAACATCTCCTTGAAGAACTTGTCATCAAAGAAGTCCATGGTCTCAAACCACTTGTCATCCAGTGCAATGATCCTATCAATGATCGCCCTGGCACCTGTGACGTCCAGATCAACTTCTTCGGCATCAGTGAGAATCTCCTGCACATGCTTGATCATACCAAATCTGGCATCCAAGTGCCCAGAAAGGAAAGTCTCGATCCAAGAACTCAAAACCCATGCCAACACCTTCCTCGCAAATAAAAGAGATGGCCCAGACGAAGATTCACCCCGCTCCGTCGATCGGCTACTCATGTCCCCGTTGGAATAGTAATAAAAGAACTCTTTCCAGTTGGATCCACTGGGGAAGGGATCTCAGCACAAGATATCTCCTCAACCATGTCGGAGCTGGTTCTACGAGTCTCTACCTCCGGATCAACCTCTGGCATCCCTTGCTCTGGTTCTGAAAGAAGCGATGGACTCTCTTCTGTCACTTCAAAACCTGCCAATGAAACACAAAAAGGTATGAATATGATCCTGTTTAAAAAAATCATTATCAGGGTTATTACTATAAAGTACCTTCTTCTACGACTGGCGGAACACTCTCTTCCTCCATGAACTCATCGGAAGCATCATCAACATTTGCTTCCATTGATGGTTCAAAGTCATCGGAATCCTGTGGCAAGTCAGCTGACAAAAAAAAAGTCTTAGTAATTAGAGATTTTGGATTCACTCCAGAGTCCCCACAGGATCCGTCACCGCCTCATCGGTCGGGATCTCAGGCATTGCCAAGTCTTCTTCCTCTGCTAAAAAAAACAGAGGAGAAAAACAGAAGTAGGAAGCAAATCAGAACATGGAAAATTCCATGAAAAGAAATGGAAAGAGAAAGAGGAAGAATCATACCTTCACCGACGGTCTCTTCTTCTCGGCTCCTCTTTTCTGGAAGCTCTTCAGCATTCTCTGGCACCTCCTCATTGATAGTAAGAGTGACTTCCATATCAGGAGAGTCTCTGTGTTGCTCCATGATGCGATGCTGACTCCTCTTCCTCTTACCTCTACGGGCTCGCTTCCTAGAAGAACCTGCCCCACTGTCAGAGTCAGGTCTCTCACTTGACTCCACGCTGGATGGTCTACCCTTATCAGTAGACTCCACGGAAGCTCGCCTCTGTGCCGCTTGCATCCAAGCATCAAGCTTAGCTTCCTCCTATTCTAGCTGCTCTAAAGCCTCATCAGGTATTTCTTGAACAACTTCAGAACCAATGATGCCTTGGTCACCGAAAAAGCCTATCTTGTGCTTCTTTCCAGAAAAGAAGGCCCGAACTTCCTCTCGCCAGACGCCATCCAACTTTCCAGGGCCTTTTCCAGACGACAGCTTCACATCAAGCTCCTTCTTGGAAAGCCCTCGATATGCCGAAAAGCTCTCCGCGAACCACTTCGTGAAGCCAGCAGTCCGGAAAGTCGACAAACATGATAAGAAATCATGGAAGTAGTGTCTTCAGCACTATAGAAAGCCCATGCGTTTATCCCGTCCTATAAACCTCCAAAGCGCTTCACCATGCTTGAAGGCGCTCCAACAATGCCTTGAGAGAAGCCCAACTGTAGAGCAAAGCGAGAAGTACATACGGTTGGATGCCGATGAAAAGATGTCTGCAGTACACCATCGTGCCGACACGTATGATGAAAAGCCACTCCTTCTCTGCATTCGTCAAGGAATAATACCTTCCCGACCCCGCCCTGGTAGAGTCACGGGAGACACCAAAATCAAAAGCCTTCTTCCGCAACTTCGGAGAAAGCTTCAATGAAGACTGCCCCATCTCGACGTCCCTGAACCGTCAGATCCTCATGCAGGCAAACAAAAGTGATTCGGACACAGCTTTCCCCTAGCCAATCGAATCATCAGAGGATCCTCATCCTGTGCAGCACCCAGCCGATGGAAGCCAAGACAGTGGTATACAAACCATGAATAGAAAATATGGACTGAAAATACCCTGTTCATGGGAAGCCCAAGCCAAACCAAGAAAGCAGCAGCCTGCAGTTCGGTGCACAAGTAGGAGTAAAGAGCAGGCACTAAAGCAAGCCGCTCTAAAAACGCCATCTGAAAAGCCAGAAAAATACAATGCAGCCTGATGTACGTTCCATCTCCTCCAGCAAAAATAGACTCACAAGCCAATAAGTGAGGTAAATAGCAAGATCTCTCCGCAATGCAATGTCAGAGCAAATGGCGTCTGTACTCGTGAAGAAACCCCTCAACTCTTCTTGCATGGCTGAAGTCTTCTTCCTATCTTCCAGGGTCATGCTATCAGAAGACTCCTTACTGTCAAAAAAGTTGGGGAACGAAGAGCCAGAACTCTTCCAACTATTAGATCTAACTTTCGAGCCCTCCTTCTCCTTCAAAAAATCATAGAAGGCGATAAGCTGAAAGTACAAGAGTCTGAACTCCTCCGACTGCTCTTCAAGGACGCTGTCGATCGGCATGAATTCTTCATAGAGTTTTCCAAGGATAGGCAATCCAGTAATGGCGCTTAGCTCCTTCAAAGAAAAACCAATCTCACCATTTGTGACAATGAAGGTATTGGTTTGTGGAAGGAATGACTCCAACATAGCCAAGAAGGCCTCGTCGGAAAAGATCACGGTCTCCCTAAAGGCACGGACTTCATCAAAAATCTCGGCTTCCTTCAAAACGGCGCCACCAATCAGCAGGACACGATCAGTCCACGACTTCCACTCGGAGTCAGCACTGAAACGGCCATGAAGTCGAAAAGGCTTCACCCAATTGATGCCGTCACCGCTGAAAATACCAAGGCCCACCGGTCCCAAATTGACCGACGGATAATCAGAGCCCTGGTAGCCACAGGCCGGCATCAACATGTCCATGTCGGCAAGCGATTTCTCCGCATATCCAGGAGAACCGCCCATAAAAACCCCTGTCTTGATTACATTTGTCATTTTCACCCAGCTTGGAAGAACTTCCCTCTTAGAGCACGTGGGGGCAAGGCTCATAATCGAGATGGTTCGATCCAACGTCGACCGGGTAACAATGGTTCTCTTCTCACCATCAGTCGTGTAAGAGAACTGAAAACATCTCCTCTAGTATGTCACGTCGTCAGGGACTGCATCACCAAAGAAGAAGGTAGGCTTGGGCAAAACCCTCTGATCGTCCATCACCCATGAACGGCTGCTTACCATGATCTTATAAAACTCCTCACCCTTGAGAGCGATTAGTCGCTGCCTCATCTCATCTCTATTGAGGGAGTCACACTCTTCCAGGTTTCTCTCAACATACTAGACCTTCTCCCAGGCCTACTGAACAGCCGGATTGGAAGATCTAGCAGATCGACAAGGTACGCTTGTAACAGGCTTTTTACCCTTGTTCGTTCGGGAGGAACCACCTGCAAAGGATGGAAAAGAAAAAGATCAATCATCATCAAAATCACAGAATTTCGCTAAAAAAATCTGGCGAAATTCTGACATGATTCCGGGGCAATTCCGAAGAAAAGTGAAACACCCCGAAAGAAATAGAAAGCTTGAAGATGGGCTCAGCATTGCTGCGAGCTCCGAAACTCCAAACTTTCGAAACCTCAAAGTCTCCGCAAAATCAGGAAGGGCTCAACATCACTGCGAGCACCAAATTCCCAAATTTGCAAAAACTTTCAGGTATGCTATCACATCATACTACCAATTCAATTTACAAAAAAAAAAAAAATGCATGCATGAACAGCTTGGTTTGCCAAAAGAATGCATTATCATGAAGAGTAAAAAAAAAGAAGAAAAAGAAACTTTCTCAAAAAAAAAGAGGGGAAGAAAGAAAAAAAAGAAAGAAAGATCAGCAAAAAAAATAAAAAATAAAAAATGGGACTCACCCACAGGCCATGTGGCCGTACGGCTAGATCCAAACGGATCTGTCTGTACGGCCCCAAAAAAAACGTGCAAAAAAAAGAAGAAAAGAAAACGCACTAGAAAAAAAAACATGTGCAAAAAAAAAAAGAAAACATATGGAAAAAACAAAGAAAAAGAAAAAAAGCAAGAAAAAAAAACAAACACTTTCTTTTTTTACCATCCTATTTTCTAGAAAGGAGTTTTCTTGAGAAAGAAAACTTACTTGAAGCCGTTGATGGAGAAGAAGAAGAGAAGCTTGAAGATCCTTGAAGAAGAAAAACTCTTGGTCTTGGAGCACTCTTGAGATTGTTGCAAAAGAAAGCAATAAGAGCAAGAGATCTAACCTCCCATTGATTTTATAGAAGAGAGTAAACCAGAGAAGGAAATAAGAAAGAGGTCAGTGTTACTAATTAGTAACCTTACCAAAAGAAAGAAATTAGAAAGATTATTTCCCAAAAGAAAGATATCTTGAGGGATTCTCTCCCAAAAATAATTCAATGAGAGATTTTCTCCCAAAAGATAGGAGATTTGAGATATTCTCTCCCAACGAAAGATATCTTGAGATATTCTCTCCCAAAATAAGGGGAACATGAGAGATTCTCTCCAAATAAAGATATTCTTAGATATTTTCTATCCAAAGGAGATATTTTTAGATACTCTTTATAAAAATGACACCATATGAGATCCACTTCAAAAGCTCAAGGTCCCATGGGTTAGCCCATATGAGCCAGGTTTAACCACCTAGGCACCAAAAAAAAAAAATTTGGGCTTTTAGTCGAAGAGAAATCCCTCTTACTAAGAGCATACAAAAATGGTTCCATGCCTCTTTTGAGTTGATTGGACCATAGAAAAAAAAATTCCAAGCCCCATGAGCTTCCAAAAATCAAACCACCCGGCCTCATATACCAAATTGAGCCAAAATCTTAAAATTGACATTCCACAACAATCCAAACCAAATCCTGGTCCCCGAACTTGCCACATACAACCTGTTAGGTCATAAGACCAAAACTGAAAACCAAAACCTGATCCCCTAACTTGCCACACATAGCCTCTTAGGTCACAAGATCAAGACCAAAATCGACCCCCCAACATTCTACATCAGCTTGTTGGGTCACACGGTCAAAATCAAAACCGACCCGCTAACCTGCCACATACAGCTTGTTAGGTCACAAGGTTAAAAATTAAAACCCAAATCCACATCCCTGATGTCTTCTTCAAAACTTTGCCTCGAGATGGTACGTGATCCCTTTCACTGCCATCAAATTCGCCTGGAAGCTCAAAAGGCCACTCTACCAAAAAAAGGACTGCTCAATGACTATTGGTCAAGTCACAAGCTCTCCTTCAAGAATCTCTTCGAGGCACATCGACTACAAAAGTTAAGTAACTGGTCGCTGTACCTCAAGGGGGCACTTGTTGACAATAGAAAAAGTCACTTTGCCTCCTCAACATCAAGAAAGCTACATGAAGATGCAACCTACCATAAATGGGCAATGCTACTTCTCAAAAAATCAAATCTTGTCATAATCAAACAGAAACTACAAGATTCTTCAAGACAGCCAAAAGAGGAGTACACAAGAAGTTTCAGGCCACTTCAAAATCATTTGGCTTAATTCGCTTCTCCGATAGTTGAACAGGAGCTCTCGGCGGCGACAGCATCGGAGACACCAAATCTTCAATCAGAGCCTTTGGATAGTCTCAAAATACATCCAAAAGGCTCCACATCAAGTTCCGAGTCAAACCGACAACGTTTGACCCTCCATCAACCCTCGAATAGCTAAATCGAGCCTCTCGACGAGGAGAACCACTGAGGCCATCACTCATCAAAAAGAGCACATGGACGGCTTCTGTTGGGATTGGTGTATGCCCTAAAGCCCACTAGCTGCATTCTCATCTTTTGTTACTGGATATTTAACTGGTTATTTAATGAAAGACTCTTTTATGCTTAAACATGTATATATGTATGGTTGTATAAGGCCCATTGTTTCTAGTAAATGAATTAGGTGTGTAGTGTCTACACACAGATAGGTCTAATTCATGGACAACTGGAAACATCATATTAGTTCATAACTGAAAGATGGAGCTGGGCACTTCATCTTGGTAGAAGTTATAACGAGATACTCTCCTATATATGGTGACATACCTAAGTCACGGGAGGGCTTTCCCGGATCTATCTCATTAGTGCATGTGTCATGCATTGAACAGGACCGTTGTAGGTGTGATCTCTAAAATAGTACTATCACAGAAAAGAGATCAAGTCACCTCATGCTACTAAGTAACCGGTGCTCTTAATCTTGAGCATTTGTGGATGAACTGACGAAGTCAAGTTCTTGTGCTTTAATTCACTATGGGTGAGATTCTATTCATGGGTCAACAGCTCTGCGTTTTGGGTACTCGGACTTGATCAGTTGGGACGTGCAAATGCAATATAGAATCTATGCCATCTGATGATGGAATAATCGTCCCCTTAGAATTATCCGATTAATCATCAAAATCTAAGATCTTAGTATATGGATGTTCCATATGAATATTGAACATGTGGGTCGCTCCCTGAATCAAGAGAATGATATTCGAATGATGATTATGTTTAAGGATATGAAGTTCTAAGGTTTAGATGTAATCGGGAAGGTTGATAGTACATATGATAACCTGACTTGATTATGGATGTTACATAGAGGGGCATTCAGGTCATTACACTTAGTAGGTCGAAGACAACCGTCATCTTATGACGAGCTTATTATAATATATATTTGTCCTTGGAGTTCAACCATAACTCTTTAGTGGAATGAGTTAAGGTTAAAATGGTCTTAATGTTGCTATGGGTTTAGCATGGACATTTTGGTCATTTTGGGAGCCAATGGCAAATATGTCTTTTGGTCCCTTCTCTAGTCACTTACCAAGATTGGCATGGTTTCTTAAAATGTTTAGATAACATAAGGATGAATTATTTTAGTGGAAAAATAATTTTGAGTTTAAATTCAAATAGGCCTTTGATGGCATACATGAATTTAACTCTAGATAAATTATATGTGGGCCATGGTGTGCATTGATATGTGGGACGTCCATAATAGGATTTCCATGGGTAAGGTTTCCAACTTTGAGTAGGACTCTACTTGGAAAGTTGGACTCCTCTTTGGATTAGTATTCCTATGAGTTAGTTTCCTTTTTGGATTAGGAACTTAAAATTAGTAAGTGTTCTACAACTAGTATTACTAATTGTATGGAAAGTTCCTTTTGGTTTCCTTTTCTAATTAGAGTGTTTCTTAAAGGAAATAAGTCTTTCCTTTTTGGACATAAATTAGAATAAGGAGAGATAACTAAATGGGAAAGGTTTCCACAAAAGTTTCTATAAAAGAAACTCATCCCCCTTGGACGTCCAACACACTTTGTGAAGCAAAGAGAGAGCCACACGCCCAGCCTTGGAAAAGTTCTCTTCTTGATTGAAGAAACTTTGAGATCTGAGTTTTTCCCTTGGAGAAATAGTTCTTAATTCCTAGATTAAGATCCCACCATCTTAGCCAATCAGATTTGGAAGTGAGATAGAGGAGAAGATCAAAGGCAATACTAGTGCAGGAAAATTCCAGCAACTTGTTTGCAAATTGTAAGTCTGAGTTCGCGCCTTTGGATCTATTTTTTCAGAGATTTGAAGTCTACAAATCTTCGAGGTAATAGTCTTCTATCATCTCTATTAATTAGACACATGTTGGTCATGATTTAATGGAGTTTCTATGCGATTCTTTATGGCTGATTTCCGCTGCATAGTGCAGAAATCAGATTTTTTAAAATCTGTCATGCTTTGCATCAGCCATAGTAGTCTCTTTATGAGAAGTTTCAGATCTGAATCGCGGTTCCTTTCAGTGGTATCAGAGCCACTCCATGTGAAATCATGATCCCATGTTGTGTATAATTAATCCTAGATTGATTATGGGTATGGTGGCACCCTATTAAAGTTATGTTGTGATGCATGTTGTGTGCAAGTTTCATTAACATTGCTGGAATTTATTTTCCAGATTTGTTTAATGATGCACATAGTGAGTTTGCATGCACTAACCTCTTTGTTTGCAGCCATGTATTGCATCCTTGATGGTTCGCTTGATTGTTATGTGGATTTGGATGTTTTTTAATTAGCAATCATAGGAAGTTGTAAAGTTTCCTTAATTTTATTCCAACTAGTCTTGATGTAAGCTTTCTTGGAAAGCATAGGAATCTCCAATGTAATTTTGGTTTTGTTTCAAGACAAGAAGGTTGCAAGAAATTGGAGTCCTTGGAGATCAAGGAGTCAAGACTTCTAGATGCATGAGGAGTCCTAATTCGATTAGGATTTGAAATCCTAAGAGCAAGGAGCCATCAAGGAATGCATACTTTTATTTGCTTTTATATATAGAATGCATGGATGAATGCTTTATATAATTGCTATAATTGTCACCTAGAAACATGGCCACCGTTAGGTTCTAAAATTGGCATCTTTATTGTATTAGATTGTTTTTAGTTTGGCAAATTGTTTTAAACGGAACTTAGACCAGCACCTTCTATTTGTCTAATGTTTAAAATTGGATAGGGTTTAGTTTATCTTGGTACCCTTGGTTTCCAAAGGAGGCTAAACTAAAATCTAATTAGATGCTACCTATGGGTTTTCATAACCCAAGATAGGTTTTTGACTCTTTGAAGGGATTTGCTCAAATGTTTTAAAGCAAAGGTTATTTAATTTTAAGATGACTTAAGTCATGAATTTAATTAACCAAGTTTGCTAGATTTAAAAAGAGCTTTTGAGTAAAACAATGTAAAGGTCAAAAAGTATAAACCCTAGCGATAAATAATCAAGTGGGAGAGGGGTTTTAGGAAAGACCCCACGGCCTTCCATTTTCGGTTCATGTTATCTCATTAAAGTGTTAGTGGGAACGGCCATCCCTTCGGTGGAGTTCTTTAACTAAAGAACGCTTTGATGGATTAATGGGTGAACTAATGTGAATATTCGTAATGAGGTGTTAGTAGGAGCGGCCATCCCTTCGGTGGAGTTCTTTACTAAAGATCACTTCTATAGAATGTCAATGAAGTGTTGGTGGGAGCGGCCATCCCTTCGGTGGAGCTCTTTACTAAAGTTCACTTCTAGGAAGGATAAAAGTCTCTTCCCTTCGGAAGACTTAATCATAGACATTCTGGGAATTTCATAAGAGATGGTTATACACTTGACATAAGACGGTGATGACCTCTCCTTAGGAGTTAAGGGTTATTTGTCATATGAGGCCAAACCAATCAGTGATTGGACTACCACTGGATGTGTGTCCAGATAGTGATAATCCAAATAAGTCTGCCTTAATTCAACGTGACTGTAGGCTCGGCCATCCCTTCGATGGTGAGGAGGTTGAAACACTGATACATTATAATTGGGGTTGAATAATGTAAAATGTTTTCGTGCTTTGTTTTTCCTTTTGTAACAAGCACCATATGCATATTATATATATACTGCATGTCTGATTATAAACCTTTTATATCCAGAAAAAGATGGGTAGAGATTCTTTTAGTCCGTTGATGTGCATTCTTCGTGAGAATAAACTGACTGGCCCTAACTACGTAGACTGGAAAAGAAATCTTGACATAGTACTCACAGCCGAGGAGTACAAGTATGTCTTGCTGGAAAACTGTCCTGAAATTGATGCTAATTCTACTGATGACCAGCGAGAGGCTGAGAAGAAATGGAAGAAAGCGAGTAGCATGGCTAAATGCTACATGCTCGCTTCCATGTCCAACGTGTTGCAAACACAGCACGAGCAAATGGACACAGCCTATGAAATCATGATGTCCTTGTCTGAGATGTTCGCAGACAAGAGCAGGCCAGCTAGGCAAGCTGCTATGAGGACTATCATGAATGCTAGGATGGCTGAGGGAACACCTGTCAGAGAGCATATGCTCAAGCTGATAGATTGTTTCAATGAAGCTGAGATTGTAGGGGCTGAGATTGATGCAGGGAGTCAGACTGACATGATTCTCGAGACTCTGCCGGACACTTTCAATCAGTTCAAGCTCAATTTCAATATGAGCAAGATGGACATGACTCTACCTGAGTTAATGAAAGAACTCCAGGCGGCAGAGGCTATCATGAAGCCCAAAGCCCAAGCTCATTTTTTCCAGTCTTCCTCTAAACTGAACCCGAAAGGGAAGAAGTCCAAGAAGAAGCAGAATAAGGGAAAAGGGCAGAAAAAGAACAATGCTGGTAATAAGAAGGACAAGGGTACAGATGGAAAGCCCAAAGGGAAATGCTTCAAGTGTGGCCTCAAAGGTCATTGGAAGAAAGATTGTCCCAAGTTCCTGGCCTCAGTGAAGAAAGGTACATCTTTTTCATACTACATTGAAACTTGTCTAGTGGTTGATTCTACTGACTCATGGATAGTAGACTCAGGAGCCACTAATCATATCTGCAATTCATTGTAGGGGTTTCAGATAATGCAGAGAATTGAGAAATGAGAGTTTGCCTTTAGAGTCGGAACTGGAGCTAAAGTTTGGGCAGTTGCAGTAGGAGTAGTTACCTTACATTTTCCATGTAATAGGATATTAGTTTTAAATAATGTTTTCTATGTTCCGGACATGAGGAAGAATTTAATTTCAGTTTCCAGATTAATTGAATTTAATTATTCAGTTTCTTTCCATTCTGGTATTGATATCAGTAGAGATGGAAATATTATTTGTTCCGGTAGAATACATGACAACTTATTTTATATATATCCTATTGCTCCCACACTGCATAATGTACAACAAGAAAGCTCAACTTCCCTTAAAACGAAGGTATCTTCAATCAATGACACATATCTTTGGCACTTACGTTTGGGTCACATTAACCTAAAATGGATTCAGAGGTTGGTAGAAGATGGGCCCTTAAGCTCATTAGATTTCGAACCTTTTCCTCAGTGCGAATCTTGTCTCAAGGGAAAGATGACCAAACGGTCATTCTCTGGAAAGGGACTTAGGTCAAAGGAGTTATTAGAATTGATTCACACTGATGTGTGTGGTCCTATGAACAAACCGGCTCGAGGAGGGTATGAGTATTACATCACCTTCACCGATGATTACTCTTGGTATGGATATGTATACCTAATGCGACGCAAGTCTGAGGCGTTTGATAAGTTCAAACAATTCAAGGCTGAGGCGGAGCTACAACTAGGAAAACATATCAAAGCCCTTCGATCCGATCTAGGTGGCGAGTACCTCCTGGGTGAGTTCAAGGAGTACCTCACACAACATGGGATTGTGTCTCAGTTGTCTGCACCGGGTACACCCCAGCAAAATGGTGTAGCGGAGAGAAGAAACCGTACCCTTCTTGATATGGTAAGGTCCATGATGAGTCATGCAACCCTACCTATATCTTTTTGGGGATATGCCTTAGAAGCAGTAGCATACATTTTAAATCTGGTACCATCTAAGTCAGTACCTAGGACACCACAAGAAATATGGACAGGTCGAAAACCTAGTTTAAATCATATCCACATTTGGGGTTGTCCAGCCTATGTACTGAATGATAAAGCTACCAAGCTAGAACCCAGATCGGAAATGTGCTACTTCATTGGGTATCCTAAGGGAACGAGAGGTGGCATCTTTTATCATCCAAAGGAGCAAAAAGTGCTTATCAGCACTCATGCTAGGTACTTGGAGGATGATTGTATGATGCACCAAGAGCTTAGTTGTAAAGAAACCCTTGAGGAGATTCTTCCGGGATCTCCTATAACATCTGTACCAGATCCTGAGGCAGTAGATGAACAAGATATTCCTTTGAACACTCCGGAGCCTCGTCGTAGTGGGAGAATTTCTAGACAACCAGAAAGATATTTAGGAGTGTCTTTTAAGACAGACTCTGAAGATCTGGTTGAGGATCCTACTAGTTATGATGAAGCAGTAACGGATATAGATGCTGAATGTGGCAGCAAGCGATGAAATCTAAAATGGATTCTTTGTATTCCAATCAAGTCTGGGAACTTGTAGATGCACCTGAAGGGATTAAACCCATAGGGTGCAAGTGGATCTACAAGAGAAAGAGAGGAGTGGATGGGAAGGTGGAAACCTTCAAAGCAAGACTGGTGGCGAAAGGATATACTCAGAAAGAGGGTATCGATTATGAGGAAACCTTTTCACCAGTGGCTATGCTTAAGTCCATAAGGATTCTCTTGGCCATCGCATGTCATTATGACTACAAGATATGGCAGATGGATGTCAAGACAGCTTTTCTTAATGGAAGTCTTGACGAATGCATCTATATGATGCAACCAGAGGGCTTCATTGCTAGTGGCCAAGATAACATGGTTTGTAAACTTAAGAAGTCCATCTATGGACTTAAGCAAGCATCTAGAGCATGGAACATCAAGTTTAATCAGGCAGTCAAATCCTTTGGCTTTGATCAAAACATTGATGAACCATGTGTGTATAAGAAAGGAAATGGGAAAGCAGTTGCGTTTTTTGGTTCTATATGTAGATGACATATTACTCATAGGAAATGATGTAGGTTTATTGTCATCCACAAAGGTTTGGTTATCCTCTCAATTTCAGATGAAGGATTTGGGTGAGGCCAACTATATCTTAGGGATCAAGCTTTTGCGTGATCGCAAGAATAAGATGTTAGCCCTATCCCAATCTTCTTATATTGAGAAGATATTGGTCAAGTTTAACATGCATGACTCCAAGAAGGGCCTCCTACCTTCTAGACATGGAGTACCACTGTCCCGAGATCAATGTCCAAAGACATCTGAAGAGATAGAGACCATGAGGAGAGTTCCATATGCATCCGCTGTTGGAAGCCTCATGTATGCTATGTTATGTACTAGACCAGATATTTGCTTTGCCGTTGGCATGGTTAGCAGATATCAGTCAAACCCTGGACCTATGCATTGGACAGCTGTTAAGCATATATTCAAGTATCTTCGGAGAACGAAAGATTATATGCTAACCTTTCGAGCAGATGATCTCACGCCATTGGCGTATACAGACTCTGATTTCCAATCTGATAGTGATGCCAGAAAGTCTACCTCAGGGTACGTCTTTACTTTGTCAGGAGGGGCTATATCATGGAGAAGTGTCAAGCAATCATGTATAGCTGATTCTACCATGGAAGCAGAGTATGTGGCGGCATCGGAAGCTGCGAAGGAAGCGGTATGGCTCAGAAAATTCCTGTTGGAATTGGGAGTTGTTCCTGCAGTGCATAAACCGATTGTCATGTACTGCGATAACACTGGTGCTGTAGCACAGTGCAAAGAGCCCAGGAATCACAAGAAAGGCAAGCACATTCAGAGAAAGTACCACTTGATCCAGGAATTCATTCAGGATGGAGAGATAGTGGTGGAGCATATTGCTTCAGCAAATAACTTAGCTGACCCATTCACTAAGACTCTTACTGAGAAAGTCTTCACTTCTCATGTTGAGTCTATGGGTGTTAGGTTAGGAAGCAGTGATCTTTAGTGCAAGTGGGAGTTTGTTGGGATTGGTGTATGCCCTAAAGCCCACTAGCTGCATTCTCATCTTTTGTTACTGGATATTTAACTGGTTATTTAATGAAAAGACTCTTTTATGCTTAAACATGTATATATGTATGGTTGTGTAAGGCCCTTTGTTTCTAGTAAATGAATTAGGTGTGCAGTGTCTACACACAGATAGGTCTAATTCATGGACAACTGGAAACATCATATTAGTTCATAACTGAAAGATGGAGCTGGGCACTTCATCTTGGTAGAAGTTATAATGAGATACTCTCCTATATAGGGTGACATACCTAAGTCACGGGAGGGCTTTCCCGGATCTATCTCATTAGTGCATGTGTCATGCATTGAACAGGACCGTTGTAGGTGTGATCTCTAAAATAGTACTATCACAGAAAAGAGATCAAGTCACCTCATGCTACTAAGTAACCGGTGCTCTTAATCTTGAGCATTTGTGGATGAACTGACGAAGTCAAGTTCTTGTGCTTTAATTCACTATGGGTGAGATTCTATTCATGGGTCAACAGCTCTGTGTTTTGGGTACTCGGACTTGATCAGTTGGGACGTGCAAATGCAATATAGAATCTATGCCATCTGATGATGGAATAATCGTCCCCTTAGAATTATCCGATTAATCATCAAAATCTAAGATCTTAGTATATGGATGTTCCATATGAATATTGAACTTGTGGGTCGCTCCCTGGATCAAGAGAATGATATTCGAATGATGATTATGTTTAAGGATATGAAGTTCTAAGGTTTAGATGTAATCGGGAAGGTTGATAGTACATATGATAACCTGACTTGATTATGGATGTTACATAGAGGGGCATTCAGGTCATTACACTTAGTAGGTCGAAGACAACCGTCATCTTATGACGAGCTTATTATAATATATATTTTTCCTTGGAGTTCAACCATAACTCTTTAGTGGAATGAGTTAAGGTTAAAATGGTCTTAATGTTGCTATGGGTTTAGCATGGACATTTTGGTCATTTTGGGAGCCAATGGCAAATATGTCTTTTGGTCCCTTCTCTAGTCACTTACCAAGATTGGCATGGGTTCCTAAAATGTTTAGATAACATAAGGATGAATTATTTTAGTGGAAAAATAATTTTGAGTTTAAATTCAAATAGGCCTTTGATGGCATACATGAATTTAACTCTAGATAAATTATATGTGGGCCATGGTGTGCATTGATATGTGGGACGTCCATAATAGGATTTCCATGGGTAAGGTTTCCAACTTTGAGTAGGACTCTACTTGGAAAGTTGGACTCCTCTTTGGATTAGTATTCCTATGAGTTAGGTTCCTTTTTGGATTAGGAACTTAAAATTAGTAAGTGTTCTACAACTAGTATTACTAATTGTATGGAAAGTTCCTTTTGGTTTCCTTTTCTAATTAGAGTGTTTCTTAAAGGAAATAAGTCTTTCCTTTTTGGACATAAATTAGAATAAGGAGAGATAACTAAATGGGAAAGGTTTCCACAAAAGTTTCTATAAAAGAAACTCATCCCCCTTGGACGTCCAACACACTTTGTGAAGCAAAGAGAGAGCCACACGCCCAGCCTTGGAAAAGTTCTCTTCTTGATTGAAGAAACTTTGAGATCTGAGTTTTTCCCTTGGAGAAATAGTTCTTAATTCCTAGATTAAGATCCCACCATCTTAGCCAATCAGATTTGGAAGTGAGATAGAGGAGAAGATCAAAGGCAATACTAGTGCAGGAAAATTCCAGCAACTTGTTTGCAAATTGTAAGTCTGAGTTTGGATCTATTTTTTCAGAGATTTGAAGTCTACAAATCTTCGAGGTAATAGTCTTCTATCATCTCTATTAATTAGACACATGTTGGTCATGATTTAATGGAGTTTCTATGCGATTCTTTATGGCTGATTTCCGCTGCATAGTGCAGAAATCAGATTTTTTAAAATCTGTCATGCTTTGCATCAGCCATAGTATTCTCTTTATGAGAAGTTTCAGATCTGAATCGCGGTTCCTTTCAGCTTCAAGATGCTTACAAAGGGCTACACATCAAGTTTCAAGTCATTTCAACAACATTTGACCATACTTTGACTCTCGGAAGCCAAATCAGGCCTCTTGGCAGCGAAGCTCCCCGGGACCATGGTTTCCAAGACAGAGCCTGTGGATCATCTTAAAATGACTCCAATAGGTTCCCTGTCAAATTTCTAGTCAATCGGACATCGTTTGACCGCACATCATGCCGCGACATCTTCCTCAAGATAAAATCAAGTCTAGTGGGAACAGGACCCATACGGCTTCAAAAATTAAATAAAAGCCTATGGTTGGTCTTATTTATTGCTCAGGAGGCTTCACCTCAAATTTTAGGTCATTCTGACATCGTTTGACCCAGTTTCAGCTTTTGACGGAAAATCGGCAGCTCTACGCAACAAAGTCTTCGACTTTCCCGGAAAATTGGAAACTTTGCACTCCAAAAAGCAAGATTGTCGTCAAGTTTTCTATAGGAAAATCAGGCCAATAAATCTGTAAACATTTCAGGAAAAATACAGAAGAAAAAAGAATGGAAAAATACCTCTAAACGGCCGCAAAACGGGGACCAAAGAGGAAATTCCCCCCAGGGTCGCCGGGCTCGCCCCGGAAGGCCCGTTTTCCGTCGTTTTTTCGTGATTCGAAGCTTCCAACTCCTGAGATTTTCCAAAATTCATACTTTTGAGGCACCAAATCCTTCGACATCCATCAAAGTCACGGGTCAATTGTCAAGAGTATCAAAATCAACATTGATCACCAACTGGTCAACCAAAAAGTGTGCTTTCTACCCGATCGATTGAGAAATCGACAGGACAGATGGCACCGACCCGCTGTTGACAATCAATGCTTGAAGTTACATGGTCATCCGATGTCGATCTATATGAAGATCCATAAATGATCATCGCCAGAAGAATCCCAAAAGACGCGGCACGGCCCGCGACTCTTCAACTGCTCGGTGACCACTTAATGCGATTAATTGACTAGCTTTAATGCAGTCATTAATTCATTTCTTTGGACGGCCCATTCAGAAGTGAGCATCCAGGAGTTACAAGTCAATTGATTCATGGCATTTAAATCATGAAACTCCTCCCATCATGGTGATTAAAGGTGACTAAATGCCCTCAATCTCCACCGGCCAATCAGAAGTCAAGAAAATGGAGTTATAAAATAAACAAATAAATCTTGTAACTCCTCCCTTTATGTAGCTTTATGACAATTAAAACTCATAAATCCTCCTAAATGGCTACCTAAAAGCCTATAAATAGGAGAGTACTCCAAAGCATTCCAGAGATTGGAAAACATTTCCATAGATCACAGATCAGAAAAAAGCACAGAAAATACAGACAAAGAAAGAGAGAAAACTCTACGAAAGTTCTGCACCGGCCACCACTACAAGGTGACGAAAGTCCCTTGGGGGCCACTCCCCCCAAGGTCCTTGCCTTCTCCTTCTACCTCCAATGGCTTAGACGTGGCTTTTCAGCCCGTCTACTTAGCTTTTTATTGGACATAGGACCTCCTCTTGGTCTTTGTCCTCTAAAAATCTGAGGTTATAGCCAAGCCAAGCAAATCAAGAGCGTCCTCTCTTCTCATCTGCATGAATGATGGCGAAGTTAACACATGGCTTGCGACACTCAATCTGAACGAGTCCCCCACAATCTCCTGAGAAGTTAGTCCTCCTTTTCTTGCTTTTCATTGTATTTTGTATTTTTTCAAAAGAGACAAAAGTCACAACTCTTGTCTTTCATTATTAATAAGAATTGTAAATCGGCTATAAAGGCCAAAATCGGCTATAAATGCCTAAACATCGCCTTTCACGGCAAATCAAGAAAATGTCTCTTTCCTTAAATATATGTGCAATGGGGAAAACTTGAAAGAAGTTGATTTTCTTTTTACTTGCGAAGTTCGATCTACGGATCAATACTTGCAATTCCAAGTAAAATAGAAAATCTGACACACCCACACATAAAAAAAAAATGTTGATACCCACTTTGCCACCAGTCACGAAAGGGTCGTACCCCACGGACTCTCACGTTCGCCGACCTCAGTAGAATAGTGCGCAAACGCGCGGTCCATTAGGGTTGTAGATATGAACTGAAATGTTGCATCTCCACGATTTTAGGTTTTGTCGAACCTTTGAAATTTGGGTTGTGGATATCAACTGAAATGTTAAGACTCCACGATTTTAGGTTTTCTCGAACCTTTGAAATTTGGGTTGTGCATATCAACTGAAATGTTGCGTCCCACAGTTTTAGGTTTTTTGTGTTTTGCAAGTATCGACGAAATGTCGCTTCCCTGCGATTTTGGAAGTGTCGAACAAGGTTTGCACTCTTTCGATTTGTGTGAGTATCAACTAAGCGTTGCTTCCCCGCGGTTTTTGAAAAACCATTTTTTTTAAAGACACGAGGGTCGTAAATTTTGACTTAAAACAATTTTGGCGGTAAAAGGCTGGGTGGACTAGGGTGGAAATCCCTGAATCCGGGTTTTGTTTCAAACCATGAGTTTTGGGTTCAAGGATTGAGAATTTTGATCGAGTTAGGGAGAGGCTCCTAAACTTGGAATTTTTGAACAATGAAACGATGAAAGTAAGCATTGTTTGAATTTATGGAAATTTCAACATTTGATATGAAAATTCTAAAAAGAGTGGGTTTGACGAGCGAATACCTGGAAATAAGCTTTGGCCGTGTACGCATTGCTCTTACCCAGTTGGTTAAGTCTTTATGGGTAGTATCGCTTCAAGAACTTGTCGTCGATGGGCAGCATACATCTGTCACCTTCCATGTTTAGGAGGGCGTATGCGCCGTTGGAGAAGACTTTGTGAAGAGTGCGTATGCCATGTAGGGTCCCTCCCATTTTGGCTCAAAATTGCCTTTGGATTTGTGAGCGAAGACCATTGGTCTCTTATCGCAGGAACCAAGTCGCCCTTTTTGTAGGCACGTTGCCTGACCTTTTTGTCGAAAGATCCTGCCATGTGTGCTTGGTAAAGTTCAATGCTCTGTCGAGCTTCGAGCCATCTCTCATCGAGATTGTCCAGCTCATGGAGTCGCAATTTGACATTGCTTTCTTGAGTCATTTCATTTTGCAAAGATACCCTCAGAGAAGGAATTTGTACTTCCAAGGGTACGACAGCTTCACATCGATAGACCAAGGAGAATGGTGTGCTATGGGTTGGTCCTAAAACGGTGGTTCGATAGGCCCACAAAGCTTCAGACAATTTGTCGCTCCAGTCTCTTTTGTGACTGGAGACCATTTTTTTAAGATTTTGCAGAGTGGCTTGTTGAAAGCTTCTGCTAATCCATTTGCTGACGGATTGTATGGAGTCAAAGGACAGCTTTGGATTTTGTATTTGTCACAGAACTTGTAGAATCGATGATCCCGGAATTGTGGTTCATTATCATGGACGAATATTTTAGGTATGCCAAAACGACAAACGATGTTGGTGCGTAGGAACTGAAAGACTGATGAGGTCTTCATTTCATTGAACGCAAATGCTTCTATCCACTTGGAGAAATAATCCGTAGCGGCGAAGATGAAGTGCAATAACCTTTGCTTAAAGGGGGAGAAATAGGACCTATGATGTCCATACCCCATGCTTCGAAAGGCCATGAGCTCACTGTAGGATGCAGCCATTCTGGAGGCATGTGAATGTAATCTCCGTGAACTTGGCATTGTTGGCAGCGTTTAGCAAATTGCATTGCGTCGGCTACCATGGTAGGCCAGTAATAACCTAACCTTTTTATCTAATCGTAGAGCTTGCGACCAGCCTGATGAGCTCCACAAAGACCAGCATGAACTTCTTATTGCGACAAGCAGCATAGAAGTACTCCGTTGAAGGATTTCCTGTAGAGGATTTTTTAAGGAATATCCAAATGAAAGTTTGGGGCTCGCCTTTGGATGCTTACCCTTTCTTTTCGATCTTCAGGTAGGATTCCGAACATAGTGTAATCAATGAACGAATCTCTCCAGTCGCCGATTGAAGGCTAAAGGATAGAGATCCGACTTCCAACCACTCAGTGGCATTTAGCAACTGCTTGGTGTGTGTTAAGAGGAGAGAGGATCCTTCTCTCACACGCTGTGATTTGCATGTTTCCCCTTCCTGGATCGCCATAGATGCTGCAAGTCCAGCCAGGGCATCTGCACGGATGTTTTCACCTCTACGAATGTGGGTGATGTGACAGATGTCAAACTTTTGCAGAAGGGATTGTGCCTTGTTGTCGGAAGGCAGCAAATCAGGCTCCCTGACTTCAAATTTCTGATTCATCTGGTTGACGATCAGTTGAGAGTCTTCAAAGGCTTCCAGCATGGTGATGCCGGATTCGATGGCGAATTCCAATCCCAGGATCGGAGCTTGATATTCAGCTGCATTGTTTGTGCATGGTTCCAGTAGCGAGAAAGCATGTGGAATCATGTATTTGTCGGGGCTAACAACGAGGATGCCAACTCCCGAGATTAGCTGTCTTTTTTCATTTGTCCTGGTTGCACCGTCAAAGTACATGTCCCCGGAGGCATTTTGTGAGAAAGTCTTCACATTGTAGATGGGTTCGTCTGGGAGATCATCTCTGAGTGGAGAATCTTTAGGCAATGGATGCTCTGCGAGAAAGTCTGCTAGAGCTTGGCCTTTTATTGCTTTTTATGGTACATACCTAATATCAAATTGTGACAGAAGGATATACCATTTTGCCAGTCGGGCATTGAGAGAACCTGCTTTTGTGACAAGGACCTTCAAGAGGTTGATCCTCGAAACCAGGTAGACTGTGTTAGAAAGCAAGTAGTGACATACTTTTGTACAGCAAACATCACTGCAAGGCATTCCTTTTCGACTGGAGAGTAGTGATGCTCTTCAACTACTAGCATGCGGCTGAGGTAGTATAGAGCATCTTCTTTTCTTTCATCATTTTTGAGGATCAACCTAATGGTCTTCAGGGACTTCCGGCTCTGGATTGCGAGGAAGCTTATTGACGCGGTCTTGCTCTTGTTCTAGAGTGAGATGCTGCAAGATCTTTCCATATTCTTCAAGATCAGGCTGTTGGAATTTGATATGACTTGAGAAGTTTAATGAAGCATTGAAGTGTTTAGTATCTCAAGTAATCATTTTATGTTGGAATTATTGTCAACACAATGTCACAAGTGTGGTGTTGATTGTGTGGTATTGATAGAGCTTCAAAGAGAAAACAGAGCTAAAACAGTTCAGGAATTCAGAATTCCTGAAGCAGAGTGGTCGGTCGACCGGGCACCTCATGCGGTCGACCGGGCAAGAGAACTCTGCAGAAGAAAGTTTCAGTTAGCTCCCAGTTAAATAGTGCCACAGTGTGTCGCCGGTCGACCGGGGACCCTATGTGGTCAACCGAGCACGGGAACCAGAATTGCGCAGAAATTAGAAGTTGTGCACGAAAATTCAGGATTCTTGTGTATTTCATTTGGGACTCTTTCTAAACGAATTCTAGCCTAATTTGAACACTCTTAAGGGTTACCATAACCTATATAAAGGCTTGCTTGGTTCGTTTTCCTAAGTACAGAAGAGAAGAGAAGAGAAGAGAGAAGAAAAGAGAGGGTTTTGGAGAGAAGAAGGTGCTGTTGCTGTGTGCAGTTGTGTTGCAAGTTTCTACAGCAAGTGTGGACGGGAATGTGCTCATGAAGATGGTGATTCGTCCATAAGATAAGTGTCTCTCTGTTTATGCTTTAAATATCAATTTGTAAGGGATTGAGAAAGAGAGATTGTAGAGGGGAAGGGCTGTAGAAAAGTTCTCTACTTTAATTCTGTAGAACATCAAGTTGGTGCTTGGTGTTAGGGGTTTGGTGATCCTATCTGTTGGTGCAGATAAATTGTAAAGGGAGTAGGTGCTTCCTAGATAGTTGGTGCTATCTGAAACTTAAGGGTTGGTGCTCTTTGTCGTTGGTGCGACTAAATAGATACAGACCTGTTCCGGATCGGTGTTCGGACAGTCGTTGAACCGTGGACGTAGCCTTTTGGTGAACCACGTTAAATCTGGTGTCTTTGTGTGATTTGATTTGCTTTTGTTGTTAAATTGGACCTGTTTTTAAGGAATCACTGATTCACCCCCCCCCCCCCTCTCAGTGATCGCGATATCTAACAATTGGTATCAGAGCCAAGTTTCCCTTAATAAGCTTAACACGCTAAGGGTGATCTCTTGTCAAATCACATGGCATCCAATACAGGGAATAAGAAAGCACCTTTGTTTGATGGTTCTAATTACTCCTTCTGGAAGATCAGAATGCAGGCTTTCATCAAATCACTTGGCTATGATGTCTGGGAGACCGTTAGAGTCGGTTACAATATTGCCATAGTACCCACTGATGCTACAACGAAGAAGTTAGCAGACAACGACTCCAAGGCGCATAATGCACTCTTTAGTGGCCTTGTGGACAGCGAGCTGGTCAAAGTAATTGCATGCAAAACAGCCAAGGAAATATGGGACAAGTTGAAAAGCATTCATGAAGGAGATGAGAAGATCAAAGAAGCGAAATTGCAAACTCATCGCTCTCAATTCGAGTCTCTTCGCATGGAGGAAAGCGAGAATGTTGACTCGTATATGCAACGAGTGAATGAAGTCACGAATGACATTAGTGGACTAGGGGAGGAGATTAAAGAACCAGTCATCGTCAAAAAGGTTCTAAGATCTCTTATTCCCCGGTTTGATTCAAAAGTCTCAGCCATAGAAGAAGCCAAGGATCTGAATGAATTTACCATGGATGACTTGCATGGTTCACTCACTGCCTATGAGATGCGCATAGGTAAGACGTCTTCATCTGATAGAGAAGCGGCCTTCAAAGTTCAGAAAAAGGGAAAAGAGACTGCTGGTCATGATGCTGATACTGATGATAATGAGCTTGAGGCTCAATTAGTTAGAAAGATGAAGAAAGGAAGCAATGGAAAGTATAAAGGGAAGCTACCCTTTAAATGCTTCAATTGTGGCGGTGTTGGTCACTTTGCTGCGAAGTGTCCGCTGAAAGAAAATAATGATGATGACTCTTATGTTGATAAGAGTAAATGGAAGAAAAATTTCAGAAAGAGGGGCAAAGCAAAAGAGCTTCATCAGTCAATATAATGACAGCTCGTCTGAAACTTCAGACGATGATAAATCAGCCGAGGCAACTGAAGCTCTCTTCATGGTTACTATTGAAGAAGAAGAGGAGCAAGAGCCGGAAGAGGAAGAGGAGGCTGAGGTCAATCTTGAAGAAGAACTCATTGCCGCACTTGAGGAGCTTAGCATGGAACGAAAAACAAGTAAGAAAAATCTGAAACTTCTTCACGAATCTGAAAGTTCAGTTATTTCTTTGAAAACTCAAGTTGAAGAATATAAAAGAATGGTGGAAGTCTTTGAAAATTAAATAAGTATCAAAAAGGAAGAGGCTATGAAACTTGAAACTGAAATCGCTAGAGCAAAGGCTGAAAACTTGGAAAGTCGACAAAAACTCAAAGTGCTCCAAGCAATTGAAGGGACAATGAAACTCAATGAAATTCTGAAATTTCAAAAGCCCTTCGACAATAAATTTGGTATTGGATTTGAGACCGGAGAGTCCTCTAAAGCTGCACCTTCTTTGTTTATGAAACAAAGTGCCATACCTCTCAAGGCTACAAAGCTTCAAATTCAGCCCAGTATTGAGATGGTCAATAAGAAAAGGTTTGTGGAGTTTAACCAGCCACCTAAGAAAGGAAGAATGTTCAGACTCTATGGTTATTGCTATCATTGTAATAGATATGGACATAAAAGAGCTGATTGCAAATTCTATGTTAGAAACAGTCCATTAGTGACTAGGAACCCTTTCTCAATCCTAAACGGCCACAAAATTGAGTGCCATAAGTGTTATAATTATGGACACTTGGCTAGGGATTGTAGGTTGCCTATAGCTAACCAATTTCAGGTTGAAAAGAAACCCAAGTTAGTTAAGGCATGGAGGGCAAAGAAAAGGGAAGACAATTCCAAGGAATCTCTCATTGTGCAAACGGCATTCAATGCACAAAAGAAGGCAGCACCATGGGTCCTTGATAGTGGCTGTTCAAGCCATATGACAGGTGATAAGGAAAAATTCGTCAAATTACAGCACTATGAAGGCGGATCAGTGAAGTTTGGTAACAATGATGGTGCCAAAATCTGCGGAAAAGGTGTTGTTCAGCTAAAGGCAAACAAGATCAGATCAGACGAGGTCTTATATGTGTCTGGACTGAGACACAACTTGCTTAGTGTGAGCCAGATCTGTGACAAAGGCCACGAAGTTGTCTTCACTAAGAATGGGTTTGCTATCAAGAAGTGTAGCAACGGCAAAAACGGTGGCTACTGGATCTAGGACTGCTGGAAATCTCTATACATTGTCAGATGGAGCTGAAAAGACTTGCTTGATGAGTCGGACAGAGGAAAGTTGGTTGTGGCACAAACGCCTTGGGCATCTAAACTTTGATAACATGTCAAAGATTTACAACTCAAAGGCTGTCAGAGGTATGTCTACAGTTGAAAAGCCTTCCAACCCCATTTGCGATTCTTGCCAAAAGGGAAAGCAAACGAGGGTAATGTTCAAGTCAAAGGAGCATCATTCAAAGAAACCTCTTGAGCTAGTGCACACTGATCTCTGTGGACCGATGCGAACTCAAAGTACCAATGGAGATAAGTATTTTATGTTATGCATTGATGATTATACTCGTATGACATGGGTATTGTTTCTTAAGCATAAACATCAAGCACTTGATCGTTTTAAAGTGTTTAAAGCACAGGTTGAAAATATGCTTGGAAAACGTATCAAGATTTTAAGGTCTGATCGAGGAGGTGAATTCACATCTGAAGAGTTCACTAACTATTGTGAGCACCATGGCATTCAAAGACAATATTCAGCCCCTAGAACTCCACAGCAAAATGGAGTTGTGGAACGGAAAAATCGCACCGTGCAAGAGATGGCTCGCACAATGCTAACTGAGAGCAAGCTAGCTGACAAATACTGGAAGGAGGCAATCCATACGGCTGTATACATTCAGAATCGATGCTTGATCTGGCCACATGAAGACAAAACTCCTTATGAGCCATGGTTTGGGAGAAAAGCAACAGTCAAGCACTTCAGAGTCTTCGGTAGCAAGTGTTACATCAAGCGTCTTGAGCAAAATCCGGGCAAATTTGATGAAAGAGCTGATGAAGGTATATTTCTGGGTTACTCCTCCTCTAGTAAGGCTTACAGATGTCTTAACAAAAGGACCAGAAAAATCATAGAAAGTGCCGATGTTAGAATTGATGAAAACCGTGAATCAAAGAATGTAACTCATCATGACAGTCCAGTTTATGAGGACTCGAGTGAGATTGATGATGAAGTGGCTGAACCTAATGATTCTGAGAAATCAAAGGATGACTCAGAGGATGCTACACCTAGAAAGAAAAGCACTTGGGTAGAGCAACACCCTAAGGATCAAATCATTAGAGATCCTGAGGCCGGTGTTAAAACAAGACAAAGTGTAGTTAGCAATTACTCACTTGTGTCCACCATTGAACCCAAGACTGTGGCTGAAGCCAGTCTCGATGAAAGTTGGTTGAAAGCTATGCATGAGGAGTTGGAGCAAATTGAGAAGAATTCCACATGGGAACTAGTTTCTCGACCTACCGATAAGAATGTTATTGGTACTAAATGGGTCTTTCGGAATAAGCTGAATGAAGATGGTCAGGTCATACGAAACAAAGCAAGGTTGGTTTGTAAAGGCTATGCTCAAGTTGAAGGCATAGATTTTGAAGAGATCTTTGCACCGGTGGCTCGTCTGGAAGCCATTCGTATGTTTCTTGCATTGGCTGCATACAAAACCTTCAAGGTATTTCAGATGGATGTAAAGTCAGCCTTCTTGAATGGATTACTTGAAGAAGAGGTCTACATTGAGCAACCTGATGGTTTTCTCATTAGCAAAAATTCAGACCTTGTGTGCAAGTTGAAAAAGGCTCTTTATGGGCTGAAACAAGCGCCAAGGGCATGGTATGCAAGGCTGGACCTCTATCTCCGCAAGATCGGCTTTGGAAAAGGACTGGTTGATAGCAATCTTTATGTCAAAACAGAGTTGAGCAAACAGCTGGTTGTCATTGTTTATGTCGATGACATAATCTTTGGTGGTAATGATGAAGAAATGTGCAGGAATTTTGCTGAAGAGATGAAAAAAGAACTTGAGATGTCAATGCTTGGAGAACTAAAGTTCTTCCTTGGTTTACAAGTTCAGCAGCTGAAACATGGTATCTTCATATCACAGATGAAATACATCAAGGAAGTGCTGAAGCGTTTTAACATGGAAGACAGCAAGCCAGTGAGCACACCAATGTCAACGAACACAAAGCTAAGCAAAGATGATAAGGGTTCGTCCGTTGATCACACCACTTATCGTTCTATGATAGGAAGCTTGCTTTATTTGACTACTACAAGACCGGATCTTCTGCAAGCAGTATGTATGGTGGCTCGATTTCAAGCATCACCAACTGAGACGCACCTTACAGTAGTAAAAAGGATATTTCGATATCTGAAAGGTACCATGGAGCTTGGCATTTGGTATCCTAAAGGCAAATCCTTCACTCTTGTTGCATACTCTGACGCCGATTGGGCTGGATGTATAGATGATCGCAAGAGTACAAACGGTGGTGCATTCTATCTCGGTGAAAGGTTGGTGGCATGGCACAGTAAGAAACAAGATTCAGTATCCCTTTCTACAGCGGAAGAGGAATATATTGCAGCGGCAACTTGTTGTACGCAAGTGTTATGGATGCGGCAAATGCTTTCTGGTCTAGGAGTTCCGACAACGGATCCTACGCCGATCCTCTGTGACAACACTAGTGCAATTCACATCTCTAAGAATCCTGTTCAGCATTCTAGAACGAAGCATGTTGCAATCCACTATCACTTTCTCAAGGAAAAGGTTGCAGACGGTGAGGTAAAGTTGGAATATGTTTCTACTACTGAGCAAGTTGCTGATATCTTCACAAAACCTCTGCCAAAGGAAGTCTTCGAGTATCTCCAAAAAAAGAAATTAGGAGTTACTCACTCTCCTAATCCTTAGGAGTTGTGCTTGAAAGGGGGAGCAATGTAATCCTTGAATATCCTATTCACTCCTTGGTTGGTCCGTTTGGACTTGTTGTCAAAGGGGGAGAATGTTATGCTAGGAGAAAGTCTTATGCTATAAGAAGTTATGCTAGAAGAAGTTATGCAAGAAAAAGTTATGCCATGATAGCTTGGGGGAGAGTGATATCAAGATTGTGAATGTGAAGATCTTGATTCTGTTTGTTTTTTGAAGACAGGGAAGTGTTCCAAGTGTTGAAGTTCCAAGTGTTGCCAACAATTCCAAAGGGGGAGACAGTTGGAATTTGAGATGACTTGAGAAGTTTAATGAAGCATTGAAGTGTTTAGTATCTCAAGTAATCATTTTATGTTGGAATTATTGTCAACACAATGTCACAAGTGTGGTGTTGATTGTGTGGTATTGATAGAGCTTCAAAGAGAAATCAGAGCTAAAACAGTTCAGGAATTCAGAATTCCTGAAGCAGAGTGGTCGGTCGACCAGGCACATCATGCGGTCGACCGGGCAAGAGAACTCTGCAGAAGAAAGTTTCAGTTAGTTCCCAGTTAAATAGTGCCACAGTGTGTCGCCAGTCGACCGGGGACCCTATGCGGTCGACCGAGCACGGGAACCAGAATTGTGCAGAAATTAGAAGTTGTGCACGAAAATTCAGGATTCTTGTGTATTTCATTTGGGACTCTTTCTAAACGAATTCTAGCCTAATGTGAACACTCTTAAGGGTTACCAAAACCTATATAAAGGCTTACTTGGTTCGTTTTCCTAAGTACAGAAGAGAAGAGAAGAGAAGAGAGAAGAAAAGAGAGGGTTTTGGAGAGAAGAAGGTGCTGTTGCTGTGTGCAGTTGTGTTGCAAGTTTCTACAGCAAGTGTGGACGAGAATGTGCTCATGAAGATGGTGATTCGTCCATAAGATAAGTGTCTCTCTGTTTATGCTTTAAATATCAATTTGTAAGGGATTGAGAAAGAGAGATTGTAGAGGGGAAGGGCTGTAGAAAAGTTCTCTACTTTAATTCTGTAGAACATCAAGTTGGTGCTTGGTGTTAGGGGTTTGGTGATCCTATCTGTTGGTGCAGATAAATTGTAAAGGGAGTAGGTGCTTCCTAGATAGTTGGTGCTATCTGAAACTTAAGGGTTGGTGCTCTTTGTCGTTGGTGCGACTAAATAGATACAGACCTGTTCCGGATCGGTGTTCGGACAGTCTTTGAACCGTGGACGTAGCCTTTTGGTGAACCACGTTAAATCTGGTGTCCTTGTGTGATTTGATTTGCTTTTGTTGTTAAATTGGACCTATTTTTAAGGAATCACTGATTCACCCCCCCCCCTCTCAGTGATCGCGATATCTAACACAGGCATGGGAGCCAAATCTTCTTCTTCGTATGCTCTTTGTCATTCAACATGGTTGGGTTCCACTGGAGCAATGATGGGTGCTGGTTCAACAGCATTTTCTTGTCAACCTCTTGGGCTTCTTCGTCATCAGACCAGGGTCTTTGTGGCTGTAAGGGGTTATACCAGATTACTGGCATACGGTGAGTTTCAGGAACCCATTCTTTCTCGGAGAGATATTCCCCTATTTCAAGGGATTCCTCCCACTCATCGGTGTAGTTGGAGTCAAATCCATCATCGGTGTCGCTGGACTCGTATCCGTCAACGGAGAATCCAACTACCGAATTGCAAGAGTATGATGCCCCCTGCGTGGCTTTCTTGAATTGAGGTGGCATGAAATCACTGAGAGTGAATTTTCTTACCCCCTTTGAAGTCTCTGGAAGGGACGTTTTTGTTGCACCCAGTGAAGCGGTAGAGGATGCCTCTGCCTTTTCTTGGACTTTTTGTTTTGACTGGGTCTTCTCTTGTCGTTTGAGCTTGAGGAGATGTTTCATAGCCAGCCTTCGCTGTAGAGCTGTCGGCTTTGTTTTCATGACCTCCCAGTTTTCATCTTCCAGGAGATCGGTATGTACCCATATGGGTTGTCCGTTTGGTGTCGGGTAAGGAACTAGTTCTTCGAATGCTTGAATTTTGTTTATCACCTTAAAGGAAGCAGTGATTTTCTTCTTCAGTGATTTTGATGTTTGTCCACATGACACCATGTTGACAGAGGCAGACCAATAGTTTTTTGTCAAAGGTGATGACTCCATTTTTCCACATCTCGTTTATCTTCTCTCTCACAATGAAGCATTGATTGAGAGGATGCCAGATCATCTGGTGGTATGGACAGTACCGAGGATCGTTGGTTTTGCCAACATCTCTCAGACTTTTGGGTTCAGGCAAGGTGAGCTTGCCGTTTGCCACGAGAGCACCGAAGATTTCATCAACATCTTCATCAAATAAGTATTTCTTTTCTACTCACTCTTTAAAGGCATCAGAGAGTTCGGGTCTCTTACCTGCAGCTTTGTTTTTAGCTTTCTTTAGTGGCTGAGGAGCTGACTTGGTTTGTACATTGAGGACCTCTTTTTTCTTTGGCTTGGAGGTTGCAATGGCGGTTGGCTCTTTTCTTAATAATTTCTGACTGTTGAGGTCTTTAATCACCATTTCAGCCTTCATGGAATCTTCTAGGAGTTCTCCCAGGTTCTTTGATTTGTTGTCGATGATCATGGAGCGGATTCTAGCTCTTATGTTGTTTCGGCAGATGTCGACCAGCGACGCTTGCAGCAGTACATCTGAGCATTTGTACGCCATAGCTTTCCACTTATGAATGAAGTCATATGTTGACTCATTCTCCCCCTTTTTTAGGCTACAAAGCCGAGCCATAGTAGCGGGATGATCCTCACATTTGAAGTGAGTCAGGAAGCATGTCTCTCATGGACAAGTTTTGGATGGAGTCCTCCAGAAGAGCGGAGTACCAATTGAATACCGTACCTTTTAGAGTACTTGCAAAGAGGCGGATCTTGAGTGCATCTTGATCCGCGATAGCTCCTGTCAGGATTTTGAAGTAGATGACGTGTTGTCTGGCTGATCCTTTCCCCGTATATGTTTGGAGAGTAGGATGCTTGAATTTTGTAGGGAACCGGACTGAGTCCATCCATAAGGGATATGGTGGCTTGATCACATTCTCCTTGAGTATATCCTCTTCTTTAGCTTTTACGAGGATACTGTCTACGTCCTTTTTTGGAATGGCGCGTGACTCATTCTCTTCTCCATTTACCTCATCATCTTGAAGATTCGGAAGAGGTTCATTGTTCGCCTGATTTTGGAAGGCGAGGAGAAGGTTTTCCATCAAAGTTTCAGTCCTTTGCTGGCCTTGTTCCAACTACTGGATGCATGTGAGAGCATCATCTTGAGGTGGATTGTGAGTTGGTGGCTCAAAATTTGTAGCCAGGACGTTCATCCCTCGGGATTCGAACAAAGAAATTGTTCTGGTGACTGAGCTGGGGCTCATTCTTTTTATGAAGAGCTTGAGGAAGGATTACTCTGCCGTCCTTGACTTGAAGGAGCAGGGGATTCTTCGGGATGTCTTCTTGTCCTGGAGACGCTGCGGGTCACCAGACGTCGGACATGGATTTTGGATGCTGACTTTTGGCGTCTTCTGGTTTTTCCAACCATATGGACAGCATCAATTTGGTCGGGTCTTTCTTTTTCGACCCATTTATGGGAGACTTGAAGTGTAGGAGGTTGGGTCCTTTTCTTCTCTAGTCTCTTTTGTCGATACGATGCGCGGCGGCGCATATGATGAGCAATTTGAGCTTCGGTAAGCTCTGGCTTGGCTTTGACAATGAAGGATGTGCTCCCTCTAGCACAGCAGCGAAGCTTGTCTTCTTTGTAACTAGGCAAGGACAGGATCGAACCCGGTCCTTCGCCAGTTGCAGCGAGGCTTTGAATTTTTCGAGCTCGGCCCCTGTAGAGATGAAGGGTCAAACTCCATGATTGTAGGCCTTAGCAGGTGCTTGTAGAGGCCTTGTGATCCATGATCTGATTTTGGGCTTGTAGGAACAAGCCGGCTCATGCGGGGTTGACTTGGTTGTCAATTGAGAGACCTGACTCTAACAGTGGGGCAAGTTCTTCTGGAAGATCGACCCGCAAAGGCAAGAAGAAAAGGAGTCATCGCCGTAGCAAGGGACGGCATGAAGACTCTCCTGATTTGGAAGTCCCTCATACCATCAATGAGGAGGTGTCAGGGAATGCTGACGAGCATCCAAAAAAGAGGAGCCGAGAAGAAGAGACCGTCGATGAAGGTATGATTCTTCCTCTTTCTCTTTCCGTTTCTTTCATGGAGCTTTCCATGTACTGATTTACTTTCTCCCCCCATTTTTTTATGAGTGGATGATGACTTGGTGATGCCCGAGGTTCCGACCGATGAGGCGGTGACAGATCCGAATGTGGCATCTGAAGAGGACCGAGGGATTCCAGAATCTCCAACTGGTATGACTTCTTTCGCTCTTTTTTTTTTGTCTGTGTCGTATTTGCTAACATTTTTCTTGTCAGCTGGCTACCCATAGGATTTCGATGACTTTGAACCATCCATGAATGCAAATGCTGATGATGCTTCGGATGAGTTCATGGAGGAAGAAAGTATTCAGCCAGCCGTCTGATGGACCGCGCTCCTGCTTGGTTCTACCGAGGTCGGCGGACGTGGGAGTCCGTCGGGTCCGACCCTTTCGTAACCGGGGGGCAGGGGCGTGCATCAACATTTCTTTTTTTTTTGGGTGTGCCAGATTTTCTATTTTTACTTGGAATTGCAAGTGGTGATCCGGAGATCAACCTTCGCAAGTAAAAAGGAAATCAACTTCTTTCAAGTTTTCCATTGCACATATATTTAAGAAAAGAGACATTTTCTTGATTTGCCGTGAAAGGCGATTTTTTTGGCATTTATAGCCGATTTTGGCGTTTATAGCCGATTTTTGGCGTTTATAGCCGATTTTGGCGTTTATAGCCGATTTACAATCCTTATCAACAATGAAAGACAAGAATTGTGATTTTTGTCTCTTTTGAAAAAATACAAACTACAATGAAAAGCAAAAAAAAGAGGATCTAACTTCTCAGGAGATTGTGGGGGACTCGTTTAGATTGACGGTCGCAAGCCATATGTGGGCTTCGCCATCATCCATGCAGATGAGAACAGAGGATGCTATTGATTCGCTTGGCTTGGCTATAACCTCGGGTTTTTAGAAGACAAAGACCAAAGGAAGGTCCTATGTCCAATAAAAAGCCGAGTAGACGGGCTGAAAAGCCATATCTAAGCCATTGGAGGCAAGAGGAGAAGGCAAGGACCTTGGGGGGGGTACCCCCCAAGGGACTTTTGTCACCTTGTTGCGGTGGCCGGTGTAGAATTTCCGCAGAGTTTTCTCTCTTTTTTTCTTTCTCTGGATTTCTGTCTGTGTGCTTGTGCTTTTTTCTCTGATTTTTCTGATCTTTGTTGATTTCCTTTCTTCTTGGAGAGCCCTCCTATTTATAGGCTTTTAGGTAGCCTTTTAGGTGGGTTTATGGGCTTTTATTGTCATTTAAGCCGCATAATGGGAGGAGTTACAAAATTGAATTGTTTATTTTGTAACTCCTTTTTCTTGGCTTCTGATTGGCCGGAGGAGATTGAGGGCATTTAATTGCCTTTAATCGCCATGATGGGAGGAGTTTCATGGGTTAAATGCCATGAATCTCTTGACTTGTAACTCCCGAATGCTTGCTTCTGATTGGGCCGTCCAAAGAAAT
The DNA here is from genome assembly GCA_012931725.1 of Litsea cubeba. Classification (NCBI taxonomy): domain Eukaryota; kingdom Viridiplantae; phylum Streptophyta; class Magnoliopsida; order Laurales; family Lauraceae; genus Litsea; species Litsea cubeba. Next base: position 69,486,694 of record CM022947.1, read on the forward strand.
GGATTAATGACTGTAATAAAGCTAGTCAATTAATCGCATTAAGCGGTCGCCGAGCAGCTGAAGAGTCGCGGGCTGTGCCACGTCTTTTGGAATTCTTCTGTCGATGATCATCGATGGATCTTCATGCAGATCGACATCAGATGATCATGTAATTTCAGGTGTTTGTTGCCAACAGCGGGTCGGTGCCATCTGTCCTGTCGATTTCTCGATCGGTCGGGTGGAAAGCACACTTTTTTTTGGTTGACCGGGTGGCGATCAATACTGTCTTCGATACTCTTGATGATTTACCCGTGTTTTGGACGGATGTCAGAGGACTTGGTGTCTCAAAAGCATGAATTTTGGAAAGTACCAGAGGCTGGGCTCCTCGAATCGCGAAAAAAACGGCGAAAATCGGGGTTTCCGGGGCTTTCCGGCGACCCCGGGGTCCATGGTCGCCGGCGACCCTGGCCCAGGGTCGCAGGGGTCTGCGACCCAGGGGGGGTTTTCCCCCTTTCGTGTCCCGTTTTGCGTCCGTTTTTGCTTTTTTCTGATTCTTTTTTTCTTCTGTACTTTTCCTTGACATTTTGACCATTTATTGGCCTGATTTCTTTGTAGGAAACCTGATGAGAATCCTTGCATTTTATTTTGCAAAGTTTCCAATTTCCCTGAGAAAGCCGAAGACTTTGTCGCGCAGAGCTGCCGATTTTCCGTCAGAAGCTGAAACTGGGTCAAACGATGTCGGAATGACCTGAAAATTGGTTGTGTGAAGCCTCCTGAGCAATAAATAAGACCAACCATAGGCTTTTGTTTGAGTTTTGAAGCCGTTTGGGGTCCTATCACTGTAGACTTGCTTTTTGTCGCGATGAAGATGTCGCGGTTTGATGTGCGGTCAACCGATGTCCGATTGACTTGAAATTTGACAGGGAACCTATTGGAGTCATTTTAAGATGATCCATAGGTTCTGTCTTGGAAACCATGGTCCCGGAGAGCTTTACCGCCGAGAGGCTTGATTTGGCTGTCGGAGAAGCGAAGTTAGGCCAAATGATCTTGAAATGGCTTGAAACTTGTTGTGTACTCCTCTTTTGGCTGTCTGGAAGAATCTTGCAGTTTTTGTTTGATTCTGACAAGATTTGATTTTTGGAAGTAGCATTGCCTATTTATGGCAGGTTGCGACTTCATGTAGCTCTTTCGATCTTGAAAAGGCAAAGTGACATTTTTGGTGTCAACAAATGCCCCCTCGAGGTACAGCGGCGAGTTGCTTAACTTTTGTAGTCGATGTGCCTCGAAGAGATTTTTGAAGGAGAGCCTGTGACTTGACCAAGAGTCTTTGAGCAGTCTTTCTTTTTGGTATTTGTAGCCTTTTGAGCTTCCAGGGGAATTTTATGGTAGTGAAAGGGATCACGTACCATCTCGAGGCAAAGTTTTCAAGATGACATCAGGAATGTGGATTTGGGTTTTGACCTTGTGACCTAACAGGCTATATATGGCAGGTTAGGGGGTCGGGTTTGGTTTTGATCGTGTGACCCAACAAGCTGTATGTGGAATGTTGGGGGATCAATTTTGGTTTTGATCTTGTGACCTAACAGGCTGTATGTGGCAAGTTAGGGGATCAGGTTTTGGTTTTTGGTTTTGGTCTTGTGACCTAACAGGCTGTATGTGGCAAGTTAGGGGACCAGGATTTGGTTTGATGGAATGTCAATTTCAAGAGTTTGGCTCAATTTGGTAAATGAGACTGGATGGTTTGATTTTTGGAAGCTCATGGGGCTTGGAATTTTCTTTCGTATGGTCCAATCAACTCAAAAGAGGCATGGAACCATTTTTGTATGCTCTTGGTAAGAGGGATTTCTCTTTGACTAAAAGCCCAAAATTTATTTCTTCTCTTTTTTTTTTTTTTTTTGTGCCTAGGTGGTCAAACCTGGCTCATATGGGCTAACCCATGGGACCTTAAGCTTTTGAAATGGCTTAGATCTCATATGGTGTCATTTTTGTAAAGAATATCCAAAAATATCTCATTTGGATAGAGAATATCTAAGAATATCTTTACTTGGAGAGAATCTCTCATGATCCCTTTATTTTTGGGATAGAATATCTCAAGATATCTTTCTTTTGGGAAAGAATCCGTCATAGATTGATTTTTGGGAGAAAATCTCTCAAGATCCCTTTATTTTGGGATAGGATATCTCAAGATATCTTTCTTCTGGGAAAGAATCCGTCATAGATTGATTTTAGGAGAAAATCTCTCAAGATCCCTTTATTTTGGGATAGGATATCTCAAGATATCTTTCTTTTGGGAAAGAATCCGTCATAGATTGATTTTTGGGAGAGAATCTCTCAAGATATCTTTCTTTTGGGAAAGAATCTTTCTAATCTCTTTCTTTTGGTAAGGTTACTAATTAGTAACACTAACCTCTTTCTTCTTTCCTTCTTTGGTTTGCTCTCCTCTATAAAAGCAAGGAGAAGGTTAGATCTCTTGCTCTTATTACTTTCTTTTGCAATAATCTCAAGAGGGCTTCAAGACCAAGAGCTTTTCTTCTTCAAGATCTTCAAGAGTTTTCTTCTTCTTCTCCATCAATGGCATCAAGTAAGTTCTTCTTTTTCAAGAAAACTCCATTGTAGGAAAAAAAGTTCTTTCTTTCTTTTTTTTTTTTTTTTTTTTGTTTCTTTCTTTTTCTTTTCTTCTTCTTTTTTTTCTTTTTTTCTTTTCCACGTGGTTTCCCCCCTTTTTTTTTACACGTGTTTTTTCTTTCTTTTCTTTCTTTTTTTTTTCATGTTTTTTTTTTGTGTGGGCCGTACGGACAGATCCGTACGGATCTTGCCGTACGGCCACATGGCCTGTGGGCCACGGCCTGTGGGCCACGGCCTGTGGGCCAGCCCTCATTAATTTTTTTTTTTTTTCTTTCCCTCCCCCTTTTTTTTTTGAGAGAGTTTCTTTTCTTTTTTTTTGTTTTCTTTCCCCTTTTTTTTTTAGAGAAAGTTTCTTTTCTTTTCTTTTTTTTTTTCTTGCTCATCATGATAATGCATTTTTTTTTCGCAAACCAAGATGTTCATGCATGCCTTTAATTTGTAAATTAAATTTGTAGCATGATGTGATAGCATACCTGAAAGTGTTTGCAAATTTGGGAACTTGGAGCTCGCAGTGATGTTGAGCCCTTCCTGATTTTGCGGAGACTTTTAGGTTTCGAAAGTTTGGAGTTTCGGAGCTCGCAGCGATGTTGAGCCCATCTTCAAGCTTTCTATTTCTTTCGGGATAGTTCCTTTTCTTCGGAATTGCCCCGTCATCATGTCAAAATTTCGCCAGAATTTTTTTTTAGCGAGATTCTGTCATTTTGATGTTTGATCTTTTTCTTTTCCATCCTTTTCAGGTGGTTCCTCCAGAGCGAACAAGGGTAAAGAGCCTGCTACAAGCGTACCTCGTCGATCTTCTAGATCTTCTAATCCGGCCGTTCAGCAGGCTTTCGAGAAGGTCCAGTATGTTGAGAGAAATCTGGAAGAGTGCGACTCCCTCAACAGAGATGAGATGAGGCAGCGACTGATCACTCTCAAGGGAGAGGAATTCTATAAGATCATGGTAAGCAGTCGTCCATGGCTGATGGAAGATCAGAGCGTTTTGCCCAAGCCTACCTTCTTCTTTGGTGATGCAGTCCCTGATGACATGACATACCAGAGGAGATCTTTTCAGTTTTCCTTCACAGCAGATGGTGAGAAGAAGACTGTTACTACCCGGTCGATGTTTGATCGCACCGTCTCGATTCTGAGCCTTGCCCCCACGTGCCCTAAGAGGGAAGATCCTCCAAGTTGGGTGAGAAGGACAAATGTAATCAAGACCGGGGTTTTTGTTGGCGGTTCTCCTGGATATACGGAGAGGTCGCCTGTTGACATGGACCTGTTGATGCCATCCAGCGGCTACCAGGGCTCTGATTATCCGTCGGTCGATTTGAGACCGGTGGGCCTTGGTATTTTCAGCGGTGACGGCAGCAATTGGATCAAGCCTTTCCGACTTCGTGGCCGCTTCAATGCTGACTCCGAGTGGAAGTCGTGGACTGATCGCGTCCTGCTGATTGGTGGCGCCGTTTTGAAGGAAGCCGGGATTTTTGATGCGGTCCGCGCCTTTAGGGAGACCGTGATCTTTTCCGACGAGGCCTTCATGGCAATGCTGGAGTCGTTCCTCCCACAAACCAATACCTTCGTTGTGACGAATGGTGAGATTGGTTTTTCTTTGAAGGAGCTGAGCACTATTACCGGATTGCCTATCCTCGGCAAACTCTATGAGGAGTTTATGCCGATTGACAGCGTCCTCGAGGGGCAGTCTGAGGAGTTCAGGCTTCTATACTTTCAGCTCGTCGCCTTCTATGATTTTTTTAAGGAGAAGGGGGGTTCGAAAGTTAGATCCAGCAGTTGGAAGAGTTTTAGCTCTTCAGTCCCTAACTTTTTTGATAGTAGGGAGTCTTCTGATAGCATGACCCAGGAAGCTGGAGCTCAGGATCCAAAGAAGATCTTGGCCATGCAAGAAGAGTTGAGAGATTTCTGTGCAAGTATAAACGCCATATGTCCTGATATTGCACTGCGGAGAGATCTGGCTGTTTACCTCACTTATTGGCTTGGTGAGGCTATTTTTGCTGGAGGAGATGGAACGCACATCAGGCCGCATTGTATTTTTCCGGCTTGTCAGATGGCGTTTGGAGAGCAGCTTGCTTTGGTGCCAGCTCTTTACTCCTACCTGTGTACCGAACTGCAGGCTGCTGCTTTTCTGGTTCGGCTTGGGCTTCCCATGAATAGGGTATTTTCAGCCCATGTCTTTTATTCGTGGTATGTATACCACTGTCCTGGCTTCCATCGGCTGGGTGCTGCACAGGATGATGATCCTCTGATGATTCGACTGGCTAAGGGCAAAGCCGTGTCCGAATCACTTTTGTTTGCCCGCATGAGGATCCGACGGTTCAGGGACGTCGAGATGGGGCAATCTTCAGTAAAGCTTTCTCCGGAGTTGCGGAAGAAGGCTTTTGATTTTGGTGCCTCCCGAGACTCTACCAGGGCGGGGTCGGGAAGGCATTATTCCTTGACAAATGCAGAGAGAGAGTGGCTTTTCAGCATACGTGTCGGCACGATGGTGTACCGTAGACATCTTTTCGTCGACATCCAGCCGTATGTACCCTCTCGCTTTGCTTTGCAGCTTGGCTTTTCTCAAGGCGTTGTTGGAGCGCCTTCAAGCATGGTGAAGCGCTTTGGAGGCTTACAGGACGGGAGAAATGCATGGGCTTTCTATAGTGCTGAAGACACTACAGCCATGATTTCTTATCCTGTGTTGCTGACTTCCCGTACTGCCGGCTTTGCGAAGTGGTTCGCGGAGAGCTTCTCGGCATATCGGGGACTTTCCAGGAAGGAGCTTGATGTGAAGCTGGCATCTGGAAAGGGCCTTGGAAAGTCGGATGGCATCCGGCGAGAGGAAGTTTGGGCCTTCCTTTCTGGAGAGAAGCACAAGATAGGCTTTCTCGGTGACCAGGGCGTCATCGGTTCTGAAGCTGTTCGAGAAATACCTGACGAGGCTTTGGAGCAGCTAGAACAGGAGGAAGCCGAACTTGGCGCTTGGATGCAAGCGGCGCAGAGGCAAGCTTCCGTGGAGTCTACTGGAAAGAGCAGACCATCCAGTGATGAGTCAAGTGGGAAACCTGACTCTGACGGCGGGGCAGGTTCCTCTAAGAAGCGAGCCCGCAGAAGTAAGAGGAGGAGGAGTCATCATAGTAGTAAGGGGCAGCATGAGGACTCTCCTAACTTGGAAGTTCCTCTTACTATCAATGAGGATGTGCCAGTGGATGCTGACGAGCCTCCAGAGAAGAGAAGCCGAGAAGAAGAGACCGTCGGTGAAGGTATGATTCTTCCTTTTTCTCTTTCCATTTCTTTTCATGGGATTTTTTCCATGTTATGATTTGCTTCTTGTTTCTGCTTTTCTTCTTTTTTTTTTTAGCAGAGGAAGACTTGATGATGCCGGAGGTCCCAACCGATGAGGTGGTGATGGATCCCTGTCGAGGCACCTGAAGAAGAACCGACGGGCTCTGGAGTAAATCCAGAATCTCCAATTGGTACGACTTCTTTTGATCCTTTTTTTTTTTGAGTTTGTGACTTGGCTTGCTAACACACATTTTTTTTTTTTGTCAGCTGACTTGCCACAGGGTTCTGATGACTTTGAACCATCGATGGACGCAAATGTTGATGATGCTTTCGATGAGTTCATGGAGGAAGAAAGTGTTCCGCCAGTCGTCGAAGAAGGTATTTTGTAGTTATAACTCTGATAATGATTTTCAAACAGGGTCATACTCATACCTTTTTGTGTTTCCTTTGCAGGTTTTGAAGTGGCAGAGGAGGATCCGTCGCTTCCAGAGCAAGAGATGCCAGAGGTTGATCCAGAGGTAGAGATTCCTGGGACCAGCTCTGACAATATTGAGGAGATTCCTCGCGCTGAGATTCCTTCCCGAGCAGGAGCAGCTTCAGCTGGAAAGAGTTCTTTTGTTACTCTTTCAACAGATGATGATATGAGTAGCCGACCAACGGAGTTGGGCGAATCCTCAGCTGGGCCATCTCTTCTTTTTGCGAAGAAGGTGGTGGTGCGAGTTGTGAGCTCTTGGATTGAGACTCTCTTTTCTGGGCACTTGGAAGTCGGATTTGGCATGATCCAGCATGTGCAGGAGATTCTCAGTGATGCTGAAGAGGCTGGTCTGGATGTCACAGGTGCCAGGGCGATCGTTGATAGGATCATTGCACTGGGTGACAAGTGGTTTGAGACCGTGAGTTTGGCTGATGACCAGTTCTTCAAGGAGATGTTCCTGGACCCTGCTGATAAGGCTAAGTCTGACCTGGATGAGGCTACAGAAAGCAGGAAGCTGGCAGTCCGAAAGAGGAACGTAGAAGAGATAGCCATCATCAGGCTGACACATGACCTCAACATCCTTGACAGGGAGGTCGATGAGGCCAGGAAACGTCTTGAGCATTTGCAGGCACAAGTCGCTTCCAAGTGGACTGCCATAATAGAAGCTCGCGACAGGGAGAGTGCCCTGATTCACCAGGTTGCAGATGCCGAACGGGTTCTCAAAAGGAAGTCTGATGAGGATGAACAATGGCAAACTGCTCGAGGCAAGCTTCCTGGTGTGAGAGAAGGGGTACAGCCCACTCCAGCATCTCATGGCAAGTTCCTGAAGAAGCGTGCCTTGGAATCCTTGACGGCTGAGGCTAAAAGTCTGCTTGGGGAGCTGAACTCTTGGCTGGAGACCATTTTTGATTGAGCTCCTGTATACAGAAACCATCCTTCTTTTTTTTTGGTACCACTTGTATTTTTTTGGTACTTATTTTTTTGTAGTGTTTGTGAACACTTTCTTTTTTTTGGTACCACATGTATTTTTTGGTACTCTTTTCTCTTTTTTTTTATAGTGCTTGTGAACACTTTTTTTGTTATCCCTACGCTCACTTTAATCTTTTGTGATAAAAGTAATTGCTAAATGGGATGCTCTTTTTTTTTTGTTATCCCTACGCTCACTTGAATCTTTTTGTGATAAAAGTAATTGCTAAATGGGATTTGATCAAAAGGTTGTCATTTTGTGAAAATCTTTTGTCAAGTGATTGTTTTGGCATGAAAACCAGGTTTTTGTTTGTGGCATGGAAGCCAATTTTGGCATGAGAGACAGCTTTTCTTGTGGCATTGATAGCCTGTTTTTCTTTTTTGTTGTGGCATCTATAGCCAATTTTGGTGGCATTGATAGCCGGTTTGTTTTGTGGCATCTATAGCCGGTTTTTGGTGGCATTGATAGCCTGTTTTGTTTTGGTGGCATTGATAGCCGTTTTTTTTTTTTGAAATCCAAGTTTTTTGTTTGTGTGGCATTGATAGCCGGTTTTGTTTTTGGTGGCATTGATAGCCGGTTTGTGGCATTTATAGCCGGTTTGTGGCATTTATAGCCTGTTTTGATGGCATTTATAGCCTGTTTTGATGGCATTTATAGCCGGTTTGGTTTTCAAAAAATGCAAGTATCGACTAAAAGTCGCCTCCCTGCTGAATGTTCTTGCAAGTATCGATGGAATGTCGCATCCTTGCTCATTCGGTTGCGAGTATCGATGGAATGTCGCATCCTCGCGGATTTGGGTGCAAGTATCGATGGAATGTCGCATCCTTGCTTTTCAAAAATTTTGGTTTTGCGGGTACTGACTTGATGTTGTTTCCCCACGATTTTTGAAATTTGTGGTTTTCTCGAACCTTTGGGTTATGGATATCAACTGAAATGTTGCGTCTCCACAGTTTTTTAGGTTTTTTCGAACCTTTGAAATTTTGGGTTGTGGATATCAACTGAAATGTTGCGTTTCCACGGTTTTGGATTTTGCAAGTATCGACGAAATGTCGCTTCCCTGCGATTTTGGAAGTGTCGAACGTGGTTCGCTTGCTTCCGATTTGTGCGAGTATCGACTAAGCGTCGCTTCCTCGCGGTTTTTTTTTTTTGAAAAACCATTTTTTTTTTTGTTTAAAGACACGAGGGTCATAAATTTTGACCTAAAACCATTTTGGCGGTAAAAGGCAGGGTGGACTAGGGTGGAAATCCCTGAATCCGGATTTTGTTTCAAACCATGAATTTTGGGTTCAAGGGTTGAAAATTTTGGTCAAGTTAGGGAAAGGTTCCTAAACTTGGATTTTTTTTTTTTGAACAATGAAACGATGAAAGTAAGCATTGTTTTAGATTTCTAGAAATTTCAACATTTGATATGAAAATTCTAAAAAAGGGTGGGTTTAGCGAGCGTGTACCTGGAAACCGGTTTTGGCCATACAGGCATTGCTCTTACCCAGTTGGGTAAGTCTTCAAGGGTAGTACCGCTTTAAGAACTTGCCATTGATGGGGAGCATACATCTGTCACCTTCCATGTTTAGGAGTGCGTATGCGCCATTGGAGAAAACTTTGTCGATGACGTAGGGTCCCTCCCATTTCGGCTCAAATTTGCCTTTGGACTTGTGAGCGAAGACCATTGGTCTTTTTACCGCAAGAACCAAGTCATTCTTTTTGTAGGCGCGTTGCCTGACCTTTTTATCGAAAGATCCTGCCATACGTGCTTGGTAAAGTTCAATGCTTTGTTGAGCTTCTAGCCGTCTCTCATCGAGATTGTCCAGCTCATGGAGTCGCAATTTGACATTGCTTTCTTGAGTCATGTCATTTTGCAAGGATACCCTCAAGGAAGGAATTTGTACTTCCAAGGGCACGACAGCTTCGCATCCATAGACCAAGGAGAATGGTGTGCTATGGGTTGGTCCTCGAACGGTGGTTCGATAGGCCCACAAAGCTTCAGACATTTTGTCGCTCCAGTCTCTTTTGTGATTAGAGACCATTTTTTTGAGGATTTTGCAGAGTGTCTTGTTGAAAGCTTCTGCTAACCCGTTTGCTGCCGGATTGTATGGAGTTGAAGGACAGCTTTGGATTTTGTATTTGTCGCAGAACCTGTAGAATCGATGATCCCGGAACTGTGGTCCGTTATCATGGACGAATCTTTTGGGTATGCCGAAACGACAAATGATGTTGGTGCGCAGGAACTGAAGGACTGATGAGGTCTTCATTTCGTTAAACGCAAATGCTTCTGACCACTTGGAGAAATAATCCGTAGCGGCGAAGATGAAGCGATGACCTTTGCTTGAAGGGGGAGAAATAGGACCTATGATGTCCATACCCCAGGCTTCGAAAGGCCATGAGATCGCTGTAGGATGTAGCCATTCTGGAGGCATGTGAATGTAATCTCCATGAACTTGGCATTGTTGGCAGCGCTTAGCAAATTGCATTGCGTCAGCTACCATGGTAGGCCAGTAATATCCTAACCTTTTTATCTGATCATAGAGCTTAGGTCCAGCCTGATGAGCTCCACAAAGACCAGCATGAACTTCTTTGAGTGTTTCTTCAGCCTCTTGTTGTGACAAGCAGCGTAGAAGTACTCCGTTGAAGGATTTCCTGTAAAGGATTTTTGAAGGAATATCCAAATGGAAGCTTGGGGTTCGCCTTTGGATGCTTACCCGTTCTTTTGGATCTTCCGGTAGGATTCCGAACATAATGTAATCAATGAACGGATCCCTCCAGTCGCCAATTGAAGTTTGAAGGATTGAAATCCGACTTCCGACCACTTGGTGGCATTCAGCAACTGCTTGGTGTGTGTTAAGAGGAGGAAGGATTCTCCTTTCGCACACTGTGACTTGCATGCTTTCCCCTTCCTGGATTGCCATGGATGCGGCAAGTCCGGCTAGGGCATCTGCACGTATATTTTCACCTCTACGAATGTGGGTGATGTGACAGATGTCAAACTTTTGCAGAAGTGATTGTGCCTTGTTGTAGTAGGGCAGCAAATCTGGCTTTCTGACTTCAAATTTCTGATTCATCTGGTTGACGATCAGTTGAGAGTCTCCAAAGACTTCCAGCATGGTGATACCGGATTCGATGGCGAGTTCCAATCCTAAGATCAGAGCTTGATATTCAGCTGCATTGTTTGTGCATGGTTCCAGTAGCGAGAAAGCGTGTGGAATCATGTATTTGTCGGGGCTAACAAAGAGGATGCCAACTCCCGAGATCAGCTGTCTTTTTTCATTTGTCCTGGTTGCACCGTCAAAGTACATGTCCCAGGAGGCACTTTGTGAGAAAGTCTCCACATTGTAGACTGGTTCGTCTGGGAGATCATCTCTGAGTGGAGAATCTTTAGGCAATGGATGCTCTGCGAGGAAGTCTGCTAGAGCTTGCCCTTTGATTGCTTTTTGTGGTACATACCTAATATCAAATTGTGACAGAAGGATGGACCATTTTGCCAGTCGAGCATTGAGAGAACCTGCCTTTGTGACAAGGACCTTCAAGAGGTTGACCCTCGAGACCAGGTAGACTGTGTTGGAAAGCAAGTAGTGACGCAGCTTTTGTACGGCGAACATTACTGCAAGACATTCTTTTTCGACTGGAGAGTAGCGATGCTCTGCACCTACTAGCATGCGGCTGAGGTAATATAGAGCAGCTTCTTTTCTTTGATCATTTTCTTGCGCAAGCAGAGCTCCCAAAGAGTGATCAAGGGCTCTTGTGTACAAGATGAATGGTTTTTCCAGTGGTAGGAGCAGCTAACACTGGAGGTTTTGTCAGGTATGACTTGATGTCTTGGAAAGCAGCTTCACAGTCAGCATCCCAGACAAAGTTTACACCTTTTTTCATCAACCGGGAGAATGGACGGCATTTCCCCGAAAGATTGGAGATGAACCGTCTGATGTAGGCCAATCTCCCTTGAAGCCCTTTGAGTTCTCTCAAGGTTCTTGGAGAGGGCATTTCTAGAATGGCTTTGACTTTTATGGGGTCAAGCTCTATTCCAGCTTTCCGAACTAAGAATCCGAGGAACTTACCCGACGAGACGCCGAAGAAGCATTTCAATGGATTCATTCGCAGTTTGTGTTTGCGAAGCCGGAGTGTTAGTGCTCTCATCAGACGATGCTTCGGAAGAGCTATAATCCCGAATTATCACATTACAGGAAGCTCTGACGGGAGACGTTGCCTGATCGGAGTCAGACTCATCCTCGGATGTGAGAGGATCGTCTATCCAGCAATTTTCTCCATTTTCAGGAGTTAAGGGAGGATGTACCTGATGGTCTTCAGGGACTTCAGGCTCTGGATTGCGAGGAGGCTCGTTGACGCGTTCTTACTCTTGTTCTAGAGCGAGTCGCTGCAAGATCCTTGCATATTCTTCGAGATCAGGTATGGGAGCCGGATCTTCTTCTTCATCATCTCTTTGTGGCTCAACATTGTTGATTTCCACTGGAGTAATGAGAGGTGCTGGGTCAGCAGCATTTTCTTGTACAGCCTCTTGGTCTTCTTCATCATCAGACCAGGATCCTTGTGGCTGTAGGGGGTTATACCAGATTACTGGCATAAGATGAGACTCAGGAACCCATTCTTCATCGGAGAGATATTCTCCTGTTTCAAGGGATTCCTCCCACTCATCTGTGTAGTTGGGTTCGAATCCATCATCGGTGTCGCTGGATTCGTATCCATCAATGGAGAATCCAACTACTGAATTGCAAGAGTATGATGCCTCCTGCATGGCTTCTTTGAATTGAGGTGGCATGAAATCACTGAGAGTGAATTTCCTTACCCCCTTTGAAGTCTCTGGAAGGGATGTTTTTGTTACCTCCAGTGAAGCGGTAGAGGAAGCCTCTGCCTTTTCTTTGACCTCTAGTTTTGGCTGGGTCTTCTCTTGCCGTTTGAGCTTGAGGAGATGTTTCCTAGCCTGCCTTCGCTGTTGAGCTGTAGGCTTTGTTTTCACGACCTCCCAATTTTCATCTTCCAGGAGATCGGGATGTACCCATATCGGTTGTCCGTCTGGTGTCGGGTAAGGGACCAGTTCTTCGGACGCTTCGATTGAGTTTATCACCTTGAAGGAAGTAGTGATCTTCTTCTTTGGTGATCTTGATGTTTGTCCACATGTCACCATGTTGACGGAGGCAGACCCATAGTTTTTGTCAAAGGTGATGACTCCGTTTTTCCACATCTCATTTATTTTCTCTCTTACAACGAAGCATTGATTGAGAGGATGCGAGATCATCTGGTGGTATGGACAGTACCGAGGATCGTTGGTTTTGCCAACATCACCCGGTCTTTTTGGTTCAGGCAAGGTGAGCTTGCCGTTTGCCACAAAAGCCCCGAAGATTTCATCAACATCTTCATCAAACGGGTATTTCTTCTCTACTCGTTCTTTGAAGGCGTCAGAGAGTTCAGGTCTCTTACCAGCAGCTTTGTTTTCAGCTTTCTTTGGTGGCTGAGGAGCTGGCTTGGTCTGCACATTGAGGACCTCTTTTTTCTTTGGTTTAGAGGTTGCAATGGCGGTTGGCTCTTTCTTTGATGATTTCTGACTGTTGAGGTCTTTAATCACCGTTTCAGCTTCCATGGAAGCTTCTAGGAGTTCTCCCAGGTTTTTTGATTTGTTGCCGATGATCATGGAGCGGATTCTGGCTCTCATGTTGTTTCGGCAGATGTCGACTAGCGACGCTTGTGGCAATACATCAGAGCATTTGTATGCCATTGCTTTCCACTTGTGAATGAAGTCATATGTTGACTCATTCTCCCCCTGTTTTAGGCTGCACAGCTGAGCCATAGTAGCGGGGTGATCTTCACCTTTGAAGTGAGTCAGGAAGCGTGTCTCTAGCATGGCCCAGTTTTGGATTGAGTCCTCCGGCAGAGTGGAGTACCAATCGAAGGCCGTACCTTTTAGGGTACTTGCAAAGAGGCGGATCTTGAGTGCATCTTGATCCGCGATAGCTCCCGTCAGGATCTTGAAGTGGATGACGTGCTGTCTGGCTGATCCTTTCCCCGTATATGTTTGGAGAGTAGGATGCTTGAATTTGGTGGGGAACGGGACCGAGTCCATCCATAAGGGATATGGTGGCTTGATCCCATGCTCTTTGAGTATATCCTCTTCTTTTGCTTTGGCGAGGATACCGTCTACGTCCTTTTTGGTAAGGGCGCGTGACTCATTTTCTTCTCTATTAACCTCTTCGTCTTGATGATTCGGAGGAGGTTCATTGTTCGCCTGATTTTGGAAGGCGAGGAGAAGGTTTTCCATCAGAGTTTCAATCCTCTGCTGGCCCTGTTCCAACTGCTGGATGCGGGTGATCGCATCTTCTGGAGGTGGATTGCGGGGTGGTGGCTCAGAATTTGTAGCCAAGACATTCATCCTTCGTGATTCGAACGAAGAAACTGTCCTGGTGACTGAGCTGGGGCTCATTCCTTTTGAAGAAGAGCTTGAGGAAGGATCACTCTGCTGTCCTTTGCTTGAAGGAGCAGGGGATTCTTCTGAATGTCTTCTTGTCCTGGAGACGCTGCGGGTCATTGGACGTCGGACATGGATTTTTGTTGCTGATTTTTGGCGCCTTCTGGTTTTTCCAACCATATGGACGGCAACAACTTGGTTGGGTCTTTCTTTTTCGACCCATTTGGGAGAGACTTGAAGTGTGGGAGGCTGGGTCCTTTGCTTCTGTAGTCTCTTTTGTCGGTATGACGCGCGGCGGCGTATACGGCGAGCAATTTGAGCTTCGGTCAGCTCTGACTGGGCTTTGACGATGAAGGATGTGCTCCCTCGGGCGCAGCAGCCGAGCCTGTCTTCTCTGTAGCTGGGCAAGGACAGGATGCGAACCCTGTCCTTCGCCTGTTGCAGCGAAGCTTTGAATTTTTGGAGTTCGGCCCCTGTAGAGATGAAGGGTCGAACTGCAGTTTTGTAGGCCTTAGCAGGTGCTTGTGCAGGCCTTGTAATGCATGACTTGATTTTGGGCTTGTAGGAACAAGCCGGCTCATGCTGGGATGACTTGGAAGTCTGGTCGGAGATGGGTCTCTCCTCTTTCATGTAGGCAAGAGGATAGAACTGGTTCTCCTTGAGTGGGGCCAGGAATGCTGGCTTAGTGGATGCCTGGGACCTTCTCTGTTTTGGTGAAGGTCTTGGGGACCAAGTCTTGGGGTAGACCTGGTTGTTTGTAGGTTGAGGCTTCGTGGGGCTGCCACGGGCTTCAGGCCTTCTGGTGCTCGCCTTTGGTGTCACGGTAGTGACACGTTGAGAGGCGAGTTTCTGCTTCTTGGAGGGAGCAGTTTGTTCCTCAGGAAGTGGGAATGGTCCCAGCGTCCCGAAGACGATAGTCCGGGGAGTCGAGGTCGACCCGGAGTTTACGGAGTTGCCGAGGGAGTTGACACTTCGGCAGCTGATGGGGCGCTTGTAGGCGCGCGTGGTTTGCTTCTGTTGAAGCATGATTTGGTGCTTGTCCTCATCGAAAGTAATGGTTAGTGAAGCTGCCATTGTTAGTTTTCAAAAATTTCTGAAACAAGACCACATCCATTAGTAATCACAAGAATATAATGATCGTAAATGGGAAGTTCTATGGTTTCGTCTTTTCAAATTGCTCGAGGTAGATGACCCAAGCAATATGAAAAAGGCAAAATGCCATAGAAGGTACAATTGTTCTGATCGCAGGTATGGTAAGCCCGGAATGGGCATCCCAGTTAGTGCTAGAAGCAATTGTGAACTTAAATTCGACTTATCGAGAAGCAGAGCTTGCTCGAGGTAAGAAGAATATAAAGTTGGAGTTACAAATGTGCCGGTCGCAATACAGTAGACCCTGAAAGGGCGTACTAGTACCGCTAGACACAAATGTTTTGAGACCGCATCTATGAGATGAGATTCTCTGTTTTGAAAGGTCAAGATTGGATTCATCAAAGAGAGCAGATGGTATTCCAATCTGAACACGGGCTCAGCGATTTCCGCGAGCGCCAGTGCTCAGAAAGAAATGAACCATAATTTCTCGGATCTGAATCTAAAAATGACGAGTTTTTTTTTTTGAAAGGCCAATATCGGGTTCATCAAAGAGAGCAAAAGGTACTCCAATCTGAACACGGGCTCAGCGATTTCCGCGAGCGCCAGTGCTCAGAAAGAAGAAGATCAAGGTTTCTCCAATCTAAACCCAAAATGACGGAAGTTTTTTTTTTTTTTTTTGAAGAAGATTTTTTTTTTGAAGATTTTTTTTTTTTTTTTTTAAAAAAAAATCTTTTTTTTTATTTTTTTTATTTATTTTTTATTATTTTTTTTTTAAGATTTTTTTTTGAAAATTTTTTATTTTTTATTTTTATTTTAAAATTTTTATATTTTTTTTTAATTTATATTTTTTTTTATTTAAAAGACGAGAGAGTACACATAGGCCTCCTAACCCGGTCTTATGAAATCTTGATTGATAGAATTGCCCCCAGGTAAGGGTAGGATTACTTAATGAACCCGTTTGGAGGACCCTTGCCTAGAACAGTCAAGCTGTCTCCACACTCTGGACAAGGCTTTTCTTTGAATCAACCATGATCAAAGAACACAGTTGGTTTAACCTTAGTGGTCTATGTCTTTTTTTTTATTTTATTTTATTTTTATTTTTATGAATTCATCGAAGAGAAACCATGGCCCAAAACCTTAGTCGAACAGGCTCAACATTTCTGCAAGCGCGATGAACGATAGGAACGGATCAAGGTTTCTCAATTTTGAATCCAAATTGAGAAATCTAAAATTTTTTTTATATATATATATATTTTTATTTTAATGAACTCATCGAAGAGAAACCATGGCCCAAAACCTTAGTCGAACAGGCTCAACATTTCTGCAAGCGCGATGAACGATAGGAACGGATCAAGGTTTCTCAATTTTGAATCCAAATTGAGAAATCTAAAATTTTTTTTTTATATATATATATATTTTTTTTTATTTTTAATGAACTCATCGAAGAGAAACCATGGCCCAAAACCTTAGTCGAACAGGCTCAACATTTCTGCAAGCGCGATGAACGATAGGAACGGATCAAGGTTTCTCAATTTTGAATCCAAATTGAGAAATCTAAAATTTTTTTTTTTTTATATATATATATATATATATTTTTTTTTGATTTTTAATGAACTCATCGAAGAGAAACCATGGCCCAAAACCTTAGTCGAACAGGCTCAACATTTCTGCAAGCGCGATGAACGATAGGAACGGATCAAGGTTTCTCAATTTTGAATCCAAATTGAGAAATCTAAAATTTTTTTTTTATATATATATATATATTTTTTTTTTATTTTTAATGAACTCATCGAAGAGAAACCATGGCCCAAAACCTTAGTCGAACAGGCTCAACATTTCTGCAAGCGCGATGAACGATAGGAACGGATCAATGTTTCTCAATTTTGAATCCAAATTGAGAAATCTAAAATTTTTTTTTTTTTATATATATATATATTTTTTCTTGATTTTTAATGAACTCATCGAACAGAAACCATGGCCCAAAACCTTAGTCGAACAGGCTCAACATTTCTGCAAGCGCGATGAACGATAGGAACGGATCAAGGTTTCTCAATTTTGAATCCAAATTGAGAAATCTGATTTTTTTTTTGTTTTTCTTTTTTTTTTTTGAAAAGAGAAAGAGTGGAAATAAATTCAAAGAATTAAAAATTTCCAAACAAAAAATCTCATCTCATTTTTTTTTTTTTTTGCGGAATTCAACATAGGCCACCAATTATAAAGTAGCCAAGGAATCAAGAAAAGAAATATAAGCATAGAGCAAAATATATGATATGCAAATATTTCATTTCTAGCATCGTGTTCTCAAATAAACGAGTCCCACCGGGTGTGCCAGCTTGATGGACCGCGCTCCTGCTTGGTTCTACCGAGGTCGGCGGACGTGGGAGTCCGTCGGGTCCGACCCTTTCGTAACCGGGGGGCAAGGGCGTGCATCAACATTTCTTTTTTTTTTTGGGTGTGCCAGATTTTCTATTTTTACTTGGAATTGCAAGTGGTGATCCGGAGATCAACCTTCGCAAGTAAAAAGGAAATCAACTTCTTTCAAGTTTTCCATTGCACATATATTTAAGAAAAGAGACATTTTCTTGATTTGCCGTGAAAGGCGATTTTTTGGCATTTATAGCCGATTTTGGCGTTTATAGCCGATTTTTGGCGTTTATAGCCGATTTTGGCGTTTATAGCCGATTTACAATCCTTATCAACAATGAAAGACAAGAATTGTGATTTTTGTCTCTTTTGAAAAAATACAAACTACAATGAAAAGCAAAAAAAAGAGGATCTAACTTCTCAGGAGATTGTGGGGGACTCGTTTAGATTGACGGTCGCAAGCCATATGTGGGCTTCGCCATCATCCATGCAGATGAGAACAGAGGATGCTATTGATTCGCTTGGCTTGGCTATAACCTCGGGTTTTTAGAAGACAAAGACCAAAGGAAGGTCCTATGTCCAATAAAAAGCCGAGTAGACGGGCTGAAAAGCCATATCTAAGCCATTGGAGGCAAGAGGAGAAGGCAAGGACCTTGGGGGGGGGTACCCCCCAAGGGACTTTTGTCACCTTGTTGCGGTGGCCGGTGTAGAATTTCCGCAGAGTTTTCTCTCTTTTTTTCTTTCTCTGGATTTCTGTCTGTGTGCTTGTGCTTTTTTCTCTGATTTTTCTGATCTTTGTTGATTTCCTTTCTTCTTGGAGAGCCCTCCTATTTATAGGCTTTTAGGTAGCCTTTTAGGTGGGTTTATGGGCTTTTAATGTCATTTAAGCCGCATAATGGGAGGAGTTACAAAATTGAATTGTTTATTTTGTAACTCCTTTTTCTTGGCTTCTGATTGGCCGGAGGAGATTGAGGGCATTTAATCGCCTTTAATCGCCATGATGGGAGGAGTTTCATGGGTTAAATGCCATGAATCTCTTGACTTGTAACTCCCGAATGCTTGCTTCTGATTGGGCCGTCCAAAGAAATGGATTAATGACTGTAATAAAGCTAGTCAATTAATCGCATTAAGTGGTCGCCGAGCAGCTGAAGAGTCGCGGGCCGTGCCACGTCTTTTGGAATTCTTCTGTCGATGATCATCGATGGATCTTCATGTTGTAAGTCCGGGGGATCCTACCCTAGAGGGGGGGTGAATAGGGTGATCTACACTTAATGACTAATTATGACCAATTTTAATTTCTTTACAAGTAACTAGTCACATGTGATGATTAACATACAAAATGCGGAAGCTTAACAAATACAATCACCACAAATCAATCACCACTACACAATCATTTATAGTGGTTCGGCCTCAATGCCTACATCCACTACCGGCTTGTGTATCCAACACCCCACCGGATTTCCACTAAGTATGCTTTTCAATAGGCTAAGCAATAACCTCTACAACTATGCTTTTCTAGGCTAAGCAATAACCTTTACAATGTTGTTTTTCTAGGCTAAACAACAACCTATACACAATGCTTTTATATGGCTAAGCAATAACCTTACAATCAAATGATTTCTCTCAAGAAAGTGTTTTCACAAAACACTCTAAGAGATTACAATTAAAGCTTAAGTAAAATGCCTCTAAGTAGGCGGATATGAAAATGTAAATCTAACTCACACAACACAATGAAATGCAAAGATGAATGCTCATGATATGTGTGTGTGGTAACTTCAATCAAGTTTAAAACATAAGCTCAATTAATGTATGCTTAATGCATTTGAAAGTTTAAAGCACTCAAATATATGATTGAAGTTATATGCAAATCACTTGAACAACTACAAACTTGTGAATGATATGAAAATCTAAATATCACAAGTTGTATGAAAATGATTAAGACTAATCAAGTGATGCATGTGCAATGTTGTTTTCAAAAACTAATTTAACTAAGGTTTAAATGTATGAAAACAACAAAGATGATTCAAACAAGTTAATGAAACATGTTTATAAAACAAATCAAAGGTTTTAACAAAACATGATTTATAAAGTTTTAACACAAAACTTGGTTTGAATCAAAGTGAGAAATCCATCACAATCTAAAACAAAGATTGAATGAAGGTAATGGATTTAACACATCATAGTTTATATGCTACAAATCATTTACCAATAATTTACTCAAGGCATAAAACATATGATTAATAAAAGTAAAGCTTACTTGATGATTTAACTTAATGATCCAAGCTTTAGCTTTACTAATTTACCATTAGCCTTCCTTAGCTTGATCCCCTTTCTTTTGCTTCAAAATGCCTCAAGAAGGGCTTCAAAGATCATCCCAAATGGCTAAGGAATGAGTTTCTTTTATAGAAAAAGTGGTCCAACGGCTCCTTGTCGGTCGACCCACAGGTTGTTGTCGGTCAACCGACACCTCAACGGTTAGAAACCCAATGGCTTTAATTTTTGAAAAACTGTTTTTAGCGGCGGCCATAAAGCGCCGGTAAAAGTCCAGTTTGACCGCCGGTAAAAGTCCAGAATTCTCAAAAAAGGGATTTTCAAAGTGATTTTCTTGGGGGACTTTGGGCCAATAAACCAAGCATGGAAATATGATTTAAACCAATCCAAGTGCTTAAAAATCATATAACATAAAAGGCCAAACAAAATTTAAAACATTTAAAACCAATGGCTAGCTTGATTTATAAAATCTTTTTCAAACTAAAAATGCGTCCAATGTTTAAAACCAAACATGCATAAATCATAAGGTTTACAAGATTTAAAACAATGCATGTATAAATCAAGATTTCAAGATTTCTAAAATCATTGCATGTGACAATATTCAAATGAATGAATAAGATGAATGATGCATCCATCAAATTGCAATACGAAATCCTAACACATGCAGATCGACATCAGATGATCATGTAATTTCAGGTGTTTGTTGCCAACAGCGGGTCGGTGCCATCTGTCCTGTCGATTTCTCGATCGGTCGGGTGGAAAGCACACTTTTTTTTGGTTGACCGGGTGGCGATCAATACTGTCTTCGATACTCTTGATGATTTACCCCGTGTTTTGGACGGATGTCAGAGGACTTGGTGTCTCAAAAGCATGAATTTTGGAAAGTACCAGAGGCTGGGCTCCTCGAATCGCGAAAAAAACGGCGAAAACCGGGGTTTCCGGGGCTTTCCCCGGCGACCCCGGGGTCCATGGTCGCCGGCGACCCTGGCCCAGGGTCGCAGGGGTCTGCGACCCTGGGGGGTTTTTCCCCCTTTCGTGTCCCGTTTTGCGTCCGTTTTTGCTTTTTTTTCTGATTCTTTTTTCTTCTGTACTTTTCCTTGACATTTTGACCATTTATTGGCCTGATTTCTTTGTAGGAAACCTGATGAGAATCCTTGAATTTTATTTTGCAAAGTTTCCAATTTCCTGAGAAAGCCGAAGACTTTGTCGCGCAGAGCTGCCGATTTTCCGTCAGAAGCTGAAACTGGGTCAAACGATGTTGGAATGACCTGAAATTTGGTGTGAAGCCTCCTGAGCAATAAATAAGACCAACCATAGGCTTTTGTTTGAGTTTTGAAGCCGTTTGGGGTCCTATCACTTGTAGACTTGCTTTTTGTCGCGATGAAGATGTCGCGGTTTGATGTGCGGTCAACCGATGTCCGATTGACTTGAAATTTGACAGGGAACCTATTGGAGTCATTTTAAGATGATCCATAGGTTCTGTCTTGGAAACCATGGTCCCGGAGAGCTTTACCGCCGAGAGGCTTGATTTGGCTGTCGGAGAAGTGAAGTTAGGCCAAATGATCTTGAAATGGCTTGAAACTTGTTGTGTACTCCTCTTTTGGCTGTCTGGAAGAATCTTGCAGTTTTTGTTTGATTCTGACAAGATTTGATTTTTGGAAGTAGCATTGCCTATTTATGGCAGGTTGCGACTTCATGTAGCTCTTTGGATCTTGAAAAGGCAAAGTGACATTTTTGGTGTCAACACTCCCATTGTACTTCATGTCTTTGAATATCCGAGACCCCTTTGATTTATTGAGTACTCTTTGTTCTCTGGATGTTTCACTTGTAGCATGGCTTTTCTTTTATGGTCTATTAAGTTAATATCTTCAATGGCAGTTCTTTAATGTTATTGGGAATTATGCTTTCTATAGGGTCTTGTGTGAACATTATTTTGTGATGGATCATTGTTTCTCATCATGGAGCATTGTTTTCATTTTTCAAGTTATTATTTATATTTTTTTTTGTTTTTATTATACAAAAACCAGAAACTGACTGAAGACATATGGTACCATAACATATGTAATGATGTTGAATGACCAACCAGCCCTTCATTTCCCGGTTACTTAGAGGACCTAACCTGAAATCTCTCGAGTATGAATCTTCTTTTTAGACCAGATCGATAGTACTTTTGTAATTTTTGAAAGAAACTGCGATTCAGATCTGAACATCACTAGGGGAAGACGTTCATGGCTGATTTGTAACATGACAGATTTTAAAAAATCTGATTTGGGCAGCATAAATCAGCCATAGTGATCGCAAAAGAACTCCATGAATTCATGACCAACAAGTGTATAATTAAAGGAGAATCAAGAAGACTATTACCTTGAAGATTTGTAGACTTCAAATCTCTGAAAAAATAGATCCAAAGGGCTGAACTCAGACTTGCAATTAGCAAACAACTTGCTGGAATTTTCTGCAGTAGAATTGCCTTTGATCTTCTTCTCTATCTCACTTCCAAATCTGATTGGCTAAGATGGTGGGATCTTAATCTAGGTTTCTAGAAGGGTTTTGAGAACTATTTTCTATAGAAAAATCTCAGACCTTATGCTCTCATCAATCAAGAAGAGGGCTGGACGTGTGGAACACTTTGTGGCTCTTTCTATGTTGGACGTCCAAGGGGAAGCCTCTTTCCTTTTTATAGAAACTCTTAGAATCCTTTCCTAAAAATTCATCTCTTCTAATTCTCATAGATGTCCTAAAAGGAAAGTATAATCTAAAGATTTATTTTCTTTTAGAAACACTCCAATTAGAAAAGGAAACTAAAGGAACATTCCATAAACTTTGGTAATTAGTAATCCTAGTTGCACAATACTTACTAATTTAAGTTTCTAATTCAAAAATGAAACTTTCTTATAGGAATACTAATCCAAAGAGGAGTCCAACCTTCCAAGTAGAGAGACCTACTCAAAATTGGAAACCTTACCCATGGAGTTCCCATTATGGACGTCCCACATGATAATGCACACCATGGCCCACTAATAATTTATCTAGAATTAAATTCATGTATGCCATCAAAGGCCTATTTGAATTTAAACTCAAAATTGTTTTTCCACTAAAATAATTCATCCATATGTCATCTAAACATTTTAGGAAACCATGCCAATCTTGGAAATTGACTAGAGAAGGGACCAAAAGACATATTTGCCATTGGCTCCCAAAATGACCAAAATGTCCATGCTAAACCCATAGCAACATTAAGACCATTTTAACCTTAACTCATTCCACTAAAGAGTTATGGTTGAACTCCAGGGGCAAATATATAATATAATAAGATCGTCATAAAATGACAGTTGTCTTCAACCTACTAAGTGTTATGACCTGAATTCCCCTCTATGTAACATCCATAATCAAGTTAGGTTATCCAATGTACTATCAACCCTCTCGATTACATCTAAACCTTAGAACTTCATATACTTAACTTAATCATCATCCGGATATCATTCTCTTGGTCCAGGGAGCGACCCACAAGTTTAATATCCATATGGAACATCCATATACTAAGATCTTAGATTTTGATGATTAATCAGATAATTCTAAGGGGACGATCATTCCATCATTAGATGGCATAGACTCTTTATTGCATCTGCACGTCCCAACTGATCAAGTCCGAGTACCCAAAACGCAGAGCTGTTGACCCATGGAAAGAATCTCACCCACAGTGAATTAAAGCACAAGAACTTGACTTCGTCAGTTCATCAACAAATGCTCAAGATTAAGAGCACTGGTCACTCAATAGCATGAGGTGACTCGATCTCTCTCAGTGATAGTACTGTTTTAGAGATCACACCTACCATGGTCATGTTCAATGCATTGCATACGCACTAATGAGATAAATCTGGGAAAGCCTTCCCATGACTTAGGTAAGTCACCCTAAATACAGGAGAGTCTCTCACTATAACTTATACCAAGATGAAGTGTCCAGCTCCATCTCTCGGTTATGAACAAATATGTTGTTTCCAGTGTTCATGAATTAGACCTATCTGTGTGTAGACACTACACACCTAATTCATTTACTAGAAACAATGGGCCTTACACAACCATACATATATACATGTTTAAAGAGAAAAGAGTCATTCCATTAAATGACCAGTAAATATCTAGTAACAAAAGATGAGAGTGCAGCTAGTGGGCTTTAGGGCATACACCAATCCGAACAAACTCCCACTTGCACTAAAGATCACTACTTCCTATAACCTAACACCCATAGACTCGACATGAGAAGTAAAGAGTTTCTCAGTAAGGGTCTTAGTGAATGGGTCAGCTAAGTTATTCGCGGAAGCAATATGCTCCACCACTATTTCTCCATCCTGAATGAATTCCCGGATCAAGTGGTACTTTCTCTGAATGTGCTTGCCTTTCTTGTGATTCCTGGGCTCTTTGCACTGTGCTACAGGACCAGTGTTGTCGCAGTACATGACAGTTTTTGCACTGCAGGAACAACTCCTAATTCCAATAGGAATTTTCTGAGCCATATTACTTCCTTCGCAGCTTCCGATGCCGCCACATACTCTGCTTCATTGGTAGAATCAGCAGTACAGGATTGGTTGACACTTCTCCATGATATAGCCCCTCCTGACAGAGTAAAGACGTATCCTGAAGTAGACTTTCTGGCATCACTATTAGATTGGAAATCAGAGTCTGTATACGCCAAAGGCGTTAGATCATCTGCTCGAAAGGTCAGCATATAATCTTTCATTCTCCGAAGATACTTGAATATATGCTTAACAACTGTCCAATGCATAGGTCCAGGGTTTGACTAATATCTGCTAACCATGCCAACGGCAAAGCAAATATCTGGTCTAGTACATAACATTGCATGTGACGCCCCGGAGTCCCACATCGACTATAGAGAGGAAAGTGATTGGGATTATATGTAGAGCTTACACCCTTACTTAGCATGAGGCCTTTTGATGGGTTGAAGCCCATCAGAAGCAAAACCGTGAGGCCAGTGGGCCAAAGCGGACAATATCATGCATGGGTAAGGGGTGGGGCGTTACAAATGGTATCAGAGCCGACTCTCGACTAGTTCGAGTGTGGGTCCCCTGCCGTGGTCTGGTGCAAGTGGGCGGGCTTCCATGTGGGCGGGCCAAGAGGGCTGGCAGGCTACAGGGGCTGGCAGGCTACTGCACAGGGACGTGTAGCCTTTAAGGGGGGTGGAATGTGACGCCCCGGAGTCCCACATCGACTATAGAGAGGAAAGTGATTGGGATTATATGTAGAGCTTACACCCTTACTTAGCATGAGGCCTTTTGATGGGTTGAAGCCCATCAGAAGCAAAACCGTGAGGCCAGTGGGCCAAAGCGGACAATATCATGCATGGGTAAGGGGTGGGGCGTTACACATACATGAGACTTCCAACAGCAGATGCATATGGAACTCTCCTCATGCTCTCTATCTCTTCAGATGTCTTTGGACATTGATCTCGAGACAGTGGTACTCCATGTCTAGAAGGTAGCAAACCCTTTTTGGAGTCATGCATGTTAAAATTGACCAATATCTTTTCAATATATAAAGATTGGGATAAGGCTAACATCTTATTCTTGCGATCACGCAAAAGCTTGATCCCTAAGATATAGCTGGCCTCACCTAATTCCTTCATCTGAAATTGAGAGGATAACCAAACCTTCGTGGATGACAATATACCTACATCATTTCCAATAAGCAATATGTCATCTACATACAGAACAAAAATGCAACTGCTTTTCCACTTCCTTTCTTATACACACATGGTTCATGAATGTTTTGATCAAAGCCAAAAGATTTGACTGCCTGATTAAACTTGATGTTCCATGCTCTAGATGCTTGCATAAGTCTATAAATGGACTTCTTATGTTTACAAACCATGTTATCTTGGCCACTAGCAATGAAGCCCTCTGGTTGCATCATATAGATGCATTCATCAAGACTTCCGTTAAGGAAAGCTGTCTTGACATCCATCTGCCATATCTCGAACCATTTCGAACCATTTCCTCAGTGCGAATCCTGTCTCAAAGGAAAGATGACCAAATGATCATTCTCTGGAAAGGGACTAAGGTCAAAGGAGTTGTTAGAATTGATTCACACTGATGTGTGTGGTCCTATGAACAAACCGGCTCGAGGAGGGTATGAGTATTACATCACCTTCACTGATGATTACTCTAGGTATGGATATGTGTATTTAATGCGACGCAAGTCTGAGGCGTTTGATAAGTTCAAGCAATTCAAGGCTGAGGCAGAGTTACAACTAGGGAAACATATCAAAGCCCTTCGATCTGATCGAGGTGGTGAGTACCTCTTGGGTGAGTTCAAGGAGTACCTCACACAACATGGGATTGTGTCTCAGTTGTCTGCACCGGGTACACCCAAGCAAAATGGTGCAGTGGAGAGAAGAAACCATACCCTTCTTGATATGGTAAGGTCCATGATGAGTCATGCAACCCTACCTATATCTTTTTGGGGATATGCCCTAGAAGCAGCAACATACATTTTAAATCTAGTACCTTTAAATCAGTACCTAGGACACCCCAAGAAATGTGGACAGGTTGAAAACCTAGTTTAAGACATATCCACAATTGGGGTTGTCCAGCCTATGTACTGAATGATAAAGCTACCAAGCTGGAACCCAGATCGGAAATGTGCTACTTCATTGGGTATCCTAAGGGAACGAGAGGTGGCATCTTTTATCATCCAAAGGAGCAAAAAGTGCTTATCAGCACTCATGCTAGGTACTTGGAGGATGATTGTATGATGCACCAAGAGCTTAGTTGTAAAGAAACCCTTGAGGAGATTCTTCCGGGATCTCCTATAACATATGTATCAGATCCTGAGACAGTAGATGAACTAGATATTCCTTTGAACACTCTGGAGCCTCGTCGTAGTGGGAGAATTTCTAGACAGCCAGAAAGATATCTAGGAGTTGTTGGATATCGCGATCACTGAGAGGGGGGGGGGGGTGAATCAGTGATTTCTAAAAACAGGTCCAATTCAACAACAAAACAAGTCAAACCACACAATGACACCATATTTAACGTGGTTCACCAAAAGGCTACGTCCACGGATCAAAACCGTCCGAACACCGATCCGGTACAGGTCTGAATATATTTAGTCGCACCAACGACAAAGAGCACCAACCCTTGTGTTTTAGATAGCACCCACTATCTAGGAAGCACCTACTCCCCTTACAATTTATCTGCACCCACAGATAGGATCACCAAACCCCAAACACCAAGCACCAACTTGATGTAAAAACAGAATAGAAGATAAACTCTGTCTACAGCCCTTCCCCTCTACAATTCTCTCTCTCTCAATCCCTTACAAATTGAAATCTAAAGCATAAAGAGAGACACTTAACTCATGGACGAATCACCATCTTCAAGAGCATATCCTCGTCCACACTTGCTGTAGAAAGATGCAGCACAACAGCACACAGCAACAGCACTCTATTCTCTCCAAACTCTCTCTCTTTTCTCTTCTCTTCTTTCTCTCTTCTGGTGTTATCTTTATGAACGACCCATACATGCCTTTTTATAGGTTATGTTAACCCTTAATTGTATTCAAAACAGGCTACAATTCGTTTAGAAAGAGTCCCAAACAAATTAGAAAAGAATGCTGAATTTTCGTGCACAACTTCTAATTCTGCGCAACTCTGGTTCCCGTGCTCGGTCGACATCCTTGATTGCTTGGTCGACATCATACACAGTCTGGAGTCAGACAATTTTCGCGCTCGGTCGACATCCTGGGGTCCCGGTCGACCGAAGACACACTGTGTCACGAAAATAACTGAGAGGTGCCTGAAACTTTTTCTGCAGGTTTCTCTTTGCTCGGTCGACCGCATGGGGTGCCCGGTCGACCGACCACTCTGTTTCAGGAAATCTGAATTCCTGACTGTCTCAATTCTGATTCTTCTTTTCAGCTCTATTTCCATTCTGATTTCCATTGCGTAGTTGAGCTTCATCCTCTCATCATGTTGACATGGATTGACAACAATTACAACCTTAAACCATGATTACCATTCAAATCATTTAAAGCTTCTTCAAATTATAACAATCTCCCCCTTTGGAATTGTTGTCAACTTTAACAACTTTGTCAACATGCTAACAACTCTTCAACTCTTTCAACTCCAGCTTGCGGCTCTTCCAAGTTCTTTTCAACACTCACTTGGAACCAATTCTGAAATTCTGAAATAACAACCATGCACTGTCAACAATCTCCCCCTAGCTTTCATAGCATAACATCTCTCCTTGCTATCATAGCATAACTTCTCTCCCCCTTTGACAACAAGTCCAAAGGGACCAAACCGAGGAGCGAATAGGATATTCAATGAATGCATTGCTCCCCCTTTCAAGCACAACTCCTACGGTTTAGGAGAGTGAGTAACTCCTAACTTTTTCCGGAGATACTCGAAGACTTCCTTTGGCAGAGGTTTCGTGAAAATATCAGCCACTTGCTCAGTTGTTGGAACATATTCCAACTTGACCT
Organism: Litsea cubeba; assembly: GCA_012931725.1. Taxonomy (NCBI): domain Eukaryota; kingdom Viridiplantae; phylum Streptophyta; class Magnoliopsida; order Laurales; family Lauraceae; genus Litsea; species Litsea cubeba. The sequence goes on from CM022947.1 coordinate 69,514,633, forward strand.
CTCCATCAGCAACTTTATCTTTAAGAAAATGATAACGAATTGCTACATGCTTTGTTCTAGAATGTTGAACAGGATTCTTGGAGATGTGAATTGCACTCGTGTTGTCACATAGGATCGGCGTAGGATCCGTTGTAGGAACTCCTAGATCAGAGAGCATTTGCCGCATGCATAACACTTGCGTACAACAAGTTGCCGCTGCAATATATTCCGCTTCCGCTGTCGAAAGGGATACTGAGTCTTGCTTCTTACTATGCCAAGCAACTAATCTTTCTCCAAGATAAAATGCGCCGCCGCTAGTACTCTTGCGATCATCTACGCATCCAGCCCAATCGGCATCAGAATATGCAACAAGAGTGAAGGATTTGCCTTTGGGATACCAGATACCTAGCTCCATGGTACCTTTCAGATATCGAAAGATTCTTTTCACTGCTGTAAGGTGCGTTTCAGTTGGTGCTGCTTGAAAACGTGCAACCATACATACTGCTTGTAGAAGATCTGGTCTTGTAGCAGTCAAGTAGAGCAAGCTTCCTATCATAGAGCGATAGGTGGTATGATCAACGGACGAGGCCTTATCATCTTTGCTAAGCTTCGTGTTCGTTGACATTGGTGTGCTCACTGGCTTGCTGTCTTCCATATTGAACCGTTTCAGCATTTCCTTAATGTACTTCATTTGTGATATGAAGATGCCATGTTTTAGCTGCTGAACTTGTAAACCAAGAAAGAACTTTAGTTCTCCAAGCATCGACATTTCAAATTCTTTCTTCATCTCTTCTGCAAAATTCCTGCACATCTCCTCATCATTGCCACCAAAGATTATGTCATTAACATAAACAATGACAACCAGCTGTTTGCTTAACTCAGTTTTGACATACAGATTGCTATCAACCATTCCTTTTCCAAAACCGATCTTGCGGAGATAGAGATCCAGCCTTGCATACCATGCCCTTGGCGCTTGTTTCAGTCCATAAAGAGCCTTTTTCAACTTGCACACTAGATCTGAATTTTTGCTGATGAGAAAACCATCAGGTTGCTCAATGTAGACCTCTTCTTCAAGTAAACCATTCAAGAAAGCTGACTTTACGTCCATCTGAAATACCTTGAAGGTTTTGTATGCTGCCAATGCAAGAAACATACGAATAGCTTCCAGACGAGCCACCGGTGCAAAGGTCTCTTCAAAATCTATGCCTTCAACTTGAGCATAGCCTTTACAAACCAACCTTGCTTTGTTTCTAATGACTTGACTATCTTCATTCAGCTTATTCCGAAAGACCCATTTAGTACCAATAACATTCTTATCAGTAGGTCTAGGAACAAGTTCCCATGTGGAGTTCTTCTCAATTTGCTCCAACTCCTCATGCATAGATTTCAACCAACGTTCATCGAGACTGGCTTCAGCCACAGTCTTGGGTTCAATGGTGGACACAAGTGAGTAATTGCTAACTACACTTTGTCTAGTTTGAACGCCTGCTTTAGGATCTCCAATGATTTGATCCTTAGGGTGTTGCTCTACCCAAGTGCTGTGCTTCTTAGGTGTAGTATCTTCTAAGTCATCCTTTGATTTCTCAGAATCATTAGATTCAGCCATCTCATCATCAATCTCACTCGAGTCCTCATAAACTGGACTGTCATTATGAGTTGCATTCTTTGGTTCAATATTCTCATCTATTCTCACATCAGCACTTTCTATGATTTTTCTAGTTCTTTTGTTAAGACACCTATATGCCTTGCTAGTAGAGGAGTAACCCAGAAATATACCTTCGTCAGCTCTTTTTTCAAATTTGCCTGGATTTTGTTCGAGCCGCTTGATGTAACACTTGCTGCCGAAGACTCTAAAGTGCTTGACTGTAGCTTTTCTTCCAAACCATAGCTCATAAGGAGTTTTGTCTTCATGTGGCCTGATCAAGCATCGATTTTGAATGTATACAGCCGTATGAATTGCCTCTTTCCAATACTTGTCAGCCATCTTGCTTTCACTTAGCATCGTACGAGCCATCTCTTGTACGGTGCGATTCTTCCGTTCCACAACTCCATTTTGCTGTGGAGTTCTAGGGGCTGAGTACTGTCTTTGAATGCCATGATGTTCACAATATTTAGTGAACTCTTCAGATGTGAACTCGCCTCCACGATCAGACCTTAAAATCTTGATACGTTTTTCCAATTGATTTTCAACCTGTGCTTTAAACACTTTAAAACGATCAAGTGCTTGATGCTTATGCTTAAGAAACAATACCCATGTCATACGAGTATAATCATCAATGCATAACATGAAATACTTATCTCCATTGGTGCTTTGAGTTCGCATCGGTCCACAGAGATCAGTGTGCACTAGCTCAAGAGGTTTCTTGGAATGATGCTCCTTTGACTTGAACATAACCCTCGTTTGCTTTCCCTTTTGGCAAGAGTCGCAAATGGGATTGGAAGGCTTTTCAACTGTAGACATGCCTCTTACAGCCTTTGAATTGCAAATCTTTGACATATTATCAAAGCTTAGATGCCCAAGGCATTTGTGCCACAACCAACTTTCCTCTGTCCGACTCATCAAGCAGGTCTTTTCAGCTCCATCTGACAATGTATAGAGATTTCCAACAGTTCTTGATCCAGTTGCCACTGTTTTGCCGTTGCTACTCTTCTTGATGGCAAACCCATTCTTTGTGAAGATAACTTCGTGACCCTTGTCACAGATCTGGCTCACACTAAGCAGGTTGTGTCTCAATCCAGACACATATAAGACTTCTTCCGATCTGATCTTGTTTGCCATAAGCTGAATAACACCTTTTCCGCAGATTTTGGCACCATCATTGTTGCCAAACTTCACTGAACCGCCTTCATAGTGCTGTAATTTGATGAATTTCTCTTTATCACCAGTCATATGGCTTGAACAACCACTATCAAGGACCCATGGTGCTGCCTTCTTTTGTGCATTGAATGCCATTTGCACAATGAGAGATTCTTTGGGACTTTCTGCACTTTGCTTTGCTCTCCAAGCCTTGACTAACTTGGGTTTCTTTTCAACCTGAAATTTGTTAGCAATATGCAACCTACAATCCCTAGCCAAGTGTCCATAATTATAGCACTTATGGCACTCAATTTTGTGGCTACTTAAGATTGAAAAAGGGTTCCTAGTCACAAGTGAGCTGTATTGCACATAGAATTTGCAATTGTCTCTTCTATGTCCAAACATATTACAATGAAAGCAATAACCATAGAATTTGTATCTTCTTTGTGGCTGGTTAGTCTTCATTACCTTTCTAACAAGAATGGACTCCTTTCTAGGTTGAGTGGGCTTCATAGAGTTAGAAGGTGCAGTGACTTGCTTCACAAACTCTTTCTTTTCAGGAGGTGCAATCTTAGAGGATTCACCTTTCTCAGATCCTAGACCAAATCTTAAGTGGGCAGGTCTTTGAACTTTCAGTAGTTCATCGAGTTTCATAGTCCCTTCAATCGCTTGGAGCGCTTTGAGTTTTTTGCTATTTTCCAAATTTTCAGCCTTTGCTCTAGCGATCTCAGTTTCAAGTTTCATAGCCTCTTCCTTTTTGATACTTATTTGGTTTTCAAGGACTTCTACCATTCTTTTATATTCTTCTACTTGAGTTTTCAAAGCAATAATAGAACTTTCAGATTCATGGAGAAGTTTCAGATTTTTCTTACTTGTTTTGCGTTCCATGCTAAGCTCCTCAAGTGCGGCTATGAGTTCCTCTTCAAGATTGACTTCAGCCTCCTCTTCCTCTTCCGGATCTAGCTCTTCTTCTTCTTCAACAGTGACCATGAAGAGAGCTTCGGTTGATTCATCATCGTCTGAAGTTTCAGACGTGCGGTCATCTTGTTGACATAGAAAGTTTTTAGCTTTGCCTCTTTTTCTGAAATTTCTCTTTCCTTTACTCTTTTCAGCATAAGAGTCATTATCATTGTCTTCTTTTAGCGGACACTTCGCAGCAAAGTGACCAACACCTCCACAATTGAAGCATTTAAAGGGTAGCTTCCCTTTGTACTTGCCATTGCTTCCTTTCTTCAACTTTCTAACAAATTGAGCCTCAAGCTCATCATCATCAGAATCAACATCATGACCAGCAGTCTCTTTTGCCTTTTTCTGAACTTTGAAGGCCGCTTCTTTATCAGATGAAGACGTCTTTCCTATGCGCATCTCATAGGCAGTTAGAGAACCATGTAATTCATCCATGGAAAATGCATTCAGATCTTTGCCTTCTTCGATGGCTGAGACTTTTGAATCAAACCGGGGAAGAAGAGATCTTAGAACCTTTTTGACGATGACCGGCTCTTTAATCTCCTCCCCTAGTCCACGAATGTCATTCGTGACTTCATTCACTCGTTGCATATACGATTCAACATTCTCGCTTTCCTCCATGTGAAGAGACTCGAATTGAGAGCGATGAGTTTGCAATTTGGCTTCTTTAATCTTCTCATCACTTTCATGTATGCTTTGCAACTTGTCCCAAATTTCCTTGGCTGTTTTGCATGCAATTACTTTGACAAGCTCGCTGTCCACAAGGCCACTAAAGAGTGCATTCTGCGCCTTGGAGTCGTTGTCTGCCAACTTCTTCGATGCAGTATCATTGGGTACGTTGGCAGCATTGTAACCGACTCTGACAGCCTCCCAAACATCATAGCCAAGAGATTTGATGAAGGCTTGCATCCTAATCTTCCAAAAAGAGTAATTAGAACCATCAAACAGAGGTGCTTTCATATTCCCTGTATTGGCTGCCATGTGATTTGACAAGAGATCACCCTTAGCGTATTAAACTGATCAAGGGAGCCTCGCTCTGATACCAATTGTTGGATATCGCGATCACTGAGAGGGGGGGTGAATCAGTGATTTCTAAAAACAAGTCCAATTCAATAACAAAACAAGTCAAACCACACAATGACACCAGATTTAACGTGGTTCACCAAAAGGCTACGTCCACGGATCAAAACCGTCCGAACACCGATCCGGTACAGGTCTGAATATATTTAGTCGCACCAACGACAAAGAGCACCAACCCTTGTGTTTTAGATAGCACCCACTATCTAGGAAGCACCTACTCCCCTTACAATTTATCTGCACCCACAGATAGGATCACCAAACCCCAAACACCAAGCACCAACTTGATGTAAAAAACAGAATAGAAGATAAACTCTGTCTACAGCCCTTCCCCTCTACAATTCTCTCTCTCTCAATCCCTTACAAATTGAAATCTAAAGCATAAAGAGAGACACTTAACTCATGGACGAATCACCATCTTCAAGAGCATATCCTCGTCCACACTTGCTGTAGAAAGATGCAGCACAACAGCACACAGCAACAGCACTCTATTCTCTCCAAACTCTCTCTCTTTTCTCTTCTCTTCTTTCTCTCTTCTGGTGTTATCTTTATGAACGACCCATACATGCCTTTTTATAGGTTATGTTAACCCTTAATTGTATTCAAAACAGGCTACAATTCGTTTAGAAAGAGTCCCAAACAAAATAGATAAGAATGCTTAATTTTCGTGCACAACTTCTAATTCTGCGCAACTCTGGTTCCCGTGCTCGGTCGACATCCTTGATTGCTTGGTCGACATCATACACAGTCTGGAGTCAGACAATTTTCGCGCTCGGTCGACATCCTGGGGTCCCGGTCGACCGAAGACACACTGTCACGAAAATAACTGAGAGGTGCCTGAAACTTTTTCTGCAGGTTTCTCTTTGCTCGGTCGACCGCATGGGGTGCCCGGTCGACATACCACTCTGTTTCAGGAAATCTGAATTCCTGACTGTCTCAATTCTGATTCTTCTTTTCAGCTCTATTTCCATTTTGATTTCCATTGCGTAGTTGAGCTTCATCCTCTCATCATGTTGACATGGATTGACAACAATTACAACCTTAAACCATGATTACCATTCAAATCATTTAAAGCTTCTTCAAATTATAACAGGAGTGTCTTTTACGACATACTCTGAAGATCTGGTTGAGGATCCTACTAGTTATGATGAAGCAGTAACGGATATAGATGCTGACATGTGGCAGCAAGCAATGAAATCTGAAATGGATTCTTTGTATTCCAATCAAGTCTGGGAACTTGTAGATGCACCTGAAGGGATTAAACCCATAGGGTGCAAGTGGATCTACAAGAGGAAGAGAGGAGTGGATGGGAAGGTGGAAACCTTCAAAGCAAGACTGGTGGCGAAAGGATATACTCAGAAAGAGGGTATCGATTATGAGGAAACCTTTTCACCAGTGGCTACGCTTAAGTCCATAAGGATTCTCTTGGCCATCGCATGTCATTATGACTACGAGATATGGCAAATGGATGTCAAGACAACTTTTCTTATGGACATTATCATGTGGAATCCTTTCCTAAAAAGTCATCTCTTCTAATTCTCATAGATGTCCTAAAAGGAAAGTATAATCTAAAGATTTATTTCCTTTTAGAAACACTCCAATTAGAAAAGGAACCTAAATGAACATTCCATAAACTATGGTAATTAGTAATCCTAGTTGCACAACAGTTGCTAATTTAAGTTTCTAATTCAAAAAGGAAACTTTCTTATAGGAATACTAATCCAAAGAGGAGTCCAACCTTCCAAGTAGAGAGACCTACTCAAAATTGGAAACCTTACCCATGGAATTCCCATTAAGGACATCCCACATGATAATGCACACCATGGCCCACTAATAATTTATCTAGAATTAAATTCATGTATGCCATCAAAGGCCTATTTGAATTTAAACTCAAAATTATTTTTCCACTAAAATAATTCAACCATATGTCATCTAAACATTTTAGGAAACCATGCCAATCTTGGAAAGTGACTAGAGAAGGGACCAAAAGACATATTTGCCATTGGCTCCCAAAATGACCAAAATGTCCATGCTAAACCTATAGCAACATTAAGACCATTTTAACCTTAACTCATTCCACTAAAGAGTTATGGTTGAACTCCAGAGACAAATATATAATATAATAAGCTCGTCATAAAATGACAGTTGTCTTCGACCTACTAAGTGTATGACCTGAATGCCCCTCTATGTAACATCTATAATCAAGTCAGGTTATCCAATGTACTATCAACCCTCTCGATTATATCTAAACCTTAGAACTTCATATCCTTAACTTAATCATCATCCGTATATCATTCTCTTGGTCCAGGGAGCGACCCACAAGTTCAATATCCATATGGAACATCCATATACTAAGATCTTAGATTTTGATGATTAATCGGATAATTCTAAGGGGACGATCATTCCATCATTAGATGGCATAGATTCTTTATTGCATCTGCACGTCCCAACTGATCAAGTCCGAGTACCCAAAACACAGAGCTGTTGACCCATGAAAAGAATCTCACCCACAGTGAATTAAAGCACAAGAACTTGACTTCGTTAGTTCATCCACAAATGCTCAAGATTAAGAGCACTGGTCACTCAGTAGCATGAGGTGACTTGATCTCTCTCAGTGATAATACTATTTTAGAGATCACACCTACCATGGTCCTGTTCAATGCATTGCATATGCACTAATGAAATAAATCTGGGAAAGTCCTCCCATGACTTAGGTAAGTCACCCTGAATACAGGAGAGTCTCTCACTATAACTTATACCAAGATGAAGTGCCCAGCTCCATCTCTCAGTTATGAACAAATATGTTGTTTTCAATGTCCATGAATTAGACCTATCTGTGTGTAGACACTACACACCTAATTCATTTACTAGAAACAATGGGCCTTACACAACTATACATATATACATGTTTAAAGAGAAAAGAGTCATTCCATTCAATAACCAGTAAATATCTAGTAACAAAAGATGAGAGTGCAGCTAGTGGGCTTTAGGGCATACACCAATCCCAACAATTTTGTCTTTTTGATGTTGAACTTTTACGCCCTTTAATGTAACGTCATCTCTCTACTTAATGCAAATATCACCATTTGAGAAAAAAAATCGCAATTCAAGTTGAATTATTTAATTTAATCGGGTAATTGCACAGTTTGGACAGCTATGGGCATCGCAAATAGCCAACAAAGCTTTGTAACAATGGGCATACAAAATTTTTTCTGGGATCCGGGAGGATTCCAAGTTGTGTTGCCAGTAGGGTAATTTCTTCTATTTATTTGTTTTTGTGGGTTTTGTCTAACCATTAACAAGGTTTGAAAAAGCTTCACATTCTCCGGTGTCTTCACCTTACCCTCCTATACTTTTATTCCTCATGTTTTTTTTATTCTTTTGCATTGCATGCATAACATGAGGATGATGTTCATCATAGGTTGGGGGGTGGGGACAAGCACACTTGTCTATTTTTAGACAAAATTTTCACACACTTTTGCTTTATTTTCTATATTTAGAAAGTTTTTCAAATTTCTTTCCAGAATTTTTGTTGTTTTTCTTTGGCCTTTTCTTTTCTTGTTGATTTTGGTCCATTCGTTCTTTGCCCATTCTATTAAGTCTCTAATTAGGAGAGGTTTATAAATACGATTTAAATTACTTCATCTCCAAATAGTATTGGACATCCCATTAGCGGGGTTGTAGACCCCCTGAATTGTTCCACGTAAGACTAGCCACATGGCTGATTTTGTGAGCGGACTTTGGACAACCAATATGGGCGTAGTGTGGGTCGTGTTCAGGTGGGTCAAATACATGAAATTGCCTACATTGTTGGGCCCATTTGAAAAGAAATGGGGATCTATGGATGGAATCAATTGATCCACTCATTTTCTAATTTAGATCCCTTGAAAATCTAGAACCTTTTGGTTCTAATAGGGTAATCAATCTATAATGACCTTGGCACTTGATTCCATGTTTTGAACTAAATTTATCTCTCCTGCCTCAATATGGGTGTTGAATTCTTTTGATATATTTCAAGTGGATCGAGGTAATTAATGGCCAAGTTTGTCACATATCCTTATAAAAGTCTGAACTAGTGGCTGCTGCAAAGACGACTCCGTTGAATTGAGCAGTGGCTGCTATTATCTTGTTGATTTCGGTCCCTTTGTGGCTTGCCCATTCTATGAAGTCTCGAATTAGGAGAGGTTCCTATAACTTAATAAATCACTATCTATTTAAGGCTCCAAAAGTTAATGGTTTTATACATGAAGGTTATTGCAATATTGCGATTAAAAAAAGGTGGCGGATATCAGTTGGATTGGTGGTGGTAATTTTGGTAGAATGGAAATAATACTGCATTCAAGCGCTCTTGGGGTTTATTTGGGTGTCGGGTTGTCTGTTTTTTTCTTTTTTCCCTTCTGTTGATTTACATAAGGATGCTTGGAGGATTTAGATTCTTTTGGCTTTTGTCATTTTATTTTTTTGTGAGGTTACAAACACCATGGGTTATTTCTACTTCAATTATCCAAATTAAACTGATTGATGTTTGAGTGTACTCTTTAAAAAAAACAAATGCTTTTCTTCATTTAGAAAAGAATTATGTTAATTCTTTGCAAGTGATGGTTGATGGTAGTCGGCATGGATCTGTTCTTCTCTTTAATATCTACCTATTTAACATTTTATTAGACTGTATTATATTATTTGTTTTATATTTTTTAGATTTCATGGCATCTTTGGTTGTTTTTACTTAGGACCTGCTTGTTTCCTGTAATTGAATACATAAGATCATGGATAAAAATAGCAGCCTAAGATTTCAGTGAGCTTGTCTACATTGTTGCTTTATTTATATATTTTTATTTCTAATTCATTTGTACAAGGAGTGATATCTCAACTTAGGATGAGGGATGGATCCCTGGTCCGTACTGTGAGGCTAAGGTGCCTTACGACTAATCTACGAGTGGTTCAACATTTCGCTACATTTTCTCGCAACTAGTACTGCGTAGTGTTTCGAGGACACCCCCATTTTCACAAATTTGGACTTTTGGAAGACCACCTGCTGTTTTCCCATTGTCATATTACTGGACAGTAGTTTCTGTTCATACCGTCTTTTCAGCCATGCTTATTTTCTGAAACCGCTGAATCTCCTTACTGCTTTTTAGTAAAGGTTCTAATTATGGCCAAGCGTCCTTGGATGTGCAGTTCACTGGATAAGCATATTCAAGATCCAAATGTTATTTCACAAGTTGTAGTTTTTTTTATTGAAATCACTGGATAAGCATATTATGAGTCTGTGACTTTTTTTATTGAAATCAATGAACGTAACTGTCATTAGAATTTATGTTTTAAAAGTTGAATCTTGGCATGTAATTTTTGGTGTTTTTTGTGTTTGTTAAGCAACGACGGTGAACTATTGATTTTTTTCAATGCGTATTCTTCTGATTAGCTATTTAGAGGTTTTTATTAGTGTTCTTCATGGATTTGTACAATCAGGTCAATCGACAATTTGGATTTTCTTGATATAGAGCCACATGCATGATTAGAGACGTGGGTGATTGTATTCTTTAGGAGAGATGATTTAGCCCTTGCTTTACATTCCATGTTCTCAATTTTCACTACTTCTAAACAGGAATATGTGCAAATGCTGTCAAAGGGTACCTTGAAAAGTATGTTTTGGATGAATCACGATTCCTTTTATTTATTACAGTATTTTTATCTGAATCAGGTTATAGATTTTGATGTTAATTTGGTCTTAATTATTGTAATTTTCTTAAAAATGCAATGTAATTGGGTGGTATCAAGAAGCAAGGAAATGGAATCAGGTAATGAGAATTTTTGAAGAAATGGCTCCTTTTTATGTTTAGCAGCATCTCATACAGCCAAAATGCATTAATTAATTAGGAACCTATCTCTCTTTTTCGTTCTCATTTTTTAAAATTTTATAGGATAAAAAAAATCCCTTGGATTGTAAGTTGTATTTCTTTTTTTTTTCTTCCTATTTTATTAAATTCTGTCTCATAGAGGGGGACCAAGATGATAAGAATATTGTAAGGGATGGATTGGAGTGAAGCATGCGGGATTTGGAAGTTCCTTGTGAGTTGGGTGTTCATGGAGCATATCCATAATTCATAATATCTATTATTTAATTAAAAAAAATATAGACACGTGCCTTGTCAATAGACCCATCTCTCAAATCGAAAGACTAATGCAACACAAGGTAACCTAGATCTGAAAGCATTTCCTCGCATTTCCTCATCTGGATAAATTTATCTAAAAGAAGTCCTTGGTTTTCATTAGGCCCAATGGTACCTTCAATCAAATTAACTTGTTATTGGTCAACATTAAAAATGAGTAGCACCTAATTAACAATGAAAAAAGCTTCCAAGAAGGCTTCTAAATCAGTAGTAATTAAAGAACAGTGCACATTCTGTATAAACAAATTATAAGGGATTATTTTATTTATTCCTTAAAGAGAATCAACATTATATTTAACTACAGTAAAAAAATACCGAACTGATTTTACTTGCTATTAATAATGACTCTTGACCAGGTCAAACATGGCTAAAGACAATCTTTTCGTGGGAGATTTTTTTTTTGAATGGTATCTTTTCATAAGAGTTGAATAGTTTGAGTGAAAGAAAGTTCTATAACAGATTCCAAGATCAAAATAAAAAAGAAAGAAGAGAATTATTCTCTATAGTGCAATATCGGTAATCAAACAAACATTTCTAATCAGCATAAAATAACACCGATATTAGCACTGACCTAACAAGGGAACTGCGTTCTCCCTTTATTCCGAAGATGATGATTTCAACTCCAAGCTTCTCAGTTTTCCCTCCCTTTTTGTACATATATTTTATTTTTGTTATGTTTTTGCATTTTTTTTTCTAACCATGGACAGGAAGCGGATCGGATCACATAGTCAGGTACATTCTTCCACTTTACCCTTTGTTATTTTCTTTCCTCGCATGTTACATTTTCATATGTACTGCATTGCATGCATTACATCGAGGATGATGTTCATCTTAGGTTGTGGGGTGGGGACAAGCACACCTGTCCTATGTTAGATAGAATTTTTACACATTTTTGCTTTCTAGACAAAACTTTGCTTGCTAGGATTTGTTTTTTTTTTTTTGCAAACTTTATTTTGGTTTCAGAGAGGGAGAATTTTCACAGTTATTTTTATGAAATGAAGATATTGAAAATCTTGGAAATTTTGAAAAAGTAGGCGAAATTAGATTTGGTTTGCCATTTTGTTTATGGAAAGGTTTTTCGAAAAAGTGCTAAATTTTGATCCCTTCACCAAAAACACAACCATATATATATATATATTCAAAAGTTTTAAATGCGAAGCTATGATTTTTCACAAAAACACAATCGTATATATTTTCAAATGTTTTAAATGCGAAGCTATGATTTGCTGTTTTTTTGACGATTTGATTGAAAATATGAAAGAAAATCAGAACTTAGTTTTACTAGTTTCCTAGCTCATCTGGGTGGATTTTTCCACATACTAGTGAATCAATTCGGGCACATAAAAAGGGCTGCCTATTGTTGGAGACCGTGAACGAAGTTACATAAGATTTGGGTATGCTCCCCAATATCTCTATGTAACCGAGTCTAGAAATGAAAATTTCCGGTTTTTTTAAAAACAGTAGTGCGAAACCGTCATGGTCGCCTTGAGAGGAAACCTGTTTTTTTGCTTATTCAATAGAGAGTTGTATATATTTTCTAAAGTTTTAAATGCAAAGCTATTATTTGCTAATTTTTTGGACGATTTGATTAAAAATATGAAAGTAAACAAAAACTTAGTTTTACTAGTTTTCTGGTTCATCTGAGTGGATTTTTCCACATACCAGTGAATCAATTCGGGCGCATGAAAAGGGCTGCCTATTGTTGGGGACCGTGAACGAAGTTACATAAGATTTGGGTATGCTCCCCAATATCTATGTAACCGAGTCTAGAAATGAAAATTTCCGGCCTTTTGAAAAACAGTAGTGCGAAAGCCGTCATGGCATGAAAAGGGTTGCCTGTTGTTGGGGATCGTGAACAAAGTTACGTAAGATTTAGGTATGCTCCTTAATATTTATGTAATCGAGTTCCGGCCTTTTAAAAAACAGCGGTGCGAAAGCCGTCATGGTCGCCTTGAGTGAAAACCTGCTTTTTTTCTAAGTCTAGGTGGACCAGATTATTCGATAGAGAATTCTATATATTTTCTGAAGTTTTAAATGAAAAGCTATTATTTGCTAATTTTTTGGACGATTTGATTGAAAATATGAAAGAAAACAAAAACTTAGTTTTACTAGTTTCCTGGTTCATCTGAGTGGATTTTTCCACATACCAGTGAATCAATTCGGGCGCATGAAAAGGGCTGCCTATTGTTGGGGACCGTGAACGAAGTTACATAAGATTTGGGTATGCTCCCCAATATCTATGTAACCGAGTCTAGAAATGAAAATTTCCGGCCTTTTGAAAAACAGTAGTGCGAAAGCCGTCATGGCATGAAAAGGGCTGCCTGTTGTTGGGGATCGTGAACAAAGTTACGTAAGATTTGGGTATGCTCCCCAATATTTATGTAACCGAGTTCCGGCCTTTTAAAAAACAGCGGTGCGAAAGCCGTCATGGTCGCCTTGAGTGAAAACCTGCTTTTTTTCTAAGTCAAGGTGGACCAGATTATTCGATAGAGAATTCTATATATTTTATGAAGTTTTAAATGCAAAGCTACTATTTGCTAATTTTTTGGACGATTTGATTGAAAATATGAAAGAAAACAAAAACTTAGTTTTACTAGTTTCCTGGTTCATCTGAGTGGATTTTTCCACATACCAGTGAATCAATTCGGGCGCATGAAAAGGGCTGCCTATTGTTGGGGACCGTGAACGAAGTTACATAAGATTTGGGTATGCTCCCCAATATCTATGTAACCGAGTCTAGAAATGAAAATTTCCGGCCTTTTGAAAAATAGTAGTGCGAAAGCCGTCATGGCATGAAAAGGGCTGCCTGTTGTTGGGGATCGTGAATGAAGTTACATAAGATTTGGGTATGCTCCCCAATATTTATGTAACCGAGTTCCGTCCTTTTAAAAAACAGCGGTGCGGAAGCCGTCATGGTCGCCTTGAGTGGAAATCTGCTTTTTTTCTAAGTCTAGGTGGACCAGATTATTCGATAGAGAATTCTATATATTTTATGAAGTTTTAAATGCAAAGCTATTATTTGCTAATTTTTTGGACGATTTGATTGAAAATATGAAAGAAAACAAAAACTTAGTTTTACTAGTTTCCTGGTTCATCTGAGTGGATTTTTTCCACATACCAGTGAATCAATTCGGGCGCATGAAAAGGGCTGCCTATTGTTGGGGACCGTGAACGAAGTTACATAAGATTTGGGTATGCTCCCCAATATCTATTAACCGAGTCCAGAAATGAAAATTTCCGGCCTTTTGAAAAACAGTAGTGCGAAAGCCGTCATGGCATGAAAAGGGCTGCCTGTTGTTGGGGATTGTGAACAAAGTTACGTAAGATTTGGGTATGCTCCCCAATATTTATGTAACCGAGTTCCGGCCTTTTAAAAAACAGCGGTGCGAAAGCCGTCATGGTCGCCTTGAGTGAAAACCTGCTTTTTTTCTAAGTCTAGGTGGACCAGATTATTCGATAGAGAATTCTATATATTTTCTGAAGTTTTAAATGCAAAGCTATTATTTGCTAATTTTTTGGACGATTTGATTGAAAATATGAAAGAAAACAAAAACTTAGTTTTACTAGTTTCCTGCTTCATCTGAGTGGATTTTTCCACATACCAGTGAATCAATTCGGGCGCATGAAAAGGGCTGCCTATTGTTGGGGACCGTGAACGAAGTTACATAAGATTTGGGTATGCTCCCCAATATCTATTAACCGAGTCCAGAAATGAAAATTTCCGGCCTTTTGAAAAACAGTAGTGCGAAAGCCGTCATGGCATGAAAAGGGCTGCCTGTTGTTGGGGATCGTGAACAAAGTTATGTAAGATTTGGGTATGCTCCCCAATATTTATGTAACCGAGTTCCGGCCTTTTAAAAAACAGCGGTGCGGAAACCGTCATGGTCGCCTTGAGTGACAACCTGCTTTTTTTCTAAGTCAAGGTGGACCAGATTATTCGATAGAGAATTCTATATATTTTATGAAGTTTTAAATGCAAAGCTACTATTTGCTAATTTTTTGGACGATTTGATTGAAAATATGAAAGAAAACAAAAACTTAGTTTTACTAGTTTCCTGCTTCATCTGAGTGGATTTTTCCACATACCAGTGAATCAATTCGGGCGCATGAAAAGGGCTGCCTATTGTTGGGGACCGTGAACGAAGTTACATAAGATTTGGGTATGCTCCCCAATATCTATGTAACCGAGTCTAGAAATGATTCCGGCCTTTTGAAAAACAGTAGTGCGAAAGCCGTCATGGCATGAAAAGGGCTGCCTGTTGTTGGGGATCGTGAATGAAGTTACATAAGATTTGGGTATGCTCCCCAATATTTATGTAACCGAGTTCCGTCCTTTTAAAAAACAGCGGTGCGGAAGCCATCATGGTCGCCTTGAGTGGAAATCTGCTTTTTTTCTAAGTCTAGGTGGACCAGATTATTCGATAGAGAATTCTATATATTTTATGAAGTTTTAAATGCAAAGCTATTATTTGCTAATTTTTTGGACGATTTGATTGAAAATATGAAAGAAAACAAAAACTTAGTTTTACTAGTTTCCTGGTTCATCTGAGTGGATTTTTTCCACGTACCAGTGAATCAATTCGGGCGCATGAAAAGGGCTGCCTATTGTTGGGGACCGTGAACGAAGTTACATAAGATTTGGGTATGCTCCCCAATATCTATTAACCGAGTCCAGAAATGAAAATTTCCGGCCTTTTGAAAAACAGTAGTGCGAAAGCCGTCATGGCATGAAAAGGGCTGCCTGTTGTTGGGGATCGTGAACAAAGTTACGTAAGATTTGGGTATGCTCCCCAATATTTATGTAACCGAGTTCCGGCCTTTTAAAAAACAGCGGTGCGAAAGCCGTCATGGTCGCCTTGAGTGAAAACCTGCTTTTTTTCTAAGTCTAGGTGGACCAGATTATTCGATAGAGGATTCTATATATTTTCTGAAGTTTTAAATGCAAAGCTATTATTTGCTAATTTTTTGGACGATTTGATTGAAAATATGAAAGAAAACAAAAACTTAGTTTTACTAGTTTCCCGGTTCATCTGGGTGGAAAATATGAACGAAAACCCCTGTGAGGAAATAATAGGTTCAGTTTTTAAAATAGGATAAGGGCAGGAGGAACACTATATCTGGGTGGGTTTTTTGGTATGATTTTTGAAAATTTATTTCCAAAGATGGGATTGGCGAATCGGGTTTCAAAATTGCCTAATATCGATTTTTTTAAAGATTTGAATATATCTCATGATTATAAATTTTCTTTTGAAAATTTTCTTTCATTATTTTTGGTTTTAGGTGTTATGAGTTTTGTGGGCGCATATTCACTGCAAACCCTCATGATGCACAACTCGTCCACTAGGGGTAACCTAAGGGTTTAAGGGCTTGCTGTCCACGCTAAATGTAGTTGAGAGTGCCAGTGAATGTGGACATTTTTTTTTCCTTTTTTTTGTTTTTGCATTTACTTTTCTTAGATTAGGTAAGAGTCCTACCCTAGTTCGCATTTCTTTCTCGGGACTAGCAAAATGCTGGTTGGGGGTGTGATAATTTCTTAAAAATGCACATTTTCATCATTAATTTTTAGTAATTAAGGACTTATTCATCAAATCATGCTTGATTTTATTGGAAATTCATTATTTCATGTTTTCATGCGTCAAAGTTTGAATTAAAGCCAAAATTCTTTGAAAATCATATTTTTACATGAAATCATGAATCTTTCTATTTTTAGCATGGGAAGTCAGAAATTGAGCATTACTTTTAATTCACACGTGAAATGATGATTTTCTTTTCGCACATTAATTCAAGCACTGGTTCTATTGAAAAAACTTCATTGTTCAAGAGCTTTGTCTCAAGTCATATTGACATTATTCCATTTAGGAGTAGGTGTGAAGTACTTATTTTTCTGTAGTCTCAATCTAATAAATATTCATTGAGTTTGTTTAATTCATTTTATCGTTCTTTTATGGGATGTAGTGTTATGTATCGACTGTTTTCGACAATTTCAGTGCAAATGTGGTAGTGGATGGGAGCACTAATAATCTAGGATGGTGGGATAAAATAGGTGCATTGTTTAACCATTCCATGCGTTCTATCAAATTTTCCCTTTATTAATTTTTTATTTTCTTTGGCTAGAAAAGTGTATTTTGTGGGTCTTATTTTGCGGCTCTATGAAACAGATTACAAGGATAGCAGCATATTTTAGACCTCTAAGCTATTGTGGTGCATATGTTTTTCTATTAGCATTCTTTCTCATCAGCAAGACTAGCTATGAAAATGTTGAAAAGATGGTAAGCAATATTATCTAGTTCATTCTGAAATACTAGAGTCTTCTACTTGTTTTCTTGATAGTTTATCTTTCCCTCATTAGTGACACATTTTTTTCTTTTCAAGCGGATACGTGAACTAAAACATTATGTGCATGGTGGTTCCATTGCCCTCATTGGGACAAAACTTGCTTGGACATTTTATTGCCGAGTTTAGTGTATTAACTCGTTATCAATATCTATTGTTATTGTTGTCATGAACTGAATATGATTTTTTTTTTTAAAATGAACTGAATTTGTTATGGCTTCAAATCTCCAAGATTATATCATTCATAGTCTTTGCATCTTGTTTACAGCATTTTGTTGAATTCATTTGGTTGCTCTGTTTCATCTTTTGCTAATTCCTGTACTTCTATTTCGTTATACTTTTTGCTAAGTTGAACTTTCCACTTCATTCAATTTCTTTTCATAAAAATATTACAGCTTGTGTATCTCTTTAAATTGTTTGCTTTATGACTTGTTATACTGAGCTTGCCTCAAATACCTTCTTTGTTTGTTTAAGTTAAATCTTATTCTATCTATCTATGTGAAAGGAAAGGTAGTAGGATTTGTTTCCTTTGATGGTTTCACCTTATTTTCATTATTTTTTTGTTCTAAAATATGCTCTGCCTCATATAAATACCACTAGTGTGTGTTGAGAAGTGGGCTCCACCTGAGGGGGAGTATTGTAAAGTATTTATATCGCCTATACTAACACCTTAAGGTTTTGGTAGTGGTTAGTAAAGGAAATTTAATATGGTATCAGAGCCAACTGGTCATGATTTCGAATCTCGGGAGGAACAACACGGCACTAAAAGGAATGCATGTTGCCAAAAGTGCACCAACCAGGTTCCACTTGAGGGGGAGTGTTGAGAAGTGGGCTCCACACAATGGGGAGTATTTAAAAGTATTTGTGCCGCATCTACTAACTCCTTCAGGTTTTGGTAGGAATGGTTAGCTGAAGGAAGTTAATAAAGTGATGCTTAGATTCTCACATGTAATTCAGATGCAGTTGGCAAGTTTTTTTTTTAAATAGGATTGGGTTTTATCGATTATGATGATGATGTAGCTCCCAAAAAACTATAGGAAAAACCGAGTAGCTACAAAATTCATGTAGCTGACCCAAACATAGTTGGGACAAGGTTTACGATTATGATAATGATGAGATGCTACGGATTAGGCATGTCCATAAAAGGTTAGAAATATCTCTGTAAGATCATTGAAGGTCTACAAATTGAATGGAGTAGAAGAAGGGGGATATTGATAGACATTGGGTGAAGTAGTGAAAAAAGACATCGGCATGTGGTGTGACAAAGAAAGGGTGGAGTGGAAGAGAAAAATGCAAGGTGGATGGGATTATTCTTTTATTGGTAATGTAAATTTTTTATCCAAAAAAAGAGAGGAGTACAGAGTTAATTGAGAGCAACTGATACAATATGAGTTAGATACTATATATATTGATCCCAATCCACATGGTCACCATAGCATTTCTGTTAAGTAGTTAATTTGCTGCACATCTAATGGCAAGGCATTTTGGGTGTATTGGTTAGCAACTTGAGATGGTAACAAAGCCAGCACATTCTAGGTTTGAATTCCCTAATACAGTAGGTCCCATCAGAACTTTAAAGTTCAGCGCTCTTGGGTGAGAGTAGTATTTAGGTTGGATGACCTCCTAGCAATTTCTCATGTTGCACCCCAATTTTCTTTTGTTTATCCAAAAACAACTAAATGTGTTTTTATACGAAATAGCCCAAAGTCATCAAAGTTGCATTTTCAGCCAAAATCAGTCCAATTTACCCAACGCCAATCCCGAAAACAGCAGGTGCAAGTGTCCATACTTCAGATCCCTTTACAATCCCACAATTTAGCATTTCGAGGGAGGGTGCAACTAGTCCCATATAACTATAACTTATTGTATACATTTTTTTATACATATACATATATACTTCACTTAAAGAAATTTGAACAGATTTGGTCGTCAAGACAATGGATTTGATTCTATTTTAAGAATGGAATTAAGAATTATAGTAATTTTGATTAAATTTTATTATTGAATGTCACATCTTTATGGGTTGATTTTATGTTATGGTTTAATGTTCCGCGATAGGAAATAAAACATAGAAATAGGGAATTTGAGAAATAGAGTTAACTTCGAGGGGAACCGCCCACTCTTCACACAGAAGTGAAGTTGAATAGAATAATACTAGCTTCTCTTTTTCTCATTGCATTCAAATACATTTAAAGCATTATAGAAAACTACCTATTCCATCAATCTAATACATAAATGACATGTGCCCTTAACTTCCTAAACGGCTCAATAATTGGACAATGATTTAGTGACTGACACAATAACTACAGTCAAATAGTAGCAATAACCAACCCATACTACAATGTAACTCCCCATGTCAGCATGCATATTCAACATGTATGCACCACAGAAGAACGTATGCATAATTTTATTTCCAAAATATCTCACTGATTTAGCTACACACTTAATATTTGAACTTTGGCTACCGAATTCTTTAGGAAATTCATTTGTATTTTTTCTGATTTTGTGTTATTCATTCCAGTTTGGAAGACACATATGAGGCACCAAGAAGAGCATTTCGGATATTGGAATAGATAAAATTGCTGATACAAGTCCAGCAACATGCCCACTCATTGTGGAGACCCTTGCATCACAATATGCTAAAGCAAAGGACCTCTTCTATGCTCTGATAGTCAGTAGCATTCTGAGATGTTCGATTGACGCGAGAGCTTTTGAGGTAACCTTTCATCTGACACATAACAAGTTCATGCCAATGTTGCAATTCAATTGCATGTAGTATAAATCTTTGTCGGTAGTTTGCTGCGGCCATTCTGATTATACTATTTCTTTGAAGAGCCTTGGTTCCAAACTCCAGTCTGTTTTGAAGGATGCAAGGTCACTGCTTGACTGTTACTACTCTATTGGAGGCTTGGTTCTCATTAAGGTAAGTGCTTAACTAGACCACCGTATTAAATCTTTCATTGTTTTTATTTCCCTACCATTTTGTTTTTCTCCAGCAAGTAGCATTCTCTTATAGAGGAATTCTTTTCACCTCTTCAAAAGCATTGGCTTTGTAATATCACTTGAGTTGTTTTCCAAGCATGTGATTGGAGCTTCCAATTTTAACGTGTCTTTAGTCTGAAACCATTTGCTGCTTGATTTAGGGAATAATATCCCAAGCATGTGACCTGAATCTTATGATTCAGGTGTGAATATCACAATTTTTTTATACTTATTCTACTGAAACTTATGATTTAGATGATTCATTTGAGAGAGAATAGTCACAACACAATTGATTGGTTAATATTTTTTTCGATTGTTTTTAATTTTAAAAGGTAATCCAGTTTTTAATGATTCTGCTTAATTTTTTTTGTATATTTGGGAGGTTATCTAGTTATAATTCTCAATCTCTTGATTTAATTCTTCAATTTCTTCTTTTGTCCTTAAATTCCTCCCGTGCATCATCACATGAGATCCAGATGTTGCTTCATCTAATTTCTCTATGAAATCGTGTATCATGATCTTTCTTTTCTAGTTTACGATATTCATGCTATCATAATTACTAAATACCAATGAAAAAAATGAAACTTTAGAGAGTTATATTATAATGAGAATGAACTTAAAAAAAAAAGAAAAAAAAAGAAATACAGCGAATCATAGAAGATTATGCACTCAGAGTTCTTATCTTGTAGATTCTTATCCCTTGTTTTCTTGTGACTTCCCACTTGTACTTTCATTTGTACTAACTTTTGCTTAGAGAGAGATCTGTTCCCATTTTATTAAGTCCCCAAAACTGGAAAGGAAGTTATGCAATGGAAATTACTCCCTCTCCAAGTAATATTGGCATCCTTTTTGTGGGGGTTATGAACCCCTAAGAGCTACTTGTATGATGAGCCACATAGCTAGTTTTGTGAAATTGGCTTGAACCTCCACTTTGGGCTTGGTTTGGGTCACAAGATCATGCAGCTCCAATCCATGGCATTGTTATCCATTAAATTCTGCATCATTGGGCTTTTTTTATTTAAATCAGGATTGTCCAATGGAATGAATTGTTCCTCTAATTTTCTGATTTGTATCTCCAATTAGTATAGAATATTTTGGATTTTATTTGGAATATAGTTTACATTCATCTTGGCCCTTCATTCTATGGTTTGTTCCAAATTTATTGATATTTCCCTAATATGGATCTTGAATTTCTTTGATCGATCAAGTAGATCTGGATAATCAAAGTCTAGATCTATCATATATCCCTGTGGGTTTGAACTATAAGATCCTAAATCAGACTCCCCCACTTGAGAAGGCTTCGACATCTTGTAAACATCCTCTTCACGTTGTCGTCTTCTCTGTCATTTTCTCTTCTTTTGCTTCCATTGCAACTCTTTCACATGAATCACTTGTCTTTTGAGTTGCATTTGTCTTTGGGTAGCGTACATGTAAGAGTTGTGTACCTTATCTACCCAATGTGGTCCAATGGGATGCAATCCAATGTCGTACAAGCAAATCGCGAATCAATTGTAACTAACGTCGCCTTTGGTAATCTTGATAAAATGAATGTTCGAAGTTGTAAATCTCTCCATGTGGGATATTGACATTCACAATTTATTTGAGAGCATGATACTCACACCTTTCACCGCCGTCACCGCCACCACCACCACCACCACCATCAAGCTATGTTGGGGTTAGCTACGTGAATTCTTTTTCTCCATTCCGATCTAAATCACACTTTTCACCAATCGCCATAATTCTCATCTAGATGTCATGTCGTTCATGTATAGTTGAACCCTCAAATTCTATATGCATACATTAAAATTTTGAGTTTCTTGTTTGTAATCTCGATTCGCATCGAAATCGATTGTATCATTGGTTCGTTTAATTGGATTTGTGTCGTAGACTTGATCACTAACAACATCACCAACTTCATAGGTATCTCATTTCAGTGAGTCATCCGCATCTCGATGTTCATTGTAGATCGGACCATCTACAACATCATTACCTTTGTACACAATAATATATTGATGATCACAAATACAAGAAGATGAATTGAGTAGTGACTGCTATTATCTTGTCTATTTTGGTCCTTGTGTGACTTGCCCGTTTTATTAAGTCTCGAATTAGGAGAGGCTCCTATACGATTGAAACTACTTCCTCTCTTATCGTATTGGGCTTCACGTGAGTGTGTTTGTACACCCTCAGAAGTGGGAAGCATCCAATATGGGCCTAGTTCGGGTCCTGTTCATGTGGGTCCATTATGGGCCTAGTTTGTTCCTGTTCATGCCGTCCGTTTATTTATGCTTTATTGGGCCCCTTGGATAAAAAAAATGGGGATTGATGGATGCAATGGATTAGTCCACTATTTTTTTTATTTCCCTGCGTAATTTGGAATCTTTTAGACCTAATGGGGAGATCCAATCTACAGCTATCTTTGCACTTCATTCAATGTTTTGACCAATTTTTTTTTTTATCTTGCCGTACCATGGATGTTGAATTCCTTTGATCTATCAAATAAATCCTGGTAACTATACGCCAGATCTGTCACATATCAGTATAGGTCTATACTGTTGGATGCTACAACAACTCCCCCATTCATTTGAGCATTGTCTGCCATTATAATAACCAATATGGTCGACATAATTAACTTCCCAAAAAAGAAAGGAACAAGTTGATTGAATGCTGTTCACTTAAAGTTATTATCTTGTTGATTTTGGTCCCTTGTTTTTTTCGCATGAATTGGCCATTTTATTAATTCTCTAATCATTAAAGGTTCCTATATGATTGAAATTAGTTCGTCTCCAAAGAGTACCGGGCATCCCATTAGAGGGTTTTGGGAGCCCAAAAGTTGTACTTGTAAGACCCGCCACATGGTTGATATTGCAGCAGAAGTTTGGGCGTCCAGTTTGAGCCTAGTTCGGGTCATGTTCACTTGGGTCCAATTAATGACATTGCTGCACATTTATTTATCTAATATTTGCCCCCTTCGATGCAAAATGGGGATTGATGGGTGTAATCAAATGATAAACTAATTTTCTTTGTTATATCCTAAATATTTTAGAATCTTTTGGATCTAATATAGAAATCTAATCTGAGGCGATGTTGATACTTCATACCATGTTTTGACCATAAGTTATTGATCTTGGCTTAACATGGATGTTTAATTCCTTCAATCTATCAAGCCAATCCGAGTGATTTTAGGCCAAATCTGTCACATATCCCTATAGGTCTTGTCTATTAGCAGCTTGAAAGACTTCCCCCATTGAATTGAGCAATGCCTGCCATTATAATGAAAAATATGGTCCACGTAATCAACTTCCCGAGCGGTGTTGTAGACCCCCTGAATTGTTCCTCGTATGACCAGCCACGTGGCTGGTTTTATGAACGGACTTTGGACAATCAATATGGGCGTAGTGTGGGTCATGTTTGGGTGGGCCACATACGTGAAATTGCCTGCATTATTGGGCCCATTTGATAAGAAATGGGGATCGATGGATGGAATCAATTGATCCACTCATTTTCTGATTTAGATCCCTTGAAAATCTAGAACCTTTTGGTTCAATAAGGTAATCCAATCTGCAACGACCTTGGCACTTGATTCCATGTTTTGACCTAAATTTATCTATCCTGCCTCAAAATGGATGTTGAATTCTTTTGATATATTTCAAGTGGATCGAGGTAATTACTGACCATGTTTGTCACATGTCCTTATAAGGCTGAACTAGTGGCTACTGCAAAGACGACTCCGTTGAATTGAGCAATGGCTGCTCTTATCTTGTTGATTTTAGTCCCTTTGTGACTTGCCCGTTCTATTAAGTCTCGAATTACAAGAGGTTCCTATACGATTGAAACTACTTCCTCCAAATTGTATTGGGCATCACATGAGTTTGTTTGTGGACCCTCGAAAGTGGGAAACGTCCACATGGTTGATTTTGTGAGCGAAGTTTCAGCATCCAATATGGGCCTAGTTTGGGTCGTGTTCATGTGGGTCTATTATGGGTTGTTTCATCAAATTACTTCCTCTCTCTTTGTTTGTGCAAGGCTAGCAATGAAAATGTTGCAAAGATGGTAAGCAATTGCAGGTTCATTCTGGAATACTGTACTCTTCTATTTGTTTTTCTTGACAGTTTATCTTTCCCTCACCGGTGACACATTTTTTTCTCATTTCAAGCGGATACCTGAACTGAAACAATATGTGCATGGTGCTCCCATTGCCCTCATTGGGACAAAACTTGGTTGGACTTTTCTTAGCGAGTTTAGTTTATCAACTTGTTATCACTCTCTATTGTTATTGTTGTCATGGATTGAATATGTTATGGCTTCAAATATCCAAGATTATCATTCGTAGGCTTTGCATCTTGCTTGCAACATTTTGTTCAATTCATTTGGTTTCACTGTTTCATCTGTTGCTAATTCCTGTACTTCTATTTCCTTATCCTTCTTGCTGAGTTGAACTTTCATTTGATTCGATTTCTTTTCATAAAAATATTACAGCTTGTGCATCTCTTTGAATTATTTGCTTTATGACTTGCTATACTGAGCTTGTGCATCTCTCTCTCTCTCTCTCTCTCTCTCTCTCTCTCTCTCTCTCTCTCTCTCTCTCTTTTTGTGTTATTAACAATGTTGATAGATTAGGGGCATCATTCTCTCACATAGAGAAGGAATTCGGTTTTCTGTTGATTTGGCCCTTTTTCTATTGATTTGTGTGCCTTTTGTTTTTATTGGTGGTTTGCTTCTTGTAGCCTTTGTGCCTTTCGTGGTCTTTTATTCGTGCCGAGTCTTTTTGTGGCCTTCATCCAGCTTTTTGGTTCAGTACAGATCTCTTGTACTTTATAGTTTTTCTCTTGTTAATAAAATTTCAGATTACATTCAAAAAAGATGTTGATGGTAAAATGGGTTTTCTTTGGATGTTGACAAGAGCTCACAACACAATTGGAATGTGCTCAATGTCGCAAACGAAGGGTCTCGGGTTCGAAAAATGGGTTTTATTTTCTTTATTGATTTTATTTCTGTAATGAGGGTATTTTGTTGGATTGGGTTTTGTTTATTGCTAGTTTATGCTTCAACATATGATGAGATGGCCAAAGACACATGATCCATATGATGTGACAAATCTTCATAAGCCAATCAATTTTTTCCAATTTTGTAGTTGAACTGAACCCATATCTCAAATCAGATCATTTTCCTTTTTTCTTTTTATTGTTAAGAGCTCATTTGGGTGCCTGAAATGGCATTTCTAGGAGTCCACAAATTTCTAAAGTTTATTGACATATACGTGAATATGCATAGATAATCATTGAATAATCATATAGAAGTCCTTAAGATATAATTTGAAAATTATTAAAAATAAGGAAAAAGGTCATCAGTTAATATCTTTAAATAGCTAGATATCCAATTCTGTCAGTGTACAAAATGGGTCTTCACTTGCAAAGCAATAGTGAAGATGGAGCTGTTTGGGACAACTCACAATACTGTCTATCGAAGAAATGAACAGTAATGATCAGTCATGGCCCCATTGGCCATTTACTGTATCCGGGGAGCACTTTTAATTTTTCCACCAGATTCCGCCATGAAGTTGTGAAACAGAATCGAGAGGAATGAAAGAAAATGAATTTGTGAGAGAGAAACTAACATGACATCAGTTGATTGAAAATGGTGGGATCTCCTTATCTTCTCTTCACCATTCTATATCTCTCTTACCTTCTCCTCCTCTGGTTTGAGTCGTTCCTTTTTTTTCCTATTCTGTGTATTTGGATTAGGAGATTGGAGAGAGAGCAGTTACAAACTCAGTTAGAGAGAGCAGTTCCACCCTCACCTTTCTCCTCCATACACAGAACCCATTAAAAAAATGGGATTCATGCCTAATGATGCAGGGAGGGTGGATAGTGGGTCCCACTGGTCCAAAACTTAGATGGACCTAATGATCATGGTCGCCCAACGGTCCTTTATTATTTGCCTGGACCTGATCTCAGATCCGGTGGGCCAAGGGGTCCTACTAAGGCTGTTGAAAAATTTTTTTCTTCCTACTCACTCACGCCTCTAGGTTTTAAGGCCCTCACCTTTCTCCTCCATACACAGAACTCATAAAAAAATGCTCCACGCCTAAGATGCAGGGTGGGTGGATAGTGGGTCCCACTGGTCCAAACCTAAGATGGACCTAATGATCATGGTCGCCCTGTATCAGGGGAGCGCTTTTAATTTTTCCACCAGATTCCCCCATGAAGTTGTGAAACAGAATCAAAAGGAATGAAAGAAAAATGAATTTGTGAGAGAGAAACTAACATGATATCAGTTGAGTGGAAATGGTGGGATCTCCTTATCTTCTCTTCCCCATTCTATATCTCTCTTTCCTTCTCCTCCTCTGGTTATAGTCGTTCTTTTTTTCTTTTTTCCTATTCTATGTATTTAGATTAGTAGATTGGAGAGAGAGCAGTTCCAAACTCAGTTAGAGAGAGCAGTTCCAAACTCAGTTAGAGAGAGCAGTTCCAAAGAGGGTAGTGGAGAGAGATGATAGTGGAGAGAGAGACTGGAGAGAGGGGATACATCTTTTTATCTCAACCCTTGGATTTATGTACTTAAATCCAAGGATCTAAAATATCCAAGGATTCAAACAGTGAGCTGTCATATTACATAGATATATATTACTACTTAGTTGGCCTGGCACATGCAAGGCACGTGTATGGAACACAACTATATTAAGACATATCTACGTGCTTGATCAATGTATAATGTATTTTATTTGGTAAAATATATATTTGTATTGTTGAACATTCATATATGTAGGAAATTACAGGGACATTTTATCCTTGCACGAAAAAAAGTTACCATGATGCAAGTTGTACCTCAATTTGAAAATAAGAATAAAAGTGGTGTCAGGTGTGTCACTTGAGGTATTTGAATATGAGCTAAAACCAAAGAATAAAAGCTCTAACAAGCTGACATGGATATACACCCAAAGCCCTTTGCACTCACCCATAAATAAGCATTTACAACTTCCAACCCCTTTCATCTGTCTATCTCACATGCATAAAACCAAAGCAAGAAGCCCAATCCAATCTTATAGAAGATTTTATTATGAAAATGGATTCATTGGGTACTCTGTTTCTGGTCATTGGATTTATTGGGTTTTTTTTATCCAAACAAAGAGATTGAAAATAAAGGTTAAGAAAATCATCAAACAGAAAGAAAATGTCCAGGTATTGAATTACTCAGTCTGTTATTGAAAATCTACCAATTCAGAAAATCATCAAACTAAGAAAAACAACCAAGCAGTGGCGGAACCAGAAAATATACCTTGGAGGGGCCAATAAGAAAACAAGGATTTCTTGGAGGGGCCAATGTGAAAAAATCCTAGAATTTTCTATAAGATTTAGGGGCTTTTCGTAATTTAAGGGGGCCCACTGCCAGCCCCTCCCTGGTTCCGCCCCCGCATCCAGGTATTGTATTACTCAGGCTGTTATTGAAAATATGTCTCCTCTAAACCATTAAAATCTCTAAAAGTAGCCCAGGACTGGTTGAAGTAACGAGGAACAGATAACTTGAGAAAAATTGAGAGGCCCATAGTGTATAGATTTCCCATAGAGTTCATGTTTGTAAATAGGAAGAATCACATTTAATGCAAACAATCAGATCCAAATCTTCTAAGATTGAGAAGAAATGAGTCATGCAATAAAGAGTGAAGGAAAAGAAATGAGTCATGCAAGAAAGAATAAAGAGGGTTAACCATGCTTTCATTTGAAGCTCTTGATTTAGGTGGGATAACGTAAGACGGGATTCTAACATAGTAACTCCAGCCACTATGAGGCGAAACAGTTTTTCTTGCATCCTGCACGGCACATAGAAAATGTTATAAAATCCTACAAACATAAATGCAATGATAGCTTGACCGCTAGAGATATATAGTGATTGGTGTGATAAATATGAAATTGTAGAGACCAACAAAAGTTTAAATGTAAAGACAGCTTGAAAACATGCCGTGCAAGTATGACATGAGCAGTGATGATTTCTTGGTCCGCAAGAAAGCATTATATGAAGGAAAGTGATATAAATATCAAAAACTTGGATTCAAATTCCTTGAAGATTGACCCCAACAGTGTAGTTCTTCTTTTCCATTATCCATTGTTTACATCCACTTTAAAAATATTATCCATTCCTAGCAATCTACAACATATCTCCATGCATTCCAGAACACGACGCTAATCGTTCCAGTTTGTTGGATAAATCAAAATTCATGTGCCTAACACCCAGTCAATTATCACACACAACACACACACACAAAAATATATTCATTTCTTCAATCTATGTCGCACAAGTAAAACAAAGTACACATTCCAACACTGCTAAATCAAAGTCATAAATGAAGGCTCATGGTTTTTGATAAGCTCATTTACAAGCAACTCATATTTGTAGATCAATTACAAGAAATCAAAGTCAAAGTAAATTAAGATTTTCACCAAACTAACTACATTAAGAGTTCCAAGATTCAAACAAGTTACCAGAAACAATAATCAACAGATGATGAGATCTGGAATTGCATTTACTCCCTATATTCAAATCCTCCAATCACAACCAATTAGTAAAGGATTTATGAAATTTTTCAAGTGTAGAGCATCTAATATGTTGTGTATGTTGTAGTGTGTTTGTGAACAGTGAGAAAAATCAACTAATGCAGGCTGAAAGAAGCATCCATACTACTGAATTGAAAACTATAAATTCAAAGGAACAACCAATAAATAACATTTAACTTATCAAGTATCTCAAGGTCATTAAAAAAATTATATTATACACATGCAAGTGAGATCTTAGAATGAAAGAAAGAAGCACTAATTCTTTCAAATTACATATTCCAATAACATACAAGTTTGTTAGATAATTATTGATATCGTCATGCTTGATGTTCCAACCCCATAAGTTCAATTAGGAAACAAATAGCTTAGGAAGAAGTACCATAAAGATGTGCCCTATAAGTGAAATAATATATCAATTACAATAAGATATGAATTACAGGATACCTCTTCTCCCATAGAGAGTTTGAGTCTTCTTTGTCAAATATAAAAGTAAAACATGATGATTGTAAATGTAACCATCATCTTTATGTACTTGTGCCCTTGCCAATCTCAAATGGAACTTTTCTAGCCCTTGACCAGGCCCTATGATCATAATCAGAAGCCAATTAGGATGATAAGCTAATAAAGTTCTGCTCTAGACTCTATGATATAAATTCAAGTAAGCTAAGATCATGGAATTTGAAAGTGCATAAGTCCTCTCTCAAGGCTCAAGTCTTTTGCATTTTGAGGATCAGTCAAGTCATGAATCACACAAGCAGATAGTAGAGAATAAAAAGAACAAGAAAAAGAAGTCCATAAAGTCATTAGTTTACTACTACCTAATTGAATGATTTGTTTCAATTGATAAATGAAATTCTTAAATAGATTGACAATATTCTTTCGTCAGTCAAAACAACTTACAAAAAATGATGGATAGAAGAATAGTAAAACTTTATGTTATGATACATCCTACTTTCAAGTTAAGGTCTAAAACTAACAGGCCGGAGAGAATGAGAGAATCTAAAGTAGTAGATTGAAGTACCTCATAAGTGTAATGTCTGATGCAATCCATAGTTAAGCATTTATTTTAGTCTGTAAACCAGCTTCATGTGGAAATTAAGATACAAGAATAGAAAGAATTTGACATTGTGATACATTCCAGTTTGATTCACTTACAATGGTTAGTATATCTACAGAGTGATAGTTAATATTTACAATTAGTATTTACATAACATACTTCGCAACACAGTCTCTATGTTTGGCTCTCTTTAGGAACATCATCAATTGATACAATAGTGAAGTTTACTCTTAAGCTGTATTCATAGGCCTTCAGGTGGAAAATGTATTCTTGTCGATTGATTTTGTTGATAATGTCTTTGATTTCACTAGTTTGTCCGTAGCATTAAAATAAAATGATGAGTTTAATATTTTATATATACAAGGTATGTGGCTAGTTATATAAAGGTGATTTTGATATATTTACACCTACTTAGAAAGATGCATCATTTTGACCGGTGTGCATGAGGACAATTTCTGAAAATAAGAGTGTAGATGGAGTAACGTTGTTCATTTGAGAGGTAAGTTCACTGATTAAGGTACCAATGTTTTTTAATTGATATTGTCTTGGATGATTGTCCTTGTTGGTGCTTATGTACTTGCAATGGATGTTTGAGGTATACTTTTTCGTAGTTCAATGAGCTCAGCCTCATGATTGGAACACCTGGGAAGAAATAAATTATGAGAATAATTATTGATGTTATTATTTTATATCTTTGTAGTTTTATAAAAGAGGACAAAGTGATTTGTAAAATGAATCATAATTACCAAATGCATAATGAAGTATTAGAAATGAAGTTGACCTTGACCCTAAAATAACCTCCCATTTAATGAAAAATGAACCTAGAGAAGATGATAAATGAAGACCCATCCATCACCATTGTAATTCAAATCCTATCTACATCTCCATCTTTTATTATTCACTCCCCACCTCTTTAATAATCCTTGGCAATGTTCATTTGACCATGAATTACTATGTATTCAGTTCCTATATATTATGTGCAAACCAACCCAAAACAGAGGGTACATTTTTCTAAGTAATGGTAAACAGAGGAGGTTACTCATTTGCAGGTTATTTCTTTTGCTCTTTAAACACTCCTTCATTTCAAAGCAATGTGAATCAAAATTGAAATATGACAAAACAAGTGGCAAGATAAATGCTATGAATATTATTCTTGCCAGTTTTCATCTGCAAGTCAGATCATTTTTCCCTTCTTCTTGTCCTCAATAATAACTTGTTGCTTGAATTTAAAGACAAAGAACTCTTATGTTCTGTTGCATTACTTCTTACAAGATTAGCTATTCATCTTTCATTTCCTTTTTGATGAAATGTAGAGAAGCGAATAATTAATAACCACAAGAGAAGAATTATAAGGCCACAGGAGAACTACTGCATCCACAAGTTGTATCCATTGTAATTTTTATTAAATTATGAGAAAAAAAAAAATAAGTCATTTTTAGATATTCATCTTTGACTCTTCATTTTTACAACTTAAATAAATATAAAGCCCAAAAATTCCTAGGAACTCCATAATTCTATTACATGAAACAAACACGACCTAAGAGTTCAGGTGAAGGTAGGCCAACAAAGACAACTAAATCCAATTCAAAGTAGGATGAGAATGAGCAATAGCCTAACTGGGTTGAAAAATTACAGGAAATAGATGAACATTGTTAGGTAACAGTGAGCTACAGTCAAACTGTGTTCAAGTATCACAGGAATCAGATAGCTCTTGATGCTATATACATTTGGGATGAACGAAAATTTAAAAATATTAAGAGTTTAATATGGCTATCAAGTGAAAAACATAAGAAAGACAAATATCAAATTACTGTCATGATTGAGCCAGGGCATATATCAGTCCATTTTGCTCATGTGGAACAGTGCACATTGCAAACAATAATTGGAATGATTATTAAGTTATCATGTGTTTTTCCTACTGAAAATATGTTCCCTTGCCACCTCCATAGGATTATTTGCACTACTCCCAAATCCAAATAGCTAGCATTCACTGATATACAAACCTATGTCTTACATGTGGTGAGACTTGATAGGTGATTGATACAAAGCCAGTCCCAATGAACTCCATGTGCTAAATAGAATAGGTGGTTTGAAATTTGTATTCACCTGGGTACGTGGGATTGGCACCCCCAGACAGTATAAATCAGTCATTTGGTAATGGGCTTCTATTGGAGATTTGAATGGTTCTACATGTATATATTTTGTTAAACACTTTACTTAGGTTTGACAAAAATGAAAGGTAAACCAAGATCATACAAGTATTAGTAAATAACCACTCCAGAGACTTTGATGATAGAAATGATGATTGTATAAGACTTCAATGTCAAAGATGATTTCTACCCAAAAAAAAAATGTCAAAGATGATGACGTGGGTCTTAGTCTCTCTCCCAGAGTCTCATTACCACTATGGCTATCCTGTTGAATACTCCAAATTCACTTATTCTTTTTGTTTAAATTGAAAAAAAAAGTTAGATGAAGTAAGGAATGCAGCAAGCCATAGTGCTGGTAGGGAAGAGTGTTAAGATGGAGAAGAAGGAAAAAATGATATGACTTGGAGATAAAAACTGACAAAGTAGAAAGCCCCAAATGGTAGTCAAAAGTGATGACTTTCTTCTTCTTTTTGTTTGGAAGACAATGTCTCTTACCAAATCAGACATAACTTAGGGTCTAGATTTTTGGGTTAGAAGCTCTGATTTGGGAGAAGTGGGCATTTCTGCTCTACAAACCAACCAATTCCAGCACATAAAAAATTTAATAAAATCAAGTAACAAACAAATGAAGATGGAGCAATGAAGAAAAGAAGGGATTTGCATACAAAAATCTTACCTTTGAGCACTTGAGCATCGATTCCTGCAAAGATTCTTAGAGGGCGATCAAATGACGAGAAAGGTAGTCGTTTTGTTTCTCTGTTTATTGTGTTTGTTTGAGAGGGTCTCGTTGGCTCCCCATTTTGGCCAACAAATGTCCATCCACATGTCCCTCATCAAATGAGCCACAGATGAAGATGCA
Source organism: Litsea cubeba (assembly GCA_012931725.1). Taxonomy (NCBI): domain Eukaryota; kingdom Viridiplantae; phylum Streptophyta; class Magnoliopsida; order Laurales; family Lauraceae; genus Litsea; species Litsea cubeba. The sequence goes on from CM022947.1 coordinate 69,547,555, forward strand.
TGCAAGTGGAACCCAGGTGGATGTGTAGAGAAAGTTAACAAGCAGGTCATTGCTTGGCTTTTATGAGGGTAGATAGATGCAATCATTTCAATTTGATGTCATGTGTTTTTCAATCTTTTTATGGTCATTGATAGGAAGCTTTATGGAGATTTTAGGAATATCTCCTTTTAATTGTGTACAATAATTATCTCTTTATTTTGGTAGTAAAATTGGTTTACTTCTCTTTGGATTATGTAGGTGTAGGTTTTTATTGTTTTTACTATCTTGTCATACTTTTTATTATGTTGTTGGTTTTAACCATGTTGTGATGATGGTAAAATGGGTTTTCTTTGGATTTTGACTAGAATTTGCATCACAATTTGAAAGTGCTTTCAATGTTGCAACCAAAGGGTAGCTCGAATCATCTTACCATTCAAAAGCGATTTCTTTTCTTCTTTTTTATGGTTTTTTTTGTTGTTGTATTCTTTGTATTTCTTTTCAGGCTGGGATTTGCTTATTAGAACCGTTTCAATAAAAACTCATTCTTTTTTTTCACGTTAATTATTACCTTTAAAAAAGGATTGTTATTGGTTTTTTTTTTTTTTGTAATCTTGGTATTTTTGTCAGATCATGGTTTGTTCATTATAATTGTTTTGTTTTGATGTCATTGTTTTGAGTTACACTGCCAAGTTAATTTAAGTGCTACAAGATTGACAGAATAGTTATATTAAAACCATATGCTATGAAGAGTTTCTATCTAAAACTGTGACAGGAACAATGAGATGAAGTACATCAGGCATAATGTCTAACAAGAAAAAAAACTCGTGAACCTCACATGGATTCGCTCAGTTTTCTATTTGGTGATTTAAATGTTATAACTTTCCAATTTAACGGTGGCGTAGATATTGGGGGAACCCAATTTTCCGAGCCTCTTTGTTGCATTTAATTTTTGTATGTCTCCCTACCACCATGACATTAAAGTGCATTTTTCAGTTTAACAAAGTAGTTGTAGGCCCATATGCAAAATTCTACCTTCCAATTCCAATGGTGGGCATTTTTGGGCTTGGGGCCTTGAATGTGCAATGGAAAACAACAGCCCACATTTTGTGAAAAGTTTGTATTAATTATTGTTATTTTAGAGACTGTTATAGTAGATTTTGATTCCCTTTCGTCTCTCTCTCTCTGTACCATTTTTTTTTGTTTCTCTTCAGATTGCACAACTTTTACTTGTAGTATTGAGCAATAGTGTGAAGGGCCTCGTGGAGAGAGTGATGGGCAATGTAAGTATAGTAGGAGTTTTGCTTTGAGAGCCAGACCTCACAGTGTTTTACTTTGGAGTTTGATGCTAAGGGAGATGGGAAGGTTGATGCTCAGCTCTAACCCTTGCTTAAGGAACCCACCTACATGCAAGAAATGTTTTGTTTCCAGCACGTCTTATGCAAATGAAGCGTCTTCGGTCACATTCTTCCTTAAAGCCTTTGCTCAGGTAAAATTCTAATGATATATCCAATAAATGCCTCTTTCTCTTAACTATACTTGGATAAATGGGTTTTTAGTTCAATTCGCCTTCTGGACTACTAGATTTATGCTTCCAACTCTTGCATAAGGGAGCTTGGAACCAATTTCTATTTGTGTGCCTCGTAACATTACCCAATTCAGCATGAAACAAGAGTTCCTGGGCACCATTTAGTTTTTATGGAAATAGTATCATTTCTTTCTACATGTATCCAATTTGGTTTGATTTTTAATAACTTTAATCATTACCTTTCTTAAAAACAATTAAAGAATTCATTTCTATATTCTCAAGGGGGCATTCTAATTGCAAAAGAGTTGAGAAAGAGTGACTAAGAAAAATCAGTCCCCATTGCCTACTTCGAATTGACTTCCCAAGAATTCATAGTAAACTAAGGGGGTTAATGTAGAGATATTAAAGTGATGAATCCATTGGTGAAAACATGAAGTCTTTAGAACATCAAATTTAATAATTTTTTGATAGCTTCTCTAACTTCTGGCTAACATGCTAGAAAGTTAGGCCCAATTCACCAAATTCACATTCTCCTCCTAGGACTTTTTTTTTGAGCTATTTCTAAGAATTCTCTGTTTATCTTTCATGAAACTAGGTTACTCTTAGCTCTTAATTTTTAATAATTCCTTTTTTTCCCCTCTCAACATTCCTGGGTTGTGGGTTTCTGGCAGAGAGTGAGAGAACTATAGATGCAACACAATTTCCGCATTTCACGGAAAAGGCTTGTGCACAAAGATTCCCTTATAAAACATGAATATATTTATAAGAAGGAAAAATCCTCAACTTATGTGGATGATTGCTTTAGAGATCACCCTTCGAGTTCCCATAGATCCATTGAGGATGACAGCTACTCTTTATCATGTTCACGCTTTTCCTCCTTTACCATGAAGATGTTTTCATCAAAAACTAAATTTTAGGGGGTAGTAACAGTAAAAGAAAATCATTTCAAACTGCATCTTTTGGTCTAAATATTGGATTTTCTCATTGGTGTATGCCCTAAAGCCCACTAGCTGCACTCTCATCTTTTGTTACTGGATATTTATTGCTTATTTAATGGAATGACTCTTTTCTACTTAAACATGTATATGTATGGTTGTTTAAGGCCCATTGTTTCTAGTAAATGAATTAGGTGTGTAGTGTCTACACACAGATAGGTCTAATTCATGGACACTGGAAACAACATATTTGTTCATAACTGAGAGATGGAGCTGGGCACTTCATCTTAGTATAAGTTATAGTGAGAGACTCTCCTGTATTCAGGGTGACTTACCTAAGTCATGGGAGGACTTTCCCGGATTTATCTTATTAGTGCATATGCAATGCATTGAACAGGACCATGGTAGGTGTGATCTCTAAACTAGTACTATCACTGAGAGAGATCAAGTCACCTCATGCTACTGAGTGACCAGTGCTCTTAATCTTGAGCATTTGTGGATGAACTGACAAAGTCAAGTTCTTGTGCTTTAATTCACTATGGGTGAGATTCTTTTCATGGGTCAACAGCTCTGTATTTTGGGTACTCGGACTTGATCAGTTGGGACGTGCAGATGCAATATAGAATCTATGCCATCTAATGATGGAATGATCGTCCCCTTAGAATTATCCGATTGATTATCAAAATCTAAGATCTTAGTATATGGATGTTCCATATGGATATTGAACTTGTGGGTCGCTCCCTGGACCAAGAGAATGATATCCGAATGATGATTATGTTAAGGATATGAAGTTCTAAGGTTTAGATGTAATCGAGAAGGTTGATAGTACATGTGATAACCTGACTCGATTATGGATGTTACATAGAGGGGCATTCAGGTCATTACACTTAGTAGGTCGAAGACAACTGTCATTTTATGACGAGCTTATTATATTATATATTTGTCCCTGGAGTTCAACCATAACTCTTTAGTGGAATGAGTTAAGGTTAAAATGGTCTTAATGTTGCTATGGGTTTAGCATGGACATTTTGGTCATTTTGGAAGCCAATGGCAAATATGCCTTTTGGTCCCTTCTCTAGTCACTTTTCAAGATTGGCATGGTTTCCTAAAATATTTAGATGACATTTGGATGAATTATTTTAGTGGAAAAATAATTTTGAGTTTAAATTCAAATAGGCCTTTGATGGCATACATGAATTTAATTCTAGATAAATTAATTGTGGGCCATGGTGTGAATTAGTATGTGGGACGTCCATAATGGGATTTCCATGGGTAAGGTTTCCAACTTTGAGTAGGTCTCTCTACTTGGAAAGTTGGACTCCTCTTTGGATTAGTTTTCCCATAAGAAAGTTTCCTTTTTGAATTAGAAGCTTAAATTAGTAAGTGTTGTTCAACTAGGATTACTAATTCTAAAGTTTATGGGAAGTTCCTTAGTTTCCTTTCCTAATTGAAGTGTTTCTAAAAGGAAATAAATCTTTAGATTATACTTTCCTTTTAGGACATCTTTGAGAATTAGGAGAGATAATTTTTTAGGAAAGCTATCCCAAAGTTTTCTATAAAAGGAAGCAAGCTCCCTTGGACGTCCTACACATCCCCATCCTACAAGGTTCCACACGTCCAGCCTTTGTGTGATTTCTTCTTCATTGAAGAGACCTTAAGGTCTGAGATTTTTACTTAGAAAAATAGTTCTCAATTCCTAGATTAAGATCCCACCATCTTAGCCAATCAGATTTGGAAGTGAGATAGAGAAGAAGATCAAAGGCAATACTACTGCAGAAAATTCCAGCAATTTGTTTGCTAATTGCAAGTCTGAGTTCGGCCCTTTGGATCTATTTTTCCAGAGATTTGAAGTTTACAAATCTTCAAGGTAATAGTCTTCTTCATTCTCCTTTAATTATACACTTGTTGGTCATGAATTCATGGAGTTCTTTTGCGATCACTATGGCTGATTTATGCTGCGAAATCAGATTTTTTAAAATCTGTCATGTTACAAATAAGCCATGAAAGTCTTCCGCTAGTGATGTTCAGATCTGAATCGCAGTTTCTTTCAGTGGTATCAGAGCCACTCCACGTGAAATCATGATCCCATGTTGTGTATAATTAATCCTAGATTGATTATGGGCATGGTGGCACCCTACTAAAGTTATGTTGTGATGCATGTTGTGTGCAAGTTTCATTAACATTGCTGGAATTTATTTTCCAGATTTGTTTAATGATGCACATAGTCAGTTTGCATGCACTAACCTCTTTGTTTGCAGCCATATATTGCATCATTGATGGTTCGCATGATTGTTATGTGGATTTGGATGTTTTTTCAATAGTTGGAAAGTGTACGATTGCGCGTTTAGCAATCATAGGAAGTTGTAATTCTTTCTTTACTTTTATTCCAACTAGTCTTGATGTAAGCTTTCTTAAAAAGCATAGGTATCTCCAATGTAATTTGGGGTTTTGTTTTTTATGGGTTTGCTTGTATAAATTTAATTTATTGGAACAAGCAAGAAGAAGAAAGTTTCAAGCAAAAAATGTTGCATGTAACCGGACTCCTTAGTGGTGGAGGAGACAAGACTTCTTGGTGAAAGATGAGATCTATTTTTGATGTCCTAGTTCGATAAGAATTGGAAGTCCGAAGAGCAGGGAGCCATCAAGGATTGCATACTTTTATTTGCTCTTATATATGGAATGCATGGATGAATGCTTTATATAATTGCTATAATTGTCACCTAGAAACATAACCACCATTAGGTTCTAAAATTGGCATCTTTTTTATATTAGATTGTTTTTAGTTTGGCAAATTATTTTAAACGGAACTTAGACCAGCACCTTCTATTTTGTCTAAGGTTTAAAATTGGATAGGGTTTAGTTTATCTTGGTACCCTTGGTTTCCAAAAGAGGCTAAACTAAAATCTAATTAGATGCCACCTATGGGTTTGCATAACCCAAGATAGGTTTTTGATTCTTTAAAGGGATTTACTCAAATGTTTTAAAGCAAATGTTATTTAATTTTAAGATGACTCAAGTCATTGAGTCATAAATTTAATTAACCAAGTTTGCTAGATTTAAAAGAGCTTTTGAGTAAAACAATGTAAAGGTCAAAAAGTATAAACCCTAGTGATAAATAATCAAGCGGGAGAGGGGTTTTAGGAAATACCTTAAGGCCTTCCATTTTCGGTTCATGTTATCTCATTAAGGTGTTAGTAGGAGCGGCCACCCCTTCGGTGGAGTTCTTTACTAAAGACCGCTTTGATGGGTTAATGGGTGAACTAATGTGAATATTCGTAATGAGGTGTTAGTAGGAGCGGCCATCCCTTCGGTGGAGTTCTTTACTAAAGATCACTTCTATAGAATGTCAATGAAGTGTTGGTGGGAGCGGCCATCCCTTCGGTGGAGCTCTTTACTAAAGGTCACTTCTAGAATGGATAAAAGTCTCTTTCCTTCGGAGGACTCAATCATAGACATTCTGGGAAATTTCATAAGAGATGGTTATACACTTGGCATAAGACGGTAATGACCTCTCCTTAGGAGTTAAGGGTTATTTGTCATATGAAGCCAAACCAATCAGTGATTGGACTACCACTGGATATGTGTATCCAGATAGTGATAATCCAAATAAGTATGCCTTAATTCAACGTGACTGTAGGCTCGGCCATCCCTTCGATGGAGGGTCTATGAGGAGGTTGAAACACTGATACATTATGATTGGGGTTAAATAATGTAAAAAGTTTTGTGCTTTGTTTTTCCATTTATAACAAGCACCATATGCATGTTACATATATACTGCTTGTCTAATTATAAACCGTTTCATATCCAGAGAGAGATGGGTAAAGATTCTTTTAGTCCGCTGATGTGCATTCTTCGTGAGAAAAAACTGACTGGACCTAACTACGTAGATTGGAAAAGAAATCTTGACATAGTACTCACTGCTGAGGAGTACAAGTATGTCTTGCTGGAAACCTGTCCTGATATTGATGCTAATTCTACTGATGACCAGTTAGAGGCTGAGAGGAAATGGAAGAAAGCGAATAGCATGGCCAAATGCTACATGCTTGCTTCCATGTCCAACGTGTTGCAAACACAGCACGAGCATATGGACACAGCCTATGAAATCATGATGTCCTTGTCTGAGATGTTCGCAGACAAGAGCAGGCCAGCTAGGCAAGCTGCTATGAGGACTATCATGAATACTAGGATGGCTGAGGGAACACATGTCAGAGAGCATATGCTCAAGCTGATGGGTTGTTTCAATGTAGCCGAGATTCTAGGGGCTGAGATTGATGCAGAGAGTCAAACTGATATGATTCTCGAAACTCTGCCGGACTCTTTCAATCAGTTCAAGCTCAATTTCAATATGAGCAAGATGGACATGACTCTACCTGAGTTAATGAAAGAACTCCAGGCGGCGGAGGCCATCATGAAGCCCAAAGCCCAAGCTCATTTTTTCCAGTCTTCCTCTAAACTAAACCCGAAAAGGAAGAAGTTCAAGAAGAAGCAGAATAAGGGAAAAGGGCAGAAAATGGACAATACTGGCAAAAAGAAGGACAAGGGTACAGATGGAAAGCCCAAAGGGAAATGCTTCAAGTGTGGCCTCAAAGGTCATTGGAAGAAAGATTGTCCCAAGTTCCTGGCGTCAGTTAAGAAAGGTACATCTTTTTCATACTACATTGAAACTTGTCTAGTGGTTGATTCTACTGACTCATGGATAGTAGACTCAGGAGCCATTAATCATATCTGCAATTCATTACAGGGGTTTCAGATAATGCATAGGATTGAGAAAGGAGAGCTTGCCTTTAGAGTCGGAACTGGAGCAAAAGTTTGGGCAGTTGTAGTAGGAGTTGTTACCTTACATTTTCCATATGATAGGATATTAGTTTTAAATAATGTTTTCTATGTTCCGGACATGAGGAAGAATTTAATTTCAGTTTCCAGACTAATTGAATTTAATTATTCAGTTTCTTTCCATTCTGGTATTGATATCAATAGAGATGGAAATATTATATGTTCCGGTAGAATACATGACAACTTATTTTATATATATCCTATTGCTCCCACACTGCATAATGTACAACAAGAAAACTCAACTTCCCTTAAGAGGAAGGTATCTTCAATCAATGACACATATCTTTGGCACTTACGTTTGGGTCACATTAACCTAAAACGGATTCAGAGGTTGGTAGAAGATGGGCCTTTGAGCTCATTAGATTTCGAACCTTTTCCTCAGTGCGAATCTTGTCTCAAGGGAAAGATGACCAAAAGGTCATTCTCTGGAAAGGGACTAAGGTCAAAAGAGTTGTTAGAATTGATTCACACTGATGTGTGTGGTCCTATGAACAAACCGGCTCGAGGAGGGTATGAGTATTACATCACCTTCACCGATGATTACTCTAGGTATGGATATGTATACTTAATGCGATGCAAGTCTGAGGCGTTTGATAAGTTCAAACAATTCAAGGATGAGGCGGACCTACAACTAGGGAAACATATCAAAGCCCTTCAATCTGATCGAGGTGGCGAGTACCTCCTGGGTGAGTTCAAAGAGTACCTCACACAACATGGGATTGTGTCTCAGTTGTCTGCACCGGGTACACCCCAGCAAAATGGTGTAGCGGAGAGAAGAAACCGTACCCTTCTTGATATGGTAAGGTCCATGATTAGTCATGCAACCCTACCTATATCTTTTTGGGGATATGCCCTAGAAGCAGCAGCATACATTTTAAATCTGGTACCTTCAAAATCAGTACCAAGGACACCGCAAGAAATGTGGACGGGTCGAAAACCTAGTTTAAGACATATCCACATTTGGGGTTGTCCAGCCTATGTACTGAATGATAAAGCTACCAAGCTGGAACCCAGATCGAAAATGTGCTACTTCATTGGGTATCCTAAGGGAACGAGAGGTGGCATCTTTTATCATCCAAAGGAGCAAAAAGTGCTTATCAGCACCCATGCTAGGTACTTAGAGGATGATTGTATGATGCATCAAGAGCTTAGTTATAAAGAAACCCTTGAGGAGATTCTTCCGGGATCTCCTATAACATCTATACCAGATCCTGAGACAGTAGATGAACAAGATATTCCTTTGAACACTCCGGAGCCTCGTCGTAGTGGGAGAATTTCTAGACAGCCAAAAAGATATCTAGGAGTGTCTTTTAAGATAGACTCTGAGGATCTGGTTGAGGATCCTACTAGTTATGATGAAGCAGTAACGGATATAGATGCTGACATGTGGCAGCAAGCGATGAAATCTGAAATGGATTCTTTGTATTCCAATCAAGTCTGGGAACTTGTAGATGCACCTGAAGGGATTAAACCCATACGGTGCAAGTGGATCTACAAGAGGAAGAGAGGGGTGGATGGGAAGGTGGAAACCTTCAAAGCAAGACTGGTGGTGAAAGGATATACTCAGAAAGAGGGTATCGATTATGAGGAAACCTTTTCACCAGTGGCTATGCTTAAGTCCATAAGGATTCTCTTGGCCATCGCATGTCATTATGACTACGAGATATGGCAAATGGATGTCAAGACAACTTTTCTTAATGGAAGTCTTGACAAATGCATTTATATGATGCAACCAGAGGGCTTCATTGCTAGTGGCCAAGATAAAATGGTTTGTAAACTTAAGAAGTCCATTTATGGACTTAAGCAAGCATCTAGAGCATGGAACATCAAGTTTAATCAGGCAGTCAAATCTTTTGGCTTTGATCAAAACATTGATGAACCATGTGTGTATAAGAAAGGAAGTGGAAAAGCAGTTGCATTTTTGGTTCTATATGTAGATGACATGTTACTCATTGTAAATGATGTAGGTATATTGTCATCCACAAAGGTTTGGTTATCCTCTCAATTTCAGATGAAGGATTTGGGTGAGGCCAGCTATATCTTAGGGATCAAGCTTTTGCGTGATCGCAAGAATAAGATGTTAGCCCTATCCCAATCTTTATACATTGAGAAGATATTGGTCAAGTTTAACATGCATGACTCCAAGAAGGGCCTCCTACCTTCTAGACATGGAGTACCACTGTCTCGAGATCAATGTCCAAAGACATCTGAAGAGATAGAGAGCATGAGGAGAGTTCCATATGCATCCGTTGTTGGAAGTCTCATGTATGCAATGTTATGTACTAGACCAGATATTTGCTTTGCCGTTGAAATGGTTAGCAGATATCAGTCAAACCCTGGACCTATGCATTGGACAGATGTTAAGCATATATTCAAGTATCTTCGGAGAACGAAAGATTATATGCTAACCTTTCAAGCAGATGATCTAATGCCTTTGGCGTATACAAACTCTGATTTCCAATCTGATAGTGATGCCAGAAAGTCTACTTCAGGGTACGTCTTTACTCTGTCAGGAGGGGCTATATCATGGAGAAGTGTCAAGCAATCCTGTACTGCTGATTCTACCATGGAAGCAGAGTATGTGGCGGCATCGGAAGCTGCGAAGGAAGCATTATGGCTCAGAAAATTCCTATTGGAATTGGGAGTTGTTCCTGCACTGCATGAACCGATTGTCATGTACTGCGACAACACTGGTGCTGTAGCACAGTGCAAAGAGCCCAGGAATCACAAGAAAGGCAAGCACATTCAGAGAAAGTACCACTTGATCCAGGAGTTCATTCAGGATGGAGAAATAGTGGTAGAGCATATTGCTTCAGCAAATAACTTAGCTGACCCATTCACTAAGACTCTTACTGAGAAAGTCTTCACTTCTCATGTTGAGTCTATGGGTGTTAGGTTAGGAACTAGTGACCTTTAGTGCAAGTGGGAGTTTGTTGGGATTGGTGTATGCCCTAAAGCCCACTAGCTGCACTCTCATCTTTTGTTACTGGATATTTATTGCTTATTTAATGGAATGACTCTTTTCTGCTTAAACATGTATATGTATGGTTGTTTAAGGCCCATTGTTTCTAGTAAATGAATTAGGTGTGTAGTGTCTACACACAGATAGGTCTAATTCATGGACACTAGAAACAACATATTTGTTCATAACTGAGAGATGGAGCTGGGCACTTCATCTTGGTATAAGTTATAGTGAGAGACTCTCTTGTATTCAGGGTGACTTACCTAAGTCATGGGAGGACTTTCCCGGATTTATCTCATTAGTGCATATGCAATGCATTGAACAGGACCATGATAGTTGTGATCTCTAAACTAGTACTATCACTGAGAGAGATCAAGTCACCTCGTGCTACTGAGTGACCAGTGCTCTTAATCTTGAGCATTTGTGGATGAACTGACAAAGTCAAGTTCTTGTGCTTTAATTCACTATGGGTGAGATTCTTTTCATGGGTCAACAGCTTTGTGTTTTGGGTACTCGGACTTGATCAGTTGGGACGTGCAGATGCAATATAGAAACTATGCCATCTAATGATGGAATGATCGTCCCCTTAGAATTATCCGATTGATCATCAAAATCTAAGATCTTAGTATATGGATGTTCCATATGGATATTGAACTTGTGGGTCGCTCCCTGGACCAAGAGAATGATATCCGGATGATGATTATGTTAAGGATATGAAGTTCTAAGGTTTAGATGTAATCGAGAAGGTTGATAGTACATGTGATAACCTGACTCGATTATGGATGTTACATAGAGGGGCATTCAGGTCATTACACTTAGTAGGTCGAAGACAACTGTCATTTTATGACGAGCTTATTATATTATATATTTGTCCCTGGAGTTCAACCATAACTCTTTAGTGGAATGAGTTAAGGTTAAAATGGTCTTAATGTTGCTATGGGTTTACCATGGACATTTTGGTCATTTTGGGAGCCAATGGCAAATATGTCTTTTGGTCCCTTCTCTAGTCACTTTTCAAGATTGGCATGGTTTCCTAAAATGTTTAGATGACATTTGGATGAATTATTTTAGTGGAAAAATAATTTTGAGTTTAAATTCAAATAGGCCTTTGATGGCATACATGAATTTAATTCTAGATAAATTAATTGTGGGCCATGGTGTGAATTAGTATGTGGGACAGTCCATAATGGGACTTCCATGGGTAAGGTTTCCAACTTTGAGTAGGTCTCTCTACTTGGAAAGTTGGACTCCTCTTTGGATTAGTTTTCCCATAAGAAAGTTTCCTTTATGAATTAGAAGCTTAAATTAGTAAGTGTTGTTCAACTAGGATTACTAATTCTAAAGTTTATGGGAAGTTCCTTAGTTTCCTTTCCTAATTGAAGTGTTTCTAAAAGGAAATAAATCTTTAGATTATACTTTCCTTTTAGGACATCTTTGAGAATTAGGAGAGATAATTTTTTAGGAAAGCTATCCCAAAGTTTTCTATAAAAGGAAGCAAGCTCCCTTGGACGTCCTACACATCCCCATGCTACAAGGTTCCACACGTCCAGCCTTTGTGTGATTTCTTCTTCACTGAAGAGACCTTAAGGTCTGAGATTTTTACTTAGAAAAATAGTTCTCAATTCCTAGATTAAGATCCCACCATCTTAGCCAATCAGATTTGGAAGTGAGATAGAGAAGAAGATCAAAGGCAATACTACTGCAGAAAATTCCAGCAATTTGTTTGCTAATTGCAAGTCTGAGTTCGGCCCTTTGGATCTATTTTTCCAGAGATTTGAAGTCTACAAATCTTCAAGGTAATAGTCTTCTTCATTCTCCTTTAATTATACACTTGTTAGTCATGAATTCATGGAGTTCTTTTGCGATCACTATGGCTGATTTATGCTGCGAAATCAAATTTTTTAAAATCTGTCATGTTACAAATAAGCCATGAAAGTCTTCCGCTAGTGATGTTCAGATCTGAATCGTAGTTTCTTTCAACTCTTAGCTCTTAATTTTTAATAATTCCTTTTTTCCCCCTCTCAACATTCCTGGGTTGTGGGTTTCTGGCAGAGAGTGAGAGAACTGTAGATGCAACACAGTTTCCGCATTTCACGGAAAAGGCTTGTGCACAAAGATTCCCTTATAAAACATGAGTATATTTATAAGAAGGAAAAATTCTCGACTTATGTGGATGATTGCTTTAGAGATCACCCTTCGAGTTCCCATAGATCCATTGAGGATGACAGCTACTCTTTATCATGTTCATGCTTTTTCCTCCTTTACCATGAAGATGTTTTCATCAAAAACTAAATTTTAGGGGGTAGTAACAGTAAAAGAAAATCATTTCAAACTGCATTCTTTTGGTCTAAATATTGGATTTTCTCATTTTTATGGGGTTCAATTCCACCTAATGGACTTGCTACAAAGTTTATTTAATATTTGTGATCATATTTTTTTTCTGTGTACTTATTCCTTTATCTTCTCTTGCAGCTTAAAAGGATTAATGAGAAACAAAAAACCCAAATTCGAAAAACTAAACGCGCACTTCAAGTAGCAGACATGTGCATCTACAAATTTGGCTATCTAAAGGTATACAATGTAAACATCTTACGTATTGTCAATTGGTTAAAAAACCTTTTTATAAAATAAAAGAAAATTCTATTAACACCTCCTTTCTCATTTCAACTCGAGCACTTACCCCAAAACTGAATTTGATTACAATAGACAAACACTATGTCATAACTCATCATTTCTTAGAATTTCCATCTAAAATATCTATTGAAGATTATATTTATCAAGCGTCTTTTATGTTGTGCATGATACATTTTTTTTTTTCATTTCTTCATTTGATTTAATCATCTTCTGAATAGCATTTTCCATTTAGATATGTTCCTGAGGCAATAAATATCACTTTTTTTCTACATGCTTATTGTGAACCTAGATTAATACTAGCATATGATAGTATCTTATAACATAGTACTATAGCCGAAACATATTATTACTTTATGACAGTGGAATGAACATTACGTGCAACGCACGTACCTATCCACTGGTCATAATCTAATTCACTGTTTGGATGAGATTCCACCTAGATAACCTTGATCAGCCCATGTTTGGCCATGATCTTGATGCTCCTCATTATGAATTTCATAACTTATCTGTTGATTTGATGTGATCATCATGTGTACATACAGTAGTGGGACAAGGATTTTAGTGTTGAAGTCTTGTGTACTGTTTAGATGACGAAATTCCATGCCTTGTAGCTGTGGTTTGGTTTTCAAAACTCCAATTATTTTTCATGGAAAGACCCATGCTTTGGGTGTTGGGTTTGCTACACATTTTCTTCACACATAGGGTACAAGTCTGGATGATGAATTTTCATGCATTGTACCCATTGTTTGGGCGTTAGAATTCCTCGTGTTCCAATCGAATGACCATCTGTTTGGGTAGGACCCACTGTTCACTTGTTGAATTTTACACACAAAATTCACCGTTTCGTTGTTGGCACTCCATGCACTTCACTCGTTCTTTGGATATTCTTTCCATGCTGCAGTCTGTTCACTGCCCTTACCATGAATTAGTATGAAACTGAATTTCTGTTGCATCACGAATTTGATGCCACTATGCCTACAGTGGCCCCACTATTTGATGTGGGAATTTGTGTTGGTTATATGATATGCTCACTGCCTCATGGATCCTATGCATGTGAGATTCGTGTTTTTCGGTACCCCTGTTAAGGGGTTGGGGACCCATCGAACCCATGCCAGTGGGAGAGATCTCGGGTGAGGTAAGGTGGCATGCCCAAGGTTATAATCCTAGGTAGGTAGGTGAGAACGGCTACGCATTACTATAGGGGTAAGGTGCCGATCTAAAAAATGGAGGAGATTTGTGTTTGTTTCCAATGTATGCTCATTATCTCATAGATGCAACGTATTGTTTGAAAATGAGTTCGCACGGGTTTGTTCTTTGTTCCACTGTGAAAATTGTCGATTTGATAATATGGTCCATTTGATAAATAATTATCTAGCCCATGGTTGATATGTCCATCCTTGTGAATTTCATGGATATATTTACCGTATCATGTAAATCCACCATATTTCGCATGGACCCAATGGTTCCATGTATTTATTCATGCCTTTTTCTTATTCACTGAATTTACGCGGAAACAATGCATTTTTTTTCATCCATCGTTTTAAGTGAAAATTCATGCATTTTCAAAAAAAAAACCCATGCATTTATTTTCATGTGCCCAATGCGAAAATTCATGCATACTTGTTGTGTGTTGGCCCATTTCATGATTTCCATCATCGTGTTTCTCAAATTTGGAATTTTGATCATTTGTATGGCTGAAATGGAATTTTGGACGCATTTTTTTATTTGCGTCCCATGTTTAATTATAATTAACATGCATGAATTGATCATTTGTATGGCTGAGATAGAATTTTGGATGCATTTTTTTTATTTGCTTGATCATGTTTTAATATAACTAATAGGCATGAAATGATGATATTTGTGATTTAATTTGCTAACTTGGTATGAATTTCATTATCCCATCATGTTCATCAGTTTTCATGATTTGTGCATTTTCCTATGATTTTATGCGCTTTATCATGAATTTGTATGCTAAAAATACTCATATATGCTTTTGTTGTTCAAAAACAGTCCCACTTTTTCATGAAAGAGTCCAAACGGAATCTTTTTTTTTTTCAAAACAGTCCCTTCTACATGCTGTTTTTTCGAAGCAGTCCTATACATGTGCAGGGATTTCAAAATAGTCCACTGTTTGCACCAAATTCTTAAAACAGTCCATTATATGGACTAAAATTCCAAGACAGTCCCTTGTTTGGACTTATTTCTCACCCAGTTATACATGCATTTATGGGCAGTGGTGGTATGCATTTTGTGTTAGCGCTGTATCTGCCTTAATGCAATAAAGTTGTGTCATCTGTGTCACCTTCACACATGATATTATTTTACAACTTGCATGTACTTTCTACATGAGTTGAAAGATCTAAAAAAGAAAATAAAAGAAAATGACGCCATCAAATCATTTGGAGATCCAAGCATGTTTTTTTTCTCCTTTTTATGTTGTTTAAAACAAAAAAAAAAATCATTTCATGCCTAAAACAAATCACCATTTTATCAGTATTGGCTAGAGCATGAGATTACTTGTTGCTGCTCAAATGACAAACTCTTGTGGCAAATCATGGTGGCGGGGTGGTTTGTTTCATTTTTTTGCCTTTTCTTTTTTTTTTGAAATAATGTTTCTCCATTCATTTCATGTGGAAAAAAAAAACTTTTTTTCACCATTTCATCATTATTGGATCTTTTAGGAAGATTGTTCGTTGCTCAAAGGATTGGAACTCTTGTGCTTAAATCATGATAGTGTGGTGGTACGTATCTCTCTCTTTTTTTTTCTATGTATCTCTTTTTCTCCTTTTTGAAAAAGAAAATGCTTCTCTATTCATTACATGTCTAATATATATAGAGCAAGGCTCTCTTAAGTTGAAGTTTAGCTTATCTTAAGTTGCAATAGTGCTGGTCTCACTAATCAAAGTTGATTATATCTGTTTTTTGCATGATGGAACTGGACTGGAAATCCAATTCTGATTGGATTTATCTTGATTTTGAAGATGATCATCATTTAAAAAAAATGATAATCGACTTTGATTTGTGGGACCAGCTCTATTCCAGCCTATGGTAAGTTAAACATCAACTTAGGAGAGTTGGCCCTATATATATATATACTGTTTCTATTTCATCACTATTGGATCCTTTGGTTACATCCTCCTACCTTTCGAGTGTGAGAATGTTCACTACTCAACGGATTGGAGTTCTTTTGCCTAGCCATTCTAGTGGGAACACGTACATTTTTTAAAATAAAAAAAGATACATCACTCATTCAGTGGTATTTCAAAAACAAAATTTCCTTTTAAAAAAAATGGTGGGGACTTTTCATTGTTTATATATTTATTATTATTATTATTATTTTGTATATAGGGACCTAGATTGCATGCCTATTTGCGTTGCTTTCACATGGTCATTACCACTTTATACATTTCCTAAATGCATCATGGTATTTGTCCTTCTATTCCATGAGATTTACATGGGCTCCTCTCATCAAATGCCTTGCTATGATCAAACGTGATTTTCTCCTCATGCTCTTATGCATCCTCATGACAAAATGTCACATCCCAATTTGCTTCATCATTTTTTTTTTTGAGTGAATGCTTTTGCATATTCCACCCCTTCCTGATTGGATAATTCACTTGTAAAGTGAATTTCAAGTGAAGGTTCAAATTAAGAGACATGAAAAGAAGAAGGTACCATTTTTAACCTTTTTTGGATAATTAAGAGGGGTTTTTGTCATTTAGTGGCATAAGTAGGTACTTTTTTATTTTTGTGGATAAAAAAGGGGGTTTTTCATCATTGTGGATAAAAAGAAGAGGGTATTTTGTCATAAATGAATAGTTTTTTCTACGTTTTTTTAATATGACTCTTATTTTCTCGTCTCTTAATTTAATCTTTCACTTCAATTAACTTTAGCAACAGGGGTGAAATAAAATATAACTAAGTGGTAAAATAAAGAGAAACTGGAAAATCCAACTAAAATTTGTGGATTTGCTTTCTTTTTAAGTAGATCTGTTTTTGGAATGTTCACAAAAGGGTTATTCTGTAATGGAAGGATGGTAGGAATCCCTGTAATGGAAGGATGGTAAGAATCCATTAGAGGCTGTTTGGCTTGGAATGGACACGAAACTGGAAAATCCAACTTTTCTAGTTCGTGAGTCTGGTCGACACGACCCCGTTTCCGGTCGACCGGAGACACACGAACATCAAGGTTCGGGTCTGTTTTTGCATATTCGGGATTCTTTTATCCGCTTGTTTTTCCACTATAGATTGGCAACCTGGTTTTGGTTTGTATGGTTGTATGAGATACTAACCCTGCAGGTTTATTGTCCTCTCCATATGGCCCACAAGTCTTTTGACTTTCCTTTTTGGTTATTGGTTTATTTGAGGCAATATGTAAAGGGCATCATGGTTTTCTTGGTTTCCCGTGAAAGGGCAAGGCATGATGTTTTCCCTAAAAGCCATTTTATTTCCATTATTAGGTTGTCATGTAAGTCTCATCATTGAGACATAGGAATTATGTAATTTTTATTTTTATCAATTTTGTAAATTATTGCGGCGTCTAAGAGAAAGAAGGAAGGTGGTGTTGGACTCTTAATCAAGGACTTTGAAGATTTACAAAAGAGTTTTGGAGATACCCAAAGTTTGGAAGTTTAAGAAGTCCAAGAAGTCTATTCCGTTTGGGCCATGTGGAGGAGATGACCAGTTTTATATTTTTGTTACTTTCTATTAGGGGTGCATATGGGCGGTTCAGATCGGTTTATAGGGAAAACCATCAACCAAACTGAACCCATCAGTTTTCTATTTTCTCAAATCGAACCGAACCGCCCATGTGCTCAAACCGAATTGAACCGAACCGAAAGGAACCGGTTTGGTTCGGTTACGATTTTTTTGTTTTTTTTTTCACAAAAAAAAAATTAATTCAATTGGTGAGAGACGTTGGACTTCAAGTAACGGAGTGAGGGTTCGAGTCTTCTTCAAGTAATATTTCATATTCTTTTATATATTTTATAAAAAAAATATAAATTTAGATAATTGGTTCGGTTTGAGTTGTTTAACTGCATTCGAACCTTGACCGAATTGATCCAAACCGCCCAGTTTGCATCGGTTTAGCCTTTTTTTTGTGTGCGCACCTTTACTTTCTAGGGGTGTAAAAGAAAATCGAGAAATCGTCTAACCAAACCAAACCACGATTAAAAACCATGTTTCACGGTTCGATTACTGTTACGATTATTGAAATCGGAAAACCATGCTTCACGGTTCGGTTACGATTTTTATCTCGACTCACGGTTATTAAGCGAACTGAACCGTTAACTACGATTCGACCGAACCATTTCGCTAATAAGAAGAAAACCTAAGGGCCTGAATGAAAATTACTTTTTTTTTTGTTTTACAATAACATATTACGCCATTCTCCAACTTTGGTTTTTTTTTCACAATATGTTTGATTGGTAAATGGCAAAAATTTTCACAAATTTTTTTCAAGTGTCAATTAACCGTAACCGAACCGTTAACCGCGGTTCGGTTGTTAACAGTTTTTCAAGGTTACGGTTACGGTTTTTAAAAGCCAAAAAGGTTAATGGTTTTCCCAAAATGAACGGTTAACCGAACTGTTACACCCCTACTACTTTCTATGTATGTGATTGCTTTAATAGCATGTTTCTATTTCTTTCCAAATCTGATCCAAATATAGCAATTACCAAAATTGGTCAAATCAATTTAATATTTTGGAAAGAGTTCTAATAATAGAATTAGTTTTAGTGGACCCAGGAAATGCACCCAAATGTAATACTAATCTTAGTAACTAGACTTTCCTTAATTTTAAATTTGACTTGGAACTTATCATTGGTTATATCTTGAGATGATTTGATATTCTTTATATGTGGGTCCATAGACCTAAAAGGAAATCCACAATTCTAAAATATTAAGTGGGAGCGGGGCATTTAAATCGAGAAATCGCTATGGTTTTCTACAGTAGGTCTGTTGTAAGGCAAGTAAGTGCCCCGTGCCATCAAGAGAGTGGCCGATCCCAACGGAGGGCATTTATTTGGCTGGTTACTACATATGAATCTCCTTAGGATAGCGTTGGTGAGGCAGGGTGGGAGCTTACTACCCAAGGAGGCGCCACTCACAATGGTTATCACATAATGCTAATCGATGGGTCCTACTTAACTAAAATAATAATGTAGTATCTCCAAAGATTTGCATCATGTATTTTAGAAATCAAAGTTTAATCGGAAGTCACACATTATTTGGTATGAAATACTTAGATAATAATGAATGACAGGGGACATGGATTGTTAGTCTTAAATTTATTATGGACCGACATTGATCCGCATCAATCTAAGTTGCATCTGCACTCCCCAAGGAGGCATGCCGTAAGGGATTGGAATTCTGATGCATTCTGAATTTAAGTGGTTAGAGGATTCCACATAAATTTTGGTGAGAATGCTAAACCTAATGTCATTTATGTTTATTAATTGAATGTATGGTTATGTGTTACAGTTTGTTAATATGAATTCATCTACTTTCAATCCTCTTGCGACCATCCTGAACCAAAATAAATTGGTGGGATCCAACTATGTAGACTGGAAGAGAAACATGGACATTTTCCTGACTGCTTTAGGATATAAACATGTCCTTACCACAGAATGCCCTCAAGAACTCGGGCCAGATGCACCCCAGGATCAAAAGGACCTTTATACCAAATGGCTTAAAGATGACGAGATGGCCAAGTGCTACATGCAGGCATCTATGTCAAGTATTTTACAATACCGACTTGAGTCCTTTAAGACTGCAGTTGAGCTTATCTTAAACTTAAAGGAGATGTTTGGGGACCAAGGCAGGCCTGCTAGACAATTTTTTTTTAGAAGCTTTATACAAAGGAAGTAGAAGATAAAAATGTATTAATGAGTTTAGATTGGAGTCTTATAAGGAGTGTAAATGCTTGTTGGTTAGAGAGGTCCCGTGAAGAGGATGAGATTAAAATGGCGGTTTTTTATTGAGGCAGGAATAAATCCCCTGGTCCTGATGGTTTTTCTAGCTATTGGGAAGTGATTAAGGATGATTTGTTGAAGGTTTTCAAGGAGTTTTATATTGATGGAGTGGTCAATGCTTGTACTAATGCGACATTTATTTGCTTAGTATCTAAGAAGATTAAGTCTTTGAGGATTAGTGATTTTCGTCTTATTAGTTTGATGTCAAGTCTTTATAAGGTTTTAGCAAATGTCTTAGTCTCTAAGACTGAAGGAAATATTGAATGAAACCATTTCTTCCTTTTAAGGAGCATTTGTTAAAGGCCGACAAATTTTGGATCTTGTTTTGGTGGCTAATGAGGTGGTAGAGGATTATCACATTAAAATAAGGAAGGTGCTGTGATAAAGATTGACTTCTGATCATGTGGATTGGGGGTTCTTAGATCAAGTGTTGGAAAGGAAGGGTTTGGTTCTAGGTGGAGGAAGTGGATAAGTGAGTGTTTGAGTTCTATAAATTTTCCAATAATTATCAATGGGAGACCTAGGGGAGGTTTAAAGCTTCTCGGGGGCTAAGGCAAGGTGATCAAGGTGACCTTTATCATCTTTTCTTTTTATTCTTGTGGTGGATGTATTGAGAAAGAAGGTGACGAGGGCCATTGATTTAGGATTGGTGGAGGGTTTTACTATAGGTAGGGAGGATACAATAGTGTCCCATTCATAATTTGCTAATGATGCCATGTTTTTTGTTTCGAGGGATGAAGTGAAATTTTATAATTTGGCTAATAGTTTGGTTTCAGGTCTTAAGGTTAATATGTCGAAGTGTATTAATGGCATTAATCTGGATGAGCAAAAGTTGGGCTCGTTTGTGGGTAGGTTGATTTGTGAAGTTGGTAAGTGGCCAATGAAGTATCTTGGGTTACTTTCAGGAGGCAATCCTTTTCCTTTAGCATTTTGGGAACAAGTGATAGAAAAAGTTAAAATCTATTGTGTAGGCCATATGCAATTTAGATTTCTTGTTTCAGTACTGGTGTACTGTTCTAGAATGCTAAATTAAGTGATAAAAAGTTTTCTCTTTTTCTATTTTACTATAATACTGTAATAAAAGCTGAAACAAAAGCTATGATGCATAGGGACTGGTTCACATGTTAGTAGGGGATTCCACGTAGAGATGGTGTTTAAATGTTTATGGCCTTAAGAAAAACACATAGAGTATTCCGCGTACACCATATGAAGAGTTTTGCTTTATGGTGTTTATCTTATTATGTGTCGAGGCCATGATACCATTTTGGTCCCGGATTGTTGGTCCTTGTTAGGGGTGGAGCCACATAGGATTTAGTGGCAATGCTAAAAGGTCTTAGAGTTTTGGGATTGGTTTATCCCTATAATATTTTAATAATTGAGAATTTTTCAAAAATTGCTAAAATGGTGGACACTAGTATATAGGGAGTAGACTAGAGGCACAAAATGAAAAGAACTAGAAAATGCCTTAAATTTAAAAATCCAGAAATTTTGAAAAAGAGCCCGAAAAGTAGCTTTCGTCTACAATGTAAACTAACATTTTGTCTTTTTCTTTTCACGCTTGTGGTGGACGTCTTAAGTAGGTTGATGGATAGGACGGTTCTTGGTAATTTAGTGGAAGATTTTTCTATTGGTAGGGATGAGATATGTGCTTTTCATCTTCAATTTGCTGAAGATACTAATTTTTTTTGGGTTTCGGCTGACGTGGAAAATGTTAATAAATTCATTTACATTGTTGGGATTTTTGGGGTGGTGTTGGGACTTGGAGTCAATATGTCAAAGAGTTGATTGTGGGTATTAATTCGGAGGAGCATAAGTTGAACTACTTTGCTAGATTATTGGGTTGTGAGATTGGGGTTTGGCTGCTTAGATATCTTGGGATACCTTTGGGGAGTAATCCTGTGTCTTTAGAATTTTGGGAGCCGATAGCGGAGAGAGTTAGGAAGGCACTTGATGGTTGGAAAAGACCTTTTCTTTCTAGGGGAGGGAGCTTATTTTGGTACTATCGGTTTTGCGTAGGGATGAACCTACGGGGGGGGGGGGGGGGGGGGGGGCATGGCCTCCCCATAATTCTTAAAACCTCCTTCTTTCTTAAGTGAATTTAATGGAATTTTTACCTATGGCCCCTCCAAGATTTCTGAGAACCCCTTTATTCTTTACAAAGTTTTATGGGTTTTTACATATGGCCCCTCCACAATTTCTAAAAACCCAGTTTTTCTTTAGAAGATTTTATAATTTTTTACATATGGACCCTCGAAATTTTCAAAAAAGCTATTAAATATTTTGAAAACTACATAAGTTTTTCATATGTAGACCCTAAAGAATTTTTATCTTCATAGTGCCCCCCCCCCCCGGCAAGAAAGAATTATGGGTCCGCCCCTGTTTTTGGGTAGTATTCCCATTTTTTTTTGTCTATTTTTAGGTTACCTTGTAGAGTAGCTAAGATCTTAGAGAATCTAATGAGGTTTTTGTGGGAGGATTGTGATGTGGGTAGGAGGAATCATTTAGTTAAATGAGATTTAGTAATAAGACCTAAGGATAGAGGTGGGTTAGCTATTGGTAATTTGATGGTGAGGAATAAAGCTTTGGTTGGCAAGTGGTTATGGAGATTTCCCCTTGAGCAGAATTCTCTTTGGTGTGAGATCATTAAGAACAAGCATGAGCTGCATTCCAATGGTTGGGATGTGAATGTGGTAGAGCATGGTTCTTATTGTTGTCCTTGGAAGTTTATTTCATAGGGTCTTCCTATGTTCACTCATCATGTTAAATTCATTGTGGGTGATGGTTCTAAAGTAAAATTTTGGGAGGACATATGGAAGGGTGATATTTCTTTTATGTATATGTTTCTGCATCTTTATCGTCTTTCATTGAGTCATAATGCTCCTATTATTTATTTTGTTTCCTCTTCCGTTTCTAGTCCATTTCTTGGAACTTGAATTTTTATCGACATCTTAATGGTATAGAGTTTTTAGAGTTTTCTTGTCTCTTACTTATGCTTGAGAATGCCTTCTTTGATCCCTTGTCTGTTGATAAACATAGTTGGGTTATTGGTCCGTCGGTATGTTTACTTGTCATTCTTTTTGTGGTTCTTTGGTTAAGGATCCTTATTTTCCATTGTTTAAACCACTTAGGATGATATGGAAAGCCAAGGTGCCAACTAAAGTTTAGATGTTTGGTTGGTTGGTGTCTAACGGGAGGGTTAATACTTGTGCTATTTTCTTGCATTGTCGGTTTACTTTACAACTTTGGGGTACATATCCAGATTTATTAATTTTTAAGATTTCTTTAAATTCCTGAATAAATCACATTTAACATCTCATCTCAATTGCATCATTTAGATCTGTCTTTCCTCTCCTTTAAGCTTCTTTATGGATTGGAAAAGCGAATGTAAGCAGTTTAGGACCTCTGATAGGGTTAATCCTATAATCATAATAGCAATGAATTAATTAAGTTTTATTTAAGTATGAAATCCCTAGTTATCCCCTTTTAGCCCCATTTATCAAAAATCTAAAAAACTATAAAACCAACAAAATCAACCCCAAAAATATTTTCTTCTCTTTTCCTATACCTCCGGTGCCAAAAATTTAATTAAGCTTATAGTGATAAAAAAATGGGAGTAAAAGACTGATTTAAAAATTAAATTAATGATAATAATAAGACTAATGAGTGAGTTCAGAAACCCCTCTCAATTAATCAAACAAACCAACCCGAATGCGGTCGCCCCAATTAAATTGGCCCATCGACCACAATTTCTTTTTTTCTTTTTTGGACCGAAATTACACACCATACCTTATTTGCATCATCAATTTGATTTGAAAATTAGCCTTTAAACCTATTTTTTTCTTTTTTACCAAGGGATTTGAAGGGGGTACTCGGGAACGGAGCCAATCCTCCTCTTAAATATTTGGCACTCCCCCTTTTTCTTATTTTTACTTTATTTATCTACTTTAATCTACTTGAATTTCTTTTAGTTGCTCATATATATAAATATGGATTTTCCCCTATCTGGACATTATAATGATCCCATGTTATGAACCATTTACTTAAGATCCAAATTAAGTGACAAAACAACCGTCGTGTGTTGCCGGCAGTGCATTAGACGAGAGGGAACCCACCCCATTTTCTCCCTTTCTTTCTTCGACTTTCATCGAAGAACCGAGTTATGGTCCGGTGATCATGATTCGTCGATTTTGAGGGTATTCGGAATCCTCATTTTCGTCGTACAAATATTAAATATCATACATAGATGAACGGCGATCCCTCTCCCCGGGTGGGATCAAATTTCACATCCGAAAATTGCATTAATGTTTATGTATTCAATTTAGTAATTTCAATTTTATTTCAAGTTGAAAATCCTAAAAGTCCATAAAGTCCCTTTCAAATTATATAGGGCTTGGGCCGACCCATAGGAGGCACAGCTCAACCCGTCTTGGGAACTACCCAGAATAACACAACATAAGTCGTGCCATGGGTCGTGTCGGGTTAAAATACCCTGATGAACCATGAGCCCTGAACCCTGAACCCTAAGTCCTAACCCCTGAACCCTAACCCCTAAAGCCCTAAACCCTAAGGAAATAGTGTTCTTTTTGTGTTTTAGGGTTCCTTAGTTCCCTTATTTTCTATGAATTATACCGACGAAAGTGAAAAAAAATACAATGCCAATGATAGTTATTCAGTGCAACAGTGGCACTGCCACTATAATAGGTTATTCTGGTTAGTAAATAGTTTGCATTAAGGTATTTTAGACTATAATACCTATCCAATCTCATGCACATGTTAGAGTAGGTTGTAAACATAAGTCTGACACTTACCCGTGCTTAGCACGGGTTATTGTGCTAGTTATACTATATTAAAGCGGAGGGTTATGGCTTAGATTTTGATTGTGAGTTGTAATTTTGATCGGAAGTATGGTTTATTACATGGTATATGGTTTGACGAGCTAAAAAGGGGGCTAATTCCAAACACAATGGAAAGCAAGGTAACCGTAGTTACAGTAGGTATCAAATTTGAAATTCAAGAACTTGATGGCAAAATTAATTTTGTTGGGTAGCATTGCTAGGCAAAGAAAAGATATAGGTCCCTTAGAAGTAAAAAGAGCTTTTTCTTTTTCTTTCGTGCAATTTATATATTAAAGCAATAGGGAAGGTCGACTGATGGATTATATGCCTACTTAATCTCCATGGCTTTCCTTTCAATATGTTGGGCCCACTGAAAATTGATTTTTTGTTAGCTTTTTTTTCTATTTTTTTTCAAATTTAATTTTTTTATATTAATAATTTTCATATTATTGTGTGACGTGGTTAGATTGATAATAGAATTTTAAAAATGATAAAAAAAAATGCCACTTCATGTTTTTCCATGATCTCTTCCTGCCCTTTTATTTTTTCTTTACACATTAGTGGAGCCCAACCTTGATTTTCATGACAGATGGGCCCATAATGGGTGATGATAGGAGAGGAAAATGGTTAGTCACGTTAGATCCAAGTTGCTAAAATCTAAGGTCCACTAATGGATCATAGCCCACTTCTTGATCTATGTAGTCTTCAATTTGATATGTGATGCCACTACAAAATCAATATCTTCCTATAACACTTGCAACAAGTAGTTTTTATTTATCTTATTTCTTATTTTACTTTTAAATTGAGACAAAATTCAATAGGAGTTCTTTTGAATTGGCTTAATTTAATTTAGATATTCTTTTTTAATGCAATAACATAGTACTAGCTAGCAACACAGGCCCATGCTTAGCCTGGGCCGATGCTTAGATTGGGCCTCGATAAAAAAATTAAGTAGTTTATTACAAAATTAAAAAAAAATCAGATACTTATGAAAATAAATAGACTTTAAAAAAAATCTTTTAAATCATGAGAATCATTCGGTGGGCACCTTACCAAAGAGAATCCAAACTAAATCAAATTACAATCATATCATATGATATCAATATCATGCTCATCATGTGTATTACGGTGTTCCTCATCTCGCACCTCACCACAACCGCAGCAACAACAACAAAAAGAAAAGAAAGGCTTATAAAATTAAACAAATAAAAATATGAAGAGAATCCAAATCAAATCAAATTGCAATCTTGGCTACAAGACCCACAAAGGCATGGAACTTCGCCAATTGCCCAGACGCCACTCAGCAGAAAGAACAATCAGTAAAAGGAGACACATCTCATTATTTTTCATTAGATCAAGAAAATCAAGAGTTTAATGGAAAAAGGAAAACATGTATCACATGCACCCCACCCACAGAAATGGATTTTACGGACAACTAGATCATTGTACCAAGATTCCTAACAAATTAATTTTCTTCTAAAAATAAATTGAAAACATTAATAAAATCATACAAAAAAAAGGAAAAAATTACAAACACCACCATCACAGCCCTTGAATTTCATCAATGCTCCTACAACTTTCTTATTATATAACTATCAACATGGAATCTGATAGGTAAACCACCTCATGATATGGAGAGGGGGTTTTATTATCTCCAATGCCATCCCCACCAGTACCATCATGTCGATACACGACAATAGCAATTTGCTCCCCAACCAAACAATTGACAAAAAAATCTTCATAAAAAATCAGATTACAAGGCAAATCTGTACAAGTACTTGAATGTACTAGGGAGAGACCGTTGGGATGAGAATAGGAATAACTTCGCTGAGGATAATGTTTCTTATTATTAAAGAGAGAGATTTTAGGAATTAAAGTTTGAATTCAAAGAGATAAAGAGATAATTTAAAGAATTGAATTTCGTTGAGAGATATATTATAGGTTTGAGGGAGAGATTTTAGGGGATTCAAAATTATGAAAGCCCTATATTTTTTCTTGAGTAAATTAGTGAAAGGTCCCTGAAATGGAACGTTTAAAGGCTCCGGTCTACACAAATTTTATTTAAGGGTTGTAGTCCACGCAACTAGACATATTTCAGCCAAAGGTCCATATATACGCCACATCACATATTTTGTGGTTGATTTGTCCCTGTAACTTTCGTAATACGTCATGCATAAGTGGCTTAACATGTCACGCAAATTAAGCACTTAATTTAAGGGCCTTAACATGATATTTCATAGCTGATTTGCACCTCTAACAGATTTTTTTTCCTAGTTTTAGATGAAGTTTCAAATTTCAAATGAGAGGGAATAGATCAAGTTTTGAAACTCAAATGGGAGGGAATGATGTTGCTATGTCTTTTGCTACACACTCATGTCGATTTGCCATGGATGTCTCATTGATGAATGTCTTGTAAATGATTTTTATCTAAAGTTTTTTACTAGAACGATCGAGCCACATGCGTATTTCAATTATTTAGGTAATTCTCCAAAAGAGGGGGGAGAAACTGCATTTGATGTGTTTTGACCCACTCAAATGACCATGCTATCTTTTCCTTTATTTTTATTTTTCTCATCATTTGTTTCCCTTGATTTCTTTGATTCATGGTTTAATAATGACAAATATAATAAGAAAACTAACAGCATTTAGTGGAAATGTATAAGGGGGTATGCTGACTATGCAAATGTTAATTGGGATGAGCTTGGATTTGGTCTCATACCAGTTGATTACATGTATATTATGAAATGTTCCCAAGATGAGAAATTCTCGTGAGGGGAACTCAATCGTATTAAAATTGGGAGGAAATTTATTCTTGTGAAATTTTAGTTGGGGTCTTGAGTTTTTTTTTTTTTTTTTTTTTTTGAAGGAATGGTGGAGAGTGTGGTTTTTCTTTATGAGACTCTGGATTTGATCTATCATTTCCTGAATTTATCTGAGTTTCGAGCGAATTTATTTGAGTTTGATATGAATCTATCTGAGTTTGGTATAAATTTATTTGAGTTTTGCACAAATTTATCTGAGTTTGGACAAATTTATCTGAGTTCTGGAATAAATTTATCTGAGTTTTAAAATAATATAATTGGATACGAGGCACGGATGCTTCCAATCAAAGTCGTTCATCTCGTGTGCCCCACTATGATAGGGCATTTTGGGGGACATTGGCTTTGATTGGGCAATGTTAGCCACCTAATTGATAGTTGATGAATGGACGGTAAATCTTTATATTTGGTACCGTCAAAATGGCATAAATCCCTTTTTTTTTTGGGATTTTTACCAAAAAAGTGTATGTATATTCGTATTATACGAATTTAACTATAAATACATCCAAATGTCGATTTTAGTGTTCGTACATTGATTTTGGATGGTTTTACCCGTCCCTTATCAAACGATATCGTCTTTTATATCAAACCCTATTTCCATCGAACGCCATTTTCTCTCCTCCTCTCCACGCCTGTCTCTCCATTACCGACCCATCTCACAGCCTCCCCTGCGCATCAAACATCTCCATCACCCACCTCCATTTTCCCTCATGAGATCCTCCTTGGTCAAGGGAATGAGAAGGTCAAGCAACCCCATCTCTCCAACCACTCTCCTTCCACGACCATCTCACTCCTTTTCATGGCATCTCTCTCTCAATTATCCCAATTTCCTAACCTTGATGATGTTTCCTTCTTTCTTTGTTTTTGAGGATTTCAGGTTGAGATCTGAAATGGGTAGTCTCCAAATGCTTCTACCCTTGTACAATGTTGTATCATCAGCTCGATTGACGTCGTGTTTGGGCGTGGATTCAAGGAGGTCTAGATTGCTGTCTCAGGGTACGCTTGAAAACCCAAGGGTCTGATTTTTTCGGTCTGAGTTTGTGTTTGCTCATGATAAAAGTCTGGTTCCATAACAGAAGGTAAAAGAAGAAAAGTTAGTCTACATGTTTCATTTTTTATTATTATTTTTGGTATATTGGATTGATGAACGGCAGCGTTTTGTTCCTTTTTTTCGGTCTGAGTTTGTGTTTGCTCATGATGTTGTGATGTGTGTGGTGGTTGGTTTTTTTAAAACAGAGGAACGATTGGAATGAAATGGGCTATTTGTTCCCTCTATGGAAATGGTTTATCTATTGTTTTTCTATTTTTAGTTATGTTGTTGG
Source organism: Litsea cubeba (assembly GCA_012931725.1). Taxonomy (NCBI): domain Eukaryota; kingdom Viridiplantae; phylum Streptophyta; class Magnoliopsida; order Laurales; family Lauraceae; genus Litsea; species Litsea cubeba. The sequence goes on from CM022947.1 coordinate 69,576,373, forward strand.
TATCATGCATTTGTTTTATAATGTGTTTCTTGTTCTTATGTTGATTTCTATTAGATGAATGAGTTGGGTTTAGGTATCTCTTGTTTTTGCTAATGGCTAGTTGGAATGAGACAGAGGAGTTTCGAGGATTTTCTCATCGGTGCTTGGCAAAATAGTTTATTTATTGGATTTGGCTGGTTTTTATGCCTTTTTTGGTTTAGACTTTATGGATAGTAGGAATTTATTCATATGATTGAGAAGGGATTTTTTTTGTGGTTCTCACTTGAACAACACATAATCTGCATCCCACCAAACTGCCTACTAGCAACAACAACATAGACATATGGATAGTATGGAGGATTCTGTTCCAAATTTTAAATATAGAAGTGGAAGGTGACATACATTGGGCATTTGGGCTAGCCCTTGTATAGACGCCAGCATTTATATAATTGTATATGATTGGTTGTAGGTGGTGATTTTAGTATTTATTGTTGATTTTTTGTTTAAAGATTCAACTCAGCATAGACTGAGAATTAGTTGATGATGTGAATGCCTGACATCTTTTGTGTTACTTTACGTTCTCTTGTTTAAATTCGCCTATTATGGTAATCACGCAGGCATGGAATATACAAATTAATACTGATTTAAGCCTCAGTGGGCCTGTTGGGCAAGTCTATATGCTTTGGTTGCCATTAATGATATGCTTTTTGCTGGAACTCAGGTACCCATTTACATGACATCTAGAATGCATTTTCTTTTTATTCTACTTTTTTACATTCTATTTTCTCTTGGCTTTCTCCTTTTTACAATTCACTTTCTTTTGCTCCATGAATATCTATGTATTAGTTTCATATGATCTTCTGATGTAAGATTCATGTAAAAGTCATATGTTTATTTATTTTTTGTTTTCTTGTTGTTGTTGTTGTTGTTGCAGGATGGCAGCATACCGGCATGGAGATTCAACATCGCAGGAAACTATTTTGAGCCTGCTGCTTCTCTTGCTGGTCATCATCGTGCTGTTGTATCAATGGTTGTTGGAGCTCAGAGCCTTTTTTCCTGGTCCATGGATAATACAGTAAGAGTGAGTCGGTTTTATTACAATAATTTTACTATTCTTGGTATGCCACTCCCAAAAGAAACAGCCTATAGGTCTATACCCTTAGCTTTCCAAGTTAATGATGCTGCTACCTTCTTCAGGTCTATTAATTATTATGAGGCACCAATGATTTAGACTTGTCAAGGGTCCAAGTAATGCAGTTAACTGGACTCTCGGTTGTAATTGGCTACGAAATAGAAAGTTGGAGTATGATCATTTTTTCCCCGGATAGATGGACTCAATCTGTATGAGATGCGAACTTTGATTTACATAAAATTAGGAGCATTAGATGGTTTTTCAGCTAGCATCTGTATAGCCCAAGCTTGTGTATTTTGGCATAATTCAGATAAGTATGACCTTTTCTGTGATGAGGTGGTCGCTCAGAACTGAATTCAGTCAAAGAGTTGGATTGCAACTTGTGCACATCCAAAGTTAAGTCTATAATACATGTTATTTTTTTCCCAACATTCCTTCAATCACATAATACAATTCATAATTTTCTTCCTATATAGATCGTGCAAGCAATTTTGCTCGATTTTTGGGTGTTGAATCCAGATCATCCACAAGCCTTGGCTTGAGTTCTACCTCATGTTCAATTCTGCCCCCGCCCAGACTTCACCATTGCTAACATCCCCATCCCAAGCAGAAAAAAAATCAAAAAAAGAAGAGAAAGAGAGAAGCAGAGAAGGAGAAAAGAGTAGGGAAATAAAAAAGATAATCTTGAGATGGACCCTTGTGCTAATCCTTGTTTGTGGAGCAAATTCATTGAGTTAGCATCCAAATTGGAAAGAACCAACCAAACACAATTTTCTCTGTTTTCTAGAAAGATCCTTTATATAGTCAAAGTTTGTGGCATTTATATTTAAAATCAATACATTACTGATGCAACTATATGTCACTAACTTTAAGTGATCATTAATTGTTTTGCCACATGCCATTTTGGGTTTTCTAGTATGTCACTATTTTCAAAGGATAGTAATGCATTTTGTGTGCTTATGCATCTTCATTTTCCAATAATGGTCGAGAACTTGGTTTTCCAAGTAACTGGTTTGGCCATAAAATGGCAGTTTCTTTTATGGCCGCATCGTTCAAAGTGCATTATATTCTTTTTTTCTTTTTATTTTTTTTTTTGTTTCTTTCCCCTTTACTTGCCATCTTCTCATTATGGTCAAGAGCTTGGTTTTCTGAGTAGGCCACAAAATGGCAGTTTTTTTCATGGCCACATCATTCAAAGTTCATTAGTTTTTTTCCCCCTTTACTTGCCATCTTCTCGCCTTTGTGTACCTTCTGCTCAGGCTTGTAGCTAATTTCATGCATGGTGATGTTTGCACAAAGTTTCACTTTTCTCGTTGTATATCCATATATCAAGTGATGAAGCTGTTGAGACTGCAAAACAAGTGGCAACCAAGAAGGCTTGTTGGTTAGTATCATTCACTAGCATTTAGGATTACATTTGAAATTCTTTTATGGAATAACTATTATTTTGCTCTTTTTTTCTATATACAGACATATGTAGTGAATCATTATTGTTCTGCAAAAGATTTGTAGAGATTATCTCCTGGGTGTTTGTTTAATGTCAATGGCATGGGGGACATGGAATTGTACTGTTCTATTTAAATGACCAAAATGACACTAAACTAAAATCATGTATTTGAGGAGCCATGGGATCTGGAGAGTACGGGAGTGACACTCTTTTCTCCCTCTAACCTCGAACCATTACCAGCATCAGTGCACCAATCACTGATATTGATTTGGGGTGTAAAAGTCACACTATAATGTCCAATCATGTGATTTTGTGGTTCCATGATGCTTTAATCTCACAGTAGAATTGCTGATAGCATCCATCCTGCAATGCTAGTTAAAGTAATTGCAATTGTGTATACATTTAAATGCACCTTTAATTATGAAATGTTTTAGATGCTTTGGAGAATAACGATGATTATTTCTACCCTAAAAAATTCTCTTTCATTGATTGGTGTAATTGGTTGCACCATTGACTACTGAGTTGAGAAATGATGATCGGGTCAAAGTCCAAACACAGCATAAGCAAGAACACATTAAAAAGATGATTTTTCTATTTGTTTAGATGAATTGGAAGTTATACACTGTAGAATGAATGCATGTTATTGTTCATCCAATGAATCAAATTACTCTGAGGTTATGATGTTGAAGCAGTTGAAGGGTTTTATAGGCTTTTGAATTAGTTAAAGTCATATCTATTGGCCTTGTTCATGAATCCTATTTTCTTATTAAGCCTATGAAGGTGAAAAAATATTCCTGCTGCATATGTCATACAGTACTGGCATGGAACACCTCTTAGCCCCCTCTCTCTACACTCTAGCTGACACCCAATGGATCATCACTCTGGTGTATTTGGATCCATTTGGTTGAGGATTTATACTAATCTTTAGAATTAAAATAGTCCTAGATAGTGATAAAAGGGCCTGTCTACTGATGTGACCAACACTGTTTTGCAATTCCATGTCCTGAACAAAATCTTATTCTCATATTTCTTTCTTCTTCTTTTCTTTTTCATCTTTTTCTTGTTCTCAAAATCTCATCAGTAGGATGATTTTGTTCCATTCAATTAACACTAATTCCTCAACCAGACAGACCAAGCAAGTAACAGGGAAAGAGAAGTCAGATTTTGGACTCACAACAGTCAAGCAATATTGGCCAGTTAAGGTATGTGCATTTAATTTTCAATTGATTTGATTATATATACATGTTGCGGGGGCTTTGCACGGATCATTCGCATTTATAGAAACTTAATTGATTTTGGTTGCATGTAAAGAGCAAAAAAACAAACCCGTTGCTCCCATTTTGTTACGACTGTAATGATGGTGAGAAGCGTAACTTGTATGGTAGATCCACACACTATTCCAATCCAAAGTCCCTTTCCTCCAATATGAAACACAAAGCCTAGTACCACGGAGATCGGAATTCCATATAAATAGAATGCATTCTCCTCAACATAGGTATTCCCCTAGGAGAGATACAAGAGGTCGACATGCATTTCATGGTCAGAAACTGTCTTCTTATGAGAGGGGTAAATGTTTCTTAAGTGTCTCATTTTATTTATTTATTTATTTTTTGGTTTTACTGCTGATTAGGTGACATTAAAATTATGGGATTTTTACCAAAAAAGTGTCCCTAAACTCATATATGGCGGATTTAATCATAAATACACGAAAATGTTCATTTTGGTGTTCGTACATTAAAATTTTACTCTTTTACCCTCCCTATTTTGAACGGCATCATTTTCAATCTCATACCCTTTTACCTTTCGCTCTCCTTGCTTCCCCAAAATTTTTCTCTCAGATTTCCTCTCTCTTTCTCATAAATCACTCAACAAAAGTGTCCCATGGAGATCGATTGTAGAGGAGAACAGAAATCCCCCCCTTTTCTCTTTCTCTTTCCCTTCTCATTCGTGTCTCGCAGGACGAAGTTCTGATTTGGATCTCAGGTGGGGCCATCGTCGTTCACTAGAGGTCACCGAAGAAGAGGCGTTAAGAGATCTTTGATTGCTATGGTGTGCAGAAACTAGAAACTAGAGAGAGAGGAGAGGCAAGATGTTGGAGAAGATTGGACTTCCAGCAAAGACGTCAATGCGAGGAGTCAATTGGGTGGAGGACACATCTTATTGTCAGGGCTGTTCTTCTCAGTTCACCTTCTTTAATCGCAAGGTTGGGTTGGACCTTTCTTTCTCTCATTTTCTTCATTTCTTCCATCACCCAATCTCCTCTCTTAGATTGTTTTGACCAAAACCCATATTGCGAAATCATATCTTTTCTTGATTTTCGTTCATGGGTGCACACTTCTCTGCATGATTCGATATGGGTTTTGCTTCTTTGTAGAGATCTATAGGAAGAAATTCTATTAAAGATCTTTTTTTTTTCAATTGGGTTTGTGCCTTATATTGATTTTAGTGAAGAATCTTGATTTCATGTGGGATTCACTTCTATCTAGTGATTTTGGAAGGAAAAAGAAAAACATATGTGAAAAAGGATTTCTTTTTCACTTCATTGGATAGCATAAAAAACATAGAGATCTCTCCGCATCGATTCAGGTTTGCCGATCGTTTGTTTTGTATAGGAGGTGGTGATAATGCACTGGGCATGTACTAAGATAACAGCCTCATTAGCTATTAATGACGGTAGTCTTTTGGAAATCTTACTTGATAAGGTGAGTGTTTGATCGCATGAATTTCAAGTTACCCAGAAGCTTTATTGCTGTTTCTTTATTTAGGTTGATAACTTCATAGTTTTGATAATTTCTGAAACAGCTGTTTCTGAGTTTCAGCTGAAATTATGCTAATGTATATCATATGCAGCAGTTGCTGCTCATGCAGATAGCATTGGCCGGCGGAAGTTAGCTGCAATGCTTGTTGACTATGAACCACATTCATCAAAACAAGTTTTTTTTAATTCTTTTTCCCCCTTTCTTTTTTGGTGGCCTCATGAAGACCTTGAGCTCACACACTCACACCCACGTCCCTAACCAGCTGGGCTATAGCTGGGGACCTTAGGATCCTTCCATATAGGTTGTCAATTGTCATATTTGTAGAATGTCATTTGACATCCATACTTATCATTTTCTTGACTAACTAATTGTTATCAAGGCATTGCCTGCTAGATGATTATTAAAGTTGTTGAACGAAGTATTGCCAAAAAGTAGTAAAGTTTTGTCTTTTGAACTTAGGTTCCCCTCTTACTAAGCATAGGAGAGGAAGACACAGCATTGGTGAAGGAAACTGAAAGTGGTGATACTGACCTTGTTTATCTTTCACTCTTTCATATCTGGCAGAAGGTATTGCTTTCAACAAAATTTGATGCTGCATTTATTTATCTTGTCACATTTATACTGTCATGTTACTACAGAGTGAATCAAAATTCGCCCCATGTCTTTGTGGATTAGAATGCTGCATAAATGAATGTTACATGTTTCAAATTTTATACATCAGTGTCTATTTGTTGGGTGGTTTCACTTGCAGAAGCCTCCTCTGGAGTTCTTTGGAATGATACAGGCAAGGCCTCTGCCCGCGACTTATTCATAACATTTGCACGGTATTATGTTCTCTACTACATACTTTGAATCACATTTAAGATTGATTTGTTTCTAACTTTTTCTACTTTTTAAAACCCATCTGTGAAATCAAGTATTCAAGGATTTTTTTTCAGTTATATTGTATTTATTATTTGATCTGCTTGCAGGTGTTATAAGCATGAGTTCCTGAAGGACTTCTTTCTGTCAATTGGCCAGCTTCAAGTAGGTTTTTTAAAGCACACTCCTTGGTGTTCCCCCTCCCTCCTCTAAAGATCAATGGTTTTCCTTGGTCTTTCTAGTGTGCGCAAGTTTTAAGTGCCTCTACGAGTGTTGTGCATGAGTGTGCTTGTGCATGTGTGTATGAGTTCTTTCCTTAAGATCAATGATCTTTTCTAAATTCTGACCATTAGGACTAACACACCAACCTAATCCATACCATATATTAACCATTGGGATTGCTTGCTCTATGTACCATTTACAAAGGGGGTGTTCTTGCATATGAATTCGCTGCATTAAAAGTGAAAAATGATTTCAAGGTTATCAAATATTACTGCTCGCTTTTCTTTTAAATAAAAGTAGCCATTCAAAAGATTAAAATAGAAAACTTTTTCCTCTTTTTATTTTTTTGGCAACAGGTTTTCCCATATAATATTTTATGATAGGTTTGCATATGTCATTTTGTTTAGATTTATGTTGTCATCATGTACAACAGATGGTTTCAGAATTATAACCATAGTATTTTTAATTTAAACAGGTTATAAGCCCTTTGTAGAGGCTTGCATTGATGCCAGTGAGAAAGCGGAGGCACTCAAATACATTCCAAAGCTCGCCAATCCCCATGAGAGAGCAGAGGTATTACAAAGATTTTGTTGTGGTAGAAGTTCAAAGATTTTGTTGCTTAAGTGCTTGTTGAATGAGCCAAACTTCATATATTGTTCTGATTGCACATGTTAGGTTGAGATTTGATAATGGCCTTGAGATCTGAAATTTGCTGGAGTTTTGGGCTCCATGATTGAGATTCAAGGCTAGTGAGTAAACCCTGGTCCGTCCTTTGATGTTGTTGATGCAACCAAAACAATCTAATCATGGAGACATTATGAGATGATAACCCTGTAGAATGTTTTCAAACATAATATATATAGCTATCTGTAATGCCATGTGCTCTGGACATTGCTGTGTTCTCATTCAACTGAGAGGACATTAAAAGCTCACTTGATCATAAGATTATATGTACCCATTTGATTAACAACTAGCTATTTTAGCTGATTAGGTTTTTAAAGTTTCCTAGATAAAAATTAACACCACACCATTTTAGGGCTTTTACAGCGTGCAATGCACGCCGTAAATATAAGTTTACGGCTCACGGGGGTCTTGCCGTAAAAGCTCTTGCCGTAAAAGGTTCGATGTAATTACAGCGTGCATATACAGGCCGTAAGTAGGATCAATGCACGCCGAAAATGATGCTCTTAGGACTTTTTGGACCAGATTTATGGCCTACTAAGCAGGCCGTAAATACTAAACTTTTACAATGCAAACTGAGTGCCGTTAAAGCATTGGTGTGCTTAAGTTTATGGCACACGTAGTAAGCCGTGAATATTTAAAACAAAAAATGTTTTACACAGCTTGCATTTGTGGGCTGTAAATGGGTTGTGTACAATCTGATTAATGGCTCCAAATGCAAGCCGTAAGTAAATATATGTTTTTACAACTTGCAAATGCGGGCCATTAAAGAATTGGCGAGTTTCAATTTACGGCTCACAAGACGCGCCTTAATTGTTTTTTTTTTTTTTTTATAAAAAAGATTAATTATTTTTTAATTAAAAAAATTAAATCGACATTTTTTTTATTGCTACAAATACAAATTAATAAACTAAAATAAAATATGTAAATAGAACTTGCAAATAAACACTTGACCTGTAGTTAAAAACAAAAACACTGGACTTACAGTCTATACAACCTAGATAGGCCATGGAAAAAAATACATGAAAATAATCATCCATTCAAATCAATACCAAAACAATGAGGGAATTCTTGTTTGTTCATTTACAAGATTCACACACTTCTCGTTTTCTCCCATTGGGATTTATTCACGAAGGTACCTACGACATATATTACTTATCAAAACAACCTCTTCTTTGTTCACTTCCACATATATTACTTATCAAATATAAAAGAGCAAGAAAAGATAAATCAAGCTTGAAGAACATTCATATGTTGCCTTCCTAAAAATATGACATGGTATATTACTTATTTGAAGTATTCAAACATCATAGCGTCCACTACTGTCGAAAAAATTTGGGATCAAGGAGCCAGTTCGAAATTTGCTTCCAATAATGAATACACTTCTCCAAGTGAAGAGACCTTGAAATCCGGTTTTACACCAGATATGAATAGGGTGTACGGCCAGCGCATCAATGGATGACTGGTAGTGGTGGGCCGGGTAGGGTGGTCTGGGGTTTGGGCGGCCTGGGCTTGCGAATCTAACTAGTACGAAGAAGAGGATGAGGGAGTAGAGATAGGAGAATATTAAACTAGAATGAGTACGGAACGGGTAACGGCCCCCGGAAATAGAATTTATTAGTGACGAAATATTTTCATCTCCCACAACTTATTCTTCCGAGACAAAAATATATTTGTCGCCCATTTAACAGGAAAATGAAATGGTATAATGGAGTGTATGGTGACGAAATATTTTCGTCTTCCATAACTTATTCTTATTGGTGACGAATTATGTTGGTTGCAAAAACAAATTATATTTTGTAAAAAAAATATCGTCTCCAATGAGCTCAAATAATTTGCCCTAAATGTCGGTGATAAATTTTCCGATGCTAATTTTCGTCGGTAAAAAAAATTTTACGACACATTTTGTCACAGGCAGACACGGGCGAGGCAAAATGAGATTTGTTGCCACTAACTCTATTGGTGGTGGCAACAAGAAATAGCCACAAAAACACCGGCCGCGGCAAAAAGTTCGTCGCTAAAAGTCAATTTTTTTGTAGTGAGCAATGGGTTCTCGATGGGTATCATGAGAAGGTGTGTGAAATTTTTTTGGTGTCAAGATTTGGGTTCTCGGTGGGTATCGTCTATCCCTAATTTGGGGTTAAATTCTGGGTGTCAAAAAAAGGGTGCGAAATATTTTTGGAATATTAATTTAGCGGGTTTCTTTTTTTACGGCATACGAAATGTGGGCTGTGAAAGCTGATTAATCTTACAGCTTCTCAAAGCAGGCCGTGAACTTAATTTGAATGGCTAGGCCTTTTACGGCGTGCGACATGTGGGCTGTGATACCTTAATATTTTTACGACTTGCGAATGTGGGCCACAAATGCTCAATAATTTACGGCGTCCTAAATGCACGCCGTAATTGATAAGATCTCACGGCGCGCAAAATGCACGCCTTAATAAATAGAAGAAAAAGCCCTTTTGCGGCTCGCATTCCATGTGCGCCGTACTATTATATCATTTACGACTTGCATTCAATGCACGCCATAAATGACGTGTTGTAAAAGCCCTGAAATGGTGGTAGATTATAATCTACTGGCCTGGGCTTGTTTTGGTAGAATCTCCCTACTTTCTTTACATCATTAATGCTTAATCTTACATGTATTAGATTCTTGATCACCTAGATTCCTTACCTTGACACTCCAGCAAGCATATTACTCATTTACATGGCATGGCATGCACTCAATTTAATCAAGTTTGACTTGTAAGAAGTGGGGACTGAGTAAGAATGGCATCGTAAAGACTACTTAACCCTTTTGCATGATTATTAACCCATAATCATTTCTTAAGTTTAAAGGCTTCTAACCCTAATGATGAGTCAAGATACCTGTGGGGGGAAATTCGAAGTAGGATTTTGGATTGGGCTTTGGTGGAAGCACCTACAATACCTATACTATCCAAATGAGATTTAATCAAGGGTATTCTTCATCCTCAAGATTTTTAAGCAATGGTTGTTTCCATGATCACCAAGGGGAAGGATGTTGATCACTAGATCAATATGGCAAAAAAAATTGTTGAAGAAAAGCAGAAACGAGCGCTTGCATGACATTATGCTTAATCTACAACAAGACCAACCATCATATGTACAAAATCACCCAACAAGTTGTCTTTCAATATCCTCTATTATGACTTGGTTCTCATATCATTTCTCTGGTCACATACGAATTTCACATCTCAAACTTGTTACTAAACCAAACACATCAGTAAACTTCACATTCATCATCAGTTCTCAAAATGCAGGCAATGTCACATGATTTTCGTTGATTAGCGTAACAATCAAAAGCGTATAACAGCAACCCAAGCATAGTAAATGTTTTGCGTAATAAAAACAAACTACATGAGTTGCACAATAATAGGAAAATGAACAATGTTTGATGACATACATAGAAACTTAAATTTCAAAAGGTTTGAGAACATGGAATAACCTTGGTCTGAGAGCCTGGAAGATATATTCAGTTGCATTTGGGGGTATGGTGTGTGACAATTCATATGGTTCTGTACCTGCAAATCTACTAGAAAGAAATTCACAGAAACTTATTTAAATTGGAAAATAAATGCCACTTCTAAAATGAAAAACAAATAAATTGTCACATGGAAGGTAAATATGAAAACCACTGTTAGGACCATTTTGGATTGGCCATTAATACAGAATCCATTAACAACAAATTAAAACTTATCGATATCAAAGGTATAATTTTTGAATAAAAGAAGTTCAATAGATTTTCTCATATCTTAAGAGGGAAACAAGAAGACGAATAGCTTCCCTAATATGATAAAATCAGACTGGAAGTAGATAATTGATCAATTTTAACACCTTTATGCTCGTACTTCAGTTTTCAATGCATTTTGTTTGCATTGATTTTCTAGTCAGGTAATGATTCACAAATAAAACAACGTTAACCTCAATAAACTGCAAGGCATTGATTTTGTGTGGAATCCCTAAAAAAAAATAATAATAATAGAGGCTAAGAGTTAGCCAAAGAACCCAAAGAGTAAAAAAGAAGAAAAAGAAAAGTTATGAAAGAGGACTGATGAATTTATAGAGGATACTGCATGCCCTGTATTGGGCTAATGTAGATCACTGTGGCAAATGTTTCTTAAGATTATGAATAGTTCACAATGTAATTAATGCTTGTATCAGATTCCATCAATCATCTTGAGTTATGCTATATATATATATATATATATATATATATATATGAATGGCACATACTAAGTGAAATCTAACAGAAACATGGTCCTCTCATGAATTTATCCAATGCATTATAAAGAAGAAAACTCTCTCTGCTTGGACAATATGAAAAACCCAACCTCTGATCAACAAATTACAGTATAAAAGAATGTGTACAAATGACGGGATTAAAGAAGAAGGGATATTAAATCTGATGCATTGGATCAACAGCTTATATGATCTTTGTCCAGCAATTCAAGCAGAATGGGACCCACCCATTGGATGGTCCAGATCATGGAACATCAGTCCATATGCCCATTTGAAATGTGTTTCAATAACTTTGTGAAGAATCACACTGTAATTACATCTTCCTGCTCAATTTACTACTAGTCTTAAACCTTTATGCTTGTAGTTGTTCATGTGAAATTTATTAATGTGTGCTAGCACATTGCATTTGAATATGGAATCATGTGTTTGATTCCCAACTCCTAGGAAAAAAAGAAATAAATAAAGAAGAGAAGACCCACTGATTTATTCACTACTTAGTTGCTTGAATATCTACATATATCATTTTAACATAAATATTAATCATCCATCCGATGTTTGCGAACATATACAACATTAGAAATGATAATGACAATTTACCTGCTACTGCTAACGCTTTGAAAAGGTAGTAAGATACCTGAGGGATCGACCACCTTTAAAGAAGTTTTATCTATCTTGATATCAACATCGTCTTCAAAGCCCTGTTCCAATTATATTTGGGGTTAGATTACATGAATTCTATATCACAACTTCTAGTTAATTTTGGACCAAATCCTTGAATAAGTTGAACTCAACCCATATAGAGGAACTTATTTTCACTGGTGTCATTGTTGGTTTATACCTTTGCTATGGAGCTTGACAAACCATGCAAGGGGTGTACTGCTTCAAATTATTCAAACAATGATGCCTCGGTAGGATTTTCAATAGTACTAACATGTACCTGGAGTTTCATCGTCGTCCAGGAGCCTTTAATCTGAAGGTATAGGAAAACTTGAAGGGTAACAAAATCTATGAAGCACACAAACTAACAACCATGAAACTCCAAGTGGTCCACGGCATCAGAGACCCAAAATATGCATGTCATGGCCTATGAATTATAATTAATTGATATTAATTTACTAACCATCCTATTTCCATTGCCGATAGTGAACCACAAGATACAGTCCATTTGCAAGCCATCAATTGGACAGCCAGGATCATCTGGCAGTGGATTATATCAAGGGTTGTCACGTGATGGGGTCCACCAGAGGATCCAATTAATTACCAAGGCATACAAAATCGGACCCTGGGACCCGACTCAGCCATGGCTGAGTTCGAGTCGACAGTTCCAACAAATGATAAAGAAAAACTTTTCATGAATGCGTATCAGACAGCTTGAAGACAAGACCAAAATATATATTTTCTCCATCATTTTTCCTGATGCACAAGGTGAAAAATGTACCGAGGACTTCCATAATGTCCGGTTCCGTGTGAAATATGCCACTGAACACAAGCTAATTTTACTGAAGCATCAAAGAATGGACATAAGTATAGTAAATAAATAAACATAGTAGAATGAGGAAAAAGCTCTCATACAACTAACTCCACCAAAAGATGGAGCATTTAAAGACAATCAGTCTTTTTTCCGCTACAGCCATCAGAGGCTAAACCTGAGAGACAACTTGAATGGACAGGGAATCGAGAATGCAACAATATCACAATTTGAGATAACACTTTGGGGAGAAAGATTTGATGGTAAATCAGCTATTCTTGAAACCTGCTAACATTTTGCCCAACCATTGGCAATATAAAAAGACCTTTGGGGAAGTTAGGCAATCTAAAAAAAACCATTTCAGAATACAGGAATCAGTTGAAAAAAGAAAATTTGTGCAATGAAAAGAGAATAATAACGTTCACAAAGCAAAACCCATTACATAATCAATGATAATAAGCTAAAACACATACTAACCATCCCACAAACAAAATAAAAATAGTTAAAAAAATTCTCATATGCATAACCCGTTGGGTAATGAGAGAGAACCATTTCTGAAATGAAGAGGAGACAAAGATAACAGAGCATCTAAAACTTTAAAAATCACCCATTTCAGAATACAGGAATTGGTTTAAAAAATAAGTTTTAAGGGACCAACTATACAAAAGGAGAAAATCTATGCAATTAAAAGTGAAGAATGAAGCTCACAAGCCGGACCCATCACTGAATCAATGACAATAAGCCAAAACCCACCATCTCATAAAAAAGTAAGAAGTAGGCAAAGAAACAGCTTCAAATGCATAACCCATTGGAGAGGGTGAGAGAGACAGAAGACCCATTTCAGAAAATGAATACAAAATCAGCTATAATTGTTTATAGTATCTTGAAAGAAACTCAAGATGGTAATGCGGTTATAATTTATATGGATGTAAACTACATACATGAAAGCATAGCCCATTCAATACAACAATTCTCAACTCCTTTTCAAGCAAAATACTCATGGTGTTCCAAAATAAATACCCTTTTGAAACGCAAAATACTTCAGCAGGATTTTTAATGGTACTAACATTTACAAGTATAGCTAGATAGAGTATAATAACACCTTTAGAGATTAAAAATAAAATAAGAAACTCATCAAATTACAGTATAGCTAGATAGAGTATAACAAAGAATTATATAACGATGAAAATACATACCCAATTTTGGAGATTTTTCACACACTAACTCCTCAAAAACTAGTTGATCAACCTGAAGAAAGAAAAAAGTCTAAAATAAGAAGTCTTAACTTTCTATAGTTCAATGTACAAAATTCAGGAAATCGTTTCAGGTGTTGAGTGCAGGTTGGAGAGAGGACATTGAAGTTGCATGTGAAAATGCACTTTCGAGATACAACAGAAAGGCCTATAACCAGATCCTGAAGAATGCAAGATCAAATGGGTGGTTAGATTGACATGTATATATTCCAAATAATGAGCTATTTGAATCTATCTGCATCTTTTAAACTATTCTATTCCACTTTGCATTGGCCAACATGAAAATTGGCAGTCAGATTGGGTGAGATATTACTTCATCAGTAGTGATTTGGGCAGAAAGTAAAAAGAAGGCATCAGCCTATTGTTAACATTTTGATTTCTATGATGTCCTAAAAGCAAAGGAGATTCCAAAGGAGAATGGATGATCATGTAGAAATTTTCAAAATGAAATAAATTCATGGTACGTCCAAGCATGAAAAACTGAAATAGATCTAATAAATCAAGTAGCTATTAACGCTAACAAAGAAACAACTGAAATAAATCTAAACCCAAAAAGCAAATCAAATCCATCCCCCAACTGAAATAGAACAACACATAAACATCTAAAAATAAGAAATGATTCAATATAACCCCCAAAAGCACCAAATAGATCCTCTCACAAACTCATCCAAAAAACTCAAAACATCCCAGCACACTCAATAAGACCTAAATAATACCCATCAATCAGAACAAACCCACCAATTTGGACACCTTAAACCCACAAATTATCTGAAACCAACATTTTGAGGCCTGAGGATTTACTTGGCCGGGCTTGGGCTTACATATGTGCCTGATGCACAGCATTATTAGTGAATATTTAGAAAAAAATGGGGTTAAAAGCTGTTGAAAGAAGTGAATGCTATCTAAAGCAATGCGAATTACCTGAGGAAGCCGCAGGTTTGTTAGTGGTTTTGACAGTTCGATACATCTGCAAAAAGAGAAGCAAGGCTGAGTAAAGGGAAAAAAGAGATGAGAAAAAAGAAGGCAGATGAGTAGACTCTATTACAGTGTACTAATATAGACTTCATTTTTTCCCCAAAGACAAGATTTAAAAATTGACAAAAAAAGAAAGCCATTCAAAAACAATGCACCTACTGTTTCCTTTTTGGGGTTTTCTTGTTTTTCAATAACCACAAGGCCTATAGTTTGGTGAGGTTAATAAGGTGTTCTATTATTGTCCAAAAAATCACTCATCCATTCATTCACCAATCCGCCAGCCAGTCATTCACTGTTGCCATCAGCTAAGGTCTCTAGGATGGGATTTTTTATTGAGAGAGGAGATGGAAGAAAAAATTGTAACATGATATTAAGCACCTTATTGGTGATTTGGGTTGGATTTGTTTTTTCTTGTATGTATTGTCCCTTGATCTATGTTCAAAGATCCTAACTTTCTGGGACTTGGGTTCTAAAGTTCTCATCCTAAAGTTCAGGCTACACTTTGTAAGTCTTGGGTTCTAATATTCTATTCCCAAAGTACAGGCCCTTTTTTCTTCTCAAAGAAACTAGGTCTTGAGATTTGGGAATCAAGAAAACAAAACAAAGCATACAGATCTATAGAACATAGGATTCAATCTGTATAGATTGAGGAGATGAAAGCAATACTAGTTTCAATTGGAGGATGCTTACTCGATTCTGCGCTTTGGTGAGGGCTTGTACGGCCGCGTCATTGTTGCGCATCATTGCATTGTTGTAATCTCCCATCTTTCCTCTTCTTTTTCTTCTTCTTCTACTTGTTGGAAGATCTTCTCAAGGATATGCATGTATAGATCTTGCTCCTCCTCCTTCATCTATCTCCTCTTCTCTTCTTCTTCTACTTCTCCTCCTTCGCGCTCGGTCGGGTCGAGAGAGCAGAAGAATCGCAGACAGTGATGTTGGTTGAGCAAGAAGGGTTTTCGTTTGTGGGAAATTTTCAAAGAGCATGACGATGTCGTTCGAAGAGGGAAGGGTAAATGTGTCAAAAAATCAACGTACATACACCAAAATGGGCATTACCGTGTATTTCACACTAAATCTGTATAATACAAGTATAAGAACACTTTTTTGGTAAAAAAAAAACCCTTATTATTACTATTATTATTATTATTATAAGATTATAAAAGAGAAGAACTTGTGTGGGCCCCACCTATATAATAATATAATTTATATATTATTATTATTAAGAACAAAATGACAACTTGTGTGGGCCCCACTTAGATAATAATAATATAATCTATATATTATTAGTACTCTTCTAAAAGAGAAAAACTTGTGTGGGCCTCACCTATAGAATAATAATATAATCCATACATCATCTAATAAGGGTATTTTGGTCATACTTATGTAAAATTTATTCCATTCCGGGCATCATTCCGGCGTACCAAACACAGGAACAGGAATCAGTGTGTTGATTCCTCCAGCGTACCAAATGCTGGAATGGTAATGACTATTCCGGCCTCATTCCATTCCAGACTCATTCCGGTCTATTCCAGACTCATTCCGGTCTCCACTCCATTCCCACCTACAACCATTCCAGCGAACCAAATGCTACCGACTACTCTGATAATAAAGGTGGGTCTTTAGGTGGAGGGCTTGCAATTTTGTGGTATTTTATTTGAGTTGATATGTTTATGTTTCTTTTCGTACTTTTTTTTTTCTTGTCCAACTCTTTCGACGTAGAAAAAAAAAAGTGAGTCCCATGCACTACTCTTAAAGTGAGGCCACAAAAAAAATCCTAAAGGGAGATCACGACTATGATTTTTAATGGTGGGACCCGCTCTTACATGCACGAAATGTAGCCCATGATCTAATTCCTCTAAACATGGCCGCATGTTGTATTTCATAAATGTGGGTCTCAAGTTGTAATTTTCAAAGGTGTGGTCCCATGCTATAATTTATAAAGATGGATCTCACATGTGATATAATTTCTAAAGGTGGGCCCTATGTAATTTTTTAAGACTAACAATGGGCCCACATCTTAAGATCTAAATCGCTCAAAATTACCGTTCCATTATAAATGGAAAAAATAATAATTAAGCTATTAAATAACAAAAACATGATGTGCACTTTGAATGAATAATTAAGTGATTAAATAATAAAAAAATATGTGTTTTTAAATGAATAGGTGTAGACCGGGCCTCCCTTTTTATCCATGGGATTTCAAATTTAGGATGTAGGGCCCGTTTGAACCTAAATGTAGACTTGGATCAAACTAACTTAAATAATTGAAAACTGTAATTTGAGAATTTCTTACCATGAGATTGAACATGTATATTTAATAAAATATTAAGATAAGAAAATTAAAGGGATTTTTACCAAAAAAGTGTTGCAAAATAGGTATACGCCCATTTTAAACAAAAATACATCTATATATCCATTTTGGTGTTCGTACAGCATTTTTAGACGCTTTTACCCTTGCTGTGCGAACGACATCGTCATGGAATTATATAACTCTAGCAGCTCAATCGAATGATTTCGTTCTTCTTCTCTTCGCCATCTTTCTCTTCTCCCGCCTTTTCTCTCTTTCTCCTCTGCTTCCTCCTCTCTCTTGCCCTCATCCTGCCTATTTGAAGGTCGAATAACTCCATAAATCAGTTTAGAGAGAGAGACATCATCGATTGGATCGTCAGGTCTGTTGTTCATCTTATTCAGATTTTGAGCTCAAAAGCAAAAGCCCATCGAGGGCTCGACCCTTGAGCCCCGACTGTACTACGCATCTCACAGCAAAAAAAACCTGACCTGCATCGTATTGCATCATATTCGTTCCTCATGAGACTTCCATCCATTAATGGCAAATCTGCTTCCATCTCTTTAATATCTCTACTAGTCTCCACTACTTCCTCAAATCTCTTTCAATCCTCCACTCGAAAAGATGCTTCGATTGAGGGCATTTCGTCCTTCAAACGACAAAATCGTGAAGATCCAGCTCCATCCGACGCATCCATGGCTCGTCACGGCAGACGCATAGGATCATGTATCCGTATGGAACTGGGAGCATCACCAGGTGGGTATCTTCTTCTTCTTTGAATTTGTCTCTTTCTCTATCTGATGCAAGTCGTTGATTTGATTGATCATTTGTGGGTTCTTATTTGTAGGTGATTTATGAGCTGAAAGCTGGTGGCGTAGATGAGAGATGTTTGGTTGGGGCAAAGTTGGAGAACCTCGCCGAGGGCGAATCGGGTGAATTCTCTGGATTTTGTGATCTGGGTCATTTGGATTTCGAGGGATTGTGATTTGATTTCTTCGGGATTTACAAAATGCCCAATTTTCCCCTTTCTCTGCCTTGATTTTGTTGAGACCCAAACAAAGAAAATCCGTTTTTATGCTTCTTGGGTGTCAGAAAAAACCTGTTAATGTTGAAATATCAAAATCTCTGAGTATAAATCTGAGCGTTCAATGTCTTTTTTTAGAAGCCGTAACTTCTTAGAGTTGTGGAAATATGGAATTCTAACTTTATTGTCCTTATACAAGTATAATTGTATTAAAGACTATGCTTTTAGTTTATATGACATGTAGACAGCCCTAGTTGTCAATGCTTAACACATTTAGGGCCTAAATTATGAGTCCCTAAACATTGTGCGATGCATAAAGCATTCAGCTTTTCTAAGTGCACATATATCCATAATTCAAAGGTGCTAGATGACCCTTTTCAATGTGGAATGAGGGGAACCTGGATCTTAACATGTAATGAATATTTTGTGCTCCATCAATATTATATGATATGGTCATTTGGTTTTTAGAGTGTCTTTTCTTTTAAGCAAGGGAGCTAAGTTGTTTGACTAAACCTTTTTCCTCCAATTTGCATGGTTGACAGAACTCAGAGGGAAACCCACAGAGGCCATGCGTGGGGGAAGGTATTGCTGTTTGCATGATTTCATCTATTCCGTACATGTCACTGGCTTCTTGTCACATTATGCTGAAGATCAGCCCATATTGGGCTGGACCATGGTTGCTGAAGTGTTAAACAAGTCAGCTTTTTTGATGATGATGTGCGTTTTTGGCAACTTTGGCACAATCGCTCTGCAGCTGCTGAAGCTCCTTCAACTGTCCATCAACATCCCTCTGCTTTTAGCTCTCCTGCTTCGTCCACTAGAGGAAGGCATTTTCTTGTCATCTCCTGTGAGAATAAAAGCCATATTTTTGGACTTGGTGACAATGTGTGGCCGCGATGTGCCGAAGCAAGACCTTGATAACAAATCTCTTCTATGGCAAGTCCTTGCTCCATATTATTTTCTTGTCAGTACTTATACGGCTTGTTCTTTTTCAATGAAAGTAACCATTCAAAAAAAAAAGAGTCCTTGCTCCATATTATTATCTCATTAAAACTCAGAAACACATATTTTCGATAAAAGAAATGGAACTACAAAGCAAAATGGTTTCAATTTAATGGACAAAATGCTTTATGCTTTAGCTAGCAATGTGCATAAATGAAAATCATCAAATGTTTCATGACACATGAAAGAAAGTGAGCTGACTTGAACAGTTTTGGTATGTATCCTCTTTTTGGACCTGATTGATAATCAATTTTGGGTTTGGTCCAGTAGGTAGTACTCCAGTCATGTCTATTCCCAAATACCTATTTATATGTATAAAAATGACAAAAACTCTTGTGAAACTATATTAGTTTTCCTTGCAAAAGTAACTTACAAAAACTATAGTAGGACAAGTACAGTGTTTGTGAATTGAACTGTGACCCTAAACACCCTAGAGAAGCTGCCTATTTTCTACCACCAACCCCACCCCTCCACCCAAATACCAACCCACCCACCACCCTTTTTTTTTTCTTGGTTGGTTGTTTGAGTTCGAACACATTTTCTTGGTGTTATCCTCTCGCAACTTTCCAGCTCTTGGTCTTACCAGAAAAGCATATGAGTGAATCTTTGGGTCTTTTTCGACTTACCGCAATTTTCCTCTTATTTGGGTTTTCGTAGTTATTTAAATTCCTTAATAGAACAACATGGACGAGTGATGTTTCTCCTCTCTATCTGGTTCATGCCTTACTATCCTGAATCTTTCCTTCTTGTTGTTTCTAGTATGGAGTTTCTGTCCAGATCTTCTGCTGGTGATGGACCTCTTGTTGCCTTTGGTGGATCTGATGGGGTGATTAGAGTAATTTCAATGATAACATGGAAGGTCATATATGGTTTCTTGATCTATTTATGAACTATCATTTCAATGGTCTAAAGTTTGTTTTTTTTTTTGTTGGAATAGTCCGATGCTCTAAAGCATATAATTTGATAGCTGAAAATTGTGCTCCAGAGGTTGTTCGGAGGTATACTGGCAGTCACAAGGGATCAATATCTTGCTTGATGACATTCATGGCTTCATCTTGCGAGATAGTTCTCAGAATTTTATGTAATTATGACATTCATTGCTTTGTCTGTGAGAAATTGATGAATATTCTGATCAAGTTTGGCTGAAACAACCCTGCCTTTGGCTGTTTTGTTTTCTTAGCCGAAATGGGGTGTTTTGGCTGAAATAGACCAAAATTTATATGGCAAGGAGTGGGAAGTGAGAATCACTTCCCAGGTATTGAGGGAAAGGAATCTGCGGAATTGCAAGGATTCTGTCTTCTTGTGTTTTTTTTTTCATTTCGCAGTGTTCCTACCTTTCCATAGGAAGTTGAAATCCTCTCTATCGAGGAAATGGTTTCATTTTTTATTCTTTTACACGTGGAATAAGTGTCGCACAAAACTAAGGAAGAGTGAGCTAGAGGAAAAATCTGAACAATTTTCCTTTCTCGTAATCCTCCAGGTGCAAAAGCCCACCTTAAAATGCACATTTGTATAATGAGGATTCCACTCTGCTGAATTCCTTTTTCATGCTGGTGGAGAATCCCACTCTCCAACCCACAATTGGATTTTTTTTTCCTCTCGATTGCAAAAAATTAGGCCAGACTGTCTTTTCTTGGCAAAGTATCATTGCACCAAATTGTGGAAAATTGAGTTGCAGGGATAACCAAAGTCGATTTCTCTATTTTGGAACTCTTGAGTTATGCAAATGTGCCTTTTCTATTGAATTCTTAGCTACTTCTAGTAAAATGGGAACACGGGAATATTCGAATGGCACGATGCCAAATGCACCCTTAGGTTGTGTTCCTACAAAGCAACGTAGATATGTTTTCAAAAACCTATTAATAACTTCAGTTTGACAGTTGGATGGGGGTGATATGTATTTGATTTTCAAGAACTCAATTTTTATCTTCATTTTTAACTACCTATGTATTTGATTCTTATGTATTCTAATGCAAACAAACAGGCTCCTCTTTTCATATGAGCCAAAACTCAGATAGTTTCTTAATACTTCCCATAATAAGAGTTAGAAAATTGGAGGTGGCAACACCATTCCACTTTTTTATTGAAGGAAATGTTTATCCCTCCTCAAACTACAATTCCGTCCACCCCACTTTCCAATTGCTTACGCAACTACCAGGTGTTGAACAAACAACCATCTATAAAGAAAATGTAGTTCTTCTTAATATTACAAGTCACATGATCCGCATTACAGATCATGGAATCCCAAGTCAACAGGGATCTTGTTCTATTCCTTTAATTTAGTGATTTGATACTGTAAATACTCATTGTATATTCTCCATCGCTTGAAGTCAGGGATTTTTGCCTTGTGATCTCTATTTATACACATAAAGAGAAAATAGCAAATGACCAGAAGATTTACATCTTTCTCAACAGTGCCACATAATTTGAGAGAGACATATATCGAGATGATCAAACACTTTGATGCTCATTGCCATCTTTAGGACCATCGAATTTTCGATTATTCTCCTGAAATCATCAGAGCGGCTCTCTTGTGCCAAATCCTTTACATGGCTATCAATGGGATCACAGAAGTGAGTAAGACTATAAGAATACCAATGAGATGATTTTTTTCCATGGGTTGAACTGAACTCATGTCATGACATTCACCAAATTACATCAATATAACTCTCATATTATGCACTTTATTTACCCCTTTTTGTGTTTCTCTGATTGAAGAATGATTGGGATAAGGTAAAGCAGATGGGAGAGCAGTATCCAAGTGTAATTCCAAATTATGGTCTCCATCCCTGGCTAGTTCACCTATCACACATGCAAGGAATCATCTTGTTTTATGGGTCAACTCAGGTGGGGCACACTATAGAAATGGCCTGGATTGAACAAGCTGTGCAAATTTGAAGTGGTTAAATTCTCACCCTTCAGACATCTATCCAAGGTCGGATTTTCATAAAATAGATTCAACACCTTTGAATCTAATGAGTGCTGTTTCTTCTCAAGAATCACTGATGGAAATGATCTGTCTTGGAAATTTGACTGTCTATGGTGTTGATTGTAGACAACGTAAGAAGAGTATGATGATGAACAACTTAGATTGGATAGATATTTGGCTATTTTTTTTCCTGCATACTAGGCTTCAATGAATGCCTTACCTTATCTCTTTCAAGGTTCATTTCACTGGATTGACACTTGACAGATGAAACCCCTTAATTAAGGCATGATTGGATTGAGGGAAGGTAATTGAGGGAAAGAGAGATCAGATTTGTGAGAAGGATGTATAAGATTTTTAAAGAGTCAACTGAAAGATATTCTATCCTTATGTGAGGTGCCCACCTTTCTATTGGTTAGGGCCCACCCATATGTGACCACATGTAGCCCTATTAACAGATAAAAATATATGGAGCATTTAGAATTTCCTATTTGATTCATGAGATTTTAGAAATTCAGACTTCTCAAATATCACTTTTGGCCTTTGAAATTGTCCAAATTCCAACTTACCTAATGTTGGGTTGTACATGAGGATTTGGAAATCTTCAGGGGCATGGCACTTGGAGAATCTGTAATTCATTCAAGGAAACAAGTCCTTAATATGTCTGCCTCACTAATTCACATCCACAGTTGGATTTTCATGAAAATAAAAATTCAGCACTTTGTGATAAGTTGCTCAAATATTTAGCCTTTTTTTAACTATCCATATAGGTTGGCTGGAAGTGAACCTTCACCTACCCTGTTCGCTGTTGAGATCCACAGCTCTTAGTTTTAGCCAATGTCCACATATCCACCAACAATAGCAGATCCAGCAAATTTTCATAAAATACATTCAACACCTTTGGGCCACCATGTAGAAACAAATGTGTTTTTAGGGGGGCTATTTGTAGGAGACATGGGGATTAGAAGAAATTTGAGGTTCCTCCCCTATTCACCAATTCATATCAGTTTTTGAAAGACCTGTGAAGTTCAGACCTAAATGACTAATGCATTGATAGAAGCCAACAAGGACAGTAATAGCTATTGTTTTACCTTCCGATGAAAATTAAATCATATTGCTATGGCTAATACACCAATAATAATGATTCGGCTGGAGAAATGTATTTCAGTTTTTAGCCCAGTCCATAGGGCATCTGTCTATGTAAGTCGGGTTTTAGACTTCTGCCCCCTGGTGTGTTTGTGGGGTCTAAATATCTAACAATTGAAAGTGAAGAAGATAATTAGCAACATAACACTTCAGAATGGTTGCCAGATAAAATGTACAATGACTAACAGAAGAAACAAAAATCATATTTTTTTAAAAAAACACACACATGCAAGAAATTAATCACAATTACCAAAACACTCCAGATATTCTTCCTCTAGCACAACTGATATGACAAAAGATATGAGAACATGAAGATATGTGATAGGAAGTAGTTTGTCAGCACAAAATTCCAAAGATAGACTGTTCTCCCAAAGATCGAATTTCATAGTATGCCCTCTTTTTTCTACACATTCTATGACTATCTCCTTACAAACCTGCTTCACCCGCACATGGTTTTGGGCCTCTCACACACTTCATCACTTGCTTGTAATTGCTGCCATACTAAAATACAACAATACGATAAGAAAAAAAAAAGCAGTAGTGATTTGCTTGTTTATAGGAGGAAAAGAGCAAAATAGAACAAAGCAAAGGCTCTTTTTTTCCTTTTTTTTTCTTTTTTGTTTCCCTAATTGCAACACCAAATTACTAGACAATGGAAAAATAGAAGAGCGACAAAAGTTTTCCTCTAACCCCAACTAGCCTTAAGGTTATCTTTTTCATGCATCTCAAACCACAAGCAATCTTAATATGTTAGGAGAACGATGATCAACAGATATCCATTTCTCTGTGTTTGGGGCAGTACCAGGATCACATATCACATTAACTAGGTCAAACTTTTTTTACAACTTCACCTAAACAATACTAGCAATGTGCTCTTAATGACCTGAGGAGAGGGGATATAAAAAAGATCCAACCTCTAGCAACTTCTAATTTTCATGTGTCCACAAACACAATTGCAATTCCCTAAAACACATCAAAAATCATCAAAGACTCCAAACACAAACCAATACAATTTCAAGATCCCCAAACAATTGAAACAATCTAAGAGAGGCGATTGGGTGATGGAAGAAATGAAGAAAATGAGGGAAAGAAAGGTCCAACCCAACCTTGCGATTAAAGAAGGTGAACTAAGAAGAACAACCCTGACAATGAGATGCGTCCTCCACCCAATTGACTCATCGCATTAACGGCTTTACAGGAAGTCCAATCTTCTCCAACATCTTGCCTCTCCTCTCTCTCTCTCTACTTTCTAGTTTCTGCACACCATAGCAATCAAAGATCTCTTAACACCTCTTCTCCGGTGCCCTTTAGTGAATGACGATTGCCACACCTGAGGCGAGAAACGAATGAGAAGGGAAAGAGAAAGAGAAAAGTGGGGGGGGGGGATTGATGGACCGCGCTCCTGCCTGGTTCTACCGAGGTCGGCGGATGTGGGAGTCCGTTGGGTCCGACCCTTTCGTAACCGGGGGGCAGAGGCATGCATCAATATTTTTTTGTGTGGGTGTGCTAGCTTTTCTATTTTACTTGGAATTGCAAGTGGTGATCCGGAGATCAACCTTCGCAAGTAAAAAGGAAATCAACTTCTTCTAAGTTTTCCATTGCACATATATTTAAGAAAAGAGACATTTTCTTGATTTGCCGTGAAAGGCGATTTTTTTGGCATTTATAGCCGATTTTGGCGTTTATAGCTGATTTTTGGCGTTTATAGCCGATTTACAATTCTTATCAATAATGAAAGACAAGAGTTGTGATTTTTGTCTCTTTTTAAAAAAATACAAACTACAATGAAAAGCAAGAAAAGGAGGATCTAACTTCTCAAGAGATTGTGGGGGACCCGTTCAGATTGACGGTCGCAAGCCATATGTGGACTTCGCCATCATCCATGCAGATGAGAACAAAGGATGCTATTGATTCGCTTGGCTTGGCTATAACCTCAGGTTTTTAGAGGACAAAGACCAAAAGGAGGTCCTATGTCCAATAAAAAGCCAAGTAGACGGGCTGAAAAGCCACGTCTAAGCCATTGGAGGCAGAAGGAAAAGGCAAGGACCTTGGGGGGGTACCCCCCAAGGGACTTTTGTCACCTTGTAGCGGTGGTCGGTGTCGAACTTCCGCAGAGTTTTCTCTCTTTCCTTCTCTGAATTTATGTGCTTTGTCTGTGTCTCCTGTCTTTTTTCTGTCTCTTCTTTGTGTGTCTTTTCTTCTTGGAGAGCGCTCCTATTTATAGGCTTTTTGGTAGCCATTTAGGAGGATTTATGAGCCTTAATTGTCATAAAGCTACATAAAGGGAGGAGTTACAAGGTTGAATTCTTTATTTTGTAACTCCTTTTTATTGGCTTCTGATTGGCCGGAGGAGATTGAGGGCATTTAATCGCCTTTAATCGCCATGATGGGAGGAGTTTCATGGGCTAAATGCCATGAATCTCTTGACTTGTAACTCCCGGATGCTTGCTTCTGATTGGTCCGTCCAAAGAAATGGATTAATGACTGTAATAAAGCTAGTCAATTAATCGCATTAAGTGGTCGCCGAGCAGTCGAAGAGTCGCGGGCCGTGGCACGTCTTTTAGGATTCTTCTAGCGATGATCATCGATGGATCTTCATGTAGATCGACATCGGATGACCATGTAACTTCAGGTGTTGGTTGCCAACAGCGGGTCAGTGCCATCTGCCCTGTCGATTTCTCGATCGGTCGGGTAGAAAGCACACTTTTTTTGGTTGACTAGTTGGCGATCAATGTTGATTTCGATACTCTTGATGATTAACCCGTGTTTTTGACTGATGTCAGAGGATTTGGTGTCTCAAAAGTATGAATTTCAGAAAATACCAGAGGCCGGACGCTTCGAATCTCGAAAAAACAGCGAAAAATGGGGTTTCCGGGGCCACCGGGCGATCCCGGGCCCCAGGGTCGCAGGGGCCTGCGACCCTGGGGGGTTTTCCCCCCTTTTGTCTCGTTTTGTGTCCGTTTTTGCTGTTTTTCGATCCTTTTTTCTTCTGTATTTTTCCTTGACATTTTTTATCATTTATTGGCCTGATTTCCCTGTAGAAAACCTGATGAGAATCCTTGCATTTTATTTTGTAAAGTTTCCAATTTTATGAGAAAGCCGAAGACTTTGTTGCGTGGAGCTGCCTATTTTCCGTCAGAAGTTGAAACTGGGACAAACGATGTCGGAATGACCTGAAATTTGAGGTGAAGCCTCCTGAGCAGTAAATGAGACCAACCATAGGCTTTTTTTTGAGTTTTGAAGCCGTTTGGGGTCCTATCACCAGTAGACTTACTTTTGTCGCGATGAAGATGTCGCGGTTTGATGTGCGGTCAACCGATGTCTGATTGACTTGAAATTTGACAGGGAACCTATTGGAGTCATTTTAAGATGATCCATACACTCTGTCTTGGAAACCATGGTCCTGGGGAGCTTTGCCGTCGAGAGGCCTGATTTGGCTTCCGAGCGTCAAACTATGGTCAAGTGTTGTCGAAATGACCTGAAATTTGACGTGTAGCCCTTTGTAAGCATTTTGAAGCCGTCCATGTGCTCTATCTGATGAGTGATGGCCTCGGTGGTTCTCGCCGCCGAGAGGCTTGATTTAGCTGTTCAAGGGTTGCTGTAGGGTCAAACGTTGTCGGTTTGACTCGTAACTTGACGTGGAGCCTTTTGGATGTATTTTGAGATCATCCACCGGCTCTGATCGAAGATTTGATGTCTCCGATGCTTTCGCCGCCGGGAGCTCCTTTTCAGCTGTCGGAGAAGCAAAGTTAGGCCAAATGATTTTGAAATGGCCTGAAACTTCTTGTGTACTCCTCTTTTGGCTGTCTTGGAAGGATCTTGCAGTTTTTGTTTGATTCTGACAAGATTGGATTTTTTGGAAGTAACATTGCCTATTTATGGTAGGTGCCGACTTCATGTAGCTCTTTGGATCTTGAAGAGGCAAAGTGACAGTTTTGGTGTTAACAAATGCCCCCTTGAGGTACAGTGACGAGTTGCTTAACTTTTGTAGTCGATGTGCCTCGAAGAGATTTGTGAAGGAGCCTGTGACTGGACCAAGAGTCTTTGAGCAGTCTTTCTTTTTGGTATTTGTAGCCTTTTGAGCTTCCAGGGGAATTTTATGGTAGTGAAAGGGATCACGTACCATCTCGAGGCAAAGTTTTGAAGATGACATCAGGGATGTGGATTTGGGTTTTGACCTTGTGACCTAACAGGCTGTATGTAGCAGGTTAGGGGGTCGGGTTTGGTTTTGACCGTGTGACCCAACAAGCTGTATGTGGAATGTTGGGGGATCAATTCTGGTTTTGATCTTGTAACCTAACAGGCTGTATGTGGCAAGTTAGGGGATCAGGTTTTGGTTTTTTGGTTTTTTTGCGGAATGTCAATTTCAAGATTTTGGCTCAATTTGGTAGATGAGGTTGGATGGTTTGATTTTTGGAAGCTCATGGGGCTTGGAATTCTCTTTTGTATGGTCGAATCAACTCAAAAGAGGCATGGAACCATTTTTGTATGCTCTTGGTAAGAGGGATTTCTCTTTGACTAAAAGCCCAAATTTTTTTTTAATTTTTTTTTAGTGCCTAGGTGGTCAAACCTGGCTCATATGGGCTAACCCATGGGACCTTAAGCTTCTGAAATGGCTTAGATCTCATATGGTGTCATTTTTGTAAAGAATATCCAAAAATATCTCATTTGGATAGAAAATATCTTAGAATATCTTTATTTGGAGAGAATCTCTCATGTTCCCTTTATTTTGGGAGAGAATATCTCAAGATATCTTCCTTTGGGAAAGAATCTCTCATTGATCCTATCTTTTGGGAGAAAATCTCTCATTGATTTCTTTTTGGGAGAAACTCCCTCAAGATATCTTTCTTTTGGGAAATAATCTTTCTAATCTCTTTCTTTTGGTAAGGTTACTAATTAGTAACACTTACCTCTTTCTTCTTTCCTTCTTTGGTTTGCTCTCTTCTATAAAAGCAAGGAGGAGGTTGGATCTCTTGCTCTTATTGCTTTCTTTTGCAACAATCCCAAGAGGGCTTCAAGACCAAGAGTTCTTCTTCTTCAAGATCTTCAAGACTTTTCTTCTTCTTCTCCATCAATGGCTTCAAGTAAGTTCCCTTTTTCAAGAAAACCCCATCGTAGAAAAAAGGTTCTTTCTTTTTTTTTTTTTGTTTCTTTCTTTTCTTTTCTTTTTTTTTCACGTGTTTTCACTTTTTTTTTTACACGTGTTTTCCTTTCTCTGTTTTTTTTTTGCATGTTTTTTTTGTTTCTTTTGTGGGCCGTACGGATCTGGCCGTACGGCCACGTGGCCTGTGGGCCAGTCCCTTTTTTCTTTTGTTTTTTTGTTTTCTTTCTCTTTCTTTTTTTTTTTTGAGAAAGTTTTCTATTTTTTTTTCGTTCTTTTCTTTCTCCCCCCTTTTTTTTTGAGAAAGTTTCTTTCTTCTTTTTTTTGTTTTTGCTCATCATGATAGTGCAATTTTTTTACCAAGATGTTCATGCATGTATATTTTTTAAATTGAGTTGTAGCATGATGTGATAGCATACCTGAAAGGTTTCGCAAATTTGGGAATTTAGCGCTCACAGCGATGTTGAGCCCTTCCTGATTTTGCGGAGACTTTGAGGTTTCGAAAGTCTGGAGTTTCGGAGCTCGCAGCCATGTTGAGCCCATCTTCAAGCTTTCTATTTCTTTTGTGATAGTTCCTTTTCTTTGGAATTGCCCCGTCATCATGTCAAAATTTCGCTAGATTTTTTTTAGCGAGATTCTGTCATTTTGATGTTTGATCTTTTTCTTTTCCATCCTTTGCAGGTGGTTCTTCCAGAACGAACAAGGGTAAAGAGCCTGCTACAAGCGTTCCTCGTCGATCTGCTAGATCTTCTAATCCGGCCGTTCAGCAGGCCTTTGAGAAGGTCCAGTATGTTGAGAGAAATCTTGAAGAATGTGACTCCCTCAACAGAGATGAGATGAGGCAGCGACTGATCGCTCTCAAGGGAGAGGAATTCTATAAGATCATGGTAAGCAGTCGTCCATGGATGATGGAAGATCGGAGTGTTTTACCCAAGCCTACCTTCTTCTTTGGCGATGCCATCCCTGATGACATGACATACCAGAGGAGATGTTTTCAGTTCTCTTTCACAGTAGATGGTGAGAAGAAGACTGTTGCTACCCGATCGACGTTTGATCGCACCGTCTCGATCATGAGCCTTGCCCCCACGTGCTCTAAGAGGGAAGATCCTCCAAGCTGGGTGAAAAGGACAAATGTAATCAAGACCGGGGTTTTTGTTGGCGGTTCTCCTGGATATACGGAGAGGTCGCCTGCTGACATGGACCTGTTGATGCCATCCAGCGGCTACCAGGGCTCTGATTATCCGTCGGTCGATTTGAGACCGGTGGGCCTTGGCATTTTCAGCGGTGACGGCAGCAATTGGATAAAGCCTTTTCGACTTCGTGGCTGTTTCAATGCTGACTCCGAGTGGAAGTCGTGGACTGATCGCGTCCTGCTGATTGGTGGCGCCGTTTTGAAGGAAGCCGGGATTTTTTATGCGGTCCGCGCCTTTAGGGAGATCGTAATCTTTTCTGACGAGGCCTTCATGGCTATGCTGGAGTCATTCCTCCCACAAACCAATACCTTCGTTGTGACGAATGGTGAGATTGGTTTCTCTTTGAAGGAGCTGAACGCCATTACTGGGTTGCCCATCCTTGGCAAACTCTATGAGGAGTTTATGCCGATTGACAGCGTCCTTGAGGGGCAGTCTGAGGAGTTCAATCTTCTGTACTTTCAGCTTGTCGCCTTCTATGATTTTTTGAAGGAGAATGAGGGTTTGAAAGTTAGATCCAGCAGTTGGAAGAGTTCTAGCTCTTCGTTCCCCAACTTTTTTTATAGCAAGGAGTCTTCTGATAGTGTGACCCAGGAAGCCAGGGCTCAGGATCCAAGTTCGAAGAAGATCTTGGCTATGCAAGAAGAGTTGAGAGATTTCTGTGCGAGTACAAACGCCATATGTCCTGACATTGCACTGCGGAGAGATCTCGCTGTTTACCTCATTTATTGGCTTGGTGA
This sequence comes from Litsea cubeba, assembly GCA_012931725.1. Classification (NCBI taxonomy): domain Eukaryota; kingdom Viridiplantae; phylum Streptophyta; class Magnoliopsida; order Laurales; family Lauraceae; genus Litsea; species Litsea cubeba. The sequence goes on from CM022947.1 coordinate 69,606,826, forward strand.
GGCTATTTTTGCTGGAGGAGATGGAACGCACATCAGGCCGCATTGTATTTTTCCGGCTTGTCAGATGGCATTTGGAGAGCAGCTTGCTTTGGTGCCAGCTCTTTACTCCTACCTGTGTACCGAACTGCAGGCTGCTGCTTTTTTAGTTCGGCTTGGGCTTCCCATGAATAGGGTATTTTCAACCCACATCTTTTATTCGTGGTATGTGTACCACTGTCCTGGCTTCCACCGGCTGGGTGCTGCACAGGATGATGATCCTCTGATGATTCGGCTGGCAAAGGGCAAAGCCGTGTCCGAATCACTTTTGTTTGCCCCCATGAGGATCCGACGGTTCAGGGACGTCGAAATGGGGCAGTCTTCAGTGATGCTTTCTCCGGAGTTGCGGAATAAGGCTTTTGATTTTGGTGCCTCCCGAGACTCTACCAGGGCGGGGTCGGGAAGGCATTACTCCTTGACAAATGCAGAGAAGGAGTGGCTTTTCAGAAAATGTGTCGGCATGATGGTGTACCGCAGACATCTTTTCGTCGACATCCAGCCGTATGTACCCTCTCGCTTTGCTTTGCAGTTGGGTTTTTCTCAAGGCGTTGTTGGAGCGCCTTCAAGCATGGTGAAGCGCTTTGGAGGTTTACAAGACGGGAGAAATGCATGGGCTTTCTATAGTGCTGAAGACACTACAGCCATGATCTCTTATCCTGTGTTGTTGACTTCCCGGACTGCCAGCTTTGCAAAGTGGTTCGCGGAGAGCTTTTCGGCATATCGGGGGCTTTCCAAGAAGGAGCTTGATGTGAAGCTGGCATCTGGAAAGGGCCTTGGAAAGTCGGATGGCGTCCGGCGAGAGGAAGTTTGGGCCTTCCTTTCTGGAGAGAATCACAAGATAGGCTTTCTCGGTGACCAGGGCGTCATTGGTTCTGAAGCTGTTCGAGAAATACCCGATGAGGCTTTAGAGCAGCTAGAACAGGAGGAAGCCAAACTTGGTGCTTGGATGCAAGCGGCACAGAGGCAAGCTTCCGTGGAGTCTACTGGCAAGAGTAGACCATCCAGTGAGGAGTCAAGTGGGAAACCTGACTCTGACAGCGGGGCAGGTTCCTCTAAGAAGCGAGCCCGTAGGAGTAAGAGGAGGAGGAGTCATCATCGCAGCAAGGGGCAACATGAGGACTCTCCTGACTTGGAAGTTCCTCTTACTAACAATGAGGGTGTGCCAGTAGATGCTGACGAGCCTCCAGAGAAGAGAAGCCGAGAAGAAGAGACCGTCGGTGAAGGTATGATTCTTCCTTTTTCTCTTTCCATTTCTTTTCATGGGATTTTTCCATGTTCTGATTTGCTTCTTGTTTTTGCTTTTCTTTTTTTTTAGCAGAGGAAGACTTGGTGATGCCTGAGGTTCCAACCGATGAGGTGGTGACGGATCCTGTCGGGGCACCTGAAGAAGAACCGAGGGACTCTGGAGTGAATCCAGAATCTCCAATTGGTATGAATTCTTTTGCTTTCTTTCTTTTTTCTTTTGTCTGTGACTTGGTTTGTTAACATTTTTCTTGCCAGCTGACTTGCCACAGGATTCCGATGACTTTGAACCATCGATGGATGCAAATGTTGATGATGCTTCCGATGAGTTCATGGGGGAAGAAAGTGTTCCGCCAGTCGTCGAAGAAGGTATTTTGTAGTAATAACCCTGATAATGATTTTCAAACAGGATCATGTTCATACCTTTTTGTGTTTCTTTGGCAGGTTTTGAGGTGACAGAGGAGAGTCCGTCACTTCCTTCAGAACCAGAGCAAGGGGAGCCAGAGGTTGATCCAAAGGTAGAGACTCCTGGGACCAGTTCTGACACTGTTAAGGAGATACCTCGTGCTGAGATTCCTTCCCGAACAGGAGCAACTTCAACTGGAAAGAGTTCTTTTGTTACTCTTCCAATGAGTGATGACATGAGCAGTCGACCAACGGACTTGGGCGAATCTTCAGCTGGGCCATCTCTTCTTTGTGCGAAGAAGGTGGTGGTGCGGGTTCTGAGCTCTTGGATTGAGACTCTGCTTTCTGGGCACTTAGATGCCGGATTTGGGATGATCCAGCATGTGCGTGAGATTCTCGGTGATGCCGAAGAGGCTGGTCTGGATGTCACAAGTGCCAGGGCGATCGTTGATAGGATCATTGAGCTGGGTGACAAGTGCTTTGAGACCATGGGTTTTCCTGACGACCAGTTCTTCAAGGAGATGTTCCTGGACCCTGCGGATAAGGCTCAGTCTAACCTGGATGAGGCTACACAAAGCAGGAAGCAGATAGTCCGAGAGAAGAACTTAGAAGAGCTAACCATCATTGGGCTGACACATGACCTTAACATCCTTGATAGGGAGGTCGATGAGGCCAGGAAACGTCTTGAGCATCTGCAGGCACAAGTCGCTGCCAAGTGGACTGCAATAACAGAGGCTCGTGACAGGGAGAGTGCTCTGCCGGGTTGCAGATGCCAATCGAGTTCTTGAAAGGAAATCTCAAGAAAGCAAACGATGGCAAACTGCTCGGGATAAGCTTCCCGGTGCGAAAGAAGAGTTTCAACCCACCCCAGCATCTCATGGCAAGTTCTTGAAGAATCATGCCCTAGAATCCCTGACGGCTGAGGCCAAAAGTTTGCTTGAGGAGCTGAACTCTTGGCTGGAGACCATTTTTGATTGAGCTCCTGTTTTTTTTTTTTTTAACAGAAACCATCCTTCTTTTTTTTTTTTAGTACCACTTGTATTTTTTTTGGTACTTTTCTCTTTTTTTTATAGTTCTTGTGAACACTTTTTTTTTTTTTGGTACCACATGTATTTTTTTTGGTACTCTTTTTTTTGTTTTCACTACGCTCACTTAAATCTTTTTGTGACGAAAGTAATTGCTAAATGGGATGCCTTTTTTTGTTTTCCCTACGCTCACTTAAATCTTTTTGTGATAAAAGTAATTGCTAAATGGGATTTGATCAAAAGCTTGTCATTTTATGAAAATCTTTTGTCAAATGATTTTTTTGGCATGGAAGCCAGATTTTGTTTGTGGCATGGAAGCCGATTTTGGCATTGATAGCCGGTTTGTGGCATTGATAGCCGGGTTTTTTTAAAGCCAAATTTTTTTTTTATTTTGTGGCATTGATAGCCGGTTTTGTTTTGTGGCATTGATAGCCGATTTTGTTTTGTGGCATTGATAGCCGGTTTGTTTTGGTGGCATCTATAGCCGTTTTTGTGGCATTTATAGCCGGTTTCATTTTCAAAAATACAAGTATCGACTAAAAGTCGCCTCCCTGCTGAATGTTCTTGCAAGTATCGATGGAATGTCGCATCCTTGCTCATTCGATTGCGAGTATCGATGGAATGTGGCATCCTCGCGGATTTGGGTGCAAGTATCGATGGAATGTCGCATCCTTGCTTTTCAAAAATTTTGGTTTTGCAGGTACTGACTTGATGTCGTTTCCCCACGATTTTTTAAATTTGTGGTTTTCTTGAACCTTTGGGTTATGGATATCAACTGAAATGCTGCGTCTCCATGGTTTTTTTTTTTTAGGTTTTTTCGAACCTTTGAAATTTGGGTTGTGGATATCAACTGAAATGTTGCGTCTCCACGGTTTTTAGGTTTTTTTTTTTTTGAACCTTTGAATTTTGGGTTGTGGATATCAACTGAAATGTTGCGTCTCCACGGTTTTGGATTTTGCAAGTATCGACGAAATGTCGCTTCCCTGCAATTTTGGAAGTGTCGTGGTTCGTATGCTTCCGATTTGTGCGAGTATCGACTAAGCGTCGCTTCCCCGTGGTTTTTTGAAAAACCATTTTTTTTAAAGACACGAGGGTCGTAAGTTTTGACCTAAAACCATTTAGGCGGTAAAAGGTAAGGTGGACTAGGGTGGAAATCCCTGAATCCGGATTTTGTTTCAAACCATGAATTTTGGGTTCAAGGGTTGAAAATTTTGGTCAAGTTAGGGAAAGGTTCCTAAACTTGGGTTTTTTTTTTTAACAATGAAACGATGAAAGTAAGCATTGTTTAAATTTTTAGAAATTTCAACATTTGATATGAAAATTCTAAAAAAAGGTGGGTTTTGCGAGCATGTACCTGGAAACCGGTTTTGGCCGTACAGGCATTGCTCTTACCCAGTTGGGTAAGTCTTCAAGGGTAGTACCGCTTTAAGAACTTGCCGTTGATGGGCAACATACATCTGTCACCTTCCATGTTTAGGAGTGCGTATGCGACGTTGGAGAAAACCTTGTCGATGACGTAGGGTCCCTCCCATTTTGGCTCAAATTTGCCTTTGGACTTGTGAGCGAAGACCATTGGTCTTTTTACCGCAAGAACCAAGTCACCCTTTTTGTAAGCGCGTTGCCTGACCTTTTTGTCGAAAGATCCTGCCATGCGTGCTTGGTAAAGTTCAATGCTTTGTTGAGCTTCGAGCCGTCTCTCATCGAGATTGTCCAGCTCATGGAGTCACAATTTGACATTACTTTCTTGAGTCATGTCATTTTGCAAGGATACCCTCAAGGAAGGAATTTGTACTTCCAAGGGCACGACAGCTTCGCATCCATAGACCAAGGAGAATGGTGTGCTATGGGTTGGTCCTCGAACGGTGGTTCGATAGGCCCATAAAGCTTCAGACAATTTGTCGCTCCAGTCTCTTTTGTGACTAGAGACCATTTTTTTGAGGATTTTGCAGAGTGTCTTGTTGAAAGCTTCTGCTAATCCGTTTGCTGCCGGATTGTACGGAGTCGAAGGACGGCTTTGGATTTTGTATTTGTCGCAGAACCTGTAGAATCGATGATCCCGGAATTATGTTCTGTTATCATGGACGAATCTTTTCGGTATGCCAAAACGACAAATGATGTTGGTGCGCAGGAACTGAAGGATTGATGAGGTCTTCATTTCGTTGAACGCAAATGCTTCTGACCACTTGGAGAAATAATCCGTAGCGGCGAAGATGAAGCGATGACCTTTGCTCGAAGGGGGAGAAATAGGACCTATGATGTCCATACCCCAAGCTTCGAAAGGCCATGAAATCGCTGTAGGATGCAGCCATTCTGGAGGCATGTGAATGTAATCTCCATGAACTTGGCATTGTTGGCAGCGCTTAGCAAATTGCATTGCGTCAGCTACCATAGTAGGCCAATAATATCCTAACCTTTTTATCTGATCATAGAGCTTGGGACTAGCCTGATGAGCTCCACAAAGACCAGCATGAACTTCTTTGAGTGTTTCTTCAGCCTCTTGTTGGGACAAGCAGCATAGAAGTACTCCGTTGAAGGATTTCCTATAAAGGACTTTTGAAGGAATATCCAAATGAAAGCTTGGGGTTCACCTTTGGATGCTTACCCGTTCTTTTGGATCTTCAGGTAGGATTCCGAACATAATGTAATCAATGAACGGATCCCTCGAGTCGCTGATTGAAGTTTGAAGGATTGATATCCAACTTCCAACCACTTGGTGGCATTAAGCAACTGCTTGGTGTGTGTTAAGAGGAGGAAGGATTCTTCTTTCGCACTCTGTGATTTGCATGTTTTCCCCTTCCTGGATTGCCATAGATGCGGCAAGTCCAGCTAGGGCATCTGCACGTATGTTTTCACCTTTACGAATGTGGGTGATGTGACAGATGTTAAACTTTTGCAGAAGTGATTGTGCTTTGTTGTAGTAAGGCAGCAAATCTGGCTTCCTGACTTCAAATTTCTGATTCATCTGGTTGACGATCAGTTGAGAGTCTCTAAAGACTTCCAGCATGGTGATACCAGATTCGATGGCGAGTTCCAATCCTAGGATCAGAGCTTGATATTCAGCTGCATTGTTTGTGCATGGTTCCAGTAGCGAGAAAGCATGTGGAATCATGTATTTGTCGGGGCTAACAAAGAGGATGCCAACTCCAGAGATCAGCTGTCTTTTTTCATTTGTCCTGGTTGCACCGTCAAAGTACATGTCCCAGGAAGCATTTTGCGAGAAAGTCTCCACATTGTAGACTGGTTCGTCTGGGAGATCATCTCTGAGTGGAGAATTTTTAGGCAATGGATGCTTTGCGAGGAAGTCCGCTAGAGCTTGCCCTTTGATTGCCTTTGTGGTACATACCTAATATCAAATTGTGACAGAAGGATGGACCATTTTGCCAGTCGAGCATTGAGAGAACCTGCCTTTGTGACGAGGACCTTCAAGAGGTTGACCATCGAGACCAGGTAGACTATGTTGGAAAGCAAGTAGTGACGCAGCTTTTGTACGGCGAACATCACTGCAAGACATTCTTTTTCGACTGGAGAGTAGCGATGCTCTGCACCTACTAGCATGCGGCTGAGGTAATATAGAGCAGCTTCTTTTCTTTGATCATTTTCTTGCGCAAGCAGAGCTCCTAAAGAGTGATCAAGGGCTCTTGTGTACAAGATGAATGGTTTTCCAGTGGTAGGAGCAGCTAATACTAGAGGTTTTGTCAGGTATGACTTGATGTCTTGGAAAACAGCTTCATAGTCAGCATCCCAGACAAAGTTTACACCTTTTTTCATCAACCGGGAGAATGGACGGCATTTCCCCGAAAGATTGGAGATGAACCGTCTGATGTAGGCTAATCTCCCTTGAAGCCCTTTGAGTTCTCTCAAGGTTCTTGGAGAGGGCATTTCTAGAATGGCTTTGACTTTTATGGGGTCAAGCTCTATTCCAGCCTTCCGAACTAGGAATCCGAGGAACTTACCCGACGAGACGCCGAAGAAGCATTTCAAAGGATTCATTCCCAATTTGTGTTTGCGAAGCCGGAGGAAGACTTCTCGAAGGTCTTCGAGATGATCTTCTTTTCTTTTGCTTTTGACGGCGAGGTCATCAACGTAACATTCAACCGTCTTGTGCTGCATATCTTGGAATATTTTCATCATAGCCCTCTGATATGTGGCACCAGCATTTTTCAGACCAAATGGCATGACAGTGTAACAATACACGCCAAATGGGGTCCGAAAAGATGTATGTTTTTCATCTTCAGGATGCATCTTTATCTGATTGTAGCCAGAGAAACCATCCATGAATGTCATTTGCTCGAATCCACAGGTATTATCAATCATTACCTCTGGTATGGGGAGCGGAAATTTATCTTTTGGGCATGCACCATTCAGGTCTCTATAGTCAATACAGACCCTGATCTGCCCGTTTTTCTTTGTCACGGGGACAATGTTGGCCAACCATTCAGGATGTTGTTCCTCACGGATGAAGCCGACGCTTTTGAGTTTTTGAACTTCTTGTTCAATTTTATCCATCACATCTGAACGGAATCTTCTTCGGCCTTGCTTGACAGGCTTGATGTCTTCTTGAAGATTGAGTTTGTGGACTACTATTTTGGGGTCTAAGCCAGGCATTTCAGCGTAAGACCATGCAAAGCAATCAACAAACTCATGAAGAAAGGCAATATACTCGGGTAACTCATCATCCTTTATATTCTTGCTTATGAATACAGGACGTGGGTTATCTGGTGTTCCCAAGTCTATCTTTTGAACAGGATCTTCTGTTGGAAGGTTTAAAGGTGGTTCCTCCACAATATTTTCGGAGGCTTCCAGCTCAACGAAACCTTCTGGGGTTTCAAGAGCATTTCCAGACCAAGGATTTGTTCCTTTCCACGGGTCTTCTTGATCGGTAATTTTCCCAAGGCTTGCTATGAGATGATCCAATCGCCTGTTGAAACTGGGACGAAGTAGGCTACTTCTTTTGGAGACGAGGGTTCTTCTGGGTCAGAAGACCACACGTCTGTGCCATCGGACAACTCCTCTTCATTCTCAGAGAAATCGTGCCAATTGGATGAACTTCCTGGATCTTTGTCAGGCGACTCATCAAAGAGATATCCAGGGAGATCGATGTCTTCATGGACTTGAGATGTTGAGGCTTGGTCAGTATATTGACTTTTAAGCCTTTGTGTCAACTGTCTCTGGGGAGTGTCGGGATCATACCCTAACCCGTGTGAAGACTTTTCTACATAGCCGTAGAGTCTCCAATCTTCCAGCTGGCTTTTGGTCAATACGGGCCCCAATGGCGTCCTTCTCCCAAACCGACTGGGTTTTGAGCGTCATAGCCCATTTTCTTCATAATAGCTTGTGCCACAGAACTATATAAGGATAGTTGAGGCATACCTTCATTTTGGAAAGGTTCAAGCATGGAGTTTGATGAAGAAGCATCCAATCTATGGAAGAAGATCGGCTTTTCCTTTGCTCAAGTTGCTGGAACAACGAAGGAAGCTGACGTAGGATCTTCTATGTCAGAAGTTGTCTTCATTGGAGTAAGAGTAGGCTGAGTGTCAGCTTGGCTTGATGATGTGTCATCTTCTGGCTCTGAATCCGAATCCATGTCTTGCATGATAGACACGAAAGAGACAACAAATTTGCCCCTAGACTTTTGCTTTGCCTTCTTCACTTTAGTTGTGATGACCAAAGGCTTTGAAGGTTTGAGGGAGATGATGAAGGGAGTTTGAATGCTCTCTTCGGATGATTTGTTTTCTTCCGGTGATTGTTGAGGAGCCTTGCCTTTATCTTTCTGGTAATTTTCGGCAAAGGATGCTGTATGCTTCTCCTCTTCTTCTTTTTCACCTTCATACATTTGTGAGTCTGCAAAGTGAACTTCTTTACCTTTGAAGGTTTTCTGTCCGCAAAGACTCGATGTATCATGCCGTCGTCGCCAACAAACTTGATGCATTGATGTAGAGTTGAAGGGACAACGCCATTCTCGTGGATCCAAGGGCGTCCGAGAAGGATGTTGTAGCATGAAGGGGTTTTTATTGCATACACTGTGACCTCAGAGATAAGATCACCGAACTGCAACTTGAACCTGATTTTGCCGATAGGCCTTTGAGTACTCCCATCATATCCAAAGATAGATACAGATGTGTGGATCAGTTTGCTGGGTGGGATGCCCAACTCTTCGAGAGCCGATGTGGAGATGAGGTCGAGTGCAGAACCTGGGTCGATCTGAACTCTATGCATAGGCATCTCCTTGATGTACCCTGTGAAGTACAGGGGTCGGTTATGCCTTGTTTCGCCAAGTAGGAGGTCGTCCTTTGTGAAGGCGATGGTTGCACTGGCTGCTTTTTTAACCGAGAGGCATTCAATGCATGATCCCTCAGTTTTCTTCTTTTCTCCCTTTGAGGAGGCTTCTGAGTTTTTGACCCGGTAATCCATTTCAATTTGGAGGACTTGTGGGGCATGTTTGTCGACATTCAGCTTTTGTAATTCTGAAATGAGATTATCACGAGTGTGCGGAGACATTCGCAATAAAACTAGGATGTGCAGACGTGCAGGTATGTGCTTGAAGTGTTCAATCAAGTCATACTTGAAAGCCTCCTTAGGGCCTGCATGTTCATCATTGTTGCCACTAAGGGCGCTTACAACATCTTTTCCTGAAGGATTTACATATGTAAAGGAAGATTGGTTGTAATTTTTGTGGTAGTCCCGGCCAGAGCGGGTGCCTCTACCAACTTCGAGAGCTTCTTGAGAAGGGTCTTTGTTTGGAAGATTGTCTTTAGGATCAAGAGGCTGTCGTTTTTCATTTGCTGAGGATGTATCAGCAGCAGAGTTGCCATCCTCAGTGATTGTGTTACACGGAGCTTTTTTCTGGAACAAGTCCTGAACAGCATCCAGCAACCTTTCTTCTTCGTTGACCAATTCATCGTCCCAAGCATCAATAGCTGGGAATTCTTCAGTCAGGAAGGGTGTGAACTTTAAAGTCACAGTCTCAGGAGAAGAAGCCTGAGATGGTGTCATCTCAGTGAAAGTCACGTGAGATGAGGTGGCTCCAGAAGATATATTGCTAGGCGTCGCCGGAGTGTAAGTGCTCTCATCAGACGATGCTTCGGAAGAGCTATAATCCCGAATTATCACATTACAGGAAGCTCTGACAGGAGACGTTGCCCGATCGGAGTCAGACTCATCCTCGGATGTAAGAGGATCGTCTATCCAGCAATTTTCTCCATTTTCAGGAGTTAAGGGAGGATGTACCTGATGGTCTTTAGGGACTTCAGGCTCTGGATTGCGAGGAGGCTCGTTGACGCGGTCCTGCTCTTGTTCTAGAGCGAGACGCTGCAAGATCCTTGCATATTCTTCAAGATCAGGCATGGGAGCCAAATCTTCTTCTTCATCAACTCTTTGTGGCTCAACATTGTTGATTTCCACTGGAGCAATGAGGGGTGCTGGTTCAACAGCATTTTCTTGTACGGCCTCTTGGTCTTCTTCATCATCAGACCAGGATCCTTGTGGCTGTAGGGGGTTATACTAGATTACTGGCATAAGATGAGACTCAGGAACCCATTCTTCATCGGAGAGATATTCTCCTGTTTCAAGGGACTCCTCCCACTCATCTGTGTAGTTGGATTCGAATCCATCATCGGTGTCGTTGGACTCGTATCCATCAATGGAGAATCCAACTACCGAATTGCAAGAGTATGATACCTCCTGCGTGGCTTCTTTGAATTGAGGTGGCATGAAATCACTGAGAGTAAATTTTCTTACCCCCTTTGAAGTCTCTAGAAGGGATGTTTTTGTTGCCTCCAGTGAAGCGGTAAAGGAAGCCTCTGCCTTTTTTTTGACTTCTTGTTTTGGCTGGGTCTTCTCTTGCCGTTTGAGCTTGAGGAGATGTTTCCTAGCCTGCCTTCACTGTTGAGTTGTAGGCTTTGTTTTCACGACCTCCCAATTTCCATCTTCCAGGAGATCGGGATGTACCCATATGGGTTGTCCGTCTGGTGTCGGGTAAGGAACCAGTTCCTCGGACGCTTGGATTGAGTTTATCACCTTGAAGGAAGTAGTGATCTTCTTCTTCGGTGATTTCGATGTTTGTGCACATGTCACCATGTTGACGGAGGCAGACCCATAGTTTTTGTCAAAAGTGATGACTCCGTTTTTCCACATCTCGTTTATTTTCTCTCACAACAAAGCATTGATTGAGAGGATGCAAGATCATCTGGTGGTATGGACAGTACCGAGGATCATTGGTTTTGCCAACATCACCCGGTCTTTTTGGTTCAGGCAAGGTGAGCTTTCCGTTTGCTACAAGACCCCCGAAGATTTCATCAACATCTTCATCAAACGGGTATTTCTTCTCTACTCGTTCTTTGAAGGCATCTGAGAGTTCAGGTCTCTTACCAGCAACTTTGTTTTCAGCTTTCTTTGGTGGTTGAGGAGCCGACTTGGTCTACACATTGAGGACCTCTTTCTTCTTTGGTTTGGAGGTTGCAATGGCGGTTGGCTCTTTTCTTGATGATTTCTGACTGTTGAGGTCTTTAATCACCGTTTCAGCTTCCATGGAAGCTTCTAGGAGTTCTCCCAGGTTTTTTGATTTGTTGCCGATGATCATGGAGCGTATTCTAGCTCTCATGTTGTTTCGGCAGATGTCGACTAGCGACGCTTGTGGCAATACATCAGAGCATTTGTATGCCATTGCTTTCCACTTATGAATGAAGTCATATGTTGACTCATTCTCCCCCTGTTTTAGGCTGCATAGCTGAGCCATAGTAGCGGGATGATCCTCACCTTTGAAGTGAGTCAGGAAGCGTGTCTCTAGCATGGCCCAGTTTTGGATCGAGTCTTCCGGCAGAGTGGAGTACCAATCGAAGGCCGTACCTTTTAGGGTACTTGCAAAGAGGCGGATCTTGAGTGCATCTTGATCCGCGATAGCTCCCGTCAGGATCTTGAAGTGGATGACGTGCTGTCTGGCCGATCCTTTCCCCATATATGTTTGGAGAGTAGGATGCTTGAATTTGGTGAGGAACTGGACCGAGTCCATCCATAAGGGATATGGTGGCTTGATCCCATGCTCCTTGAGTATATCCTCTTCTTTTGTTTTGGTGAGGATACTTCTACGTCCTTTTTGGTAAGGGCGCGTGACTCATTTTCTTCTCCATTTACCTCATCGTCTTGATGATTCGGAGGAGGTTCATTGTTCGCCTGATTTTGGAAGGCGAGGAGAAGGTTTTCCATCAGAGTTTCAATCCTCTGTTGGCCTTGTTCCAACTGCTGGATGCGGGTGATTGCATCATCTTGAGGTGGATTGCGGGGTGGTGGCTCAGATTTGTAGCCAAGACGTTCATCCTTCTTGATTCAAACGAAGAAACTGTCCTGGTGACTGAGCTGGGGCTCATTCTTTTTGAAGAAGAGCTTGAGGAAGGATCACTCTACCGTCCTTTGCTTGAAGGAGCATGGGATTCTTCTGAACGTCTTCTTGTCCTGGAGACGCTGCGGGTCATCGGACGTCGGACATGGATTTTGGATGCTGACTTTTGGCGTCTTCTGGTTTTTCCAACCATATGGACGGCAGCAACTTGGTTGGGTCTTTCTTTTTCGACCCATTTGGGAGAGACTTGAAGTGTAGGAGGCTGGGTCCTTTACTTCTCTAGTCTCTTTTGCCGATACGACGCGCGGCGGCGTATACGACGAGCAATTTGAGCTTCGGTCAGCTCTGGCTGGGCTTTGACAACGAAGGATGTGCTCCCTCGGGCGCAGCAGTCGAGCCTGTCTTCTTTGTAGCGGGCAAGGACAGGATACGAACCCTGTCCTTCGCCTGTTGCAGCGAAGCTTTGAATTTTTGGAGTTCGGCCCCTGTAGAGATGAAGGGTCGAACTGCAGGTTTGTAGGCCTTAGCAGGTGCTTGCAGAGGCCTTGTGATGCATGATCTGATTTTGGGCTTGTAGGGACAAGCCGGCTCATGCTGGATTGACTTGGGAGTCAGGTTGGAGATGGGTCTCTCCTCTTTCATGTAAGCAAGAGGGTAGAACTAGTTCTCCTTGAGTGGGGCCAGGAATACTGGCTTGGTACATGTTTGGGACCTTCTCTGTTTTGGTGAAGGTCTTGGGGACCAAGTCTTGGGATAGACCTGGTCGTTTGCTGGTCGAGGCTTCGTGGGGCTGCCATGGGCTTCGGGCCTTCTGGTGCTCGCCTTTGGTGTCATGGTAGTGACACGTTGAGAGGCGAGTTTCTGCTTCTTGGAAGGAGCAGCTTATTCCTCGGGAAGTGGGAATGGTCCCAGCGTCCCAAAGATAATAGTCCGGGGAGTCAAGGTCGACCCGGAGCTTAGAGAGTTGCCGAGGGAGTTAACGTTTCGGCAGCTGATGGGGCGCTTGTAGGTGCACGTAGTTTGCTTCTGTTGAAGCATGAGTTGGTGCTTGCTCTCATCGAAAGTAATGGTAAGTGATGCTGCCATTGTTAGTTTTTTCGAAAATTTCTGAAACAAGACCACATCCATTAGTAATCACAAGAATAATGATCATAAATGGGAAGTTCTATGGTTTTGTCTTTTCAAATCGCTCGAGGGAGATGACCCAAGCAATATGAAGAAGGCAAAATGCCATAGAGGGTACAACTGTTCTGATCGCAGGTATGGTAAGCCCAGAATGAGCATCCCAGTGACTGCTAGAAGCAATTGTGAACTTAAATTCGACTTATCGAGAAGCAGAGCTTGCTCGAGGTAAGAAGAATATAAAGTTGGAGTTACAAATGTGCCGGTCGCAATACAGTAGACCCTGAAAGGGAGTACTAGTACTGCTAGACACAAATGTTTTGAGACCGCATCCATAAGATGAGATTCTCTATTTTGAAAGGTCAAGATTGGATTCATCAAATATAGCAGATGGTATTCCGATCTGAACACGGGTTCAGCGATTTCCGCGAGCGCCAGTGCTCAGAAAGAAATGAACCATAATTTCTCGGATCTGAATCCAAAAATGACGAGTTTTTTTTTTTTTTGAAAGGCCAATATCGGGTTCATTAAAGAGAGCAAAAGGCACTCCAATCTGAACACGGGCTCAGCGATTTCTGCGAGCGCCAGTGCTCAGAAAGGAGAAGACCAAGATTTCTCCAATCTAAACCCAAAATGACGGAAGTTTTTTTTTTATGATTTCTTTTTTTTTCAAGATTTTTTTTTAAATCTTTTTTTTATTTTTTTTAAGATTTTTTTTTAATTTTAAAATTTTTATTTTTAAAAATTTTATTTTTTTTAAAAAAAAATTATGTAAAAGACGAGAGAGTACACATAGGCCTCCTAACCCGGTCTTATGAAATCTCGATTGATAGAATTGCCCCCAAGTAAGGGTAGGATTACTTAATGATCCCGTTTGGAGGACCCTTGCCTAGAACAGTCAAGCTGTCTCCACACTCTGGACAAGGCTTTTCTTGAATCAACCATGATCAAAGAACGCAATTGGTTTAACCTTAGTGGTCTATGTATTTTTTTGTTTATATATATATTTTAGATTTTTAATGAACTCATCGAAGAGAAACGATGGCCCAAAACCTTAGTCGAACAGGCTCAACATTTCTGCAAGCACGATGAATGATAGGAAAGGATCAAGGTTTCTCAATTTTGAATCCAAACTAAGAAATCTTTTTTATTATTATTATTATTTTTAGATCTTTAATGAACTCATCGAAGAGAAACGATGGCCCAAAACCTTAGTCGAACAGGCTTAACATTTCTGCAAGCACGATGAACGATAGGAAAGGATCAAGGTTTCTCAATTTTGAATTCAAACCGAGAAATCAAATTTTTTATTTTTTTATTTTTTATTTTAGATCTTTAATGAACTCATCGAAGAGAAACGATGGCCCAAAACCTTAGTCGAACAGGCTCAACATTTCTGCAAGCATGATGAACGATAGGAAAGGATCAAGGTTTCTCAATTTTGAATCCAAACTGAGAAATCTAATTTTTTATTTATTTTTTTTATTTATTATTTTTTTAGATCTTTAATGAACTCATCGAAGAGAAACGATGGCCCAAAACCTTAGTCGAACAGGCTCAACATTTCTGCAAGCACGACGAACGATAGAAAAGGATCAAGGTTTCTATATTTTGAATCCAAACTGAGAAATCTAATTTTTTATTTATATTTTTTTTTATTTAATTTTTTTTTAGATCTTTAATGAACTCATCGAAGAGAAACGATGGCCCAAAACCTTAGTCGAACATGCTCAACATTTCTGCAAGCACGATGAACGATAGGAAAGGATCAAGGTTTCTCAATTTTGAATCCAAAATGAAAAATCTGATTTTTTTTAAAAGAGAAAGAGTGGAAATAAATTCAAAGAATTAGAAATTTCCAAAAAATATCATCTCATTTTTTTTAGATGTGGGATCCAACATAGGCCACCAATTAGAAAGTAGCCAAGGAATCAAGAAAAGAAGTATAAGCATAGAGCAATAGATATGGTAAGCAAATATTTCATTTCTAGCATCGTGTTCTCAAATGAACGGGTCCCACCGGGTGGAGCCAGCTTGATGGACCGCGCTCCTGCCTGGTTCTACCGAGGTCGGCGGACGTGGGAATCCGTTGGGTCCGACCCTTTCGTAACCGGGGGGCAGAGGCGTGCATCAACATTTATTTTGTGTGTGGGTGTGCCAAATTTTCTATTTTACTTGGAATTGCAAGTGGTGATCCGGAGATCAACCTTCGCAAGTAAAAAGGAAATCAACTTCTTTCAAGTTTTCCATTGCACATATATTTAAGAAAAGAGACATTTTCTTGATTTGCCGTGAAAGGCGATTTTTTTGGCATTTATAGCCGATTTTGGCGTTTATAGCCGATTTTTGGCGTTTATAGCCGATTTACAATTCTTATCAATAATGAAAGACAAGAGTTGTGATTTTTGTCTCTTTTTAAAAAAAATACAAACTATAATGAAAAGCAAGAAAAGGAGGATCTAACTTCTCAAGAGATTGTGGGGGACCCGTTCAGATTGACGGTCGCAAGCCATATGTGGACTTCGCCATCATCCATGCAGATGAGAACAGAGGATGCTATTGATTCGCTTGGCTTGGCTATAACCTCAGGTTTTTAGAGGACAAAGACCAAAAGGAGGTCCTATGTCCAATAAAAAGCCAAGTAGACGGGCTGAAAAGCCACGTCTAAGCCATTGGAGGCAGAAGGAAAAGGCAAGGACCTTGGGGGGGGTACCCCCCAAGGGACTTTTGTCACCTTGTAGCGGTGGTCGGTGTAGAACTTCCGCAAAGTTTTCTCTCTTTCCTTCTCTGAATTTCTTTGCTTTGTCTGTGTCTCCTGTATTTTTTCTGTCTCTTCTCTGTGTGTCTTTTCTTCTTGGAGAGCTCTCCTATTTATAAGCTTTTTGGTAGCCATTTAGGAGGGTTTATGAGCCTTAATTGTCATAAAGCTACATAAAGGGAGGAGTTACAAGATTGAATTCTTTATTTTGTAACTCCTTTTTCTTGGCTTCTGATTGGCCGGAGGAGATTGAGGGCATTTAATCGCCTTTAATCGCCATGATGGGAGGAGTTTCATGGGTTAAATGCCATGAATCTCTTGACTTTATAACTCCCGGACGCATGCTTCTGATTGGTCCGTCCAAAGAAATGGATTAATGACTGTAATAAAGCTAGTCAATTAATCGCATTAAGTGGTCGCCGAGCAGTCGAAGAGTTGCGGGCCGTGCCGCGTCTTTTGGGATTCTTCTGGCGATGATCATCGATGGATCTTCATGCAGATCAACATCGGATGACCATGTAACTTCAGGTGTTGGTTGCCAACAGCGGGTCGGTGCCAACTGTCCTGTCGATTTATCGATCGGTCGAGTAGAAAGCACACTTTTTTTGGTTGACTAGTTGGCGATCAATGTTGATTTCGATACTCTTGATGATTAACCCGTGTTTTTGACGGATGTCAGAGGATTTGGTGTCTCAAAAGTATGAATTTCAGAAAATACCAGAGGCCGGACGCTTCGAATCTCGAAAAAATGGCAAAAAATGGGGTTTCCGGGGCCAACCGGGCGATCCCGGGCCCCAGGGTCGCAGGGGCCTGCGACCCTGGGGGGGTTTTCCCCCCTTTTGCTTGTTTTGTGTCCGTTTTTGCTGTTTTTCGATCCTTTTTTCTTCTGTATTTTTCCTTGACATTTTTTATCATTTATTGGCCTGATTTCCCTGTAGAAAACCTGATGAGAATCCTTGCATTTTATTTTGCAAAGTTTCCAATTTTCTGAGAAAGCCGAAGACTTTGTTGCGCAGAGCTGCCGATTTTCCATCAGAAGTTGAAACTGGATCAAACGATGTCGGAATGACCTGAAATTTGAGGTGAAGCCTCTTGAGCAATAAATAAGACCAACCATAGGCTTTTGTTTGAGTTTTGAAGCCGTTTGGGGTCCTATCACTAGTAGTCTTGTTTTTGTCGCGATGAAGACGTCGCGGCTTGATGTGCGGTCAACCGATGTCCGATTGACTTGAAATTTGACAGGGAACCTATTGGAGTCATTTTAAGATGATCCATAGGCTCTGTCTTGGAAACCATGGTCCCAGGGAGCTTTGCCGCCGAGAGGCCTGATTTGGCTTCCGAGCGTCAAACTATGGTCAAGTGTTGTCGAAATGACCTGAAATTTGACGTGTAGCCCTTTGTAAGCATTTTGAAGCCGTCCATGTGCTCTATCTGATGAGTGATGGCCTCGGTGGTTCCCGCTGCCGAGAAGCTTGATTTAGCTATTCAAGGGTTGATGTAGGGTCAAACGTTGTCGGTTTGACTTGGAACTTGACGTGGAGCCTTTTGGATGTATTTTGAGACCATCCACCGGCTCTGATCGAAGATTTGATGTCTTCGATGCTTTTGCCGTCGGGAGCTCCTTTTCAGCTATCGGAGAAGCAAAGTTAGGCCAAATGATTTTGAAATGGCCTGAAACTTCTTGTGTACTCCTCTTTTGGCTGTCTTGGAAGGATCTTGCAGTTTTTGTTTGATTCTGACAAGATTTGATTTTTTGGAAGTAACATTGCCTATTTATGGCAGGTTGCGACTTCATGTAGCTCTTTGGATCTTGAAGAGGCATAGTGACATTTTTGGTGTCAACAGGGATTTCTGCTCTCCTCTGCAATCGATCTCCATGGGACACTTTTGTTTTAGTGATTTTTGAGAAAGAGAGGAAATCTACGAGAAAAATTTTGGGGAAGAAAGGAGAACGAAGGGTAAAAGGGTATGGGATTGAAAACGATGTCGTTCGAAACAAGAGGGGTAAAAGAGTAAAAAAATCCATGTACGAACACCAAAATGGGCATTACCTTGTATTTCACACTAAGTCCGTATAATACAAGTATAGAAACACTTTTTTGGTAAAAATCCCTTTTTTATACATACTACGATTCAAAATACAAAAAAAAAATCTCT
Source organism: Litsea cubeba (assembly GCA_012931725.1). Classification (NCBI taxonomy): domain Eukaryota; kingdom Viridiplantae; phylum Streptophyta; class Magnoliopsida; order Laurales; family Lauraceae; genus Litsea; species Litsea cubeba. Next base: position 69,624,905 of record CM022947.1, read on the forward strand.
TTCTAATTTTGTATGAACTATTTTAAACAAGGGATTTTTTACAAAAAAAGTGTCCGTAAAGTTGTATTATATGGATTTAGTGTGAAATACACAGTAATGCCCAATTTGATGTTCGTACAGGAATTTTTTACTCTTTTACCCCTCCCTGTTTCAAACGACATCGTCATCTTTTTTGCCCCAAATCTCAATCCTGTTGCAGCCGGCCCTTCTTCTCTATCTGCTCAGCTTCCGGCCAACTTCCCCTCTCTCCTTCCAAACGTTCCAAATTCTCTCCTTCGCCACTTGTCAAATTCTCACCGAAAATGCCCTCTTATGGTGAGTTTGATTGATGCATATCGTTCTTCATCAAAGATTTCATTTTGATTTCGCATGACAGAACAGTAGAGATTTGAAGGGTTGTTTTCTCAGCGGCTGAAAATCTCGGATTTTGTATGGGTTTTTTTTTTTGTATTGGCCTCTGATCTTGGTGTCGATTCTCGATCCTTGTTATCAGCGGCAGATGGTGAAGCCCAGCAGCAGCAAGAAGAGGTGTGGCACGACTGCAGCAGCGAAGATTTCTCCGATCTCGACTTGTTGCAGGCATTCCGTGTCAAAGGCTCTGACAAATCCGGGAACCACATCTTTCGAATCGTTGGGAAGTTCTTCGCAGGTCTCTCTTTCTCTCTATTCCTTCCTACCCCATTTCATTTTCTGTTCAAATTCATGATTTTCTCGCCACCCCATGTTCTAATTTTTGTCAGTTTGGTCAAATTCTATCTTAAATTTGGTTGTTCGGAGGTGCCCAAGATTGGATATGGGATGGGTATTATTTAGGCGCTTGTGTAACTCTTTGTCCGCCATATATTTGATGTTATGCCCCAAAGAACCCGGCTTTTGTTACTTGGGTGGAAAGGATTTGGTTTGTCAAAGATTTTTGGGGCTTTAATACTCCATGTAAGGGTCTGTTAGTAACGAAGTTCTGATCAAGTTATGGCTCTTCAATTGTAACCATAGTTCAGACATGTATAAAGTTCTACTATATAATCGAATCCAAATATATTCAATCGACAGTGTGCAAATGGATATGACTCCCTAGCTATTTACAGTGAGAGGGAGAAAGATTTTGAAACAAGGGGGAGAATAGTGAGTATCCACTTACCCAAATGAAAAGAGGATAGGTGGAGATAAAAATCTCAATATTTCTTATAAAATTTTTGCTTTCTCTGCACCCTTTTTTTATAATCATCAGATAACTTAAAATACAACTTCTAAGAAGAGTCCTGATTCAGTATAGAATTGAAAAGGCCTTTCTAAGAGATGTTTTAAGAATAATTTGACTGTTGATTTGATTTAAGTGCAATACTAAAGATTACAACATTTTGTCATATGTAGTTATTGTGAGAGAGACTGCTAAATAAAGATAGACATTTCATGTAGTGGGTCCCATGTATATGGCTCATTGGATCAGACAAACTTCTGACTGCATCATTTAGTGTTCTTCTAGTAGCAGAATTTATGCTGGATAGTTCTCTCTTTATAAATTAATGTCCAATCCATATTGATTTGGACTTGAAACATCTTAAATGTTGGTTGGGACAAAAGAAGGTAGACAAACTGTATTCCTTCTGATGATGCTTTTCTAATTTCTAATGCCTCTCCAGAATTTTGGAGATGGTTTCAGTGATTCACTGATTTAATCGTATTGTCTACTCAAACTGATGCAATATTTAGTAAATCTCAGTTGGGGTAAGAGAAAGATATATCTATTTATTTTTCTTAACTATCCTTTTTCCTACTGTAACCATAATCTTTCTAGTCACATTTCTAAGTAAATTGTTGGAAACTATTGTTGGTTTTGTAATTGTTGTTGCTTGTGCAGGCTTAATTTTTTTTTGTATATTATCTTTTACCTTTAATAGAAAACTGATTGCTAATATAAGTATTAGCGGATCTACAGAATCAGGACTTTTCAAATTAAGCTAATTAAAAAACCTCTTCTCTGGCCCCAACTGTTATGTAACAAGAAAGCCTTTTGGAATGGAAAAACATGAATATGTATGTATATTTAGCTTTGTATTTATGAAAAGCAAGAATATTAATATAATTTTGTACCTTCGCTTGTCTATTTACACAGGCATCAAAGCTCTCATCTTCAAATGAGAAAAAAGAAGAAAAAGGGAAAAAGAAATTCTATGCACTAAACCACTTTGTTGCCACGAGCAGTTGCTAACATCGCCCTCTGATATGGGATATGGCTCACAATAAAGAATATTTTTTAAAAAAAAATCATTGTCTCTCCTCTTTTTCTTTTTTTCTTTTTTTTTTTGGCTGGAAACCTAATTTGCGTAGTTTCAGCATATTTGATTGGATTCATGATAATGGACTGGATAATTGAAATAACCTCCCTTTACTGATTTTTTCTAGTGAATTGCTTCTTAATTACACATTTTCTATCATGTCATTTTTGCAAATTTGCAACTCCAGTCGTAAGTGCAGAGCATTTGAAGAAGTATATTTTCCACAATATGTTTACTGAACTGTCACAGGGGCCATTCTGCATTGTCTACATACACAGTACTATCCAGAAGGAGGACAACTCTCCCGGCGTATCCATCTTGAAGTGGATTTATGAAGAACTCCCACCTGACTTCAAGGACAAGCTTCATGTATTGTACTTCATTCACCCTGGGATCCGGTCGACGCTGCTTTTTGCTACCCTTGGTCGCTTCTTCTTAAGTGGAGGGTCAGTTATGTACTCCCTTTATATCTTTAAGGAATTAATCAAATTGTGAGGGGCATTTGTTAATAAAATTAAATGATCCCATTTCCAGTTTGATCAATGATAGTGAAAGTTCCACTGCTGGATCTTAGCACTATCCCATCAAGAGTGAACTGAGGAAAATCATGATAAGCATTAGCTTATATAATTTAATAATCCCTTTGCCAGTTTATCTATCTCAGTGAGTTTTACTGGCAAACCTTCACTGTCAAATGAAGACTCAACTATTGCAATTGTCTTCCTACTTGTTTTTAAATTCCCCCCATTTCAATAAATAATGCAAACTGTTGCGTCCGAATTGCATTTGAGTCCCCCTTCATATCATGGTCTGATGAAGTCATTTTGAAATAAGGTGTTAATTTGTGACCGACTGGTTTTATGGTATTGTATTATGTTATATTAAGTTGAACACAATAATTCTCTGAATGATTCCTAGAATGGGCCGTTTCTCAGTCAAACATCTACGACTTGCTTGGTACTAGCAAAATATCAAGAGCTTTAGTAATATCTTCTGCTGTCCAGAAATTGAGAATGATTTCTTTTATCTTTTTAGGCAAAAAACAATCACTTTTCCCTGTAGTTTAGATGTTTCAAGTGAAGTATTCAGTGGGGCATAATCAACTCTTTCCTAGAAGGGCATGGAGATTACAATCCCAAGGAAGATAAGATAGTGCATACCATTCAACCTGGAGTCTGGAAACCATTAAATCCTTTTTTAAAAATGATAAAATGATCTTTAAAAAAATATGAAGTGATTTATATTGAATCTAAAATTCTAAGACACATGTATACTAATTATTACCAATGAATTAAAGTAGTAAGAAGAAGCTGCATTTGTTTTTTGACCAAGTCAAATGAATTATAGCTTTGATCTTTGAATGCTATAGAATTCCAAGAAATGTGATATTAATCTTCCAAAATCAGTGCAAATCGACCCCATAACCTCCCACATCTTCTCACAATATTAAATATAAAAGAAAAAGCTAATCAGTTTATTTTTTTGAAAAACATGCATGCAGTCTTTTTGGTGTATAAAACTCTACACCCCATTTATATTCTATACAATGAGGCCAATCCCTGACCAGTGCATACCCTCATGCACAGAACTATTGAAAAGTCCCTAAAAATGCATAATTTCATCGTCATTTTAGAATAATTAAGGACTTATTCTTTAAATCATGCACTGTTTTAGTAGGAAAATCATGATTTTATGTTTTGAGCAACAAAGTTCAAATTCAAGTCAAAATTTATTGAAAAATTGCATTTTTATATACATTCACGAATTTCTATATTTTTGGCATTGGAAGTCATAAAATTCCTCATAACTTTTTGTTCACACATAAAATGATGAATTTTCTTTACACCATTGACTTAATTAAAGAATTTTTTTTTTAATAAAATGGTGACATTTTAAGCATCCATTTAGTGTGAATTGGGTGGACCCGCATATTGCATCATTCCCTACCTTTATGATTAGAGTATTCTTTAATCCTTGTTTTTATTTTTGTAGGGAATTTCATAAATTGGGACCCGCGAGAGAGAGAAATCAATTGAAGAATTAAAGATGACATCCAAGAGAAGATTGCACACACAAGTGGGGCCCATCATGTGTTCCAATTGATAATACAAATCTGAATCTCAGATTTGGAATTATTTAAGCCAAGATGGAGGACGTCCAAGCTCAAACAATTTAAGAAGATGCATGCTCATAACCATGGCCCACCTCCTTTGCAACTTGGAATGAAATTAAAATTCAACTCCAAGGTGGGACCATGTCAAGGATAATTTTCCAGCCATGAAGAGTTCAAAAGATTGGAAGATCTTGCTTAGCAATCCAAGTTGGAAACAAATTAGAAGAGTGCAAGATTTTAGCACCAAGTTGTTAAAGTTAACTCCAAGAAGATAAGCCTCAAGATTTGAAGTTTGCAACCCAAGATTTATCCAAACAAGCATCACACGTGCATATCTCTCCATCCCAAGTTTCATACGTCCAACAACTCTATGCAAGCAATCACACGTCCAAATAGGTGGGGACCACATGCATCTTTGAAACAAATATGAAATTTCATATTTGAATTGTTTCTTAGCCAAAGTGGGCCCAAGTGAGGAAGTTGCATGAGATAAGAAGAATCCTATTTTCACTAGGATTGTGGGCCAATCCCTTGAAACTCTTTCAAAAACTCCTAATCCCAATCCAAATTGGACCCCACTCTACTAATCCTTACCCAAACCAAAACCTTGCAACCCAAGCTATCAAAAGATCATAAAAAGACCCCAATATGAAAATGCACGAGATATACCTTCCCCCATCCCTCTTGGACGACCAGCAACCCATCTTCCCCTTTTTCATTATTTTCCTCCATCTCTCCCTACTTCCATCACTACTTCATCCAAGGCCTTCCCTAAGGCACACCACCACTTGGATTTCTACACCACCATCGCACCGTCACCGTTGCTATCGTCACTTCATCATTGGACCAGCCATTCATCATCTTCCCTTGCTTGGATTTCAGATCGCAAAACGAGAGACGGTTGGATCGCCGTTCTAGACCGCGAGTCCTTCTCCTCCGTTTGGTGTGTCATGTGTCTAGGGTAAGATTGGATGCACTTTATTTTGATTCAAGTAATTTTGTAATGGTTATTTGCTTGTAATGGTTCTTTCAATAATAAATCAAGTTTATGGGGTCTTAGTTTTCACCAATGGGTCAACATTGAATTTTTGTGCGTACTGACAGTGCGCACTTGGTGCGGTGTTCTTGATTTTTTTTATGGCATCAAGCAAAGTAACTATTGCAATAGTTAAGAATTAAAATCCATTTTTTTATTCTCTGATTTTATTCTATTTTATTTTTATTTTTATGCATCTTAATAATTATTGCAATTGGTTGGACTGACAAATCTTATGGTGAATGCAGTAGTTAGATTAGGTTTCTAGATTAGGATTTTTCTTTTCCTTTGGTTGTAATTAATATTTCAGACTCGTAATTAATTATTTCATGCAAGTAGGATACTTGATTTGTATAGATTTTATTAGGCTAGTACTAGTTTTCAAATAGGACAGGTTTTATTTAAGTGATTACTCCCTGTGGATCGACCTCGGACTTCACCGAGTTATTTATTACTACAATCGCGGCCTTGGACTTGGGGCTGACGATCAACTATAGAAGCACCTATCTCCCTCTACTGAACAAGAACAATAGCCACACACACTAACAGACACACTCCAGCCAATTGATATACCATTTTATCCACCATTGGATTGAATAAAACAAAAGGAAAAAGAAAAATGAAATGTGTGTGACCCTAGTTTATGGGTCACATCTTGAAGATTATTCTGTGTTCCCTTTGCCTTTGGAACTTCCACAAAACAAGTCAAAATGATTCTCCGTTCATGTAGATATTTGTTATGAGCAATGCCATATAACTTGTAAATGGATAGATGCAAACAACATGTGATCTGTTATGCACATAATTTTAAAATCTTATAATTTACAATAGCTTGTATCCAGAAAAGGTATTACTGGTTACAGAAATGGGAAGTGAGAATTATAGGTTTTTTATGGGTTGATTTGTCAGTACTAGGAAAAATGGATTTGGAATATGTTAAATGATAAGAGTAACTTTTATGATTTTTTTAATAAGGTTCATATTTTTAAAAATGTCAGCTCCCTACACCCTTTGGCCAGCAGCCAACCTGAACTCTTTCCCCAACGGCCAACCTGAACACCCCTCCTTCCCTGCCCGCAGCCAATCCTCCTCCCCGGCTGTGCTGCAGCTCCTCCACCTGAACCCGCACAACCTGAACCAGCCACTTGAAACCAGCTCCCCTGACCCCAGCCACTGCCCCTTCTGTTAGTTTTATGGACTCAATCCAGTAGATGATATAATAAATTGATTAATTTCTTTATTTATCAGTATATTCATGCTTTCCTTTCATGAGATGAATGGTGATTTATTATATACTTGCACATAACCAATACGAATGACATGATGGTTCATGAGATGAACCAGAGTCCACAAGAATATTAAATGTAACACATGTGTATGGATGAGATCCACATACGGGAGACATGTGTGGCAAATCTTATACTTAAAATATCTTCACAACCAGTGATGAGACTGGACATCTCATACTGACATGGTTGCAGCACTTTGATCACTATGAGATAGTGTGATTTGTCTCGATCATCAGAATGGAAGATTCTCGATCATAGTGCTGGTACATTGGATGTATTGAAGGACCATGAGAAGCACCTTATAAACGCTGTCTTTATTTTAAGGTCTACTCTCATAATTCCCTAGCAATAGGCTCTCAATCCTGAGACATTAATGAACTCAAGTTTCTATTTGTTCATTTGCTTTGAGTCACCAATGAGTGAGGCCAACTGTAGGTCAACACCTCGGTGATTTGGGTACATGGTAGTAGAGCTGTGGGAACATTCAATGGTCAAGATGGAATCTATCTCTAATATCCCCTTGTGCCAATTAATGGATTTATCATTGGTAAGTGCGCACCCATTCCGATTAAGAGTTAATTGGAAAGGTACCTATGATCATTATAATTAATTGGGGCTCAAGGATAATAAGATATGGATCTAGTTTGGAAGACAAGTCCAATTGATCCATGGATATTGATAGAGGGGTCTACTTGTGGTAATGTGGAAGTTTAGGGTCTTCTATGTAATATTCCTAAGACTGGAGTTCAATTGCATTTATATAGTAAATTATTTGCAATTAACTGTGGGCCCAGATTACACATGAGATGTGGGGTTGCGTGTCCCAGTTGGAGCCAGCTTTCTAAGGAATCCCTAGTGGTCCCCACGCTAGCCCAATTATTAGAAAGTATATAAATTCTAGTTGAACTCTAAAAGGAAAGTTACTATTTTTATTTGAAGTGAGACTACTAATAGTGGTAATAGTAGATTTACTAATTTTAGTAGAAGTGAGACTTCTATTTTAATTAGAAAGGAATTGAAAAGTTACTAATCATATTTGAAGTGAGACTTCTAATTATGATATGGTAAGTTACTAATTAATTAATGGAAGTAAGACTTCTATTTTAATTAAGAAGAGATAGTTGCTAATTTTTGGAAGTAAGACTTCTGATGGAAATTAGTAAGTGGGGCTTGTAAAAGCTATAAATAGAGGAGAGGAGGGCTGGACGTCTCATGCATGCTCCATACATAGGGATTCATGCCCAGCCATCTCTAGTGCAAGTGTTGCACGAGTTTTTTCTTCTCTCCCTCTTCTAGTTCTCTTTCTAGTTCCTCCCTAGAGTTCCTAGTAGTTTTCTCTTGGAGATCCCACCATCTTCTTGAGAAAAAGGAGAATCTGATACGGGTCATAGCGTGGAAGATCAAGAGGTCTTGGAGATCTATATTTGATTAGTGAAAGCGTTTCATCATCAAAGAAAGACGCAACTTCTCCATTAGAGCACAACTGAGCTCCAAAGGTATAATCCACTTCCTTGCATGTTGTAGATAAATATTGGATGCTTGTTAGTTGCTATTTCTATCTTCTAGATAGATTGTATTTACTGATCATGATGGCTGAGATTGAGGACTTGGATCGTGGATTGGGTTTTATGGCCTTCTGGATAGTTGATCCCTGCATCAAGTGGGTCAAAAGCTTTTGAAACCTATCCTAGAGGCCCACCCTATTTCTAACACCTTCCACTTGCACTGATCTCAGCCTGCACTGCCCCTGTCCAGCCACCTATACTGCTCCTCCACCTGCGCTGCCCAACCACCTGATTTCAACTAAAAAGCCACCTCATTTCAGCTGAAACCCCCACCTGATTTCAGCCTGAATTACCCCCACCTGATTTCAGCCTGAATTTCCAACTGATTTCAGCATGCAACTCCACCTGCACTGCTCCCACTTGCAACATGTCAAGCCCACTGCAACAGGTTCAACTCCACCTTAGGGATATTTTCCATTATTGGTTTGACATGCATATTTTAACTCTATGAATTATCATGTCAAGAAGGCATTTTAGGATTGATTTGCAGGTCATGGCTTGTTAATGAGTTAGAATAATATTATCTAAGAAAAAGGCCCCAGCGAGTGATGTATAATAGGTTGTTGGCTTTGGCTTCCCATGCCTTGGCGAAGGTATGACCTTTAATGTTTATGTGGTAGGAGAATGCACATTTTAGCTCATAGTAAGATATTTTTTTCTACTATTGCTTTTGCCAGTAAATAAACCATAACCCAAAGACTTGTGTCAAATCCAATAAATTATCATTCTCGTTGGACACCTTGCATGTGCTGATCCATTCAATTAGATAGCTACTGGTATTTCATCTTTGCTTAGGTGTATTTCTTTCTAGAAATATAAATGGTTGTCATTCTTAAAATCTTTTTTCATGTAAATAGTGTAGTTTGTATTCATTGTGATCATTTGGCTTAATTTTTTGTCTTAATCCTTACCTTCTTGTAAAAATTGTGTTGTCACATTGAAATATGACATTTTCTCCTTGCATTCAATCAACATAGTTGATTAGAGCTTCACATCTGTGGTACTTATGCTGCAATTGATTATCTTTTTCTATCTTTTAGTTTACATCTTTGCCAATTTTGATTCTTGAGCTGGCTTTGGCAGGATTATCATTGTACCAGCTGATGTCACCTCTAATGGTCAAGTTATGGATTGTCATATCAAGGGATTGTAATGTTCTTAAAGAGTGACCTTTTTTAATTTTTAATTTGTAAAATATTCTTAAAGTGAATGCAGAAGGATGATTTTTGAATTAAGCCACAACATAGGTACGTGTGTTTAAATACAGAATCATTCAATCATAAGGATTGAGTGGTCAAGAGACATTTGCTAATGAGTTTTCTGTGGGGTAAAGGTGTAGTTCAAGTGCCTTCACATGGCCTTGCTAATTGTTTTCTTTACATCTCACATAACAAATTACAACATTTCTTCCTTGAATCATGTTGAGACACTACGGGGAACAGATAGCGAGCTCCACCAATGCACAAAAAAGGCTTTGTGATTCTCAATAGCTCTTCCTTCTCTAGAAGGATGGTAAACCTCAGGCCCGGTGTTATTTGAGAAAGATGAATGCAGATGATGAGTTTTGACCCCGCAACAATAATCTAGCATCAGGATAACAATAAATTGAAGTACTAAATATCAATCGCATATTACGAAGACTGTACGAATGTATCAGTAAAATAGTAGAGAAGTTCACAATGATACTAGTTCACCAAAAAATGTTACTGGTCCAACACAGATACATACACACCCAAACACACAAATAGACAGATACATACATACCTAAATGTGGTTCCTTCTAGAAATGGCAAACCCGACCATACGGATGTAGACCAGCCCACCCATAAGCACGACCAATCCAAAGGCTTATAGAGCTTGAATGGGTGTCGAGGGTGCCAAATCTGATAGTGAGTGTTGAGGGTTATAAATTGATCATATATAGGCCGGGTGGTCATACATGCCATGAGGTTCCATGATAAAGGACCAAGAAACCTAGATCATGATCCAATATAATCTAGATTCTTACCCATTTGTTACATTGATTGCAAATCAAGACTAATTTGGACCATGAAGGCCTTGATGACATCATTGTTCTGTTTATGGATGAAGTTGAACAGAAAGAAAAATGAAATTCAAGAGGGCATATGAGTTGAACATATTTAAAAGAACATGATGTGGAAAAACAAAATTTTAGGGATGTCAGTATTATGATTGATTGTGAGACTATAAAGAGGAGAAGTTATGTTAGTTTATGAACCAACAATCATCATTATCAAGGAGAACTGGAACCAATACTAGGGAACGCATGACCCAAGTCTAGAATCTGTGAGTGGCAAACTATACCTATTAGGAAAATGCATTTCTGAGCCAAATCCATGAGCCTTTCTCCTTTTTTATGCACCCCATTATAAAGTCATTGTCATTTTGTTATTGGAGACAAAAAATGGGCGAATAACCTATAAATAATTGTAACGATATTGTTATCAGAAAATTTTGAAAACTAGATTTTGAGTGAAATCGTGAGTCTTTTTTATTGTTTATACATCTCAATATAAAGTCACCATTATTTTCTTGTTGGAGGAAACTATAAATGATAGTAATGATATCGTTATTAAAAAACAATGTCGGGTACAAAATTCAAGTTCGTATGAGTAGAAAAACAAGTTCTTAAAGATTCGCCCCCTAAAAACCATCTATAGATCATCCCATCTGCAATTATAAAATATTTTTTCTTATTTTTGTTGCAATTCTTAACCTTACTTATGGGATCTATGAATTGATTGGGTTCATCGTTAATGTTGCACTGCTATTTTTGGAGGATGTATATTTGCTCTTTGTAGCATGATCGAATAACATTTTGAATTCTCAATTGATAAGGCCATGTTGATTTTTTTGTTGTTTGGCCAATAGCAATTTTGTTGTCTGGCCAATAGCAATTTTATCTATCAGTGGGGTTAGTACAAACTACAAAGGGTGCCATAAAATTAACCATTGACTGTTTGGGGAAGCCATGTTTCTGCATGTTTGTGTTAACCGGGTTGAAAAAGTGCCCAAGTTGAAAACATCGCAAACGTGAGCATAATTAACTACAAAATAGCAGATTTTAAGTTCATAGTATGAACTTGGAAATCCCCAAATCTCAGTAAAAAAAACTCTCGGGAAGTGGGCCAACAAATGCCCTAAACAGGGGTACTCAGCCATGTTTCTGCATGTTTGTGTTAACCGGGTTGAAAAAGTACCTGAGTTGAAAACATCGCAAACGTGATCGTAATTAAGTGAAAAATATCAGATTTTAAGTTCATGATATGGTCTTGGAAATCGCCAAATCTCAACAAAAAAAAAAACCCTCGGGAAGTGGGGCTAAAAAGTTTCCTAAACAGGGGTACTTGGCAAGGTTTCTGCAGATTTTTCTTAATCGAGTTGCAAAAGTGCGCGATTTGAAATGCAGGCAACCGTGATCGTAATTAAGTGAAAAATAGCAGATTTTAAGTTCATGATATAGTCTTGGAAATCCCCAAATCTCAGCAAAAAAAAAAAAAAACCCTCAGGAAGTAGGCTAAAAAGTATCCTAAACAGGGGTACGCAGAAGGCGGATTTTCTTAACCGAGTTGCAAAAGTGTGCGGTTTGAAACGAAGGCAACCATGATCGTAATTAAGTGAAAAATAGCAGATTCTAAGTTCATGATATGGTCTTGGAAATCCTCAAATCTCAGCAAAAAAAAAAACCCTCGGGAAGTGGGCTAAAAAGGTTCCTAAACAGGGGTACTCAGCAAGGTTTCTGCAGATTTTTCTTAATCGAGTTGCAAAAGTGCGCGGTTTGAAATGCAAGCAACCGTGATCGTAATTAAGTGAAAAATAGCAGATTATAAGTTCATGATATGGTCTTGGAGATCTCCTAATCTCAGAAAAAAAAACCCTCGGGAAGTGGGCTAAAAAGTGTCCTAAACAGACTCAACAAGGTTTCTGCAGATTTTCTTAACCGAGTTGCAAAAGTTTGCGGTTTGAAACGAAGGCAACCGTGATCATAATTAAGTGAAAAATAGCAGATTTTAAGTTCATGATATGGTCTTGGAAATCCCCAAATCTCAGCAAAAAAAAAAAACCCTCGGGAAGTGGCTAAAGGTTCCTAAACAGGGGTACTTAGCAAGGTTTCTGCAGATTTTTTTAACCGAGTTGCAAAAGCGCACGGTTTGAAGCGCAGGCAACCGTGATTGTAATTAAGTGAAAAATAGCAGAGCTTAAGTTAATGATATGGTCTTGGAAATCCCAAAATCTCAGCAAAAAAAACCCTTGGGAAGTGTGCTAAAAAGTGTCCTAAACAGGGGTACTCAGCAATTGTAGGGCTTTTCATATCTGAAATCATTCTAGGTTTATCAATCACTTTCTAATAGTTCTATTTTTTATTTTCTCTTCAAATGGAATCGACGAGAATACTTGCCCCTTGGGCCCCTTTAGAAAAAATCTCACAAGATTCAATATGCCATTAATCAAAGTAAAAAAAAAAAAAAAGGTCTGTCATTTCACCTATCAACCAACCCCTTACATAATAGTAGCACCCCAGTATAAAGTCAGCCTTTCTCATTGTTTATGCACCCCATTATCAAGTCTTTGTCATTTTGTTGTTGGAGACAATAAATGGGGGAAGAACCTATAAAAAATTGCAACGATATCGTTATCAGAAGATTTTAAAAACTAGAATTTGAGTGAAATTGTGAGTCTTTCTTATTGTTTATGCATCTCAATATAAAGTCACCATTATTTTCTTGTTGCACACAAAAAATGGATGAAGAAACTATAGGTAATGGTAACGATATCGTTATCAAAAAAATAATTTTTTTAAAAAATTCAAGTTCGTATGAGTAGGAATTCAACTTCTTAAAGATTTCCCCCCTTAAAAACCATCTATAGATCATCCCATCTGCAATTATAAAATGTTTTTTTTCTTTTGTTTGTTGCTATTCTTAACCTTACTTATGGGATTTATGATATCGTTACCATTATTTATAGGTTCTCCATCTATTTCTTATCGCCAACAACCAAATGGAAATAACTTTATAATGAGGTGCATAAACAATGAGAAAGACTTACGGACTTTGATGGCTTGGATGGAGTGTACTGCCCACTGCACGTTCGAACTGACATCATGAAGGTTCCTCTCAATGTTTATGCATCTTAGTAAAAAGACATTACAGATTGGATGTTAGACAGAAAAAATCAGCCTAGAAGCCATAAAAAATGATAACGATATCGTTACTTGAAAATCGAAAACTTACAACCATTTTGTAGAATTATGGTTATTACCAGTGACAAGAGGACAGTAGAAATGAGAAAGGTCATGTGGGCCACCTGTTTTGGATGTGAATGTATGCATAGCTTCCAGATAATATATAGATAATAGACAAGAAGATGAGCATTCTTCTGAATAATAGAGAGAAAATTACAAAGACATGATGGGTGCAACAAACATAAAGACATTTTAGTAGTGCAGCATTAACGATGAACCCAAACGATATCATAAATCCCATAAGTAAGGTTAAGAATAGCATCAAACTTAAGAAAAAACATTTTATAATTGCAGATGGGATGATCTATAGTTGGTTTTTAAGGGGGGAATTTTTAAGAACTTGAATTCCTACTCATACGAACTTGAATTTTGTGCCCACCATTATTTTTTTATAATGATATCGTTACCATCACCTATAGTTTCTTCATCCATTTTTTGTGTCCAACAAGAAAATAATGGTGACTTTATATTGAGATGCATAGACAATAAGAAAGACTCGCGATTTCACTCAAATTTTAGTTTTTAAAATTTTCAAATAACGATATCGCTACAATTATTTATAGGTTCTTCCCCCATTTTTTTTGTCTCCAACAACAAAATGACAATGACTTTATAATGGGGTGCATAAACAATGAGAAAGGCTCACGGACTTGGCTCAGAAATGCATTTTCCTAATAGGTATAGTTTGCCTTTCTGCAGATTCTACCTTTGGGGGTTCGAACCTTTATGCTCTTTGGAAAATGGTTCTGGATAGGCAAAAATTGAAGGTTCGAACCCTCAAAGAGAGGGTTCGGACCTTCGGGCTCTCTAGAATTTGGCGAAGGAAGGCAGTCAAGTGAAGGTTCGAACCCTCACAACGAGGGTTCGAACCTTCCATTTTGTGCATTTCTGGGCCAGATTCGAGAGAGCACCAAGGTTCGAACCCACTTCACTACCTTTTTGGGCCAAAAACCAGAAAAAGAAGAAAATAAAAATAAAAATTCTAAATTGTATAATGCACTTAGATTATGAATCTTCCTACTTGAAATCTCTTTAAGCATCCCTAATAAGGACAATTCAAAAATAGCAAAAGAGAGCTGATTTGAGAAACATTAGTTCAATTGTGTGTACTGTGTGATGATTATTTATCAAAACTGAACAATGATACTATTTTGATTTCATCATGGTTTAAATGTTATCTAGGCAAAGAGAGCTGGTTCAATGCTTAGATATCGAACAGTTGCAGCGAAGTGGTGTCAAATAATTGAACAAATGGAAAATGCATTTCTGAGCCAAATCCATGAGCCTTTCTCATTGTTTATGCACCCCATTATAAAGTCATTGTCATTTTGTTGTTGGAGACAATAAATGGGCGAAGAACCAAGAAATAATTGTAACGATATCGTTATCAGAAAAATTTTGAAAACACCATTTTGAGTGAAATTGTGAGTCTTTCTTATTGTTTATGCATCTCAAAATAAAGTCACCATTATTTTCTAGTTGGACACAAAAAATGGATGAAGAAACTATAAATGATGGTAACAATATCGTTACCAAAAAACAATGTCGGGCACAAAATTCAAGTTCGTATGCGTAGAAAAACAAGTTTTTAAAGATTTCCCTCCCTAAAAACCATCTATAGATCATCCCATCTATAATTATAAAATATTTTTTCTTATTTTTGTTGCTATTCTTACCTTACTTATGGGATCTATGAATTGATTGGGTTCATCGTTAATGCTGCACTGCTAAAATGTTTGTTGCACTCATCATGTCTTTGTGATTTTGTACTGATATGCTCCACCTTTTTTTACTAATCTGAAAGCCTAAAATTCTGTATCACCCAAGCTAAGCGTCTCAAAAGTTTTAAGTGAGTTTTGGCCAAAAAATCATGTTTTGGACAAGTAAAGGTGATAAGGCAAGAGCTTGTGTCTTCAAACCATGCATCATACAAGCTTGAAACCTTTAAGAGCCATAGGCAAGTGGGTTTTGGCGTAAAAACCATATTTTTGACAAGTGCACGTGGAAAGTCCTAAACCCACTAATCTGGGTGAAATTCGTGAGCATTTTTCATTGTTTATGTATCTCAATATATAATCAGGGCCAGTCTCGTTGAAAACTCTAAAGGATTGTAACGATATCTGTTGGAATTTGAGATGAATTTGAGATGACCTGAAAGTCTTTTGAAGAATTTGAAGAAGTTAGCATCTCAAGTATTGATTTGAGTTGGAATTCTTGTCAACACATTGTCACAAACGTGATGTTAATAGATTGGTATTGATAGAGCTGAAAAGAAGAAACAGAATTGAAACAGCCAGGAATTAAGAATTCCTGATGCAGAGCACGCGGTCGACCGGGCTCTTCATGCGGTCGACCGAGAAAGAAGAAACCTGCAGAAAACAGAAAAAGGCACCTCTCAGTTATTTTCGTGACACAGTGTGTCTTCGGTCGACCGAGACCTCAGGATGTCGACCGAGCTCGAAATTGTCTGTTTTCCAGTCAGTGTCTTCGGTCGACCGAGCAAGCCATGATGTCGACCGAGCACGGGAACCAGAGTTGCGCAGAATTAGAAGTTTTGCACGAAAATTCAGCACAGTTATCTATTTCGTTTGGGAATCTTTCTAAACGAATTGTAGCCCGTTTTGAATACAATTAAGGGTTATTAAAACCTATATAAAGGCATGCTTGGGTCGTTCATATAATTACATCAGAAGAGACACCAGAAGAGAAGAGTTTTAGAGAGAAAATAGAGAGAGTTTTGGAGAGAAGAAGAGTGCTGGTGCTGTGTTGCTGTGTTGCTGCATTATCAGACGTTTTCTACAGCAATTGTGGACGAGATTATGCTCTAGAAGATGGTGATTCGTCCATGAGTTAAGTGTCTCTCTGTTTATGCTTTAGATTTCAATTTGTAAGGGATTGAGAGAGAGAGAATTGTAGAGGGGAAGGGCTGTAGACAGAATTTATCTTCTACTCTGTTTATACATCAAGTTGGTGCTTGATGTCTGGGGTTTGGTGATCCTATCTGTGGGTGCAGATAAATTGTAAAGGGAGTCGGTGCTTCCTAGATAGTTGGTGCTATCTGAAACTAAGGGTTGGTGCTCTTTGTCGTTGGTGCGACTAAATAAGATTCAGATCTGTCCCGGATTGGTGTTCGGACAGTCTTTGAACCGTGGACGTAGCCTTTCGGTGAACCACGTTAAATCTGGTGTCATTGTGTGATTTGACTTGTTTTGTTGTTGAATTGGACCTGTTTTTAGAAATCACTGATTCACCCCCCCCCCTCTCAGTGATCGCGGTATCCAACAATTGGTATCAGAGCGAGGTTCCCTTGATCAGTTTAATACGCTAAGGGTGATCTCTTGTCAAATCACATGGCAGTCAATACAGGGAATATGAAAGCACCTCTGTTTGATGGTTCTAATTACTCTTTCTGGAAGATTAGGATGCAAGCCTTCATCAAATCTCTTGGCTATGATGTTTGGGAGGCTGTCAGAGCCGGTTACAATGCTGCCACTGTACCTAATGATACAGCATCGAAGAAGTTGGCAGACAACGACTCCAAGGCGCAGAATGCACTCTTTAGTGGCCTTGTGGACAGCGAGCTTGTCAAAGTAATTGCATGCAAAACAGCCAAGGAAATTTGGGACAAGTTGCAAAGCATACATGAAGGTGATGAGAAGATTAAAGAAGCCAAATTGCAAACTCATCGCTCTCAATTCGAGTCTCTTCGCATGGAGGAAAGCGAGAATGTTGACTCGTATATGCAACGAGTGAATGAAGTCACGAATGATATTCGTGGACTAGGGGAGGAGATTAAAGAGCCGGTCATCGTCAAAAAGGTTCTAAGATCTCTTCTTCCTCGGTTTGATTCAAAAGTCTCAGCCATTGAAGAAGCCAAAGATCTGAATGCATTTTCCATGGATGAATTACATGGTTCTCTAACTGCCTATGAGATGCGCATAGGAAAGACGTCTTCATCCGATAAAGAAGTGGCCTTCAAAGTTCAGAAAAAGGCAAAAGAGACTGCTGGTCATGATGTTGATTCTGATGATGATGAGCTTGAGGCTCAATTTGTTAGAAAGTTGAAGAAAGGAAGCAATGGCAAGTACAAAGGGAAGCTACCCTTTAAATGCTTCAATTGTGGAGGTATTGGTCACTTTGCTGCGAAGTGTCCGCTAAAAGAAGACAATGAAAGTGACTCTTATGCTGAAAAGAGTAAAGGAAAGAGAAATTTTAGAAAAAGGGGCAAAGCTAAAAACTTTCTATGTCAACAAGATGACAGCACGTCTGAAACTTCAGACGATGATGAATCAACCGAAGCTCTCTTCATGGTCACTGTTGAAGATGAAGAAGAGCTAGATCCGGAAGAGGATGAAGAGGCTGAAGTCAATCTTGAAGAGGAACTCATAGCCGCACTTGAGGAGCTAAGCATGGAACGCAAATCAAGTAAGAAAAATCTGAAACTTCTCCATGAATCTGAAAGTTCTATTATTTCTTTGAAAACTCAAGTAGAAGAATATAAAAGAATGGTAGAAGTCCTTGAAAACCAAATAAGTATCAAAAAGGAAGAGGCTATGAAACTTGAAACTGAGATCGCTAGAGCAAAGGCTGAAAATTTGGAAAATAGCAAAAAACTCAAAGCGCTCCAAGCGATTGAAGGGACTATGAAACTCAATGAACTACTGAAAGTTCAAAGACCTGCCCACTTCAGATTTGGTCTAGGATTTGAGAAAGGAGAATCCTCTAAGATTGCACCTCCTGAAAAGAAAAAGTTTGTGAAGCAAGTCACTGCACCTTCTAACTCTATGAAGCCCACTCAACCTAGAAAGGAGTCCATTCCTCTTAGAAAGGTAATGAAGATTAACCAGCCACAAAGAAGATATAAATTCTATGGTTATTGCTTTCATTGTAATAGGTTTGGACATAAAAGAGCTGATTGCAAATTCTATGTAAGAAACAGTCCATTTGTGACTAGGAATCCTTTTTCAATCCTAAGTAGCCACAAAATTGAGTGCTATATGTGTCATAATTATGGACACTTGGCTAGGGATTGTAGGTTGCCTATTGCTAACAAATTTCAGGTTGAAAAGAAACCCAAGTTAGTCAAGGCTTGGAGAGCAAAGCAAAGTGCAGAAAATTCCAAAGAATCTCTCATTGTGCAAACGGCATTCAATGCACAAAAGAAGACAGCACCATGGGTCCTTGATAGTGGTTGTTCAAGCCATATGACTGGTGATAAAGAGAAATTCATCAAATTACAGCACTATGAAGGCGGTTCAGTGAAGTTTGGCAACAATGATGGTGCCAAAATCTGCGGAAAAGGTGTTATTCAGCTTATGGCAAACAAGATCAGATCTGAAGAAGTCTTATATGTGTCTGGATTGAGACACAACCTGCTTAGTGTGAGCCAGATCTGTGACAAGGGTCATGAAGTTATCTTCACAAAGAATGGGTTTGCCATCAAGAAGAGTAGCAACGGGAAAACAGTGGCAACTGGATCAAGAACTGCTGGAAATCTCTATACATTATCAGATGGAGCTGAAAAGACCTGCTTGATGAGTCGGACAGAGGAAAGTTGGTTGTGGCACAAACGCCTTGGGCATCTAAGCTTTGATAACATGTCAAAGATTTGCAATTCAAAGGCTGTGAGAGGCATGTCTAAAGTTGAAAAGCCTTCCAATCCCATTTGCGACTCTTGCCAAAAGGGAAAGCAAACGAGGGTTATGTTCAAGTCAAAGGAGCATCATTCCAAGAAACCCCTTGAGCTAGTGCACACTGATCTCTGTGGACCGATGCGAACTCAAAGCACCAATGGAGATAAGTATTTCATGTTATGCATTGATGATTATACTCGTATGACATGGGTATTGTTTCTTAAGCATAAGCATCAAGCACTTGATCGTTTTAAAGTGTTTAAAGCACAGGTTGAAAATCAATTGGAAAAACGTATCAAGATCTTAAGGTCTGATCGTGGAGGCGAGTTCACATCTGAAGAGTTCACTAAATATTGTGAACATCATGGCATTCAAAGACAGTACTCAGCCGCTAGAACTCCACAGCAAAATGGAATTGTGGAACGGAAGAATCGCACCGTACAAGAGATGGCTCGTACGATGCTAAGTGAAAGCAAGATGGCTGACAAGTATTGGAAAGAGGCAATTCATACGGCTGTATACATTCAAAACCGATGCTTGATCAGGCCACATGAAGTCAAAACTCCCTATGAGCTATGGTTTGGAAGAAAAGCAACAGTCAAGCACTTCAAAGTCTTCGGCAGCAAGTGTTACATCAAGCGGCTCGAACAAAATCCGGGCAAATTTGAAGAAATAGCTGACGAAGGTATATTTCTGGGTTACTCCTCTACTAGCAAGGCATATAGGTGTCTTAACAAAAGAACCAGAAAAATCATAGAAAGTGCTGATGTGAGAATTGATGAAAACCATGAACCAAAGAATGCAACTCATTATGACAGTCCCGTTTATGAGGACTCGAGTGAGATTGATGATGAGATGGCTGAATCTAATGATTCTGAGAAATCAAAGGATGACTCAGAAGATACTTCACCTAAGAAGCACAGCACTTGGGTAGAGCAACACCCTAAGGATCAAATCATTGGAGATCCTAAGGCAGGCGTTCAAACTAGACAAAGTGTAGTTAGCAATTACTCACTTGTCTCCACCATTGAACCCAAGACTGTGGCTGAAGCCAGTCTCGATAAAAGTTGGTTGAAAGCTATGCATGAGGAGATGTGCAGGAATTTTGCTGAAGAGATGAAGAAAGAATTTGAGATGTCAATCTCCAAGAATCCTGTTCAGCACTCTAGAACAAAGCATGTAGCAATTCGTTATCATTTTCTTAAAGATAAAGTTGCTGATGGAGAGGTCAAGTTGGAGTATGTTCCAACAACTGAGCAAGTGGCTGATATTTTCACGAAACCTCTGCCAAAGGAAGTCTTCGAGTATCTCCGGAAAAAGTTAGGAGTTACTCACTCTCCTAAACCGTAGGAGTTGTGCTTGAAAGGGGGAGCAATGCATTCATTGAATATCCTATTCGCTCCTCGGTTTGGTCCCTTTGGACTTGTTGTCAAAGGGGGAGAGATGTTATGCTATGATAGCAAGGAGAGATGTTATGATATGATAGCAAGGAGAGATGTTATGCTATGAAAGCTAGGGGGAGATTGTGACAGTGCATGGTTGATATTTCCGAATTTCAGAATTGGTTCCAAGTGAGTATTGAAAAGAACTTGGAAAAGCTGCAAGCTGGAGTTGAAAGTGTTGAAGTTCCAATAGTGTTGCCAACAATTCCAAAGGGGGAGATTGTTGGAATTTGAGATGAATTTGAGATGACCTGAAAGTCTTTTGAAGAATTTGAAGAAGTTAGCATCTCAAGTATTGATTTGAGTTGGAATTCTTGTCAACACATTGTCACAAACGTGATGTTAATAGATTGGTATTGATAGAGCTGAAAAGAAGAAACAGAATTGAAACAGCCAGGAATTAAGAATTCCTGATGCAGAGCACGCGGTCGACCGGGCTCTTCATGCGGTCGACCGAGAAAGAAGAAACCTGCAGAAAACAGAAAAAGGCACCTCTCAGTTATTTTCGTGACACAGTGTGTCTTCGGTCGACCGAGACCTCAGGATGTCGACCGAGCTCGAAATTGTCTGTTTTCCAGTCAGTGTCTTCGGTCGACCGAGCAAGCCATGATGTCGACCGAGCACGGGAACCAGAGTTGCGCAGAATTAGAAGTTTTGCACGAAAATTCAGCACAGTTATCTATTTCGTTTGGGAATCTTTCTAAACGAATTGTAGCCCGTTTTGAATACAATTAAGGGTTATTAAAACCTATATAAAGGCATGCTTGGGTCGTTCATATAATTACATCAGAAGAGACACCAGAAGAGAAGAGTTTTAGAGAGAAAATAGAGAGAGTTTTGGAGAGAAGAAGAGTGCTGGTGCTGTGTTGCTGTGTTGCTGCATTATCAGACGTTTTCTACAGCAATTGTGGACGAGATTATGCTCTAGAAGATGGTGATTCGTCCATGAGTTAAGTGTCTCTCTGTTTATGCTTTAGATTTCAATTTGTAAGGGATTGAGAGAGAGAGAATTGTAGAGGGGAAGGGCTGTAGACAGAATTAATCTTCTACTCTGTTTATACATCAAGTTGGTGCTTGATGTCTGGGGTTTGGTGATCCTATCTGTGGGTGCAGATAAATTGTAAAGGGAGTCGGTGCTTCCTAGATAGTTGGTGCTATCTGAAACTAAGGGTTGGTGCTCTTTGTCGTTGGTGCGACTAAATAAGATTCAGATCTGTCCCGGATTGGTGTTCGGACAGTCTTTGAACCGTGGACGTAGCCTTTCGGTGAACCACGTTAAATCTGGTGTCATTGTGTGATTTGACTTGTTTTGTTGTTGAATTGGACCTGTTTTTAGAAATCACTGATTCACCCCCCCTCTCAGTGATCGCGGTATCCAACAATATCGTTATCAAAAAATTTAGAAATCACTAATCTGGGTGAAATTCGTGATCCTTTTTAATTGTTTATGTATCTAAATTTATAGTTAGGGCCTGTCTCATTGTTGAACGACAAAAATGAAAGAAAAAGCTCTAAAATCATAATTGTTGATTCTGTTGGTTGGATGTCATATTGTTGATCTGATTTGGGACCCTTAAACAGCACATTTGGGTTTTCAAACCTTCAAGCACTAATCAGAAACGTCAAGGCCTTGAAAGAGAATCTGCTTTAAAGGGAGCTCCCTGTACATTAAAGCAGATTAACCCATACCATATGCAAAATAAGTTATTCTCTAGTTATTGAGGATACATCCAAAATATAAATTAAAAATAACATATATAGAAACTGGTACCATTTTCTTCATCAATAGATGTTAATTTTATCAATTGAAAAGGTTACAACCAGCCTAAACTTAAATTTTGAACAACTTTTCTACTAATTAAACACAATAGCCGATAACTTTTTTCTTCCATTAATAGTGACCATTAAAAAAACATACGAAACTGGTACCAATTCCTGTCATCAGCTGAAAGCTATCTTTATCAATAGAAAAAATTGGCAGTCTAACATTTCACTTTTGAGCAATTTTCTGATCATGAGCACAAAATCTTATTAGCAGCACAATGAAAACAATTCTGTTACCACTGTCAACCAAATTTAGCTAAATACAGAAGGTCAATGCTACCAGGAAAAAAAGATTCAGAATCAATATAAAAATTCCAACACCAATGCGAAAATGTCAACAGTCGTCTTTGGGAAGGATTCCAGTATGACTGCACCCTCCAAAGCTTTATGAAGCATTGACGAAAATTCTCTGTGTTCTGATCCCTGAATGGATAGAAATTTCTTCATCACATTAGTACTAGCATAAAGCATATAGAATTACCATCAAAGTTAACTTTACAATGCATGGATCAGCATCATATTGCACCTGTCCACAAGTTTGAGTGGAGAAGGTTGTGAAGCTCACACTACAGTTCAACCGACCAATGTCGCTATACATCATTGCTTTTTTGCTTTCTCTCGGACCAAATATAAACAAGTAAAGTAAAACAATCATCATCATACATGACAACAGATAAAAGAAGCAAAACGACATTGACAATAACATCAGGATGCACAAAAGTGCCAAAGAAAACTTAACACCATAAAAATGCAACTTGCTGATAAGAGAGGACTAAAAGTATACCTCAATTAGGATGATTCCACTAGGAAATAAGAAAAGGTAATGTCTTAGCTGAATAAACGAAACTAAGACTCAGTTTTTAGAATGAAGCAGCGCTCATCAAAAATGAAGTATAACTAGGGAATGATAAAATGATATTAAAATTTGATAGCCTTCGAAAATGCATTTATAATTCAATTTGACAAATATCACAATAAAAATTCACTCATGAGCAGCTAAGTCATCAAAACCTTATTGTCAAAAGTGAAACAGTCCAAGTTTTGGCATCTCCATCCTCATTTTAATTTTAATCTTAAAGTAACATCAGCCCCAGCCCCCAAGCCCATCATTTCTCAACCATGATTCATACAGGCCATTCAGTGAGGGGTAGGAAAAGAAAAGAAAAAACTCCTTGATTTTCCATGTACTGCACTTTGATCTATTTGATTTCACGCTGAAGTTTGGATATTGGAGGCTCTTTATTGAAATATGCAAGTGGGCCGCATGCACACTGGTCCTTACTTGGCTGTATGAGAACTGATCTCATGTGAACAAACATATATGTGTGTATTACGCCACTCAAAAAATGCAGATTCTTTAGCATCCAATAAAGGGGGAAACAAAACAAAATGAAAGTACAAAATCCTTCTAGTGCCATAAAATAAGTACTCACATGGAAACAATAACCTTAGTATTTCCAAATTCAGCATAAGCAGATCCTGATACGGCGTTCACTGCACCAGTCCTCATAACTGCAAATAAAATTAGGGTATTATAATTGAATTTAGAGACACGTTAGAGGGCCTCAAACGTAAGTATCTCTAATCAAGTTACTCAACAGATAAGGAAGAAAATAAAAATAAAAACTCTAAAAGATACGGTTCATATATTCAATACTTGGAAGAGAGAATGTTTGTAAGCAATAACAATGAGTCATGAATATGACTGAGAAGCCCATCTCTCCTCATACCTCCCCATCGAATATGCCATGGCTGGAACCTCAGTAAGATGGAGAGGATCCAGTTCAATCCCATAATCCGTCAATGGTCTATGCTCAAGAACATCATCATGACTTTGAACAAAATCAAGAATTTCAATCTGATCTTTCTTTATATCATCCCAAAGATACTGCAACCGGCTAACATACTTGATTTTCCAGTATAAGCTGCAAAGAGATCAAAAATTTGTATAGCACCTTTTTTCTTTTTGTTTGGAAAAGTTCAAAAAAAAATGCATCAAAAGGAAAGGATGTACAGCATGAACCATCACGTTGTTAACTCTTTTTAAGTAATGTAGAACCAGAGTACAGAGATGGTAGTGAAAGCACAAATATAACATAAAAGGGAATCTAGGTAAGAAAACATGATGCCCTATTGGTTATGGCTAAAGTTATACTGCATTTATCCACTAAAAATAGCTGTGTGTGCATGTCTATGTGCCAGTTTACAGGGTCTAGTTTGGTGCTAGAAGGGGATGGGAACAAAGATGTGCCCCACATAGGCTACAGTTCTTGATAAAACAGTGAGCTACATAGCTCACCTAATCATTTTAGGTGCACAGACTGCATTGCACTTTGGCATGCAGAGGGGCCCAGCCGGATCATGATAATTGCAGAGGGTGGGAACATGGGCAGATTTGGAATCAACCAGGGGTGGATTGAATATCAATCTGTGATCAGATAAACCTAACCCTTGATAGATCAATAGATATAGATATGTATATCTGTATGCATAAGTTTGTGTGAATGCTTTTTCTAAATTTCACCAACTGCCAATCCACATCAAGATCTTCCTAGTTCCTCCCCACATGATTGGCATCTTCAAGATGTGACCCATAAACTAGGGTCACACACATTTCATTTTTCTTTTTCCTTTTGTTTTATTCAATCCAATGGTGGATAAAATGGTATGTCAATTGGCTGGAGTGTGTCTGTTAGTGTGTGTGGCTATTGTTCTTGTTCAGTAGAGGGAGATAGGTGCTTCTATAGTTCTGTGCATCAGGGTATGCACTGGTCAGGGATTGGCCTCATTGTATAGAATATAAATGGGGTGTAGAGTTTTATACACCAAAAAGACTGCATGCATGTTTTTCAAAAAAATAAACTGATCAATTTTTTCTTTTATATTTAATATTGTGAGAAGATGTGGGAGGTTATGGGGTCCATTTGCACTGATTTTCGAAGATTAATATCGCATTTCTTGGATGTCTGTAGCATTCAAAGATCAAAGGTATAATTCATTCGACTTGGTAAAACAACAAATGCAGCTTCTTCTTACTACTTAAATTCATTGGTAATAATTAGTATACATGTGTCTTAGAATTTTAGATTCAATATAAATCACTTCATATTTTTTTAAAGATCATTTTATCATTTTTAAAAAAGAATTTAATGGTTTCCAGACTCCAAGTTGAATGGTATGCACTATCTTATCTTCCTTGGGATTGTAATCTCCATGCCCTTCTAGGAAAGAGTTGATTATGCCTCACTGAATACTTCACTTGAAACATCTAAACTACAGGGAAAAGTGATTGTTTTTTGCCTAAAAAGATAAAACAAATCATTCTCGATTTCTGGACAGCAGAAGATATTACTAAAGCTCTTGATATTTTGCTAGTACCAAGCAAGTCGTAGATGTTTAACTGAGAAACGGCCCATTCTAGGAATCATTCAGAGAATTATTGTGTTCAACTTAACACAACATAATACAATACCATAAAACCAGTCGGTCACAAATTAACACCTTATTTCAAAAATGACTTCATCAGACCATTGTATGAAGGGGGACTCAAATGCAATTCGGACGCACCAATTTGCATTATTTATTGAAATGGGGGGAAATTTAAAAACAAGTTCGAAGACAATTGCAATAGTTGAGTCTTCATTTGACAGTGAAGGTTTGCCAGTAAAACTCACACTGAGACAGATAAACTGGCAAAGGGATTATTAAATTATATAAGCTAATGCTTATCATGATTTTCCTCAGTTCACTCTTGATGGGATAGTGCTAAGATCCAGCAGTGGAACTTTCACTATCACTGACCAAACTGGAAATGGGATCATTTAATTTTATTAACAAATGCCCCTCACAATTTGATTAATTCCTTAAAGATATAAAGGGAGTACATAACTGGCCCTCCACTTAAGAAGAAGCGACCAAGGGTAGCAAAAAGCAGCCTCGACCGGATCCCAGGGTGAATGAAGTACAATACATGAAGCATGTCCTTGAAGTCAAGTGGGAGTTCTTTGTAAAAGATGGCTACGCCGGGAGAGTTGTCCTCCTTCTGGACAGTACTGTTTATGTAGACAATGCAAATGGCCCCTGTGACAGTTCAGTAAACATATTGTGGAAAATATACTTCTTCAAACGCTCCGCACTTACAACTGGAGCTGCAAATTTGCAAAAATGACATGATAGAAAATGTGTAATTAAGAAGCAATTCACTAGAAAAAATCAGCAAAGGGAGGTTATTTCAATTATCCAGTCCATTATCATGAATCCAATCAAATATGCTGAAACTACGCAAATTAGGTTTCCAGCCAAAAAAAGAAAAAGAAAAAGAGAAGAGACAATGATTTTTTTTAAAAAAAATCGTCTTTATTGTGAGCCATATCCCATATCAGAGGGCGATGTTAGCAACTGCTCGTGGCAACAAAGTGGTTTAGTGCACAGAATTTCTTTTTCCCTTTTTCTTCTTTTTTCTCGTTTGAAGATGAGTGCTCTGATGCCTATGTAAATAGACAAGCGAAGGTACAAAATTATATTAATATTCTTGCTTTTCATAAATACAAAGCTAAATATACATGCATATTCATGTTTTTCCATTCCAAAAGGCTTTCTTGTTACATAACAGCTGGGGTTAGAGAATAGGTTTTTTAATTAGCTTAATTTGAAAAGTCCTGATTCTGTAGATCTGCTAATACTTATATTACCAATCAGTTTTCTATTAAAGGTAAAATATAATATATAAAAAAAAATTAAGCCTGCACAAGCAACAACAATTACAAAACCAATAATAGTTTCCAGCAATTTACTTAGAAATGTGACTAGAAAGATTATGGTTACAGTAGGAAAAAGGATATAGTCAAGAAAAATAAATAGATATATCTTTCTCTTACCCCAACTGAGATTTACTAAATATGGCATCAGTTTTAGTACACAATACGATTAAATCAGTGAATCACTGAAACCATCTCCAAAATTCTGGAGAGGCATTAGAAATTAGAAAAGCATCATCAGAAGGAATACAGTTTGTCTACCTTCTTTTGTCCCAACCAACATTTAAGATGTTTCAAGTCCAAATCAATATGGATTGGACATTAATTTATAAAGAGATAACTATCCAGCATAAATTCTGTTACTAGAAGAACACTAAATGATGCAGTCAGAAGTTTGTCTGATCCAATGAGCCATATACATGGGACCCACTACATGAAAAGTCTATCTTTATTTAGCAGTCTCTCTCACAATATATAACTACATATGACAAAATGTTGTAATCTTTAGTATTGCACTTAAATCAAATCAACAGTCAAATTATTCTTAAAACATCTCTTAGAAAGGCCTTTTCAATTCTATGCTGAATCAGGATTCTTCTTAGAAGTTGTCTTTTAAGTTATCTGATGATTATAAAAAAGGGTGCAGAGAAAGTAAAAATTTTATAAGAAATATTGAGATTTTTATCTCCATCTATATTCTTTTCATTTGGGTAAGTGGATACTCACGATTCTCCCCCTTATTTCAAAATCTTTCTCCCTCTCACTGTAAATAGCTAGGGAGTCATATCCATTTGCACACTGTCGATTGAATATATTTGGATTCGATTATATAGTAGAACTTTATACATGTCTGAACTGTGGTTACAATTGAAGAGCCATAACTTGATCAGAACTTCGTTACTAACAGACCCTTACATGGAGTATTAAAGCCCCAAAAATCTTTGACAAACCAAATCCTTTCCACCCAAGTAACAAAAGCCGGGTTCTTTGGGGCATACCATCAAACATATGGCGGACAATGAGTTACACAAGCACCTAAATAATACCCAGCCCATATCCAATCTTGGGCACATCCGAACAACCAAATTAAAGATAGAATTCGACCAAACTGACAAAAATTAGAACATGGGGTGGCGAGAAAATCATGAATTTGAACAGAAAATGAAATGTTGTAGGAAGGAATAGAGAGAAAGAGAGACCTGGGAAGAACTTCCCAACGATTCGAAAGATGCGGTTCCCGGATTTGTCAGAGCCTTCGACACGGAATGCCTGCAACAAGTCGAGATCAGAGAAATCTTCGCTGCTGCAGTCGTGCCACACCTCTTCTTGCTGCTGCTGGGCTTCGCCAACTATAGCCGATAACAAGGATCGAGAATCGACACCAAATAAGAGTTTAATACAAAAAAAAACCCAAACAAAATCTGAGTTTTTCAGCCATTGGGAAAACAACCCTTCAAATCTCTACAGTTCCGTCACACGAAATCAAAAGGAAATCTTTGATGAAGAACGATATGCATCAATCAAACTCACCGTAAGTGGGCATTTTCGGTGAGAATTGACAAGTGGCGAAGGAGAGAATTTGGAACGTTTGGAAGGAGAGAGGGGAAGTTGGTCGGAAGCTGAGCAAAGAGAGAAGAAGGGCCGGCTGCAGCATGATTGAAATTGGGGCAAAAAAGATGACGATGTCGTTCGAAACAGGGAGGGGTAAAAGAGTAAAAAAATCCCTCTACGAACACGAAAATGGGCATTGCCTTGTATTTCACACTAAATCCGTATAATACAACTTTAAGACACTTTTTTTGTAAAAATCCCTATAAAATCCAATTTTTTTCATTTTTATTAGATTTTATAGTTAGAAGCATTGTTAGATCAATAATTATAAAAATAAAATAAAGTACACCAATTTCATGGGTGAACTCTTCAATAAAGTGAAATTTGGTTGGTTTTTATTTTAGACGTAGGAAATTAATAGGCTGAAGAACATATGAAGTTAGTTTTGGAAAGAAATTTATTAAGGAATTGCCAAGGGTACCTTAAGAAAAATATTATAAAGGTTAAGCAAAGAAACAATAGAAGTTTTTTAGAGAGCTGCTCAACGTGCACTGAATTTTTTCACTCTGTACATTGCTACTCTCTACACTCACCATATATACTTACTCTACGCACCTTGTACTTCCCAAAATACCCTAACCTATATTCCCTCATTGCTCTCTACACACCCCTTCTTCATCATCGCTCTCAAAGCCATCACTCACTCTCAAATCCCTTTCTCACTGTCATATTCACTCCTTCACTCTCTTCTTATTTGCCCCCTCACTCAGTCTCTTTTCTCTTCCTCACTCTCTTACTCTTTCATCACTCATTGTCTCTCTAAAAGCTCATTGTCAAGTTAAATCTCACCCTCATTCTCTCCGTGTTCATCTCCCCATATTTCATTTTTTTTAATGTATTCATGGCATTGGTTGTTTGTTGGCCTCAAAATGGTTGAATGGGCCAGAGAAAGGCCTTCTCTGAATGGGCTAGAGAAAGGCCTTCTCCATCCCTCTCTCTCTCTCTCTCTCTCTCTCTCTCTCTCTCTCTCTCTCTCTCTCTCTCTCCATCCAGACATTTTCTTTCTTTCTCGGGACTGTTTGGCTGCACAGGTCCGAACAGTGTGCACATACTAACTTCCATTTATCAGACATGGACGTTCCCAGTAGTTCAAGAGTTCGGCCTACAATGTCGAACAAGAGACGACGTGCTCGACAGTCCAAGGTTGATCTAACGGAGGCTCAGCAACCTGAGGTTGATGAGGAAGTTATAGATGTCTAGGCCGAACCCACAGTTGTCACTGAAGAGATGACTAGACCGTTTCCTGGTGGTATAGTAGATCTTTCCTTGCTAGCTAGTTATGGGTCGCACATTGTTGCGGCCATATGGAATTAGTAGGTCTACCTCTACCCATTTTGATAAACGTGATTTAATTAACTTTTTTTTTACGAATATATGTTCTTTTGTGATACAGGAGCATCCTTCACTAAAATGCATAAAACATGCCCAAAATATCAGTGAATGATCATGGAATTTGAAGGAAGTCATAACAAAATCTCCAATGGTTTGGTTGCCTTGTCAGGGTTGGCCACATTGATTACGAGTTCCTATTGATTCACCAATAGAAATGTCATGTCAGTATTTGTGGAAAGGTGGCCACCTGAGAAATACGACTTCCACATGCCATATGGTGAGACGAACATCAGCCTAGATGACATTGGCACCATCCTTTGAATCTCAGTGACAAGTTGATCAGTATCGATGAAGACTTTGTCACGTGAAGGGGCTCAGACACTGTTGTGTTATGGGTTAGGAGTGACATCTAGGGGGCACATAAAGAGTTGTTATTAGTAGTGCGTGGGGTCGTCAGTGAGGCTGGAGTGGCTCAAGGAGCTATTAAAAGAGTTATCTGGTGCGGGCCCGGATGTGCTATTCGAAGAGGTATCCAAGGCAAATTTCATTATTTGTCGTGAAAGGCGGTATTTTTGCCGTTGGAGGCGAATTTTGGTGCCATAAAGGGCGGTTTTACAACTCTAATCGAACAAGACAAGACTTGTGATTGTGTGTCTCTTTTACAATACAAATACAATAAGAAGTAAGAAAATGACATCTGACTTCACAAGAGAATGTGGGGACTCGTTTGGATTGGCAGACGCAAGCCATATTTGGGCTCTTCCGACGTTCCTCTGATTGATAACATGTGATGCTTTTGATTCTTTGCCGTGGTTTGATCCTCGAGTTTTTAGAGAACAAGGATCGAAGAAGGATCCTATATTCAACAAAAACTCAAGTAGACGGTCTAAGGAGCATCGTCTAAGCCATGGAGATAGAAGGAAAAGGGCCTTAGGGGGGTGGCTCTCCAAGGGTCTTCAATCACTTGTCGGACTTCTTCAACGAGGGAGAGACTGTTGTAGGAGCGTAGGAGCAATGTTGGAGAATTTATGTGCAATCTGCATCATCATGCCTTGGGATGGTGGGATAGACCTCATTTTATAAGCTTTTAGTGGAGCACGTGAGAGGTTTATGGGCATTCACATTGAATGCATTAATGCTCCATGATGGGAGGAGTTACACATTTTAGTATCATAGATTTGTAACTTCTTTTTCTTGAAATGTGACTGGAGGATGCAAGGTAGTGGTCATTAGTTGCATTAAATCTTCATGATAAGAAGAGTTACGCCTTTTAATGTCATGATTGCATTTCATTTGTAACCCCTTTTCTTAAATTTTGATTGTGTCGTTCAAGATAATCAGACATTAACCTCTTTAAGTAGCCGCCAAAGCACTTGATGGAAATTGAAAGGTCGCGCTGCCTTGTAACTTTTGGAATTCTACCCGCGACGTAGGGAGCCTTGATCGCCGATGAATTTCTCAAATCATTTGATGTCGGATGATAATGCAATTTTAGACATTGATCGCCACTGGTGGGCCAATAACATCTGTCCTGTTGATTTCTCGATCAATTGAGCAGATAGTATGTTTCCTTTTAACAATGTGCGATGAAATGTTAGAAAATAGTTTATTTTTCTTTGTACATGAAAAAGTTGGTCTACATATCATTTCTTCTTTGTTTCAAGTAGAAGAGAAAATTTGGCATACCCGTACAAACCAAAAAAAAAAAACCTCGACTTTCCGTTTGTCTTGTGCTAGGAAAGGGTCGGACTCATGGATTCCCACATCCGCTGATTCTGGTAGTCTCCGTAATGAGCCGAAACAAGTTTTTGGCACTACCTGGTAGGACTCGTTCATTTTGATAACATGATGCTTGAAAAGAAGTACTAACATATCATTCTTTGCATATTCTTTCCATGTTTATGCTATTTTTATGTTCATATTTATTTTCAAGATTCCTTAATTTGCTTCTTCCTTATTTGGTGGCCATAGCTGAATTTTTTATAGAAAAAAACAACATGCGAGAAGGGATTCATAGGGTTTTGAATTCTACTTTTTGCATTTGACTCCACCCTTTCTTTTTCATCAAATAAATCAAGTGACTTTTCAAATCTCATGTCACTTGTTATGATCCTTCAAATTGCCTAGCATGGGTTATTTTCATATGGATCCTCTTAAGAAGAATCTTTATAAACAAAAAAAAATTTAAAAAAATAGTTTGGTTTTCACTTGTGAACTCAGATTTATGAGTTTATTTTTCTTCTCATTTTGAATTAAAGGTCGCAGAAATGCTAGAGTTTGCGTTCGGGTTGGGGGATCCGTTTTCTCTCTTTGATGGTTCACTTGTGACCTTTCAAAACCAAAAGTTTTTTTTTTAAATTAAAATAAAAATCTATTTTCACTTGTGAATTTAGATTTGTGAGTTTATGTTTCTTCTCATTCTGAATTAAAGCTCGTAGAAATGCTAGAGTTTGCATTCGGGTTAGGGTATCCGTTTGCTCTCTTTGATGGTTCACTTGTGACCTTTTAAATCCAAAAGATTTTTTTAAAAAAAAAACTTTAAAACAAATCTGATTTTCTCTTGTGAATTCAAATCTAAGAGTTTATGTATCTTCTCATTCCGAATTAAAGCTCACGAAATTGCTAGAGTTTGCATTCGGTTTGGGGGGAACATTTTCTCTTTGAAAAACTTACTTGGTATCTCTTTTTCTAAAAAAAAACTATGATCCCTTCTTGGGTCCATTTCTCAAATGCAATTTTCAACCAAACACTTGTGCCTATCGGTACTAGTATGCCCTTTTGGGTCTATTGTATTCGCGACCGACACATTTGTTTCATTCCTACATTTGTGCCTAGTGGTGCTAGCACACCCTTTTTGGCTCTACTGTGTCTGTGACCGATATATTTGTCTTTTCAGCCTTTTATTTATCTTACCTTGAGTGGGCTATGATCCTCAATAGTTTGGATTAAGGCATACAATTGTTTCTAGCAAGTACTAGTATGCTCGCTTTGAGTCTACTATACATGTGATCGGAACAATTGTCTGATCTATGGTTTTCTGCCTTTCTCATCTCACTTGAGTAAGACCCTGTCCTCTCAAGTGATTTAAAAAGGCGGACACATAGTTTCTCATTTATTATCAATATATTCCTGTGATTACTAATAGATGTGGAATTGTTTTAGAGTTTTTGAAAACTAACATGGTAGCTTCATTGACCATCACTTTCAACAAAAACAGGTACCAGCTCATGCTTCAAGAAAAGCAGAATGCACGTGCTAGCAAGCACCTTGCTAGTTGCCGAAGTGTCATCTCCTTTGGCGACTCTGCCGACTCCAAGTCAACTACTACTCCCGAACCATTCAACTTCCCGAAGAAGAAGCTAAACCAGTCAAAAACCAAAGGACTTCCTTGGGACATGTCACCTCCATGACACCCAAGGCAAACATCAGGAAAGCTAAAGCACCTGGCATTCCCACAAAGCTTCACCCTTCCAACAACTAGGTCAACTCCAAAACTTGGTCCCCACGCCTTCTTCTCTAAAACAAAGGAGATTCCAAAGATCTGCAAGGCCAACATACTTGGCCACACTCAAAGATAATAGGTTCTAGCCTCTCACATGAAGGAGGAGAAGCTTGTCTTCCATTCAAAACAAATTCCACGTGAACAAACTCGCTTTTACAAGCCCAAAGTCAACTCACTTATCCCAAGGCCTATAACCCTTTAGTTAGACCCCTCGTCCTCACGAGTCTGAGCTCAAAGAACTCAAGGCATCAATTCGACAGGCAAAAGACCGAAATGAATCTTGTCTGTGCCAAACTTCAAAACAGACAGACTAGGTTGCTTCCATTGATGGAGTACATCCTTCATCACCAGAGCCAACCGATGCTCAGATTGCTCGCCGTATACGCCGTCATGCGCAATACCAGTAAAAGAGGCTTGAAAGACAAGGGAGTCAGCTTCCTTCACTCCGAGTCTTTAAAAAATGGGTCCAAAATGACAAACCCAACACGATATACCTATCTAGTTCAAGCAAGTTGTGAATTTTCAAAACCAAAACATGTGATGCATAAGGACTTCAATCAATTTTAAAATGTAGCTCAACAAATGTATGCTAAAAGCATTTGAAAGTGTAAAACACAAAAAGAGATTTGATTGAAGTGAAAAGACAAATCACATGTAATTTAAAAAACCAACTTAAGAATGATATGCCTATCAATGCTAAGCAAGTTGTGCGAAACTTTAAAAATCAATTACATGCGATTTGTGAGTGTTGTTGAATCCAAAACATATGATAGATTGAAAGTGATTTTCTTGTGATGAAAATTAACAACCAAAGATTCAACCAAGTATATGAATATTATTACATGTGATATCAAAGGTGATTCCAAAACATAATTCACTTAGATATACCAATTTGAGTTCAACTTGGTGTGAATCTCCATTTGTGAAATCCAAACCATCCAATCTCTTCAGAATGCCTAAAACCATTATGGGTCTAAATTTGGCAACCTGATTCAACATGGATCATGATAAATTGGCCAATAACTACCAACCTTTGATTTCACACAAAGCTAAAAATGGGATAACCAAACATGACTTTGAGTGAAAAGTTGAGATCTTGATTCTCCACAGATCTTGAGTTATTTCCAAAAAACTTACAACTATTAGATCATATATTCTACTAATGGTGGGAATCCTCTTTCAATGCCAAACCTAGAACTCTCTTTACAAATCCATTGGAAGAAAGGAATCATCTAAAGCATAGAATCTCCTCCCTACCATCGATATTTACCAAACGTGCCCTTAAAGTTTAGGCAAGGTGCCTCTAAATGCTTTGCCAATGCGTAGCGGAATGTACAGTCGATTCAATCTGCCTGCAAATAGAGATAAAATAATTATAAAAATTAGTTTCATATATTTACATACACATATATGACAATTTTTCCTGTGGATAGCGTGTGTAAGACCCCGACCTTTAATTTTCGTGATTTGTGCTAATCTAGTTCTGTGTTAGCTCTCTAAGTGGGATTAGAGTTTAATCGAGTTAGTTTGTGGGTTAGGATAGTTTTTCCATAACTTTGAAAAACTTTGAGAGCCATTGAGCCCAATTTGATACTCGAGGGATCCTGTGTCATTCGTGATAAGTGTGAGGGGCTATTCATAAATTCCAAAAAATCCCCATTTCGACTTTATTAGACTGATCTCATCATTCCCTACAACTTTTGTGTTCACTATGTGCCCATTCAGAGCCCGAAAACCAATCTCCCGGCTCTAGGGGCAAAACAGTCTTTTCTGTTGGATACCGCGATCACTGAGAGGGGGGTGAATCAGTGATCTCTAAAAACAGGTCCAATTCAACAACAAAAACAAGTCAAATCACACAATGACACCAGATTTAACGTGGTTCACCGAAAGGCTACGTCCACGGTTCAAAGACTGTCCGAACACCAATCCGGGACAGATCTGAATCTTATTTAGTCGCACCAACGACAAAGAGCACCAACCCTTAGTTTCAGATAGCACCAACTATCTAGGAAGCACCGACTCCCTTTACAATTTATCTGCACCCACAGATAGGATCACCAAACCCTAAACACCAAGCACCAACTTGATGTAAGAACAGAATAGAAGATTAATTCTGTCTACAGCCCTTCCCCTCTACAATTCTCTCTCTCTCAATCCCTTACAAATTGAAATCAAAGCATAAACAGAGAGACACTTAACTCATGGACGAATCACCATCTTCTAGAGCATAATCTCGTCCACAATTGCTGTAGAAAACGTCACCACATCAGCACACAGCAACACACACCAGCAGCTTCTTCTTTCTCTCAAGAACTCTCTAAAACTCTTCTCTATTCTTTCTCTCTTCTGGTGTGTTTATGAACGACCCATACATGCCTTTATATAGGTTTTAATAACCCTTAATTGTATTCAAAACGGGCTACAATTCGTTTAGAAAGAGTCCCAAACGAAATAGATAAGAGTGCTGAATTTTCGTGCAAAACTTCTAATTCTGCGCAACTCTGGTTCCCGTGCTCGGTCGACATCCTAGCTTGCTCGGTCGACCGAAGACACTGACTGGAAACAGACAACTTTTGAGCTCGGTCGACATCCTGGGGTCCCGGTCGACCGAAGACACACTGTGTCACGAAAATAACTGAGAGCTACCTGAAACTGTTTTCTGCAGGTTTCTTCTTTCTCGGTCGACCGCATGAAGAGCCCGGTCGACCGGTCACTCTGTTTCAGGAAATCTGAATTCCTGACAGTTTCAATTCTGATTCTTCTCTTCACCTCTATCAATACCAGCTTATTAACATCATGTTTGTGACAATGTGTTGACAATAATTCCAACTCAAACCAATACTTTGAGATATTAATTCCTTCAATTCTTCAAAGACTGCTCATGACATCTCAAATTCCAACAATCTCCCCCTTTGGAATTGTTGGCAACACTATTGGAACTTCAACACTTTTAACTCCAGCTTGCAGCTCTTCCAAGTTCTTTTCAACGCTCACTTGGAACCAATTCTTAAATTCTGAAATAACAACTATGTACTGTCAACAATCTCCCCCTAGCTTTCATAGCCTAACATCTCTCCTTGCTATCATAGCATAACATCTCTCCCCCTTTGACAACAAGTCCAAAGGGACCAAACCGAGGAGCGAATAGGATATTCAATGAATGCATTGCTCCCCCTTTCAAGCACAGCTCCTACGGTTTAGGAGAGTGAGTAACTCCTAACTTTTTCCGGAGATACTCGAAGACTTCTTTTGGCAGAGGTTTCGTGAAAATATCAGCCACTTGCTCAGTTGTTGGAACATATTCCAACTTGACCTCTCCATCAGCAACTTTATCTTTAAGAAAATGATAACGAATTGCTACATGCTTTGTTCGAGAGTGCTGAACAGGATTCTTAGATATATGAATTGCACTCGTGTTGTCACATAGGATCGGCGTAGGATCCGTTGTAGGAACTCCTAGATCAGAGAGCATTTGCCGCATCCATAACACTTGCGTACAACAAGTTGCCGCTGCAATATATTCTGCTTCCGCTGTCGAAAGGGATACTGAGTCTTGCTTCTTACTATGCCAAGCAACTAATCTTTCTCCAAGATAAAATGCGCCGCCGCTAGTACTCTTGCGATCATCTACGCATCCAGCCCAATCGGCATCAGAATATGCAACTAGAGTGAAGGATTTGCCTTTGGGATACCAGATACCAAGCTCCATAGTACCTTTCAGATATCGAAAGATTCTTTTCACTGCTGTAAGGTGCGTTTCAGTTGGTGCTGCTTGAAAACGTGCAACCATACATACTGCTTGTAGAAGATCTGGTCTTGTAGCAGTCAAGTAGAGCAAGCTTCCTATCATAGAGCGATAGGTGGTATGATCAACGGAGGAGGCCTTATCATCTTTGCTAAGCTTCGTGTTCGTTGACATTGGTGTGCTCACTGGCTTGCTGTCTTCCATATTGAACCGTTTCAGCATTTCCTTAATGTACTTCATTTGTGATATGAAGATACCATGTTTCAGCTGCTGAACTTGTAAACCAAGAAAGAACTTTAGTTCTCCAAGCATTGACATCTCAAATTCTTTCTTCATCTCTTCAGCAAAATTCCTGCACATCTCCTCATCATTGCCACCAAAGATTATGTCATCAACATAAACAACGACAACCAGCTGTTTGCTTAACTCAGTTTTGACATACAGATTGCTATCAACCATTCCTTTTCCAAAACCGATCTTGCGGAGATAGAGATCCAGCCTTGCATACCATGCCCTTGGCGCTTGTTTCAGTCCATAAAGAGCCTTTTTCAACTTGCACACTAGATCTGAATTTTTGCTGATGAGAAAACCATCAGGTTGCTCAATGTAGACTTCTTCTTCAAGTAAACCATTCAAGAAAGCTGACTTTACGTCCATCTGAAATACCTTGAAGGTTTTGTATGCTGCCAATGCAAGAAACATTCGAATAGCTTCCAGACGAGCCACCGGTGCAAAGGTCTCTTCAAAATCTATGCCTTCAACTTGAGCATAGCCTTTACAAACCAACCTTGCTTTGTTTCTAATGACTTGACCATCTTCATTCAGCTTATTCCGAAAGACCCATTTAGTACCAATAACATTCTTATCAGTAGGTCTAGGAACAAGTTCCCATGTGGAGTTCTTCTCAATTTGCTCCAACTCCTCATGCATAGCTTTCAACCAACTATCATCGAGACTGGCTTCAGCCACAGTCTTGGGTTCAACGGTGGACACAAGTGAGTAATTGCTAACTACACTTTGTCTAGTTTGAACACCTGCCTTAGGATCTCCAATGATTTGATCCTTAGGGTGTTGCTCTACCCAAGTGCTGTGCTTCTTTGGTGTAGTATCTTCTGAGTCATCCTTTGATTTCTCAGAATCATTAGATTCAGCCATCTCATCATCAATATCACTCGAGTCCTCATAAACTGGACTGTCATTATGAGTTGCATTCTTTGGTGCAATATTCTCATCTATTCTCACATCAGCACTTTCTATGATTTTTCTGGTTCTTTTGTTAAGACACCTATATGCCTTGCTAGTAGAGGAGTAACCCAGAAATATACCTTCGTCAGCTCTTTCTTCAAATTTGCCCGGATTTTGTTCGAGCCGCTTGATGTAACACTTGCTGCCGAAGACTCTGAAGTGCTTGACTGTTGCTTTTCTTCCAAACCATAGCTCATAGGGAGTTTTGTCTTCATGTGGCCTGATCAAGCATCGGTTTTGAATGTATACAGCCGTATGAATTGCCTCTTTCCAATATTTGTCAGCCATCTTGCTTTCACTTAGCATCGTACGAGCCATCTCTTGTACGGTGCGATTCTTCCGTTCCACAACTCCATTTTGCTGTGGAGTTCTAGGGGCTGAGTACTGTCTTTGAATGCCATGATGTTCACAATATTTAGTGAACTCTTCAGATGTGAACTCGCCTCCACGATCAGACCTTAAAATCTTGATACGTTTTTCCAATTGATTTTCAACCTGTGCTTTAAACACTTTAAAACGATCAAGTGCTTGATGCTTATGCTTAAGAAACAATACCCATGTCATACGAGTATAATCATCAATGCATAACATGAAATACTT
The DNA here is from genome assembly GCA_012931725.1 of Litsea cubeba. NCBI lineage: Eukaryota > Viridiplantae > Streptophyta > Magnoliopsida > Laurales > Lauraceae > Litsea > Litsea cubeba. The sequence continues at coordinate 69,664,144 of CM022947.1, forward strand.
ATCTCCATTGGTGCTTTGAGTTCGCATCGGTCCACAGAGATCAGTGTGCACTAGCTCAAGAGGTTTCTTGGAATGATGCTCCTTTGACTTGAACATAACCCTCGTTTGCTTTCCCTTTTGGCAAGAGTCGCAAATGGGATTGGAAGGCTTTTCAACTTTAGACATGCCTCTTACAGCCTTTGAATTGCAAATCTTTGACATTTTATCAAAGCTTAGATGCCCAAGGCGTTTGTGCCACAACCAACTTTCCTCTGTCCGACTCATCAAGCAGGTCTTTTCAGCTCCATCTGACAATGTATAGAGATTTCCAGCAGTTCTTGATCCAGTTGCCACTGTTTTGCCGTTGCTACTCTTCTTGATGGCAAACCCATTCTTTGTGAAGATAACTTCGTGACCCTTGTCACAGATCTGGCTCACACTAAGCAGGTTGTGTCTCAATCCAGACACATATAAGACTTCTTCCGATCTGATCTTGTTTGCCATAAGCTGAATAACACCTTTTCCGCAGATTTTGGCACCATCATTGTTGCCAAACTTCACTGAACCGCCTTCATAGTGCTGTAATTTGATGAATTTCTCTTTATCACCAGTCATATGGCTTGAACAACCACTATCAAGGACCCATGGTGCTGTCTTCTTTTGTGCATTGAATGCCGTTTGCACAATGAGAGATTCTTTGAGACTTTCTGCACTTTGCTTTGCTCTCCAAGCCTTGACTAACTTGGGTTTCTTTTCAACCTGAAATTTGTTAGCAATATGCAACCTACAATCCCTAGCCAAGTATCCATAATTATGACACATATAGCACTCAATTTTGTGGCTACTTAGGATTGAAAAAGGATTCCTAGTCACAAATGGACTGTTTCTTACATAGAATTTGCAATCAGCTCTTTTATGTCCAAACATATTACAATGAAAGCAATAACCATAGAATTTATATCTTCTTTGTGGCTGGTTAGTCTTCATTACCTTTCTAACAGGAATGGACTCCTTTCTAGGTTGAGTGGGCTTCATAGAGTTAGAAGGTGCAGTGACTTGCTTCACAAACTCTTTTTTTTCAGGAGGTGCAATCTTAGAGGATTCACCTTTCTCAAATCCTAGACCAAATCTGAAGTGGGCAGGTCTTTGAACTTTCAGTAGTTCATTGAGTTTCATAGTCCCTTCAATCGCTTGGAGCGCTTTGAGTTTTTTGCTATTTTCCAAATTTTCAGCCTTTGCTCTAGCGATCTCAGTTTCAAGTTTCATAGCCTCTTCCTTTTTGATACTTATTTGGTTTTCAAGGACTTCTACCATTCTTTTATATTCTTCTACTTGAGTTTTCAAAGTAATAATAGAACTTTCGGATTCATGGAGAAGTTTCAGATTTTTCTTACTTGATTTGCGTTCCATGCTTAGCTCCTCAAGTGCGGCTATGAGTTCCTCTTCAAGATTGACTTCAGCCTCCTCATCCTCTTCCGGATCTAGCTCTTCTTCTTCTTCAACAGTGACCATGAAGAGAGCTTCGGTTGATTCATCATCGTCTGAAGATTCAGACGTGCTGTCATCTTGTTGACATAGAAAGTTTTTAGCTTTGCCCCTTTTTCTGAAATTTCTCTTTCCTTTACTCTTTTCAGCATAAGAGTCATTATCATTGTCTTCTTTTAGCGGACACTTCGCAGCAAAGTGACCAATACCTCCACAATTGAAGCATTTAAAGGGTAGCTTCCCTTTGTACTTTCCATTGCTTCCTTTCTTCAACTTTCTAACAAATTGAGCCTCAAGCTCATCATCATCAGAATCAACATCATGACCAGCAGTCTCTTTTGCCTTTTTCTGAACTTTGAAGGCCGCTTCTTTATCAGATGAAGACGTCTTTCCTATGCGCATCTCATAGGCAGTTACAGAACCATGTAATTCATCCATGGAAAATGCATTCAGATCTTTGGCTTCTTCAATGGCTGAGACTTTTGAATCAAACCGGGGAAGAAGAGATCTTATAACCTTTTTGACGATGACCGGCTCTTTAATCTCCTCCCCAAGTCCACGAATGTCATTCGTGACTTCATTCACTCGTTGCATATACGAGTCAACATTCTCGCTTTCCTCCATGCGAAGAGACTCGAATTGAGAGCGATGAGTTTGCAATTTGGCTTCTTTAATCTTCTCATCACCTTCATGTATGCTTTGCAACTTGTCCCAAATTTCCTTGGCTGTTTTGCATGCAATTACTTTGACAAGCTCGCTGTCCACAAGGCCACTAAAGAGTGCATTCTGCGCCTTGGAGTCGTTGTCTGCCAACTTCTTCGATGCAGTATCATTGGGTACGGTGGCGGCATTGTAACCGGCTCTGACAGCCTCCCAAACATCATAGCCAAGAGATTTGATGAAGGCTTGCATCCTAATCTTCCAAAAGGAGTAATTAGAACCATCAAACAGAGGTGCTTTCATATTCCCTGTATTGACTGCCATGTGATTTGACAAGAGATCACCCTTAGCGTATTAAACTGATCAAGGGAGCCTCGCTCTGATACCAATTGTTGGATACCGCGATCACTGAGAGGGGGGGGTGAATCAGTGATCTCTAAAAACAGGTCCAATTCAACAACAAAAACAAGTCAAATCACACAATGACACCAGATTTAACGTGGTTCACCGAAAGGCTACGTCCACGGTTCAAAGACTGTCCGAACACCAATCCGGGACAGATCTGAATCTTATTTAGTCGCACCAACGACAAAGAGCACCAACCCTTAGTTTCAGATAGCACCAACTATCTAGGAAGCACCGACTCCCTTTACAATTTATCTGCACCCACAGATAGGATCACCAAACCCTAAACACCAAGCACCAACTTGATGTAAGAACAGAATAGAAGATTAATTCTGTCTACAGCCCTTCCCCTCTACAATTCTCTCTCTCTCAATCCCTTACAAATTGAAATCAAAGCATAAACAGAGAGACACTTAACTCATGGACGAATCACCATCTTCTAGAGCATAATCTCGTCCACAATTGCTGTAGAAAACGTCACCACATCAGCACACAGCAACACACACCAGCAGCTTCTTCTTTCTCTCAAGAACTCTCTAAAACTCTTCTCTATTCTTTCTCTCTTCTGGTGTGTTTATGAACGACCCATACATGCCTTTATATAGGTTTTAATAACCCTTAATTGTATTCAAAACGGGCTACAATTCGTTTAGAAAGAGTCCCAAACGAAATAGATAAGAGTGCTGAATTTTCGTGCAAAACTTCTAATTCTGCGCAACTCTGGTTCCCGTGCTCGGTCGACATCCTAGCTTGCTCGGTCGACCGAAGACACTGACTGGAAACAGACAACTTTTGAGCTCGGTCGACATCCTGGGGTCCCGGTCGACCGAAGACACACTGTGTCATGAAAATAACTGAGAGCTACCTGAAACTGTTTTCTGCAGGTTTCTTCTTTCTCGGTCGACCGCATGAAGAGCCCGGTCGACCGGTCACTCTGTTTCAGGAAATCTGAATTCCTGACAGTTTCAATTCTGATTCTTCTCTTCAGCTCTATCAATACCAGCTTATTAACATCATGTTTGTGACAATGTGTTGACAATAATTCCAACTCAAACCAATACTTTGAGATATTAATTCCTTCAATTCTTCAAAGACTGCTCATGACATCTCAAATTCCAACATTTTCATATTGAAATCTGGACCTAAATTCTGACACCTCTAAACCATGCCAAATTATGAGTTGCTGAGAAGAGAGAGGGCTTCTAGCAATGACAATTGCAGACGGGACCAGAGCGATGGGTGCAGATGCGATCGGCACTTCATAGGGGTCGGGCGATGGAAGAAGATGAAAAAGAAAGGGTTTTGCCGTTTTGGGCGATGGAATAAGATGAAAAAGAAAGGGTTTTGTTGTTTTGGACGATCAACATCATAGGGTTTTCTTAGAGGGGGTGATTTTTTGAGAAAGTGGAGTTCTGATATTCCCATGTAGGAACTTAAAATCCTTACCTTTTGAGGAAAAAAAGGACCCCGTAGATTTTAAACTCCACGGAAAATGGCTGCACCAAACTTTAGAAAATTCACTTTTCTGTAGAAAATCGCTGAGTTTTCTATAAAATTGGATTATGTTGTTTTCTGCTAAATTGGATTACACAAACATGCTCTTGGATTCCAACAGATGAAGAGAATCATCTCAATAGACGATTTCATCCCATGTACCAAATCCCCCCTAAAACACTTTTAATTATGTTACCGCTCACCGCTGAGAAAACAGCTAGGATTATCTTTTATCCATCTCAATATCTGTATTTTCTCAAAATGAAAAATAAAAAATACCAATCTCTCGTTAAACACTCACCCCTCTCCTTTCCTCCTCCACAAAACCCTAATCCTGGAACAATCACTAGCCTCTCTTCCCAAACCCCAAACCCCAAACCCCAAACCACCCTAGATTCCAAAACCAGATTCTCGAGGAGCGCGGTCTCGAATTCTCAACCTCCCATGGCTATCCCCCCAGATCTCGCCTCCATCTCCTCCACCTGCAAATCCATCACCACCCAATGTTAACGTTACTAAGACACTTCTAGATCCCTCGAGAACAACCACCCCATCCCCTTCCTCAACACCCTCGACACCCATCTCTACTCCTATTTCATCTACTTCCCATCCTCAATCATCGACTTTCCCTCTTCAATCCCTTACACCAGTCATGTCATGGGGTTGATAACCCCAATCCCTCATCTGGGTACCCCACCATCGTCCATTCTCCACCCAAAACCGAAAATATTTTCCATCTCTAACGGTCGAAAATGCTTCTGGGTGTGGCTGCAGCGACTGCTCTGAGGAGATCGATGTGGAATTTCAGTGCCCTTGTGCGAGGCCGACGCCTGGGCGTTCTGGCTTCTCTGAGGATGTTGGGGGGATTACGGAACAGGGTTTTGGTGGAGAGCTATCTCCATGGGATTTCTTTGATCTGGTGGAAGTGGATTCTTCTGGACGCGTTTCTGAGTTGGGCGGTGGAGCATTTCTGGGAGCGTTTCTTGGATCTGGTGGAAGCAGATTCTTCATGGTAATTTTATTTTATTATGATTTTTTTATGTTGCCTTTGTTTGATTTGATGTGATTTCATTATTATTTTTTAGTTTGTTTTTTATCCACTCTAGTGTTTGGGTGTTCTTGCAAATGTATAGAACAGTGAAACTACCTGGATCTCACCCCACCCCCATTTATGGTCTTTGCTTTTTTTCATTATGGAAGGTGAAGGTGAACCAGGTAGTAAATGGTTGGGATTGGGGTATCTTCCCTGAATTATTTTTTGTTGGGTTATGAACCCCCTCTTACCAGTTTAGACCACCGATTACGATCCCCATATCCCCTATCCCTGTTTCTCCAATCTCTCTCTATCTACCTATTTGGTCAGTCCCCTACCCATCTGTTTCCGGGACCAACCGGCACCCCCACGGTACCTGTTGTGTGATGACCCCCCTCGCGCTCTCTGTTGTGATGCCGTCCAAGGGAGTGTGGATTTTCATTCCAGATAAGATGATAGAGAGTTTAGTTGGGAGAATGTTGCAGGTAGGCTGGTTGGTTGGGAGAGTGAAGGTGGTTGTGGGTCGCGTTTGGAGCTCAAGGAGTTTGTTCATTTGCTTTAGTTTTTATGTTTTCTTCAAATGTGTAGATTTAGCTTTTCATTGTTTATGATGTTATTCTTTTCCATTGAGTCTACTTTCACCACCACATTATTTATTTTATACCTTCCTTCAGATATACTGTAGTTTTGTGAAGATGTGTGTTCCCTCCATCACAGATTTCAAACATCTCTTAGTGAAATGTTGCATATGTCCATTTATCTTTTTATGTGCAATGCTTGTAAATGATGTTTGTATTGGTTGTGTGTTCTTTAATAAAGTGTGGTATTGTAGCAATAGAACATAACTTACCCTTAGAAATTACATGTGCTTGCAAAAATAATATTAATAGTGTCTAAAGGCAATCATAAATCAATCATTTAGTATTCAACAAGTTGTTGCAAGTATAGTTTGGTGGTGTCCTTGTGAAAGAGCTATGATGTTGGCATTTGCTAGTTATATTATAGTTTGATCCATTTTCACTTTTTTTTTATTTCTTTTTCTGGGCCTTACAGCATGGAAATTGGAATCTCATATGGCATGGGTTTGTTTATTTGACTTATCCACTTGAATTAAATACAACAAGTATCCAAATGTTGATTTAAGATGGAAAGTAGAAACAATGTTCTTCTTCTTCTTCTTTCCTTAATAGTAGAAAAGAAAATGTATACCATCTGATGTGATTTCAAACTCACATCCAAAATGCAGGTAGAATAGATGACCACCATTTTCTAGTTATTCAATATCACAGCTGATACTGGGGTCGGAACTGTGGTTCCCATTATCAAGTACTAATCGGGTTTGTGGGCCAAGGCCTCTACAGCCATCTGGTACATTTCCTACGCGGACTTTTAGGTACCATGGATCAATTGTCTTGCATTCTCAGAATTCTTAACCATATATGCTATTGTTCGACATTTTTTTCATCATTTTTTTTAATGTCAATTTTTTTTTCTTTCATCAATTTGTTTGACATAGTATTGTTGGTTTTCGCTTGTCAATCACTTTGCTAACTAATAGAGAAAATAGAGAAAAAAATGAACATGTTTTCAAATGTGAGCAATGCATATTTATGTTTGACATATAGACTGCCATGATGGCCTCTTTAGTTGATGATTTTGAATTGTTTTCTAAACCCAACTGGTTGCATTGTACTACTTGACTTTTGGCAGTACGCTTGAACTTGAATATTCTTGGGTTGTTCTTCTTTGTCTTGTTTTTTCACTTTCTAATTAAGAATATTACAATTGGGGGATTTTTTTATTTACTTAATGGTTTTTGTCTTTATAAGGAGTTTTTTATTTTTTAATTCATGGACTTACATTGGGCTATTCACCATTTCTGAGGTGAGGGATTACAAAATGTAGGATGTTGATGGGTCTTAGATCAATTCTATGCAAGCATTTAGAATGAAAGAAAAAAAAAATGAAGAAAAAGAATGAGTTTCCTTTAGTTTTTCCAATCATCGATTGGTTATTTTTGGCAAGCATTTCTTCAAAATGAGGTTAACAGCCGTAGACAAATAAATAATTCCACTTATTTTTTTTGAATGGTTAAATAATAAAAAAGGCAATTTTCGGCTTTAAATATACGTAAAAAATGACGGCCTTGGCAGTCGTTCAGTTTTCGACGGCTTTCAACAGTCGACCCTTTTGTATGCGATTTGGTCCCCTTCCTGATAGTGTGGTCCAAGAAACTATAAGTTGAACCGCTTTACAATAATCTCGGAAATGAATACATGGCATACCATAACCATAAATGCTTTTTTAAGAGCATGTCAAAATGCAGATTCTATGTTGACATTGTCTTGAAACATAGAGGGTAAGCTATCCAGAAATGCATCCACCACGCTTGTCACAACCCGATTTTCGGGGCCTTGTCGGATTCCGGATCGTGATTCTTTAGCAATATTCACTGAGCATAAATCCAATAATTCCCTTTCGGCATTTAAAACAATCTAATATTTCAATTAGAATTTATGAAAGTCAATAAAACATCAATTGTCTCTAAGTAAATAAAAAATTCACTAAAAGGGCTAATACCACTATTAGTTGTTTTACAATTTCCCTTTCTCTCTTTAGCCCCACATGCCAAAATCTATGGGCTGAATGTCGTTCTGCTCTAGTCCTCCCACATTGTGATTTCCTGAAACGGGCAGCACAACATCAGTAACACTGGTGAATGAATTTTCCTAATTACCAACACAACACAAAACATAATGTCAAATAAGATACACAAGACTAGAATAACATATAAAGTGCAATTCAAAGTTAATCCCGCCACCTCCATAATGCAACTCATGAACTACATCCTCGCACTCTATCCACATTACCATGCCTCCAAGGCTATACACACATATCCACATGCCACTCTGTCATTATCTCATCATCCGCGTCCACCAAGGACCTGTCAACACAATGTCCACCAAGGACTAAATAACACAACGTCCACCAAGGACCAAATAACACGACTTCCACCAAGGACCAAATAACACATCGTCCACCAAGGACTAAATAACACAACGGCCTCCATGGCCCTCATCCATAATACAACCTGAACCCAAAGAACCTGTGGCCTAGTGGTTGGGCATTTTCCAACGGTGCTGCATGCTTTTTTTTTTTTGCTTGTCTTTGCTTGCTGCTATTTATATGTTTTTTTCTTTTTAGGAGACACTAGATCCTAGTAGTATAAACCTAAGATTTGTGTATGCTGCTGGGCTGTTCTATAGAGTAACTGCTACATCAGTTCTCCTGACCGGTATTTTGGTGTTGAACAGTTTCTATTTTCTTAATTTCTTCCATTGTTGCTTTTGACATCTCTATGCTCATTCACATCTATAAATATTTCTAACATGATTCTTTTAAAAAGCGTTTGTTATTTTGGTTTAGATGCTTTATATATTATTGCTATAGTTCATCTTATATTGGTGGAGCATTATATTTTGGGCATCTTTTTTAAATTAAAAGTCTGTAGTGTGTTTTTTTTTCTTGGCTTTATTTCAGGCTTTTATTATACTTCTATTCCCATTTTTATGCCTGTTTCGAGTTTTATTGATTTGTGAGCACAATTTCTTTTGTTTCTTTTCTTATTTTAGGTACTTAACAGAGCGAAAGATACTTAATGGAATATCTTTTGTTATATCAGCGGGAAGCAATGTTGCTATTGTTGGTATGAGTGGCAGCGGTAAGGCTTCAATGATTTTAATGTATATTCTAGCTAAATATTATTTAAAGAAACTACCTTGAACTGTGTGATTCTTTCTTTCATTTTTTCTTTTTTTTCCTTTGTAACATACTCGACGGATGAGTGAATGGCAAACTAGATGTGGAGGGAACTCTACAATAGGTGTCTCCTCATGCCATCTGTCTACAGAGGATATTCTTCTTCATTTGTTAGCTTTAAAACATTCTAAAATAAAAGACATATAGTTCACATTGATTTTAAATGATTGACTCATAGTAGAACACGGTGGTGAAATAATGTCTTAATTTGAAGAAAATTTGTGTCATCCTACCTTTTTTTTTTCTTGAAAATTTCTGATCCGCGTACTTTTTTACTACCATGTCTCATTCAACAACTGCCTATGTATGCTCCCAAATGTCTGCTCGGCGCCTGGTGGTTTATTGTTTGATTGGGCTTCATTTTGATGTTCTCCCTCACGGTACTGACATTCTAGTATTGAATGTGCTCCTATTGTACTTCATGTCTTTGAATATCCAAGACCCCTTTGATTAATTGGGTACTCTTTGTTCTCTGGATGTTTCACTTGTAGCATGGCTTTTCTTTTATGGGCTATTAAGTTAATATCTTCAATGGTAGTTCTATAAGGTTATTGGGAATTATGCTTTCTATAGGGTCTTGTGTGAACATTATTTTGTGACGGATCATTGTTTCTCATCATGGAGCATTGTTTTCATTTTTCAAGTTATTTTTTTTTTTTTGTTTTTATTATGCAAAAACCAGAAACTAACTGAAGACATATGGTACCATAACATATGTATTGATGTTGAATGACCAACCAGCCCTTCATTTCCCGGTTACTTAGAGGACCTAACCTGAAATCTCTCGAGTACGAATCTTCTTTTTAGACTAGATCGATAGTACTTTTGTAATTTTGTCATTTTGATGTTGAGCTTTTACGCCCTTTGATGTAACGTCATCTCTCTACTTAATGCAAATATCACCATTTGAGAAAAAAATCTCAATTCAAGTTGAATTATTTAATTTAATCGGGTAATTGCACAGTTTGAATAGCTATGGGCATCGCAAATAGCCAACAAAGCTTTGTAACAATGGGCATACAACTAAATTTTTTCTGGGATCCGGGAGGATTCCAAGTTGTGTTGCCAGTAGGGTAATTTCTTTTTCTTTTTGTTTGTTTTTGTGGGTTTTGTCTAACCATTGACAAGGTTCAAAAAAGCTTCACATTCTCCGGTATCTTCACCTTACCCTCCTATACTTTTATTCCTCATGTTTTTTTATTCTTTTGCATTGCATGCATAACATGAGGATGATGTTCATCATAGGTTGGGGGGGTGGGGACAAGAACACTTGTCTATTTTTAGACAAAATTTTCACACACCTTTTGCTTTATTTTCTATATTTAGAAAGTTTTTCAAATTTCTTTCCAGAATTTTTGTTGTTTTTCTTTGGCCTTTTCTTTTCTAGTTGCTTTTGGTCCATTCGTTCTTTGCCCATTCTATTAAGTCTCCAATTAGGAGAGGTTTATAAATGTGATTTAAATTACTTCATCTCCAAATAGTATTGGACATCCCATTAGTGGGGTTGTAGACCCCCTGAATTGTTCCACGTAAGACTAGCCACATGGCTGATTTTGTGAGCGGACTTTGGACAACCAATATGGGCGCAGTGTGGGTCATGTTCAGGTGGGTCAAATACATGAAATTGCCTGCATTGTTGGGCCCATTTGATAAGAAATGGGGATCTATGGATGGAATCAATTTATCCACTCATTTTCTGATTTAGATCCCTTGAAAATCTAGAACCTTTTGGTTCTAATAGGGTAATCAATCTATAATGACCTTGGCACTTGATTCCATGTTTTGAACTAAATTTATCTCTCCTGCCTCAATATGGGTGTTGAATTCTTTTGATATATTTCAAGTGGATCGAGGTAATTAATGGCCAAGTTTGTCACATATCCTTATAAGTCTGAACTAGTGGCTGCTGCAAAGACGACTCCGTTGAATTGAGCAGTGGCTACTATTATCTTGTTGATTTCGGTCCCTTTGTGACTTGCCCGTTCTATGAAGTCTCGAAGTAGGAGAGGTTCATATAACTTAATAAATCACTATCTATTTAAGGCTCCAAAAGTTAATGGTTTTATACATGAAGGTTATTGCAATATTGCGATAAAAAAAAGGTGGCGGATATCAGTTGGATTGGTGGTGGTAATTTTGGTAGAATGGAAATAATACTGCATTCAAGCGCTCTTGGGGTTTATTTGGGTGTCGGGTTGTCTGTTTTTTTCTTTTTTCCCTTCTGTTGATTTACATAAGGATGCTTGGAGGATTTAGATTCTTTTGGCTTTTGTCATTTAATTTTTTTTGTGAGGTTACAAACCCATGGGTTATTTCTACTTCAATTATCCAAATTAAACTGTTTGATGTTTGAGTGTACTCTTTAAAAAAATAAATGCTTTTCTTCATTTAGATAAGAATTATGTTAATTCTTTGCAAGTGATGGTTGATGGTAGTCGGCATGGATCTGTTCTTCTCTTAAATATCTACCTATTCAACATTTTATTAGACTGTATTATATTACTTGTTTTATATTTTTTAGATTTCATGGCATCTTTGGTTGTTTTTACTTAGGACGTGCTTGTTTCATGTAATTGAATACATAAGATCATGGATAAAAATAGCGGCCTAAGATTTCAGTGAGCTTGTCTATGTTGTTGCTTTATTTATATATTTTTATTTCTAATTCATTTGTACAAGGAGTGATATCTCAATTTAGGATGAGGGATGGATCCCTGGTCCGTACTGTGAGGCTAAGGTGCCTTACGACTAATCTACGAGTGGTTCAACATTTTGCTGCATTTTTTCGCAACTAGTACTGCGTAGTGTTTCGAGGACACCCCCATTTTCACAAATTTGGACTTTTGGAAGACCACATGCTGTTTTTCCATTGTCATATTACTGGACAGTAGTTTCTGTTCATACCGTCTTTTCAGCCATGCTTATTTTCTGAAACCGCTAAATCTCCTTACTGCTTTTTAGTAAAAGTTCTAATTATGGCCAAGCGTCCTTGGATGTGCAGTTCACTGGATAAGCATATTCAAGATCCAAATGTTATTTCACGAGTTGTAATTTTTTTTATTGAAATCACTGGATAAGCATATTATGAGTCTCTGACTTTTTTTTATTGAAATCAATGAACGTAACTGTCATTAGAGTTTATGTTTCAAAAGTTGAATCTTGGCATGTAATTTTTGGTGTCTTTTTTGTTTGTTAAGCAACGACGGTGAACTATTGATTTTTTTTTCAATGTGTATTCTTCTGATTATCTGTTTAGAGGTTTTTAATAGTGTTCTTTATGGATTTGTACAATCAGGTTAATCGACAATTTGGATCTGCTTGATATAGAGCCACATGCATGATTAGAGATGTGGGTGATTGTATTCTTTAGGAGAGATGATTTAGCCCTTGCTTTACATTCCATGTTCTCAATTTTCACTACTTCTGAACGGAAATATGTGCAAATGCTGTCAGAGGGTACCTTGAAAAGTATGTTTTGGATGAATCACGATTCCTTTTATTTATTACAGTATTTTTATCTGAATGAGGTTATAGATTTTGATGTTAATTTGGTTTTAATTATTGTAATTTTCTTAAAAGTGCAGTGTAATTGGGTGGTATCAAGAAGCAAGGAAATGGTGTCAGGTAATGAGAATTTTTGAAGAAATAGCTCCTTTTTATGTTTAGCAGCATCTCATACAGCCAAAATGCATTAATTAATTAGGAACTTATCTCTCTTTTTCGTTCTCATTTTTAAAAATTTTATAGGATAAAAAAAATTCCTTGGATTGTAAGTTGTGTTTTTTTTTTTTTTTTGCCTTCCTATTTTATTGAATTCTGTCTCATAGAGGGGGACCAAGACGATAAGAATATTGTAAGGGATGGATTGGAGTGAAGCATGCGGGATTTGGAAGTTCCTTGTGAGCTGGGTGTTCATAGAGCATATCCATAATTCCTAATATCTATTATTGAATTAAAAAAATATAGACACGTGCCTTGTCAATAGACCCATCTCTCAAATCGAAAGACTAATGCAACACAAGATAACCTAGATTCGAAAGCATTTCGTCACCTGGATAAATTTATCTAAAAGAAGTCCTTGGTTTTCGTTAGGACCCAATGGTATCTTCAATCAAATTAACATTTTTATTGGTCAACATTAAAAATGAGTAGCACCTAATTAACAATGAAAAAAGCTTCCAAGAAGGCTTCTAAATTAGTAGTTATTAAAGAACAGTGCACATTCTGTATAAACAAATTATAAGGGATTATTTTATTTATTCCTTAAAGAGAATCAACATTATATTAATCACCATAAAAAAAATAACGAACTGATTTTATTTGCTATTAATAATGACTCTTGACCAGGTCAAACATGGCTAAAGACAATCTTTTCGTAGGAGTTTTTTTTTTAATGGTACCTTTTCAAAAGAGTTGAATAGTTTGAATGAAAGAAAGTTCTATAACAGATTCCAGGATCAAAATAAAAAAGAAAGAAGATAATTATTCTCTATAGTGCAATATCGGTAATCAAACAAACATTTCTAATCAGCATAAAATAACACCGATATTAGCACTGACCTAACAAAGGAACTGCGTTCTCCCTTTATTTCGAAGATGATGATTTCAACTCCAAGCTTCTCAGTTTTCCCTCCCTTTTTGTACATATATTTTCTTTTTGCATATTTTTTTCTAACCATGGACAGGAAGCGGATCGGATCACATAGTCAGGTACCTTCTTCCACTTTACCCTTTGTTATTTTCTTTCCTCGCATGTTAGATTTTCATATTTACTGCATTGCATGCATAACATCAAGGATGATGTTCATCTTAGGTTGTGCGGTGGGGACAAGCACACTTGTCATGTGTTAGATAGAATTTTTACACATTTTTGCTTTTTAGAAAAAAATTTGCTTGCTAGGATTTTTTTTTTCATTTTTGCTAACTTTATTTTGGTTTCAGAGAGAAAATTTTCACAGTTATTTTTATGAACTAAAGATATTTAAACTCTTGGGAATTTTGAAAAAGTAGGCGAAATTAGATTTGGTTTGCCATTTTGTTTATGGAAAGGTTTTTCGAAAAAGTGCTGAATTTTGATCCCTTCACAAAAAACACATACCATATATATATTCAAAAGTTTTAAATTCGAAGCTATGATTTTTCACCAAAACACAGTCGTATATACTTTCAAATGTTTTAAATGCGAAGCTATGATTTGCTGTTTTTTTGACGATTTGATTGAAAATATGAAAGAAAATCATAACTTAGTTTTACTAGTTTCCTGGTTCATCTGGGTGGATTTTTCCACATACTAGTGAATCAATTCGAGCACATGAAAAGGGTTGCCTATTGTTGGGAACCGTGAATGAAGTTACGTAAGATTTGGGTATGCTCCCTAATATCTATGTATCCGAGTCTAGAAATGAAAATTTCCGGCCTTTTGAAAAACAATAGTGCGAAAGCCGTCATGGTCACCTTGAGAGGAAACCTTTTTTTTTACTTATTCAATAGAGAGTCGTATATATTTTCTACAGTTTTAAATGTAAAGCTATTATTTGCTAATTTTTTGGAAGATTTGATTGAAAATATGAAAGAAAACCAAAACTTAGTTTTACTAGTTTCCTGGTTCATCTGGGTGGATTTTTCCACATACCAGTGAATCAATTCGGGCAGATGAAAAGGGCTGCCTATTGTCGGGGACCATGAACGAAGTTACGTAAGATTTGGGTATGCTCCCCAATATCTATGTAACCGAGTCTAGAAATGAAAGTTTCTGGCCTTTTGACAAACAAAAGTGCGAAAGCTGTCATGGCACGAAAAGGGCTACCTATTGTTGGGGACCGTGAACAAAGTTACGTAAGATTTGGATTTGCTCCCCAATATCTATGTAACCGAGTCGAGAAATGAAATTTCCGGCCTTTTAAAAAATAGTAGTGCGAAAGCCGTCATGGTCGCCTCGAGTGGAAACCTGCTTTTTTGCTAAGTCTAGGTGGATCAGATTATTCGATAGAGAATTATATATATTTTCAAAAGTTTTGAATGCGAAGTATTATTTGCTAATTTCTTGGATGATTTGATTGAAAATATGAACGAAAACCCCTATGAGGAAATAATAGGTTCAGTTTTAAAAATAGGATAAGGGCAGGAGGAACACTATATTTGGGTGGATTTTTTGGCATGATTTTTGAAAATTTATTTCCAAAGATGGGATTGGCGAACCAGGTTTCAAAATTGCCTATTTTCGATTTTTCTAAAGATTTGAATATATCTAATGATTATAAATTTTCCTTTGAAAAAGTTCTTTCATTATTTTTGGTTTTAGGTGTTATGAATTTTGTGGGCGCATATTCACTGCAAACCCTCACGATGCATAACTCGTCCACTAGGGGTAACCTAAAGGGTTTATGGGCTTGCTGCCCACGCTAAATGCAGTCGAGAGTGCCGGTGAATGTGGCCATTTTTTTTTTCCTTTTTTTGTTTTTGCATTTACTTTTCTTAGATTAGGTAATAGTCCTACCCTAGTTCACATTTCTTTCTCGAGACTAGCTAAATGCTGGTTGGGGGGTGATAATTTCTTAAAAATGCACATTTTCATGGGATGTAGGGTTATGTACCGACTGTTTTCTATAATTTCAGTGCAAATGTGGTAGTGGATGGGAGCACTAATAATCTAGATGGTGGGATAAAATAGGTGTGTTGTTTAACTATTCCATGCGTTCTATCAAATTTTCCCTTTATTAATTTTTTATTTTCTTTGGCTAGAAAAGTGTATTATGTGGGTCTTATTTTGTGGCTCTATGAAACAGATTACGAGGATTGCAGCATATTTAAGACCTCTAATCTATTGTGGTGCAGATGTTTTTCTAATGGCATTCTTTCTCATCAGCAAGACTAGCTATGAAAATGTTGAAAAGATGGTAAGCAATATTATCTGGTTCATTCTGAAATACTAGAGTCTTCTACTTGTTTTCTTGACAGTTTATCTTTTCCTTATTAGTGACACATTTTTCTCTTTTCAAGCAGATACGTGAACTGAAACATTATGTGCATGGTGTTCCCATTGCCCTCATTGGGACAAAACTTGGTTGGACTTTTTCTTGCCGAGTTTAGTGTATCAACTCGTTATCACTATCTATTGTTATTGTTGTCATGAACTGAATATGATTTTTTTTTTTTGAAAATGAACTGAATTTGTTATGGCTTCAAATCTCCAAGATTATATCATTCATAGTCTTTGCATCTTGTTTTGTTGAATTCATTTGGTTGCTTTGTTTCATCTTTTGCTAATTCTTGTACTTCTATTTCCTTATAGTTTTTGCTAAGTTGAACTTTCCATTTCATTCAATTTCTTTTCATAAAAATATTATAGTTTGTGTATCTCTTTAGGGCCTGTTTGTATGTATGGTGAGGTGAAGCATCAAATCAGGATAGAATAAAATATAAGGTGTTATGATGGTGTTTTGTTTTTAGCTGTTTGGGATGGAATCTTTTTGACTTTTTATATAGAAAAGTGGAGCCTTTTAGTCTTTTAGTGGAGAAAGGATGTTGTTTTTTTTTTTACTTTTTTTTGAAAAATTCGGAGGGAATTTTGAAATTGTGTACTTTTGATATGACCCCTTGTCATTTATTGCCTCGATTCACTTTACTTTACTTTAACTGGTTAATTGCCAAACACGCCCTAAATTGTTTGCTTTATGACCTGTTATACTGAGCTTGCCTCAAATACCTTCTTTGTTTGTTTATGTTAAATCTTATTCTATCTATGTGAAAGGAAAGGTAATAGGATTTGTTTCCTTTGATTGTTTCACCTTATTTTCATTATTTTTTGTGCTAAAATATGCTCTGCCTCATATAAATACCACTAGTGTGTTGAGAAGTGGGCTCCACCTAAGGGGGAGTATTGTAAAGTATATATATCGCCTATACTAACACCTTGAGGTTTTGGTAGTGGTTAGTAAAGGAAATTTAATATGGTATCAGAGCCAACTGGTCACGAGTTCGAATCTCGAGAGGAACTGAAAGAAACTGCAATTCAGATCTGAACATCACTAGCGGAAGACGTTCATGGCTGATTTGTAACATGACAGATTTTAAAAAATCTGATTTGGGCAGCATAAATCAGCCATAGTGATCGCAAAAGAACTCCATGAATTCATGACCAACAAGTGTATAATTCAAGGAGAATCAAGAAGACTATTACCTTGAAGATTTGTAGACTTCAAATCTCTGAAACAATAGATCCAAAGGGCTGAACTCAGACTTGCAATTACCAAACAACTTGCTGGAATTTTCTACAGTAGAATTGCCTTTGATCTTCTTCTCTATCTCACTTCCAAATCTGATTAGCTAAGATGGTGGGATCTTAATCTAGGTTTCTAGATGGGATTTGAGAATCTTTTTCTATGGAAAAGTCTCAGACCTTGTGCTCTCATCAATCAAGAAGAGGGCTGGATGTGTGGGACACTTTTTGCTTCTCTTTGTTGTGGACGTCCAAAGGAGGAGGTAGGTCCTTTTTATAGAAACTTTGGAATCCTTTCCTTAAAGACTATCTCTTCTAATTCTCATAGATGTCCTAAAAGGAAAGTATAATCTAAAGATTTATTTCCTTTTAGAAACACTCCAATTAGAAAAGGAAACTAAGGAACTTCCCATAAACTTTGGCAATTAGTAATCCTAGTTGCACAACACTTACTAATTTAAGTTTCTAATCCAAAAAGGAAACTTTCTTATAGGAATACTAATCCAAAGAGGAGTCCAACCTTCCAAGTAGAGAGACCTACTCAAAATTGGAAACCTTACCCATGGAAATCCCATTATGGACGTCCCACATGATAATGCACACCATGGCCCACTAATAATTTATCTAGAATTAAATTCATGTATGCCATCAAAGGCCTATTTGAATTTAAACTCAAAATTATTTTTCCACTAAAATAATTCATCCAAATGTCATCTAAACATTTTAGGAAACCATGCCAATCTTGGAAAGTGACTAGGGAAGGGACCAAAAGACATATTTGCCATTGGCTCCCAAAATGACCAAAATGTCCATGCTAAACCCATAGCAACATAAAGACCATTTTAACCTTAACTCATTCCACTAAAGAGTTATGGTTGAACTCCAGGGACAAATATATAATTTAATAAGCTCGTCATAAAATGACAGTTGTCTTCGACCTACTAAGTGTAATGACCTGAATGCCCCTCTATGCAACATCCATAATCGAGTCAGGTTATCACATGTACTATCAACCTTCTCGATTACATCTAAACCTTAGAACTTCATATCCTTAACTTAATCATCATCCGAATATCATTCTCTTGGTCCAGGGAGCGACCCACAAGTTCAATATCCATATGTAACATCCATATACTAAGATCTTAGATTTTGATGATTAATCGAATAATTCTAAGGGGACGATCATTCCATCATTAGATGGCATAGATTCTTTATTGCATTTGCACGTCCCAACTGATCAAGTCCGAGTACCCAAAACACAGAGCTGTTGACCCATGAAAAGAATATCACCCATAGTGAATTAAAGCACAAGAACTTGACTTCGTCAGTTCATCCACAAATGCTCAAGATTAAGAGCACTGGTCACTCAGTAGCATGAGGTGACTTGATCTCTCTCAGTGATAGTACTATTTTAGAGATCACACCTACCATGGTCCTGTTCAATGCATTGCATATGCACTAATGAGATAAATCCGGGACAGTCCTCCCATGACTTAGGTAAGTCACCCTGAATACAGGAGAGTCTCTCATTATAACTTATACCAAGATGAAGTGCCCAGCTCCATCTCTCAATTATGAACAAATATGTTGTTTCCAGCGTCCATGAATTAGACCTATCTGTGTGTAGACACTACACACCTAATTCATTTACTAGAAACAATGGGCCTTACATAACCATACATATATACATGTTTAAAGAGAAAAGAGTCATTCCATTAAATAACTAGTAAATATCCAGTAACAAAAGATGAGAGTGCAGTTAGTGGGCTTTAGGGCATACACCAATCCCAACAGGAACAACACGGCACTAAAAGGAATGCATGTCGCCAAAAGTGCACCAACCAGGTTCCACTTGAGGGGGAGTGTTGAGAAGTGGGCTCCACACAATGGGGAGTATTTAAAAGTATTTATGCCGCATCTACTAACTCCTTCAGGTTTTGGTAGGAATGGTTAGCTAAAGGAAGTTAATAAAGTGATGCTTAGATTCTCACATGCAATTCAGATGCAGTTGGCAAGTTTTTTTTAAATAGGATTGGGTTTTATCGATTATGATGATGATGTAGCTTCCAAAAAACTATAGGAAAAACCAAGTAGCTACAAAATTCATGTAGCTGACCCGAACATAGTTGGGACAAGGCTTTAACGATTATGATAATGATGAGATACTATGGATTAGGCATGTCCATAAAAGGTTAGAAATATATCTGTAAGATCATTGAAGGTCTACAAATTGAATGGAGTAGAAGAAGGGGGATATTGATAGACATTGGGTGAAGTAGTGAAAAAAGACATCGGCATGTGGTGTGACAAAGAAAGGGTGGAGTGGAAGAGAAAAATGCAAGGTGGATGGGATTATTCTTTTATTTGTAATGTAAATTTTTTATTCAAAAAGAGAGAGGAGTACAGAGTTAATTGAGAGCAACTGATGCAATATGAGTTAGATACTATATATATCGATCCCAATGCACATGGTCACCATAGCATTTCTGTTAAGTAGTTAATTTGCCGCACATCTAATGCCAAGGCATTTTGGGTGTATTGGTTAGCAACTTGAGATGGTATCAAAGCCAGCACATTCTAGGTTCGAATTCCCTAATACAGCAGCTCCCATCAGAACTTTAAAGTTCAGTGCTCTTGGGTGAGAGTAGTATTTAGGTTGGATGACCTCCTAGGAATTTCTCATGTTGCACCCCATTTTTCTTTTGTTTATCCAAAAACAACTAAATGTGTTTTTATACGAAATAGCCCAAAGTCGTCAAAGTTGCATTTTCAGCCAAAATCAGTCCAATTTACCCAACGCCAATCCCGAAAACAGCAGGTGCAAGTGTCCATACTCCGGATCCCTTTACAATGCCACAATTTAGCATTTCGAGGGAGAGTGCAACTAGTCCCATCTATAACTATAACTTATTGTATACATTTTTTTACACATATACATATATACTTCACTTAAAGAAATTTGAACAGATTTGGTCGTCAAGACAATGGATTTGATTCTATTTTAAGAATGGAATTAAGAATTATAGTAATTTTGATTAAATTTTATTATTGAATGTCACATCTTTATGGGTTGATTTTATGTTATGGTTTAATGTTCCGAGATAGGAAAGAAAACATAGAAATAGGGAATTTGAGAAATAGAGTTAACTTCGAGGGGAACTGCCCTCTCTTCACACAGAAGTGAAGTTGAATAGAATAATACTAGCTTCTCTTTTTCTCATTGCATTCAAATACATTTAAAGAATTACAGAAAACTACCTATTCCATCAATCTAATACATAAATGACTTGTGCCCTTAACTTCCTAACGGCTCAATAATTGGACAATGATTTAGTGACTGACACAATAACTACAGTCAAATAGTAGCAATAACCAACCCATACTACAATGTAACTCCCCATGTCGGCATGCATATTCAACATGTATGCACCACAGAAGAACGTATGCATAATTTTATTTCCAAAATATCTTACTGATTTAGCTACACACTTAATATTTGAACTTTGGCTACCGAACTCTTTAGGAAATTCATTTGTATTTTTTCTGATTTTGTGTTATTCATTCCATTTTGGAAGACACTTATGAGGCACCAAGAAGAGCATTTCGGGTACTTGGAATATATAAAATTGCTGATACAAGTCTAGCAACATGCCCACTCGTTGTGGAGACCCTTGCGTCACAATATGCTAAAGCAAAGGACCTCTTATATGCTCTGATAGTCAATAGCATTCTGAGATGTTCGATTGACGCGAGAGCTTTTGAGGTAACCTTTCATCTGACACATAACAAGTTCATGCCAATGTTGCAATTCATTTGTATATAGTATAAATCTTTGTCGGTAGTTTGCTGCAGCAATTCTGATTATACTATTTCTTTGAAGTGCCTTGGTTCCAAACTCCAGTCAGTTTTGAAGGATGCAAGGTCACTGCTTGACTGTTTGGAGGCTTGGTTCTCATTAAGGTAAGTGCTTAACTAGACCACCATATTAAATCTTTCATTGTTTTTATTTCCCTACCATTTTGTTTTTCTCCAGCAAGTAGCATTCTCTTATAGAGGAATTCTGTTCACCTCTTCAAAAGCATTGGCTTTTTAATATCACTTGAGTTGTTTTCCAAGCATGTGATTGGAGCTTCCAATTTTGACATGTCTTTAGTCTGAAACCGTTTGCTGCTTGATTTAGGGAATAATATCCCAAGCATGTGGCCTGAATCTTATGATTCAGGTGTGAATATTACAATTTTTTTATACTTATTCTATTGAAACTTATGATTTAGATGATTCATTTGAGAGAGAATAGTCACAACACAATTGATTGGTTAATATTTTTTTCGATTGTTTTTAATTTTAAAAGGTAATCCAGTTTTTAATTAATCTGCTTAATTTTTTTTGTATATTTGGGAGGTTATCTAGTTATAGTTCTCAATCTCTTGATTTAATTCTTCAATTTCTTCTTTTTTCGTTAAATTCCTCCCGTGCATCATCACATGAGATCCAGATGTTGCTTCATCTAATTTCTCTATGAAATCGTGTGTCATGATCTTTCTTTTCTAGTTTACGATATTCATGCTATCATAATTACTAAATACCAATGAAAACAAATGAAACTTTAGAGAGTTATATTATAATGAGAATGAACTTAAAAAAAAAAGAAAAAGAAATACAGCGAATCATAGAAGATTCTGCACTCAGAGTTCTCATCTTGTAGATTCTTATCCCTTGTTTTCTTGTGACTTCCCACTTGTACTTTCATTTGTACTAACTTCTGCTTAGAGAGATATCTGTTCCCATTTTATTAAGTCCCCAAAACTGGAAAGGAAGTTATGCAATGGAAATTACTCCCTCTCCAAGTAATATTGGCATCCTTTTTGTGGGGGTTATGAACCCCTAAGAGCTACTTGCATGATGGGCCACATAGCTGGTTTTGTGAAATTGGCTTGAACCTCCATTTGGGCTTGGTTTGGGTCACAAGATCATGCAGCTCCAATCCATGGCATTGTTATCCATTAAAATCTGCATCATTGGGCTCTTTTGATTTAAATCAGGATTGTTCAATGGAATGAATTGTTCCTCTAATTTTCTGATTTGTATCTCCACTTAGTATAGAATATTTTGGATTTTATTTGGAATACAGTTTACATTCATCTTGGCCCTTCATTCTATGGTTTGTTCCAAATTTATTGATATTTCCCTAATATGGATCTTGAATTTCTTTGATCGATTAAGTAGATCTGGATAATCAAAGTCTAGATCTATCATATATCCCTGTGGGTTTGAACTATAAGATCCTAAATCAGACTCCCCCACTTAAGAAGGCTTCGACATCTTGTAAACATCCTCTTCACGTTGTCCTCTTCTCTGTCATTTTCTCTTCTTTTGCTTCCATTGCAACTCTTTCAAATGAATCACTTGTCTTTTGAGTTGCATTTGTCTTTGGGTAGCGTACATGTAAGAGTTGTGTACCTTATCTACCCAATGTGGTCCAATGGGATGCAATCCAATGCCGTACAAGCAAATCGCGAATCAATTGTATCTAACATCGCCTTTGGTAATCTTGATAAAATGAATGTTCGAAGTTGTAAATCTCTCCATGTGGGATATTGACATTCACAATTTATTTGAGAGCATGATACTCACACCTTTCACCGCCGTCGCCGTCGCCGTCGCCGCCGCCACCACCACCACCATCAATCAATGTTGGGGTTAGCTATGTGAATTCTTTTTCTCCATTCCGATCTAAATCACACTTTTCACCAATCGCCATAATTCTCATCTAGATGTCATGTCGTTCATGTATATTTGAACCCTCAAATTCTATATGTATACACTAAAATTTTGAGTATCTTGTTTGTAATCGCGATTCGCATCGAAATCGATTGTACCATTGGTTCGTTTATTTGGATTTGTGTCGTAGACTTGATCACTAACAACATCACCAACTTCATAGGCATCTAATTTCAGTGAGTCATCCGCATCTCGATGTTCATTGTAGATCGGACCATCTACAACATCATTACCTTTGTACACAATAATATATTGATGATCACAAATACAAGAAGATGAATTGAGCAGTGACTGCTATTATCTTGTCTATTTTGGTCCCTATGTGACTTGCCCGTTTTATTAAGTCTCAAATTAGGAGAGGCTCCTATACGATTGAAACTACTTCCTCTCTAATTGTATTGGGCTTCACGTGAGCGTGTTTGTACACCCTCAGAAGTGGGAAGCATCCAATATGGGCCTAGTTCGGGTCCTGTTCATGTGGGTCCATTATGGGCCTAGTTTGTTCCTGTTCATGCCGTCCGTTTATTTATGCTTTATTGGGCCCCTTGGATAAAAAAATGGGGATTGATGGATGCAATGGATTAGTCCACTATTTTTTTTATTTCCCTGCGTAATTTGGAATCTTTTAGACCTAATGGGGAGATCCAATCTACAGCTATCTTTGCACTTCATTCAATGTTTTGTTCAAATTTTTTTTTATCTTGCCGTACCATGGATGTTGAATTCCTTTGATCTATCAAATAAATCCTGGTAACTATATGCCAGACCTGTCACATATCAGTTTAGGTCTATACTGTTGGAAGCTACAACGACTCCCCCATTCATTTGAGCGTTGCCTGCCATTATAATAACCAATATGGTCGACATAATTGACTTCCCAAAAAAGAAAGGAACAAGTTGATTGTTGGCTGTTCACTTAAAGTTATTATCTTGTTGATTTTGGTCCCTTGTTTTTTTCGCGTGAATTGGCCATTTTATTAATTCTCTAATCATTAGAGGTTCCTATACGATTGAAATTAGTTCTCCGCCAAAGAGTACCGGGCATCCCATTAGAGGGTTTTTGGAGCCCAAAAGTTGTACTTGTAAGACCCGCCACATGGTTGATATTGTAGCAGAAGTTTGGGCGTCCAGTATGAGCCTAGTTCGGGTCATGTTCACTTGGGTCCAATTAATGACATTGCTGCACATTTATTTATCTAATATTTGCCCCTTTCGATGCAAAATGGGGATTGATGGGTGTAATCAAATGATCAACTAATTTTCTTTTTTGCATCCTAAATATTTTAGAATCTTTTGGATCTAATACATAAATCTAATCTGCGGCGATGTTAATACTTCATACCATGTTTTGACCATAAGTTATTGATCTTGGCTTAACATGGATGTTTAATTCCTTCGATCTATCAAGCCAATCCGAGTAATTTTAGGCCAAATATGTCACATATCCCTATAGGTCTTGTCTATTAGCAGCTTGAAAGACTTCCCCCATTGAATTGAGCAATGCTTGCCACTATAATGACAAATATGGTCCACATAATCAACTTCCCGAGTAACAGAACCTAAACTTTAAGATGAATAGAAGAAACTTTTGGAATCTTATGATCTTCTTGATCGATCATTGCTCTATTTATAATACTTTGTAGCCTTAATCAAGGCAATTACAAGGCAATTAGAATCTCTTTACGAAGGAAACAATATAAAGAATATAATTACCACTTCCTACTTATGGAATGAAAATATATACATATTGATGATGAGTCAAACTAGTCCCACGTGATTTATGGGCATGGGCCTATTGTACATGGGCTTTTGTATATGGGCCTTGGATCAAGTGGTACTAACATCCCCCCTCAAATTGATGCTGGTCAACGAGTAGCAATTTGCGAACCAGAAACTCATGACGTGGCCGAGGCAGTCCTTTGGTGAAGATGTCTGCAAGCTGGAGTTCACTTGATACATGTGGAAGACTAATGACCTTACGATCATATTCATCCCGAATAAAATGACAATCCACCTCGATATGTTTCGTACGTTCATGAAAAACTGGATTTTCGGTGATACGGATGGAGCTAGTGTTGTCCGCATGAAGTGGGGTAGCCGAGGTCTGAGGAAACCCAAGATCTTTAAGAAAGCCATGAAGCCAAAGGATTTCAGAACAGGCAGCTGACATAGCACGATACTCCGATTCAGTGGAAGATCTGGAGACGCATTCTTGCTTTTTACATCTCCATGAAATGAGGGATTCACCCAAGTACATACACCAACCCGTGGTAGATCTGCGAGTATCCAGGCATCCGGCCCAGTCGGCGTCAGAGTAAGCTGTAAGTGTTAATGGTGTGCCAACCGGAAAAAAACAATCCTCGGGTCAGAGAACCAAGAATGTACCGAATGATCCGTTTGACAGCAACCAGATGGTGATGCCGAGGTGTTGTCATGAATTGACTAACAACATTTACAGCATATGAGATGTCAGGACGAGTGATGGTCAAGTAAATCAAACTGCCGACTAAGCGTCTGTAGAGTGTGGGGTCGGATAGAAGATCACCATCATCTTTCCTAAGTTTCACATTTACTTCCAATGGAGTGTCCACGGGTGTGGCCTCTTTGAGCCCAGCAAGATCAACTAGGTCAGTAGCATACTTATGCTGATGAAGAAATAGACCCCTCTTAGACTGGTGAACCTCAAGGCCTAAGAAATATGTTAAGGGACCGAGATCTTTCATATGAAATGCAGCTTGAAGAGAGGATTGAAGATTCTTGATCATATTACTGTGAGTTCTTGTAATGATAATGTCATCCACATAGACCAGAAGGATGGTAATAGCTTGAGTGGTTGTACTGATGAAGAGTGACGGATCATAAGGACTTTGAACAAATCCAAGTTGAAGTATAGTAGCCCGAAATTTCTCAAACCAAGCTCTGGGTGCTTGTTTAAGACCATACAAGGAGCGACGGAGCTTTGCCACCTCATTTTTAGAAGTAGAGTCATAGCCTTGAGGAAGGCGCATGTAGATGTCCTCTTTGAGATCTCCATGAAGAAAGGCATTCTTGACATCCATCTGATAAAGAGGCCAACAGCGGGATACAGAAATAGCCAGAATGGTACGCACAGTGGTCATCTTGGCGACCGGAGCAAATGTCTCATCATAGTCAATGCCATACTCCTGTCGGTTGCCAAGAGCTACTAAGCGAGCTTTATAACGAGCCAAAGTACCGTCAGGATGTAACTTGATAGAGTAAACCCACTTGCATCCAATGGGTTTGATGGTAGGAGGACATGGAACAACATCCCAGGTATGATTATCATTCAGAGCGTCTAGTTCTTCCTGCATGGCCTGACGCCAACACTGATGTTGCACTGCTTAGGAAAAACCATTAGGTATATGAACCGAAGACAGAGTGGCAATTAAGGATGTATGGGTGAAGCCAAATCGATCAGGGGGACGGGAAATCCTGGATGATCGACGGGGGACTAACTGAGAGGTATCTGGAGGTTGTTCAGGGTCAAGCGCCGTGGAAGAGGATATATCAGGAGGCTCAGGTGCAGTAATAGTTTCCCGTCGATGCCTTTCATACACAAGAAGAGGTTTGATAGGATCCACAGGTAGAACCGGAGAATCAGTAAAACCAGGAACAAGTGAAAATGTAGGAGATGTATCATGATCAAGAGAATGAGGAAAAAAATATTGATGTTCAAAGAACACCACATTACGAGAAATCCTGATACGTTTGACCTTTGGATCATAACAGACAAATCCTTTCTGATCATTCGCATAACCTAAAAAAACACACTTTGAAGATTGAGCAGATAGTTTTGTTCGTTCTACTGGGGGAAGAAGAACAAAACATACACACCCAAAAACATGGAGATGAGAATAAACAGGATGCTTATGAAATAAACGAAAATAAGGTGTTTCATGATTTATACGTGGTGAGGGTAGCCTATTGATAACATGAACAGCTGTGGACAAAGCCTCTGGCCAAAATCTTGGTGGAACAGAGGATTCTAAGAGTAGGGACCGAACAATGTCTAGGAGATGTCTATTTTTCCTCTCAGATACACCATTTTGTTGTGGTGTATAAGGGCATGATTTTTGAGAGATAATTCCTTTGTTTTGTAAAAAGGTCTGAAACTCATTAGAAACATATTCACCACCTGAATCTGTGCGGAGTGTTTTAATGGAGGTGGAGAAGTGATTTTCCACATAAGCTAAGAAAATTTTAAACGTAGCAAACACCTCAGATTTTGCATGCAAAAAGTAAATCCATGTAAAATGACTATAGTCGTCAATGGATGTAACAAAATATTTAACATGAGAATGTGATGGAACAGGTGCGATACCCCATACATCACTATGAACAAGATCAAAATAGTGCAATGATGAAGTAGTGCTAATGGGAAAAGGGAGAGTCTTGCTCTTACCCATTTTACAACTAGAACAATTTAAGAACACATCTTTAAGAGAAATCTTATTATCAGATAGCAAACCAGATTTAAACAAAGATAATAAAGTGCGAGAATGAGGATGGCCTAAACGATTGTGCCATAATTGGCTATTATTTGAACTAGAAGCTGAAAACAATGCAGAGGAACTCAAACTTCGATCTTGTGTAGAAAGTTGGAATGGAAACAGACGACCACACTTAGGCCCCTTCGCTATCACCTTCCCCGATGCTTGATCCTGTATAACACAACCAGAACGAGAAAAAGAGACCGAACAGTCATTATCAACGAGTTGTCCAACAGATAGTAAATTTGTAGATAACTGAGGAGAAAGAAAAACATGACTCAAAGGTAATGAATGCGAGACCTTACCAATGGCAGTAATGGGTATACTGCCACCATCTGCGGTATTGATTCGGAGAGTTCCATCATAAGGTTTTATTTGAGATAAAGTATCAGAAGAATGAGTCATATAATTAGAAGCCCCCGAATCCATATACCAGGTGGAGTTTGACTGTTTGGTTTTACCTGAGAGACCAAGAGCGGAAAAAGCATTGACAATCATATGTTGAACCATGACAGAAGGGGAAGCAGGTGAAGAAGAAGCAGGTGGAGCAGGGGGAGCAGGTGAAGCAGGCAACATAGTATTAGCAGTAGGATGAAAGAATGCTGAGGAAGACGCATCCAAGGTGGCCAGATTGGCTTTCTGAGAGGAATTTTGAGCTCGACGCCGACATTCAGGAAGAACGTGACCCTTGCGTTTGCAGTACGAGCAATATTTATTATTGCACTGAGTGGCAACATGTCCATATTTCTGACAACTATAGCACTGCACTTTGGTCATATCTCTGGGCGGCTGGGCGGAACGTGCAACATAGGCTGCAGTTACTGGAGCTGGTGAAAGTGCTTGTTGGAGAACAGCCTGAGTGTTAAGATGTTGTTCCTCCCGAAGGAGTTCTCCAAAACAAGAATCAATAGATGGAGAAGGCATTCTGCTCATCAGATTTGAACGAATTTGTTCAAACTCAGGGCGAAGTTTCATCAAAAATTGATCCCTTTGACTGGTAGAGTGTATGTTCTGAACGACCGCAATAGAGGCATCAGGAAGGCTGGAGTAGATAATCTCAGTGTAGTCCGTCCATAAACGAATAAATTGAGAGTAATATTCTTGAATGGACATGGTTCCCTGAGTAAACTGAGACAGTTCATGTTCTAAATGGAACCTCCGAGCAGAGTTATCCTGTTGATATACCTGTTTTAAGTAGTCCCACATGCCTTGGGCTGATTTGTATGGCCTAAGGTTGAGGATGTATTGGGGATCGACGGATCCCAGAAGCCAAGTCATGATCTTTGCATCTTTGGTTTCCCATGCGGAGATGACCTTGACATCCTCGCTGGGTTTTGAATCAGTCCCATCTATATGACCCCATAATTCTTTTCCTTTAAGATATATCTGAAACTGGAATCCCCATGATGTATAATTTGTTCCATTGAACTTCACCAGTGAAAGTTCAGTTTTGTCCATAATCAAAAAATTCTAAGAAATGATTCCAGCCGACCAAACAAAGAAAAGGATGTGACCAGTGCACACAACAGACAAGATTATGTGATCAGGCAAACAATAGGCAGCTGAAAACAAGAAGCTACCAAAAAAAATACCAAGAAAAAGGGTCCAGGCGACCCAAATTTTCACTGCTGATTCCTTGCAGAAACCCCACCGTTTGATCAGATTGAGAATCAGATCAACAAGATATAAGCAGCATCAAATCATCTTCCCAGCAGAACAAGTTTCACTAAGATCGATCCACAATCCAAGATTTTGAACGGCTGTGATTAAACTGATATGAGAAAGCTAGAAAATCACAAGATGGTTCCAAAAACCTACCTCTGATTCCGGAAAAATGCTGAAAAAATCACCAATATTATTAGGAGATGTGGTCGACCATGACTGGATAGATTGTTGAAGTGGTCATGATGATCGCAAGTGGGCCACTAATGATCATATTGTAATCAAAAGACTATCTGTATGAAATAAACACAGATCATTGATCTGGTTGTTGCTCATATGACAGATCCTTGATCTGTTTGCTTGAAAACACAAGATTAAGATGACAAATCCTTGATCTGTATGCTTCGAAGGTGGGCCACAGTGATCAGATTGCAAAATTCTTGATGAAGATCTACTTTGAGTATGCACGAACAGCCACAAGCAAATGCTGATGACTGTTATCACCAAGATTCGAAGAAGACAACAGCTAGAAAAAACTATCAGATGGCTCTGATACCATAACAGAACCTAAACTTTAAGATGAATAGAAGAAACTTTTGGAATCTTATGATCTTCTTGATCGATCATTGCTCTATTTATAATACTTTGTAGCCTTAATCAAGGCAATTACAAGGCAATTAGAATCTCTTTACAAGGAAACAATATAAAGAATATAATTACCACTTCCTACTTATGGAATGAAAATATATACATATTGATGATGAGTCAAACTAGTCCCACGTGATTTATGGGCATGGGCCTATTGTACATGGGCTTTTGTATATGGGCCTTGGATCAAGTGGTGATGAGTCAAACTAGTCCCACGTGATTTATGGGCATGGGCCTATTGTACATGGGCTTTTGTATATGGGCCTTGGATCAAGTGGTACTAACACCGAGCGGTGTTGTAGACCCCCTGAATTGTTCCTCGTATGACCAGCCACGTGGCTGATTTTGTGAACGGACTTTGGATAACCAATATGGGCGTAGTGTGGGTCATGTTTGGGTGGGCCACATACGTGAAATTGCCTGCATTATTGGGCCCATTTGATAAGAAATGGGGATCGATGGATGGAATCAATTGATCCACTCATTTTCTGATTTAGATCCCTTGAAAATCTAGAACCTTTTGGTTCAATAGGGTAATCCAATCTGCAATGACCTTGGCACTTGATTCCATGTTTTGACCTAAATTTATCTATCCTGCCTCAAAATGGATGTTGAATTCTTTTGATATATTTCAAGTGGATCGAGGTAATTACTGACCATGTTTGTCACATATCCTTATAAGGCTGAACTAGTGGCTACTGCAAAGACTCCTCCGTTGAATTGAGCAGTGGTTGCTATTATCTTGTTGATTTCAGTCCCTTTGTGACTTGCCCGTTCTATTAAGTCTCGAATTACAAGAGCTTCCTATACGATTGAAACTACTTCCTCCAAATTGTATTGGGCATCACATGAGCATGTTTGTGGACCCTCGAAAGTGGGAAACGTCCACATGGCTGATTTTGTGAGCGAAGTTTCAGCGTCCAATATGGGCCTAGTTTGGGTTGTGTTCATGTGGGTCTATTATGGGTTGTTTCATCAAATTACTTCGTCTCTCTTTGTTTGTGCAAGGCTAGCAATGAAAATGTTGCAAAGATGGTAAGCAATTGCTGGTTCATTCTGGAATACTGTACTCTTCTACTTGTTTTTCTTGACAGTTTATCTTTCCCTCACCGGTGACACTTTTTTTTTCTCTTTTCAAGCGAATACCTGAACTGAAACATTATGTGCATGGTGTTCCCATTGCCCTCGTTGGGACAAAACTTGGTTGGACTTTTCTTAGTGAGTTTAGTTTATCAACTTGTTATCACTCTCTATTGTTATTGTTGTCATGGACTGAATATGTTATGGCTTCAAATATCCAAGATTATCATTCGTAGGCTTTGCATCTTGCCTGCAGCATTTTGTTCAATTCATTTGGTTTCACTGTTTCATCTGTTGCTAATTCCTGTACTTCTATTTCCTTATCCTTCTTGTTGAGTTGAACTTTCATTTGATTCAATTTTTTTTCATAAAAATATTACAGCTTGTGCATCTCTTTGAATTATTTGCTTTATGACTTGCTATACTGAGCTTGTGCATCTCTCTCTCTCTCTCTCTCTCTCTCTCTCTCTCTCTCTCTCTCTCTCTCTCTCTCTCTCTCTCTCTTATGTGTTATTAACACTGTTGATAGATTAGGGGCATCATTCTCTCACATAAAGAAGGAATTCAATTTTCTGTTGATTTGGCCCTTTTTCTGTCGATTTGTGTGCCTTTTGTTTGTATTGGTGGTTTGCTTCTTGTAGCCTTTGTGCCTTTTGTGGTCTTTTATTTGTGCCGAGTCTTTTTGTGGCTTCATCCGGCTTTTTGGTTCAGTACAGATCTCTTGTACTTTATAGCTTTTCTCTTGTTAATAAAATTTCAGATAACATTCAAAAAAAAATGTTGATGGTAAAATGGGTTTTCTTTGGATGTTGACAAGAGCTCACAACACAATTGGAATGTGCTCAATGTCGCAGCCGAAAGGTCTCGGGTTCGAAAAATGGGTTTTCTTTTCTTTATTGATTTTATTTCTGTAATGAGGGTATTTTGTTGGATTGGGTTTTGTTTATTACTAGTTTATGCTTCAACATATGATGAGATGGCCAAAGACACATGATCCATATGATGTGACAAATCTTCATAAGCCAATCAATTTTTTCCAATTTTGTAGTTGAACTGAACCCATATCTCAAATCAGATCATTTTCC
Organism: Litsea cubeba; assembly: GCA_012931725.1. NCBI lineage: Eukaryota > Viridiplantae > Streptophyta > Magnoliopsida > Laurales > Lauraceae > Litsea > Litsea cubeba. Next base: position 69,696,004 of record CM022947.1, read on the forward strand.
TTTTTTCTTTTTATTGTTAAGAGCTCGTTTGGGTGCCTGAAATGGCATTTCTAGGAGTCCACAAATTCCTAAAGTTTATTGACATATACATGAATATGCATAGATAATCATTGAATAATCATATAGAAATCCTTAACATATAATTTGAGAATTATTAAAAATAAGGAAAAAGATCATCAGTTAATATCTTTAAATAGCTAGATATCCAATTCTGTCAGTGTACAAAATGGGTCTTCACTTGCAAAGCAATAGTGAAGATGGAGCTGTTTGGGACAACTCACAATACCGTCTATCGAAGAAATGAACAGTAATGATCAGTCATGGCCCCGTTGGCCGTTCACTGTATCCGGGGAGCACTTTTAATTTTTCCACCAGATTCCGCCATGAAGTTGTGAAACAGAATCGAGAGGAATGAAAGAAAAATGAATTTGTGAGAGAGAAACTAACATGACATCAGTTGATTGAAAATGGTGGGATCTCTTTATCTTCTCTTCGCCATTCTATCTCTCTCTTTCCTTCTCCTCCTCTGGTTTGAGTCGTTCCTTTTTTTTTCCTATTTTGTGTATTTCGATTAGGAGATTGGAGAGAGAGCAGTTCCACCCTCACCTTTCTCCTCCATACACACCCATTAAAAAAATGGGATTCACGCCTAATGATGCAGGGAGGGTGGATAGTGGGTCCCACTGGTCCAAACCTAAGATGGACCTAATGATCATGGTCGCCCTGTATCGGGGGAGCGCTTTTAATTTTTCCACCAGATTCCCCCATGAAGTTGTGAAACAGAATCGAAAGGAATGAAAGAAAATTGAATTTGTGAGAGAGAAACTAACATGATATCAGTTGATTGGAAATGGTGGGATCTCCTTATCTTCTATTCCCCATACTATATCTCTCTTTCCTTCTCCTCCTCTAGTTTTAGTCGTTCTTTTTTTTTTTTCCTATTCTATGTATTTAGATTAGGAGATTGGAGAGAGAGCAGTTCCAAAGAGGGTAGTGGAGAGAGACGATAGTGGAGAGAGAGACTGGAGAGAGGGGATACATCTTTTTATCTCAGCCATTGGATTTATGTACTTAAATCCAAGGGTCTAAAATATCCAAAGATTCAAACAGTGAGCTGGAATATTATATAGATATATATATTACTACTTAGTTGGCCTGGCACATGCAAGGCACGTGTATGGAACACAACTATATTAAGACATATTAAGATATTCTTCTCTACGTGCTTGATCAATGTATAATGTATTTTATTTGGTAAAATATATATTTGTATTGTTGAACATTCATATATGTAGGAAATTACAGGGACATTTTATCCTTGCACGAAAAAAAGTTACCATGATGCAAGTTGTACCTCAATTTGAATTTGAAAATAAGAATAAAAGTGGTGTCAGGTGTGTCACTTGAGGTATTTGAATATGAGCTAAAACCAAAGAATAAAAGTTCTAACAAGATGACATGGATATCACCCAAAGCCCTTTGCACTCACCCATAAATAAGCATTCACACCTTCCAACCCCTTTCATCTGTCTATCTCACATGCATAAAACCAAAGCAAGAAGCCCAATCCAATCTTATAGAAGATTTTATTATGAAAATGGATTCATTGGGTACTCTGTTTCTGGTCATTGGATTTATTGGGTTTTTTTTATCCAAACAAAGAGATTGAAAATAAAGGTTAAGAAAATCATCGAACAGAAAGAAAATGTCTAGGTATTGAATTACTCAGTCTGTCATTGAAAATCTACCAACTCAGAAAATCATCAAACTAAAAAAAACAACCAAGCAGTGGCGGAACCAGAAAATATACCTTGGAGGGGCCAATAAGAAAACAAGAATTTCTTGGAGGGGCCAATGTGAAAAAATCCTAGAATTTTCTATAAGATTTAGGGGATTTTCGTAATTTAAGGGGGGGCCACTGCCAGCCCCTCCCTGGTTCAGCCCCCGCATCCAGGTATTGTATTACTCAGGCTGTTATTGAAAATATGTCTCCTCTAAACTATTAAAATCTCTAGAAGTAGCCCAGGACTGGTTGAAGTAACGAGGAACAGATAACTTGAGAGGCCCATAGTGTATAGATTTCTCATAGAGTTCATGTTTGTAAATAGGAAGAATCACATTCAATGCAAACAATCAGATCCAAATCTTCTAAGATTGAGAAGAAATGAGTCATGCAATAAAGAGTGAAGGAAAAGAAATGAGTCATGCAAGAAAGAATAAAGAGGGTTAACCATGCTTTCATTTGAAGCTCTTGATTTAGGTGGGATAACGTAAGACGGGATTCTAACATAGTAACTCCAGCCACTATGAGGCGAAACAATATTTCTTGCATCTTGCACGGCACATAGAAAATGTTATAAAATCCTACAAACATAAATGCAATGATAGCTTGACCGCTAGAGATAGATAGTGATTGGTGTGATAAATATGAAATTGTAGAGACGAACAAAAGTTTAAATGTAAAGACAAAATTTCTTTAAGTGTTTAGAGATAGCTTGAAAACATGCCGTGCAAGTATGACATGAGCAGTGATGATTTCTTGGTCCGCAAGAAAGCATTATATGAAGGAAAGTTATATAAATATCAAAAACTTGGATTCAAATTCCTTGAAGATTGACCCCAACAGTGTAGTTCTTCTTTTCCATTAACCATTGTTTACATCCACTTTAAAAATATCATCCATTCCTAGCAATCTACAACATATCTCCATGCATTCCAGAACACGACGCTAATCATTCCAGTTTGTTGGATAAATCAAAATTCATGTTAGTCAATTATCACACACAACACACACACAAAAAAATATATTCATTTCTTCAATCTATGTCGCACAAGTAAAACAAAGTACACATTCCAACACTGCTAAATCAAAGTCATAAATGAAGGCTCATGGTTTTTGATAAGCTCATTTATAAGCAACTCATATTTGTAGATCAATTACAGAAAATCAAAGTCAAAGTAAATTAAGATTTCCACCAAACTAACTACATTAAGAGTTCCAAGATTCAAACAAGTTACTAAAAGACCAAGATCGAATCCTAGAGGGGGGGGGTGAATAGGATGCTATTAAAAATTTAGGCCACTTCTGAACATTTTGATTAGTAGGTGACTTATGCTTTGATGATAGTAAGCTAGCTTCATAAGAGAGAGAGTTTCTAAGTTAAACATACAAATTCAAAAGACAAATACATCCTTTAATCAATCTCAGACCCAATTAAGAGGTCAACAATCATAAAAAGGAAGGTAAACACAAATCACCATAACACAATCAAATATAGTGGTTCGGCCAAGTTGCCTATATCCACTCCCGGTAACCTTACCGGATTTCACTAGTCAATTCAAGGTTTAGGATCACCTCAAACCTTACAACCACATCATTATGCTTTTCAAGGCTAAGCATGAACCTTTACAACACAATATGTGCTTTTCAAGGCTAAGCACCAACCTTTACAACATTGATTTTTCTCTTAAGTGAAATGCCTATTTGTGCATTGGTAAGAGAACAAATTAAACACAGTGGTTTGCCTCTAGATAGGCTGAATGGACAATGATAACATACTACTAGAAGCATGCATATGAATGATAATGTTTATGACTAATGCATGAACTAGAAAGCTCACTTTCTCTTTTAAAAGGATGTAACTTCAATTAATGCAAAGGATGATGATCAAATGTAAGAGAAAGAGTTGTATTACTCAACACATGGTTTGTCAAAAGATCAAACTTAAAACCAATAGTTTTGAAAGTTAATGTTCAAAAACACCTGTGAATGAGAAGACATATGTTGAGTTCATAATGCAAATACTTTTCAAAGATCAAGGCATGTTATGAAAAGAAACAACATCTTTAGAAGAGGACTAACACTTTGATCATGCTTAAAAGAAAACAAAGATTAAAAGTCTAAGCATGAAATAGAGGTAGAGATTTAGAAAGCACACCCATTTTAAAGATCAAAGATTGAAAAGTTGAAATGCTTCCATGATCCCTTTTGAAAAGCTCTTGAAAAGTTCCTCTCCTTTGGGCTCAAATGATCTCAAAAATTCAGCAACTTTTCCCAAAGAGAAATTCACTTTTTATAGAAAAAGTGTTCCCAACGGATAGCTATCGGCTAGCCGACAACATGGTGTCGGTCAACCGATAGCCTAACGGTCACAAGCCAACGGCTATAATTTTGAAAAAATTGCTGACCAAGAACACCTGGCGGTTTGACCGACAGCATCGGTCGACCGACCTAGGAACCGATAGAGCAAAAAGGCTAAAAATGAAGCTTTCTGATATTGGGACCGATGAACTCTCGGTCTAGAGATTTAAGCACTATCGGTTGATCGATAGGAGCCGAAGATCTGACCGACAGATAAGATCTGAAAGTTGAAGCTCTCTGGAACTGGAACCGACGGTCTATCGGCTGGGCTCGGTTCTTGTGTCGGCTGACCGATGAGAGCCGACAGATGGACCGACAGAATGTGCAAGCAGAAAACGCAAAGATCTGAAGATTTTCCAAGTAAAAACAAAGCTTATGATAGAAAGATATGCAAGAGGATCCTAAGAAGGAGAACATGATCACTTCTGATCTTCTGAATTTTACAATCTTTTTCAACTTGTATCTTGTTGCAAATTCTTATGATATTGTCTACAGCATCTGATTTAGCATGAAGAAAGGCAACCCAACCAAAATGAGAATAATCGTCTACCATAACCAGAATAAATTTCTTTCCTCCAATACTTTGCACTGGTGCAGGTCCAATCAAGTCCATATGGATTAATTCTAGAGGACGAGACGACAATATATCCTTTAAACCTTTGAAGCTCTTCTTTATTTGTTTACCCAGTTGGCATGCCTTACAGATTTCAGATTTTTCAGCAGTCAACTTAGGAATTCCTTTCACAATTTCATTCTTGGATAGGATTTTCATCAATTTAAAGTTTATGTGACCCATCCTTTGGTGCCATAAGTGATTCTCTTGATCTCTGGTTATCAAGCACCTAGATTCATTGTCATCACATTCTTCTATAATGTAAATATTCCCTTTTGTCCTTGACCCAGTAAGGATAACTTGGTTAGTTCTATCATTTACTACTTTGCATGAAAGACTGTCAAAGACAACTTTGTTTCCCTTGTCACACAATTGGCTAATGCTAAGGAGATTATGCTTCAATCCTTCCACAAGAAATACATCATTCAGAGTTGGTATTTGATCTCCCTTCACACTTCCCTTGCCAATGATTTGAGCTTTACTATTGTCTCCAAAAGAGACATTTCCTCCATCATATTCCACTATAGAGCTGAATCTAGATCGGTCTCCTGTCATGTGTTTAGAACAACCACTATCTAAAAACCAAGTAGGATTTTCTTTTGCTTTTAAAGCGGTTTGCACTATGAGACTCTCAAGGTTTGTTTGTTTAACAATCCATCTAGACAGAGGAGATTTATAGGGAATGGTCTTGGGGACAAATTTAAAAGATACTTTAGAGGGATTGTTGAGAGATAACCTGTTTTTGTATGGACAATTAGGAACCAAATGACCACTATGATTGCAAAAATGACAAGTCCATCTAGTGGTATAACTTCTCTCAACTATAGGTTTGCGGACACTCTTAGTAAATATTTGAGAGTTGTCCTTCATGTTGCTAGGGGAGCCTTCAAAACCTATACCACTCTTGTCACCATAAATTTTATGCATGCCTAACATTTGATAAAACTTGTCATTTCCCAAGGTGAGTTTTTCAACAATGAATTTTCCTTTGTTGAGTTTTAATTGTAAAGAGTTTGTTTCAAGTTGACTAGACTCAAGCTTGGATTGTAAGCTATGAATGTGATTTTGAGCAAGAGCTAGTTCTTTAGTTAGGGTGATGAATTTATGTTCCAAATTGACTTTGTCATTTATGGTTAGTTTCAATTCATCTTTTAGAACATTTACTTCATTGACCAGTTTTTTGGGTTCTTCTTTTAACATTTTATTTTTCTTAATTAAGATCTCAGAATTTTCATATACATCATTGTAAGCTTGTTGGATCTCGATTTCGTCATCTTCTTCATAAGTTTCCTCTTCCCCTAATGTGTCATCTATTAATGTGTTATGATCATTTATCTCTTCAATAGAGGCAATAAGAAGCCAATTAGGAGGATTTTCATCTTCATCATTCTGGGATTCATTTTTGTCACTATCTTCATCTTCCTCATCCCAAGTTATGTTTAACGCTTTCTTTGCTTTCTTATCCCCTCTTTCAAATTCTTTAGGAGTGGAGCAATTTTGAGCAATATGTCCAAACCCCTTGCAATTATAACATTGCACATCCTTTTTGATAAAAGAACTTTTGGAACTTCTTTGAAATCTAGAGCTTTTGCTGCTTTCATCAGATTTTCTAATGTTTTTGTTATTCTTAAAGAATTTCTTAAAGTTCTTGACAAGAAGAGCATTATCATCATCACTATCATCTTCACTTTCATTTTCATTAGATTGAGAGGTAAAGGCAACTCCTTTCTTTTTATCTTTAACTTCAAAATCTAGTTCATATGTGAGTAGATTTCCTCTTAGTTCTTCAATTTTAATTTGGTCCACATTTTTACTCTCAGTCATGGCAATAATCTTTGGTTTGAATCTTTTAGGAAGAGATCTTAAAATTTTTCTTACAGTTTTAGATTCATCCATCTTTTCTCCTAGTCCTATAAGAGAGTTGATTAATTCCATAATCTTTGTGTAGAACTCATCAAAAGTTTCCTCTTCTAGCATTTTAATATCTTCTAGCTTAGAGGTCAACATTTGAATTTTGGCTATCTTGACCTGATCTGTACCTTCATGGGTGGTCTCTAGGGTGTCCCACACTTCCTTAGCAGTATTGCAATTGACAACTCTATTGAATTCCTCTTGAGATAAGGCACAATATAGAGAGTTTTTTGCTTTAGCATTCAGATTAGCTCTATCCTTTTCCCCTGGAGTCCAAGCACTTTTAGGTTTGAGAGTTAAGGATATAATATTGCCTTCAGAATCCTTTTCTGTGGCAGTGGGTAGATGATAACCTTCTTCAATGATGTTCCACACCTCTAAACTTTGGGATTCTAGGAACACTTGCATCCTAATTTTCCAATACCTATAATGTGTTCCATTAAACAGAGGTGGTCTATTGGTGGCATTGCCCTCACCCAGATGAGATTGCATAGTGGCAACAAAAGAAACACACTCACTAGGATTCAACTCTAGGCTGTAAGACCTAAACCAGAGCAACCTAGCTCTGATACCAATTGAAAGATCAAGATCGAATCCTTGAGGGAGGGGGGTGAATAGGATGCTATTAAAAATTTAGGCCACTTCTGAACATTTTGATTATTAGGTGACTTATGCTTTGATGATAGTAAGCTAGCTTCATAAGAGAGAGAGTTTCTAAGTTAAACATACAAATTCAAAAGACAAATACATCCTTTAATCAAGCTCATACCCAATTAAGAGGTCAACAATCATAAAAAGGAAGGTAAACACAAATCACCATAACACAATCAAATATAGTGGTTCGGCCAAGTTGCCTACATCCACTCCCGGTAACCTTACCGGATTTCACTAGTCAATTCAAGGTTTAGGATCACCTCAAACCTTACAACCACATCATTATGCTTTTCAAGGCTAAGAATGAACCTTTACAACACAATATGTGCTTTTCAAGGCTAAGCACCAACCTTTACAACATTGATTTTTCTCTTAAGTGAAATGCCTATTTGTGCATTGGTAAGAGAACAAATTAAACACAGTGGTTTGCCTCTAGATAGGCTGAATGGACAATGATAACATACTACTAGAAGCATGCATATGAATGATAATGTTTATGACTAATGCATGAACTAGAAAGCTCACTTTCTCTTTTAAAAGGATGTAACTTCAATTAATGCAAAGGATGATGATCAAATGTAAGAGAAAGAGTTGTATTACTCAACACATGGTTTGTCAAAAGATCAAACTTAAAACCAATAGTTTTGAAAGTTAATGTTCAAAAACACATGTGAATGAGAAGACATATGTTGATTTCATAATGCAAATACTTTTCAAAGATCAAGGCATGTTATGAAAAGAAACAACATCTTTAGAAGAGGACTAACACTTTGATCATGCTTAAAAGAAAACAAAGATTAAAAGTCTAAGCATGAAATAGAGGTAGAGATTTAGAAAGCACACCCATTTTAAAGATCAAAGATTGAAAAGTTGAAATGCTTCCATGATCCCTTTTGAAAAGCTCTTGAAAAGTTCCTCTCCTTTGGGCTCAAATGATCTCAAAAATTCAGTAACTTTCCCCAAAGAGAAAGTCACTTTTTATAGAAAAAGTGTTCCCAACGGATAGCTATCGGCTAGCCGACAACATGGTGTCGGTCAACCGATAGCCTAACGGTCACAAGCCAACGGCTATAATTTTGAAAAAATTGCTGACCAAGAACACTTGGCGGTTTGACCGACAACATCGGTCGACCGACCTAGGAACCGACCTAGGAACCGATAGAGCAAAAAGGCTAAAAATGAAGCTTTCTGATATTGGGACCGATGAACTCTCGGTCTAGAGATTTAAGCACTATCGGTTGACCGATAGGAGCCGAAGATCTGACCGACAGAGAAGATCTGAAAGTTGAAGCTCTCTGGAACTGGAATCGACGGTCTATCGGCTGGGCTCGGTTCTTGTGTCAGCTGACCGATGAGAGCCGACAGATGGACCGACAGAATGTGTAAGCAGAAAATGCAAAGATCTGAAGATTTTCCAAGTAAAAACAAAGCTTATGATAGAAAGATATGCAAGAGGATCCTAAGAAGGAGAACATGAATGAGAGAGAGATCAAGATGAGACAATGAATGCATCCAATCAAATTGCAACAAAATAAACACTCTAACAGTTACTAGAAAGAATAATCAACAGATGATGAGATCGGGAATTGCATTTACTCCCTATATTCAAATCCTCCAATCACAACCAATTAGTAAAGGATTTATGAAATTGTTCAAGTGTAGAGCATCTAATATGTTGTGTATGTTGTAGTGTGTTTGTGAACAGTGAGAAAAATCAACTAATGCAGGCTGAAAGAAGCATCCATACTACTGAATTGAAAACTATAAATTCAAAGGAACGACCAATAAATAACATTTAACTTATCAAGTATCTCAAGGTCATTGAAAAAATTATATTATACACATGCAAGTGAGATCTTAGAATGAAAGAAAGAAGCACTAATTTTTTCAAATTACATATTCTAATAACATACAAGTTTGTTAGATAATTATTGATATCGTCATGCTTGCTGTTCCAACCCCATAAGTTCAATTAGGAAACAAATAGCTTAGGAAGAAGTACCATAAAGATGTGCCCTATAAGTGAAATAATATATCAATTACAATAAGATATGAATTACAGGATACCTCTTCTCCCATAGAGAGTTTGAGTCTTCTTTGTCAAATATAAAAGTAAAACATGATGATTGTAAATGTAACCATCATCTTTATGTACTTGTGCCCTTGCCAATCTCAAATGGAACTTTTCTAGCCCTTGACCAGGCCCTATGACCATAATCAGAAGCCAATTAGGATGATAAGCTAATAAAGTTCTGCTCGAGACTCTATGATATAAATTCAAGTAAGCTAAGATCATGGAATTTGAAAGTGCATAAGTCCTCTCTCAAGGCTCAAGTCTTTTGCATTTTGAGGATCAGTCAAGTCATGAATCGCACAAGCAGATAGTAGAGAATAAAAAGAACAAGAAAAAGAAGTCCATAAAGTCATTAGTTTACTACTACCTAATTGAATGATTTGTTTCAATTAATAAATGAAATTCTTAAATAGATTGACAATATTCTTTCGTCAGTCAAAACAACTTACAAAAAATGATGGATAGAAAAATAGTAAAACTTTATGTTATGATACATTCTACTTTCAAGTTAAGGTCTAAAACTAACAGGCCGGAGAGAATGAGAGAATCGATCTAAAGTAGTAGATTGAAGTACCTCATAAGTGTAATGTCTGATGCAATCCATAGTTAAGCATTTATTTTAGTCTGTAAACCAGCTTCATGTGGAAATTAAGATATAAGAATAGAAAGAATTTGACATTGTGATACATTCCAGTTTGATTCACTTACAATGGTTAGTATATCTACAGAGTGATAGTTAATATTTACAATTAATAATTACATAACATACTTCGCAACAGTCTCTATGTTTGGCTCTCTTTAGGAACATCATCAATTGATACAATAGTGAAGTTTACTCTTAAGCTGTATTCATAGGCCTTCAGGTGGAAAATGTATTCTTGTCGATTGATTTTGTTGATAATGTCTTTGATTTCACCAGTTTGTCCGTAGCATTAAAATAAAATGATGAGTTTAATATTTTATATATACAAGGTATGTGGCTAATTATATAAAGGTGATTTTGATAGTGTTACACCTACTTAGAAAGATGCATCATTTCGACCGGTGTGCATGAGGACAGTTTCTGAAAATAAGAGTGTAGATGGAGTAACGTTGTTCATTTGAAAGGTAAGTTCATTGATTAAGGTACCAATGTTTTTTAATTGAGATTGTCTTGGATGATTGTACTTGTTGGTGCTTATGTACTTGCAATGGATGTTTGAGGTATACTTTTTCGTAGTTCAATGAGCTCAGCCTCATGATTGGAACACCTGGGAAGAAATAAATCATGAGAATAATTATTGATGTTATTATGTTATATCTTTGTAGTTTTATAAAAGAGGACAAAGTGGTTTGTAAAATGAATCATAATTAACAAATGCATAATGAAGTATTAGAAATGAAGTTGACCTTGACCCTAAAATAACCTCCCATTTAATGAAAAATGAACCTAGAGAAGATGAGAAATGAAGACCCATCCATCACCATTGTAATTCAAATCCTTTCTACATCTCCATCTTTTATTATTCACCCCCCACCTCTTTAATAATCCTTGGCAATGCTCATTTGACCATGAGTTACTATGTATTCAGTTCCTATATATTCTGTGCAAACCAACACAAAACAGAGGATACATTTTTTCTAAGTAATGGTAAACAGAGGAGGTTACTCATTTGCAGGTTATTCTTTTGCTCTTTAAACACCCTTCATTTCAAAGCAATGTGAATCAAAATTGAAATATGACAAAACAAGTGGCAAGATAAATGCTATGAATATTATTCTTGCTAGTTTTCATCTGCAAGTCAGATCATTTTTCCCTTCTTCTTGTCCTCAATAATAACTTGTTACTTGAATTTAAAGACAAAGAACTCTTATGTTCTGTTCCATTACTTCTTACAAGATTAGCTATTCATCTTTCATTTCCTTTTTGATGAAATGTAGAGAAGCGAATAATTAAGAACCACAAGAGAAGAATTATAAGGCCACAGGAGAACTACTGCATCCACAAGTTGTATCCATTGTAATTTTTATTAAAATTATGAAAAAAAATAAAATAAGTCATTTTTAGATATTCATCTTTGACTCTTCATTTTTACAACTTAAAGAAATATAAAGCCCAAAAATTCCTAGGAACTCCATAATTCTATTACATGAAACAAACACGACCTAAGAGTTCAGGTGAAGGCAGGCCAACATAGACAACTAAATCCAATTCAAAGTAGGATGAGAATGAGCAATAGCCTAACTGGGTTGAAAAATTACAGGAAATAGATGAACATTGTGAGGTAACAGTGAGCTACAGTCAAACTGTGTTCAAGTATGACAGGAATCAGATAGCTCTTGATGCTATATACATTTGGGATGAACGAAAATTTAAAAATATTAAGAGTTTAATATGGCTATCAAGAGAAAAACATAAGAAAGACAAATATCAAATTACTGTCATGATTGAGCCAGGGCATATATCAGTCCATTTTGCTCATGTGGAACAGTGCACATTGCAAACAATAATTGGAATGATTATTAAGTTATCATGTGTTTTTCCTACTGATAATATGTTCCTTTGCCACCTCCATAGGATTATTTGCACTACTCCCAAATCCAAATAGCTAGCATTCACTGATATACAAACCTATGTCTTACATGTGGTGAGACTTGATAGGTGATTGATACAAAGCCAGTCCCAATGAACTCCATGTGCTAAATAGAATAGGTGGTTTGAAATTTGTATTCACCTGGGTACGTGGGATTGGCACCCCCAGACAGTATAAATCAGTCATTTGGTAATGGGCTTCTATTGGAGATTTGAATGGTTCTACATGTATATATTTTGTTAAACACTTTACTTAGGTTTGACAAAAATGAAAGGTAAACCAAGATCATACAAGTATTAGTAAATAACCACTCCAGAGACTTTGATGATAGAAATGATGATTGTATAAGACTTCAATGTCAAAGATGATTTCTACCCCAAAAAAAAATGTCAAAGATGAGGACGTGGGTCTTAGTCTCCCTCCCAGAGTCTCATTACCACTATGGCTATCCTGTTGAATACTCCAAATTCACTTATTCTTTTGTTTAAATTGAAAAAAAAAAGTTAGATGAAGTAAGGAATGCAGCAAGCCATAGTGATGGTAGGGAAGAGTGTTTGGATGGAGAAGAAAGGAAAAAAATGATATGACTTGGAGATAAAAACTGACAAAGTAGAAAGCCCCAAATGGTAGTCAAAAGTGTTGACTTTCTTCTTCTTTTTGTCTGGAAGACAATGTCTCTTACCAAATCAGACACAACTTAGGGTCTAGATTTTTGGGTTAGAAGCTCTGATTTGGGAGAAGTGGACATTTCTGCTCAACAAACCAACCAATTCCAGCACATAAAAAATTTAATAAAATCAAGTAACAAACAAATGAAGATGGAGCAATGAAGAAAAGAAGGGATTTGCATACAAAAATTTTACCTTTGAGCACTTGAGCATCGATTCCTGTAGAGATTCTTAGAGGGCGATCAAATGACGAGAAAGGTAGTCGTTTTGTTTCTCTGTTTGTTGTGTTTGTTTGAGAGGGTCTCGTTGGCTTCCCATTTTGGCCAACAAATGTCCATCCACATGTCCCTCATCAAATGAGCCACAGATGAAGATGCATGCAAGTGGAACCCAGGTTAGGGTTGTAAATGGGTACCCGATTCTCCGATTACCCGAAGGTTCCGACCTGTTAGGATCCGGGTCTGGGTCCTTATTTTGGTCCCGATAAGAAAATGGTTCCGGTTCCGGATCCTTTTTTTGGAACCGATACCTAAACGGTTCCGGTTCCGGATCCACAGTGGCTCAGACCCGTGGACCCGGGACCCGACCCAATATATACTAACATAAGGTAACTTTATTGTGTGAGAATAGAACTCTTTTTACTTTTCTGCTTTTCTACATTAGGGTTTTCTACTTTTCTACATCTCATTGCCTGTTTGGATGTGATTTCTGAGTTTTTGGTTAAAAGTGTCTGTTATTGATAGACAAAATGTCACATTAGTGTTTGTAGGTACTTGATCCAATTGAAATGTGAAAAAAGCATAAATTTTTTAAAGAAAAATACAGGTATTAGTCTAGACCCGGAACCGGAACCAGACCCGCCTCACAAACGGTTCCGGTTCCGGTTCTGGTTCCCATTATTCTTAACGGTTCCGGTTCCGGTTCCTCTTCTTAGAAAACGGTTCCGGTTCCGGTTCCACCCTGGACCCGGACCGGAACCGACCCGTTTACAACCCTTACCCAGGTGGATGTGTACAGAAAGTTAACAAGCAGGTCATTTCTTGGCTTTTATAAGGGTAGATAGATACAATCATTTCAATTTGATGTCATGTGTTTTTCAATCTTTTTATGGTCATTGATAGGAAGCTTTATGGAGATTTTAGGAATATCTCCTTTTAATTGTGTACAATAATTATCTCTTTGTTCTGGTAGTAAAATGTTGGGATTGGTGTATGCCCTAAAGCCCACTAGCTGCATTCTCATCTCTTGTTACTGGATATTTACTGGTTATTTAATGGAAAGACTCTTTTATGCTTAAAACATGTATATATGTATGGTTGTGTGAGGCCCATTGTTTCTAGTAAATGAATTAGGTGTGTAGTGTCTACACACAGATAGGTCTAATTCATGGACAACTAGAAACATCATATTTGTTCATAACTGAAAGATGGAGCTGGGCACTTCATCTTGGTAGAAGTTATAATGAGATACTCTCCTATATAGGGTGACATACCTAAGTCACGGGAGGGCTTTCCCGGATCTATCTCATTAGTGCATGTGTCGTGCATTGAACAGGACCATTGTAGGTGTGATCTCTAAAATAGTACTATCACAGAAAAGAGATCAAGTCACCTCATGCTACTAAGTAACCGGTGCTCTTAATCTTGAGCATTTGTGGATGAACTGACGAAGTCAAGTTCTTGTGCTTTGATTCACTATGGGTGAGATTCTTTTCATGGGTCAACAGCTCTGTGTTTTGGGTACTCGGACTTGATCAGTTGGGACGTGCAGATGCAATATAGAATCTATGCCATCTAATGATGGAATAATCGTCCCCTTGGAATTATCCGATTAATCATCAAAATCTAAGATCTTAGTATATGGATGTTCCATATGAATATTGAACTTGTGGGTCGCTCCCTGGATCAAGAGAATGATATTCGAATGATGATTATGTTAAGGATATGAAGTTCTAAGGTTTAGATGTAATCGGGAAGGTTGATAGTACATGTGATAACCTGACTCGATTATGGATGTTACATAGAGGGGCATTCAGGTCATTACACTTAGTAGGTCGAAGACAACCGTCATTTTATGACGAGCTTATTATAATATATATTTGTCCTTGGAGTTCAACCATAACTCTCTAGTGGAATGAGTTAAGGTTAAAATGGTCTTAATGTGTATGGGTTTAGCATGGACATTTTGGTCATTTTGGGAGCCAATGGCAAATATGTCTTTTGGTCCCTTCTCTAGTCACTTACCAAGATTGGCATGGTTTCCTAAGATGTTTAGATAACATAAGGATGAATTATTTTAGTGGAAAAATAATTTTGAGTTTAAATTCAAATAGGCCTTTGATGGCATGCATGAATAGATAAATTGTATGTGGGCCATGGTGTGCATTGATATGTGGGACGTCCATAATAGGATTTCCATGGGTAAGGTTTCCAACTTTGAGTAGGACTCTCTACTTGGAAAGTTGGACTCCTCTTTGGATTAGTATTCCTATGAGTTAGTTTCCTTTTTGGATTAGGAACTTAAAATTAGTAAGTGTTCTACAACTAGGATTACTAATTGTATGGAAAGTTCCTTTTAGTTTCCTTTTCTAATTGGAGTGTTTCTTAAAGGAAATAAGTCTTTCCTTATTGGACATCAATTAGAATAAAAGAGAGATAACTTTATGGGAAAGGTTTCCAAGAAGTTTCTATA
Source organism: Litsea cubeba (assembly GCA_012931725.1). Classification (NCBI taxonomy): domain Eukaryota; kingdom Viridiplantae; phylum Streptophyta; class Magnoliopsida; order Laurales; family Lauraceae; genus Litsea; species Litsea cubeba. The sequence continues at coordinate 69,711,329 of CM022947.1, forward strand.
AAAGAAACAAATCATACCCATGGACGTCCAACACTTTTTTAGCACACTAAGAGCCCCACACGTCCAGCCCCTTGAAGCTCTTTCTTCTTCATTGAAGAAAGTTAAGGTCTGAGATTTTCCCTTGGAGAAATACTTCTTAATTCCTAGATTAAGATCCCACCATCTTAGCCAATCAGATTTGGAAGTGAGATAGAGGAGAAGATCAAAGGCAATACTAGTGCAAGAAAATTCCAGCAACTTGTTTGCAAATTGCAAGTCTGAGTTCGCGCCTTTGGATCTATTTTTTCAGAGATTTGAAGTCTACAAATCTTCGAGGTAATAGTCTTCTATCATCTCTATTAATTAGACACATGTTGGTCATGATTTAATGGAGTTTCTATGCGATTCTTTATGGCTGATTTCCGCTGCATAGTGCAGAAATCAGATTTTTTTAAATCTGTCATGCTTTGCATCAGCCATAGTAGTCTCTTTATGAGAAGTTTCAGATCTGAATCGCGATTTCTTTCATAAAATTGGTTTACTTCTCTTTGGATTATGTAGGTGTAGGTTTTATTTTTTTTACTATCTTGTCATACTTTTTATTATGTTGTTAGTTTTAACCATGTTGTGGTGATGGTAAAATGGGTTTTCTTTGGATTTTGACTAGAATTTGCATCACAATTTGTAAGTGCTCTCAATGTTGCAACCAAAGGGTAGCTCGAATCATCTTACCATTCAAAAGAGATTTCTTTTCTTTTCTTTTTTTGGTTTTTTTGCTGTTGTAATCTTTGTATTTTTTTTCAGGCTGGGATTTGCTTATTAGAACCGTTTCAATAAAAACTCATGCTTTTTTTCACGTTAAGTATAACCTTTGAAAAAGGATTTTTATTGGTTTTTTTTTTTTGTAATCTTGGTATTTTTGTCAGATCATGTTTTGTTCATTATAATTGTTTTGTTTTGATGTCATTGTTTTGAGTTACACCGCCAAGTTAATTTAAGTGCTACACGATTGACAGAATAGTTATATTAAAACCATATGCTATAAAGAGTTTCTATCTAAAACTGTGACAGGAACAATGAGATGAAGTAGTGACAGGAACAATGAGATGAAGTACATCAGGCATAATGTCTAACAAGAAAAAAAAACTCATGAACCTCACATGGATTCGCTCAGTTTTCTATTTGGCGATTTAAATGTTATAACTTTCCAATTTAACGGTGGCATAGATATTAGGGGAACCCAATTTTCCGAGCCTCTTTGTTGCATTTAATTTTTGTATGTCTCCCTACCACCATGACATTAAAGTGCATTTTTCAGTTTAACAAAGTAGTTCTAGGCCACATATGCGAAATTGGACCTTCCAATTCCAATGGTGGGCATTTTTGGGCTTGGGGCCTTGAATGTGCAATGGAAAACAACAGCCCACATTTTGTGAAAATTTTGTATTAATTAATGGTATTTTAGAGACTGTTATAGTAGATTTTGATTCCCTTTCGTCTCTCTCTCTGTACCATTTTTTTTTTGTTTCTCTTCAGATTGCACAACTTTTACTTGTAGTATTGAGCAATAGTGTGAAGGGCCTCGTGGAGAGAGTGATGGGCAATGTAAGCATAGTAGGAGTTTTGCTTTGAGAGCCAGACCTCACAGTGTTTTACTTTGGAGTTTGATGCTAAGGGAGATGGGAAGGTTGATGCGCGCTCAACTCTAACCCTTGCTTAAGGAACCCACCTACATGCAAGAAATGTATTGTTTCCAGCACGTCTTATGCAAATGAAGCGTCTTCGGTCACATTCTTCCTTAAAGCCTTTGCTCAGGTAAAATTCTAATGATATATCCAATAAATGCCTCTTTCTCTTAACTATACTTGGATATATGGGTTTTTAGTTCAATTCGCCTTCTGGACTACTAGATTTATGCTTCCAACTCTTGCATAAGGGAGCTTGGAACCAATTTCTATTTGTGTGCCTCATAACATTACCCAATTCAGCATGAAACAAGAGTTCCTAGGCACCATTTAGTTTTTATGGAAATAGTATCATTTCTTTCTACATGTATCCAATTTGGTTTGATTTTTAATAACTTTAATCATTACCTTTCTTAAAAACAATTAAAGAATTCATTTCTATATTCTTAAGGGAGCGTTCTAATTGCAAAAGAGTTGAGAAAGAGTGACTAAGAAAAATCAGTCCCCATTGCCTACTTCGAATTGACTTTCCAAGAATTCATAGTAAACTAAGGGGGTTAATATAGAGATATTAAAGTGATGAATCCATTGGTGAAAACATGAAGTCTTTAGAACATCAAATTTAATAATTCTTTGATAGCTTCTCTAACTTCTGGCTAACATGCTAGAAAGTTAGGCCCAATTCACCAGATTCACATTCTCCTCCTAGGACTTTTTTTTTGAGCTATTTCTAAGAATTCTCTGTTTATCTTTCATGAAACTAGGTTATTCTTAGCTCTTAATTTTTAATAATTCCTTTTTTTCCCCTCTCAACATTCCTGGGTTGTGGGTTTCTGGCAGAGAGTGAGAGAACTGTTGATGCAACACAATTTCCGCATTTCACGGAAAAGGCTTGTGCACAAAGATTCCCTTATAAAACATGAATATATTTATAAGATGGAAAAATTCTCGACTTATGTGGATGATTGCTTTAGAGATCACCCTTCGAGTTCCCATAGATCCATTGAGGATGACAGCTACTCTTTATCATGTTCATGCTTTTCCTCCTTTACCATGAAGATGTTTTCATCAAAAACTAAATTTTAGGGGGTAGTAACAGTAAAAGAAAATCATTTCAAACTGCATCTTTTGGTCTAAATATTGGATTTTCTCATTTTTATGGGGTTCAATTCCACCTAATGGATTGCTACAAAGTTTATTTAATATTTGTGATCATATTTTTTGTCTGTGTACTTATTCCTTTATCTTCTCTTGCAGCTTAAAAGGATTAATGAGAAACAAAAAACCCAAATTCGAAAAACTAAACGTGCACTTCAAGTAGCAGACATGTGCATCTACAAATTTGGCAATCTAAAGGTATACAATGTAAACATCTTACGTACTGTCAATTGGTTAAAAAACCTTTTATAAAATAAAAGAAAATTCTATTAACATCTCCTTTCTCATTTCAACTCAAGCACTCACCCCAAAACTAAATTTGATTACAGCAGACAAACACTATGTCATAACTCATCATTTCTTAGAATTTCCATCTAAAATATGTATTGAAGATTATATTTATCAAGCGTCTTTTATGTTGTGCATGATACATTTTTTTTTCATTTCTTCATTTGATTTAATCATCTTCTGAATAGCATTTTCCATTTAGATATGTTCCTGAGGCAATAAATATCACTTTTTCTACATGCTTATTGTGAACCTAGATTAATACTAGCATATGATAGTATCTTATAACGTAGTACTATAGCCGAAACATCTTATTATTTTATGACAGTGGAATGAACATTACGTGCAATGCACGTACCTATCCACTGGTCATAATCTAATTCACTGTTTGGATGAGATTCCGCCCAGATAACCTTGATCAGCCCATGTTTGGCCATGATCTTGATGCTCCTTATTATGAATTTCATAACTTATCTGTTGATTTGAAGTGATCATCATGTGTACATACAGTAATGGGACAAGGATTTTAGTGTTGAAGTCTTGTGTACTGTTTAGATGACGAAATTCCATGCCTTGTAGCTGTGGTTTGGTTTTCAAAACTCCAATTATTTTTCATGGAATGACCCATGCTTTGGGTGTTGGGTTTGCTACACATTTTCTTCGCACATAGGGTACAAGTCTGGATGATGAATTTTCACCCATTGTTTGGGCGTTAGAATTCCTCGTGTTCCAATCGAATGACCATCTCTTTGGGTAGGACCCACTGTTCACATGTTGAATTTTACACACAAAATTCACCGTTTGGTTGTTGGCACTCCATGCACTTCACTCGTTCTTTGGATATTCTTTCCATGCTGCAGTCTGTTCACTGCCCTTACCATGAATTAGTATGAAACTGAATTTCTGTTGCATCGCGAATTTGATGCCACCATGCCTACAGTGGCCCCACTATTTGATGTGGGAATTTGTGTTGGTTATATGATATGCTCACTGCCTCATGGATCCTATGCATGTGAGATTAGTGTTTTTCGGTACCCCTGTTAAGGAGTTGGGGACCCATCGAACCCATGCCAGTGGGAGAGATCTCGGGTGAGGTAAGGTGGCATGCCCAAGGTTATAATCCTAGGTAGGTAGGTGAAATCCCCTACCCTGTGGTTCCATGTATTTATTCATGCCTTTTTCTTATTCATTGAATTTACGTGGAAACAATGCATTTCTTTTCATCCATCATTTTAAGTGAAAATTCATGCATTTTCAAAAAAAAAAAAAACCATGCATTTATTTTCTTGTGTCCAATGCGAAAATTCATGCATACTTGTTATGTGTTGGCCCATTTCATGATTTCCATCATCGTGTTTCTCAAATTTGGAATTTTGATCATTTGTATGGTTGAGATGGAATTTTGGACGCATTTTTTTATTTACATCCCATGTTTAATTATAATTAACATGCATGAATTGATCATTTGTATGGCTGAGATAGAATTTTGGATGCATTTTTTTTATTTGCTTGATCATGTTTTAATATAATTAACAGGCATGAAATGATTATATTTGTGATTTAATTTGCTAACTTGGTATGAATTTCATTATCCCATCATGTTCATCAGTTTTCATGATTTGTGCATTTTCCCATGATTTTATGCGCTTTATCATGAATTTGTATGCTAAAAATACTCATATATGCTTTTGTTGTTCAAAAACAGTCCCACTTTTTTCATGAAAGAGTCCAAACGGAATCTTTTTTTTTTCAAAACAGTCCCTTCTACATGCCGTTTTTTCGAAGCAGTCCCATACATGTGCAGGGATTTCAAAACAGTCCCTGTTTGCACCAAATTCTTAAAATAGTCCATTATATGGACTGAAATTCCAAGACAGTTCCTTGTTTGGACTTATTTCTCACCCAGTTATGCATGCATTTATGGGCAATGGTGGAATGCATTTTGTGTTAGCGCTGTATCTGCCTTAATGCAATAAAGTTGTGTCATCTGTGTCACCTCCACACATGATATTATTTTACAACTTGCATGTACTTTCTACATGAGTTGAAAGTTCTAAAAAAGAAAATAAAAGAAAAAGACACCATCAAATCATTTGGAGATCCATGCATGTTTTTTTTCTCCTTTTTATGTTGTTTAAAAAAAAACATTCATTTCATGCCTAAAACAAATCACCATTTTATCAGTATTGGCTAGAGCATGAGATTACTTGTTGTTGCTCAAATGACAAACTCTTGTGGCAAATCATGGTGGCGGGGTGGTTTGTTTCATTTTTTTGCCTTTTCTTTTTTTTTTTTTTTGAAAGAACGCTTCTCCATTCATTTCATGTGAAAAAAAAAACTTTTTTTCACCATTTCATCATTATTGGATCTTTTAGGAAGATTATTCGTTGCTCAAAGCATTAGAACTCTTGTGCTTAAATCATGATAGTGTGGTGGTACGTATCTCTCTCTTTTTTTTCTATGTATCTCTTTTTCTTCTTTTTGAAAAAGAAAATGCTTCTCTATTCATTACATGTCTAATATATATAGAGCAAGGCTCTCTTAAGTTGAAGTTTAGCTTATCTTAAGTTGCAATTGTGCTGGTCTCACTAATCAAAGTTGATTATATCTGTTTTTTGCATGATGGAACTGGACTGGAAATCCAGTTCTAATTGGATTTATCTTGATTTTGAAGATGATCTTCATTTAAAAAAAATGATAATCGACTTTGATTTGTGGGTCCAGCACTATTCCAGCTTATGGTAAGTTAAACTTCAACTTAGGAGAGTTGGCCCTATATATATATATATATACTGTCTCTATTTCATCACTATTGGATCCTTTGGTTACATCCTCCTACCTTTTGAGTGTGAGAATGTTCACTACTCAACAGACTGGAGTTCTCTTGCCTAGCCATTCTAGTGGGAACACGTACATTTTTTAAAATAAAAAAAGATGCATCACTCATTTAGTGGTTTTACAAAAAAAAATTTCCTTTAAAAAAAAATGGTGGGGACTTTTCATTGTTTATATATTTATTATTATTATTATTATTTTGTATATAGGGACCTAGATTGCATGCCTATTTGCGTTGCTTTCACATGGTCATTGCCACTTTATACATTTCCTAAATGCATCATGGTATTTGTCCTTCTATTCCATGAGATTTACATGGGCTCCTCTCATCAAATGCCTTGCTATGATCAAACGTGATTTTCTCCTCACGCTCTTATGCATCCTCATGACCAAATGTCACATCCCAATTTGCATCATCATTTTTTTTTTTTTTTTGAGTGAATGCTTTTGCATATTCCACCCCTTCCTGACTGGATAATTCACTTGTAAAGTGAATTTCAAGTGAAGGTTCAAATTAAGAGACATGAAAAGAAGAAGGTACCATTTTTAACCTTTTTTGGATAATTAAGAGGGTTTTTTGTCACTTAGTGGCATAAGAAGGTACTTTTTTATTTTTGTGGATAAAAAAGGGGGTTTTTCATCATTGTGGATAAAAAGAAGAGGGTATTTTGTCATAAGCGAATAGTTTTTTCTACTTTTTTTTAATATGACTCTTATTTTCTCGTCTCTTAGTTTAATCTTTCACTTCAATTAACTTTAGCAACAGGGGTGAAATAAAATATAACTAAGTGGTAAAATAAAGAGAAACTGGAAAATCCAACTAAAATTTATGGATTTGCTTTATTTTTAAGTAGATCTATTGTTGGAATGTTCACAAAAGGGTACGTTATTCTGTAATGGAAGGATGGTAGGAATCCCTGTAATGGAAGGATGGTAAGAATCCATTAGAGGCTGTTTGGCTTCGAATGGACACGAAACTGGAAAATCCAACTTTTCTAGTTCGTGAGTCTGGTCGACCCGACCCCGTTTCCGGTGGACCGGAGACACACAAACAGCAAGGTTCGGGTCTATTTTTGCATATTCGGGATTCTTTTATCCGCTTTTTTCCCACTACAAATTGGCAACCTGGTTTTGGTTTGTATGGTTGTATGAGATACTAACCCTGCAGGTTTATTGTTCTCTCCATATGGCCCACAAGTCTTTTGACTTTCCTTTTTGGTTATTGGTTTATTTGAGGCAATATGTAAAAAGGGCATCATGGTTTCCTTGATTTCCCGTGAAAGGGCAAGGCATGATGTTTTCCCTAAAAGCCATTTTATTTCCATTATTAGATTGTCATGTAAGTCTCATCATTCAGACATAGGAATTATGTAATTTTATTTTTATCAATTTTGTAAATTATGGTGGCGTCTAAGAGAAAGAAGGAAGGTGGTGTTGGACTTTTAATATAAAGACTTTGAAGATTACCAAAAGAGTTTTGGAGATACCCAAAGTTTGGAATTTTTAAGAAGTCCAAGAAGTCTATTCCGTTTGGGCCATGTGGAGGAGATGACCAGTTTTTATATTTTTGTTACTTTTTATTAGGGGTGCATATGGGCGGTTCAGATTGGTTTATAGGGAAAACCATCAACCAAACCGAACTCATTAGTTTTCTATTTTCTCAAATCGAACCGAACCGCCCATGTGCTCAAACCGAATCGAACCGAACCGAAAGGAACCGGTTTGGTTCGGTTATGTTTTTTTTGTTTTTTTTTTCACAAAAAAATATTAATTCAATTGGTGAGAGACGTTGGACTTCAAGTAACGGAGTGAGGGTTCGAGTCTTCTTCAAGTAATATTTTATATTCTTTTATATATTTTATAAAAAAAATATAAATTTAGATAATTGGTTCGGTTTGAGCTATTTAACCGCATTCGAACCTTGACCGAATTGATCCAAACCGCCCAGTTTGCATCGGTTTAGCCTTTTTTTGTGTGTGCACCTTTACTTTCTATGGGTGTAAAAGAAAATTGAGAAATCGTCTAACCGAACCAAAGCACGATTAAAAACCATGTTTCACGGTTCGATTACTGTTACGATTATTGAAATCGGAAAACCATGCTTCACGGTTCGGTTACGATTTTTATCTCGACTCACGGTTTACTTTTTTTTTGTTTTACAATAACATATTACGCCATTCTCCAACTACGGTTTTTTTTTTCACAATATGTTTGATTGGTAAATGGCAAAGATTTTCACAAATTTTTTTCAAGTGTCAATTAACCGTAACCGAACCGTTAACCGTGGTTTGGTTTTTAACGGTTTTTCAAGGCTACGGTTGCAGTTTTTAAAAGCCAAAAAGGTTAATGGTTTTCCCAAAATGAACGGTTCACCGAACCGTTGCACCCCTACTACTTTCTATATATGTGATTGCTTTAATAGCATGTTTCTATTTCTTTCCAAATCTGATCCAAATATAGCAATTACCAAAATTGGTCAAATCAATTTAATATTTTGGAAAGAGTTCTAATAATAGAATTAGTTTTAGTGGACCCATGAAATGCACCCAATGGTAATACTAATCTTAGTAACTAGACTCTCCTTAATTTTAAATTTGACTTGGAACTTATCATTGGTTATATCATGAGATGATTTGATATTCTTTATATGTGGGTCCATAGACCTAAAAGGAAATCCACAATTCTAAAATATTAAGTGGGAGCGGGGCATTTAAATTGAGAAATCGCTATGGTTTTCTACAGTAGGTCTGTTGTAAGGCAAGTAAGTTCCCCGTGCCATCAGGAGAGTGGCTGATCCCAACGGAGGGCATTTATTTGGCTGGTTACTAGATATGAATCTCCTTAGGATAGCGTTGGTGAGGCAGGGTGGGAGCTTACTACCCAAGGAGGCGCTACTCACAACGGTTATCACGTAATGCTAATCGGTGGGTCCTACTTAACTAAAATAATAATGTAGTATCTCCAAAGATTTGCATCATGTATTTTAGAAATCAAAGGTTTAATCGGAAGTCAAAACATTATTTGGTATGAAATACTTAGATAATAATGAATGATAGGGGACATGGATTGTTAGTCTTAAATTTATTATGGACCGACATTGATCCGCATCAATCTAAGTTGCATCTGCACTCCCCAAGGAGGTATGCCGTAAGGGATTGGAATTCTGATGCATTCTGAATTTAAGTGGTTAGAGGATTCCACATAAATTTTGGTGAGAATGCTAAACCTAATGTCATTTATGTTTATTAATTGAATGTATGGTTATGTGTTACAGTTTGTTAATATGAATTCATCTACTTTCAATCCTCTTGCGACCATCCTGAACCAAAATAAATTGGTGGGATCCAACTATGTAGACTGGAAGAGAAACATGGACATTGTCCTGACTGCTTTAGGATATAAACATGTCCTTACCACAAAATGCCCTCAAGAAACTCGGGCCAGATGCACCCCATGATCAAAAGGACCTTTATACCAAATGGCTTAAAGATGACGAGATGGCCAAGTGCTACATGCAGGCATCTATGTCAAGTATTTTACAATACCAACTTGAGTCCTTTAAGACTGCAGTTGAGATTATCTTAAACTTAAAAGAGATGTTTGGGGACCAAGGCAGGCCTGCTAGACAAGTTTTTTTTAGAAGCTTTATACAAAGGAAGTAAAAGATAAAAATGTATTAATGAGTTTAGATTGGAGTCTTATAAGGAGTGTAAAAGCTTGTTGGTTAGAGAGGTCCCGTGAAGAGGATGAGATTAAAATGGCGGTTTTTTATTGTGGCAGGAATATTGGGAAGTGATTAAGGATGATTTGTTGAAGGTTTTTAAGGAGTTTTATATTGATGGGGTGGTCAATGCTTGTACTAGTGCGACATTTATTTGCTTAATACCTAAGAAGATTAAGTCTTTGAGGATTAGTGATTTTCATCTGATTAGTTTGATGTCAAGTCTTTATAAGATTTTAGCAAATGTCTTAGTCTCTAAGACTGAAGGAAATATTGAATGAAACCATTTCTTCCTTTTAAGGAGCATTTGTTGAAGGTCGACAAATTTTGGATCTTGTTTTGGTGGCTAATGTGGTGGTAGAGGATTATCACATTTAAATAAGGAAGGTGCTGTGATAAAGATTGACTTTGAAAAGGCTTATGATCATGTGGATTAGGGGTTCTTAGATCAAGTGTTGGAAAGGAAGGGTTTGGTTCTAGGTGGAGGAAGTGGATAAGTGAGTGTTTGAGTTCTATAAATTTTCCAATAATTATCAATGGGAGATCTAGGGGAGGTTTAAAGCTTCTCGGGGGCTAAGGCAAGGTGATCAAGGTGACCTTTATCACCTTTTCTTTTTATTCTTGTGGTGGATGTATTGAGAAAGAAGGTGACGAGGGCCATTGATTTAGGATCGGTGGAGGGTTTTACTGTAGGTAGGGAGGATACGATAGTGTCCCATTCACAATTTGCTAATGATGCCATGTTTTTTGTTTCGAGGGATGAAGTGAAATTTTTTAATTTGGCTAATAGTTTGGTTTCAGGTCTTAAGGTTAATATGTCGAAGTGTATTAATGGCATTAATCTGGATGAGCAAAAGTTGGGCTCGTTTGTGGGTAGGTTGATTTGTGAAGTTGGTAAGTGGCCAATGAAGTATCTTGGGTTACTTTCAGGAGGCAATCCTTTTTCTTTAGCATTTTGGGAACCAATGATAGAAAAAGTTAAAATCTATTGTGTAGGCCATATGCAATTTAGATTTCTTGTTTCAGCACTCGGTGTACTGTTCTAGAATGCTAAATTAAGTGATAAAAAGTTTTCTCTTTTTCTATTTTACTAGAACACTGTAATAAAAGCTGAAATAAAAGCTATGATGCATAGGGACTGGTTCACATGTCAGTAGGGGATTCCACGTAGAGATGGTGTTTAAATGTTTATGGCCTTAAGAAAAACACATAGAGGATTCCGCGTACACCATATGAAGAGTTTTGCTTTATGGTGTTTATCTTATTATGTGCCGAGGCCATGATACCATTTTGGTCCCGGATTGTTGGTCCTTGTTAGGGTTGGAGCCACATAGGATTTAGTGGCAATGCTAAAAGGTCTTAGAGTTTTGGGATTGGTTTATCTCTATAATATTTTAATAATTGAGAATTTTTCAAAAATTGCTAAAATGGTGAACACTAGTATATAGGGAGTAGACTAGAGGCACAAAATGAAAAGAACTAGCAAATGCCTAAAATTTAAAAATCCAGAAAATTTGAAAAAGAGCTTGAAAAGTAGCTTTTGTCTATAATGTAAACTAACATTTTATCCTTTTCTTTTCACCCTTGTGGTGGACGTCTTAAGTAGGTTGATGGACAGGACAGTTCTTGGTAATTTAGTGGAAGATTTTTATATTGGTAGTGATGAGATATGTGCTTTTCATCTTCAATTTGCTGAAGATACTATTTTTTTTTTGTTTCGACTGACGTGGAAAATTTTAATAAATTAATTTACATTGTTGAGATTTTTGGGTGATGTTGGGACTTGGAGTCAATATGTCAAAGAGTTGATTGTGGGTATTAATTCGGAGGAGCATAAGTTGAACTACTTTGCTAGATTGTTGGGTTGTGAGATTGGGGTTTGGCTGCTTAGATATCTTGGGATACCTTTGGGGAGTAATCCGGTGTCTTTAGAATTTTGGGAGCCGGTAGTGGAGAGAGTTAGGAAGACACTTGATGGTTGGAAAAGACCTTTTCTTTCTAGGGGAGGGAGCTTATTTTGGTACTATCGGTTTTGCGTAGGGATGAACCTAAAGAGGGGGCTGGCAGGGGCCATGGCCTCCCCATAATTTTTAAAACCCCCTTTTTTCTTAAGTGAATTTAATGGAATTTCTACCTATGGCCCCTCCAAGATTTCTGAGAACTCCTTTATTCTTTACAAATTTTTATGGATTTTTACATATGGCCCCTCCATAATTTCTAAAAACCTAGTTTTTCTTTAGAAGATTTTATAATTTTTTACATATGGACCCCCGAAATTTTCAAAAAAGCTATTAAATATTTTGAAAACTACATAAGTTTTTCATATGTAGACCCCAAATAATTTTTATCTTCATAGTGCCCCCCCCCCCCCCCCCCCCCCCAAAGAAAGAATTCTGGGTCCGCCCCTATTTTTGTGTAGTATTCCCTTTTTTTTTGGTCTATTTTTAGGTTACCTTGTAGAGTAGCTAAGATCTTAGAGAATCTAATGAGGTTTTTGTGGGAGGATTGTGTTGTGGGTAGGAGGAATCATTTAGTTAAATGAGATTTAGTAATAAGACCTAAGGATAGAGGTGGGTTAGCTATTGGTAATTTGATGGTGAGGAATAAAGCTTTGGTTGGCAAGTGGTTATGGAGATTTCCCCTTGAGCAGAATTCTCTTTGGTGTGAGATTATTAAGAACAAGTATGAGCTGCATTCCAATGGTTGGGATGTGAATGTGGTAGAGCATGGTTCTTATTGTTGTCCTTGGAAGTTTATTTCATAGGGTCTTCCTTTGTTCACTCATCATGTTAAATTCATTGTGGGTGATGGTTCTAAAGTAAAATTTTGGGAGGATATATGGAAGGGTGATATTTCTTTTATGTATATGTTTCTACATCTTTATCGTCTTTCATTGAGTCATAATGCTCCTATTATTTATTTTGTTTCCTCTTTCGTTTCTAGTCCATTTCTTGGAACTTGAATTTTTATCGACATTGTGTGGAGAGATTTCCAGAACCCCGGTATTCCGCTAATCACGGCCATTAGATGAGACTAAGCATCCTCACGTGCTGTCCGCATGCCATCCACGTGGCACCAAACTCACCTCGGCTACCGGGATAGAGGCCTCAGCCGAAATCAAACAGCTCCAGGCCGTTAGCGCCGAGCTCGGCCATCCCATGTGCCCATCTCGGCTGAGAGCTCCACCTCGGCTGAAGAAGCCGGGACGAAAGCCGAAGTAAGAAAGAACCTCCACTCGCACCCCTCATCCCCCACGTCGTCAGGCACGTGGAGGAATAGGGGCGCGAGCTAGTGAGACAGATGCGACATCCAGCCGTCCACAATCTTCGCCAGATCCCTAACAGGGCGGCATCCAGCGGCTGAGGCCACATCAGGGCAAGGCCCGAGGGCGGATCCGATGGTACCCCAACCGTCAAAGGCGCCCAACACAATCTGGTCCAACAAGACGTGCATTTAATGCGATGTGGGCTTATCCGACTGGCATTAAATGCAGGGTAGGCTGGATTGGACCGCATTTATTACTTGGTGGGCTGATCATGACTTCCCAGTCGAATCATGGGACCCACACCAAGATATTCTCCAAGGATACGACCCCAGCCTCTATAAATAGAGCTTCATACCACATGCAAGGTACGCATAATTCAACACACAGAGCTGTTACGCTGCCTCTCTTCTTCCTCTCCTTCCATTGTTCCAGTTCCTTCACTGACTTTGGCATCGGAGAGCCTTGCGCCGCCCAGGCCAGGGTCCTCTGACCGTGTGTTCTTCTCTTTCAGGCTTTCGGACGGTACCCAGTCATCACCATCGTTGGATAAGTCCTCTAAGGCTCCCCAGTTATTGTGGGTCGTTATTTTCTGCACCTACAATTGGCGCCGTCTGTGGGAAAGTAATATCCCAACCTTCCCAACCTTCCCAACCTTCTCAACCTCAATCTCTCAGAAGCCATGCCTCCGAAAGTAAGGAAAGGCGGAGAATCCTCGAGAGCAGCGCTCGAGCTGCCACCACCGTCGACGGACGTCCCTCCTCAAGGGCGTTCCCGAACGGTGCATGGCGCATCTGCAGGCAAGGGCCGCTTAGGCTCGCAGCTTTTCGTCGAGGTCCCCCTCCAAGAAGGACTCGAGACCTCGTTCTCAGCAGATGAAGTTACGCCACCCCGACGCGACGAGCGTCGGCATGAGCGTCCTCGCAAAGATAAAGCCGTTGCCGTGGAAGAAGCGTGTCGAGTTCAGCCTCCTGCCGCTGGAGGAGATGTCGCAGCTCAAAATGCTCTCCTCCAGAAGCAGGAGCGGATGATCCGCGAGCTCCAGTAGCAGCTGAGAGCAGCGCAGACTGCCTCGTTGAGGCAAGTCTCTGATCCTCAAGGAAAGAAGAAGGACGCCCCCAGCAGGGCAGCCCAGCCTCCTCGCGAAGATCTCAGAAACCATCTGGACCACAAGCGGAGCCAGATCCATGACGAAGGCTCTAGCAATAGCCGAAGTCATCATAGCCGCGATGGCCGAGCCCATAGCCATCACAGCCCGAACCACTCCAAGCGAAAGTCAAGAGCCCAGACTCCGGAAAAGGACGACGAGCAAGAGCAATTTGACAAGCGCGTCAGGTTGGCTTTTCAGCGCAACCTGGACGTGCGGGACCAAAAGCAGATCTGTGGCAACACTGATCTAGGGGCCTCGCCCTTCACGAGGGACATCGAGCGCACCCCCTTGCCCAAAAGGTTCTCCGTCCCGCGGTTCGTCCCTTACGACGGACTGTCCGATCCATCCGCTCACCTCCGTCACTTTTCCCAGAAGATGTCCATCTGGGGAAACGAGGGCCACCTCAACTGCAAGATCTTCTCCTCCAGTTTGGGAGACCTCCCTCTGAAGTGGTTTTGCGCCCTCCTAGAGGAGTCGATTTCGAGCTGGAAGGAGCTCCAGCTCTCCTTTCTAAAGAAGTTCCAAGCTTACAGCGCCGTCCCCAAGAAAGAAGGGGACCTTCTCACCCTGAGAATGAAGCAGGGTGAGACCCTCGCCAAGTTCGCCCGACGATTCTGGGCGGTTTACAGCCAGATCGAGGGCACTAGGGAGGAGATAGCGATCTACGCCTTCCAACATGCCCTGATCCCCGGCCACGACCTCCGGAAGGACTTGGTCGGAGACCCCCCAGAGTCCATGCCAGAGCTGATGTCCCGGATAAAGCGCTTTGTCGCCCGGGAGGAAGATGAAATCCAGGCCCGGGAAGAGGACAAAAGGCCGGAGCCCGAGCACAAGAGCAACCAGCCTCGGCAGAGAGGCGGGGGGCCCTTCCAGAAGCAGGAGCCCAAGCAGGCTCGGGTCGCCAGTTCGGCGAAGCCTACACCATCCAGATCTGGGGGCACCAGGAGGCCAAGGCCTCACGCCAACGCCTATCAAGGCATCAATGTCGTCTTCAGGGAACCGATACACCAGATCATGAACAAAATAAAGGGCAAGTCGTTCTTCAAGTGGCCCCAGCCCTTGAGAAATGAGCCCGCCGACGGCAGTCGAAGCGAGCTCTACTGCTCCTACCACAAAGGTAAAGGGCACAAGACCGAGGAGTGCAACTCTCTGAAGTGGTACCTGGAGAGACTCGCCGGCGAAGGCCACCTTCCAGAGTTCGTCAAGGCAGAAGATGCCGGCGGCAGCAGGGGCCGAGTTCACCAGAGCACGGCTCGGGACCCAGACAGCGAGGATTCCGAAAAGATCATTAACGTGATCCACCTGGCATCCTCAGTTCCCTCTCCCTCGTCTCGTGGAAGCTCGCATGCCCGCGCCGAGGCCAGGCGGGCATCGCACGGGAAGGAGGTGATGAGAGCCGAGCTCGGGCAGGCACCCAAAAAAGCTCGCCGCGACCGACCTGCGATCTCTTTTCTCAGATAAAGATCTCGAGGGAATCCAGCTTCCCCACAACGACCCCTTGCTCCTTACGATGAAGCTGAGAGACTTCACCGAGAAATGGATCCTCGTCGACTCCGGCAGCTCTTCCGAGGTCCTCTATTATGATTGCTTCAAAAAGATGAACCTCTCGGAAGCAGACCTCACGGAGGGCCGTGCGCCCTTGCTAGGGCTGTCCGCCACGCCAGTCTACCCCAAGGATAGGATTACCCTGGAAACCCGAGTCGGCGGAGCCATCGTGTTGGCCGACTTCCTGGTCATGGACGCCAATTCTCCCTGCAACGTCATTTTGGGCAGAACGTGGCTTCACAAGTTGGAAGCAGTCCCTTCTTCCCTCCACCAGAAGTTGAAGTTCGTCCACGAGAACAAGGAGGGCAAAATGGAAGTGGTCACGGTGGAAGGAGATCAGCAGCAGGCCAGGCAGTGCATGTTGGCCGCAGTCCCAGCAGTAAAAGAGCTGGAGCGCGTCAACTTCGCCGAATTCGAGGAAGGCCTAGATGAAATCGGCCGAGACCCCGAGAAGAAAAGCGTTGAGAACCTAGCCGAGGCCAGGCTGAACTCGGCAGACCCAGATAGGTTCTCCCTGATCGGCGCCACCACTGGCCACGACCGAATGAGCTTCCTCGACGCCTACAGAGGCTACCGCCGAGTTCCACTTCACGAGCCTGACGAGGAGAACGTCATTCATAACCCCCCGCGGCACTAACTGCTACAAGGAGATGCCCTTCGGGCTAAAGAACGCGGGGGCAACCTATCAGCGCCTCGTGACGGAGACGTTCCAGGCTCAGCTCGGCCTAACGGTAGAGGTGTACATCGACGACACGGTCGTCAAATCAGTGCACTCCAGCGACCACCTGGCGGATCTCGGCCAAGTCTTCGACATCCTTCGCGCATACAAGCTCAAGCTAAATGCTTCCATGTGCGCCTTCGGCGTAGCCTCTGGCAAGTTCCTCGGCAGCTTGGTAACACAAAGGGGGATAGAGGCTGATCCAGACCAGATCACCGTGATCTAGGGCATTCAGAGCCCCTCTACCACAAAAGAAGTCCAGAAGCTCACGGGAATGGCTGCAGCACTCAATCGCTTTATCGGCCGGTCATCAGATAAGTGCAGGCCTTTCTTTCAGCTTCTAAAGAAAAATTTAAAACTCCAGTGGACCCCTGAGTGCGACCGGGCAATTGGCCGCGCTCAAAACCTATTTGATGTCACCACCCTTACTCTCCACCCCAACTCCGGGGGAGGTTTTGTATTTATATCTTGCGGTCTCGGATCACGCAGTGAGCTCAGTCCTCATCAGGGAGGACGAGGAAGTTCAAAAACCGATTTATTTTACGAGCGAGACCCTGCTCGATGCCGAGGCCAGGTACCTTCTATTGGAGAAGCTTGCGTTGGCTCTCGTCAGTGCCTCCCGCAAGCTCTCCCGTTATTTCCAATCCCACACCATTGTGGTGATCACGGAGCATCCACTCCGTTCAATATTCAATAAGGCTGACTTTTCAGGGTGAATATCAAAGTGGGCAGTTGAACTGGGGCAGTATGATATACAGTACCGTCCCCGAACTGCGATCAAAGCCCAAATTCCGGCAGACTTCATCATTGAGTTCGTCTCGCCCAATTCAGCTCTAACCCAGCCCGGCACGGCGCTGCGGGACACAGGGCACGAGCCAGAAGTAACTGAGGTCGAAGTCTCCCACCTCGGCAACACCTTTCCCTCTGGCCTACGGGGTGGAGGCGGCAGACTTCATCGTTGAGTTCGTCTCGCCCAATTCAGCTCCAACCCAGCCCGGCACGGCGCTGCGGGACACAGGGCACGAGCCAGAAGTAACTGAGGTCGAAGTCTCCCACCTCGGCAACACCTTTCCCTCTGGCCTACGGGGTGGAGGCAGTCATTCCTTTAGAAATCGGCCTTCTCGCCCTGAGGACAGAGCTGGTCGACCAAGGCCGAAATGAGAAGAACCTGGCAATGGAGCTGGAGCTGGCAGACAAGCGCCGAGAAGCAGCAGCCCTGCATCTGACCGACTATCAGCAGCGGTTAGCCAGGGCATACAATCAAAATGTCAAGGAGATTCTCCCTGGGAGAGCTGGTTCTCAAGAAGCCCCTGCCAGCTGACAAAGAACCAAACGAAGGGAAGCTGGCCCCGAACTGGCACGGCCCGTTCAGGGTGGTCTCACTGGCGGGGAAATCAGCCTACAAGCTCGAAGACTTAGAGGGCAGGCCATTGCCGAGACCGTGGAATGCATCCTACCTGAAGAAATTCTATTTCCAAAAGATGTAGCGAGTCTCAGAATCAATGAAAGCACCTTTTGCCCTGTCACCAATCTGTGTCGTCTCTCCTTACATGACTTCGACAGCTCCGGGTCTACCGCCCTGGAAAAGGCCTCGAGTTCATACACTCGATCGTTTCCTAAAGCTCCGGGTCTACCGCCCTGGAAAAGGCCTCGAGTTCATACACTCGGTCGTTTCCTAAAGCTCCGGGTCTACCGCCCTGGAAAAGGCCTCGAGTTCATACACTCGGTCGTTTCCTAAAGCTTCGGGTCTACCGCCCTGGAAAAGGCCTCGAGTTCATACACTCGGTCGTTTCCTAAAGCTCCGGGTCTACCGCCCCGGAAAAGGCCTCGAGCTCATACACTCGGTCGTTTCCTAAAGCTCCGGGTCCTGGACCCTGGAAAAGGCTCCGAGCTCCGACGCTCAGTCGTTTCCTAAATTCTTGGTTCATACACCCCTAAAGATCGCACGGCCGAGATCTCCGAGACTCTGGGTTCGAACACCCTCGAGATCACGCCGAACTCAAACTCACACAGCCGAGATCACGCCGAACTCACTTCGGCCCAAGGCAGTTCACTTCGGCCAAAGCTCCCCATTTCGGCCAAGGTCGGCTTTCAAGAGAAGAGCAGTGCGAGCACTGAAATACAAAAAGACAAGTGTACACGGATTGAGTGAACACGAAACTCGTCCTTTTTATTCATTGTAATTGCTTCATTACATGGATTACAAACATGAAACAAAATACACAGAAGGAAGGCTCGTGGCCCTCTGAAGACCCAAAAAGAAAGCAGGCTTCGAGACCGCTCTTCGCCGACACCGTCCGCCGACCGGAGACCTTCGGTGGAAAGGCTTGTTGCATCCTGCCCCGAGGTCTTGACATCCTACAAGAACGAGGATCTGCAGCATGATTCAGAACCGCCCTCTGGGACGAAACAGGACCCCCAGGCGTCCGGTGCCAGGAGCTCTGCAATACACTTTGGTTGGTCAGACCAAAGTTTGCAAACAAGAGCCCCCTCCTAGGGCGTTTCCAGTCCTACCCTCCGTTCAGAACCTTGTGGAATTACAACAAGGCCGCCGAGCGCGGGGGGCGCCACCGACCCATAGCTACAAAGATTCCCATGCAGCCGCACCAGGGAAGGCTGGCTGCAAACCCGCGTTCAGAGAGCGCGTAGCCTACGAGGACCATCTTCAGAGAGCGCGCAGACTGCGACAGACCTTCCCCCTCGGAGGAAGCCGTCACCGGCATAGGAGTTCCATCCGGGTCAAAAGCCCCTAAAGATCTATCAAACATGGCTACCAGGTTGTTTGAATGAAATACAAATATCCTAGTTCTCTCGTCCCTCCCATGGCGAGCTTACCACTCCTATTTATAGAAAGAAGGGGGGGCCCGATCTTCAAAGGAAATTATGAGGCGAGGTCTCTCACGCCTTGCGTGGCGTGCTAGACTTCCCTTATACTAACCAGCGGTTCTGATGATACCACGTGGAGCCATCCCCTCGTTCCCCTCAATAGTCATATCACCATGCTTACTGCTGTTCAAGATCGCCCAAGATATGGAGTATCAGCGCGAATACCAGAGAGGATCGCCCAAGATACGGAGTATCATCGCAAGCGCCCAAGAAGACCGCTCGGCACTCAATTCTAACGTCCCATTGCAGAAAGCGCCGTACCAAACTCAAGCATAGAAGTACCGAGCTCAAAAAAGGAAAAGACAGAAATGGAAGGACGAGTGATTGAAGAAACTTTCAATTGCATCAAAATCTTGATCATTACATTGCGCAGCATATACAATTGAAGGAGATTACAAAAAGCATAAAGCAAAGAGGCGAGCGTCCCGAGGTCATGCCCGGTCGGACGCACAGGCTGCAGCGTCAGAAACTTTGCTGGCTGGAGGAGCAGAGGCCGGCGTCGGGAGTGGATACGGGGGAGGCTCCCGGAAGGAAGGGTGGTCCTCAGAAGCCTCGGCCTCCTTCAGGCCGGCGCGCCATCCTTTCGCCCAGGCCTTATCCCTCACGACGAGGACCCTTTCCTTGTAGTGGGCGGTGACCTGCGCTCTAGCGTCCTCGAACGCAGCATCACACTCCGACTCGAGTTTCGCCTCAGCTTCATCCGCCCTCTTGGATTCGGCTTGAAGCAGGGCCGCGTAATCGTCTTCCATCTTCGAGATGGAAACCTCGAGCTCGGCCACTCTGACTCTTTCCGCCTCGACTTCTCCCCTCGCCTGCTCAAGCTTCGCTGCATATTCTCCCTCCACCCTGGCTAATTTCTGGGTAACGACGTCCAGAGATTCTTGCAAGCCGTTTTTCTCTGCGGTCAGCTCGGCAACGTCCATGCTGTGTCTGTAGATCCTGTTAGCAACGGCCATGGACTTCTGAGCCGCCTGTCAAAGAAACGGGGCGTCCACGTCAAATCCAAAGAGCGTTAGATGCTAAACTGCTGGATTGACGAAAAGAAATGTAGAAAGATTTACCGTGAAGTTAGACTGCAGCATCGACAGAATCAGCTTCTGATCGCTGTACTTGTCCAGCTGCTCCATGTCCCGGGGGAGGGCGCAGGCTCGCCCCAGGGCCTCGAGGACCGGGGGATCGATCCTGTGAAGGACGCGATCCTCCATCGTCATCGGCCTCCCCGACTCAAGCATCTGGCTCCCATAACGGCGGCCCCTGGGGTGACGAGGCAGCGACCGAGCTAGGGCCTGCACCGGTCCTCGGCATCTTCAGCGGCCGAGCTTCCTCCTGCTCGACCTCAGCCGGGGGCGAACGTACCTCTAGACCAATAGGGCTAGGGGATGCGGGGACCTCCGCCGCAGCTGCAGGGGAAATTACCCGAGCACTCGGAGGAGGCTCAGGGAAATTCAGATTCACATGCTCTTGGGGGGCTCGGGCATCCTCCGCTCCGAGCACCAAGGCCTCAAGGTCCTCGAAGGACAAGCGCCTGGTGTGCCTCATCTCGGAACTTGGCGAGGGAGATCGGGCAATCTGACTCGATTCCCTTCCTGGGACCTGGAGAGGTCTCGACCCCGATGCGGAAGCTAGAGCTCCGAACGTGGCCCTAACGTCAGACGACGCCCGCAAAGGCCCCTCAGCGGCCTCTGGACTGGCCAGTTCCTGCCTGACTTCGGGACCGGCACCTTCACCCTGGATCGGCTCTACGGTGCCCCTTAGATACCCACGGTTCCTCTGCTGATACCCTAGCAGCGACCAGGCCGCCCTGCCGTCATGACCACTGTACCGCTTTACTAGGCGGAGCCAGGCCTCGTTCCTCTTCCAGATGTATCGGGCGGCCCGCTCTCTCCTTCAAAGCTGTAACGATCAGAAGCATTAGCGCGACAGAACAAAAAGAAACTATATAGAAAACAGAGGCAGAAGGTATTTACTTGGAATGGTCCCGAAATGGCGAGGGACTTGGTAGCCTCTATCGGTGTCGGCCACCCCGAACTCCCAGTTTCCCGAGACATACAGAAGATCGTCTCCGGCATACTTGCTCGAGTCCTCCAAGTATCGGACAAAGCCGTCCCGGCCTAGCTTTGCCCGGAGATAATAAGCATCTCCGGACTTGCATATATCATATACGTCCTCGATATCGAAGACGCCGAGGTTAATGCCCAAAACCTCATTTAACCTAGCCGTGCCCTTCACAATCTTGAAAGCATTGGGTAGCAGCTGGCAAGGGCAGAGGCGCCATTGGCTGAGACATCTCCTGAGAAGGGGGTGAAGGGGAAATCGGACCCCGCCTTCCGTCACGGCCACTAGAGGAAACGGCATCCAACCCCCCGAGAAGTCGCGAAGGTTGATGCCGTTAGGGTCCTCACCCCTAACTTAGACGTCAGCAGGGACCCTAAAGGCCGACCTAAAGCCCTCGATCGTTGCCTCGCCCTCTAACCAGTGGCTATAGATTCCCATTTCTACCCCAATCCAAAGACAGAGAAACCCACAGGAGAAGAGGCAGGGCAGAAGGAACTTACGGGAGCAGAACGAAGACGTTGAGCAGCAAAGAGACTCGGCCTCAGCAGCACACCACTTCTCAGACGAGGTTCCCTCGCAGTAGCTTATTCTCCTTTGATTCAGAATGGCGACGGAGAAGAAAACGAACCTCGATTACCCTATATATATCGCCAAAAGGTCCCCTTTCCAGAAGCCCTAGTTGGGCGCGCCGAGGGGCGCCTCCTAGGGCTCCGCGCGAATCATTTCGAAAATTGATTACGTCCTTGACGGAACGGCGCGTACGATCTCGAGGAGACAGACGACTAACCAGAGGACGACACGCAGAGCCGTCAACCTGTCTTCAGCATTGAATGAGGGACGCCAGTTGTTGCCTCGATCATCCAAAGCGACCACGAATCAGGGCCGAGAGGGACTCTCTCCGCCAGGTAAACCCCGTCACATAGCTCCCGACCTCACGGCACTGACGATCTTCTCAAGGTCAGAAGCTAGGGGGCAATTGTGTGGAGAGATTTCCAGAACCCCGGTATTCCGCTAATCACGGCCATTAGATGAGACTAAGCATCCTCACGTGCCGTCCGCATGCCATCCACGTGGCACCAAACTCACCTCGGCTACCGGGATAGAGGCCTCAGCCGAAATCAAACAGCTCCAGGCCGTTAGCGCCGAGCTCGGCCATCCCATGTGCCCATCTCGGCTGAGAGCTCCACCTCGGCTGAAGAAGCCGGGACGAAAGCCGAAGTAAGAAAGAACCTCCACTCGCACCCCTCATCCCCCACGTCGTCAGGCACGTGGAGGAATAGGGGGCGCGAGTTAGTGAGACAGATGCGACATCCAGCCGTCCACAATCTTCGCCAGATCCCTAACAGGGCGGCATCCAGCGGCTAAGGCCACATCAGGGCAAGGCCCGAGGGCGGATCCGATGGTACCCCAACCGTCAAAGGCGCCCAACACAATCTGGTCCAACAAGACGTGCATTTAATGCGATGTGGGCTGATCCGACTGGCATTAAATGCAGGGTAGGCTGGATTGGACCGCATTTATTACTTGGTGGGCTGATCATGACTTCCTAGTCGAATCATGGGACCCACACCAAGATATTCTCCAAGGATACGACCCCAGCCTCTATAAATAGAGCTTCATACCACATGCAAGGTACGCATAATTCAACACACAGAGCTGTTACGCTGCCTCTCTTCTTCCTCTCCTTCCATTGTTCCAGTTCCTTCACTGACTTTGGCATCGGAGAGCCTTGCGCCGCCCAGGCCATGGTCCTCTGACCGTGTGTTCTTCTCTTTCAGGCTTTCGGACGGTAGCCAGTCATCACCATCGTTGGATAAGTCCTCTAAGGCTCCCCAGTTATTGTGGGTCGTTATTTTCTGCACCTACAGACATCTTAATGGTATAGAGTTTTTAGAGTTTTCTTGTCTCTTACTTATGCTTGAGAATGCCTTCTTTGATCCCTTGTCTGTTGATAAACGTAGTTGGGTTATTGGTCCTTCGGTATGTTTACTTTTAATTCTTTTTGTGGTTCTTTGGTTAAGGATCATTCTTTTTCATTGTTTAAACCACTTAGGATGATATGGAAAGCCAAGGTGCCAACTAAAGTTTAGATGTTTGGTTGGTTGGTGTCTAACGGGAGGGTTAATACTTGTGCTATGCTTCAGAGGCGATGGCCTGTTATGTGTTTATCTTCCCATTGTTGCCTCCTTTGCAATGAGGATGGAGAATTTATTGATTATATTTTCTTGCATTGTCGGTTTACTTTACAGCTTTGGGGTACATATCCAGATTTATTAATTTTTAAGATTTCTTTAAATTTCTGAATAAATCACATTTAACATCTCATTTGCATCATTTAGATCTGTCTTTCCTCTCCTTTAAGCTTCTTTATGGATTGGAAAAGCGAATGTAAGCAGTTTAGGACCTCTGATAGGGTTAATCCTATAATCATAATAGCAATGAGTTAATTAAGTTTTATTTAAGTATGAAATCCCTAGTTATCCCCTTCTAGCCCCATTTATCAAAAATCTAAAAAACTATAAAACCAACAAAATCAACCCCAAAAATGTTTTCTTCTCTTTTCCTACACCTCCGGTGCCAAAAATTTAATTAAGCTTATAGTGATAAAAAAATGGGAGTAAAAGACTGATTTAAAAATTAAATTAATGATAATGATAAGACTAATGTGTGAGTTCAGAAACCCCTCTCAATTAATCAAACAAACCAACCCGAATGCGGTCGTCCCAATTAAATTGGCCCATCGACCACAATTTCTTTTTTTCTTTTTTGGACCGAAATTACACACCATACCTTATTTGCATCATCAATTTGATTTGAAAATTAGCCTTTAAACCTATTTTTTTCTTTTTTACCAAGGGATTTGAAGGGGGTACCCGGGAACGGAGCCAATCCTCCTCTTAAATATTTGGCACTCCCCCTTTTTCTTATTTTTACTTTATTTATCTACTTTAATCTACTTGAATTTCTTTTAATTGCTCATATATATAAATATGGATTTTCCCCTATCTGGACATTATAATGATCCCATGTTATGAACCATTTTCTTAAGATCCAAATTAAGTGACAGAATAACCGTCGTGTGTTGCCGGCAGTGCATTAGACGAGAGGGAACCCACCCCATTTTCTCCCTTTCTTTCTTCGACTTTTATCGAAGAACCGAGTTATGGTCCGGTGATCGTGATTCGTCGATTTTGAGGGTATTCGGAATCCTCATTTTCGTCGTACAAATATTAAATATAATACATAGATGAACGGCGATCCCTCTCCCCGGGTGGGATCAAATTTCACATCTGAAAATTAGCAATAATGTTTATGTATTTAACTTAGTAATTTCAATTTTGTTTCAAGTAGAAAATCCTAAAAGTCCATAAAGGCCCTTTCAAATTATATAAAAATAGGAGGGGCATGGGCCGACCCATAGGTGGCATAGCTCAACCCGTCTTGGGCACTACCCAGAATAACATAACATAAGTCATGCCATGGGTCGTGTCGGGTTAAAATACCCTGAAACCTGAACTGTGAGCCCTGAACCCTAAGCCCTAACCCCTGAACCCTAATCCCTAAAGCCCTAAACCCTAAGCCCTAAACCCTAAAGAAATAGTGTTCTTTTTGTGTTTAGGGTTCCTTAGTTCCCTTATTTTCTATGAATTATACTGACGAAAGTGAAAAAAAATACAATGCCAATGATAGTTATTCAGTGCAACAGTGGCACTGCCACTATAAAAGGTTATTCTGGTTAGTAAATAGTTTGCATTAGGGTATTTTACACTATAATACCTATCCAATCTCATGCACATGTTAGGGTAGGTTGTAAACATAAGTCTGACACTAGACACATGGGCCATGCCTGT
Organism: Litsea cubeba; assembly: GCA_012931725.1. Taxonomy (NCBI): domain Eukaryota; kingdom Viridiplantae; phylum Streptophyta; class Magnoliopsida; order Laurales; family Lauraceae; genus Litsea; species Litsea cubeba. The sequence continues at coordinate 69,736,462 of CM022947.1, forward strand.
ACTTAGCACGGGTTATTGTGCTAGTTATACTATATTAAAGCGGAGGGTTGTGGCTTAGATTTTGATTGTGAGTTGTAATTTTGATCGAAAGTATGGTTTATTACATGGTATATGGTTTGACGAGCTAAAAAGGGGGCTAATTCCAAACACAATGGAAAACAAGGTAACCGCAGTTACTGTAGGTATCAAATTTGAGATTCAGGAACTTGATGGCAAAATTAATTTTGTTGGGTAGCATTGCTAGGCGAAGAAAAGATAGGTCCCTTAGAAGTAAAAAGAGCTTTTTCTTTCTCTTTCGTGCAATTTATATATTAAAGCAATAGGGAAGGTCGACTGATGGATTATATGCCTACTTAATCTCCATGGCTTTCCTTTCAATATGTTGGGCCCACTGAAAATTGATTTTTTGTTACCTTTTTTTTCTTTTTTTTCAAATTTAATTTTTTTATATTAATAATTTTCATATTATTGTGTGACGTGGTTAGATTGATAATAGAATTTTAAAAATGATAAAAAAAATGCCACTTCATGTTTTTCCATGATCTCTTCCTACCTTTTTATTTTTTCTTTACCCATTAGTGGAGCCCAACCTTGATTTTCATGACAGATGGGCCCATAATGGGTGATGACAGGAGAGGAAAATGGTTAGTCACGTTAGATCCAAGTTGCTAAAATCTAAGGTCCACTAATGGATCATAGCCTACTTCTTGATCTATGTAGTCTTCAATTTGATATGGGATGCCACTACAAAATCAATATCTTCCTATAACACTTGCAACAAGTAGTTTTTATTTATCTTATTTCTTATTTTACTTTTAAATTGAGACAAAATTCAATAGGAGTTCTTTTGAATTGGCTTAATTTAATTTAGATATTCTTTTTTAATGCAATAACATAGTAGTAGCTAGCAACACAGGCCCATGCTTAGCCTGGGCCGATGCTTAGATTGGGCCTCGATAAAAAAATTAAGTAGTTTATTACAAAATTAAAAAAAAAAATCAGATACTTATGAAATTAAATAGACTTAAAAAAAAATCTTTTAAATCATGAGAATCATTCGGTGGGCACCTTACCAAAGAGAATCCAAACTAAATCAAATTACAATCATATCATATGATATCAATATCATGCTCATGTGTATTACGGTGTCCCTCATCTCGCACCTCACCACAACAGCAGCAACAACAACAAAAAGAAAAAAAAGGCTTATAAAATTAAAAAAAAAAATGAAGAGAATCCAAATAAAATCAAATTGCAATCTTGGGTACAATATGTTAAGACCCACAAAGGCATGGAACTTCGCCAATTGCCCAGACGCCACTCAGCAGAAAGAACAATCAGTAAAAGGAGACACATCTCATTATTTTTCATTAGATCAAGAAAATCAAGAGTTTAATGGAAAAAGGAAAACATGTATCACATGCACTCCACCCACAGAAATGGATTTTACGGACAACCAGATCATTGTACCAAGATTCCTAACAAATTAATTTTCTTCTAAAAATAAATTGAAAATAGAAATAAAAGCATACACAAAAAAGGAAAAAATTACAAACACCACCATCACAGCCCTTGAATTTCATCAATGCTCCTACAACTTTCTTATTATATAACTATCAGCATGGAATCTGAGAGGTAAACCACCTCATGATATGGAGAGGGGTTTTTATTAGCTCCAATGCCATCCCCACCAGTACCATCATGTCGATACACGACAATAGCAATTTGCTCCCCAACCAAATAATTGACAAAAAAATCTTCATAAAAAATCAGATTACAAGGCAAACTTGTACAAGTACTTGAATGTACTAGGGAGAGACCGTTGGGATGAGAATAGGAATAACTTCGCTGAGGATAATGTTTCTCATTATTAAAGAGAGAGATTTTAGGAATTAAAGTTTGAATTCAAAGAGATAAAGAGATAATTTAAAGAATTGAATTTTGTTGAGAGATATATTATAGGTTTGAGGGAGAAATTTTTGGGGATTCAAAATTATGAAAGCTCTATATTTTTTCTTGAGTAAATTAGTGAAAGGTCCCTAAAATGGAACGTTTAAAGGCTCCGGTCTACACAAATTTTGTTTAAGGGTTGTAGTCCACGCAACTAGACATATTGAAGCCAGAGGTCCATATATACGCCACATCACATATTTCGTGGTTGATTTGTCCCTGTAATTGCCGTAATACGTCACGCATAAGTGGCTTAACATGTCACGCAAATTAAGCACTTAATTTAAGGGCCTTAACATGATATTTCATAGCTGATTTGCACCTCTAACGGATTTTTTTCCTAGTTTTAGATGAAGTTTCAAAATTCAAATGAGAGGGAATAGATCAAGTTTTGAAACTCAAATGGGAGGGAATGATGTTGCTTATGTCTTTTGCTACACATTCATGTCGATTTTCCATGGATGTCTCATTGATGAATGTCTTGTAAATGATTTTTATCTAAAGTTTTTTACTAGAACGATCGAGCCACATGCGTATTACAATTATTCAGGTAATTCTCCAAAAGAGGGGAAGAAACTGCATTTGATACGTTTTGACCCACTCAAATGACCATGCTATCTTTCCTTTATTTTTTTTTCTCATCATCTGTTTCCCTTGATTTCATTGATTCATGGTTTAATAATGACAAATATAATAAGAAAACTAACAGCATTTAGTGGTAATGTATAAGCGGGTATGCGGACTATGCAAATGTTAATTGGGATGAGCTTGGATTTGGTCTTATACCAGCTGATTACATGTATATTATGAAATGTTCCCAAGATGAGAAATTCTCATGAGGGGAACTCACTCGTATTAAAAATTGGGAGGAAATTTATTCTTGTGAAATTTTAGTTGGGGTCTTGAGCTTTTTTTTTTTTTTTTTGAAGGAATGGTGGAGAGTGTGGTTTTTATTTATGAGACTTTGGATTTGATCTATCATTTTCTGAATTTATCTGAGTTTTGAGTGAATTTATTTGAGTTTGATATGAATCTATCTGAGTTTGGTATAAATTTATCTGAGTTTTGCACAAATTTATCTGAGTTTGGAACAAATTTATCTGAGTTTTGGAATAAATTTATCTGAGTTCTAAAATAATATAATTGGATACGAGGCACGGATGCTTCCAATCAAAGCCGTTCATCTCGTGTGCCCCACTATGATAGGGCATTTTGGGGGACATTGGCTTTGATTGGGCAATGTTAGCCACCTAATTGATAGTTGATGAATGGACGGTATATCTTTATATTTGGTACCGTCAAAATGGCATAAATCTTTTTTTTTTTTGGGATCTTTATAAAAAAAGTGTCCATATATTCGTATTATATGAATTTAACTATAAATACATTCAAATGTCGATTTTAGTGTTCGTATATTGATTTTGGATGGTTTTACCCCTCCTTTATCGAACGATATCGTCTTTTATATCAAACCCTATTTCCATCGAACGCCATTTTCTCTCCTCCTCTCCATGCCTGTCTCTCTATTACCGACCCACCTCACAGCCTCTCCTGCGCATCAAACATCTCCATCGCCCACACTACAAGAATTTGCACTTTTCCCGGCACAATAAAAAAATGCTGGGAAAAGTATGGTTTTTACCGGCGCAAACGCTTATTTCGGCGATAATTTTTCACCGGAAAAGGTATTAATTTTCCCGGCGATTTTTTATTTTCGCCGGCAAAGGTAATATTTTTGCCGGTGAATTTTTTTACGGCGAAGATAGTATTTTTGCCCAGCCCTAGGATTTTTACAGTATTTCTATTTCCCGCGCCCGCGCCCGCGCCCGCGCCCGCCCGCTCTAACTCGATATCCATTTCCAGAATTACAAGATCCATCTCTCTTTCATCTAAACATCTCTCATGGTTCTCCGATTCCTTCTTTCTTTTCTGGCCTTTCTGCTATTCTCAGCTTCTCCAACGCTCTCAACCAGTTCCATCTCTTATCTTTCTCACTTTGAAGAAGCCACAGAAACTCGACTGCTTGATCTCATCCCCAACGAAGATGGACAGCAATCACACCAGTAACAACAACAACGGTGATGTAGCCCGATCGATGGCCTGTGACGACGGGAACCCGCTCGACATCGACGAGGATCTGCACAGCCGGCAGCTCGCTGTCTAAGGGCGAGACGATGTGCGCCGGCTATTCGCATCCAACGTCCTCATCTCGGAGATGCAAGGCCTCGGAGTCGAAATTGGTGCGTGATTGCATGCAGATCTTGGCTACTTTTCCTTTTCTTTTTTGTGGGATGATGAGATCTGTTTTGGGTTTTTTATGCTGGCTTGCATTTATTGATTTTGGATTGACAGTCGCTTCTGATTATGTTACTTGTAGGGCTATTGTTTTGTAATCTGGATTTTTCATTTTATGCTGGGTTTGGATGTTTGGTACATTTTCTGTGGTGTGAAATTTGCATTGAAACAGGTTTGCAGGTTTCCATCGGATTTGATTCTTACTTGGGGTGCTGCTGCTTGTTTTGGGATATGCATTAGTCTCGTCTGCAAATTATGTTTAGGGTGCTTTTGTTTTCAAATGGATATACATCTACCCTGCTAACAGAAATGCTGTCATTGTAAGACATTTGTTTTGTTGGTAGGGTTTTTCAAATGCTGCAGCTGTCTGATGATGAATCTTCTGTGCTTTGAGTAGTTTTAGTTGCCCGAAGGTTTGTTTTATTGATAGATGATTGGTGACCAAGTGGGTTTTTATGAAGTTTTCTTGGTGACCAAGTGGGTTTTTATGAAGTTTTCTCCATTTTCTTTTTTTCCTAATGTTGTGATAATATTTTATGCCATGGTGGTGTTGTGTTTTGTTGGATTTTATTTTTTCCTCCTGCTGTAATGTGATTCTTGTGGGTTGTAGCGAAAAATCTTATTCTAGCCGGTGTTAAATCTGTCATGCTGCATGACGAAGGGACCGTTGAGCTTAGGGATTTATCAAGTAATTTTTATCTCTCAGAAGGTGATATAGGGAAGAACAGGACACTTGCATGTGTTCAGAATCTTCAAGAGCTGAACAATGCTGTGCTGATATCTACTCTGACAGCAAAGTTATCCAAGGAACAACTTTCCTAAGGTCTGTCTTCTTCACAACCAGTTCCATCTCTTATAAATTTATCATTTTTCTGCATGTCCTCTGTTTGTTCTTTCTTTCCTTCTGCATGTTCTCTGTCTGAATTGAGTGGAGTGATTTCTGAGATAGAATGGTTTTTCTTTGTTCAGTGATACCATTCTCTGCAATATTAATTTTCCAAAGTAGACGCAATTTCTGCAAATTGGTTTTTTAGATACTTAGTCTCTGTGTTTACTTAGTCTTGAAAATGAGTTTTTTTTTTTCTCTTTTTCATGGAAAAATGTCAACTTTTCTTTTACTCTTCTTGATTTGATCTGACTCAGTTACTGTGATGCCCATATCATTCCAATAGGTGAAAGAGATAACTTTAGAGGATTTTAAAGAAATCCTAACTGGGTCTTGCGTCTTTTTCTTAGTTGGGTAACGGGTCACTTTCATTTCTCTCTGGAAATGGGGTTCTGTTAGTGTTGTTCAGGTTTTGTATCATTTTTATTTTACTTGGTTTTGATTTTATTTTAGTAGGCTTGAGATTTGGAGAGAGGGTTTGGGACTTTGGTTTGAAGAATACTGTATTGTCATTTGCTTTTGTGACTGCTCTTTGAAGATCAATTGAGATGGGATTTTTTTTTTCTGTTCATCTAGATGAGAAATCTTTGAGGGGTTTGTGATATTGAGCTTGTTTGATTACTCTGAGATAGAGAAAAATGCAATGCGGTATCATCATTATCATCATCATACCCTTATATCACATGGTTTTTGTTGAAAGCTGATTTGAACCCAAGATACAGAAAAGCTTTTTTCATGTGAAACTGAGATTGGGTGGTTTTAAGTGTTATTTATATAAAAATAAAAACCCCTTTTTTGTGGGATGTTTATTATGTGGTGATGATGATGATGGAATAGTAATTCAATCCACAGTACTTTGGTAATGAATGCCGCTGGATTGTAAATATGCTGAAATTTGTGTTTAGAATTGGGGCAATAGGTGTGCAAACCGAAGCTTGTGCTATGTTCTGTGGTGTGTGGGGGTGGAATGAACAATTCTACAAAAGTCCATGAATATTGATGTTGAGATGTGAGTTTGTTATGGAAACTGATCCATCTTCATCTTTGAAGTTTTATCCTGTCCATTTGGGGTTGAGTTAACCATCCATGCATCTATAAGAAGATAAGCTTGCATGTCTAATGCTCTGCTCATGATTACTGGGCCATGATCTACTTATGTAAGCTGCTTTGTGATGACTCAGCTGTTTCTAATTTAACTTTTCTAACAAGTGGCCCCATTGATTGCCTTGTACTTTCAGGCACAAGCTTCTTCAGCCAAAACAAGGATAAAAATAAAAAAATGTAAATGTTGCTTAGAAAATCTCGTGTTTACTTCTTCCTAGTCTTTGAGGGCCCTCTGGAAGGAGAAATGATCAAACCCAATTGTTTGGTCTACTGTCTACACTAACTGTTAGACTCATCTTGTGAGGCCCACTGTAGCCCCCTACATTCATGGTGAGTAGTTAAAATGGATTGATCTAATTTTTATGGAATATGGTCTAAATGTCAGCTATGATTGGATGACCTTAACCATTGAACCAAATAAATACTCTCTGTTTTAAGTACTACACTTAAATCTATATAAAAAAAACCCTTTCTGTACCAACCATCCACCATGTATAAAGGTAACTGAAGTGGGGTCCACAAAGTGATTTGGACTAGTGTTGTTGCTCTACTGGTTGTTCCAATTAGTTATCTCCTGAAAGTGGTAGTCACATTGAGAGAGCAATGTTTGGTGTTTCTTTGAGTAGATATTACTACAAGAATTATGAGGTCATGTGACTCCTGTCCTTAAAATGGATCAGCACCTAGACTGGTGATGGTTCCCTAAGTGCATGATGTCCTAAAAGTTTCCACAGTCCGGACGATCTTAACTATTCAATCCATGTGCTGCAAACAGAAGTTTATGGATAGAGTACAGCAATGTCCAAAAATATATAACTAGGTTATCCCCATCAGAAACATTGACCATGCTCAACCTACCAGAGAAATGGTCTGGTCGCCAAATTGTTTGCCCCTGATCACCCCACCTCACTGCAGATTTTCTCTATGCAACTTTGTCACTCAACAATCCATGGAATTGGACTGTTCTGTTCATCTTTTTATTGGGTTCTACTACTAATTTTGTTAAAACAGCTAATGATGGTAATTGAAAACATTTAAGTTCATGTTTGGTTCTTGAACATTCCTATGATGTTAATAAATGACTATTTGTGCCATTAGATCTGTAGTGAATGGTTATTTACTCAATCAAACACATTCTAGTGTTAGAGAAACTTCCTTTGTTTGGTTGCAAGGCAACTAATTTACTAATCCATTTGTTGGAAGAAAGAAAGAAAGAAAAAAATGCGAATGCCATGCATCTTTCAGTTGATGGAATAAAAATCAACATAAATATCTTGGTTATCTTTTTCTATAATCAAATGTCGATGCATATCAACACACTTTTTAGTCATGAACACACTGCATGACCAAAATTATCTGCAGTACTTTAAAGTACTGTTTGTGCTTTGGATTTACCAAGTATTTTCTTTTTTGTTCTTTTCCTTCAGTGCAAGGAGGGGAAGAATATATCTTCCTCAAGATGAGCTGGCCCGTTCTGGCCCATCAGAAGATGACATTTTTAAGGGCAAAGTGACAGAGAAATGGAGGAATTTTATGAAGGGCCAGATCAAGCGAGCAAGGATGTTCTTCGATGAAGCAGAAAAGGGTGTAGCAGAACTCAATGCAGCTAGCAGATGGCCAGTATGTTATATTCGCATCATGTTACATTTCCGTAGTTTCCATTCTCCAGAGTATTGATTTGTATGAGAAAGAGAAGTTGTTGACTTTCTTCTTTTATCTATTGCATAATAACACAAGTTCTTCACTTATGTTGTCAATGCCTATTGGTAACTGAGCATTTGTTACATTTCAAAGGACCCTTTCTGTTGTTTAGACATTGCCTTAGTTGCATTGGCCTCCACCAATATCCTTTAAAAAGTTTAGTAGTTGCTTAAAACCTGTGTTAATGCTCAGTATATTGAGAAGTTGCTATTTCAAGTTCTGACATATCTTTGCCTTGATCATGTTTACAGGTTTGGGCATCCCTATTGCTGTATCGGCAAATTTTAGATGCGATTGAAGCAAATGATTATAACAACTTCACCAAGCGTGCATATGTAGGGAAGGTGGCATCACTGCCCATGGCCTATGCTAGAGCACTTGTACGCCCTTCCAAATCATTGGAGTTAAGAACATGAATTCAGTTTTAACATTTTAGCTAGTTTTAGCAATTTAGCCTACTAGAACTCTCATTACTGTAGCAGCATTAGCCAGAGTATATTTTATTTGAAAATGAAATGGAAATTGTCAAGTTCACAAGTATTTATTTTTTGTTCATGGTTTGTCATTGGAACCAAAAAGAAAATTAAGGAAAAAAAGGTGGGCAGGGAAATATTGATAGGGAGAAGCTTTTGTTCTATTTTGTCCTGTTACATCCCTATTGATAGGATAATCTTTTGTTCTATTTTTGCGCTTGTTTGCATCCCTGTTTTGATTGCCCAATAAATCTGATTAGCTGCAACTCTTTTACATGTGACAAGAATTACAGGATAAGCAGTGTTATGTTTTGGGTCGTCTGACAATTCATGACTATAAGTTCGGGAAGAGGTAAGATCAGAGGTTCGTGCAGAGGTTCGAGCTGAGATACAAGAAGAACTGAAGACAGAGATCCGAGCCCAACTACAGCTTGATTTTGACACTATGTTTCAAGAGCGTATTGCTGCATTTTTGGGTTCTATATCACAGTCGAGGTCATGAGGTAATTATGTGTGGCTTATCTACTGCAGTTTGATTTGCCATAATAGTTAGTTAGTTACTAATAATTATATTAACATATAACACTGAATATCAATACTGGTACAAGTACAACCAATAACATATTGGCCCCCTCATACCCCCTAGTTGCCCAATAGCTGGCAACACTTCCATATGCAACTTCTGCTCCTCATATGATTGAGCAATTCTTCTTACTGTGAATCAGAAGTTAATTACACCTCACGTAAACCAAACCAAACTAAGCCTTTTCCCACTAGGTGGGGTCGGCTATATGGATTTGACGACGCCAATCAAATCTGTTTAGGGCCATGTCCTCCGTTAGATCCATGTAGGCAAGATCATGTTTAATAGTTTCTTTCCAACTTCTCTTGGGTCTCCCTCTCCCTCTCCTACTCTTGGCAAACTCCATGCTTTCACACCTTTAACAGGTGCCTCTGTTGGACGCCTTCTAACATGGCCGAACCATCTCAGTCGATTTTCTCTCATTTTATCTCCAATCGGTACTATTCCTACTCTGCCCCTAATCTCCTCATTCCTAATCCTATCTCTCCTTGTGATCCCGCACATCCATCTTAGCATTCTCATCTCCGCAACTTCCATCTTCTTGACATGATTATGCTTTACTGCCTAACACTCTGATCCATATAACAACGCTGGCCGTACTGCCACCTTATAATACTTTCCTTTAACCTTGAGGGGGACTTTCCGATCACACAAGACTCCGAAGCACTCTTCCATTTGGTCCACCCGGCTTGAATCCTGTGACTTACATCAGTATCAATCCCTCCATCCTGTTGCACCATAGATCCAAGGTACCTAAAGTTTTCTTTTTCTACTATCTTTTGTGTGCCCAAACTTACTTCTATGTTACCAGGTGTCCTACTTTGACTAAACTTGCATTCCATATATTCTGTTTTGCATCGACTTAGCCTAAACCCTTTTGTCTCTAATGTTTTCCGCCACAATTCAAGTTTAGCATTCACTCCTTCTCTCGTCTCATCCACTAAAACAATGTCATCTGCAAATAGCATACACCACAGCACCTCATCCTGGATATGTCTTGTAATCTCATCCATAACTAGGGCAAACAAGTACGGGCTTAACGCTGAGCCTTGGTGTAGACCAATCGTGATAGGAAACTCCTTAGTTTCGCCGCCAGTCGTCCTTATAGATGTCACGACTCTATCATACATATCCTTTATCGCCTCAATATAAGCGACACAAACTCTTTTCTTTTCCAGAACTTTCCAAAGAATCTCCCTAGGAACCCGGTCATAGTAACACAAATATATTCTTTAGTAAAGAGTAACAGTGTAAATACATAAACAAGGAAAAGTAAGGTGTCCCCAAGGATCAGTACATGTGTATTCTCTAACATTTCTTTCTTTTACATGTGTATTCTCTAACATTTCTTTCTTTCTTTCTTCTTTTTATTGAAATTATGTCCTAATCTCTGATCCCTTTCAATCAAGAGGTTGTCTTTGGCTTTATAAAGCTGCATGTGCATGCCCTCATAAACTTTTTCATAATGCAATGGAATATTCTTCACTGAATGGCGGTCTTATCTTCATTAATTTCATCATTGATGGTATGCTATCTGGGTTGTCTTTTTGGTTTTACTCTTCCAGTAATCCATATTTAGATGTTGATTTCGGTTTAATTCTGACAAAAATTAATGCATGTAGGGGCCTTAATAACATACTGCGTCTGCATATTAAAAAGGTCAACTGCTAAGAATGGGAGCAGATTCGAGTTCCTTCAAGGCAAGTTTAGATTGGTTCTTTTTTCCTTAATGTTTTTGTTTGAGGTACATCTATAAGTCAAGAGTATTCTTATAGTGGGGAATGCCGCACACTTAGGTTGTTCAATTTGCCCAACTGCAGCACTATTCCCCACAAAAATGCAATCAAATAGGAGCACAGTGAATTTTCTTGGCCGAATTCTTTCTCCACTCCAGTTTTACTACATCTAACAGCCCACTTCTCCCACATCCAAACAGGCCCTTCGAATTTTGGTAACTCAAATCTCAGTGTTCTTGACTCGCAAACATGATTTATCAGAATGCTAAGTATTCATATTAGTTCTGAATTTCCATCTGATATTTTTATTTCGTCCTCATTTGCTAAGGTTAATCTGGTCATTCATTTAGCTTTTTTATGTTTCATTGAAAATAAAGAATCCAGTGTTTTCTATTCTGAATCAGTCTCCTCATTCTCTAGTATGTAGTGTCTATGGAAATGTCATTTTCTAATGAGAGTGGAAAACTGTGTGGGGGTGTCGTGTGCTACATTTTTTTAATTATCTATTCTTTGCTTTCTTTTTCATTTTGTTTCTTTCTATTGAATTGGCCATCCCTTTCCCAGCCTCTTCCCCTCTTCCCTTTTCAAATGATGAAGATTCCACTCTCCATCTACACCATCAATTATGCACTCTTATTATCTTATCTGCGTTTGTTTTTTTTTTTTTTTCTTTCTTTTTTGTCAACTTGAGCTTATGTGTATTATCATTATTCCAAGAACATAGTAACCAAGCGAATCTACAAGAAATATAAGCAGGTAACATGCAAGAAGATGCATCATTTCCTCATTTTTTCGGTGATAGCTCCATGTCATCTGATTTTAAATTGGAAATGAAATATTGAGAATGCTTTTATCTGTTTTTAAATGTGATACCTCACCCTGCACCACCTGCACACAGCCCCTGCAGATCATTTTCCTGTGTGATCTCCAGAGTTGTGAGTTCCATATGAAAAATGCTTTTATTTTAAATAAACATCGAATTTGTGGTGAGGAATTGAATTTCCAAAATGATCTGTCCAGGCTGTGTGCAGGTGGTGCAGGGGAGGCGGTGCTGGGTGGGTGCAGGGGGTGCAGGGGGGGTGCAGGCAGCGTGCAGGTGGTTTTTAGGGTTTGATCACAGGATAGCCCCATGTTCAAATAAGTTGTTTTTTCAAAATCCAAATAAAACTATAGGACATCACATTGTTAACTAGCTAGATTCTAACATTGGTGTTCACAGAATATAATTGAGAAATATTGGCCCTTTCATCCATCATTTCTTCTGAAACTTTTAGACAATAATGATAAAATAAACTCTGTAAGCGTTCTGTAAGCATCATAGTCAAATTTTGGATAATTTCAATGTGACATAGAACTGCAAGAGAAATATTCTCCCATGAGCTGTAGCATGTGCAGTCCAGCTCTGTGGAGCCTATATGGGTTCACACCTTTGATCAATACAGGCCCTTCACCAAATTGGTAAATAAGTATGGTCAAACCCCAAAGAACATGAGCCCTGTAGAATGTAGAAAGGATGCTATATTAAGTATTTTTTATAATAATAGATGCTTTCCTTAAAAAGGGGCTTTTGGTGATGGTGAAAGGCACGTGAAAAAAAAATAAAAAAAAAATAACAAAGGCATTATCTAATATTCAATGTGTTCTTGTTCACCAATTGGATGATCCCACATCTAGATGATTATACAAAACATTACAATTCCTTCATGCTCAGTTGGAGTTGGAACATATCATCTAACCCAAAGATGTCCTCTTTTCTGAGGTTTGAATTTACTTTTCTCAACAAAAAAACACCTATGAGAGGCTTTAGTCTTCCACCAGAATTGACCCTCTGCACAGATTCTAGATAAAAAAATAAAAAAAATAAAAGCACTCTAACCATCACATGATTGATGAGCCTGTGACATTTGTGGTGCTCACATAATGTGCAAGCAATTGTGGCTGAAATCTTAGTCCTTTCTCCTTAGACGATTATAACAATTTGCAGGGAATTCCTCAACCTGACATGTGGAATGTGACTCCATCTGATCACTGGGATTGGGCTGCCTTGAGAGAGACGATTGCCAAGAATGGAGTGAGGAATTCCCTTCTTGTAGCTCCAATGCCTACTGCTTCAACTAGTCAGATTCTTGGCAACAATGAGTGCTTTGAGCCTTATACCTCCAATATCTACAGAAATTCCTGATGACTTGAAAGCCATTTACAGGTAACAATGCAATTTACCATAGTTGAGAAAAATCTCAATTGTTTTTTTCCCCTATTTTAGCATATAACAATCATATTGCTATATCTCATACCAGGACCGTGTGGGAGATCAAACAAAGAATCGTGGTTGATATGGTTGCTGACCTCAATGCTCAAGGTAAAAATGGGCTGCATGTTGTGCTTGTTTGCTTTCAATTTTTGTTCCCCATAACTTTTCAAGCTTATTATTTTGCATCAAAATGTCCAAATAGCAGTGTTTGTTCATGTGTTTGAAATTGCGCGTGCAGGGGGCTTTACCGGCCATATCAACCATATCAACCACAAATAAAAAGGGGCTTTACATGGTCTTGTTGGGTTGGGTCAAACTTGTCCAAGTTTAAACCATTTAGTTATCAGTCCCCAACTATAATTTGAGTCCAGCACATGTAGGCATGCATTCAAACATGTAGCTATTCATTCAGGAATGCATGTTTTTTTTTAATGTATTCATTAATATACAAAGAAACAAATGGGACAAGACAACCCAACTATGATGTTTGTTTTCTCTTTATTTAAGGAACAAAAATGTTATAAGAAACTGAAATATATGTAGGACCTGGTGGCGGATTGATTTTGAACGATGGTTTGGATGCATCAGGAAGCTGGAGGGCCAAGGTTTCTCTCTTATTTTCCCCATTTCAAATACATACATGGATACCTTAGCAATTTTGAAAATATTCAAACCATTCATTGATAACTGCTGTAAAAGCTTTCTTTTTCGAGGAGTAACTTTTGTGTTGACATGTTTTTTTTTTTTTTTTTTTTTTTTTTTTTTTAACTGTCTAAACAAACCTACACTGTTGCCACCGTGGTAAGCTGACTCCTCACACACTATAAGTCCATCAACTGTCATGTTCATTATGATGAGTACGGGCTGACGGGTACAATGCCATGTCGATTAATGATGAATCCAAGAACATAGTAACCGGGCTGAGGTGGTGCATGGTGTGTGCAGGTGGTGCATGGTGTGTGCAGCTGGTGCAGGGTGAGTGCAGGGTGAGTGCAGGTGGTGCAGGGTGAGTGCAGGGTGTGTGTAGGTGGTGCAGGGTGTGTGCAGGTGGTGCTTGGAAGAGGAGGAAGAAGATGGGTCATCCTCGAAGAGATTGGAAACTCCTTGTGCTTGATCTGGGACTGTCAAGGTGAGAGAGAGAATGGCAAAAGTGATTTTTTCCTTAGTTAATTTTTTTTTTTTTTTTTGTCGTTTTGATAATTTGATTTGAATTGTCATGACTGTGTTTGGTTCTTTCTCATGTCAGTTTGCACACAGAGAGTGTATACAGAGGTGGTGTGAAGAGAAAGGGAATACAACTTGAGAGATCTGTCTTCAGGTTAGTATCAGAGAAGTGGAGATATGATTTGGGTTCTCTGATTTCACTCTTGTGGGTGTATCTTCTGACTCTTATGAGATAAAACTGGGTTTTCTTATTCAGGATTCATACTTGTTTTTGATACTCTGTTTTTATGGTTTATAGTGAAATTTAGAGCTATTTGAATCTGGGTTTTGTATATCTTTCCCAGTATGTTACAAGCAAGATGGAATCTCTTCCATCTGGGTCTTTAAGATCGTCCCTTATGTTTTCGTTTCAACTGTATGAGATGAGATTTTATTGTAACTTTATTAGAGTCATAGATGAGATTTTGGTACTATAAGAATCAGATTTGATAGGATGCTTAGCATCTAACCAGCTCCTTTCCATTATGGCTGACTTGAAATGGATGTGTGTATAAATTATAGAATATGGATATGATTGATTAGTTAAATGATAGCTTTCTAGTAAATGCAGAGGATTTCACAACAGCATCCATGTCTTTTTTTTGCTAAACCATTGACAAAATTACTGTCTTCACCCATTTTGAAGTAGGCTTGTTTGGGTGACAAAGTGAGGGAATTGATGTTGGTTTTTGTTGAACATGACTAGTAACTTTAAGATACAAATATGAAGATAGTAGTTCATGACATTCTTATTGTTTGCATTAATTAATTCGAGACCAGTAGGATGAGTGCCCTACTGGATAGATATATTCTCCATGCAGCTTATCCTGCCCTTTTATTCTGAGATTTTAATATTACAATAGATAAATAGTAGTTCATGCAAGTGTAGACAAAGGAAAGCCACCAATACAACTAACAGTAATCCTACATCAACAGTTTAATATATTAACATGAATATAATGCTACTAACATTCTATGTTCTATACAAAGTACAAATGGCTTCACTCATTTGGGTAAGGCTTTGGCTTTCAACGATTATGCAAATGATCATATGTATGCATGTCATGTACATGGCTCTCTTTCCTTTTGAATTTTTTCTTTGTTTTTTGGTGTGTTGGGTAGGTTTAATGAATATAGTTTTTGTGCATGACTTTTTTTTTCAGCTAATAAATTTGTGCAAGAATTTAAGTAGCTGAAACTTGTAATTGATGGAAGAACCATAACTCTTAACTGTAAGTTCAAAATTGGAGTATTCTTGCTACATTGTTGTCAGCCATACTTCACCATGTGCATGTTTAGGACTCTAAATTTGTCAAGCATGGGTCTAGAAAAAACGGAAAATAAAATTTGAAAAGGAAAGGCATCAAAATTTTGAGTAGTCCTGTCACCTCCATAGTTTTGTGATTGGGTAAAGGTTTTGAGAAATTGATCACCTCCATAGTTTTGTATAACCTTAGCTACATCAGTGGGGCTCACAATGTTGATTTTTGGTGAAATAACCATGACTGTCTGTGAAGCAGTGCGGCCTACCACGCATTTCCTTAGTATGTTGATATCATCATCAAAACTCACCTCAAACCCAACATCCATCCACTTTCTTCATTCAGTCTTTTAAAAGAGCCTATCTTGCATCAACCTAACCACCCAACATTTTAACATATGCCTCTTTAGTTGGTGGAGTGTACTGTCTTCATGTATGTCATATAACACTTACTTCCTCAAGAATCAATTCATTATTATTGAAGCTTTTACCCATCCCTGCATGGAACTTAATTTCTTTTAGAAAGTGTTACACTGTTTTGTCAGAATTAGCAATGTGATATTGGTAGAACGCATGCATTAGGGAATGAATGTTCTCTTGCTGTTTCTCTATCTAATAATTCTCTCATGACTTTATGTCTCAAATGTAGGCATTTTGGGGGTATTGAACTAGGGACTGGAGGATTAGTCAGGGCCTATGGAGGAGTTGAAGCAGAGTGCTTGAAAAATGCTTAACACTTGCCTAGTGAAATCTCAGGTATTGGCTAGCTGCTTGTTAATATTCGTCAACTTTGGATTTAGTGTCTTCATTGTTTGATCTTTCCTCTTGGTTGTGCGCGCCCTATTTATGGCTTGTTTCATAAGAAAAGAGTTTGTTATCATCTTCCATAATGCGCTATGGTTGGTGATCTTTCAAGTTTCTTTTATTTTCTATTTGTTGTTCCTGTCTTTATATCATGGATATATGCTGAGATCTTGGAATATAAGAAATCGTTGGCGCATTCCAAACTGTAAGTTGTTTAATTTATGAAATGGGAAGGTCATTATGATGTTTTGATTGTACCTAACTATTGTATATTATTCAACCTTTGGAACATATGGATGTGTACTTTAAAAGAAATATTCACCTAAGAGGGGACCATTCCATGATCAAGGTCGAAATGAATTGAAAAAAGATTTTTTTTTAGTCCCGCCTAATGTGGGTCCAAATGCATGTAGGAAAGAGCAGGCAGCCATCTTTTTTTAAATGCATCCCCATTAAGCTCATGTGGGCGTAAGAGTTTCAAGTTTCAAAAATTGTATTAATGATGAATCCAAGAACCTAGTAACCAAGCGAATCTACAAGAAATATAAGATTTTTGTTTTGTCCGTTTTCCCCTTTTCTTTTCTTTTCTTTTCTTTTCTTTTCTTTTTCTTTTCTTTTCTGTTGTGAGAAATGTGTTGAAAGTTCTTATTCTTCTTGTCTCTTGCAGAATGGACCTAGATATGTTGCTCAGCTGGAAGGGAGTAAGCCATCTAATGAGGTACCGTGAAAAGTATCAGGTATAAAAATATCTTTAGCACTGATTTTGGTCATGTTAAAAAAACAGATATGTAGAGGGTATCAAGTGACTAGTACTGTTGATGAAATTGTAAATACTTCAGGCAAAACAGAAAGGGAGGATTGGAATTCTATTGGACTTTGTTTGGTATGAACCACTTACCAATTCAGTTGCTGATCAAATGGCAGCTCAAAGAGTAATTGGAAATATTCTCTATTCCTAAATCACGCGGAAGTTCGAAATCATTCATGCATTGGAATTTTTCACCTCTGGATGTAGTCACTACCTACCATCTCTATTCCTAGCTTTAATACCAACTGCTGCGAAAGGTGTTTAAACAAAGTTGTATGCATGTGTGTGTTTGTGGACATCTCTCTCTCTGTTTTTTTTTCATCATTCTGTTTGCTTTTATGATTCTGTTTATATTATTTATCATGAAGCTAATGAATGGGTATTTTGGATGCAATGACTGATATGTGTTCTTGTGCATGTTGATTGGAGTATGGTGTGAAGAAAGAATCATGTTTTATTGCTTTCTATTATAGAGAGTTTACAAGGTCTGGTTTTCCTCCACCAAAACCATCTTTACTCACCTTGTATTTATTTTTTCTGATATTTGTGCTGATTGGAGTTATGTTTCACTTTGCTGGCCATTTATTTGATTCTAATCAGGTGCCACAGATTATCTATAATCCAATTTTAGGACATGGACATGAGTATTGAATCATTGGGTTGTTTATATGAAGTGTTTTTTTGTCATGTACAGGTAGTTAGCAGGTTGTAAAAAAAAAAAAAACTAAATGTCACACGTACAGGGGAGACTATGCCGAAATTTCGAGAAATCTTTTACATTAGAAATCATTCAGATGTGTTGATGAGTTGCTGGGAATCTTCTAGATGTAATAGGTATTTCCTAGAAGTGTGGGAAATTGATGAGCATTTCATGTTGTTTTTGCACATGTTAGAAATTGAAATACTGTTCTTTTGCATGTATTGGAGATAGTGATTTGTAGTTTTTTTTTTATTGAAAGGGTAGAGAGGAGTGATGGATCTCTCAGAAGTGTGGTCAATTGCTGGCCTTTTCATATGCACCCATTGGAAACTATTCCCTTTTGTCTGCATGTGTACATTGGGATACTATCTTCATTTTTGTCTGGATGCATGTGTGTAGCTCCATCTACTTGCTAGATGTCTCTTGTGCATATGCCAAGTCTACATTCACTTAGTTGGGAGTATGTGGTTTATAACTATATCATTTCTTTATTTATTTCTATCACTTCTGCTCTTGCTTCATCCATGTTTTTTTTAGCACCATGGTAGCTCTAGTTGTTCATATTGCCTTTCATTTTGGTTATCTCTCTCTCTCTATATATTGAATTGGATTGGGATACAGGAAAAAAATTAAAAAATTATTTTTTTTATAAACTATAAATGTTTTTCTAACTTAAAAAAAAAAAAACTTTTCCCGGCGCAAAAAAATGCCGGCAAAAGGTTTCTAAAATTTTTTTTTAAAAAAATAACTTTTCCCGGCACAAAAAAACGCCGGCAAAAGGTTTCTAAATTTTTTTTTAAAAAAAAAATAACTTTTCCCTGTACAAAAAAACGCCGGCAAAAGGTTTCTAAAATTTATTTTTTTTTAAAAATAACTTTTCCCGGCGCAAAAAAACGCCGGCAAAAGGTTTCTAAAATTAATTTTTTTAAAAAATAACTTTTCCCGGCGCAAAAAAACGCCGGCAAAAGGTTTCTAAAATTTATCTTTTTAAAAAATAACTTTTCCCGGAGCAAAAAAACGCCGGCAAAAGTTTTTTGAAAATTTAATTTTGAAAAAAAATACTTTTCGCGGCTAAATAAAATCTTTCCCCGGCGAAATAAAACGCCGGCAATTCATAGCCTTTTCCGGGCGCTACCTTTTTTCGCCGGGAAAACGTTTTGCTGGCGTAGTTTTCCCGGCGAATTGCAGGCAGATAAATCGCCGGGAAATATTTTTGCCGGCGATTTAGTGTCAAAAAGCGCCGGCAAAAGTGAAATTTCTTGTAGTGGCCACCTCCATTTTCCCTCATGAGATCCTCCTTGGTCAAGGGAATGAGAAGGTCAAGCAATCCCATCTCTCCAACCACTCTCCTTCCACAACCATCTCACTCCTTTTCATGGCATTTCTCTCTCAATTACCCCAATTTCCTAACCTTGATGATGTTTCCTTTTTTCTTTGTTTTTGAGGATTTCAGGTTGAGATCTGAAATGGGTAGTCTCCAAATGCTTCTACCGTTGTACAATATCATCGGCTCGATTGACGTCGTGTTTGGGCATGGATTCAATGAGCTCCAGATTGCTGTCTCAGGGTACGCTTGAAAACCCAAGGGTCTGATTTTTTCGGTCTGAGTTTGTGTTTGCTCATGATAAAAGTCTGGTTCCATAATAGAAGGTAAAAGAAAAAAAGTTAGTTTACATGTTTCATTTTTTATTGTTTTTTTTTTTTTTTTGTATATTGGATTAATGAACGAAAGTTTTTTGTTCCTTGTTTTCGGTCTGAGTTTGTGTTTGCTCATGATGTTGTGATGTGTGTGGTGGTTGGTTTTTTTATAACAGAAGAACGATTGGAATGAAATGGGCTATTTGTTCCCTCTATGGAAATGGTTTATCTACTGATTTTCTGTTTTTAGTTATGTTGTTGGTATCATGCATTTGTTTTATAATGTGTTTCTTGTTCTTATGTTGATTTCTATTTTTAGATGAATGAGTTGGGCTTGTTTTTGGTAATGGCTAGTTGGAATGAGACAGAGGAGTTTCGAGGATTTTCTCATCGGTGCTTGGCAAAATAGTTTATTTATTGGATTTTGGCTGCTTTTTATGCCTTTTTTGGTTTAGACTTTATGGATAGTGGGAATTTATTCATATGATTGAGAAAGGATTTTTTTTTTTGTGGTTTTTCTCACTCACTTTAACAACACATAATTAGCATCCCACCAAACTGCCTACTAGCAACAACAACATAGACATATGGATAGTATGGACGATTCTGTTCCAAATTTTTAATATAGAAGTGAAAGGTGACGTACATTTGGGCATTTGGGCTAGCCCTTGTATAGACGCCAGCATTTATATAATTGTACATGATTGGTTGTAGGTGGTGATTTTAGTATTTATTGTTGATTTTTTGTTTAAAGATTCAACTCAGCGTAGACTGAGAATTAGTTGATGATGTGAATGCCTGACATCTTTTGTATTACTTTACGTTCTCTTGTTTAAATTCGCCTATTATGGTAATCATGCAGGCATGGAATATACAAATTAATACTGATTTAAGCCTCAGTGGGCCTGTTGGGCAAGTCTATATGCTTTGGTTGCCATTAATGATATGCTTTTTGTTGGAACTCAGGTACCCATTTACATGACATCTAGAATGCATTTTCTTTTTATTCTGTTTTTTTTTTTTTTTACATTCTATTTTCTCTTGGCTTTCTCCTTTTTACAATTCACTTTTCTTTTGCTCCATGAATATCTATGTATTAGTTTCATATGATCTTCTGATGTAAGATTCATGTAAAAGTCATATGTTTATTTTATTTTTTTGTTTTCTTGTTGTTGTTGTTGTTGTTGTTGTTGCAGGATGGCAGCATATTGGCATGGAGATTCAACATCGCAGGAAATTGTTTTGAGCCTGCTGCTTCTCTTGCTGGTCATCATCGTGCTGTTGTATCAATGGTTGTTGGAGCTCAGAGTCTTTTTTCCTGCTCCATGGATAATACAGTAAGAGTGAGTCGGTTTTATTTTTTTTTTTTGAATGATAGTGAGTCGGTTTTATTACAATAATTTTACTATTCTTGGCATGCCACTCCCAAAAGAAACAGCCTGTAGGTCTATACCCTTAGCTTTCCAAGTTAATGATGCTGCTACCTTCTTCAGGTCTATTAATTATTATGAGGCACCAATGATTTAGACTTGTCAAGGGTCCAAGTAATGCAGTTAACTGGACTCTCGGTTGTAATTGGCTACGAAATAGAAAGTTGGAGTATGATCATTTTTTTCCCGGATAGACAGACTCAATCTGAATGAGATGCGAACTTTGATTTGCATAAAATTAGGAGCATTAGATGGTTTTTTCAGCTAGCATCTGTATAGCCCAAGCTTGTGTATTTTGGCAAAAAGTATGACCTTTTCTGTGATGAGGTGGTCGCTCAGATTAGAATTTAGTCAAAGAGTTGGATTCCAACTTGTGCACATCCAAAGTTAAGTCTATAATACATGTTATTTTTATTTTATTTCCCAACATTCCTTCAATCACATAATACAATTCATAATTTTCTTCCTATATAGATCGTGGAAGCAATTTTGCTCGATTTTTGGGTGTTGAATCCAGATCATCCACAAGCCTTGGCTTGAGTTCTACCTCATGTTCAATTCTGCCCCCACCCAGACTTCACCACTGCTAACATCCCCATCCCAAGCAGAAAAAAAAATTAGAAAAAGAAGAAGAGAAAGGGAGAAGCAGAGAAGGAGAAAAGAGCAGGAAATAAAAAGATAATCTTGAGATGGGCCCTTGGACTAATCCTTGTTTGTGGAGCAAATTCATTGAGTTAGCATCCAAATTGGAAAGAACCAACCAAACACAATTTTCTCTGTTTTCTAGAAAGATCCTGTATATAGTCAAAGTTGGTGGCATTTATATTGAAAATTAATACATTACTGATGCAACTATATGTCACTAACTTTAAGTGATCATTAATTGTTTTGCCACATGCCATTTTGGGTTTTCTAGCATGTCACTATTTTCAAAGGATAGTAATGAATTTTGTGTGCTTATGCATCTTCATTTTCTCATAATGGTCGAGAACTTGGTTTTCCAAGTAACTGGTTTGGCCATAAAATGGCAGTTTCTTTTATGGCCGCATCGTTCAAAGTGCATTAGATTCTTTTTTTCTTTTTCCTTTTTTTTTCTTTCCCCTTTACTTGCCATCTTCTCATTATGGTCAAGAACTTGGTTTTCTGAGTAGGCCACAAAATGGCAGTTTTTTTCATGGCCACATCGTTCAAAGTTCATTAGTTTTTTTTCCCCCTTTACTTGCCATCTTCTCGCCTTTGTGTACCTTCTGCTCAGGCTTGTAGCTAATTTCATGCATGGTGATGTTTGCACAAAGTTTCACTTTTCTCGTTGTATATCTAGATATCAAGTGATGAAGCTGTTGAGACTGCAAAACAATTGGCACTCCAAGAAGGCTTGTTGGTTAGTATCATTCACTAGCATTTAGGATTACATTTGAAATTCTTTTATGGAATAACTATTATTTTGCTCTTTGTTTCTATTTACAGACATATGTAGTGAATCACTAACATATACTTGCTTTTTTGCACACAAGTGTATGTGCATTGACATGTCATGCATCCACCACTTGGCTTCTCTTGAACAGACCTTCACTGCAAAGGCTCCCTTGTTCTGCAAAAGATTTGTAGAGATTATCTCCTGGGTGTTTGTTTAATGTCAATGGCATGGGGGACATGGAATTGTACTGTTCTGTTTAAATGACCAAAATGACACTAAACTAAAATCATGTATTTGAGGAGCCACGGGATCTGGAGAGTACGGGAGCGACACTCTTTTCTCCCTCTGACCTCGAACCATTACCGGCATCAGTGCACCAATCACTGATTTTGATTTGGGGTGTAAAAGTCACAGTATAAGCAAGAACACATTAAAAAGATGATTTTTTTTATTTGTTTAGATGAATTGGAAGTTATACACTGTAGAATGAATGCATGTTATTGTTCATCCAATGAATCAAATTACTCTGAGGTTATGATGTTGAAGCAGTTGAAGGGTTTTATAGGCTTTTGAAGTAGTTAAAGTCATATCTATTGGCCTTGTTCATGAATCCTATTTTCTTATTAAGCCTATGAAGGTGAAAACTTATTCCTGCTGCATATGTCATACAGTGCTGGCATGGAACACCTCTTAGCCCCCTCTCTCTACACTCTAGTTGACACCCAATGGATCATCACTCTGGTGTATTTGGAACCATTTGGTTGAGGATTTATAGTAATCTTTAGAATTAAAATAGTCCTAGATAGTGATAAAAGGGCCTGTCTACTGATGTGACCAACACTGTTTTGCAATTCCATGTCCTGAACAGAATCTTATTCTCATATTTCTTTCTTCTTCTTTTCTTTTTCATCTTTTTCTTGTTCTCAAAATCTCATCAGTAGGATGATTTTGTTCCATTCAATTACCACTAATTCCTCAACCAGACAGACCAAGCAAGTAACAGGGAAAGAGAAGTCAGATTTTGGACTCACAACAGTCAAGTAATATTGGCCAGTCATGGTATGTGCATTTAATTTTCAATTGATTTGATTATATATACATTTTGCGAGGGCTCTGCATGGATCATTTGCATTTGTAGAAACTTAATTGATTTTGGTTGCATGTAAAGAGCAAAAAACAAACTTGTTGCTCCCAATTTGTTACGACTGTAATGATGGTGAGAAGCGTAACTTGTATGGTAGATCCACACACTATTCCAATCCAAAGTCCCTTTCCTCCAATATGAAACACAAAGCCTAGTACCACGGAGATCGGAATTCCAAATAAATAGAATGCATTCTCCTCAACGTAGGTATTCCCCTAGGAGAGATACAAGAGGTCGACATGCATTTCATGGTCAGAAACTGTCTTCTTATGAGAGGGGTAAATGTTTCTTAAGTGTCTCATTTTATTTATTTATTTATTTATTTATTGGTTTTACTGCTGATTAGGTGATATTAAAATTATGGGATTTTTACCAAAAAAGTGTCCCTAAACTCATATACGGCGGATTTAATCATAAGTACACGAAAATGTTCATTTTGGTGTTCGTACATTAAAATTTTACTCTTTTACCCTCCCTGTTTCGAACGACAGCGTTTTCAATCTCATACCCTTTTACCTTTCGCTCTCCTTGCTTCCCCAAAATTTTTCTCTCAGATTTCCTCTCTTTCTCATAAATCACTCAACAAAAGTGTCCCATGGAGATCGATTGCAGAGGAGAACAGAAATCCTCCCCCCTCTTTCTCTTTCTCTTTCCCTTCTCATTCGTGTCTCGCGGGACGAAGTTCTGATTTGGATCTCAGGTGGGGCCATCGTCGTTCACTAGAGGTCACCGAAGAAGAGGCGTTAAGAGATCTTTGATTGCTATGGTGTGCAGAAACTAGAAACTAGAGAGAGAGAGAGAGGAGAGGCAAGATGTTGGAGAAGATTGGACTTCCTGCAAAGCCGTCAATGCGAGGAGTCAATTGGGTGGAGGACACATCTTATTTCCATGGCTGTTCTTCTCAGTTCACCTTCTTTAATCGCAAGGTTGGGTTCGACCTTTCTTTCCCTCATTTTCTTCATTTCTTCCATCACCCAATCGCCTCTCTTAGATTGTTTCAATTGTTTGGGGATCTTGAAATTGTATTGGTTTGTGTTTGGAGTCTTTGATGATTTTTGATGTGTTTTGGGGAACTGCAATTGTGTTTGTGGACACATGAAAATTAGAAGTTGCTAGAGGTTGGATCTTTTTTATATCCCCTCTCCTCAGGTCATTAAGAGCACATTGCTAGTATTGTTTGGGTGAAGTTGTAAAAAAAGTTTGACCTAGTTAATGTGATATGTGATCCTGGTACTGCCCCAAACACAGAGAGATGGATATCTGTTGATCATCGTTCTCCTAACATATTAAGATTGCTTGTGGTTTGAGATGCACGAAAAAGACAACCTTAAGGCCAATTGGGGTTAGAGGAACACCTTTTTCGCTCTTCTATTTTTCCATTGTCTAGTAATTTGGTGTTGCAATTAAGGAAACAAAAAAGAAAAAAAAAAGGAAAAAAAGAGCCTTTGCCTTGTTCTATTTTGCTCTTTTCCTCCTATAAACAAGCAAATCACTGCTGCTTTTTTTTTCTTATCGTATTGCTGTATTTTGGTATGGCAGCAATTACAAGCAAGTGATGAAGTGTGTGAGAGGCCCAAAACCATGTGCGGGTGAAGCAGGTCTGTAAGGAGATAGTCATAGAATGTGTAGAAAAAAGAGGGCATACTATGAAATTCGATCTTTGGGAGAAAAGTCTATTATGGTGTGGACACGCATGTTGAGGGGTTGAATGGAATGTCGATTTATAGCTTAATCTTCAAAAGGGATGTACATATGTGGAGTTGACAAGTTTTTTGAGTTGCTGAAGATGACACAGCATGTGTATATTCCTCTAATGGCACTGGGTTGCCAGGTGTGGTGGAACTCGGTATAATTGCATTTTCCAAGTGTTTTTCTAGGAAATGGGAGGGGATGAATCATTGAGAAAGAGATCCATGTTGGTATTGTGTGATACTTAATAAGTGGATGGTAGCTTATCTAGGGAAATGGTTCTCTGCTCTTCATTATATGAAAATTGATGGTTGTAACCATTCAATAAATAAGTAAATAAATAATAAAAAGTGATGGTTGTATACAGATTCTGTCATTGACACTTGATCCTTCTCCTTTAATGAAAAGTCCTTTCTTAGGAATGCAAAATGTTTGATGATGAAGATTGAATTTTTTTAATTTTTAAAATTTTTTTAAATATTCATTTGATTACAGGTGATATCGTTGTCAAGATTTGATTCCATTGTCTTTGGAAGATGAGATGACCTGCCACACTTCACTTCAAAAAAGAAGTTCACATATGAGATGTCCTAGCATACTTAAGTCTTTAAGTATCTTTGTTTGGAGATTGTTTTAACAACTTATATATTATTAATCAATTATCCAGCAAATACTTCATGGAAATCTTTGGTTCAGTATCTCTCTTCAGATTATTTACTTTCAGAGGTGTAGGATTTTCGGGTGTGTATGTTATGCTTATAATTTTGAACTTCAAAATATACTTCCTAATCATTTTATTATATGTCTTGTTGTGGGACTCATCCTCATATAAGGATTATCATTGTTTTGATCTCTTACTTGGAAGCATATCGTCTTGGAAGCATATCGTCTGTGGATGAGTAGCCATGAAGAAATTCTATATTTCTGGTCCTATGATTTATTTATTGCCTTGATTTTTGGTTTCATCTCCTGTGGAGAATTTATTCTCGCTTGTGTTATGTGCATCATGGAAACAAGTCCATGGATCTTTGCCTTGCCATTTATGCCTTTTCGCGTTTTTCGGGATATACCGGGAACATTGATATTTGATAATTTTACTTAATCAGACATGTACAGCATTGGATTTGACCTCCAGGTCCAATCCATTTTTTTTTTTAAATTTTACATGGTTGGTTTATTCTGTAGCTGGTTTGGAACTTCTGTAGAGACTTGAAGTGTATTTCTTGCATGCTCAAGCTGTCATAACTGTACTGTTTTCATTTCAGTAACAAATAAAGTTTTTAGGTATTCTCTTTGGTTTCTATGGTCCTTGCATTTGAGCTTGGGTCAGCAGAAACACGAAGTAGTAAAGTTTATTTTCCTTTTCCAAGGTGCCATCTGGTTGTATCTTTGCTATATTCATCTTCACTGAAGTGACCTGAACATTTTCTAATTTTCTTTTTCCAAATGTAAGTATGGAGTGTTTTGATGACCTGGAAATATCATGTTGCAGTGCCTAGATGGTTTCAACTTTCAAGCACCCGTTAGCTGTACTGCTTAGATGTTGTGATCTCGATTTGTATAAGCAGCCTAAAGGCCTCGAAGATCCTGAAGTTTTAGTGAGGGAAATAGTGTGTATGTTGCCAAACGTTTTCATTGCATTTAAGTTTTAATATAATCTTGAGGACTTCACCGTAGTGGTTGATTTGATCAGTCTCTATGAAGATGATTGTTAGTTTCATGATCGCTGTCTCATAATTTTTGGAGTTGTCTTTGTTGTTATGCCCTCCATTTTACTGCATTTTCCCCCTTTTGCATCACACATATCTTTGAAGATGGACTTTAGTTTCATTATAAAATGGCATTTAATAAAATACCAGTAAACATCTCATTGGCCTATACTCTTTGTCAGATATCTTTCGAATCATCAAATGTATGTAACTTTGTGGACAATAAAAGAGTCAAACAATTAGGGGTTAAAGTAAAATCTTTTCATTTAGTCTTCCCTTCTTATATTTGGGTAATTCAATGATCTTTGTGCGCTGTTCTTGCTTGCTGCAATCATTAATTTATGACAAACTGTAATGCATTTTGATTTCATCTTTTGCAGTCAACGTAAGCGAAATAGAAGCATTATATGAGCTGTTTAAGATAAGCAGTGTTGTTATTGATGACGGGAAGATGGGTATAGTCCTAAAACCCATAGGGGAAAGAAAAATTATAATATTTCCTATTTTTGTTGTACAACAGTAGTTCCTATTTTTGTTCAATCATTTTTATCTGAATCTAATCCCATGGCTTTGGTGGACAATTTGAGAACTTCTTTTGGAAGTCATTTTTATTTAGAAGATTGTTGCATGGTTCCCATCTTGGTCACAATAATTATTGAGCTGCATCATAATTGTGCAAGGATGTTGGAATTTTGTGCTGACAAACTACTTCCTATCACATATCTTCATGTTCTCATATCTTTTGTCATATCAGTTGTGCTAGAGGAAGAATATCTGGAGTGTTTTGGTAATTGTGATTAATTTCTTGCATGTGTGTGTTTTTTAAAAAAAATATGATTTTTGTTTCTTCTATTAGTCATTGTACATTTTATCTGGCAACCATTCTGAAGTGTTATGTTGCTAATTATCTTCTTCACTTTCAATTGTTAGATATTCAGACCCCACAAACACACCAAGGGGCAGAAGTCTGAAACCCGACTTACATAGACAGATCCCCTATGGACTGGGCTAAAAACTGAAATACATTTCTCCTGCCGAATCATTATTATTGGTGTATTAGCCATAGCAGTATGATTTAATTTTCATCGGAAGGTAAAACAATAGCTATTATTGTCCTTGTTGGCTTCTATCAATGCATTGGTCATTCAGGTCTGAACTTCACAGGTCTTTCAAAAACTGATATGAATTGGTGAACAGGGGAGGAACCTCAAATTTCTTCTAATACCCATGTCTCCTACAAATAGCCCCCCTAAAAACACATTTGTTTCTACATGGTGGCCCAAATGTGTGAATCTATTTTATGAAAATTTGCTTGATCTGCTGCTGTTGGTGGATATGGTGGACATTGGCTAAAACTAAGAGCTGTGGATCTCAACAGCCAACAGGGTAGGTGAAGGTTCACTTCCAGCCAACCTATATGGATAGTTAAAACAAGGCTAAATATTTGAGCAACTTATCACAAAGTGCTGAATTTTTATTTTCATGAAAATCCAACTGTGGATGTGAATAAGTGAGGCGGACATATTAAGGACTTGTTTCCTCGAATGAATTGCAGATTCTCCAAGTGCCATGCCCCTGAAGATTTCCAAATCCTCATGTACAACCCAACATTAGGTAAGTTGGAATTTGGACAATTTCAAAGGCCAAAAGTGATATTTCAGAAGTCTGAATTTCTAAAATCTCATGAATCAAATAGGAAATTCTAAATGCTCCATATATTTTTATCTGTTAATAGGGCTACATGTGGTCACATATGGGTGGGCCCTAACCAATAGAAAGGTGGGCACCTCACATAAGGATAGAATATCTTTCAGTTGACTCTTTAAAAATCTTATACATCCTTCTCACAGATCTGATCTCTCTTACCCTCAAGCCAATCATGCCTTAATTAAGGGGTTTCATCTGTCAAGTGTCAATCCAGTGAAATGAACCTTGAAAGAGATGAGGTAAGGCATTCATTGAAGCCTAGTATGCAGGAAAAAGAAAATAGCGAAATACCTATCCAATCTAAGTTGTTCATCATCATACTCTTCTTACGTCGTTTACAATCAAGACCATAGACGGTCAAATTTCCAAGATAGATCATTTCCATCAGTGATTCTTGAGAAGAAACATCACTCATTAGATTCAAAGGTGTTAAATCTAGTTTATGAAAATCCGACCTTGGATAGATGTCTGAAGGGTGAGAATTTAACCACTTCAATTTTGCACAGCTTGTTCAATCCAGGCCATTTCTATAGTGTGCCCCACCTGAGTTGACCCATATAACAAAATGATTCCTTGCATGTGTGATAGGTGAACTCACCGGGGATGAAGACCATAATTTGGAATTACACTTGGATACTGCTCTCCCATCTGCTTTACCTTATCCCAATCTTTCTTCAATCAGAGAAACACAAAAAGGGGTAAATAAAGTGCATAATATGTGAGTTATATTGATGTAATTTGGTGAATGTCATGACATGAGTTCAGTTCAACCCATGGAAAAAAAAAATCATCTCATTGGTATTCTTACAGTCTTACTCACTTCTGTGATCCCATTGACAGCCATTTAAAGGATTTGGCACAAGAGAGCCGCTCTGATGATTTCAGGAGAATAATCGAAAATTCGAGGGTCCTAAAGATGGCAATGAGCATCAAAGAGTTTGATCATCTCGATATATGTCTCTCTCAAATTATGTGGCACTGTTGAGAAAGATGTAAATCTTCTGGTCATTTGCTATTTTTTCTTTATGTGTATAAATAGAGATCACAAGGCAAAAATCCCTGACTTCAAGCCATGGAGAATATACAATGAGTATTTACAGTATCAAATCACTAAATTAAAGGAATAGAACAAGATCCTTGTTGACTTGGGATTCCATGATCTGTAATGTGGATCATGTGACTTGTAATATTAAGAACTACATTTTCTTTATAGATGGTAGTTTGTTCAACACCTGGTAGTTGCGTAAGCAATTGGAAAGTGGGGTGGACGGAATTTTAGTTTGAGGGATAAACATTTCCTTCAATGAAAAAGTGGAATGGTGTTGTCACCTCCAATTTTCTAACTCTTATTATGGGAAGTATTAAAAAACTATCTGAATTTTGGCTTATATGAAAAGAGGAGCCTGTTTGTTTGCATTAGAATACATAAGAATCAAATACATAGGTAGTTAAAAATGAAGATAAAAATTGAGTTCTTGAAAATCAAATACATATCACCCCATCCAACTGTCAAACTGAAGTTATTAATAGGTTTTTAAAAACATATCTATGTTGCTTTGTAGGAACACAACCTAAGGGTGCATTGGGCATCGTGCCCTTCGAATATTCCCGTGTTCCCATTTTACTAGAAGTAGCTAAGAATCCAATAGAAAAGGCACATTTGCATAACTCAAGAGTTCCGAAATAGAGAAAACGACTTTGGTTATCCCTGCAACTCAATTTTCCACAGTTTGGTGCAATGATACTTTGCCGAGAAAAGACAGTCTGGCCTAATTTTTTGCAATCGAGAGGAAAGCAAAATCCAATGGTGGGTTGGAGCGTGGGATTCTCCACCAGCATGAAAAAGGAATTCAACAGAGTGGAATCCTCATTATACAAATGTGCATTTTAAGGTGTGCTTGTGCACCTGGAGGATTATGAGACAGGAAAATTGTTCAGATTTTTCCTCTAGCTCACTCTTCCTTAGTTTTGTGCGAGACTTATTCCACGTGTAAAAGAATAAAAAATGAAACCATTTCCTCGATAGAGAGGATTTCAACTTCCTATGGGAAGTGTAGGAACACTGCGAAATGAAAAAAAAAAGAAAAAGAAACACAAGAAGGCAAAATCCTTGCAATTCCGTAGATTCCTTTCCCTCAGTACCTGGGAAGTGATTCTCACTTCCCACTCCTTGCCATATAAATTTTGGTCCATTTCAGCCAAAACACCCCATTTCGGCTAAGAAAACAAAACAGCCAAAGGCAGGGTTGTTTCAGCCAAACTTGATCAGATTATTCGTCAATTTCTCACAGACAAAGCCATGAATGTCATAATTACATAAAATTCTGAGAACTACCTCGCAAGATGAAGCCATGAATGTCATCAAGCAAGATATTGATCCCTTGTGACTGCCAGTATACCTCCGAACAAGCTGTGGAGCACAATTTTCAGGTATCAATTTATATGCTTTAGAGCATCGGACTATTCCAACAAAAAAAAAAACTTTAGACCATTGAAATGATAGTTCATAAATAGATCAAGAAACCATTTATGACCTTCCATGTTATCATTGAAATAACTCTAATCACCCCATCAAATCCACCAAAGGCAACAAGAGGTCCATCACCAGCAGAAGATCTGGACAGAAACTCCATACTAGAAACAACAAGAAGGAAAGATTCAGGATAGTAAGTCATGAACCAGATAGAGAGGAGAAACATCACTCGTCCATGTTGTTCTATTAAGGAATTTAAATAACTATGAAAACCCAAATAAGAGGAAAGTTATGGTAAGTCGAAAAAGACCCAAAGATTCACTCATATGCTTTTCTGGTAAGACCAAGAGCTGGAAAGTTGTGAGAGGATAACACATTAGTTAAAATGACACATAAGTGTCACCTTTCATAATAAAAAAATTCATGTTAGCCTCTCATTCTAAAAAAAAAAAAAAATACAACAGTATTGCCTATCTTTCCTACATTTTGAATTTTGATTCTTAAAAGTTTCTTAATAATTTGTCTATTTAAATATAGCAAAGGCGTATTAAGCAATTATTTTCCCAAACTATCAAAACATGTATGGAACCAATTCAATCTGAGTACTACAAGTAGGTCAACTCAAATCCAACCATCCAAGTCCCACATTTTAGTAGCAGAAATAACAAAACCCTTGCTCATCATCGTGGTCATGTCTTCCTTGATGGACCATTCATTTGTTGCATCGAGTGTAGACATAATAAGAGTGATCATTTCCTATAAGGAAAAATAACCTTTTTTTCCAGAAACACACTTTCCATTTCTTTCAACAATAGGATCCCAAGTAGGTGGAAATCAAGAATCTGTCCAAACGGTTATCCCAATTACTTGATAGCAGCAATTGAAACCATGAGGAGGAAAATTTCAAGTTCCCAACAGTGCTCTTGACAACATTGACCAAGTGCCTTAAGAACAATAGACATCACACAAGTTAAGATTCTATATCTCTCGCCAAATTTAAGAATTTTGCAGCAGATTGAAGTGGCAGCTGGTAATATCCGAGCTATCCAGCATGACAAGTGCTTTAAGAAAATGTGTTCGAACTCAAACAACCAACCAAGAAAAAAAAAGGTTGGTGGGTGGGTTGGTATTTGGGTGGAGGGGTGGGGTTGGTGGTAGAAAATAGGCAGCTTCTCTAGGGTGTTTAGGGTCACAGTTCAATTCACAAACACTGGACTTGTCGTACTATAGTTTTTGTAAGTTACTTTTGCAAGGAAAACTAATATAGTTTCACAAGAGTTTTTGTCATTTTTATACATATTATACATATAAACAGGTATTTGGGAACAGACATGACTGGAGTACTACCTACTGGACCAAACCCAAAATTGATTATCAATCAGGTCCAAAAAGAGGATCCATACCAAACTGTTCAAGTCAGCTCACTTTCTTTCATGTGTCATGAAACATTTGATGATTTTCATTTATGCACATTGCTAGCTAAAGCATAAAGCATTTTGTCCATTAAATTGAAACCATTTTGCTTTGTAGTTCCATTTCTTTTATCGAAAATATATGTTTCTGAGTTTTAATGAGATAATAATATGGAGCAAGGACTCTTTTTTTTTGAATGGTTACTTTCATTGAAAAAGAACAAACTGTATAAGTACTGACAAGAAAATAATATGGAGCAAGGACTTGCCATAGAAGAGATTTGTTATCAAGGTCTTGCTTCGGCACATCGCGGCGACACATTGTCACCAAGTCCAAAAATATGGCTTTATTCTCACAGCAGATGACAAGAAAATGCCTTCCTCTAGTGGACGAAGCAGGAGGGCTAAAAGCAGAGGGATGTTGATGGACAGCTGAAGGAGCTTCAGCAGCTGCAGAGCGATTGTGCCAAAGTTGCCAAAACCGCACATCATCATCAAAAAAGCTGACATGTTTAACACTTCAGCAACCATGGTCCAGCCCAATATGGGTTGATCTTCAGCATAATGTGACAAGATGCCAGTGACATGTACGGAATAGATGAAATCATGCAAACAGCAATACCTTCCCCCATGCATGGCCTCTGTGGGTTTCCCTCTGGGTTCTGTCAACCACGCAAATTGGAGGAAAAAGGTTTAGTCAAACAACTTAGCTCCCTTGCTTAAAAGAAAAGACACTCTAAAAACCAAATGACCATATCATACAATATTGATGGAGTACAAAATATTCATTACATGTTAAGATCTAGGTTCCCCTCATTCCACATTGAAAAGGGTCATCTAGCACCTTTGAATTATGGATATATGTGCACTTGGAAAAACTGAATGCTTTATGCATCGCACAATGTTTAGGGACTCATAATTTAGGCCCTAAATGTGTTAAGCATTGACAACTAGGGCTGTCTGCATGTCATATAAACTAAAAGCATATTCTTTAATACAATTATACTTGTATAAGAACAATAAAGTTAGAATTCCATATTTCCACAACTCTAAGAAGTTACGGCTTCTAAAAAAAGACATTGAACGCTCAGATTTATGCTCAGAGATTTTGATATTTCAACATTAACAGGTTTTTTCTGACACCCAAAAAAAAAGAAGCATAAAAATGGATTTTCTTTGTTTGGGTCTTAGCAAAATCAAGGCAGAAAAAGGGGAAAATTAGGCATTTTGTAAATCTCGAAGAAATCAAATCACAATCCCTCAAAATCCAAATGACCCAGATCACAAATCCAGAGAATTGACCCGATTCGCCCTCGGCGAGCTTCTCCAGCTTTGCCCCAACCAAATGCCTCTCATCTACGCCACCAGCTTTTAGCTCATAAATCACCTATAAACAAGAACCGACAAATGATCAATCAAATCAACGACTTGCATCAGAGAGAGAAAGAGACAAATTCAAAGAAGAAGAAGATACCCACCTGGCGATGCTCCCAGTTCCATACGGATACATGATCCGATGCGTATGCCGTGACGAGCCATGGATGCGTCGGATGGAGTTGGATCTTCACGATCTTGTCGTTTGAAGGAAGAAATGCCCTCAATCGAAGCATCTTTTCGAGTGGAGGATTGAAAGAGATTTGAGGAAGTAGTGGAGACTAGTAGAGATCTAAAAGAGATGGAAGCATATCTGCCATTAATGGATGGAAGTCTCCTGAGGAATGAATACGATGCAATACGATGCAGGTCTGGTTTTTTTTTGCTTTGAGATGCGTAGTACAGTCGGGGCTCAGGGGTCGAGCCCTCGATGGGCTTTTGCTTTTGAGCTCAAAATCTTAATAAGATTAACAACATACCTGACGATCCAATCGATGATGTCTCTCTCTCTCTCTCTCTAAACTGATTTAGGGAGTTATTCGACCTTCAAATAGGCAGGATGAGGGCAAGAGAAAGGAGGAAGCAGAGGAGAAAGAAAGAGAAGGCGTGACAGGAGAAAGATGGCGAAGAGAAGAAGAACGAAATCATTCGATTGAGCTGCTAGAGTTATATAATTCCATGACGATGTCGTTCGCACAGCAAGGGTAAAAGTGTCTACGCTGTATCTCGAACACCAAAATGGATATATAGATGTATTTCTATTTAAAATGGGTGTATACCTTTTTTGCAACACTTTTTTGGGGTTTTTATGGGAAAATACAATTTAGATGGCCACTATACGCAACAGTGCACTTTAGCCATCTATGCACCTAATAGGGAATCCGTACAGGATTCTCAAATTTTTTCACCATTTTTTTTGTTGATCGAATTCGACCTTCATTTGCTGTGTTAAAGGTCGAATTCGACCTTCATTACAGCGCTGGAGGTCGAATTCGCCCTTCATTGCAACGCTGGAGGTCGAATTCGACCTTCATTTGCAGTGTTAAAGGTCGAATTTGACCGTTAGATATAATTCATTTGGAGCACTGGTTAATCCACTTCCCGAGGGAGTTTTCAAATGAAACTTGGGGGTTTCGAATTCCATATGATGAACTTCGAATCTGCAATTTTTGGGTAGGAATCAATCGTGTTTGCCTTATTTTCAACTCGCGCACTTTTCCTATCCTGTCGGCCCAATGTGCTGAAACCTTGCTGAGTACCCATGTTTGGGGCACTGGTTAATCCACTTCCCGAGGGAGTTCTTAAACGAAACTTTGGGGTTTCGAAGTCCATATGATGAACTTCAAATATACAATTTTTGGGTAGGAATCAGTCGCGTTTGTCACATTTTTAACTCGCGCACTTTTCCTATCCTGTCGGCCAAATGTACTGAAACCTTGCTGAGTACCCCTGTTTGGGGCACTGCTTAACCCACTTCCCGTGGGAGTTTTTAAACGAAACTTGGGGCTTTCGAAGTTCATATGATGAAATTCAAATCTGCAATTTTTGGGTAGGAATCAATCGCGTTTGCCATGTTTTTAACTCTCGCACTTTTCCTATCCTGTCGGCCAAATGTGCTGAAACCTTGCTGAGTACCCCTGTTTGGGGCACTGGTTAACCCAGTTCCCGAGGGAGTTTTTAAACGAAACTTGGGGGTTTCGAAGTCCATATGATGAACTTCAAATCTACAATTTTTGGGTAGGAATCAATCGCGTTTGCCGCATTTTTAACTCGCGCACTTTTCCTATCATGTCGGCCAAATGTGCTGAAACCTTGCTGAGTACCCCTGTTTGGGGCACTGGTTAACCCACTTGCCGTTTTAAACGAAACTTGGGGTTTCGAAGTCCATATGATGAACTTCAAATCTGCAATCTTTGTGTAGGAATCAATC
The DNA here is from genome assembly GCA_012931725.1 of Litsea cubeba. Classification (NCBI taxonomy): domain Eukaryota; kingdom Viridiplantae; phylum Streptophyta; class Magnoliopsida; order Laurales; family Lauraceae; genus Litsea; species Litsea cubeba. The sequence continues at coordinate 69,772,140 of CM022947.1, forward strand.
GCGTTTGCCATGTTTTTAACTCTCGCACTTTTCCTATCCTGTCGGCCAAATGTGCTGAAACCTTGCTGAGTACCCCTGTTTGGGGCACTGGTTATAGCACTTCCCGAGGGAGTTTTTAAACGAAACTTGGGGGTATTGAAGTTCATATGATGAACTTAAAATCTGCAATCTTTGGATAGGAATCAATCGCGTTTGGCTCATTTTCAACTCGTGCACTTTTCCTATCCTATCGGCCAAATCTGCTGAAACATATTGGACAACACTGTGGGCCAATTTGATTTTAGAATACTATGATTGTTATCTTACCATCTTGCTGGTTCAGTTTGGTCAATGGATTTTATTTGATATATTGAGCCTGAATTGGATTGTAGTGTGGGTTTTTTAAAACTTGGGTTTTGTTGTTTTCTGCACTAAATTTGGCCTCTAAATTTCTTCACTAGTTGAAACAAACGCATTAACTGCACTATTTAAAACTGAATAAAAAGTTTTTCTACAATTTTTTCACTAGCTGAAACAAACCCAATTCCTGCAACAAAAGTCTCTCTGTGGATTAGTCAAATGCAGGTCAATAGTCGAATTCGACCTTCATTTGACCTGCATTATAATGCAGAGAAGGTGCCATCTTTTGCAGTGTTTAACACATCAAGACTGCCATCATGACTTTTGTTATGCCCACCTTTTGTTATTGTAGGTTTCGTGAAGAATCACATTGAAGCCCACCTTTTGTTCATGTATTTTAATATGTTTGAGATTGATCAAGACTTATGTTTGTAGGTGCACACCATTATGTGGCTGAACAATATGAATGAAAGGCATATGTTTCAATTTGAGATAGTGCAGAAATAAGATTGTTTCAGCAAGGTTCTGAATTTTGTTAATATTGTGTGGAAGTTTATGAATGGATGGAAGTTGTTTAGGAATGCTTTCTGTTGTCGCATGAGTGTAAATTCTTTCTTGAGTGTTTCCCTTGTTGAAAATTATGGTATGGATGGAATGGATGGAATTTGTCTATGAATGTTGTCTAGTCATGTTGCAGAAATTTTGTTGTAGAGATTGTAATGCACAGAGAGACTTTTGTTGCAGAAATTGGGTTTGTTTCAGCTAGTGCAGAAATTGTAGAAACACTTTTTTTTTTCAGTTTTAAATAGTGCAGTTAATGCGTTTGTTTCAACTAGTGCAGAAATTTAGAGGCCAAATCTAGTGCAGAAAACAACAAAACCCAAGTTTTAAAAAACCCACACTGCAATCCAATTCAGTCTCAATATATCAAATAAAATCCATTGACCAAACTGAACCAGCAAGATGGTAAGATAACAATCATAGTATTCTAAAATCAAATTGGCCCACAATGTTGTCCAATATGTTTCAGCAGATTTGGCCGACAGGATAGGAAAAGTGCGCGAGTTGAAAACGCGACAAACGCGATTGGTTCCTATCCAAAAATTGTAGATTTGAAGTTCATCATATGGACTTCGAAACCCCCAACTTTCGTTTAAAAACTCCCTCAGGAAGTGGATTAACCAGTGCCCCAAACAGGGGTACTCAACAAGGTTTCAGCACATTTGGCCGACATGATAGGAAAAGTATGCGAGTTAAAATGCGGCAAACACGATTGATTCCTACCCAAAATTTGCAGATTTGAAGTTCATCATATGGATTTCGAAACCCCCAAGTTTCGTTTAAAAACTCCCTCGGGAAGTTGGTTAACTAGTGCCCAAACGGGGGTACTCAGCAAGGTTTCAGCACATTTGGCCCACAGGAAAGGAAAATTGCGCGAGTTAAAAATGTGGCAAACGCGATTGATTCCTATCCAAAAATTGCAGATTTGAAGTTCATCATATGGACTTCGAAACCCTCAAGTTTCGTTTAAAAACTCCATCAGAAAGTGGGTTAACCAGTGCCCCAAACATGGGTACTAAGCAAGGTTTCAGCACATTTGGCCGACAGGATAGGAAAAGTGCGCGAGTTAAAAATGTGGCAAATGTGATTGGTTCCTACCCAAAAATTTCATATTTGAAGTTCATCATATGGACTTCGAAACCCCCAAGTTTCGTTTAAAAACTCCCACGGGAAGTGGGTTAACCAGTGCCCCAAACAGGGGTACTCAGCAAGGTTTCAGCACATTTGGCCGACAGGATTGGAAAAGTGCGCGAGTTGAAATTGCGACAAATGGGACTGATTCCTACCCAAAAATTGTACATTTGAAGTTCATCATAAGGACTTCGAAACCCCAAAGTTTCGTTTAAGAACTCCCTCGGGAAGTGGATTAACCAGTGCCCCAAATAGGGGTACTCAATAAGGTTTCAGCACATTGGGCCGACAGGATAGGAAAAGTGCGCGAGTTGAAAACGAGGCAAACACGATTGATTCCTACCCAAAAATTGCAGATTCGAAGTTCATCATATGGACTTCGAAACCCCCAAGTTTCGTTTATGAACTCCCTCGGGAAGTGGATTAACGAGTGCCCCAAACAGGGGTACTCGGCAAGGTTTCAGCACATTTGGCCGACAGGATAGGAAAAGTGCGCGAGTTGAAAATGCGGCAAACGCGATTGATTCCTACCCAAAAATTGCAGATTTGAAGTTCATAATATGGACTTCGAAACCCTCAAATTTCGTCGAAAAATTTCCTCGGGAAGTGGTTAACCAATGCCCCAAATGAATTATATCTAACGGTCGAATTCGACCTTTAACACTGCAAATGAAGGTCGAATTTGACCTCCAGCGTTCAATGAAGGTCGGATTCGACCTCCAGCGCTGCAATGAAGGTCGAATTCGACCTTTAACACAGCAAATGAAGGTCGAATTCGACCACCAAAAAAAATGGTGAAAAAAATTGAGAATCCTGTATGGATTCCCTGTTAGGTGCATGGATGGCTAAAATGCACTATTGCGTATAGTGGCTATCTAAAGTGTATTTTCGAGTAAAAACCCCACTTTGTTTGTCAAAATCCCAAAGATTTTTACCTAAAAAGTGTCTCTAAATTGGTATTAAACGGATTTAATCACAAATACACCAAAATACCCATTTTTGTGTTCGTACATGGATTTTTGACGCCTTTACCCCTGACTGTTTCGAACGACATCGTTTTCAATACCATACCCTTTTACCCTTCATTCTCCTTTCTTCTCCAAAATTCTTCTCGCATATTTCCTCTCTTTCTCAAAAATCACTCAACAAAAGTTTCTCTTGGAGATCGATTGTAGAGGAGTGCAGAAATCCCCCCCCCCTCTTTCTCTTTCTCTTTCTCTTTCCCTTCTCATTTGTGTCTCGCGGGACGAAGTTCTGATTTGGATCTCAGGTGGGGCCATTGTCGTTCACTAGAGGGCAGCTGAGAAGAGGCCAGGCATTTTTCAATCTAGTTCTGCTGATGGCAAAACCCTTGGTTGACGGAGAAGAAAGAACAAGGGCCTGGTCCGTTCTGTTCTCGGGGATTATAATCCTTGGTTTCGCCTCCACACAGCTCCGAGCCTGGTCCGTTCTCGATTGCCCTTACTCGCCACTCGATTTCAATCCTCTCGACTCCAAAAACACCCAACCCACTTGTTAAAATCTTGAAAAAGTCCCTCATTTTTTTCTTCTCGAATTTGCCTCTTTATCTGGTGTTTTGATTAGATTATGTGTTTCTGAATTGAATGCTTGAAAGTGGTTTCTTTTTTTTTTTTTTGCTTTTATTGATAGTGGGTATGATTGGGAGCTTGATGAGAATCTGGTGAGTGTTCTCCTGTCTTGGGTTTTTGAGATTTGGACGCTCAGATGGGGCTAGTTGTTAATAGAGCATGTCCCAAGCAAAAAGGAAAAGTGGTGGATCGGAATATCCTACTTATCAAATGTTTTGTCTCTTTTTGAGGGAGATAACTGTGATGTTTTTTTTTTTTACAAGACATGAATTCTCTGAGTGTAAGTAGAAGGGTGAGTTGTGGTTGACACTGTGGATCACTATATGGTAAATGTTGAAAACTAAGATCTGAATGGCTGGTTGTGTGTGTGGGTTATCAGAGTGGGAATGGAGAACTCCCTATAGCATTGGTTTTTGGTCTCTATGGGAGTATCTAATTTTTGCATTGACCAATACGGCAATACCAAGCACTGGTTTTAAGTATCTTGCCTGTTCCTTGTTGTTGTGTTGGTGCTTTTTAATGATATTTCTAATTTACTAAAAAATATATATCGGCCTGCATGCATAAATCTTTATAGAAATATCCTCTTAACCTGAGATTTATTTTTGAGGATTGATGTAGGCTATTTTATTGTTGTCATATGGAAACATTTTCCATGTCCAAACAGATTTCCCATTTTCGCCTTGCTTTTCCCATGTTGCCATATGAAAACATATTTCATATGTTGTGTGTACAATGTGCTTTTCCCATGTTTGATTCTTTAGAAATATGTGTAGAAATCTATATACCCAATAACAAACGGATTCCCCTTTTAACATGTTTGAGATATCCCATGTTGCTAATATCTTCTATAGAAATCTATACATATACAACTTTCACCTCTCTTGCCATGAAATTGCAGAACACCTATGTTGATATTTCAGCTTTCAATTTTGTTTGCATACAGATTTCCCATTTTCAGTTTCAGTTCCTAGAGGCTGACAAAATTTATGATTCAATCCTTTTTGAAAAGATGCTCTCTCATAATATGTTTGTAGAGGACTTTAACAGAGCCTGGATTGGAAAATTTCTTAAAACATATTGTGAGTTGTTGTGTGGTGTGGTATCATAAATTCTGAAAACATATTCTGATACAATCCTTTTTGACAAGATGCTCTTTCATAAACTCAAAATTCCACTTTAACATAATTCAATGTCATAAAAATCGCTAGGCGGACGCTAGGCGGTGGGCATGGACTAGGGATTAATTCCCGATTAATCCCCGCCTAGCCCGATTAATCCCCTCCTAGTCCGATTAATCCCCGCTTAGCGCCTAGGCGCCGCTTAGGCGGTGACCGCCGACTAGCGCCTAGGTGGCCGACTAGGCCGATTTTTGCAATAGTGACATAATTCCACCATTCAGGTTTGTTGGTTTATGTATAAAATTCTAAAAACTCCAATCTCAGTGCAACTATGAGCGTCTTCCATGTTTTGTAAACAAAAACTCATTCCATCCAATCAATCAAATGTTAGCATCCAAACATACTATGTATAGGAATTGTAGTTACAAGTACCTTATTCGGCCTAACATCATTTTCAGAAAGAAAAAAAAAGTGAAAGAAAACAAATAAAAGTGTGAGCAAAGACATGGGTAGCTGTGTTCACCTCCGAAGATGAATAGCTTGTAGCTTTGTAACACAAACATGTTTGTGAGAACACAAACATAAGGTGAAAAGATGCTCTCATATCGGAGTGGCCCCAATTGGATCAAATGATCCTCAAAGGTTTTCAACGAGTGTATAATAAGTGGGGGTGCACATGTGAGCCCAGGTTGCTCCCATTGCAGCTTCCATCTCCAATTTGACAACTTCTCTTCCTTTTGCCTCAACTAGATTAAGTGATAGATTCATATAGAAGTGGTTGATTCTATATTATTATATTGCTTCCCTGTATTGCAAATGCTAGGTTGGTTGAGGAGTACAAAGATTTGAATTGGTACTTGTTAGTTATTACTTTTCCATGATTGTTGTACTGTTATACCAAAGTTTTATTATTTTACACTTGTACAATGATTGATAACACCCATGTTAAGATAATCAGAATCCTCTATCTTAAAGAACCAATTTTTATTTTTATTTTCAAACCGTTCTTCTCAGCTCAGCTCTTTAATACTATGTGTAGGTGGTGGTAGTTTTTCATCTAACCTGCATGCACATATGCACAATCAGAGGCCATACTTTATAGTATGCAGTGTCTAAGTGGGTCTTTTGGTATTAAGCTCATAGGCAGTGTCACACCCTGAAACCGGGCCCTGCAGTGATCCGACCTCGGGATGCGAAATTTTGGGATTAATTTGAAACTTTTGTTATATTTCCCAAGACCCGCGTGAATGAGGATAATAAAATTCCATCACGATCAGAGTATATTTTCGCGGAAGCTAAATATGGTGTTACGACTCGGAATCCGTGGCCATCGGTTTCCGTGTCGCACGCAACCAATAACATAAAGGCATCACATAAGCAGACTGGCACAAATCATAATCCAAAGAACACTGAGCTGGTAGTAACAAGACTATTTATTTCCCACATTTTCAAATTACAATTAACAAATGTTTTAATTACAAACCCAATGACCAAGGCTAACAAAGCCATACAAATAAACCACTAAATAACATACTACCCCAAGTGATTTTTACGAGCTCCGGTGCCAAACTTGACATCTATATGACATCAAAGGGCAGCCTCTCATGTCAGACCGGCGGCTCCACCGCCTCCTCCGATCAAACACCTAAAAATAGAAAGAGAGGAAACTGGCACCAAACAAACAGGGTCGGACACGACGATCTGGCAAGCAAATAAACAAGTAATATGTAACATGAGCATTTATAAAACCTTATGGAATCATTGTAAATCCATTTAAAGAGTCTAAACAATAATAGCAGTAAATCATGATAAAACGATCGAAAGACCGAACATAGATATCAAAGCAATTAAATAAACAGACTCTGAAGTATAAATATCTCGAAAGATAACAGCCTATATAAAACATCTGATAATCGGAAATTCATTTAAAACCCTAAATAATAGAGACAGTACGGTAAAAGATTGATATCATATACGTTAACAAATTCCAAGAATATAATGAGTATAAACAAATAAGAATCATAGGACAGATAAAACATTGGCAGCCACACATAGCTATATACTCCTATTACCGAAGTAACAAGAGCAGACAGAACCGTAACCACTACACGTGGGACCGGAAATAGGATCAGAACCGTAGCCATACAAATGGGACCGGCAAATCAAAAATCAGAACCGTAGCCACTACACGTGGGACCGGCAGATAGAAACCGTTGCCATGGTCGGTACAGACAGAATCCAAGCTGCAGCTGGCGGACAAATTAAAGATCCCAAGCCGGGTGATCAGCCCGACAAGGTGACCTAAGCCTAGTGGTGCCTTTAGTTTTCAAAACCCAAACCGATACAACTCAAACCATAATAATCCCTTTGGCTCATGGGCTCACACTACAAAGCTCTGGCCCCATCTCGCCTCAAGGTTTTATTTTTGAAATCATAGTCTCTTTGGCTCATGGGCTCGCACTACAAAGCTCTGGCCCCATTTTGCCTTGAGGTTTTATTTTCAAAATAACAGTCTTTTTAAAATAATAGTCTCATCGATGAAATCCCGAATGTGGCGAACCACTCCAATCTCCTTCCAAATCGATTCGGAGAAAACATACGAATTTTCCAAGGTAAACCACTCAAATACACATTAAAGTGATTTGTATAAAACTATGCGATCACTCCTTTCGAACATGGAAAACCACATGATTTTATAACAAATCACCGATGCTATTCAAATTAGTTCACCGAAGAATACAAATACATTTTCTGACTTGAAATGGAATGGATAGTGGGGAATGACTTAATGACTTACCAAGGAACCATCTTAATACACATTTAACCTTTAAACATTGATTAATAAAGAGTGTGTTTGATGCCAATGAAAATCCACAACATTTAAATGATAAAGTGCGTATTGAGACTCGAAAGGTTCCCGGGTAACTTCACATATGCTCATTCCCTCATTGTTCCCATTCCCATTTCATAATTTCCAAGTATCACAAATAGTCCCAAACTACTTCTCGTTTATCACTCGAATTTGCACATTTCATAATGTTACAATTCTCTTCATTTGTTCGAGAGTTTGCAAGCCATAGGAGGGATCAAATAGGCCTAGAATTCATTGAGGAAAGGAGGCTTAAAAGGGTCTTAAACAGGTCTACAAAAGTCCCGTAAACAGCCCCCAAAACAGGCCGCAAACGAACCAGGGACTGGGCCCAGGTCCGCTCGAGCGACCCAGGGCTCGCTCGAGCGGACCCCTCCCAGAACTTGGGCCGCTCGAGCGGCCCACTGGGTCGCTCGAGCGGACCCAGTTTTGTCTGGGTCCGGATGGGGTGCAGATTTTGCACTCTTCTCTTTTAATTTTTGATTTTCTTCTTCCCTCCTTTTCTACAACAATTCTCCAATGAAATAGGTCCTCAATGAACATATTAAACTCCTTCAAATCATCAAATCACCATCCATAATCTAATCCAATAAAACAAACACAATACTTTAAAAATCCAGGATTTCCTCCTTTGTTTTGAACACAAACACTTAACATGAAGAAAGCTAATTCTCAAGATGACCAAAGTGAAGATAACTTCAAATTCATTATAAAACAATATCATAAGTGAAATCACATACAACATTTCTCCATTCAACCAAAAGAAATCTATGAAACATAAGAAGATTAGAACATAGCATGAAACATCATGATATGAAGCAAAATAAATGAAATCATCATATTAATTGGAAATCCACTTGCCTCAAGTCTAAAAGAGAGAAATAATACTCCTCAAACAAAGCTCTAGGGTCTCAAGGTCTTCTATCTACAAAAGCCCCAAAATAAACCAAGAGAAACCCTAAAAATCAATCATCCTCAAATCTTCATGAAAACTCTTTGCAAGAGTGATGAAAACACTCTAAATGAAGAGGAAAACAAAGATCTAAAGTTTGGAAAGCCATTGCTAACCTTGAAAAGCCCAAACGAAGAAGAGAAGCTTGGATGAGAGCCTTGCCCTAGCTCAAAATCCTTGAAAAAGGCATCTTTGGAAAGCCAAGAGAGAGGAGAAGAAGATGGGAAGATCAAATCTCCATTTAGCATCCAAGAAGAAGAGATACATGAGGAGAGAGAAAGGGGGCTGGGAGAAAACCCCATCTCCTCCCTTGTTGCAGGAAAAGGAAAAATGGGGAAGGAGAAGAGGAACCCAATGGTTTTATAAAGGATAAGTGGGCTGGGCCCCATGGGCCCCTATCTTACAAAGGCCGAAACTTACGTTTGCGGGTCCCGAATGAAATCGACGAAGAAGACAAAAATGATCAGCGAAATTTCTACTTTCCAAAAAGTATACTTCCCCAATTTCTGAAATTTTCGAAATTCATGGACAGATTTAGTGTGGAAGGTCAATTTTGCCCTTTTTCTCGAAAAACGCATTTTCTGATCATCAAATCATAATGGTCAAAACATGAAAGTTGTTAAACTTCATGAAATGAGTCAAAATACACCAAATTCAGAATTTTTAGAAATCAAAAGTAATTTCTCATAAAAATACATATCACATGGACCGGGTCAAACCAAGGTCAACGGTCCTCAACATCTCCAAGGCTATGGAAAATTCTAGTCAAACTCAAAAACAAAGTCAAACCAACTCAAATCTTGCTTAAAAAGCTAAACCACAATTAAAACAATACTAAACAGAGAAATTGGGGGTCGGGGTCTTACAGGCAGACACATGTATAAGGATGTGGGGGCTTCAGCCCCCACCCACTGGTAAAAGATCATTTGGGCTATGCTGCCTGTTTGGCCAAGCCCCATCTAAAACAACCATTGAGCCCCCACATCCAACTCCAAAACCCCTAAATCTCTCCCTCTCTATCCATAGAGAATAATGATGGGTCTATTCCTTTTTTTCTCAGTATTGATCTTCCTGTAATCTTTCTAAGTATTGATCTTCCTGTAATCTTTCTAAGTTTTGATCTTTCTATTTTGTGTTGCATTTCTCTGTGTAGGGACTGAGGGAAGTAAGTGTATTTGGGTAAGGACCTTTGTCATATACTCTGTTTAATTGAATTAACGACTATGATGAAGATAAGAAACAGGTACTTTGATCTCTTTATCACTCATTGGATGGACATCACATGTGAGAAAAATTGATGATCAGGCAGTGCAGCCATTTCCAACATCAGCATATGACATGATTTACTGGGGATGTCTGTAGTTGGTGCCACCTGATAGAGTACATGCATGTTCTGATGTTGAGTACTATTGCCACTCCCCTATTTGTAGGCATCATTAAGTAGAATCAACCAATCTGAAATATACTCAAGACATTTCTGGTCCAGGTGAATCCTGTAACTGTAAGATGAGTTGCCTGGTATTTGTGAACCATGGTTAAAACTGTAAGGAAAGATTATATACTGTATGAGACTCTTCGTCCCTATGTTTTCATGTAAGAGCATTGCACTATTCAATAGAATATATGCTCTATTTGTTTCCTCTTAATTTTCTTTCTTTATAGGGACTTATACTATTTTTATGTAGGTTTCACACAACTTATTCAGATGGACCAAAGATATAACATATGTGGATTATTATGAGTGTGCCCTTACAAATGGTGTTCTTAGCATACAAAGGGGCACAAAACCAGTGGTAATGATTTGTATGCCTTGCTCATCAAAGGCATACAATCATCATGGTTAGGGAACAAAGTTTTGATTCTTTGCTACAAATTTTGCTTCATTTGAATACAATAACAAACATATGTATGGTTAATTTTCAACATATTTTTCTTTACTCCAAGCTCAAGAATCTTTCCATCACTACTAGAAAACAGGGCATTAGCGGCCACCAATAGCCGCCACTAAAAGTGACCTGACGGTCGCTAATACTCTTTAGCGACCACTCAGCAACCGCCATGCAGCGGCCGCAATAAGTTCGTAGCAAAAGGGTATTAGCGACCGCCATTATACTTAATTCATAATTTTTTTTAAAAAAATTTAATACCTTTTTCTTAATACCTTAATCGACTGCCAATGGCGGCCGCTAATAGTATTAATTTTTTGAAAAAAAAAACCTCATATACAACATCCCAACACCAAAGTGCTATCACATGGCACCTAATTTTCAATACAACACCTCATATACAACCCAAGTCAATTTTCAGCATTATTTTGCATCTACAGTTACCCAAACAAAACATAGCAGAGAACCCATATACATGGTGCCTTTCTTAATTGTCCTTTTTAAGTGGTCTTGGGTCCCAGGCCCCTAAGCTGGGTAAAAAGAAAAAAGAAAAAGTGCCCAATGATGAATAGTATATCCTTCAATGGCCTTTTTCTGTAGTCCCTTTAAGACTGGGTGAGCTTACATTACATTGAGATCAAGTTAGTTGGCAACTTAATTAAAAAAAAGGGGAAAAGTAACAAAAATAAAACACATTTCCACTTAGAAGTAGCACTGGCTCTCTCTGGCTAATTAAGCTCTGCTTGGTTCAGATTTGAGACCCATTCACCAGTAACCATTGACAGTGGTTCACAAATTTTCAAGTTCCCTTATGCTGGATCAAATGATAGGATCCTATTTCACAACGATGTTATAGAATTCCCCATTTTCAAACCTGACATTTTAACTTCAATACCTCACAGTATCTTTTCCATATGAAGCAAAAATCATACATATGTAACATATCGATAGGACCCATATTTCAAATTCCATAAAATCTCACTCTAAGACAATCAATCAGATAGACTCATAAAAGCTATTACCTTAACTTGCATTGAGAAAGATAAAATAACAGTACCCAATCTAGATCTAGATAGTGTTTTTGAAATTTGGGGGTTTGAGGTTTATGCAATTTAGGGCTCCAGGGATGTAAGGATTTGTTCTCGTCAAAACAAATTCATGGGACCAAGTAAAAGGCTAGGATCCTCACATCACATATGGAAGAGGTTCCTTTCATGTGCATGGAGAAGTGTCTTACAAATCAATCACCATTTCAACATTTAAATGTAGGGCACACTAATATTATCTGAGAATCCAAGCTAACTGTACAAAGTTAAAAACTATGAATTGAAAATTCCAAACCCATTACTAGTATCCAAAGAAAAACAAAAGAAGGAAAAACCATTACTTCCAACGACTGTACACAAACAAATACATCTTCTTCTTACTCTAAATCAACAAATCAACCCAAAGAATAATTTTGTAGAACCCAAAATAAAAAGGGTAAACAAGAGACTTCACGAATTTCTACTGAACTTCTCCAGCCTTTAAAACTAAAGAAAATGAAATGTTCATGTAATGGAGTGGCAACTAGTTCCAAACGAACTTACTGGATGGGTGGCCCCAATGGAGTGCTTGATCGCCTGAGCAGTGGCTTTGTTAACCAGAGCAAAGCTAGGAAACCCCTCTTCGTCCTTCACCCTCGTACTGTACTTCTCATCTTTAAGCAAATGCTGTCTAAACAAGAAACCCACATCAATTCAAAGAAAACAAGATAAAAAGAAAAATACATATAACAGCAGAACTACAGAGAACTCAGATGAGAACAAAAGATGTAGAAAGCCAAAGGCAAAACCCACACCAGAAACACTACCAAAAAGACAAACGGAAAAACAGAACACCCTCACATGGAAAACGAAACACTCATATCAAAACACCCAAGATCCAGCTAGTAAACCCAGGAAAAAATTTCAAAAAGAAGAAAAACCCATATCTAAAAATCAATTTTTTAAAAACCCCAGATGGAAAAGGGCTGAAATCCATGCCCGGAAGAGAGAGACTGTTGGAAATAGGGTGGGCCTCTAGGATAGGTTTCAAAAACTTTTGACCCACTTGACGCAGGGATCAACTATCCAGAAGGCTATAAAACCCAATCCAAGATCTATGTCCTCAATCTTAGTCATCATGATCAGTAAATACAATCTATCTATAAGATAGAAACATCAACTAACAAGCATCCATAATAATCTACAACATGCAAGGAAGTGGATTATACCTTTGGAGCTCGGTTGTGCTCTAATGTAGAAGTTGCATCTTTCTTTGATGATGAAACGCTTTCACTAATCAAATAGGAATCTCCAAGACCTCTTGATCTTCCACGCTATGACCCGTATCAGATTCTCCTTTTTCTCAAGAAGATGGTGGGATCTCTAAGAGAAAACTACTAGGAACTCTAGGGAGGAACTAGAAAGAGAACTAGAAGAGGGAGAGAAGAAGGGGCATATGCAACTCTTGCACAAAGGGGCCTTGGGCATGAATCCCTATGATAGGATTGATTCTTTTTTTATGGACGTCCAGCCCTCTTCTCCTCTATTTATAGCTTTTGCAAGTTGCCTCCTCTTTACAATAGAAGTCTTACTTCCATTAATTAGTAACTTACTATATCATAATTAGAAGTCTCACTTCAAATATGATTAGTAACTTTCCAATTCCTTTCTAATTAAAATAGAATTCTCACTTCTACTAAAATTAGTAAGTCTACTATTACCACTATTAGAAGTCTCACTTCAAATAGAAATAGTAACCTTCCTTTTAGAGTTCAACTAGAATTAGATACTTTCTAATAATTGGGCTAGCGTGGGGACCACTAGGGATTCCTTAGAAAGCTGGCTTCAACTGGGACACGTGACCCCACATCTCATGTGTAATCCGAGCCCACAGTTAATTGCAAATAACTCCACTATATAAATGCAATTGAACTCCAGTCTTAGGAATATTACATAGAAGACCCTAAACTTCCACATTACCACAAGTAGACCTCTTTATCAATATCCATGGATCAATTGGACCTGTCTTCCAAACTAGATCCATATCTTATTATCCCTGAGCCCCAATTAATTATAATGATCATAGGTACCTTTCCAATTAACTCTTAATCGGAATGGGTGCGCACTTACCAATGATAAATCCATTAATTGGCACAAGGGGATATTAGAGATAGATTCCATCTTGACCATTGAATGTTCCCACAGCTCTACTACCACGTACCCAAATCACCGAGGTTTTGACCTACAGTTGGCCTCACTCATTGGTGACTCAAAGCAAATGAATAGATAGAAACTTGAGTTCATTAATGTCTTAGGATTGAGAGCCTATTGCTAGGGAATTATGAGAGCAGACCTTAAAGTAAAGACAGTGTTTATAAGGTGTTTCTCATGGTCCTTCAATACATCCAATGTACCAGCACTATGATCCAGAATCTTTCATTCTGATGATCGAGACACATCACACTATCTCATAGTGATCAAAGTGCTGCAACCTTGTCAGTATGAGATGTCCAGTCTCATCACTGGTTGTGAAGATATTTAAGTATAAGATTTGTCACACATGTCTCCCGTATGTAGATCTCATCCATACACATGTGTTACATCTAATATACTTGTGGACCCCGGTTCATCTCATGAACCATCATGTCATTCGTATTGGTTATGTGCAAGTATATAATAAATTACCATTCATCTCATGAAAAGTAAGCATGAATATATGAATAAATAAAGAATTTAATCAATTTATTATATCATCTACTGGATTGAGTCCATAAAACTAACAGAGACCCTATCTAAAAATCAAATCTTTTGAAACCCCAGATGGTAGAGGACTGAAATCCACACCTGGAACTCATCGTTCAGATCAAATTGCGCAAGAATGACCTCCCCATCCACACAAACAGGGGAAAAACATTTTCGCGACCTCGTCGATGAAGGATTCGGCGACAGAGAAGTGCTTGCCGGAGGCAGTGATGTCGATGATGGCGACGTAGGCGGAGGGGTCATCGCAGTAGCCACACTGCTGGGTAGTCCAGCGGAAGAGATCGAGGGTGAGGTCAGGTCGGATTGGGAGCGGAGGGCGGCTCCGGCGGTAGCGTGGCTGGTGTGGCGGGAGGTGCAGTCTTGGCGCGGGAGGGGAAAAAAACTGGGAAGGAAAAATAATGAAGAAAAAGTGGGGTGGGTTAAAAGGACGTTAACGACTGCTATGGCGGCCGCTAATGATACTATTTGCGACCGCTTTTTCCTCCTCCAAAAGCTAAAATTCTAGTAGTGCATAGATTTCATAAATTGAATGGAATAAATGTGCCAATCCCCCACATCCCCAATTCATTGTAATTGATGGTTTTTTCTGCTACTAATTTATTAGACCAATAATAAGTAAGGAACAATATCAAATATTCTTCTACAAATGCTATTTATTATCTAACCATAATTTTCTGGCATAATAGTGTTGAATTGATACTCTGCAGATGGGCTGAATCAAATCAAAGGACTAAAAGTGGATATGGCTTGAATAGAGACCAATATAGTTAGTAAATTAAGGTAGAGACCAAAAGTGGATATAACTCTTAAGGTAGGACTAATCTATTTGGCCTGTTTCCTCTCTGTTGAAAACTAACTTAGCCTCCTGTGGCACTGCACTAAGGAATCAAGAATGAAACTCTTGTAATATTTGATCTTTAGGATTTCTTATCCTTCTTGCTAATGTGGCTATGCTGTGTGGTTAGCTAAGTGATGCCTCTAATTGTATTTGTCTCGCTGTGTGACATTAACTCATGTTACATAAGATTGAGACAATTAATAAGAAGTGTTGGAAAACAAACAAAAAGATGACGAAGAAGGTTAGTTTAAGAGTTTTATTTTTAAAATCATATAAACATAGAATTCAATTATTCGCAATCTAATTGAAATCAAATTATGCATATGCAGGGTATAACGGTGGTCGATCATTGAGATATTATGACACATCCTATGGGATTAGACCAGATCATCACACAAGAGACTGTGAATTTAACTGTAAGAACATTTGCCCCCAATTTATGAAGTGTTGTGCTTAACTTTTTTTCATATAGCCTCATATACTTTATGCATGTGCAGGTTTCGACCAAAGATCTTGAATTGAACCTTTAAGAAGATCTGTCAGAATGAAATATGCGAAGAAGATGACTTAGAGTCTTTGTAGGGTGTTATCTTTTAAGGTTCACTTGGATCACTTGGAGTGCTACCCCATTCACGTTGTTGTCACTTTAGATACATTTGTATTTGTTGGATTTTATTGGATATGTTGCCTAGCCTAAATTAAGTCGTATAATTGCTGAGGTTACTGTCCTAACATGTAGACAACACTCTATTTGGTGACTCTTTGTTGTTGCTTTGTATTTAAGTGGGTGTTTGGAAGACATAGTTGCAATTTAGTTGCTGTTTGATTCAAGTTTCTCTTTGGAGGATGTATGTTTGCTCTTTGTAGCATGAATAAACATTGTGAGTTCTCAATTGATAAGGCCATGTTGATTTTTTTGTTGTCTGGCCAATAGCAATTTTGTTGTCTGGCCAATAGCAATTTTATCTATCAGTGGGGTTAGTACAAACTATAAAGGGTGCCATAAAAATAACCATGGACTGTTTGGGGAAGCCATGTTTCTGCATGTTTGTGTTAACCGGGTTGAAAATGTGCCCACGTTGAAAACATCGTAAACGTGATCATAATTAACTAAAAAATATCAGATTTTAAGTTCATACTATGGACTTGGATTTTCCCAAATCTCTACCAAAAAATCCATCGGGAAGTGGGCCAGCAAGTGCCCTAAACAGGGCTACTCAGCCATGTTTCTGCATGTTTGTGTTAACCAGGTTGAAAAAGTGCCCGAGTTGAAAACATCGCAAACATGATCGCAATTAACTAAAAAAATAGCAGATTTTAAGTTCATAGTATGGTCTTGGAAATCCCCAAATCTCAGCAAAAAAAAAACCCTCGGGAAGTGGGCCAACAAGTGCCCTAAACAGGGGTACTCAGTCATGTTTCTGCATGTTTGTGTTAACCTGGTTGAAAAAGTGCCCGAGTTGAAAACATCGTAAACGTGATCGTAATTAACTAAAAAATAACGGATTTTAAGTTCATAGTATGGACATGGAAATCCCCAAATCTCAGCAAGAGAAACCCGCAGGAAGTGGTCCAACAAGTGCTCTAAACAGGGGTACTCAGCCATGTTTTTGCATGTTTGTGTTAACCGGGTTGAAAAAGTGCCCGAGTTGAAAACATCGCAAACGTGATTGTAATTAAGTGAAAAATAACAGATTTTAAGATCATGATTTGGTCTTGAAAATTGCCAAATCTCAGCAAAAAAAAAAAACACCCTCGGGAAGTGGGCTAAAAAGTTTCCTAAACAGGGGTACTCAACAAGGTTTCTGCAGATTTTCTTAATCGAGTTGCAAAAGTGTGCGGTTTGAAACGCAGGCAACAGTGATCGTAATTAAGTGAAAAATAGCAGATCTTAAGTTCATGATATGGTTTTCGAAATCCCCAAATCTCAGCAAAAGAAAAAACCTTGGGAAGTGGGCTAAAAAGTGTCCTAAACAGGGGTACTCACTCAGCAAGGTTTCTGCTGATTTTCTTAACCGAGTTGCAAAAGTGCGCGGTTTTGATACGTAGGCAATCGTGATCATAATTGAGTGAAAATTAACAGATTTTAAGTTCATAATATGGTCTTGGAAATTCCAAAATCTCAGCAAAAAAAACCCCCGGTAAGTGGGCTAAAAAGTGTCCTAAACAGGGGTACTCAACAATTGTAGGGCTTTTCATATCTGAAATCATTCTAGGTTTATCAATCACTTTCTAATAGTTCTATTTTTAATTTTCTCTTCAAATGGAATCGACGAGAATACTTGTGTCTTGGGCCTCTTTAGACAAAATCTCACAAGATTAAAGCCAATAATCAAAGTTAAAAAAAAAACAATACATTTGGAGTCTGTTATTTCACCTATCAACCAACCCCTTCCATAATAGTAGCACCCCATTATAAAGTCATTGCATTTGGAGCCTTTCTCATTGTTTATACACCCCATTATAAAGTCATTGTCATTTTGTTATTGGAGAGAAAAAAATGGGGGAAGAACCTATAAAAAACTTGTAACGATATCGTTATCAGAAGATTTTAAAAACTAGAATTTGAGTGAAATCGTGAGTCTTTCTTATTGTTTGGGCATCTCAATATAAAGTCACCATTATTTTCTTGTTGGACACAAAAAATGGATGAAGAAACTATAGGTGATGGTAACGATATTGTTATCAAAAAAATAATTTTAGAAACAAATTCAAGTTCGTATGAGGGCAAATTCAAGTTCTTAAAGATTTCCCCCCTAAAAACCATCTATAGATCATCCCATCTGCAATTATAAAATGTTTTTCTTATGTTTGTTGATATTCATAACCTTACGTATGGGATCTATGATATCATTACCATTATTTATAGGTTCTCCATCTATTTCTTGTCTCCAACAACCAAAAGAAAATAACTTTATAATGAGGTGCATAAACAATGAGAAAGACTTACGGACTTTGATGGCTCGGATGGAGTATATTGCCCACTGCACGTTCAAACTGACATCATGATGGTTCCTCTCAATGTTTATGCATCTTAGTATAAAGACATTACGTATTGGATGTTAGACAGAAAAAATCAGCCTAGAAGCCATAAAAAATGGTAACAATATCGTCTATGGAAAAATGAATGTTTATTCTACTTTTGGTATTAGGATTTAATCTACTAAGGGGGGAAGATTATTTCCTTTATAAGAGTATATTAATTAATAGTGTGCTCTTCATATGAAGCTTTAATCCAGTTTATTGTGTTCTGAGGGTAGATTATTTAATGACCCCATTCGTATGGAGTAGAAAAATGGAGGCTAGATCAAGATCTTGGCTGAAGATTCTTATCTGTGGTCCTCCTCATATGAAGTTTTTCATCTTTGCTTAGGTGTATTTCTTTCTAGAAATATAAATGGTTGTCATTCTTAGATCTTTTTTCATGTAAATAGTATAGTTTGTATTCATTGTGATCATTTGGCTTAATTTTGTGTCTTAATCCTTACATTCTTGTAAAAATTGTTTTGTCACATTGAAATATGGCATTTTCTACTTGCATTCAATCAACACAGTTGATTAGAGCTTCATATTTGTGGTACTTATGCTGCAACTGATTATCTTTTTCTATCTTTTAGTTTGCATCTTTGCCAATTTTGATTCTTGAACTGGCTATGGTAGGATTATCATTGTACCGGTTGATGTCACCTCTAATGGTCAAGTTATGGATTGTCATATCAAGCTAAGGGATTATAATGTTCTTAAACAATGACGTTTTTTAATTTTTAATTTGTAAAATATTCTTAAAGTGAATGCAGAAGGATGATTTTTGAATGAAGCCACAACAGAGGTACGTGTGTTTATATACAGAATCAATCAATCATAAGTGATGATGCCAAAAAGGAGGAATTCGGACACCACCGGTCAGATAATTAATGCTGTGCAATAATTGAAGAGAGATGAGAGATTTATAGTGGTTCGGTCAAGCGTGACCTACGTCCACTTCCAAAATGGTGATCTTTGATTAATATAGAGGGTTACAGATATGAGAAAGTAGGGAAAAAACTCTCCCCTCTCAAGTGATGAGAGGGCTCTATTTATAACTCTTCCCCACCAGGTGGGGATGCGATCAGTTCAACGTCTCTTTGGAGCGTCAGTCGTGTCCTTGAGGATCGAGCCAGGTGGAAGGCAGGTGAGATCCTCTCCGTGAGACTTGGTAAATGCAGGTTAGGGGGGACTTCGTCGCGATGGCTTGGAGCCTGAGGTGACGAGGCTTCGTTTAACGAAACCCGGATCTCAACGGGGCTATTCTGGCCTGACCCATGATCCTAGACGGACCGGGTCACTTGGACCTGACTCATTACCGCGATCCGGATTGGGTTTGACTCATCATTTGCCCCCTCAATGCCCCGTGCTCAAATAATAATATTTATTTTTTTTTTGAAAGGGGGCATTGATAAATTCCAATCTCGTCTCTCTTGACAAATTTTCTTCTTCCCGATTTTAACCTTGCTTGCTCCTGTAGATTTGTGTTTCGGAGAGTCCTCCCAGCTTGGGTTACTCATCTTTGAAAACTCTGGCTATAAAATAAGCCCTAGAGTATGATTTCTTCAAAAGAAAGAAACTTGGTTCTGCAGAAAAAACCATTGGGAGAGAAGAAGATGGTGGCAAGCAGCAGGGTAGGCACTGGCGTTGGCGTTTCCGGCGATCCCTCAATAGGTGAGGAGGATGTGATGGGCACCGCGGGCGTTGCGCTGGCTGCCTTGGGCGAGGGAGGCGCAGGCAGCGTTGTGGGCCCCCCTTGGGCGGGCAGCCACGGCGAGGGAGAGCTGGGCAGCGTCGTGGCCCCCCCCCCTTGGGCGAGCAGCCACGGCGAGGGAAGCTCGGTCACCGCGGGCGAGGGGGCAGGTGCGGGCGAGGGAGGAGAGGGCCCCACGGGCGGCGTGCTGCTGGCAGCGCTGGGCGAGGGAGGAGAGGTCCCCACGGGCGGCGAGCCTCTGGCTGCGCTGGGCGAGGGAGGAGTCGCGGGCGCGGGCGAGGGCAGCGTCGCGGGCGCGGGCGAGGGGGGAGTGGTCCCCACGGGCGGCGAGCCTCTGGCTGCGCTGGGCGAGGGCGGTGTCGCGGGCGCGGGCGAGGGCGAGGGAAGCGTCGCGGGCGCGGGAGAGGGGCCCCCCTGGGCGAGCAGACGCGAGGGAGGAATGGCCCCCATGGGCGGCGAGCATCTGGCAGCGCTGGGCGAGGGCGGTGTCGTGGGCGCGGGCGAGGGGCCCCCCTGGGCGAGCAGACGCGAGGGAGGAGATGGTGGCGAGGCCGTGGGGCCCCTCTGGGCGAGCAGACGCGAGGGTGCTGCCGTGGGGCCCCCCTGGGCGAGCGGCAAGGGCAAAAGGCCCTGTTTGGCGAGCAGCCAGGGCGAGGGAGGCGCGGTGATGCCCCCTTGGGCGAGCAGCCGAGGCGAGGGAGGCTCGGTGATGCCCCCTTGGGCGAGCAGCCCACGCGATGAGCCCAGCCCGGGTTGCGAGGCCGGCCCAGCAGGCCTGACGGGCGAGCCCAGGCAGGGGGGTGGCTTGCTAGGTGGAGGACGGACGGGCGACCCCAACTTGGTGGGCGAGCCTAAGCTGGGCGTGCATGCATTGGGTGAGGAGGTTCAGGGGGAGCGTACTCTTCCACAAGCGATCAGGACCGAACCGGAAGTGGGTCACAGCACCTCTCGCTCAGGTGTCGCATCCGGCCAGGGGTCACGAGACCTTGCATCGGTCTCCGCAGCGAGAGAAAAATTGCATCCTCGTCCCAAGAAATACCAAGGGAAGGTCATCGTTGAGGACGACGGGTCCAAAGTAAGTACAATTTTCAGCACCTTTAGGACAGGAGGTGACATCTCCCGAATCATTACTTCGTATCGTATTCCGCCCATGGTGATGTGTCGTCTTGCTGAAAAAGATGAGCCAGCTTGCGACAGCTCCTCAGGTGAGATCCTCATTTATGAGGAGATGCTCGAGGCCGGGCTGAGATTCCCAATGTCTTCTTCCATCTGCTGGATTCTTCACTATTTTTCCCTAACCCCGGGGCGTCTCGTGCCCAACGGCTGGAGGACCTTGCTGGGTTTTCTGGCGTTGTGGAGAAAGGTGAATGGCCAGGATGCCACTCCAGTTGAGTTTCACGCCGCTTACAACTTGACTGAATCTCCTGCCCCAAATAGGGGATGGTATTATCTCACCTCCAGGGGATGTAAGCTTCTTACAGGGATGCGTTCCAACTGTCACCGCTGGAAATCTCGTTTCTTCTTCATAGGTGGCGAGTGGGCTTCACAAGCAGATCAGGCTTTGGTGCCCACACGATGGATTAGCGCCAAGAGAATGGGTACGTCTCCCTGCTCACTTCTCCTTACTTATACATATGTATATACACATTGTTCTTCTATGCTCACCGTCTCTCCGCAGATCCTCCCATACTCTCCAAGGATCAGGAGGCGAAGCTGCAAGCGGTGAGGGATCATCCAGAGAAAGACTTGGGAGCTCTTATTCCCAAAGAAAGTAGTAAGGCCAGTGGACCTTCTCCGGGCTCTTCTTCAGGACCGTCATCAAAGAGAAAAAGTAAGTCAAATCTGCTTTGGCCATAATCTTAAACATTATCTGATGTGTTGTATCCATGTCTCACTTGCCAATACTTCTCTTAAAAGGCCCAGAGGTAAGCAGAGAGATGATTGGAGCCCGCTTTTCGACCCGCTTCTCGGATAGGGGTACCCCTCCTTCGAAGGTGGCGAGAACAGGCGATGTCTCACTAGGAACCTCTCTATTGGCTTCTCAAACTGAGCCCCAAGTGTCTCCTACTCGAGTGGTTTTACCTGAGATATCTCTTCAGGCAGGGATCTCCTCCGCTAAGACTGTTGTCTCGCAGCCTTCCTCTTCAGCCACACTTCCTGTCCCTCGGCTATGTCCTCCACAACCGGGTACTTCTACAGGGGCACCCACCGGGACCGGTCCCAGGCGGGGTCATTCGTGGGAGATGCGGGATAGGCTTGGGAAATATGTGCTGGCGCATGAGGTCTCTCGGGTTAACGCCTTGGGCACCGAGGGGGTCATTGACTCATTTGTAGAAGGTCTGACTCAGGTGAAGTTCATTATTCATTTTTCTCCAGATTGTTATCCCTTCATTTCTTTACAACTGTCTGACTTCTCGTCTCTTAACTTTTCAGCTTTCCACAGCATCCATCTGCTTGTTGTCGCAAGCCCAGTCTTGTGGTCAGATGAGACGGGAGAAAGAGGCTATGCGGCTAGAGCTCTCCACTGCTCGAGAGAAGATTATTGCTCTGGAAGCCGCTGGTAGGATTTCCGCGACCGATCTTGCTGCGTCCCGAGAGAGGGTAAGCGAGCTTGAGACCGGGCTTTCGGCAGCCAATAAGAGGGCGACCGAGGTAGAAGATGAGCTTTCGAAGACCTGCGAGAAGGCTTCGCTCACCGAGGCTGAGCTTAAGAAGACCCGCGAGAGGGCTTCGCTCAGCGAGGCTGAGCTGATGAAGGCCCGTGAGAGGGCTTCGCTCAGTGAGGCTGAGCTTGCTCGAACCCTTGAGAAGGTGAGGCTCAGAGAAGTTGCTGTAGAGGCAGAGATGAGGGCAGCGTCCGAGAGAGCTTCTCAAGCTGAGAGGGACCTGCAGATTGGCATTGCGGATGCCTTCATTGATGGCTACGAGGAGCTTCGAGGGAAGATTTCGGCCGCCTTTCCTGACATTGATATATCAGGCTTTGTGCCGATGGAGGCGCCTGATGATGGTGGTAGCAGCTCTGGTGATTATGAGGACGATGAGGAGGAGGGTTATGAGGAAGGGGATGAAAGTGATTAGTGTAAAGGGATTTTATGGGTAGGTAGCTTGACTTTTGTAAAGGCAGCATAAGCCTGATTCATGCAACTTTTGGTAATAAAAGTAATTTTATTTATCCATCCATTGTTTTGCAACATTAAATGAAATAAAAAGTGCAAACCTAAGTCCTTTAACAAAAACCCTAATTCACCCCCCTAGACCTCTTCACTGGTAGTACCTCTTCAAGTGTTCTGCATTCCACGGATGGGGTAAGACCTTTCCTTCAGAGTTCTGGATTCTGTAGGTGCCTGGTCTCACCACTTCTATTATGAGATACGGACCTTCCCAATTTGGTCCGAGTTTTCCTTCCCGAGAGTCCTTCGTAGCGAGAATCACCTTCTTGAGGACTAGGTCTCCTGGTTGGAAGGAACGAGGCTTCACCCTCGAATTGTAGTACTTGGCCATGCGTCGTTTGTACTCCGCATTACGGACCACAGCCATTTCTCTTGCCTCCTCTATCAAATCGAGGTTGAGGCGGAGTCCTTCTTCGTTGGTGGCAGGGTCGTATTGGTGGACCCTTAGGGAATGTACCCCTATCTCGACAGGGATTACCGCCTCAGTCCCAAAAGCAAGAGAGAAAGGGGTTTCTCCTGTAGGAGTCCGCGGAGTTGTCCTGTAGGCCCATAATACTCCTGGAAGCTCATCAACCCACAGACCTTTTGCTCTTTCGAGCCTTGTCTTGAGGTTGCGCAGGACTGTCCTCACCATCACTTCTGCTTGTCCATTTGCCTGGGGGTGTGCCGGGCTGGAGTGAGGTTGTTTTATGTGAAGGTCGGCGCAGAAGGAGTTGAAGAGCCTGTTGTCGAATTGCTTGCCATTGTCGCTGACAATGGCCTCAGGTATTCCGAAGCGACAGACCAGGTTTTTCCAGACGAAATCTTTCACCTTGTGGTCTGTTATCTTCGCTAGGGGTTCCGCCTCCGCCCATTTTGTAAAGTAGTCGATGGCGACCACTATGAATTTGCACTGGCCTCTACTCAAAGGCAGGGGGCCCAAAATGTCGATGCCCCATTTGGAGAAAGGCCACGGGCTGAGGATGGTGGTCAGCTCTTCTGGTGGCTGCCGCGTCACAGTGGCGAAGCGCTGGCACTTGTCACACCTTTTGGCGAGGTTCTTGGCATCTTTTAACATGCTTGGCCAAAAGTACCCTTGCCTAAGTGCTTTATGGGCGAGGCAGCGTCCTCCCGAGTGATTTCCACAAATCCCCTCATGAATTTCTCTGAGGGCGTAGTCAGCTTCATCTGGGGAAAGGCAGCGCAGCAACGGTAGGTTGTAACCCCTCTTGTAGAGAACTTCCTGTAGGATTGTGAACCTAGAAGCTCTCATCCTCAGTCTCCTAGCTTCAAGATGGTCATCTGGCTCAGTGCCCTCTTGGAGGAAGGCTTTTATGGGGGTCATCCAATTTGGCTCGTCGCCTTCAGATGCACAGTTGATGTTTCCTATCACTGCATCTAACTTACTCTTCTCCAACTGATGCCCGATGAGGGTCGGTTCTGCAGATGAGGCCTCCAATGATGAGGGCAAGCCTGGCGAGTGCGTCGGCTGCAACATTTTTCTTCCCCTAGGAATGTGAGATAGCTGAAAATATTGGAAACTTTTGATTATTTCCTTCACCATGCTGAGGTAATCTTGCATTCTTTCCTCCTTTGCTTCGAATTCGCCGTTTACTTGATTCACCACCAGTTGTGAATCGCTGTAAGCGAGAACAGATTTGGCGTTCATCTCAATCACCAATTTCAGACCAGATAGGAGAGCCTCATACTCGGCGTCATTGTTTGAGGCAATGAAGTGGAGCTTCACTGCATACCTGATGGGTGTACCATCAGGACTTATTAGGATTAAGCCAGCTCCGCTTCCTCCCGTGGTTGCTGAGCCATCAACGTAGAGTTTCCAGGCTGGTAGTGGCGAGACACCGGACCTTTCAGAAGGTACTTGGGCACTTTGGAGAGGTTCTTCATTTATAGATGTAGAGGCCTGCGAGCCATGTGGAGAAGTTTGGGCGCCCAGAGACGAGGTGGAGAGCTGGGCGCCCGTTGAGAGAGAGGGGAGCTGGGCGCCCGTTGAGGGCTGGGCGCCCGTTGAGGGAGAGGGGAGCTGGGCGCCCGTTGAGGGCTGGGCGCCCACTGAGGGAAAGGGGAGCATTGAGGGCTGGGCGCCCGTTGAGGGAGAGGGGAGCTGGGCGCCCGTTGAGGGAGAGGATTGCTGGGCGCCCGTTGAGTGCTGGGCGCCCAGTGTGGGAGAGGATTGCTGGGCGCCCGTTGAGTGCTGCTGGGCGCCCGTTGGTGGAAAGGATTGCTGGGCGCCCGTTGAGGAGAGCTGGGCGCCCAGTGTAAGCAGAGGAGGACCCTCAGTTTGTTCTTCAACGTATGTAAGTTCAGCCACAAAGTCTGCCAAAGCCTGTGCTTTGATGGCAGGCCTCGGTTGATAGTGAATGTCGAACTCACCAAGCTCCACCGACCACTTAGCCAATCTTCCAGCAACATCAGGTTTTGCCAAAACTCTTTTCAGAGGTTGATCCGTGATGACAGTGACTGTGTGGCTCTGGAAGTAATGACGTAGACGCCTCGCAGTCGAAACGAGGGCGAGCGCCAGTTTTTCCAATTCGGAGTATCTGATCTCTGCCCCTCTGTATGCTCTGCTCACATAGTAGATTGGTTTTTGTACCCCACCATAGTCTGTAATGAGGACAGAGCTTACTGCTGAGGGAGAAATAGAGAGGTACAAATACAGCACTTCCCCGGGTGAAGCATGTGAGAGGAGAGGAGGTGTAGCAAGGTATGCCTTAAGCTTTTGGAAAGCCTCCTCAGCCTCAGATCCCCATTCAAAAGTTTTCCTCAGAATTTTGAAGAAGGGCAAACACTTATCTGCAGATTTGGAGACGAACCTGTTGAGCGCTGCAATTCTCCCATTGAGGCGCTGCAGCTCCTTAGTTGATGATGGCGACCTCATATCCAGTATGGCCTTGATTTTGTCAGGGTTCGCCTCAATCCCCCTCTGATTGACCATGAATCCCAAGAACTTTCCTGATCCAACGCCAAAAGCGCATTTCTCGGGATTCAGCTTCATGTT
Organism: Litsea cubeba; assembly: GCA_012931725.1. Lineage (NCBI taxonomy): Eukaryota > Viridiplantae > Streptophyta > Magnoliopsida > Laurales > Lauraceae > Litsea > Litsea cubeba. The sequence continues at coordinate 69,798,117 of CM022947.1, forward strand.
GTAGGTCCTGAGAACACTGAAGGTCTCTTGAAGATGACCGATGTGATCTGCTGCAGCCAAGCTCTTTACTAGCATGTCGTCGACATACACTTCCATCGTTCGCCCGATCTGGGAATGGAACATCTTGTTCACCAGGCGCTGGTAAGTGGCCCTAGCGTTCTTTAGTCCGAAGGGCATAACCCTGTAGCAGTAGGTGCCCTTCGGAGTGATGAAGGATGTTTTTTCCTGGTCTGGAGGGTGCATGTTAATCTGGTTGTATCCAGAATAAGCGTCCAGGAAGGAAAGAAGCTCGTGTCCCGCCGTGGCGTCGATGAGGAGGTCGATCCTGGGCAACGGGTAGCTATCCTTCGGGCATGCCTTGTTAAGTTCGCTGAAGTCTACGCAGAGGCGCCACTTCCCATTTGCTTTGGCCACCATCACCACATTGGAGAGCCATTCAGGGTACGCGACTTCTCTGACTGCCCCAGTATCAATCAGCTTTCCCACTTCCTTCTCTATTGCTTGGGCCCTTTCAGTGGAGGCGCCCCTTAACCTTTGCCGAACAGGTTTGTGGAGAGGGTTGACATTGAGGCGATGGGTGGTGACGGCTGGGTCTATCCCTTCCAGATCAGCATGTGACCACACGAATATGCCCATATTATCCCTAAAAAAATCTGTCAATCGGCCAACCAGAGCTTTCGGGAGTGAAGAGCCAATATACACCTTCCTCTCTGGATGCTCCTCATGCAAGATTATAGGGGTGAGTTTTTCAACTGGCTCCCCTCTTTCTGTGGTAGCCTCATCTCTTGGGTCCAAGACTTCCACTTGCAGCGCCTCCTGCGTCATCTTGGCCTTCATCGAGGTGACGTAGCATTCTCTTGCTGCTACTTGATCTCCTCTTACCTCCCCTACTCCATTCTGGGTTAGGAAGCGGAGGATGAGATGATATGTGGAAGGGACGGCTCTCAAGGAGTTAAGCGTGGGCCGCCCCAGGATGATGCTGTACGCTGATGGACAATCTATCACCAGGAAATTGACCATTGTGGTGGAGGTTCGGGGGGCTGTTCCGGCCGTGACTGGTAACGTAATGGCCCCCAAAGGATACACCTTTTCCCCTGAGAAACCGATGAGAGGAAACTTGACTGGTTGCAATCTCTCTCGACCCAACTTCAGCTTATCATAGGCTTCCACAAATAAAATATCTGCGGAACTTCCACTGTCAACCAAGATCCTATGCACCTGGAAATTGGCGACGGTCATAGAGAGCACCAGAGGGTCGTCATGAGGGTGCTGGATGTTCTCTAGATCTTTATCCGAGAAGGATATGGTCTCATCAGTGCTGTGCCTCGACGCCTTTGACGGTCGTGGCTCATCAGGATGCCTCGCCTTTCTGGCGTAGGCTTTCATGGCGGAGAATGATTCCGCTGACCCTCCAGAGATAGTACGAATTTCTCCAATAGGGTGCTGATTTTCGACATTCTGAGGCTGTGGCGGCGCCTGCCCCCTACCGGCAACATACTGGCGCAGGTGTCCCCGCTGGATAAGATCTTCAATCTGCCTCTTGAGGTCGAAGCAATCGTCAGTGTCATGACCGTGATCGCGGTGGAAGCGACAGTATTTGGTCATACTCCTGCGATTTGCTGGAGCTTTCATCTTTCCCGGCCATTTTACTGCAGGATCATCTTGAATTTCCAGTAGAATGTGCCCTACTGCAGCATTGAGAGCTGTGAAAGCTTGTTGATTTCTCTGCGGAGCAGGGAAGGGTCGATCTCTCGGGGGGGCAGGACCGAGTCGGTCTCTGGCAGGTACCCTCTCGGTTTTGCTCCGCTTATTGCTGGGCTCCTTCTTGTCGTCTCTATCATGTTTTCCTTTATCTGCCACTCTGGAGGACTCGCCCCGCCTGGCCCTAGTAGTGTCCTCTGCATTCATATATTTCTGGGCTTTCGCCAAACAGCTCCGTCATGTTCTTTGGTGGGCGCTTCATTACTGAGAAGTAGAAACCCGATGAACGGAGGCCTCCCATGAAAGCAGTCATGGTCACCTTGTCATCGGGTTCCTCCACCTGAAGTACCTCCTCGTTAAAACGAGTGAGGTATGCCCTGAGGCTCTCATTACTGTCTTGCTTTACACTCAGCAGGTGTGTGGGTGGCTTTTGATGGCGGCGTCCTCCGATGAAATGTGATACGAAGGACCTGCTTAGCTCTTCGAAGGTGGCGATAGAAGCTGGGGCGAGATTGGAAAACCACTGTCGGGCGGAGCCCTTCAGTGTGGTCGGGAATGCTCTGCACATGATCTCATCAGCGATATTGTGCAACTGCATCACGGTCTTGTATGTTTCCAGGTGATCCAGTGGATCCTTCCTTCCATCGAAGGTCTCCATGGATGGCATTTTGAACCTTCGAGGAAGGGGGTAGGTTACTACATCAGACTTGAACGGGGTGTTCGTTCGTCTGACGAGATAATCTACCGTCTCTGGGGCCTGCGCCCTTACAGCATCGAAGACGTCCCCGATTTGATTCTGCATCTCCTTAAATTTTTCCTCCCATTGATTATGGGGTTCTCTGGAAGGACCAGGGAGATTGCTTTCCTCCTCCATTGTATTATTTTCACTTCCCCCTTCTTGGAAGTGGGGATCATCAGCCTGTGTTTCTGCAAACTGGGCTCCACCTGGAGGTGGAGGCACTGCATGATAAGCATGACCTTGAGGACCAACCAGGTTCGGTCCAGGTGGGGGGCCCAAGGGAGCGCCGGCAGAGGCATCCTGGGCGCGATGGAACTGCATCATCGGGGGAACTCCTCGACCCTGGGCGCCATGGGGATGGGCGCCCAAGTGATGGAGAGTGGGCTGGGCGCCCATAGGAAGTCCTCTGCCCTGGGCGCCCAGGGGATGGGCGCCCGGGTGAGGCGCTCCGTTTTGCGGAGCAGTCGGGCCCTGCGGGCGTGTCGCCTCCTGATGCTGTATCCCACCGAATGGCGCTCCTCCCTGCCCTGCGAGCATAAGCTGGAGGATTTGCTGGTTTTGAGTCACCAGCTGCTGCATGGTCTCCATCATCTGCTGTGGAGAGGGAGTAGGAGCGGGGGTAATCAGGACAGGATTACCCGGTGGAGGACTGTTCTCTCCCTGTCTGGTAGAGTTTGGTTGAACGGTAGGGCCCAGACCCGTAGTTAGGCCAGGGTTATCCTCTCGCCTTACAGACCTCGTGTTGATCACCATGATTCTAACAAGGGGTTTGAATTTTTTCGTTTCCCACAGACGGCGCCAAACTGATGATGCCAAAAAGGAGGAATTCGGACACCACTGGTCAGATAATTAATGCTGTGCAATAATTGAAGAGAGATGAGAGATTTATAGTGGTTCGGTCAAGCGTGACCTACGTCCACTTCCAAAATGGTGATCTTTGATTAATATAGAGGGTTATAGATATGAGAAAGTAGGGAAAAAACTCTCCCCTCTCAAGTGATGAGAGGGCTCTATTTATAACTCTTCCCCACCAGGTGGGGATGCGATCAGTTCAACGTCTCTTTGGAGCGTCAGTCGTGTCCTTGAGGATCGAGCCAGGTGGAAGGCAGGTGAGATCCTCTCCGTGAGACTTGGTAAATGCAGGTTAGGGGGGACTTCGTCGCGATGGCTTGGAGCCTGAGGTGACGAGGCTTCGTTTAACGAAACCCGGATCTCAACGGGGCTATTCTGGCCTGACCCATGATCCTAGACGGACCGAGTCACTTGGACCTGACTCATTACCGCGATCTGGATTGGGTTTGACTCATCAATAAGGATTGAGTGGTCAAGAGACATTTTCTAATGAGTTTTCTGTGGGGTAAAGTTTAGGTGCAGTTCAAGTGCCTTCACATGGTCTTGCTAATTGTTTGCTTACATCTCACATAACAAATTACAAAATTTCTTCCTTGAATTATGTTGAGACACTACAGGGAACAAACAGCGAGCCCCACCAGTGCAGAAAAAAGGCTTTGTGATTCTCAATAGCTCTTCCTTCTCTTATGGATGGTAAACCTCAGGCCTGGTGTTCTTTGAGAAAGACGGATGCAGATGATGTGTTTTGGCCCCACAACAATAATCTAGCATCAGGATAATAATAAATTGAATCACTAAATATCAATCGCATATTACTAAGGTTGTTCGAATGTATCAGTAAAATAGTAGAGAAGTTCACAATGATACTAGTTCACCAGAAAATGCTATTTCACAATTGAAGTACTTTATGGATGAAGTTGAACAAAAGGAAAAATGAAATTCAAGAGGGCATATGAGTTGAACATATTTAAAAGAACATGATGTGGAAAAAAGAAAATTTAGGGATGTCAATCTTATGATTGATTGTGAGACTATAAAGAGGAGAAGTCATGTTAGTTTATCAACTGACAATCATCATTATCAAGGAGAGCGGGAACTAATACTAGGGAACTTGTATAGAATTTGTGAGTGGCAAACTATACCTATTAGGAAAATGCATTTCTAAGCCAAATCCGTGAGCCTTTCTCATTGTTTATGCACCCCATTATAAAGTCATTGTCACTTTGTTGTTGGAGACAAAAGATGGGCGAAGAACCTATAAATAATTGTAACGATATCGTTATTAGAAAATTTTAAAAACTAGGTTTCGAGTGAGATCATGAGTCTTTCTTATTGTTTATGCATCTCAATATAAAGTCATCATTATTTTCTTATTGGACACAAAAAATGGATGAAGAAACTATAAATGATGGTAACGATATCGTTATCAAAAAACAATGTCGGGCACAAAATTCAAGTTCGTATGAGTAGGAATTCAAGTTCTTGCCCCCCCCCCCACCCCAAAAAAAATAAAAGAAAAACCATCTATAGATCATCCCATCTGCAATTATAAAATATTTTTTCTTATGTTTTGGCAATCTCATAGATCCCATAAGTAAGGTTAAGAATGGCAAAAAATCATCTATAAAATGTTTTTTCTTATGTTTTGGCAATCTCATAGATCTCATAAGTAAGGTTAAGAATAGCAACAAATCATCAATAGATCATCCCAAAACGATTAGAACTAATTTAGATCTGTACTCCCTCAGTCTTGGCCAAAGCTGAAAAAAACATTATTGTGGTGGCGAGTCCCAAAGGTTCGAACCCTCATTGTGAGGGTTCGAGCCTTCATTTCACTGCCTTCCTGGGCCAGATTCTAGATAGCCCGAAGGTTCGAACCCTCAAGACAAGGGTTCGAACCTTCACTTTCTTGCTGTCCTGGGCCAAATTCCAGCGAGTATGAAGGTTCGAACCCTCGTTTCGAGGGTTCGAACCTTCACTTCACCTATTAGGAAAATGCATTTCTGAGCCAAATCCATGAGCCTTTCTCATTATTTATGCACCCCATTATAAAGTCATTGTCATTTTGTTATTGGAGATAAAAAATGGGCGAAGAACCAATAAATAATTATAATGATATTGTTATCAGGAAATTTTTGAAAACTAGATTTTGAGTGAAATCATAAGTCTTTCTTATTGTTTATGCATCCCAATATAAAGTCACTATTATTTTCTTGTTGGACACAAAAAATGGATTAAGAAACTATAAAAGATGGTAACGATATCATTATAAAAAAACAATGTCGGGCACAAAATTCAAGTTCGTAAGAGTGGGAATTCAAGTTCTTAAAGATTTCCCCCCTAAAAACCATCTATAGATCATCCCATTTGCAATTATAAAATGTTTTTTCTTATGTTTGTTGCTATTCTTAACCTTACTTATGGGATCTATGAATTGATTGGGTTCATGGTTAATGCTGCACTGCTAAAATGTTTTTATGTTTGTTACACCCATCATGTCTTTGTAATTTTGTACTATAATGCTCCACCTTTTTTTACTAATCTGAAAACCCAATGGTTCGAACCGTAGCTTTGAGGGTTCCAACCTTCAAGGCCTATGCATGACGGGCCATTTCTAGAGAGCCCATATTGGGATTTGTGGTTCGAACACTCAGGTTTGTGGGTGCAAGTTACAGGGATTTGTGGGTTAGTGCTTTGGTGACCTCAAACTGACTGAATTTACAAAAGAAAATATAAAACTGAAAACTAACTGCAAATTACAGGGGTAATAGCCGATTGTAGCAATTGTAGTCGGTTAGTGCTTGGAATAGACTAAATTCTCTCCTTCATTCTTCCTGAAATGATTGCCAATCCTTTTGAATTCCCTCTCCCTGTGATTTTGCATGGTTTACCCCAGTAGTTTTCTGTATGAGATTTGATTTTGGCCAATTAGACATCTTTGAGATAATCACTTGTTTTACAAGGGTGGCATTTGTGCAGACCCAATGAAGTGTATGTCTTCTCCAAGGCAAGTGCAATGCTCGATGCTCAGTCGCCTTCTCTTATCTGCAACGTGTCCGCCTTCTCTTCAATGCCCAGATGGTCAATGTAAATCTGATGCAATGACACAACACCCAGATCAAGAAAACTAATAAAATGAAGAGAAATCACCCAATTTCATCCATTAAATCAAGTTGAAATAAAGAAGATGGAAATAACAGGGGAAGAAGGAAGAGCAAAGAAATGATCTCAATTGAATCTTAAGTTTCAACAAGGAAGAAAAAACACCCATCAACTAAAACTATGTCTATGTAATAAAACAACATCTGAAAAAAAAAAAAAAGAATATTGAAGATAGTTACAGATTTGAGTAAGCAACCAATTCAAGGCTAACCTTTTTAGCACTACACTTAAAAGAGGAAAGTGTAAAAACAAGGAAAAAGAACAACAAATTTTAGTTTTAGTCTTTTAGATCCATTTAATATTTGCACAAACAAATACTAGCAGAAACTACAGATTAAGAGACATGAAATGCACTAAAGAAAGCAAGAAAAACTAGGAAATGGCTCAGCACGTGCATCCACAGGAACGTTCGAACCCTCATCTTGAGAGTTCGAACCTTTGGGCTCTCTGGAAAATGGCTTGGCTTTTCTTGTAAAGTTTTTTATAACGATATCGTTACGATCCTTTAAATTTTTTTCTCTCTTTCTTTGCTGTCCAGCAACAACATTGGCTCTGACTATATGTTGAGATACATAAACAATGAAAAAGACTCACGGAGGTTACCAAGAATACCAAATTGCAAATATTCCAACAACGGAATCGTGTCCGTTCTTTAGATATTTCAGTCTCAAATTTGTTATCCAGCAAGTTAATGGCCTCGATTTTAAAATGTGATCTTTAAACAATGGGAAAGACTCATGGATGCTGCTCAAATTGATATGTCAGATCTTTAAACAATGGGCACAGGCTGACTTGAAATTAGGGACTAGCCTCCACCATAGGAGCGTGGCCATGGGCATGTAGAATCATTGTTTATGCATCGGATTATATTCACACTGTAATTTGGCTCTTGAACATGAAAAACGGAACACATCTTGCAAGTTGTCTTAGTAATTGTGTAAGTGCTCCCTTTCTCCCAACCTTCCTCCACTTCGTATGCAACAACTCGACATACATCATTATATATTGATAGAATAAAATCCATACAAATTACATTCAGACACTCAAAATATGAGTGTAGGTAGCATCACTCAAAATTTTAAAAAAATGTTGCGCAACTCATATCTATAGGGATTCTTATTGGAATATTGCGCAACATCAGCGCGTGCAGGTCCAAGAAAATGCATTTCTGAGCCAAATCCATGAGCCTTTCTCATTGTTTATGCACCCCATTATAATGTCATGTGGATTTTGTTGTTGGAGACAAAAAATGGGCGAAGAACCTATAAATAATTGCAATGATATCATTATTAGAAAATTTTGAAAACTAGATTTTTTATGAAATCATGAGTCTTTCGTATTGTTTATGCATCTCAATATAAAGCCACCATTATTTTCTTGTTGGACACAAAAAATGGATGAAGAAACTATAAATGATGGTAATGATATCGTTATCAAAAAACAATGTTGTGCACAAAATTCAAGTTCGTATGAGTAGGAATTCAAGTTCTTAAAGATTTTTCTCCCTTTTTCAGGTTGTAATACTCTTCAGGTTGTAATGCTCCACCATTTTTTACTAATCTGAAAGAAAAAATTATGTGTGGGGTACTTAATTGATTGGTGCTAACAAAAGAAGATGACAAGTACCAATGGCCCTTTGCCTTTTTTTTCGCATTAAACACATTTACTATTATTTCATTTTCAATTCCTATCATATTTGACCTCTTTTTTTTTGTGATGGGAGGCCAGAGTCTGAGAGATTCAGGGATGAAGGCATGGGTCTAGTTCCTTCTTATAGTTAAATGATGCATAAATGAACTTGGTTTGCTGTGAGTGCATTAATCTCATTTGATTGGCTAAAGCAATAACCAAGTCAAACAACTCAATCTGCTCTATGAAGTGAATGAGCCGCAAGACTCACTCCAAATCAGCACCCACTGTAACACCTGGGATTCAGAGAACTATTACACTACCTGGACTCAAAATTGCTGATTACAACACCCAAAAAGAGAACCCAATCAGAAAAAATTTTCATTTATTGAGCTGATTACGACACCTATAATGAGAACACAATCAAGAAAAAAAATTCCATTGCATCCCCAATTATTGCTAGAAAGCCACACTACTGTTTTAAGCCACAACCCAACATGTGTTAGGGATTTTGTAATATTGCAATTTGATGGATGCATTATCGTTTTAATCATCATTTGACACATGCATTGATTTTGAAATACTTGAAATCTTGATTTACACATACATAGTTTTAAATCTTGTAAATCTTATGTTTCATGCATGTTTTGGTTTTAAACATGGATGCATTTGTTTTTGAAAAGATTTTTTTATTAATCAAGCAAGCCATTGATTTTAAAGTTTCAAATTATATTTGGCTTTTTATGTTTCATGATTTTAAAATACTTAGAATGATTTAAAATCATGTTTCCAAGCTTGATTTATTGGCCCAAAGATCCCATAAAGAAAATACTTTAAATATCCAAAAAATGGGAAGAATGGTCCCAGGGCTCGGTCAACCGACAGTGTACTCGGTCGACCGAACCCATGCTCTCGGTCGACCGACCACACTATCGGCTGACCGAGAAAGAGCCAACAGTTCTTTTTCAAATGGTTAGATTTATGACCGTTGAGAGGCAGGTCGACCGGGGGTTTGTACAGGTTGACTGGGGACACGCCTGTAGTCACTTTTTTACTATAAAAAGGGGTTCATTCTATTGGAAAAGGTTAGCAACTTTCAAGTCAACTTTGAGGAGTTTGAAGACAAAAGAAAGGGGATGAACCAAGAGAGATTAAGGGGTCATTAGTAAAGCTAAAGCTTGGATCATTAAATTAAATCATCAAGTAAGCTTTACTTTTATTAATCATATGTTTTATGCTTTGACTAAATTATTGGTAAATGATTTTTAGCATATTAACTATGATGTGTTGAATACATTCTTCTCTTAATCTTTGATTTTAGTTATTGGATTCTTCACCCTTGATTTCAAACCAAGTTTTGTTTTAAACTTTGTCAATCATGCTTAGCCAAAATCTTTGATTTCCTTATAGCATGATACATTAACTTGTTTGAAATCCTCTTTGCTGTTTTCAATCTATTTGAACTTTAGTTAAACTAGTTTGTTTTGAAAACAACATTGATTATGCATCACATGTTTTAGACATTATTAATTTCATACAACTTGTAATCTTTTGATTTTCATAACATTAACAAGTTAATTGTTTTACATGTGATTTGCATATATCTTCAATCAAATCTTTTTATGTGCCTTAAACTTTAAAATGCTTTGAGCATATATTTTGATTGGACTTATTTTAAACTTGATTGAAGTTTTCACACACACACACTTCATAAGCATTCATCTTTGTAATTCTTAGTGTGTTTGTGTGAGTTGTTTTACAATTTCATATCCGCCTATTTAGAGGCAATTTATTTGCGCTTAAATTGTAATCTCTTACAGTGTTTTGTGAAGACACTTTCTTTGAGAGAAATCATTTCCTTGAAAGGTTATTGCTTAGCCTAGAAAAGCATAGTGTAAAGGTTATTGCTTAGCCTAGAAAAGCACATTGATAGGTTGTTGTTAAGCCTAGAAAAATAACATTTGTAGAGGTTATTGCTTAACCATTTAAAAAGCATAAATAGTGGAAATCCGGTGGGGTGTTGTATCACAAGCCGGTAGTGGATGTAGGCATTGAGGCCGAACCACTATAAACTCTTGTGTTGTGGTGATTCTTGTGGTGTTTGATTTATTTAGCTTCCGCATTTTCTTTTATAATCATCATAAGTGGCTAATTGTTTTAAAGAAGTTTTAAATTGGCATAATTGGTCATTAAGTTGTAGCTCACCCTATTAACCCCCCCCCCCCCCCCCCCCCCCCCCCCAGGGTAAGGATCCCGGACTTTCAATTAACATGAATTGCTTATAGTTTGTTACACGATTTTTGCCAGTAATTCTTAATGCACATTGGCTTGACCATTTGAATAAGTTGACAAAAACATGGAACTATAATCAGTTTTTTTGCATTTACGATAGGCAGCCAATCATCAAGTTTGACATGCATTTTTTAGGCCATGACTAAAACCATCTTGATTAAATGGTTGATATAATTGTGAATGCTTTAGTCATCATCCTCATCCTCTTGATTATTTGGATGGTTGAATTTTTTAGCACGATACATCTCAACTACCTGAAAAGGATTTAACAAAACATTAGAGTTTGTTACTACAGGAACAATGATAAATTGTGTGCAGGCTGAATGAATGACCAGTGAATGGCAGATTTTGCTAAACCTGCTCAGATGTTATGGCTTGATCTGGAGCCTTGGCTTCTCTAACCTGAAATAGGCGTGGAAATCAGAGAGAAATCCCCTTTTTTAAAGATTAGACACAACTATAGCATACATGTTTTCTTCATAAATGACAATAACTAGAAAGAAAAACAAACAGTAATGCTATAGTTGTGCAGCAAGGTGAACCTAATCTGATGGCCCTAAACAATAACAACAATAATAAATTAAGATTGAATATTGCTGAAGAGAAATCTTTCCCTCCAGTGTAATAATGCAACAAAAGCCACCACCCCTACCATAAAACTGTAAAATAAAAGTAATGTAACAGTAAAGTAACTTACCATTCCTGTATCTATTCTATTCCCAATACAAATACCACTGACCCCAACCCAACACCATAACATTATCCCTCTCATAACCCCAACCAAATGTTTCAAAACAGTTGAGAAAAAAAGGAAAAGACCCATCATTATTCTCTATAGATAGAGAGGGAGAGATTTAGGGGTTTTGGAGTTGGATGTGGGGGCTCAATGGTTGTTTTAGATGGGGGCTTGGCCAAACGGGCTGCATATCCCAAATGATCTTTTACCAGTGGGTGGGGGCTGAAGCCCCCACATCCTTATACATGCGTCCACCTATGAGCTTAAGACCAAAAGACCCACTTAGACACTGCAGACTAGAAAGTATGGCCTCTGATTGTGCATATGAGCATGCAGGTTAGATGGAAAACTACCACCACCTACACATAGTATTAAAGAGTTGAGCTGAGAAGAACGGTTTGAAAAACAAATAAAATTGGTTCTTTAAGACAGAGGATTCTGATTTTCTTAACATGGGTGTTATCAATCATTGTACAAGTGTAAAATAAAACTTTGGCATAACAGTACAACAATCATGGAAAAGTAACAACTAACAAGTACCAATTCAAATTTTTGTACTCAACCAACCTAGCATTTGCAATACAGGGAAACAATACTATAATATAGAATCAACCACTTCTATATGAATCTATCACTTAATCTAGTTGAGGCAAAAGGAATAGAAGTTGTCAAATTGGAGATGGAAGCTCCAGTGGGAGCAACCAGGGCTCACATGTGCACCCCACTTATTATACACTCGTTGAAAACCTTTGAGGATCATTTGATCCAATTGGGGCCACTCCGATATGAGAGCATCTTTTCACCTTATGTTTGTGTTCTCACAAACATGTTTGTGTTACAAGCTATTCATCTTCGGAGGTGAACACAGTTACCCATGCCTTTGCTCACACATTTATTTGTTTTCTTTCACTTTTTTTTTTCTTTCTGAAAATGATGTTAGGCCGAATAAGGTACTTGTAACTACAATTCATGTACATAGTATGTTTGGATGCTAACATTTGATTGATTGGATGGAACTGAGTTTCTGTTTACAAAACATGGAATATGCTCATAGCTGCACTGAGATTGGAGTTTTTAGAATTTTATACATAAACCAACAAACCTGAATAGTGGAATTATGTTAAAGTGGAATTTTGAGTTTATGAAAGAGCATCTTGTCAAAAAGAACTGTATCAGAATATGTTTTCAGAATTTATGATACCACACCACGCAGCAACTCACAATATGTTTTAAGAAATTTTCCAATCCAAGCTCTGTTAAAGTCCTCTACAAACATATTATGAGAGAGCATCTTTTCAAAAAGGATTGACTCAGAAATTTCGTCAGCCTCTAGGAACTGAAGCTGAAAATGGGAAATCTGTATAGATACAGAGTTGAAAGCTGAAATATCAACATGGGTGTTCTGCAATTTCATGGCAAGAGAGGTGAAAGTTGTATATGTATAGATTTCTATAGAAGATATTAGCAACATGGGATATCTCAACCATGTTAAAAGGGAATCTGTTTGTTATTGTGTATACAGATTTCTACACATATTTCTAAAGAATCAAACATGGGACAATTAAGCACGTTGTAGACACAACATATGAAATACGTTTTCATATGGCAACATGGGAAAAGCAAGGTGAAAATGGAAAATCTGTTTGGACATGGAAAATGTTTCCATATGACAACAATAAAATAGCCTACATCAATCCTCAAAAATAAATCTCAGGTTAAGAGGATATTTCTATAAAGATTTATGCATGCAGGCCGATATATATTTTTTAGTAAATTAGAAATATCATTAAAAAGCACCAACACAACAACAAGGAACATGCAAGATACTTAAACCAGTGTTTGGTATTGCCGTATTGGTCACTACAAAAACTAGATACTCCCATAGAGACCAAAAACCAATGCTACAGGGAGTTCTCCATTCCCACTCTGATAACCCACACACAACCAGCCATTCAGATCTTAGTTTTCAACATTTACCATATAGCGATCCACACTGTCAATTAACCACAACTCACCCTTCTACTTACACTCAGAGAATTCATGTCTTGTAAAAAAAAAAAAAAAAACATCACAGTTATCTCCCTCAAAAAGAGAGGAAACATTTGATAAGTAGGATATTTCGATCCACCACTTTTCCTTTTTGCTTGGGACATGCTCTATTAACAACTAGCCCCATCTGAACGTCCAAATCTCAAAAACCCAAGACAGGAGAACACTCACCAGATTCTCATCAAGCTCCCAATCAAACTCACTATCAATAAAAGCAAAAAAAGAAACCACTTTCAAGCATTCTGTTCAGAAACACATAATCTAATCAAAACACCAAATAAAGAGGCGAGTTCGAGAAGAAAAAAAGGAGGGATTTTTACAAGATTTTAACAAGTGGGGTTGGGTGTTTTTGGAGTCGAGAAGATTGAAACCGAGCGCTAGTAGGGGCAATCAAGAACGGACCAGGCTCGGAGCTGTGTGGAGGCGAAATCAGGGATTATAATCCCCGAGAACAGAATGGACCAGGCCCTTGTTCTTTCTTCTCCGCCAGCGAAGGGTTTCTTGCCATCAACAAAACTAGATTGAAAAACGCCTGGCCTCTTCTCAGGTGCCCTCTAGTAAATGACGATGCACCGGAGATCCAAATCAGAACTTCGTCCCGCGAGACACGAATGAGAAGGGAAAGAGAAAGAGAAAGAGGGGGGGGATTCCCGCTCTCCTCTGCAATCGATCTCCAAGAGAAACTTTTGTTGAGTGATTTTTGAGAAAGAGAGAGGAAATCTGCGAGAAGAATTTTGGGGAAGAAAGGAGAACGAAGGGTAAAAGGGTATGGGATTGAAAACGATGTCGTTTGAAACAGTTAGGGGTAAAGGCGTCAAAAATCCCTGTACGAACACCAAAATGAGTATTTTGGTGTATTTGTGATTAAATCCGTTTAATACCAGTTTAGGGACACTTTTTAGGTAAAAATCCCTAATATAAATATATAGAAAAGAATATAAAAGTAGAATGCTTTGATGGCAAAAGACCTTTCTGACGAGTGGGGGAACGGGGATACCTATGTGGTCTCCCATATGAAAGGATTTTTATGCAGCCCAAGAGGCATAACTTGCATTACCTATAGTTCTACCTTTCAAACCTCCTATCTTGTATATCTCATGCACTGAGAAGGCTATATGTGACGACCCGGAGTCCCACATCGACTATAGAGATGAAAGTGATTGGGATTATATGTAGAGCTTACACCCTTACCTTGCATGAGGCCTTTTGATGGGTTGAGGCCCATCAGAAATAAAACCGTGAGGCCAGTGGGCCAAAGAGGACAATATCATGCATGTGTTAGGGTGGGGCGTTACAAATAATCCCAATCACTTTCCTCTCTATAGTCGATGTGGGACTCCGGGGCGTCACATTAATGTGATGCCCCGGAGTCCCACATCGACTATAGAGAGGACAGTGATTGGGATTATATGTAGAGCTTACACCCTTACCTTGCATGAGGCCTTTAGATGGGTTGAGGCCCATCAGAAACAAAACTATGAGGCCAGTGGGCCAAAGCGGACAATATCATGCATGCGTGTAGGGTGGGGCGTTACAAATGGTATCCGAGCCGACTCTCGACTAGTTCGAGTGTAGGTCCCCTGCCGTGGTCTAGTGCAAGTGGGCGGGTTTCCATATGGGCTGGCCAAGAGGGCTGGTAGGCTACAGGGGCTGGCAGGCTACTGCACAGGGACGTGCAGCCTTAAGGGGGGTGGAATGTGACGCCCCGGAGTCCCACATCGACTATAGAGAGGACAGTAATTGGGATTATATGTAGAGCTTACACCTTTACCTTGCATGAGGCCTTTTGATGGGTTGAGGCCCATCAGAAACAAAACCGTGAGGCCAGTGGGCCAAAGCGGACAATATCATGCATGCGTGTAGGGTGGGGCATTACACTATAGCAGCGGCAAATGTGAGAACAAAAACCCATAGCCATTTATATAGTAGCCATATGAGAGAGAATAGAAATTGCATATAATAGGGTAGATATGGCATTTTAAGGCAAGATTTATGATTGATTCTCAATTAGATAAAATCAAGGAAGATAAATGTAAGACATTAATGCCAAAGAGATTTTAGGAGCTAATAGATGTTGCATGGATGTGGAAATTATTAAGAGAGATTAAAGAGATTTTAGAAAGAAATCATAGGAACGAATAAAGAGATTTCACTTGGTTGCGGGTAGGCATACAGACTTTAACAAATTAGAGAGATTTTAGGTGGCAAAGATGAATGGATCTTATAATTAAGAGATAAGTTATGGGTAGCAATGAATAAACATTTAATATATTGCCCAAGTGAGAAATCGTCCATTTATAGTCAATTCAAACCGTGGAAACCTCATATGATGTGGTTAAGAGAGGTTTTAGGGCATATGGATGGATAGATTTTAGGAGATAAGTTTGGAATAGAAATGTAGAATGAGATATTTTAGGAGAAAGAAATGGATGACTTAATTCCACGATGCCACATGTCATTTTATTAGGATGCCCATGTTGGGGATTTTGTGTATTGTAATTTGATGGATGCATTATCATTTTAGCATCTCATGAATTTTCACACATGCATTGAGTTAAAAATCTTGAAATCTGGATTTATACATGCATTGTTTTAAATATTGCAAATCTTATAGTTTGTGCATGTTTGGTTTTAAACATTGGATGCATTAGTTTTGAAAAAGATTTTATAAATCAAGCTAGCCAATGTTTTAAAGTTTCAAGTTATATTTGGTTTTTTATGTTTCATGATTTTAAAAGCACTCAGTTGATTTAAAATCATGTTTCCATGCTTGGTTTAATGATCCAAAGATCCCCACAAAGATTCTCTTTAAAATATACAAAAGCTGAAATTTTTTGTCTAAAGTCGTCGGTCAACCAACAGCTTGATGTCGGTCAACCGACAATGGAACCGAGGCCAACCGAGACCTCTGTCAGTTCCATTTCCAGAGAGCTACAAATTTCAGATTTTCTTTGTTGGTCCATTAGTCGGTTAATGTCGGTTCACTTGTCAGTTCATGTCGATTAACCGACAGATGTATAACGGTCAGAAAACTTTTGAAAACAAGACCGTTGCTTAGTGACCGTTGGGGTGTCGGCTGACTGTCGGTTCTATAAAAGCAAGCTCATTCCTTTGGCCAGTGTTGATGAATTTTAAGACCTTCTTGAGGAGTTTTGAGACCAAAGAAAGGGAAAGAGCTAAGGAAGGCTAATGAGTCATTAGGAAAAGCTAAAGCTTGGATTAATGAAGTTAAACCTGTTAGTGCCACATTCCTATGAGCACTTGTTTTTGTATTGTCAATTCCCTGTCGAAGAATCCAAGACCTTGCCTCTTAGAATTTCTCAAGGAAGATCAAGTTTGAAGGCAGAAGATCAAGTCTTGGAAGGCCCGGATTCATAAAGGAAGACGTCCATATGTGTGCCAACCTATTCAGGTAAATGGGACTCTAAACCAATCAAGACATGGCCCTAAAAACCCTTAGTTTAATGGCTTAATTAACAGGGTTTTAGAGTTTTTTTTCAGCTTTTTCAAGACTCAAAACAGGCCTCAGAAGTCAGCTAACCGCCATGGTTTTCGGTCACCTCGCGGTTACCTCGCGGCTAGCCGCTTGAACAGTAACATCACTATTCACTGTTCACTGTTCACTAGCCGTTTGAACAGTAACACTATTCACTGTTCACTGTTCACTGTCCGTTTGAACAGTAACACTATTCACTGTTCACTGTTCACTAGCCGTTTGAATAGTAACACTATTCACTATTCACTATTCACTATTCACTATTCACTATTCACTAGCCGTTTTATGACAGTTAGAAAGCTTTCTATAAATAAAAAAAACGCCCCAAATCATCCCTAAGGCTTGGAAAATCATTCCCAAGGCCTCCAAGATCATGAGAGCTCATGTCCTAACCATTGTGTATCATATTAGAACTCTCATAGATCATTCCACACACACTATGAGATTGGTTTGTCAAATCTAAGAGCTTCATTAGCTTAAGGAAAGTGTGATGTGTGAAGACAATATTGCCTAGGGAAGAACTTGAGTTATCATAGTTTATTATCCAAGTCCCTAGACCAAAGACCTCTTCCCTTGACTGAGCACAACATTGGAGCATCATCATCAACATCAAGGAAGCATTGCAAGAGGCATCAAAGCTTGGAACTGCGGTGACAAGTTTCGAAGAGCATCCTCCGGACTTCATCAAAGAGGCAAGTGGCAACCTCTAGACTTTGTCAAAAAAAAAGGCAAGTGTTCTTCGCCCTCCATTTAAATTATATCTTTGTGATAGTGGATTGTTTCTGCATGATTCAACCACTTTAAGAATTGTGATAGTGGATTGTTTCTTTGTGATTCAACCACTCTAAAAGTTGTGTGTGGGGAGTAGATCTTTGTGATCGAACCTCGTGAACAAAAATGGGGAGTAGATCTGTGTGGTCGAACCTCGTGAACAAAATTTATGTAGAATCAGTACTTGTGTAGTTTGATTCTTCATAGTGGAACCAGGGGACTGTGTGACCCTTGAGAGTGGATGTAGGTCTGTGTGACTGAACCACTATAAATCCCTTGTGTCAATTTCTTTATCTCTATCTCTTGTGCTTGATTTATATATCTATATGTTGTGGAGAATGATATGAATGATATTTAGTTTAATTGACACATATCCACTTGTGCAAAAACAACATTGATCATATTGGTAAATCAAATCTTGTTTAGCACACACTCTTTAACAAATATTCATTTGAGCACATTGATATAAATCATAAGTGAATTTGTGAAGAGTGTTGTACTCACACTTGTGCTTACTAATATAAAACTAATTGTCTTATCTTTGATTGTTTAAGCACTCATACATTGAACACATATTCCGCATAAGTTGTATTCTTATTTGTGTTCATTATGTTCTTGTTCCTAGTTGGGATTAAAACTGGACTAAGATCTTTTAATTGGGAAAAGAATTCCATTAGTCCTATTCACCTCCCCTCTAGGACACTTTCATTGGCCCTAGCTGCACTTTCAAAACCACCAAGTAAGCTTTGCCTTTTGTTAATCATATGTTTTATGCTTTATTTAATCTTTGGTAAATGATTTTAGCATATAAACTATATGATGTGTAGAATCCATTACATCATTTAATTTTTGATTTATTTGTGTTGGATTCTTCACTTTGATTTCAAAACAAGTTCATTTTAATACTTTATAGAACATATTTTGTCAAAACCTTTGATTTGTTTTATAAACATGTTTCATTAACTTGTTTGAATCTCCTTTGTTGTTTTCATTCATTTGAACCTTAGTTAAACCTTGTTTTGAAAACAACATTGCACATGCATCACTTGATTAGTCTCAAACATTTTCATACAACTTGTGATCTTTAAATTTTCATATCATTCACAAGTGAGTAGTTGTTCAAGTGATTTGCATTTAACTTCAATCAAATCTTTGTATGCCTAAAACTTTTAAATGCCTTGAGTACATATTTTGATTGGACTTATTTTTAACTTGATTGAAGTTTTCACACACACACTTCATAAGCATTCATCTTTGTAATTCTTAGTGAGTTTGTGTGAGTTATTTTACAATTTCATATCCGCCTATTTAGAGGCAATTTATTTGAGCTTAAATTGTAATATCTTAGAGTGTTTTGTGAAAACACTTTCTTTAGAGAAATCTCGCGTAAAGGTTATTGCTTAGCCTAGAAAAGCATCTTGTATAGGTTGTTGTTTAACCTTGAAAAACAACTTTGTAAGGTTATTGCTTAGCCTTTTGGAAAAGCATACTTAGTGGAAATCCGGTGGAGTGTTGAGTCACAAGCCGGTAGTGGATGTAGGCATTGAGGCCGAACCACTATAAATCTTTGTGTAGTGGTGATTGATTTATGGTGATTGTTTGTTTAAGCTTCCGCATTTTGTATGTTAATCATCACATGTGACTAGTTACTTGTAAAGAAATTAAAATTGGTCATAATTAGTCATTAAGTGTAGATCACCCTATTCACCCCCCCCCCTCTAGGGTTAGGATCCCTTGGACTTTCAATTGGTATCAGATCAAAGTTGCTCTATATTTTAGGATCAAGTGTTTGGAACTCTTGATTAGGTGTAAAAACCTAGAGTTTAGACCCTAGTTCTGCATTGCATGAAAATCATTAGAATGGATTCCACTATGCTAGACTTTGTAGATTCTTCTAGATCCCTTCTTGTCACGACCCCGGACCGGGTTAGGGAATCCAAATCCGGGATCGGGACTAATGATGCCGCGCCACGTGCATCTCTTTGGCTAACCCGCACACGGAATTAAGAAAATATTTATCCGTGCACGTGATTTCCCACAGGGTTCCGCGGTGAGGATTATCCATACTTATCATTTCACATATAATCATATCAAACATGTATTCGAGATCGCAGAAGCGTGTAGCAAATCATATTAATGCTATTCCATTCCATAAATAATACTGATTCATAATTGACACGACAGGATATCAGAATGAGCAATGATCATAAGCAAATTTCCCAAAAGTAAAGTTAGTTGTATATACAAAAGATCAGTTGATTAATTTTCCCAAAATAATGGTCAACAAAGACCATACAACCAATAAAACCCAAAAGATGATATCACGAGTTCCCAAAATGTGTCGTTCTCAAGCCTGAACGAATGTCTACATGACATTGTCAGCCTGCCACTCTATCACACGCTGCGGTTCACCGACCGCCTCCTCAGGCTCCTCCTCGATGGCAATAAGTTCGGGACCTGAGTACCAAAATAAATGGATCAGACACGACGGTCTGGCAGGTGGGTGAAAAGATAGGGCAATAACAAAACAATGATACTTTGCAAGGGTTTAGAAAAACCTGTGTATAAATAATGAATTTCATAAAAGAAAATGCATCATTTATTAAATAACGACATGAACGATATAAAACAATAGAGGTACCAAGAATAAGGAACTGTCAAGATGGCAACCACACAAAGCTACATCCTCTCTCACTAAAGTGAAGAGAGCGCATACCCTACAGGATCATTGACCTCAGTCACACAAGGTGAGGAGGGACAACGATAAAATACTATAATATACATATATATACTCTGTGGGACCACGGTAGCGAACCGGGTAAAAACTCTGCGGATTCCAGACTGCAGCTGACTATCAGGAGGGGAAGGATCACCAAGTCGGTGGATCAAACCGACAAGGTTGTCCAAGCTCAGTGGTGCCGACTCATAGGTCAAATATGAGAAATCAGATCAAATGAATAGTAAAGGAACGGGGTACCAATAGGCACAAATACATATTCACATCAGGTTGACACATACAGGTTAGCAAAAGCTAAACACATCACTTTTAATATTCTCGGGACAGTCTAGTCATATCACGTGGGTTTCAAATTCCAAATAAGAGTTTGGTTGAAAATCGAGTACGAATGGTTTCTCATATATTTTCGGGCTAGACAATGAGGTTCCCAGAGTTGAATCAGTGTGAATAGGGTCCCGTATGTCGGTCATGATATAAATTGGTACTCTTTAGGAATTAGAGACATTCCGGGTACTTATACACATTGAGCAATCTAGAAATCCTAACCGAATCTCCATGATGAGGTTTCTCCTTCCTCCGGACTTCATACAACGCTTTACAAGTCCTTACATAGCATTGGGGCTCCAAACAATACCTCCCCAAGCCTAAAAACAATGTTTCAAGTCCTTAGGTATTAACCCATGCCAGACAGGTAGTTTGCTCTCGGGCGAACTGCTCTCTATTTGGGGTTCGCTCGAGCGGACCAAGATTTGCTCGAGCGGCCGAGGTTCAGTGACAGGTTCGCTCGAGCGATGTGTCAAGGTCGCTCGAGCGAACTGTCCAGAAACTGATTTCTGTGTACAGTTCAGCCCTTCTTCTTTCTTCCTTTCACCCTCTTTCGAGCACCCATTAGTCATACATTTGAGGGTCTCTAAAACCTCATTCAAGCCCCATTCAATCCATCATTTACTTCCCTCAACAACCACACCAACCAAACATAACTTCTCCATCACTTCCACCTCATTCAATACAAGGCAACTCCATTAATAAAAGTCCATCAATGAACACAAATGATCTATAAACAAAACAATAATGCACATGTTTTCCAAGGAGACTATTAATAGAGAATAGCCTATCATTATGCATATTTCCAAAACCATGAAAACCCATAAAGATAAATTAGGTGAAACCAATGAGTAAGAGTTCAAATCTTAAAAATAAGAAATGATGAAATCAATCCATTCATCCACTTGCCTTAGGTCCAATGCTAAGAAAATCAAGCCACTAACACCTCTCCAAGCCAAGACACCAAATCTACACAAAACCCCCAAATACAAACCCTAAAACCATCAAAACCAAACAATACAAAAGGGAAGCTTGCAATAGCCAAGATTAAGTCTCTCTAGGGCTAGGAGAACACAAATCTAGAAGATTGGAAGGATCACTTACCTAAAAGTGTTTCAAATAGGTAGAGAGAGCTCACAAGAAGCTCCAATGGTGAAGAATGTCTTCATAAATGATACCAATAGAAAGTCCTTGAGGTGAGGAAGATGATCATGAAGTTCATTCCTTGATTGAGAAGAGCTCTTGAGTTGATTAATGAGAAAGGAAGCAAGAGGAACAAGGGTGAAACCCTAGGGCTGGAACTTCCTCTTCTCCAAGGGTTTTAGCAAGAAGGTGGAATATGAAAAAGAAAGCTCTCCTTATATAGCAAGTGGGGATGGGGCCCACAACTTAAAAGACTTCTCGGGCTAAAAACATGGCTTTCGAGGCTTCAAATGGATTCGACGAAGAAGACAAAGTTGATCGGCGAAATTTCTAGTTTCCAAAAAGTATATATTTTGTACGTTTTGGTGACATTGAAATTGGTGTCCAGATTTTGGGTAAAAAGACCATTTTGCCCTCAAATTGTGAAAAGTCGGGTTTAGGGCTCTCGAATGGGAACGATGTCAACATGAAAGTTGTAGGGATTAACAAGATAATTCAAATGGGGTTAAAAACACAATTTTTGAAAATCATTGGTAAACCCCAAATCTCACACAATTCGTAGCAAGAGCCCCCAAAGGGTCCCACAAGTAAAAAGGCTCTCCAAATTCCCCAAAGCTATTCTAATCCCAACTTAACCAAAACCCGCTAAACACACTTAAAGCTAACGCACAACTTAATTAACTCTAATCGAGGTCTCTCGGGTCGGGGTCTTACATCCTCCCCCCCTTAGGACATTTGGTCCTCCAAATGGAAATTAAAACTCACCTCCGGTAGGAGATGTGGGTACTTCTTCTGAACTTGATCCCGTAATTCCCATGTTGCTTCTTCCGGTCCATGATTCTTCCAAAGCACTTTGACCCACTGAATAGTCCGAGTTCTCAACTCTTGTTCCTTGGTGTCAATAATCTGTTTAGGCTTCTCAACATATGTAGCATCTTCTCGGATTTCCAATGGCTCATAACGGAGTATGTGTAGTCTGTCGGGGACGTACTTCTTCAACATAGACACATGGAAAACATTGTGTACGCCAGAGAGTTCGGGTGGTAAGGCTAATCTGTAAGCCACATCACCAATCTTACTCACAATGTCATACGGTCCAATGTACCTCCGAGATCGGTTGCCCTTCTGTCCAAAACTCAAAGTTCTACGAGTAGGTGACACTTTCAAGAAAACCTTATCTCCCTCTTTGAACTGTAAATCCCTTCTGTAAGAATCTGCATAGCTCTTCTGCCTACTCTGAGCTACTTTAAGACGTTCTTGGATCAACTTGACCTTGTCACTTGTCTCACTAATGATAGTCGGACCATGGAAACTGCGAGTGCCAACTTCTTCCCAACAAGCAGGTGTCCTACACCTTCTGCCATTCAAAGCCTCAAAAGGCGTCATTCCGATACTCGAGTGGAAACTGTTGTTATAAGCGATCTCACACAACGGTAAGGCTTCATCCCACTGAGTCTTGAAATCTAACACACAAGCTCGGAGCATATCCTCAAGCGTCTGTATTGTCCTCTCTGACTAACCATCAGTCTGTGGGTGATCGGCTGTGCTGAATTGTATCTTTGTACCCATAGTCTCATGCAATGTCTTCTAAAATCTCAAGACAAATCTGCTATCTCTGTCGGACGTGATGTAAACTGGTTGTCTATGTCGACTGACGATCTCTGTGACAAACAACTGTGCCAAAGGTAACATATGCATCTTCTTTCAAGTCTTCATCGGTAGGAAATGAGCTGACTTGGTGAGACGGTCCACTATGACCCAAATAACATCATTGCCCTTGCTAGTCTTCGGTAATCCTAAGATAAAATCCATGGTAATGTGCTCCCATTTCCACTCCGGAATCTCTAATGGCCGTAGTAGCCCTGGAGGCTTCTGATGTTCTGTCTTGATCAACTGACATGTCATACATCTAGAGACAAAAACTGCTATCTCTTTTTTCATGTTATTCCACCAAAATCTGCCCTTCAAGTTTTGGTACATCTTCGTACTGCCCGGGTGGATAGAATACTTGGTATTGTGAGCCTCGGTCATGATATCATTTTTCAAGTCCTCTTAGTTTGGCACGCATAGATGGTCTCGGTAGTACAAAACTCCATCCACAACACAAAAATCCGGATGATCTACTATATGCTCGGAAATCATAGCCAACTCTGGGTCTTGCAACTGATTCTCTTTGATCTTCTGAATGAAAGAAGGCTCTGACACTGACGTGTTTGCCAACATGACACCCTCCCTTAGTGGCTGGAAATATACTCCCAACTCTTCTATCTGTTGTACAACATAAGTCCCCCGAAGACTTGCCATGCTCACTGACTTTCTACTCAAGGCATCTGCAACTACATTCGCTTTCCCCGGGTGATACTTGATTGGAAAATCATAGTCCTTGATATATTCCATCCATCTTCTTTGCCTCATGTTCAACTCCTTTTGAGAAAACAAGTACTGTAGACTACGGTGGTTGGAGTGAACCTCAAACTTTTCTCCATAGAGGTAGTGTCTCCACATCTTCAATGCTAAAACAACTGCTGCCAACTCAAGATCATGTGTTGCATAGTTCTTCTCATGATCTTTCAACTGCCGGGATCCATATGCAACTACCTTCCCATCTTGCATTAGAACACATCCGAGTCCAACATTGGAAGCATCGTTAAAATGGTGAAACCGCAGCTCCCTGATGGCAAAGTAAGGACTAGAGCTGTAGTCAATCTCTTCTTTAGCTCTTGGAAACTAGCCTCACACTTGTCTGTCCATACATATGGTGTGTTTTTCCTAGTCAACTTCGTCAAAGGTGACGCAATCGACGAAAATCCTTGCACAAACCTCCGATAATACCCTGCCAATCCAAGAAAACTCCTGATCTCTGATGCATTCTTCGGCCTATCCCAACTCACAACTGCCTCAATCTTGGACGGGTCCACTGATAATCCTTCCTTCGAGATGATATGACCCAAAAATGTGACTTGGTCCAACCAAAATTCACACTTACTAAGTTTTGCAAACAACTGGTTTTCCCTCAAAAGCTGGAGTGCTATCCTCAAATGTTCTTCGTGCTCTTCTTTGGTCTTGGAATACACCAAAATATCATCAATAAACACCATTGTAAACTGATCCAAATACTCTGCAAATATCTTGTTCATTAATGCCATGAAAACTGCTGGTGCATTAGTCAAACCAAATGGCATCACTAGAAACTCATAGTGTCCATATCTTGTCCGAAAGGCTGTTTTTGGCACATCTGCATCTCTGACTCTCAACTGATGGCAGCCTGATCTCAAATCAATCTTCGAAAAGTAAGTAGCTCCTTGCAACTGTTCGAACAATTCATCTATCCTTGGTAATGGATACTTGTTTTTGATGGTCACTTGGTTCAATCTTCTATAGTCGATGCACATTCTCATAGAACCATCTTTCTTCTTCACAAACAAAGCTGGTGCTCCCCACGGTGATACACTAGGTCTCACAAAACCTTTGTCCAAAAGTTCTTGCAACTGTATCTTCAGCTCTCCCAATTCAGCCGGAGCCATTCTGTAAGGTGCAATAGAAATCGGAGCGGTCCCCGGTAACAACTCGATAGTGAAGTCTATTTCTCTAATGGGTGGCAATCCTGGTATCTCCTCCGGGAAAACATCCGGAAATTCACAAATAATTGGGATCTCCTCCACCCTTTGGGACCGTTTATCCTCCCTGATAAACACCAAATAAGCCTCACAACCACTTCTTAGAAGTCTATCAGCTTTCAACGCTGAAATAAACCCTGCACCAGAACTACTCCTCTCTCCCTGAAACAACACCCCTGCTTGGGTCTCCTCTAACTTAAAAGTTAGGGTCTTATGGAAACAATCCATAGTAGCATGGTATCCTGCTGACCAATCCATATCCTGCTAACCAATCCATCCCTAGGATGACATCAAAATCCTGCATCTCCAATAAAATGAGATCTGCCGGTAATACTACTTCTCCTATCATGACTGAACAACTAGGGTAAAAAGTTCTACAAATAACTTCCTTACCTAGAGGGGTAGCCACAGTCAAAATGAAACTCAACTCTCTAGCATGCATATCAATCAACTTAGCAAATTTTGGAGATAGGAATGAGTGAGTAGAGCCAGGGTCAAACAAAACCCTAGCATCAAAACCACAGACGAGAAGTGTACCTTCCACCACATTGCCTTCCGCCTCTGCATCAGCTCTATTGACGGCATAGAGTTGTGCCCTCTGTTGTGGCCTGTTTTGTCCTTGTAGTTGCCTGCCCTGCTGTGCATTCCTATTCTGATTCTGAGGACGCTGATTTTGATTCTGATTTTGCCATAGCTGACGGGCCTGTTGTTGCTGCTGTGGCCTATACTGCTGTTGTGGTGCCTGTTGCTGTAGTGGCCTTGCCTGATTCTGGACTACTAACGCATTCTAAGGTGGTGCATGACGCTGCACTCCCTACTGCTGTCTATTCTGTCTATCTGGCCTTGGGCAATCCCTCATCTGGTGGTCCAGCGAACCACATCTAAAACATGCCCTTGTGATAGAACGACATTGGGCATTCCCATGATATTTTTCACAATGGATGCAAGCCCCTGGATTCCATGCATTCTGTTCTTGCCTTGGCCCCTTATTCTGATTATTCCTATGCTGATTGTTCTGCTGCTGGTGGCCTTGACCCTTTCCTTGGTTCTTGATGATTTTGTTATGAAAGTTCTCAAACTTGTATGCTCTTTTGACAGCTTCTTCAAAGGTGACGGGTGGTACCACCCCGGTAGCATCTCTCTCAATAATTGGGTGAAGCCCTTCAAGGAACTTAGTTATCTTCTTTTCCACCGTGTCCACCAACTCTGGTGCATACCTAGACAATCTCTCGAATTTGGTGAGGTATTCGAGGACTGTCATATTCCCTTGCACAAGTTGTTGAAATTCTGCAGCCTTCTGCCTCTTGAGATGTGCAGGTACATATTTCTCTCCAAACTGCCTCTTGAAGTTAGTCCAAGCTTCTGCATCAGCCATTGTCCTGTATTATGCCTTGATGGTCTTCCACCATATATCTGCTAAGCCCGTGAACACAGAAGCTGCGAGCTGCACTCGTTCTACACCCGTACATGTGAAGATTTCAAATATATTCTCTGTGTGCTCAAGCCAGTCATCTGCTGCCATTGGATCCTCGGTTCCCAAGAACTCCTTCGGTCCTCTCTTCCTGAACCATTCGTACAACACATTAGGTTCATTCCCTCTATTGTTGACCGGACCCGGTGGTGCAACTGGGATTGGTTCCGGTCTCCTCTTTAGCACACCCAACAACTGTGCTTGCATTTGAGCCATTTCCCTAGCATGATCCTCGTCTTTCTTAAGCATTTGTTCTTGCAATCTGGTCTGTGTCTCATGTGCTCGTGCTTGGAGTCTAGCCTGGTTCTCATTGGCCTGATGTTGCTGGTCTAACATGGCCTGCATCATCTGTTGAAATTGGTTCTGCATATTGTTATCCTGTGTATCCTCTGCAATAGGCCCTTTTATTCTCACTGTTACTAGCAACGTGGTTACTATTTGCTGCTCGTTTGCGAGGTGGCATAACGCTGTAAAACAATTTGTTAGCACATATAAATCAAGTACAGGGTGGTTACACATTGCTCACACGATTCTATCTAACGAGAGTCTAACGAATCCTCGCCCCGTACTTAAGATTTCTAGTTTCTTTTAATTGCCTGAAACAAGTCCCACTCAGATACCAGTCCTGTCGCGACCCCAGACCGGGTTAGGGAATCCAAATCCGGGATCGGGACTAATGATGCCGCGTCACGTGCATCTCTTTGGCTAACCCGCACACAGAATTAAGAAAATATTTATCCGTGCACGTAATTTCCCACAGGGTTCTGTGGTGAGGATTATCCATACATATCATCTCACATATAATCATATCAAACATGTATTCGAGATCGCGGAAGCGTGTAGTAAATCATATTAATGCTATTCCATTCCATAAATAATACTGATCATAATTGACACGACAGGATATCAGATGAGCAATGATCATAAGCATATTTCCCAAAAGTAAAGTTAGTTGTATATACAAAAGATCAGTTGATTAATTTCCCCAAAATAATGGTCAACAAAGACCATACAACCAATAAAACCCAAAAGATGATATCACGAGTTCCCAAAATGTGTCGTTCTCAAGCCTAAACGAATGTCTACATGACATTGTCAGCCTGCCACTCTATCACGCGCTGCGGTTCACCGACCGCCTCCTCAGGCTCCTCCTCGATGGCAATAAGTTCGGGACCTGAGTACCAAAATAAATGGATCAGACACGACGGTCTGGCAGGTGGGTGAAAAGATATGGCAATAACAAAACAATGATACTTTCCAAGGGTTTAGAAAAACCTGTGTATAAATAATGAATTTCATAAAAGATAATGCATCATTTATTAAATAACGACATGAACGATATAAAACAATAGAGGTACCAAGAATACAGAACTGTCAAGATGGCAACCACACAAAGCTACATCCTCTCTCACTAAAGTGAAGAGAGCGCATACCCTACAGGATCATTGACCTCAGTCACACAAGGTGAGGAGGGACAATGATAAAATACTATAATATACATATATATACTCTGCGGATTCCAGACTGCAGCGGACTATCAGGAGGGGAAGGATCTCCAAGTCGTTGGATCAAACCGACAAGGTTGTCCAAGCTCAGTGGTGCCGACTCATAGGTCAAATACGAGAAATCAAATCAAATGCATAGTAAAGGAACGAGGTGCCAATAGGCACAAATACATATTCACATCAGGTTGACACATACAGGTTAGCAAAAGCTAAACACATCACTTTTAATATTCTCGGGACAGTCTAGTCATATCACATGGGTTTCAAATTCCAAATAAGAGTTTGGTTGAAAATCGAGTACGAATGGTTTCTCATATATTTTCGGGCTAGACAATGAGGTTCCCAGAGTTGAATCAGTGTGAATAGGGTCCCGTATGTCGGTCATGATATAAATTGCTACTCTTTAGGAATTAGAGACATTCCGGGTCCTTATACACATTGAGCAATCTAGATATCCTAACCAAATCTCCATGATGAGGTTTCTCCTTCCTCCGGACTTCATACAACGCTTTACAAGCCTTTACATAGCATTGGGGCTCCAAACAATACCTCCCCAAGCCTAAAAACAATGTTTCAAGTCCTTAGGTATTAACCCCATGCCAGACAGGTAGTTCGCTCTCGGGCGAACTGCTCTCTATTTGGGGTTCGCTCGAGCGGACCAAGATTCGCTCGAGCGGCCGAGGTTCTGTGACAGGTTCGCTCGAGCGATGTGTCAAGGTCGCTCGAGCGAACTGTCCAGAAACTGATTTCTGTGTACAGTTCGGCCCTTCTTCTTTCTTTCCTTTCACCCTCTTTCGAGCACCCATTAGTCATACATTTGAGGGTCTCTAAAACCTCATTCAAGCCCCATTCAATCCATCATTTACTTCCCTCAACAATCACACCAACCAAACATAACTTCTCCATCACTTCCACCTCATTCAATGCAAGGCAACTCCATTAATAAAAGTCCATAAATGAACACAAATGATCTATAAACAAAACAATAATGCACATGTTTTCCAAGGAGACTATTAATAGAGAATAGCTTATCATTATGCATATTTCCAAAACCATGAAAACCCATAAAGATAAATTAGGTGAAACCAATGAGTAAGAGTTCAAATCTTAAAAAAAAGAAATCATGAAATCAATCCATTCATCCACTTGCCTTAGGTCCAATGCTAAGAAAATCAAGCCACTAACACCTCTCCAAGCCAAGACACCAAATCTACACAAAACCCCCAAATACAAACCCTAAAACCATCAAAACCAAACAATACAAAAGGGAAGCTTGCAATAGCCAAGATTAAGTCTCTCTAGGGCTAGGAGAACACAAATCTAGAAGATTGGAAGGATCACTTACCTAAAAGTGTTTCAAATAGGTAGAGAGAGCTCACAAGAAGCTCCAATGGTGAAGAATGTCTTCATAAATGATACCAATAGAAAGTCCTTGAGGTGAGGAAGATGATCATGAAGTTCATTCCTTGATTGAGAAGAGCTCTTGAGTTGATTAATGAGAAAGGAAGCAAGAGGAACAAGGGAAACCCTAGGGCTGGAACTTCCTCTTCTCCAAGGGTTTTAGCAAGAAGGGGGAAAATGAAGAAGAAAGCTCTCCTCATATAGCAAGTGGGGATGGGGCCCACAACTTAAAAGACTTCTCGGGCTAAAAACATGGCTTTCGGGGCTTCAAACGGATTCGATGACGAAGACAAATTTGATCGGCGAAATTTCTAGTTTCCAAAAAGTATATATTTTGTATGTTTTGGTGACATTGAAATTGGTGTCCAGATTTTGGGTAAAAAGACCATTTTGCCCTCAAATTGTGAAAAGTCGGGTTTAGGGCTCTCGAATGGGAACGATGTCAACATGAAAGTTGTAGGGATTAATAAGATAAGTCAAATGGGGTTAAAAACACAATTTTTAGAAATCATTGGTAAACCCCAAATCTCACACAATTCGTAGCAAGAACCCCCAAAGGGTGCCATAAGTAAAAGGCTCTCCAAATTCCCCAAAGCTATTATAAAAGCTATTCTAATTCTAAACTTAACCAAAACCCGCTAAACACACCTAAAGCTAATGCACAACTTAATTAACTCTAATCGAGGTCTCTCGGGTCGGGGTCTTACACATCTTTTTCCATTTATTGGAGATTCAAACATTGAATTTAAAGTATCTCAACTTGAATCTAAACTTAAATTAAAAGAAGAAGAAATTAATGAAAATGAAGATGACATTCTACAAGCCTATGATGAATTATGTACATTTGCCTTAGAGCTTGTTAAAAAGAATAAAAGATTAGAAGAAAAATCTAAAAGTCTAAATAAACAATTAGTTTCTTCAAAAGATGAACTTAGAGAGAAAGAAGAATTAATAAATTGTGTAGACTTTAAGTTTATGATCTCTTTGCATAACCTACAAAATGCTCAAGATGAATTAATTGAATTAAAGTTAGGTTGTGATAATCTTAAAAAGGAAATTTTGAAACTAAGAGATCAATTACAAAGGCAAGATGAAAACATTAACAATCTTGAATCTAAGTTGACTATCACTAAAGAAAATTTATCTAATGCTCAAAATAAGATAATACTCTAGAACTTGGATCCAATGTTTTTAATGAAATTAAACTTGAATTAAAACTTGCCCATGAAGAGCTAAACAATTTTAAGGGAATTCATAAACTTGAACTAACAAAAGTTAAAAATGAAAATTTAACCCTTAAAAACCAAGTCACTCAACTTGATACCTACAAACAAAAGTATGAATGCAAATTTACCCAAAGTGAAGAAAGAATTGAAAAGTTATTGAAATTGGGTAAATCTCAAAAAGATAGGACGGGTCTTGGATATGATAGGAATATTTCACATGACCCTAAATTCACTAACACATTTGTGAAAGGTGAGTCCTCATTCTCTAGCACTCACACTTCTTTGCCCATGACTAAATGCAATTATTGTGGCATTGAAGGACATTTCAGGTTTGAGTGTAAACAAAGGAGAAGCTTTGTGTCTAAACCCATCTTTGAACCAAAGAAAGTAAAATCAAACTCTTTGATGGATAAGACACTAAAAACCAAGGAAGACTCCAAGAAGATTAAACAAGTTAAACCAATTAAAAATGAGTATCCTAAAATAGATTCTAAAAAGATTAAACAAGTTAAATCTAGTATAAAAGAATTTATAAATAAAAAGCTTCTCAACCTACCTCCCCTAACTCAACAGATGAAAGAACTTTTGAAGAAAGTTGCAAAGTTAAATCTTAAATTCAAAAGTCAAATAAATGGAGGAAATAAGAAGAAAAGAAAAGGAAACCAATCCCCTAAGAAACAAACTCACCAACCACAAGAGATTAATCACCAACCTAAGTTTAAATTATTCAAATCTCATGGTGATAGGTCCAAAGTGAAAATTTATCAAGTCAAATCTCCTATAGTTAGTGAGACTTTTAAGATGGACCTCAAAGACCAATCCTCTCAATACCTTAGGTGGATTCCCAAAGTTATATACTTAGACAAACCTTAAGGCCTTGGACCTCATTGACCAACCAATCCTTTATAGTTAAATCTTCTTGTTGGTCATATTGTTGCATTTGCATTTTTATTTTTACTTAGTTACATTTCTTTAAATGCATTGTTTACTTATGAACAATTGATTTTGTCTTCATGTACTTCACTAGTTACATTTCATAGTTTTCAAAATCACTTGATTATAATCTCATCATTATAGATTTGTTTACATTTAGTTATATCTCTTGCATGTCTATACATGTTCAATTGATTATGGTTTCAAAGCTTTCATAGCTAGATCTTTCATAATCAATTGATGTTGCAAAATCATTTGTTTGTATGTCATAGTTAGATTACTTTGAAAGATAAATGATTTAAATGAATTTGGATTTTCCATGGTTTTCTAAGTTATATTTTCATATGGAAAACTATTATTTTGAAAAACCAACTTGTATGTATTTCAAATAAGTTATATCTTTTAAAATGCAAGTTGAAAAAGTGTTATCTTCAAATTAATATTCTCCATGCTCATTGTTGGATTTTATTTATGATTTGAAGATTATTTGTTTGGAAATGCTTTAAAACATCATTAGTTATATTCTTCAAAGCATGTTCCTTGTTTTCATTTCCTCATGCATTTAGTTATTTTAACTTAAATGGAAATGAATTTTGTTATAGGCAATTTGCATCTTTTATTTCATTCTTTTTATATGCAAATGTCTATTGGTTTCTTGTATGGTTGCATTATTAGTTACATTTGTAGAAACCATACTAGAACTCTCAAATCCATCCTTTGTACTTTCTAGTTATTTCTTTTCATATGGATGGTTATGATGTTGACTCATGTGTATTTTCCTTGTAATGTCATTCTTATACATGTTTCAACCTCTTAGTAGTGTTCTTGATCATATGAACCTCTTTGAAATCCATTCCTTGTATTTCATAGTTATATTTATTGTTTGATGGATGTCTTAGATGTTGAGTTCATATGATCTTGACACTTTGAAAATTGCATGCTTTACAAAGTTATATCATTTTAATGCAATTTATCATGTTCATCACTATGCTTTTTAGTTATATTATTACTAGTGATGAATATTCATTTATTTTGCCTTTTGGAATTTTGTGTTTGTCACATACATGGTCTTAATGATGTTTCATATTCAATTGGTATCATTTTCAATTAGTATCTATATCCAATTGGTATCATATCTTGAGTTTGTGATAGACCTTGTATACATTGGATTGAATTTGATAGTTATATGTCGTTTGTTCCATGTCACATTCCATGAGCATCATAATCTTCATGATTACCACCTCTCTTGCACTTATAGGTAAATCACATGACCACCATGTTTATGTTTTCATAATTTTGGTTGGTTAATGGTGAGGTTTGGCTTCATGATTGAACTTCATTTCATTCATCTGTGCATGATAGTTATATCCAATGATTGTATGAAATGAATTCAAAACTTTACATTGCTTATGATTTTCATAGTTAAATTGTTTGATGCTATGTGTCACATCCCGGACCCAAGAATTCCCTGATTAGGGTGGTTCATGAGGTGTGACATGCGTACTCCCATGAACTCGCACCTGTTCCGGATCAGATCCGAATTCACGAAGGAGAAATTTCCAAATTTCCACATTTCACGTGTGAGGATTACTCTCCGACACCTGTCAATGAACATTTAATTGCAGAAGCATATACAATGTCATTAATATCAAAGCCTGAGTAGTCCATTAAAGTTCCAATAATTCATCTAACAAAATCATTAATCAAAACTAATAATATAAAGCCCTTGATGCATAGTACAAAAGGACTCTAATGATAGAAATACTAGATGCTTTACCTCAAATGGGACATGATCCTAATACAAATGCAATTATAAATAAACCATGACCTAGTGCAAGGTGCAATGTTTAATCCCAACCATGATTATCACAATTTTACGTTCTCCGGCAAATAAGCTAATCAATATGCTTACCGATCAAATCTCTAATCTGTGTGATTATCAGTAATTCTCTTAGGTATCCTGGATCCCTGTGACACCAAGTGTAGCACCATGAATACAACGATTCAACAAGATATATGAGCAATTAATATTCAACACATGTTATTCAAATTTCGAATTTAAAGACGAATAAATTAAAGAGACCGAATAAATGTCAACTAGGCACATTGTGCATTATGAATAATCCATGCTTTATCGAATCAATAATCGAATAATCACTTTCTAGTTGGCTACTACATTTGCTCATCCTCTCCGATAGAGAGCGAATCTAGTTGGGATGTCACCAGCGTCCCAGCCAAAGGCTGACTGGCTACCCGGTTCTGGAGTTCCGGTACTCCAGATGACATACTGCAGTAGTCTCGAATAACTGAACCAAGTTGTAACTCCGTCGGATATCACAAGGTCGAAGCTAAGTAGTGTCAAACCGTTCAAATCGAATAATAATTAAACTAGAGTAAGACTTTTCTAATTGAATCATTTCTAATCAAATCTATTTATTTCCAAACCATAATCTCGAATCATATGCTTACCCCGTTCTAATATTACATCAATGTACGATAACATTTGTAAGGCAATTGTAGTACAATTTGTGGAAAATACGAATAATGCATATAACAAGTAACTGAATATTTGAGGGTAATAAATAAATCAATCTCAATATGCAAATGCAAATAGATTAATAGAATCAAGGATATTTACTAGCCAACCCTAATCTAATTACTCGTAATCTCTAACCGTCCATTTCGATATAGTTTTAGATAATTCGATGCACGTGCTACATTTTTTTGATGTCACGTTGTATATGTGTGAGGTACATCGAATCCCTCTAAATCAACACCCATGGTGAAGTTCTAGATGAGACGGATAAGCACGTGAGATAATCTCAGCCCAATATTCTCACGTGTTATACTTTCCATCGGACTATGTTAATTGGTTAGGATTCCATGTCTAAGGACCTACAAAGTCAATCTTAAACACCCTAAGAACCTTATGAGTTTAGTTTTTATGTCACAATCATCCTCATGGATTAATTATGGAAGGTTTTAGGCCCTTAAATTGGGATTAACTCCCTTAATGGCCAATGGTTCCAACCTAGGTGTCCAACTAGATTTAAGGTCCCTTTTTCCAAAAGAGATAGGGCCCGGTTCAATGGTCCAAATATTTACTTTTCTCTCCCAATCTCTGGTCATTAAGTGGTATATACCACTGGATTCCACACTTCGAGAGCTTTCCAACGGTATGTGGAACTCCAAAACCCGACATACGGGTAAAAAGTTATAGCCCTTCGAAGTTGGTGCTGCCGGGCCCAATGGGCCGACCCGCGGCCCAATGCGGACAGCATTTTGTGACCCATTTTCTGGGCATAAACTGAGCTGAAATACTCTGTTTTCAGGGATTCATTCTCCATACCTATAATCCATCTTTACAATGCATAACTTGGACCAAAATGAGCCTCCAAAGTTCTCACAAAACCCATGATCCATCAAATTATATTCTACATTAATTCACTACAAGAACCCATGTTTATATTATCAATCTAATACAATGAAAATGGCTGAATTGATATCCAGAACTATAACATTCAATCAAAGATTCATAAACATGTATCAATCATAGTTGCTCATTACATGCCTCTATTTGGTGCTTTTCACTCTAATCTTCTCTTTGGCTCAATATATGTAAAAATGCCCAAATTCTAAGCTCAATCCCATTTCCTACAATGGTGAATGAGATGAATGAGAATAGGACTACATGTATGCAAGTTATTTGATTTCAACCTTCCATTAACAATAAAGAGAATATATATTAAAGAGAAGAAGGGTTACCAATGAGATGGGTAGAGAGAATGATGATAAGAGAAAGCTTGAAAGTGAACAAGGGGATGCACTTGGGTGGGGGAAAGCTTCCTAGTTCCTCAATCTAACATGCACAGTCCTCTTTAGCTTCTAGTTTATCATCCAAGACAATAGAAAGGTGTAGAGACTCCATCAAAGAAATGTGTGAAGAGGAGAAGGGAATGAAAGGAAGCTTGTAGGAGATGAAAATGATATGCCCACCTGAATCTCTAACATGCATTTGCTAAGACCTTGATTTGAAGAGGGAAATTGGAAGAGAAAGGTGATGGTGTAAAGGAGAGAAAGTTCCAGCGGAATGAGGGAGAAGAATGAGCTGCCGTTTCGGTTTTTGGCTTATAAGGACATTTTGGCTGGACTTTGCATGCAAGTCCATATACTTAAAAGAGAATTTGGGAAAAGGGCTTTGGTATTGAGTTGGGCTTGGAAATGGGTCAAGTTGTGTCCGAATCAGCTGAGTCAAAACATGAAGAAAGATGCTAATGACATGTTTAATGAAATGCACATGAAGACCTATAAAAACTATAAACATATGAGTGACCCTAAATTATTCAAAAGGTCAAGGTACTACCAGACACGGTCAGAACCCCACTAATCTACCTAAATCCATCACAAAATCATCCAAAATAAATATTAAGCACCTAATCAAGATTAATTAGGCATAAAACACACTTAGGCGGGGTCGGGGTCTAACACTATGTTTGAGTTAACCCCATCTCATCATGGATAGCTCTAATTTGGATGAACCCTAATAGGTGTATTCCTTAACTCCATTTTAGAGTGATTGAGTTAATAGTTTTATATATCCTTGAATCTCAATTGATATTTTTATTTATTTCAATTGATATCCATGATAGTTTATCTCCTTTTGACTTTGCTCTTTAATTATCCTATAGCTTATTCGTCAATTGGTATCTTTATATTTGCAATTTGATCAATTTGGACTTTATAGTCAAATATTATTATCAATTGAATCTAATCCTTCACTTGAAGTTAACCCTCAATTGGTTAAACCATCTTCTTCTTGTACCAAATAGTTATATTCTTGTCAAAAGTTTGACAAAAGGAGAGAATGGATTGAGGGGGAGTAAATCTTCATAGGAAGTATTAGTTTTGATCAAATTCACCCTTATATTGGCTTTATACCCGTTTAGCTTTCTACCCATGCATGATGCCCTGTTATATAATTCATTTTCGATTACTTTTGTTAACAGGTGCTACTAAAGATATTTTCCTTGTTTCATGTACCCCTCTTCATTTGGTACTTTGCAATTTAATGGCAAAGGGGGAGAATAATATTAAGGGGGAGAAAGTTCTAAAGTTTAATGGCAAAGGGGGAGAATAATATCAAGGGGGAGAAGGGGAGAAAGTTCTCAAGTTTAATGGCAAAGGGGGAGAAAGAATTAAGGGAGAGAATGCATTGGAGAGAATGCATGGTCATAGGGGGAGAAGATGATAGAAGAAAGATCTTGGAAGCTAAAGAAGATGCTTGGCCAAAGAGAGAAAGATGTAAAGAAAGCTTGAAGAATGATCAAGCTCCAAGCATCAAGAAGAATGAAGAATGAAGCTAGAGCCCAAGCTAAATGAAGAAGCATCCAAAGAGATTTCAAGTATTGTCCAGCCAAGGAGGAGCTGAAGACTGTGTGAAAATTTAGTGTTGAGCAAGGTTTGCCAACATATTGAAGGTTTGCCATCAAATTGCAAAGGGGGAGATTGTTAGGAATTTTTTGTATTGCAATTTGATGGATGCATTATCATTTTAGCATCTCATGAATTTTCACACATGCATTGAGTTAAAAATCTTAAAATCTGGATTTATACATGCATTGTTTTAAATATTGCAAATCTTATAGTTTGTGCATGTTTTGGTTTTAAACATTGGATGCATTAGTTTTGAAAAAAGATTTTATAAATCAAGCTAGCCAATGTTTTAAAGTTTCAAGTTATATTTGGTTTTTTATGTTTCATGATTTTAAAAGCACTTAGTTGATTTAAAATCATGTTTCCATGCTTGGTTTAATGGCCCAAAAATCCCCACAAAGATTCTCTTTAAAATATACAAAAGTTGGGATTTTTTGTCTAAAGCCGTCGGTCAACCGACAGCTTGATGTCGGTCAACCGACAATGGAACCGAGGCCTTAGAGACCTCTGTCGGTTCCATTCCTAGAGAGCTACAAATTTCAGATTTTCTCTGTCGGTCCCTTCGTCGATTCATGTCGGTTCACTTGTCGGTTCATGTCGATTAACCAACAAATGTATAACGGTCAGAAAACTTTTGAAAACAAGACCGTTGCTTAGTGACAGTTGAGGTGTCGGCCAACCACCGACAGGTAGCCGTTGGCAGCTTTTTTCTATAAAAGCAAGCTCATTCCTTTGGCCAATGTTGATGAACTTTAAGACCTTCTTGAGGAGTTTTGAGGCCAAAGAAAGGGGAAGAGCTAAGGAAGGCTAATGAGTCATTAGGAAAAGCTAAAGTTTGGATTAATGAAGTTAAACCACCAAGTAAGCTTTGCCTTTTGTCAATCATATGTTTTATGCCTTGTTTAATCTTTGGTAAATGATTTTAGCATATAAACTATGATGTGTAGAATCCATTACATCATTTAATCTTTGATTTATTTGTGTTGGATTCTTCACTTTGATTTCAAAATAAGTTTGTTTTAATACTTTATAAAACATGTTTTGTCAAAACCTTTGATTTGTTTTATAAACATGTTTCATTAACTTGTTTGAATCTCCTTTGTTGTTTTCATTCATTTGAACGTTAGTTAAACCTTGTTTTGAAAACAACATTGCACATGCATCACTTGATTAGTCTCAAACATTTTCATATAACTTGTGATCTTTAGATTTTCATATCATTCACAAATGAGTAGTTGTTCAAGTGATTTGCATTTAACTTCAATCAAATCTTTGTGTGCCTAAAACTTTTAAATGCCTTGAGCATATATTTTGATTGGACTTATTTTTAACTTGATTGAAGTTTTCACACACGCACTTCATAAGCATTCATCTTTATAATTCTTAGTGTGTTTGTGTGAGTTATTTTACAATTTCATATCCGCCTATTTAGAGGTAATTTATTTGAGCTTAAATTGTAATCTCTTAGAGTGTTTTGTGAAAACACTATCTTTAAAGAAATCTCTTGTGTAAAGGTTATTGCTTAGCCTAGAAAAGCATCTTATATAGGTTGTTGTTTAGCCTTGAAAAATAACTTTGTAAGGTTATTGCTTAGCCTTTTGGAAAAGCATACTTAGTGGAAATCCGGTGGGGTGTTGAGTCACAAGCCGGTAGTGGATGTAGGCATTGAGGCCGAACCACTATAAATCTTTGTGTAGTGGTGATTGATTTGTGGTGATTGTTTATTTAAGCTTCTGCATTTTGTATGTTAATCATCACATGTGACTAGTTACTTGTAAAGAAATTAAAATTGGTCATAATTATTCATTAAGTGTAGATCACCATATTCACCCCCCCCCCTCTAGGGTTAGGATCCCTTGGACTTTCAGCCCACATGGCGCACTTGAAAAATCAAAAAATTTGAGAGTGCTGACGTGGCACTCTCTAGAGTGGGGCTCCCCCATTGCTTTAATATATATAATGCCTTTTTGTTTGTTGATTGACTTCACAAGATGCTTTGGGTATTTTAAAGAGAGAGGATTTAAAAAAAATCACATTAGGTGCAAACTATACCAAAAATGGCTCTTTTTTTACGTCACGTTAGGACCACTTCCATTGTTTTTTTTTTAAATGAGAGGAGGGTCGATATCGACCTTCTGAAAATATTTAGGGGCTCCCGATCTCTAGATTGGTATACTCAAATAATCAGACAAAAGTGTGCAAATAATAAAAACTATGCAGCGGAAATAAAACTTAAGCACACACCACAAGGACACAAAATTTTAGGTGGAAAACCCTAACCGGGTAAAAAACCACCGATCCAGCCTGGATCAATAATCAAGCACTATGAATCTCGCAATTACAAGAAACTCATATTTCCTCCCCAGATATCCCCTACCTAGGACTGAAGTTACCTTGTGTCGCTTCACGCTTCAACGACTTCACACCGCTGATTGCAACAGACTCAATCCAGCACTTGACTCCTCAAATCTTCTATGCAAGAAGACAATCTTCAACAAAGGATCCAAAACCTAGAGAACTAGTCAGTACAACTTCTTAATAAATCTCTAGAAAAGAATTCTCTCAATCAAATCTCTAACTCAGTACTTTGAGAGGTGAGGTGTATCTTTAGAATAGCCCTTGAGTCCTTTAAATAGCCCTTGGGACGTGCTTAAGTTTCCCTAATTTGATTAGGATTAAAACAAACAGTTTGATCACAAATAAAAAAGCAATTTCCACTTTTTCCGGACTCTCTGCGCCTTGATCGCTCGAGCGAATTAAATGTACGCTTGAGCGGAAGACTTACTGTCTTCGTCCGCTCGAGCGACCAATCCATGGGTCGAGCGACATGCATTCTATTTTCAACACTTTCAATTCTGTCAGCCGACTGTCTCATGTATCTTTCTATGAAACGTCCAAAGCAACTTCATTGTACTTCCCATGTGATGTCTTCAAAATCCAAAAGTATTCATGAGATTACTCAAGTAATGATTCACTTTTTTTAAATTACTTATTTACTTGGCCTTGGTGATGTCACCACCATAAAAGAAAGGATGGAAGAGTCCACCACGTGTGTAGGATGGAAAGTCACTCATGTGATGTCATCATGATATGGTAGTCCTCATGTGTTGATGAAACTTCATGGCACAGTCTTCTTCTAGCCTTTTTCTTCTAATCCTTTCAGACTATCTTCTTAGAGTCCTTCCCATCTTTTGAGTCCTTTTCTAAATAAGACATACAACTCAAAAGACTCTGAGTTTTGTCCAACCCATGAATTTAGCCAACACTCAAAAACCTAACACCTTCCACACGAGCAAATAGTTTCTCGTCATCTTCATTCTCATATATTTCCCAAATCCAACCCAATGGAGAATACCAAATGAATAGGAAAGGTCATATCGGTCTAGAGAAATGATTTTGTAAATAATATGAAGGTTCTCGCAGATGAAGAAAGGAGATTTGCAAGTTCTAGTTTGGGATGAAGAAGAAGAGAACATTGGATTTTGCAGACCAAGAAGATGACACACTACACCATTTCAGGGCTTTTACAGCGCGTCATTTACGGCGGGCATTGAATGCAAGCCGTAAATGATATAATAGTACGGCGCACATGGAATGCGAGCCGCAAAAGGGCTTTTTCTTCTCTTTATTAAGGCATGCATTTTGCGCGCCGTGAGATCTTATCAATTACGGCGTGCATTTAGGACGCCATAAATTATTGAGCATTTGCGGCCCACATTCGCAAGCCTTAAAAATATTAGGGTATCACAGCCCACATGTTGCACGCTGTAATAGGCCAAGCCATTCAAATTAAGTTCACGGCCTGCTTTGAGAAGCTGTAACATTAATCAGCTTTCACAGCCCACATTTCGTATGCTGTAAAAAAAGAAACCCGCCAAATTAATATTCCAAAAAGATTTCGAACCCTTTTTTTGACACCCAAAACTTAACCCCAAATTAGGGATAGACGATACCCACTGAGAACCTAAATCTTGACACCAAAAAAATTTCGCACACCTTCTTCTTCTCACGATACCCACCGAGAACCCATTGCTCCCACTACCAAAAAAATTACTTTTAGCGTCGAACTTTTTGCCGCGGCCAGTGTTTTTGTGGCTATTTCTTACTTGTTGCCACCACCAATAGAGTTAGTGGCAACAAATTCCATTTTGCCTCGCCCGTGTCTGCCCGTGACAAAACGTGTCGGAAAATGTTTTTTACCGACGAAAATTAGCGTTGGAAAAATTATCACCGTCGTTTAATATAAAACATCAGTAAAGGTTGGTAGACTTTTTTACTTTTTTTCAAAAAGAAAAATAAATTAATTTTTACCGATGAAAATTTCTATTTTTTGCGACGAAAAATAATTGTCGGTAAATTTCCCAATTTTTTTCCCTCCCCCCGCCACCGAAACCCCTCTTTTCACTCTCTCTCTTGCGCGCTCTTCTTTCTCTCCGGCAAAGGTTATGTTTTACCAGCAAAATATTTGTGTTGCCGGCAAAGGATATATTTTTTGCCGGCAAAATACCTATATCGCCGGCAAATGTCAATTTGCCAAATTTTGATAATTTATTTAACTTGAAAAATTATATGTTCATTATTTTTGTTTTGGAAGAATAAAAGTTAA
Source organism: Litsea cubeba (assembly GCA_012931725.1). Lineage (NCBI taxonomy): Eukaryota > Viridiplantae > Streptophyta > Magnoliopsida > Laurales > Lauraceae > Litsea > Litsea cubeba. The sequence continues at coordinate 69,839,940 of CM022947.1, forward strand.
CTCGGGCCTTCAAAATTAATTCAGCCCCAAAAATAACATTCCACTGTGCCCGCCCCATTTTTCATTTCCCGCGCCCACTCAAGTGCATATCATTTCCAGGTCCCTCGCCTCTTCTCAATCCCTCATCTCTCTGACCCTCTCTCGCCCAACAATCCCTCAATCCCTCATCTCTTTGTTAGCCATCCCTCAATTTCCTTCTCCCTCATGACCTCAGCCCTTTCCTCCATCTCCCAGGAGACCTGCGCTCCTCCATCTCCCTCGCACGCAGACCTCGTCCATCTCTCTCACAACGGACCCAAGGCGCAGCACCATCACCTCCTCTCACTACACCATTTCAGGCCGTTGCTTTAAGTTGTTCCTTTTGCGACGATCATGTTTTGGTCGCGGCTTCAAGTACATATGTTGCTTCGATTGCGGCAATAAGATCTAATATTTAATTTTTGAAAAAAAAATATGTTCGCGCGGCCCTTTTATTCTTTCCCTTCGTTCGTTTTGGTGAAAAAAATCCACAATGAAATAATGCATAAAATTTGGGTGCGTGAACTTTCTTTGCGGTTCATTTTTTAGAACCATTGAGCGATGAAATGAAATAACATCACACCCTCGAACGAGACCTCGTCCATCTCTCTCAAACGCCGGGAAAAGTGAAACTTTTTTTAGCAAAAAAGCTTATTTTGCCGGGAAAAGTTATACTTTTACCGGCGAAATAATTTCGTCGGTAAAGATTCAGCTTTGCTCATTTTTTCGCCTGCAAAGGTTATGTTTTACCGATAAAATATTTGTGTCGCAGGCAAATGATATATTTTTTTCCGGTGAAATACCTATATCGCCGGCAAATGTCAATTTACCAAATTTTGACCATTTATTTAACTACTGCGCCGGAAAAAATTAAATTTTCATTATTTTTATTTTGGAGGAATAAAAAATAATTGGGGCTTCAAAATCACTTCAGCCCTAAAAATAACATTCCATAATTGCCCGCGCCATTTTCCATTTCCCGCCCCCGCTAAAGTAAAAACCATTTCCAGCGCCCGCCCCCTCTGCCTCTTCTCAAACCCTCTTCTTTCCCTCATCTCTCTGACCCTCTCTTGCCTAGCAATCCCTCATCTCTTTGACTTTCTCTCACCTGCCATAGTGCCATCCCTCCATTTCCTTCTCCCTCACGACCTCAGCGGGGATGATAGCTCCAATCCCTAGCCCCCAAATCCCAGTGCCCATTGTCGTCCCTTGCTTCAATCCCTAGCGCCCCCCAAATCCCAGTGCCACCCAAATCCCAAAGCCCGCTCTTGACTCCTACTCCAATCCCTAGTTCCCCCCAAATTCCAGCGCCCGCATCTGCTGCTCTCTCCCTTCAGCCCCAACCTCAAGATCCTGTTGCCCTCACTCTCACCCCTACTCCCCCTGCCCCAACCTCTCTCCAGCTCAGTGATTTCCCTCCTCTTTGCAGGCAATCCCTTCCTCGGAGTAATGGTGGAACCCTGGCTACCTCGGCTCAGCGACAACCTCCGGAGCTGCGCCTTGAGGCTGTGTCGGATCTGGTAACGTCCGTCCCCCATTCCCTTTCCGCCAACCAATCCTCTGTCCAATCACCTATTTGGGACCATGCCCAGTTAGAGATTCTGTATAATCATCTACCTGGCCTTCTAACCTTGCATCGAGCAAGTGTTCAGGTTTCTCCCCCACCAGCATCCTTCCCTCTCTACAATCCCTTTCAAATCATTCCCAACCTCCCTGCCCCTGGTCCCTCCTCACCGACTGCACTGCTGGCCTGAGGCGATGCTCGTTCACCCCCAGACACTCCCGTTTCCCCCTCCACGCCAAACCGCACGACTGGTAAGGAACTACCCCTTCTCTCCCTGTCATCTACGCCAATGCCCACTGCCTCTGCTCCCGTCGCTGCTCCCTGCAACACCCAGCACGGTCACTGCACCATCGCACAGCCACAGCCACACTGTTTCACAGCAATGGCCCCTTCTCTTTCTCCTCGCTGCTTCTGTCCTTCTCCCTTATCATGCACCATTGTACCCCTTCCTCCCTCTTTTTCTTTTTCTCTCTTTCTCCTTCTTCCCTACCTGCACTCCATCTCCCTTCTCCTTCACCTGCACTGACATAGAGTGGAACTAGGATTTGAAATGGGACTTCAAGAAAACCATTGATTTACATTTTGTTATTTCACTAATTCAATTTCTCCAAGTGTGTGATCTTAGAAACCCCTGAGATTCTAAATAGATGCTCTAAAATCCCTCTATTTCTAATGTATTCTCTAGTTCTCTACCAACTTTTTAATGGGTTCAATTCATATTTGCAGGAGAGGGCAAACAACAGCTTTGTGGAATAGCCCAGTATGGGTATCTCATAGGTATCACCGTAGGCTACACCATCACAGCTTCCATTAGCATGGCGTGAGTCAACAAAAACCCTTTTCCTTTAGCCATTTTCTTAACTCTATTTTGGACAACTTTCCCTATAGCCATGGAAGCAGTTATGTTATGCTCTGACGTTATTGTTCTTTTGACATTTTCTTATCAGGGCCGTTGAAAGGTCCCAACTGTTTCCATAGAAATGGCCACAGAGCAAAGTGCAGCCCATCTAACAACCCCTTCATGATCATCTTTGCAAGCATCCAAATAGTTCTCTCTCAAATACCCAATTTCCACAAGCTATGGTTCCTATCTATCATTGTAGCTATCATGTCTTTTTGCTTATTCTTCCATAGGCCTTGGGCTTTCCATATCCAAGATTGCAGGTTGGCTATTAATAAAAAAAATTCATTTGTGTTTTCTGATTTGCATGAACCAACTCCATGGCATTTGTCTCATTGGCTGTTTTTTAATCTGCAGAAGGGGATCATCATGTGAGGACAACCCTAACAGGTGTGACAGTGGGGATAGATGTAACAGATAAAGAGAAGGTGTGGAGGACCTTACAATCTATTGGAAACATTGCATTTGCATATGCTTTCTCTGATGTCCTCATTGAAATACAGGCAAGCAAATCTAGCATATCTTTCTCTGGTGATTGCTTTAGGGTGTAAGTTTTTGAGAGTTGGCTACTTCATGTGGATGGATAAAACATGGGAATGATGTAATTTTATACTTTTTAGATTGGACTGTAACTTCATGGAAGAAATCCGAAGATGAAGAATTTCGAATACTCAATCGGATTTCAGCAGACAGAGCGGAGCAGTCATTTGCAGTCCGATCGATCGGACCCCTTGGCCGATCGATCGGACCTGAACACCTCTAAGTTATTTACAGACGATCGAGGTCCGATCGATCGTTTTAAAAATGCTCTCTGTTATTTACAGTCCGATTGATCGGATCTGAAATGCTTTCAGTTATTTACAGACCGATCGGGTCCGATCGATCGGACAGCGGCGAACTGCAGTTTATTTGAGTGGATCTCATATTGTCTAATCTCTATCCCTTTTAAATGAGATCTATCCTATTCGTTTCAAAAAGCCTTTTTAAGGTTTAAACCTCACAAGAAATGCATCTCTCCTATGATTCAAAAACCCTAGACTATTCCTTGAGAGATTGCTTCCCTCCAGAGAGCTTTTGTGAGAATCATGTGCTGAAGCTTTCATCTCCTCTGGAGATTCATCCTCAACATATTTGCTGATTCGCCTTGTTCAAGGCGTGGAGATCGAAGTGCTGGAGAAGGTGAACGGCGTGTTCGTCGACTAGATCTACTACAGTCTTAGGTTGTGTTCAACTGTAAAGGGGTAGTGAGTATCTTGTAACCTTTGTTTCTTTTAGTGCTTTGATCTTTTTCGGACCAGGGTAAGGTCCCGTGGTTTTTTTCCCTATTCAGGGTTTTTCCACGTATAAAATTGAAGTGTCCATCTGGGTGATGATTTGATTGATTAACTTAGATTTCTTCTTCTGTAAATTCATATTGAAATCTGTGTTGGGACTTATTTATCATTAGGATTGATTCGTGATCGACCCTTTTGGTTTTACATAGGGATTATGCAGAAAGGTAAACATGACTAATTTTAGGAGTACGATCTTCATATTGTTGGCATGCATCCATGTACAGAAACTACGATAAGATGCATAATAAATAAGTTCTTATCAGTTTAACAGTAAAAAAAAATTTGTTGTGTTTTGACCAAAATAAAAAACTAAGTTCTTATCAGGAGACTGAAATTAAAACTGGTGCATAGTTCAAAAACTTTGTCCGAATCGGCCTTGACTCGACAGAGTCAACTCAGCTAAGTAAGTCACCTAGGGGCAAGTCAAATGAGTCTGGCCACTCGGTATAATTTGGTACTTAACTCTTATACAACATTACAACCTACGTGTACTGTTTGAATTGGATTTTAAGTCTTTAATCCGTACACAATTTACAAAGCTGTTGAACCTTCAAGGCCAATTAAATTAAGAGAAACAACCATGCAACCGCACATAACGGGTCTTCCTCTGCCCTAAATCCTAATAAAGAGGTGCTTATCTTTCTTAAAGAACATGGCACTTTTCATTTTCCTTTTTTATTTTCCTTTTTATTTTTTTTGTGGAATTGGTATTGGCTGGGACTCATCAGAGACCCCGGCTAGGGGGGGGGGGGGTCACTGGTCTGACTTTGAAAACCATGCCTGCATGCTGGCCAAGCTGGACAGCTTTAGGTAGTCGGGCGGGGGGGGGGGGGGGGGGGGGGTTCACTGGTCTGACTTTGAAAACCATGCCTGCATGCTGGCCAAGCTGGACAGCTTTAGGTAGTCGGGCCTGGTCATGAGTAGCTTAAGAGATGACCTTTGAATGAGCCACAAGGCAACCAATCCAACATATGCTTAGGACCACCCAACCATAGAAATTTCTGCACTATGACCCACCTCAGGGTCCAGTTGGATGAATACCCTCCATCATGAAGATATAATGTGTGTGAGTTTAGCCCCACATTGCTTCTGATTCACACACTACTGCCCACATGAAAAGAAAGTCCAAGTTCTGCATTTAATCTGATTTTTTAAATGCTCAAACATTCATATTATGCAACTGATCTAATGAGATAGCACTTCACTTAATTCAAACACTAATTAATTGAATTAGTCCAGAGCTATCCGACCATTCAACTCAAGCATCTAAATATTGAAGTATCCAGAAGTTCTAAAACACCCTTGAATAATCCTTATTCACATAAGCTACTACTCTTGTGCTTCAATTCCGAGAAGGCATGGGTGCTTTTCATTCATATTCTAGAGGGTTTTGCCATCCAAGCATGAGACTGACAACACAGGAACCTAACCGACCTCTGACACAAGTGAGGAATTACACTGCCTTTTGCCATGACTTTGATGAAGATTCGGGTTAGAGGAGTGAACATTTTGAATTTTAAAGGAGCAGTCTTAGTATCCCCACTGCCACCAGCCACCTTCTCTTTCTTTCTCTCATGCCTTTTCTAAACTTGGTTGCACTACAATTATTTTGTCTATAAACTGGTCTGCAATCATGGTTATTTGCAGTTGATTATTGCTAAAAAAAAATAACTGTCTCCTGCAAGGGTATACAAACACATAAACACTGATTTACATACAAATCTTATTACCTGCATTCAATTTACTCGGATCCAAATGGGTTCAAATGATTTGCTTATGATGGATAGATTAATATGAAGCGCCATGGCGCCCACCTTTGTCCAACCTGCCTATCCACTGTCGATAGTTCTTGAGAAGCTGCTCCAAAAACACAGTTTTTAAACAGGCCAAGTCAAGTGTTGGATTCAATTTGCCTTCCGAGCCAACTCAATTTAGCTGACTCGGCCAACTCGCTTGGAGTAGTATAAAATGGGCCAATGCCACTGGATAGATATTCAGATAGCATGTCATCTTTCACATGTGAATTTTGACTAAGGTTTCCATGTACATTTTAACTTCTCAGCTCCCACATGGAGGGGGTATTGATTTAGAGAACTAGGTGGATGGGGCCGGCCTTGGCTTTGGCTTTGGGATGAAAATCCCAACTTCTAGTATCATTATGGGTGGCTGCACAGTGGACAGTCTGGGCAACAAAAGAGTGGGCACTGTGAGCAAGGTTTGGGGATTCCATGTGATTTAGTGAGGCAAGTTTGCATTCTTCTCTCTTCTCGTTGTTGATCATTTGTATCCATGTTAATCTTGCTCTTTTTTTTTTTTTAATGTAGGATTGAAGAAAAGAAGAGAAGTTCCCACATTTTTCGATGAATCCAAGAATATAGTAACCAAGCGAATCTACAAGAAATATAAGCAGGTAACTCCATACGTAATATCCATTTCATCATCATTATCATCAGAGTCGTGATATATGTCTAGTAGAAAAATGTAACTCTTGCCTGTTGTGTTAAACATTTCAGGTGAGCATGTGTTTTTGGAGTGTACAGCATCATCTAGTTTTAGATGATAATGGATTAGATGATATCAAATTATTCATATCGGGCATTTGCTCAATGGTTTGGTCAAATTATATAAACTTTGATTAAGTTGGGCACTTTACAATGCTTTTCTCTTTTTGTGGCCTTGATTGAATGTGTCAGCAGTACTGTAATCAAATAATCTTACTCCTATGATGTGTTTCTAAATCCATGAACTTTATTGAAAGATCAGGCTTGCATGAAAAGTAGTTTCATTGTGAAGAAGATGTTCAATTGCTAATTCTTTCTTGTGATGTTGGACTAGTATGCTTTGAGACATGTTCCTTTTGCAGTGTGCATGCATGTGTTTTTCTGTTTCTGGATTTTAGTAAATTATTGTCACAATTTTACAGGCAGATTTGAGTTTCTTCCCTTTTATTGTTGACTGTAACTCTTTACTACACAAAGAGGTTGTGTATTTTGTCTTCAATATGTGCAAATATTAAAGAAGTGGACACCACATCACATTTGTTGGTTCATGTATGGTAGTAGTCAAATTAAGAAGATTTGCTTGTTTAAGAAGATTGAAACAAACTTTTGTTGGGGGAAGAGGTTGAAAAGCAAACCCATGTTGTTCAGATGAAATCCTCACCAACATTGAGATTGTTGTTGTGTGGGGAGATTTCCAAAGCTCCAGGATTACGCTAATCACGGCCATCAGATGGGATTAAGCGGTCTCACGTGCCATCCGCGTGCCACCACGTGGCACCAGACTCACCTCGGCTGCCCGGGCAGGGACCCCAGCCGAAGTCAGGCAGGCCCGGGCCGCTAGCGCCGAGCTCGGCTACCCCAGGTGACCACCTCGGTTGAAAGCTCCACCTCGGCCAAAGGTGCCGAGACGAAAGCCGAAGCAAGAAGAGAATCTCCACTCATGCCCTTCGCCCCTCACGTCATCGGACACGTGGAAGAATAGGGGCGCGAGCCAGTGAGACAGATGCGACATCCAGCCGTCCACAATCTTCGCCAGATCCCTGACAGGGCGGCACCCAGCGGCTGAGGCCAAATCAGGGCAAGGCCCGAGGGTGGATCCGATGGTATCCCTACCGCCAAAGGCGTCCAACATAATCTGGCCCAACGTGACACGTATTTAATGCGATATGGGCCAATCCGACTGGAATTAAATGCAAAGCGGGCTGGATTGGACCGCATTTATTACTTTGTGGGCTGATGATGATCTCCCTGTCAAGTCATGGGACCGACACCTAGATATCATCAAAAAATATCTTCCAAATCGTCTATAAATAGAGCTTCATTCACATGCAAGGTACACACAATCCAACCCAAGGAGCCGTTACTCTGTCTCTCTTCTTCCTCTCCTTCCTTTGTTCCAGTTCATTCACTGACTTAGGCATCGGAGAGCCTTGCGCCGCTCAGGCCAGGGTCCTCTGACCGTTTGCTCTCTCATTTCAGGCTTCCAGGGAGCGGGTTATCTTCTTCATTTGGATAAGTCCTGTAAGGCACCCCGATTATTGTGGGTCATTATTTTTCTGCACCTACAATTGGCGCCGTATGTGGGAAAGCATTATCCCAACCTTCCAAACCTTCCAAACCTTCCCAATCTTTCCAAAAACCATGCCTCCGAAAGCTAAGAAAGGCGGAGAGTCCCAGAGAGCAGCTTTCGCACGTCCAAACCCGTTCGCAGACGTCCCTCCTCAGGGACGGCCCGCAGCGGACCGTGGTGCATCAGCAGGCGAGGAGCGCGTAGCCTCGCGACCCTTCGTCGAATCTCCTTTCCGTGAGGGATTCGAAACCTCATGCTCTGACGACGAAGTCCCGCCTCCCCCACGAGGGGAGCGTCGACGCGATCACCCTTCCAAAGGCAAAGCTCCGGCGGTGGAGGAGCCTCGCCACATGCAACCCCCTGATGTTGGAGGAGATATCGCAGCTCAAAACGCTCTCCTCCAGGAGCAGGAGCGAGTAATCCGCTAACTCCAGCAGCAGCTGAGAACGGTGCAAGATGCCTCTCGAAGGCAGCCCTCAGAGCCCCAAGGAGAGAAGAGAGCTGTCCAAAGCAAGATAGTCCAGCCATCCCGAGAGGATCTAAGGGCCTTTCCGGATAAAAAACGCAGCCATGCCTGCGATGAGGGCTCGAGCAACACCCGTAGCCATCGTGGCCGCGACAGGCGAGCTCATAGCCATCATGGTCGAGGCCATGCAAAGCGGAAACCAAGGGCGATGACACCAGAGAAGGACGACGAGCAGGAGCGGCTCGACAAGCGCATCAAACTAGCTCTCCAGCGCAACCTGGAGATGCACGACCAGCAAAAGATATGTGGCCCCACCGATCTGGGGGCCTCTCCTTTCACCCGGGATATCGAGAGAACTCCCTTGCCCAAGAAGTTCTCAGTCCCGCGGTTCGTCCCCTATGACGGACTGTCTGACCCGTCTGCTCACCTCCGTCATTTCTCCCAAAAGATGTCCATCTGGGGGAACGAGGGCCACCTCAACTGCAAGATCTTTTCCTCGAGTTTGAGCGACCTCCCCCTGAAGTGGTTCTGCGCCCTTCCAGAGAAGTCTATTTCGAGTCGGAAGGAACTCCAACTCTCTTTCCTGAAGAAGTTCCAGGCCTACAGCGTCGTCCCCAAAACCGATGCCGACATCCTCGCTCTGAAGATGAAGCAAGGTGAGACCCTCACCCAGTTCACCCGGCATTTCTGGGCAATTTACAGCCAAATCGAGGATACCAGAGAAGAAGTGGCGATTTTCGCCTTCCAGAATGCCTTGTTACCAGGGCACGAGCTGCGGAAGGATTTGGCAGGAGATCCCGCTCCCTCCATGCCGGCCTTGATGTCCCGGATAAAACGCTTTATCGCCCGGGAGGAAGACGAAATCAGAGCTCGGGAGGAGGAAGGCCGCGAGATAGTAGACCCGGAGTCCAAGGAAACGAGCATCCAGTCTCAGCAGCGGGGCAAGAAGCCATTCCAGAGGCAAGAACCGAAGCAGGCCTGGGTCTCCAATTCGGTGAGACCCTCAACGTCCCGGTCTGGGGGCAGCAGGAGGGCCAGACCTCCCCCCGACGCCTGCCAGTCTATGAGCATCGTCTTCAAGGAGCCGATCCACTAGGTTATGAACAAAGTCAAATCCCAGCCGTTCTTCAGATGGCCTCGTCCCTTGGCAGGCGATCCCTCCACTCGTGACCAATCCAAGTTTTGTGCCTACCATAAGGGAAACGGGCACAGGACTGAAGAATGCAGGACTCTGAAGTTTCACTTGGAGAGGCTCGCCAAGGAAGGCCATCTCGCGGAGTTAGTAAAGGTAGGAGACGTCAGCAGTGGCGGCGGTAGCCGAGCTCATCAGAGCGTGGCCAGAGATCCAGACAGTGAAGACTCCGAGAAGATCATCAATGTGATCCACCTAGCGCCCTCAGCTCCCTCTCCCTCAGCTCGAGACAGCCCTCAGGCTCGTGCCGAAGCCAGGAGGGCCTCGCATGGGAAGGAAGTGATGAAAGCCGAACTCGGGCCGACGACCAAGAGACCTCGCCGCGATCGTCCAGCAATCTCTTTCTTAGATAAAGATCTGGAGGGGATCCAGCTCCCTCACAACGATCCTCTGCTCTTGACCATGAAGCTGAAGGACTTCACTGTGAAAAGGATCATCGTCGACTCCGGTAGTTCCTCCGAGGTCCTCTACTATGAGTGCTTCAAGAAAATGAACCTCTCAGAAGCCGACCTCACGGAGGTCCGAGCGCCCCTGCTGGGGTTATCCGCCAAACCAGTTTATCCCAAGGGTAGAATCACCCTGGAAACCCGAGTGGGCGGAGCCTCCGTGCTGGCCGACTTCCTAGTCGTGGACGCCCCTTCTCCCTACAACGTCATCCTGGGCAGAACGTGGCTCCACAAGTTGGAAGCAGTTCCCTCTTCCCTCCACCAGAAACTAAAGTTCGTGCTCCAGAATAAAGAGGGCAAGATGGAAGTGGTCACAGTAGAAGGAGATCAGCAGCAGGCTAGGCAGTGCATGCTGGCCGTGGTCCTAGTGGAGAAGGAGCTAGAGCGCATCAACCTGGCAGAGTTTGAGAAAGGGCTAGATGGGATCGGCCGAGATCCTGACAAGAAAAGTATCGAAGACCTAGCCGAAGTCAGGCTCGACCCAGCTGACCCTGATAGGTTTTTCCTGATTGGCACGCAGCTACCAGATGAAGAGAGAGCCGAGCTCTCAAGGTTCCTAGTGCAGAACATGGATGTCTTCGCCTGGACCTCGAGCGAAATGCCTGGGGTCGACCCCGAGGTCATGTGCCACAGGCTGAATGTGGATCCCAGCCACAAGCCAGTAGTGCAAAAAGCCCGAAGGACGGGGTTACAGCAGACAGACGCGGTAGTCGAAGAGATCGACAAGTTACTGGAGGCAGGCGCAATTCGGGAAGTCTAGTACCCGGTCTGGCTGGCCAATACGGTGGTGGTTAAGAAAAAGACAGGCAAATGGAGGGTGTGTGTGGACTTCACCGATCTCAACAGGGCCTGCCCTAAAGATAGTTTTCCCCTTCCGAAGATTGATCAGATGATCGACGCCACCGCCGGCCATGACCGAATGAGCTTCCTTGATGCCTATAGAGGCTACCATCAGATTCCGATGTATGAGCCAGACGAGGAGAAAACCGCTTTCATAACCCCCCGCGGCACATATTGCTACAAAGTCGTGCCTTTCGGGCTGAAGAACGCGGGGGAAACATATCAGCGCCTCGTGACAAAGATGCTCCAGGCTCAACTCGGCAAAACGGTGGAAGTCTACATTGACGACATGGTCATCAATTCCAAGCTCTTCATCGATCATCTGGCGGACCTGGCCCAAGTCTTCAGCATCCTTCGCACGTTCAAGCTCAAGTTGAATGCTTCCAAATGCGCGTTCGGCGTAGCTTCTGGCAAGTTCCTCGGAAGCCTGGTGACGCGGAGGGGAATAGAGGCTAACCCGGACCAGATCACTACAATCTTGGGCATCTAGAGCCCATCTATGACAAAGGAAGTTCAGAAGCTCACAGGCATGGCTGCGGCACTCAATCGCTTCATCAGCCGGTCGTCAGATAAGTGCAGGCCTTTCTTTCAGCTCCTGAGAAAAAATTTGAAATTTCAGTGGACCCCCGAGTGCGACCAAGCATTGGCAGCACTCAAAACCTATTTGTCTTCACCTCCTTTACTCTCTACCCCAACCCAGGGAGAGATTTTATATTTATACCTTACAGTCTCGGATCATGCTGTGAGCTCCGTCCTCATCAGAGAGGACGAGGGAGAACAAAAACCAATTTACTATACGAGCAAGATCCTGCTTGACGCCGAGACCAGATACCTTTTGTTGGAGAAGCTCGCGCTGGCGCTCGTCAGCGCCTCCCGCAAGCTCTCCCATTATTTCCAATCCCACACCATTGTGGTGATCACGGAGCACCCACTCCGTTCTATATTCAAAAAGGCTGATTTTTCAGGGCGAATCTCGAAGTGGGCAGTCGAACTGGGGAAGTATGACATTCAGTACCGTCCCCGGACTGCGATCAAAGCCCAAATTCTGGCTGACTTCATCGTAGAGTTCGTTTCGCCAAGCTCGGCTCCGACCCAGCCCGGTACGGCACTAGGGGGCGTAGGGCAAGAGCCTGAAGTTACCGAGGTCGAACAAGCTCCCACTGGGGCATGAAAGGTCTTTGTTGATGGTTTGTCCACCTCCAAGCGAGCTGGCACCGGCATAGTCCTCCAATCGCCAGAGGGATTGGTCATAGAGCAAGCCTTCACCTTGGACTTCAAAGCAACAAACAATGAGGCAAAGTATGAAGCACTGATAGCAGGGTTGGATAGCGCCCGAATCCTCGGAGCCCAGCACCTGGTGATCTTCAGCGATTCGCAACTGGTGACTAGCCAGCTCGCTGGAGACTACTAGGCCAGGGACGACAGGATGGCGGCCTACTTAGCCCTCGCGCAAAAGCTGCTCTCCCATTTCAAGACAGCCGAGGTCAAGCAAATCTCCAGAGACACCAACACGCATGCTGATGCGCTTGCAAACCTGGCCTCCGCTGTCGAAGCAGGAAAGAGAAGGACTGTCGAAATCGGATCGATATCAAGATCAAGCTTAGAACTCCACTCACCTCGGCAAGTCCTTTGCGCAGACCCCGGCCCGAGTTGGATGGACCCAATCATCTCCTACTTGAAGGACGATCAACTCCCCGAAGACAAGACTGAAGACAATCGAATCAGACTCAAGGCAGCTCGATTCTGGTTATCTCCTGAAGGCAGACTCTACAGAAAGTCCTTCACGGGTCCATACCTCCAATGCGTCCATCCCAGCAAGGTGGACAATTTCCTGTATGAGATCCATGAAGGAATCTGTGGCAGTCACATCGGAGGCCGATCACTGGCCTACAGGGCAATAAGCCAAGGATACTGGTGGCCCTACATACAAAAGGATGCACAAGTGTACGCCAGGAAATGCGAGAAGTGCCAGAAGTTCTCCCACTCTCTTCATCAGCCAGCGCAAGACCTAAGTCCCCTCTCTAGTCCATGGCCCTTCGCTCAATGGGGGCTGGACATTGTGGGACCTCTTCACCGAGCTCCGGGGAACAAAAGGTGGCTGATCGTTGCGACGGATTACTTCACGAAGTGGATAGAAGCTGAGCCGCTGTCCTCCATCACGGATAGGGATTCTAGAAACTTCGTATGGAAGAACATTATAACGAGGTTCGGCATCCCCAAGACCCTGATTTCGGACAACGGGACTTAGTTCGACTCCAAATCCTTCAAGGACTTCTGCCAAGAGCATGGCATTAAAAACCATTACTCCACTCCAGCATATCCACAAAGCAATGGCCATGCTGAAATTTCTAACAAGGTAATCCTGGACGGCCTCAAGAAGCGGTTAGACAAGGCAAAGGGGAGATGGGTGGAGGAGCTTCCCAGCGTGCTATGGGCGTACAGAACAACTCCAAGGCGATCCACCTCGGCGACCCCTTTCTCTCTGGCTTATGGGATGGAGGCGGTCATTCCCTTGGAAATTGGCCTCCCCACTCTGAGGACAGAATTGGTCGACCAGGGCCGAAATGACACAAACTTGGCAATGGAGTTGGACCTAGCAGAGAGCGTCGAGAAGCAGGGCTGACTGACTATCAGCAGCGGCTAGCCAGAGGCTACAATGAAAAAGTCAGAGAAAGAAGTTTCTCCGTTGGAGAGCTGGTCCTGAAGAAAACCCTGCCAGCTGACAAAGATCCAAATGAAGGAAAACTGGCCCCAAACTGGCACGGCCCATTCAAGGTGGTCTCACTGGCGGGACGATCCTCTTACAAGCTCGAAGACTTAGAAGGCAAGCCGTTGCCGAGACCATGGAATGCATCCCACTTGAAGAAATTCTATTTCTGAAGATGTAACATGAACCTCAGAATCAATGAAAGCAGCTTTTGCCATCGATCTGTGTCGTCTCTCCTTATCTGAGTTCGGCAGTTCTGGGTCCTTGACCCTGGAGAAGGCTTCGAGTTCATACACTCAGTCGTTTCCTAAAGTTTGGGTCCTTGACCCTGGAAAAGGCTTCGAGTTCATACACTCAGTCGTTTCCTAAAGTTTGGGTCCTTGACTCTGGAAAAGGCTTTGAGTTCATACACTCAGTCGTTTCCTAAAGTTTGGGTCCTTGACCCTGGAAAAGGCTTCGAGTTCATACACTCAGTCATTTCCTAAAGTTTGGGTCCTTGACCCTGGAAAAGGCTTCGAGTTCATACACTCAGTCGTTTCCTAAAGCTTGGGTTCCTAACCCTGGGAGAGGCTTCGGATTCATACATCCAGTCGCTTCCCAAATTCCGGGTTCATACACCTCTCCAGATCGTTCCCGAACTCAGGCTCGCATAGCCGAGATCATCAAGACTCTGTAATCATCTCAGCACGACAGTTCACCTCGGCCAATGCTGATCCGTTTCGGCCAACGACAATTCTTCAAAAGAAAAACAGTAGTGCAAGCACTAAAGTGCAAAAAAGCAGCACAGAAATACAAGCATCGCAATTGTATATTCAAAAAAGCAAAAGGAAGCATTGTACACAAATTATATGATCTCAAAAGTTTGCTCTTTTATTCATTGTAATTACTTCATTACAAGGGTGACAGAAAAGAAAACAAAGTACAGAAAGGAGGCTCGCAGTCCTCTGAAAACAGAAAAAGAAGCAAAGACTGGGAGGCTCTGATCTTCACCGACTCTTCAGTCCAGTCTCCAGCGCCCTGAGCTCTTCAACGCCCTCTAGATTGCAAGCTTGAAGACTCCGATCCTCGCTGGTCGACTGTTTGGAGGCTTTGGGGGACTCTGAATTCCACTGAGCTCTACAATATGCTCTGGTTGGTCAGACCAAAGTTTGCAAGCGAGAGCTCCCTCAGCTCAGAGACCCTGGACCTTGCTGAGCTCTTCAATACCCTATGGTCAGTGAGACCAAAATTTGAAGAGCCCCTCGGTCCAGCGGTGTCTCGATCCTGCCCACCGCTCGGCAGTCTTGACATCCCACAAGAAGCATGGTTCCCTGCGGAGTCCTATGGGATGAAAATAAGACCCCCAAACGCCGGGGGCGCCACCAACCCACAGCTGCAAAGATTCCTATGCAGCTGGACCAGGGAGGGTTGGCCGTGGACCCGCGTTCAGAGAGCGCGCAGTCCACGAGGATCGTCTTCAGAGAGCGCGCAAACTACGACAGACTTTCCCCTCGGAGAAAGCCATCTTCTGGCGCAGGGGTTCCCCCCGGGTCAAATGTTCCTAACGATCTACCAGACATGGCTGCCAAAGTGGTAAACAGAAAAAGACAGACTCCTATGTCTATGTGAATTAAGCTATCCTAGTTCTTTTTCCTCTCCCATGGCGAACCTACCACTCCTATTTATAGGAAGGAGAAGGGCCCGATCTCCGAAGGAAGTTATGAGGCGAGGTCTCCCACGCCTTACGTGAGAAGCACGTCTTCCTATCTGATGACCAGCGATCCCGATGGCGCCACGTGGAGCCATCCGCTCATTTTCCTCATTGGCCATACCGCAACATTTACTGCTATTTATGGTCTCCAGAATACGGAGAATCGGCACAGACAGCTATGAAGATCGTTCGATATTCTCTCTAACTCAAAATTCGCAATTCATGCATCACATGAAAGGTATTCAGCCAAATTCGAAAGAAAGAGAAGTAAAGAGGCTCTGTTTTTCATTAAAGGCAAAGGATATTACAGGGCTGAAAGCTATATATAAAAGATAGAAAGAAAAAATTACAAAGAGCAAAAGCAAGAAAGGCGACACTACTACGGTTTCGGCGACTCCACCAGATCGATCACCGTCTTTGATGGACCAGCAGTACCGGCCGCGACCGCAGCCTTGTCTGGTGCGTCGCCGGTAGCAGGGGCAGTGTCCGGTGCCTCACCGGTAGCAGGGGCAGAAGAAGCCTCGCCTTGAGGCACGACCGGGGCATCGCTGGCAGCCGGGGCAGCATCCGAGGCAGGGTCAGCTGTAGGGGCTTCGACTGGGGCACTCTCGCCCAAAGGAGCAGAGCTCGGCTCAGGGACTGGGTCCGAGTATTTTGGCAGGTTCCGATAGACCGGGTGGTCTTCGGGGCACGCCTCAGTGCGGCCAAGCACCCTTCCTCGAACAAAATGGAGGTAATTTCCTCCACTTGCTTCTCATATTCTTCGGTGGCCTGGTCCACCCCCCTTTGGAAAGAAGATTGCGCCTCAGACAGCAGGGAAGCCTTCTCCTTCTTCAGCTCGGCGTTCCTTGACTTCAGCTTCTCAATTTCGGCGCGCCCAGCCAGCACTTCACCGCGCAGCCTCGTCGCCTCAGCCGCCGATTCAGACCTCGACCTGGCTAGTTCCGACTCCAGCTCGGCAATCCTCTTGGTCTTCGTCCAGATGTCACCCCTCAGTTGGTGAGTCTGCGACGTGAGGTCAGTAACAATGACCAAGGTTGCCTCCAGCTGGGTGGTCGCCTCGGAGCTGCTCTTCCTCAGCTCTTCCAGCTCTTTCTTCAACCTCTCCCTCTCAGACTCCAGCTGGGTGACCTTGGCAACGTTCCGGTCACTCCTTTCCATCACTGCTAGGAGCCTTTGCACGTTCTGCGAAAGGGAAGAATGAGTCAAATAACAGCAGCCGAACTAAAGCACTTGAAGAAGAGCGTAGAAGATACTTACCAAAAGATTAGCCTGGATCGCCGAGACCATCAGGCTATCGTCGTCGTACCGCACGTGCACTTCCATGTCACGCGGCAGGGTATAAGCTTTTGCGATGGCTCCGATAACGTCGGTGTTCCCCATCAGCCGGTCCTCGACGTTTAAGGGCTTCCCGGGCTGCGTCTCCATCCTGGGTCTCCACGCCGCTGCGGCAATTCGAGGTCCGGAGGCCGATCCGGACCCTTGCCCTACTGAGACGGTTAGCTCGCGGGCCGCCCCGCCAGTCGACTTATTTACCGGCGCGCCCTTCTCAGCCGGAGCCTTGCCTCCGGGAGCTCGCGTAGGGGTCTTACCCTTCGGAGGCTGTTCAGCCCCCGAGTCCTTCTCACCCGCCTTGGACCTCTTCCTGGGTGGGGATCCCTCTTTCGGGCGATCCGGCGAACGTCGCCGTGCTCCCTCGCTCGATTTAGGGGGAGGAGCAGAAGTGGCAGCAGCACCCCCCGAGCCCGAAGCCGCGCGGGTGCTGGCGGACGAAGGTGTCGAAGAAGAAGATCTCTGCCTAAACTTGGCCGCCAGATCTTTGGTACCAGGCACTCTTGAGCCTCCCTCCATTCCTCGCTCCTGGTCAGATAAGTAGGTGTCTACTATCTCCCTCAGGTTCGGCGACCCCGAGCTGGAAGACGTGGATGCCTCAGCGCCAGACGCGGCTCGGCTCGCAGCAGGATCGACTAAAGGATCCCCGGCAGGCACCGCTAAGGTGACAGGAGGATGATCAGGTTGCAGCTCGTCCTCCGGAGCTGCTCCGATCCTCCTATAATGGCCGCGGTACCTCGGCGTGTACCCTAACAGCTTCCAGGCCGATTTGGTCTCGTGCCCTTTATACCTCTCGACCTTCTTGTGGTCGTCGACGTTCTTTCTCCAGCCTTCGCTCGCGGCCCGGCGTCGCCTAGCGTGCAGTTCTGCACACAAACAACAAAGAGTGTCAGCTCGGCGATATAATGGCTGAGCGAAATAAACAGGGAAAAGAAGCAGTATTTACTTGGGACGGCCCCAGGATGACGAGGGACCATCAGCCTCCTGCTTTCACCAGCGCCGAATTCCCAGTCCCCAAACACACAGAAGAGGTCTTCCTCGGCATTCTTACTGGAATCCTCCAGGGCCAGGACGAAGCCTATTCGGCGCTGCTTCACCCGGAGGTAGTAATTATCTCCCCCAGCCTTGCAAATGTCATATACATCCTCGATGTCATGGACACCCAGGTCAGTCCCCAAAATCTCGTTCAGTTTCGCCGTGCCCATGATGACTTTGAAGCCATTGGGCATCAGCTGGCACGGGGTAATCGACCACATGCTAAGGCAAGCCCTAAGGAGGGGGTGCAGAGGAAACCTGACCCCGCCTTCGATCACGGAGATAAGAGGAAACGGCATCCAGCCGCAGGACCAACCGCGTGTGGCGTGGTCAAAAGGGTCCGCTGGCCTAAGGCGAACTCCCTCTGGGATGTTGTAAGTCGCCCTAAACCTAGCCATGCCCTCTTCTGTATCTAATCGAAACCTAGGGGTGCCCATGTCTAAAAGAAGGAGATACCAGAAAGGAACCCTAGAGGTGGGGAAATCCTAAAAACTAGACAGGTGCACGAAGTTACTTACAGAAACAGAAAGGCGAGTCAAAAATAGATCTGGGCGCGTCCTACGGTCATCCTCACCAGAGAAATCTCGAAGAACAGAGCAGAAATCGAAGGCAGGGGCGAAGGAAATCAGAAAGAAGAAAGAAGGGAGGTGACCCTATTTATAGAAAGGGAACCCTCTTTGGGCGCCACTTTCGAATTTGAAGAGACAGATTTCGCAATCCGAGCCTGTTCCATCAATGAGACAGCACAATCAGTGAAGGGGCTACACGTGTAGCCATCGGTTCGCTTCCCAGAATGGAGAAGACAGAGCATTTATTGCCTAAGAAAAGTTGAAGCGACACCAGGCAATGATCGCCGCATCTCCGGACAGGTTCTCTAGCTTCCGACCACTAAAGGCTAGGACGCTTAAGAGGTCAAAAGCTAGGGGGCAATTGTGTGGGGAGATTTCCAAAGCTCCAGGATTACACTAATCACGGCCATCAGATGGGATTAAGCGGTCTCACGTGCCATCCGCGTGCCACCACGTGGCACCAGACTCACCTCGGCTGCCCGGGCAGGGACCCCAGCCGAAGTCAGGCAGGCCCGGGCCGCTAGCGCCGAGCTCGGCTACCCCAGGTGACCACCTCGGCTGAAAGCTCCACCTCGGCCAAAGGTACCGGGACGAAAGCCGAAGCAAGAAGAGAATCTCCACTCGCGCCCTTCGCCCCCCACGTCATCGGACACGTGGAGGAATAGGGGCGCGGGCCAGTGAGACAGATGCGACATCCAGCCGTCCACAATCTTCGCCAGATCCCTGACAGGGCCCGCACCCAGCGGCTGAGGCCAAATCAGGGCAAGGCCCGAGGGTGGATCCGATGGTATCCCTACCGCCAAAGGCGTCCAACATAATCTGGCCCAACGTGACACGCATTTAATGCGATATGGGCCGATCCGACTGGCATTAAATGCAAAGCGGGCTGGATTGAACCGCATTTATTACTTTGTGGGCTGATGATGATCTCCCTGTCAAGTCATGGGACCCACACCAAGATATCATCAAAAAATATCTTCCAAATCGTCTATAAATAGAGCTTCATTTCACATGCAAGGTACGCACAATCCAACCCAAGGAGCCGTTACTCTGTCGCTCTTCTTCCTCTCCTTCCTTTGTTCCAGTTCATTCACTGACTTAGGCATCGGAGAGCCTTGCGCCGCTCAGGCCAGGGTCCTCTGACCGTTTGCTCTCTCCTTTCAGGCTTCCAGGCAGCGGGTTATCTTCTTCATTTGGATAAGTCCTGTAAGGCACCCCGATTATTGTGGGTCATTATTTTTCTGCACCTACAGTTGTAATGTATGGATTGGATCTTTTCAAGAATTGTTGGCATGGTATTTATTTCATATTTTGATCGCTACTCTAGTTACAAATTAATCTGTATGAAAACTTTCTTTATTTGCAAGGAAATCTTATTCTGGGAATGCTGTGGAGAGATCACCATCATTTCTAGGTGGATGGGCTGGAATGTACTCCATGAGTTTCTTTGTGGTGGGGTTGGTTTTGGTGGTAGGATTTCGGTTTGGAGGGTGGGCAAGTATGCTCAACTTCATTCAGTAAGTGAACACTTTTACTAGTGAAGGTGTGTCTCTTTTACTAGTGCTGTATTTGATTATTTGGCTGGTTGTTGTATCCCCGGTTTGTGGGGTGTTTGAATATGTTTGGCAGAATTTATGGTTATTCGTTCCTCTCATCATTTGGACTTTTGTATGAATATTAGAAATCACAATGGCCTATATGTTAAAAAAAAGAAAAGAGGACACATAAATCACATCAGAGGGCGCATCCTTCCTGCCCAATACCATAATCAGTGATCGCACAGATACTGATTTGGGCTGAAACATAATTTTTTTTTATAAAAATTTTGAATTCTAAGATGTTGTGCACAGTGAAGAGGATACCTACTGATCTGCCATTACATTCAAACTCAAGTTATTTAGGGTACATGTTTTGTACCTCTCAAAGTGCTCTTAGTGTAAGGCATAAGCTACTTACCAAGGACAAGTATGATACTAGTTTACTGCTGCAATATAATTTGGTGAGGGCCTGGTGCAATAAATCTTTCCTCTTTATGTGTATACATTAATTGATTTTGTTTGTATTTCACATTCTGTTTCAGGTTATTGACCAAGTTGTGTAAATACTCTGCCATAAATGTTAAACAACTTGAACATGGGGATGTTATCTTTCTTTCTTGGTATACTAGTCTTGGCAGTGGATGCAAATGCAAGGAATTGTGGTGATTAAGAGAATTGGTGAGAAAATTAATTAAGAACGCTTTTTGTATTATCTTACCTGTGATGTGCACATATACTCCAAGCAAAAGGCAGTGGATCAGGAACATGAAATGATGAATTTGTAGTATGTGTATCAGGTGACACTAATAGAAGTAGTATATAAATTAAGTATTTTAGTGAAATTGCAATCTCACAGTTGGTGCTCATTTATTTAATGGAATTCATTTATTTTTTTTCCATGGATTTAAGGACGAGTCTTCATTTATTTAACGGAATTCATGCTCTAGATGATAGTTTTGAGGTCATGTCACTTGTTTGTTTTGATCGACAGATGCATAGCAGCTCAATCTTTGACAATGTGAGTAGCAATCTAGTATTTTATTTCCAATTTCTTGATCTTTTACTGTTTTAAGAAATTATTTCTCTTTTCATATCATTAGGATTCTTTACAGGTGGAGTGCTCAACTAACAACTATACTTTTGATACTTTACAGGTGGTTTGTGGGAAACGCGTGGGAGCCTTTACATGCTTGCTTGATGAAATGGGAAGCTATGACTCCCCAGATGCTTCCATATCTGGTGTAAAGCCAGATTTCAAGGTCTCTTCACTTAGAGAAGTGTATTCATTATTGGAAGCAAATTTCATACTGGTTCCTTGATCCCAATTTTTTTCGACAGTAGTAGACGCTATGATGTTTGAATACTTCAAATAAGCAATATACCATGTCATATTTTTAGGAAAGCAACATATGAATGTTCTTCAAGCTTGATTTATCTTTTCTTGCTCTTTTATATTTGATAAGTAATATATGTGGAAGGGAACAAAGAAGAGGTTGTTTTGATAAGTAATATATGTGGTAGGTACCTTCGCGAATAAATCCCAATGGAAGAAGACGAAAAGTGTGTGAAACTTGTATATGAACAAACAAGAATTCCCTCATTGTTTTGGTATTAATTTGAATGGATGATCATTTTCATGTATTTTTTTCCCATGGCCTATCTAGCTTGTATAGACTACAAGTCCAGTGTTTTTGTTTTTAACTGCAGGTCAAGTGTTTATTTGCAGGTTCTGTTTACATTTTTTATTTTAGTTTATTAATTTGTATTTGTAGCAATAAAAAAATGTGGATTTAATTTTTTTAATTAAAAAATAATTAATTTTTTTTATAAAAAAAATAATTAAGGCGCGTCTTGTGAGCCGTAAATTGAAACTCGCCAATTCTTTAATGGCTTGCATTTGCAAGTTGTAAAAACATATACTTAATTACGGCTTGCATTTGGAGCCGTTAATCAGATTGTACACAACCCATTTACAGCCCACAAATGCAAGCTGTGTAAAATATTTTTCGGTTTAAGTATTCACGGCTTACTACGTGTGCCATAAACTTAAGCACACCAATGCTTTAACGAAACTCAGTTTGCGTCGTAAAAGTTTAGTATTTACGGCCTGCTTAGGAGGCCATAAATCTGGTCCAAAAAGTCCTAAGACTATCATTTTTGGCCTGCATTGATCCTACTTAGGGCCTGTATATGCACGTTGTAAATAGTTCAACCCTTTTATGGCAGGCGCTTTTACAGCACGACCCCCGTGAGCCGTAAACATACATTTACGGCGCGCATTGCACGCTGTAAAAGCCCTGAAATGGTGTAGTGACATTTGTAGGCCAATCTCCATAGAAGGACAAGAGGAGATAAAACGTGAATTTTCAAAAATGAGCATCAAATAATCTTTCCTTTTAGGATATAGAATCAAATGGTGGACATGAACTATCAGGGTAACAGTTGACTTATTATTTCCCATCTTCTTTAATTTAATCTTCATTTTAACTACTTATAATATGAATTCTATGTATTCAATTCTTATATATTATAATACAAACAAACATGCCCTTACTTAGCATTATAAAAATGTCTTAGTGTCTTGTACAATGGGAAAATATAGAAGATTGGGACCAACCCACACACGTCATGTGAGACAGCTATGAATTCATCCTTTTGTAATAGAAGAAACATCATACACGATAGCTATGATTTCATCCTTTTGTAACGAAGACGATTAGTTTTTTTTTTTTGGCTTAAGAAGTCTATTAGTCTACTTGTAGCAAGGTCATCGAGAAGATCAAGTGAAATCAACTAGTAGTCCATAAAAGGGACTGTCAGCCAGAAACACCTTAATTTCTTTTATTTTTAAAAAGGAAACGAAATTGGACAAAAGAGAGAAAAATGGTGCATTTGGCATCATGCCATTCAGATGTTCCCATGTTTCCACGAGGTATAAGTCTATTTGGCCTGACTTCTTTGGCCTGATTTGGAGCCTGATCCCAGCTGGAGTCTAGCTGGACTCCAGCTGGACATATGTTTAAGATGTCACTACACGCCATCTCCTTCTTTCTCCCTCATTCTTTTTCTTTCTTTTTTTTTCTTTTCTTCTCTCTGCTTCCTCTCCTTTCTTCTTCCCCAAAACCCTTCCTTCCTCCTCCTTTTTAACGATCGGGATCTGATTGTGACTGGAACGGAGTGGCTCGGGCCGGAGCCGGAGTCGATGAAGAAGGAGGTGAGGATGACTGACCAGAGAATGGCGCTGGCAGTTCAGTCGGAGGTGTACGCCGGATCTGCGTTCTCGCAGTCGCCATCTTCGAGCTCATTGCCGCTGCCGGCTGTGGATGACTCGGCGACGAAGGATCTGAGGCGTTTGCTTCGGATTGGTTGAATATCTCTTCATCTGTACGTGTTCGGATGTGATTAGATCCGATTTGATCTTCCTATGATTTTTTTAAACGGGAAGAAAGGTCTAGAATTTGGGGAAAATGATTATTCAGAAAGGCGAGTTTTTAGGATTTGTTTGGGGAAGAAAAGGAAGGAAGGAAGGAAGCGAGGAGGGGATTTGATTTGATTTGATTCTCTCTGTATGATGATGATGAAATGGAAATGGTGTTTGGATGTTCTTTACATGTAATCTTGCTACAAAGTTCCTTACTGTGGAAATTCTGGATTTTTTGAGTTTCAGTATGATTTCTTTTCTTCTCTTTTCCTCTTTTGTGCGAATTAGATTTTGATAATTATCTTGGAGGATTTCTCAATCGTTCTGTGATGTTCAAAATCTGCAGAGTCTGGAATCGTCAGTGGTGTTAGACCCCGACCCAAACCAACTCGATTAGTGTTAGTTTAGTGAGTGCTTAGTCTTAAGTAGGTTTAGTTATCAATGGATTAAGACTTGGTTGATTTTAGTCTTGGATATAGCTTTGGAAATTTTAAGAGTGATTAATGTTAGTTAGACACACTCAGGGGCGCCTTGAGTGTACGGGCAAGTTTGGGAGGAAATTCTGATTCTTCGATTTTAATCGCGATTTTTATTTCATTTGAATGATTTTACTATTTGCTACAACTTTCATTTTCAACTTGTCCATATTTGAGACCCAAGTTTTGGCCCAAAGAGGGTAAAATTGACTTTTCTCACTAAATCTGGGCTCAAATCTCGAAATTTCAAAATTATGTCAAATTTATACTCATTGGAAAATAGATTTTTCAAGGATCATTTTATCCTCTTTCATCTATCTCATCCGGGGCCCGCAAGATCATGATTTAGCCATTTCAAGTATCAGCTTTATTGGGCCCCACTCTCCACTTACTTAAGCCATCCCCTTCGTTCAGAACCCATTTTGTTTTCCTGCAACCATTTCCTGCAACAGAACTGAGAAAGGAACTCTCTCCTCTCCCTCTTTCTCCTCTTGCATGCCTAAGCTAGAGGTCCCCATTTGAAAAACTAAGACTACCAAATTCTTCCTCTCACTCCAAGCTTCCCTTTGCTGTAATTTTCTTGGGATTTCCAGCTGGTTTTCTTCTTGTTCAGCTAGCTTCAGGTTAGAACTCATCTTCTCCCCTTCCAAGGAGTTATTTCAGCTCATGTAGAGCTTGATTTTCATACATGCAAAGGCTATTTCGAAATGGGTTCGTATCTTTCAAAATATGTTGATCTTTGAAGTTGTTTTTGAATGGATTTTTCTGGGATTTTTGTAGCTTCTTGGACCAGATCTTGAGTAGGATTCTTGAGAGGAAGTTTTGCTTAGCATTTGGGCAAGAAGGCAAGTAATCTTTATAGGTTCCATGTGCATGTGGTTTATGGATTGTTTTTCATCCATGAAAATGCATGATCTTATTGTTTAAATTCTTAATTATATTGTGTTCATGTTCTTCAAATTTATATTCAGCCTAGACTTGATTTTTAAATGGACTGATATGAGAAGATCTTTTCTTTTATTAGTGATATATTAATGGAATGAATTCATGAATGGGATGTGATGATTCAGTTTAGTATCAATTGATTTATAGTTTTGATATGAAATGATTCAGTTTTGATAATATAGTATTGTAGGCGCAGAAAATAATGACCCACAATAACTGGGGAGCCTTAGAGGACTTATCCGACAATGGTGATGACTGGGTACCGTCCGAAAGCCTGAAAGAGAAAAACACACGGTCAGAGGACCCTGGCCTGGGCGGCGCAAGGCTCTCCGATGCCAAAGTCAGTGAAGGAACTGGAACAATGGAAGGAGAGGAAGAAGAGAGGCAGAGTAGCAGCTCTCAAGTGTGTATATTGCGTACCTTGCATGTGAAATGCAGTCCTTTTTATAGACGATTTGGAAGATATCTTGGCATGGGTCTCATGATTCGACTGGGAAGTCATGATCAGCCCACGTTGCAATTAATGCGGTCCAATCCAGCCCACTTTGCATTAAATGCGCGTCGGATCAGCCCACGTCGCATTTAATGCGCGTCTTGTTGGGCCAGATCGTGTTGGACGCCTTCGGCGGTAGGGGTACCATCGGATTCTGCCCTCGGGCCCTGTCCTGATGTGGCCTCAGCCGCTGGATGCCGCCATGTCAGTGATCTGGCGAAGATTGTGAGCGGCTGGATGTCGCATCTGTCTCGCTAGCTCGCGCCCCTACTCCTCCACATGCTTGATGACGTGAGAGGGGATGAGGGCGTAAGTGAAGGCTCTTTCTTACTTCGGCTCCCATCCCGGCTCTTTCAGCCGAGGTGGAGCTCTAGGCCGAGATGGGCACACGAGGTGGCCGAGCTCGGCGCTAGTGGCCCGGAGCTGCTTGACTTCGGCCGGACCTCCTGTCCTGGCAGCCGGGGTGAGCCTGGTGCCACACGGATGGCACGTGAGAGTGCTTAGACTCATCTGATGGCTGTGATTAGCGTAATCCTGTGGCTCTGGAAATCTCCCCACACAATTGCCCCCTTGCTTTTGACCTCTTAAGCGCCCTGGCCTTTAGTGGTCGAAAGCTAGAAGACTCGTCTGGGGATGCGACGGTCATTGCCTGGCGTCGCTTCAACTGTCCTGAAGCAATGAATGCTCTGTCCTGTCTGTACTGGGAAGCGAGTCGACGGCTACACGCGTCGCCTCTTCACTGATTGCGCTGTCTTATTGATGGAATGGGCGCAGATCGCGAAATCCGCCCTTGCGAATTTCGAAAGCAGCGCGTGCCGAGGGTTTGTTTTCCATAAAGAGGGTCGCTTCCTTCCTTTCTTGTTTCTGATTTCTTTTCGCCTTCGCCTTCGCCTTCATCTGTGGTTTCTGTTCTGCTGCTCGAGATTTCTTCTAGCGAGGACGACCATAGGGCGTGTCTGGATCTGTACTCGAGTCGCCCCTTCTGTCTCTGTATAGCTTTTTTTTTAGGGTTTCGCAACCTTTAGGGTTTATCTTTTGCTGTC
Source organism: Litsea cubeba (assembly GCA_012931725.1). Classification (NCBI taxonomy): domain Eukaryota; kingdom Viridiplantae; phylum Streptophyta; class Magnoliopsida; order Laurales; family Lauraceae; genus Litsea; species Litsea cubeba. The sequence goes on from CM022947.1 coordinate 69,866,021, forward strand.
CCCTTCTTTAGACATGGGCACCCCTAGGTTCAATCTAGATACCGAAGAGGGAATAGCCAGATTTAGGGCCGCTTTTGATATTCCGGAGCGAGTCCTACTCAAGCCGGCGGACTCCGTCGACTATGCCACGATGCGCTGGTCCGGCGGCTGGATGCCGTTCCCTCTGATCTCCGTGATCGAGGGCGGGGTCAGATTTCCCCTGCACCCCCTCCTTAGAGCTTGCCTCAGTACCTGGTCCCTTACCCCGTGCCAGCTGATGCCCAATGGCTATAAGGTCATCATGATGGGCACGGCGAAACTGAATGAGATTCTGGGGACCGACCTAGGTGTCCATGATATCGAGGACACCTACGATATCTGCAAGGCCGGGGAAGGGAAATATTATCTCCGGGTGAAGCCGCAGCGAAGAGGCTTCGTCCTGGCCTTGGAAGACTCAAGTAAGAATGCCGAAGAAGCCTTCTTCTGTGTTTCGGGGGACTGGGAGTTCGGCGCTGGCGAAAGTAGGAGGCTAACGGTCCCGCGCCGCCCCGGGACAGTCCCAAGCAAACATCGCTCCTTTTCACTCATCTTTGCTTGATTTCGACGATGCCGAGCTGACTCCTCTATTATTTGTTATGCAGAGGCAGGTGCGAGACGACGCCGAGCTGCGAGTGAAGGCTGGAGGAGGAACCCTGACGACATCAACAAGGTTGAGAGGTACAAGGGGCACGAGACTAGGTCAGCTTGGAAGCTGCTCGGATACACGCCGAGATACCGCGGCCACTACCAGAGGACCGGGGTACCCGAGGTGGACGAAGCGCACCCTGATCGTCCAACCGTCTCCCTTGCTTTACTTGCCGGGATCCCCTTGAACGATCCTGCCGCCAGGCGAGCCGTGTCTGGGTCTGAGGCGTCCACTTCCAGTTCGGAGCCGCCGAACCTGAGGCAGATAGTGGACGCTTATTCTTCTGATCAGGAAGAAGATATGGCGGGAAGGTCGAGGGAGCCAGTCATCAAGGATATAGCGGCCAAGTTCAGGCGGGGGTCTTCTTCCTCTGCGACGCGATCTTCTGCCAGCACCCGAGCAGCTTCGAGCTCGGGAGGTGCTGGCGACACTTCCGCTCCTGCTCCTGCTCCTGCTCCGGCTCCTGCCTCGAATGCGGGAGTTCGGCGACATTCGCCGGAGCGCCCGAGGGAGGGGTCCCCGCCCAGGAAGAAGTCCAAGGCGGGGGAGAAGGACTTGGGGGCTGAACAGCCTCCGAAGGGAAAAACCCCTGCGCGGGCCCCCAGAGTCAAGGCTCCAGCTGAAAGGAGTGCACCGGCTGAGAAGAGTGCACCGGCTTAGAAGAGCGTGCCGGTAGGCAGGCCGTCCGGCGGGACGACTCGCGAGCACACCATCTCGGCGGGGCAAGGATCCGGGTCGTCCTCCGGACCCCGAACTGCCCCAGCGCCATGGAGGCCGAGGATGGAAACGCAGCCCGGTAAGCCTCTGAACGTCGAGGACCGGCTGCTGGGGAACGCCGATGTCATCGGGGCTCTCGCCAAGGTCTGCGCTTTGCCGCGGGATATGGAGACGCACGAGAGGTTCGATAACGAGAGCTTGATGGTCTCGGCGATTCAGGCTAACCTCCTGGTAAGTGCTTTCAGTGTTTTCCTTCTAAGTGATTTGGCTCGACTGCTCCAGCTTGACCCATCTTCCTCCATTTGCAGAACGTGCAGAGGCTCCTGACCGTGGTGGGGCGGAGTGATAGGAACGCTGCACGGGTCACTCAGCTGGAGTCCGAGAGGGACAAGATGAAGAAGGAGCTGGAGGAGCTGCAGGCGGGAATGGAGGGGATGAAGAAGGCCAGCGCTGAGGAGGCTGCTCGGCTGGCGTCGGCTCTGGCTGGTGTCGCCGAACTTACGGCGAAGACCAACCAGCTGAAGGGCGAGGTCTGGGCAAGGAATAAGAAGACCGCCGAGCTGGAGTCGGAGCTGGCCAGATTAAAGGCTGAATCGATGGCTGAGGGGACGAGGCTGCGCGGGGAAGTTCTGGCTGGGCGAGCCGAAACAGCGAAATTGAAGACGGCGAACGCCGAGCTGGAGAAAGAGAAGGCCTCTCTTCTGTCCGAGGCCCAGTTCGCCTTCCAGGATGGGGTGGATCACGCCACTGAGCTATATGAGAAGCAGGTGGAAGAGATCACCACCATCCTGTTCGAGGAGGGATGCCTGGCCGCACTGAGACGTGCGGGGGTCCCTGAAGATCATCCTATCTACCGGGACCTGCCGAAGTACTCGGACCCGGCTCCTGAGCCGAGCTCCGCTCCTGCAGCCGAAAGTGCCCCAGTTGAAGCTCCTGCAGTCGCTCCCGCTGCTGACGACGCTCCCGTTGCCTCGGTCTCAAGCGATGCTTCGGCCGTGCCTCAAGGTGAGGGATCCTCTGCCCCTGCTTCGGCTGAGGCACCGGTTGAAGCCCTTTCTGCCAGCGACGTTCCAAGCAAGGTCGCGGTTTCGGCCGAAGCTGCTGGTTCGGCAGATATGGTGATCGACCTGGTGGAGTCGCCGAAACCGCAGTAGCTTGTAAGATTTTTGCTTTCTGCCTTGTAATACTTTTCTATTATCAATGAAAAATGGGCTCCTTTACTTGAATGTTTCCTCTCTTTTGTTTTTGGATGTGACATTGAATAGCATTGAATGCCTTTACTGCGACGCATGACCATCGAGGTAGAGAGAGTCACACGGTCTTCATAGCTGTCTGTGCCGATTCTCCGTATTCTGGAGATCATAAATTGCAGTAAACATGGTGTTACTGCCGACGAGGGAAACGGGCGGGCGTCTCCACGTGGCGCCCTAGGGATCGCTGGTCACCAGTCGTGCACCCCAAATTATGCGTGGGAGACTTCGCCCCTTAACTTCCTTCGGAGATTGAGCCCTTCTTCCTCCTATAAGTAGGGGCGATAGGCGCGCCATGGGCGATGAAAAGAATAGAACGTAGGATAGTTTAAATCACGTAGACATAGGAGCCATGCCCAGCAGGTGTTCAGAAGCAGTCGATCCGGGGGGAACCCCTGCGCCTGCGGGTGGCTTTCTCCAAGGGGGGAAGCCCATCGTGGTCTGCGCGCTCTCTGAAGGAACTCCCCATGGACCACGCGCTCTCTGAACGCGGGTTCATGGCCGACCGTCCCTGGTCAGGTTGCAGGGGAATCCTCTGCAACTGCGGGATGGTCGGGTCCTGGGTGTCTGCCGATCCTGCAGGGTCCTAGGTCGCATCGAGCTCCCTGCGAGCCCCTGCGAGCCCCTTGCGCCGTGTCAGGATGGTAAGACTAAGGGTGGAGTTGAGGCCCGCTAGACCTGGGGCTCTTCAAACTTTGGTCTCCCTGACCGGAGGGTTTTGAAGAGCTCGGCGAGGTCCAGGGCCTCCGAACTGGAGGGGGTCCTGAATGCTTTGGTCTGACCAGCCAAAGTGTATTATAGAGCTCGGTGAAATTCAGGATCACTCAGAACCTCCAGTCCATGATCCGGCATCTTGAAGTCTGCAGCCCGAAGAGTCGGTGAAGATCAGAGTCTCCCAGCTTTTCTTTATTTTCTGTTTTTAGAGGACTGCGATCCTCCTTTCTGTATTTTTCTTTCCTGTTCTGTAACTCTTGTAATAAAGCAATTTTCAATAAAAAGGAAGAACTTTGTGACCAGTTATACTGTGTACACTACTTTTGCGTTCTCTTTTACTTTCCTTGTATTGTTCTGGAACACTTGTGTTTTTGTGCTTCTTCTGTGTGTTTGAGTGCTGGCCCCGCTCTTTCTTTCTGAGACACTGACCTTGGCCGAAATGGCTGGCTTTGGAAACTGACCATGGCCGAGATGATCTGCTTGCGCCGAGGTGGACTCATCATTTCGCTGACCTCGGCTATGAGAGCATGAGTTTGGCATGGTCTTTGGGGGGTGTATAAACCCGGATTTTAGGAAACGGCCGAGTGTCCGAACTCCAGACCATTTCCAGGGCGGTAGACCCTTGTAGAGGGGTAAAAACCCAAGAGTTTAGGAATTCGGCCGAGTGTCCGAACTCGAGGCCTCCTTCCAGGGCTACGAACCCTTGTAGAATGGGATAAATCCCTGAGTTTAGGAATTCGGTCGAGTGTCCGAACTCAAGGCCTCATTCTAGGGCTACGAACCCTTGTAGAATGGGATAGATCCCTGAGTTTAGGAATTCGGCCGAGTGTCCGAACTCGAGGCCTCCTTCCAGGGCTATGAACCCTTGTCGAATGGGATAAATCCCTGAGTTTAGGAATTCGGCCGAGTGTTCGAACTCGAGGCCTCCTTCCAGGGCTACGAACCCTTGTAGAATGGGATAAATCCCTGAGTTTAGGAACTCGGCCGAGTGTTCGAACTCGAGGCCTCCTTCCAGGGCTACGAACCCTTGTAGAATGGGATAAATCCCTGAGTTTAGGAATTCGGCCGAGTGTTCGAACTCGAGGCCTCCTTCCAGGGCTACGAACCCTTGTAGTTGCCGGAGTCAGTGAAAGACGGTAGATTGAAGACAAGGCGAAAAGCTACTTTCATTGATTCGGGATTCATTACATCTTTAGAAATAGAATTTCTTTAGGTGGGATGCATTCCACGGTCTCGGCAGCGGCTTGCCTTCCAAGTCTTCTAGTTTGTAGGCTGATTTTCCTGCTAGTGAGGCCACCCTGAATGGGCCATGCCAGTTCGGAGCCAGCTTCCCTTCGTTTGGTTCTTTGTCAGCTGGCAGGGCCTTCTTTAGAACTAGCTCTCCCACTGAGAATCTTCTTTCTCTGACGTTTTGATTGTATGCCCTGGCTAACCGTTGCTGATAGTCGGTCAGTCGCAGGGCTGCTGCTTCTCGTCGCTCGTCTGCCAGCTCTAGCTCCATCGCCAGGTTTGTGTCGTTTCGGCCTTGATCGACCAGCTCTATCCTCAGGGTGGGAAGGCCGATCTCTAAAGGAATGACCGCCTCCATCCCGTAGGCCAGAGAGAAAGGTGTTGCCGAGGTGGATCTCCTTGGAGTCGTTCTGTATGCCCATAGCACGCTCGGAAGCTCCTCCGTCCATCTTCCCTTTGCCTTGTCCAGTCGCTTCTTCAGACCGTCCAGGATCACTTTGTTAGAGATTTCTGCCTGGCCATTACTCTGTGGATATGCCGGAGTGGAGTAATGGTTCCTGATACCGTGCTCTTGGCAGAAGTCTTTGAAGGATTTGGAGTCGAACTGAGTCCCGTTGTCCGAGATCAGAGTCCGGGGAATGCCGAACCTTGTTAGGATGTTTTTCCAAACGAAGTTCCTGGAGTCCTTGTCCGTGATTGAGGATAACGGTTCAGCTTCTATCCACTTTGTGAAGTAGTCTGTGGCGACTATCAGCCATCTCTTGTTTCCTGGAGCTCGGTGAAGGGGCCCCACAATGTCCAGGCCCTATTGAGCGAAGGGCCATGGGCTAGTGAGGGGACTCAGATCTTGTGCTGGCTGGTGGAGAGAGTGGGAGAACTTCTGGCACTTCTCGCACTTCCTGGCGTACACCTGCGCGTCCTTCTGCATGTAGGGCCACCAGTAACCCTGGCTTATTGCTCTGTAAGCCAGTGATCGGCCTCCTATGTGACTGCCGCAGATTCCTTCGTAGATCTCATACAGGAAGTCATCCACTTTGCTCGGATGGACGCACTGGAGGTATGGACCTGTGAAGGATTTCCTGTAGAGTTTGCCTTCGGGAGAGAGCCAGAATCGAGCTGCCTTGAGTCTGATTCGGTGAGCTTCAGCCTTGTCCTCAGGGAGCCGGTCATCCTTCAAGTAGGCGACGATTGGATCCATCCAGCTTGGGCCGAGATCAGCACAGAGGACAAGCCGAGATGAATGGAGTTCTAAGCTTGACCTTGATACTGACCCGACCTCGATGGTCCTTTTCTTCCCTGCTTCGACGGCGGAGGTCAGGTTTGCAAGTGCATCTGCGTGCGTGTTGGTATCTCGGGATATTTGCCTGACCTCGGCTTTCTGGAAATGAGACAGCAGTTTTTTCGCGAGGGCTAAGTAGGCCGCCATCCTGTCGTCCCTGGCCTGGTAGTCTCCAGCGAGCTGGTTAGTCACCAATTGGGAATCGCTGAAGATCACCAGGTGCTGGGCTCCGAGGATTTGGGCGCTGTTCAACCCTGCTATCAGTGCTTCATACTCTGCCTCATTGTTTGTTGCTTTGAAGTCCAGGGTGAAGGCCTGCTCTATGACAAGGCCCTCTGGCGATTGGAGAACTATGCCGGCGCCAGCTTTCTTGGAGGTGGACGATCCGTCGACAAAGATCTTCCATGCCTCGGTGGGAGGCTGCTCGACCTCAGTCAGCTCTGGTTCATGCCCTGTGCCCCCCAGTGTCGTTCCGGGCTGGGGCGGAGCCGAATTGGGCGAGACGAACTCAACGATGAAGTCTGCCAGAATCTGGGCTTTGATCGCAATTCGGGGACGGTACTGTATATCGTACTGCCCCAGTTCAACTGCCCACTTTGATATTCGCCCTGAAAAGTCAGCCTTTTTGAACACTGAACGGAGTGGATGCTCCGTGATCACCACAATGGTGTGGGATTGGAAATAATGGGAGAGCTTGCGAGAGGCGCTGACGAGGGCCAGCGCAAGCTTCTCCAATAGGAGGTATCTGGTCTCGGCATCAAGCAGGGTCTTGCTCGTATAATAAATTGGTTTTTGAATTCCCTCGTCCTCCCGGATGAGGACGGAGCTTACTGCGTTATCCGAGACCGCAAGATATAAATACAAAATCTCCCCCCGAGTCGGGGTGGAGAGTAAGGGTGGTGACATCAAATAAGTTTTGAGTGCGGCCAATGCCTGGTCGCACTCAGGGGTCCACTGGAACTTCAAATTTTTCTTTAAAAGCTGAAAGAAAGGCCTGCACTTATCTGATGATCGGCTGATGAAGCGATTGAGTGCTGCAGCCATTCCTGTAAGCTTCTGGACTTCTTTTGTGGTAGAGGGGCTCTGAATACCCTGGATTGCGGTGATCTGGTCCGGATTCGCTTCTATCCCTCTCCGCGTCACCAAGCTGCCGAGGAACTTGCCAGAGGCTACGCCGAAGGCGCACTTGGAAGCGTTTAGCTTGAGCTTGTATGCGCGAAGGATGTCGAAGACTTGGCCGAGATCCGCCAGATGGTCGCCGGAATGCACTGATTTGACGACCATGTCGTCGATGTACACCTCTACCGTTCGGCCGAGCTGAGCAATGAACATTTTTGTGACGAGGCGCTGATAGGTCGCCCCCGCGTTCTTTAGCCCGAAGGGCATCACCTTGTAGCAGTAAGTGCCGCGGGGGGTTATGAATGACGTTTTCTCCTCGTCAGGCTCGTAGAGCGGGATCTGGTGGTAGCCTCTGTAGGCGTCGAGGAAGCTCATTCGGTCATGACCGGCGGTGGCGTCGATCAGTTGGTCAATCTTTGGAAGGGGGAAACTATCTTTAGGGCAGGCCCTGTTCAAGTCCGTGAAGTCCACACATACCCTCCACTTACCAGTTTTCTTCTTGACCACTACCGTGTTGGCCAGCCATACCGGGTACTGGACTTCCCGGATGGCTCCTGCCTTTAGCAGGTTGTTGATCTCTTCGACGACCGCATCTGTTTGCTGCAGCCCTGTCCTTCGGGTCCTCTGCACTACCGGCTTGTGGTCGGGGTCCACATTCAGCTTGTGGCACATGACCTCAGGGTCGACCCCAGGCATTTCGCTTGGGCTCCAGGCGAAGACGTCGACGTTCTGCATCAGGAACCGTGAGGCAGCTGGGTGCCAACCAGGAAGAACCTGTCTTGGTCTGTCGGGCTCAGCCTTACCTCGGCCAGGTCTTCGATGCTCTTCTTCTCGGGATCACGGCCGATTTCATCTAGGCCTTTCTCGAACTCGGCGAGGTTGACGCGCTCTGGCTCCTTCACTGCTGGGACTGCGGCCAGCACGCACTGCCTAGCTTGCTGCTGATCTCCCTCCACTGTAACCACTTCCAACTTGCCCTCCTTGTTCTCAAGGACGAACTTCAACTTCTGGTGGAGGGAAGAAAGGACTGCTTCTAACTTGTGGAGCCACGTTTTGCCCAGAATGACGTTGTAGGGAGAAGGGGCATCCACGACCAGGAAGTCGGCCGACACGGAAGCTCCGCCGACCCGGGTTTCCAGGGTGACCCTACCCTTGGGGTAGACTGGCGTGGCGGACAACCCTAGTAGGGGTGCACGGACCTCCGTGAGGTCTGCTTCCGATAGGTTCATCTTCTTGAAGCAGTCGTAGTAGAGGACCTCGGAGGAGCTGCCGGAGTCGACGAGGATCCTCTTCACTGTGAAGTCTCTCAGCTTCATTGTGAGGAGCAGGGGGTCGTTGTGAGGGAGCTGGATTCCCTCTAGGTCTCTGTCTGAGAACGAGATGGCGGGTCGGTCGCGGCGGGCTTTCTTGGATGCCGGAGCGAGCTCGGCTTTCATTACTTCCTTCCCGTGCGAAGCCCGCCTGGCTTCGGCGCGGGACTGGGAGCTGCCCCGAGACGAGGGAGCGGGGGCTGAGGACGCCAGATGGATCACGTTGATGATCTTCTCTGAATCCTCACTGTCTGGATCCTGGGCTGCGCTTTGGTGAACTCGGCCCTCGCTGCCGCCGGCATCTCCTGCCTTGACGAACTCTGGAATGTGGCCCTCCTCGGCCAGCTTCTCCAGGTACCACTGCAAAGACTTGCAGTCCTCGGTCATGTGCCCGTTTCCCCTGTGGAAGGAGCAGTGGAGCTTGCTCCGGCTGCCGGAGGTGGGCTCGTGCTTCAAGGGTAGAGGCCACTTGAAGAACGGCTTGGTCTTTATCTTGGCCAGGATGCGGTATATCGGCTCCTTGAAGACGACGTTGACGCTCTGACTGGCGCTGGGGGGAGGTCTGGGCTTCCAGGCGCCCCCAGTCCCGGACGACGCAGGCTTCGCCGAATTGGAGACCCAGGCCTGCTTGGGCTCCTGCTTCTGGAAGGGCCTCCCGCCTCTCTGCCGAGGCTGGCTGCTCTTCTGCTCGGGCTCCGGACGCCCGTCCTCTTCCCGGGCTCGGATCTCATCTTCCTCCCGGGCGACGAAGCGCTTTATCCGGGACATCAACGCTGGCATGGACTCTGGGGGGTCCCCGACCAAGTCCTTCCGAAGGTCGTGACCGGGGATCAGGGCATGTTGGAAGGCGTAGATTGCTATCTCCTCCCTGGTGCCCTCGATCTGGCTGTAGACCGCCCAGAATCGCTGAGCGAACTTGGCGAGGGTCTCGCCCTGTTTCATTCTCAGGGCAAGGAGGTCCCCTTCTTTCTTGGGGACGACGGTTGTAAGCTTGGAACTTCTTTAAGAAGGAGAGCTGGAGCTCCTTCCAACTGGAAACTGACTTCTCTGGGAGAGAACAGAACCATTTCAGGGGGAGGTCACCCAAACTGGAGGAGAAGATTTTGCAGTTCAGGTGACCCTCATTTCCCCAGATGGACATCTTCTGGGAGAAGTGGCGAAGGTGAGCGGATGGGTCGGACAGTCCGTCATAGGGGACGAACCGCGGGACGGAGAACTTTCTGGGCAAGGGGGTGCGCTCGATCTCTTTTGTGAAGGGTGAGCCCCCCCAGATCAGTGTGGCCACAAATCTGCTTCTGGTCCCGCACGTCCAGGTTGTGCTGAAGAGCTAGCCTGACGCGTTTGTCAAACCGCTCCTGCTCGTCGTCCTTCTCTGGAGTCTGGGCTCTTGGCTTTCACTTGGAGTGGTTCGGGCTACGATGTTTATGAGTTCGATCATCGCGGCTATGATGACTCCGGCTGTTGCTCGAGCCTTCGTCACGAATCTGGCTCCGCTTATGGTCCAGATGGTTTCTGAGATCTTCGCGGGGAGGCTGGGCTGCCCTGCTGGGGGCGTCCCTCTTCTTCCCTTGAGGCTCAGAGATCTGCCTCAAGGAGGCGGTTTGCGCTGCCCTCAGCTGCTGCTGGAGCTCGCGAATCAGCTGCTCTTGCCTCTGGAGGAGAGCAGTTTGGGCTGCGACAACCCCTCCAGTGGCAGGGGGTTGAGCGTGGCGCGTCTCTTCTACGGCCACGGCTTTGTCCTTGCGAGGACGCTCATGCCGACGCTCATCGCGTCGGGGTGGCATGACTTCTTCTGCTGAGATCGAGGTCTCGAGTCCTTCTTGAAGGGGGACCTCGACAAAAAGCTGCGAGCCTAAGCGGCCCTCGCCTGCTGACGTGCCATGCACCGTGCGGGAGCGCCCTTGAGGAGGGACGTCCGTCGACGGTGGTGGCAGCTCGAGCGCTGCTCTCGAGGATTCTACGCCCTTCCTAGCTTTCGGAGGCATGGCTTCTGAGAGATTGAGCTTGAGAAGGTTGGGAAGGCTGGGATATTACTTTCCCACAGACGGCGCCAATTGTAGGTGCAGAAAATAATGACCCACAATAACTGGGGAGCCTTAGAGGACTTATGCGACAATGGTGATGACTGGGTACCGTCCGAAAGCCTGAAAGAGACGAACACACGGTCAGAGGACCCTGGCCTGGGCGGCGCAAGGCTCTCCGATGCCAAAGTCAGTGAAGGAACTGGAACAATGGAAGGAGAGGAAGAAGAGAGGCAGAGTAGCAGCTCTCAAGTGTGTATATTGCGTACCTTGCATGTGAAATGCAGTCCTTTTTATAGACGATTTGGAAGATATCTTGGCATGGGTCTCATGATTCGACTGGGAAGTCATGATCAGCCCACGTTGCAATTAATGCGGTCCAATCCAGCCCACTTTGCATTAAATGCGCGTCGGATCAGCCCACGTCGCATTTAATGCGCGTCTTGTTGGGCCAGATCGTGTTGGACGCCTTCGGCGGTAGGGGTACCATCGGATTCTGCCCTCGGGCCCTATCCTGATGTGGCCTCAGCCGCTGGATGCCGCCATGTCAGTGATCTGGCGAAGATTGTGAGCGGCTGGATGTCGCATCTGTCTCGTTAGCTCGCGCCCCTACTCCTCCATGTGCTTGATGACGTGAGAGGGGATGAGGGCGCAAGTGGAGGCTCTTTCTTACTTCGGCTCCCGTCCCGGCTCTTTCAGCCGAGGTGGAGCTCTAGGCCGAGATGGGCACACGAGGTGGCCGAGCTCGGCGCTAGTGGCCCGGAGCTGCTTGACTTCGGCCGGACCTCCTGTCCTGGCAGCCGGGGTGAGCCTGGTGCCACACGGATGGCACGTGAGAGTGCTTAGACTCATCTGATGGCTGTGATTAGCGTAATCCTGTGGCTCTGGAAATCTCCCCACACAAGTATGATGATTTAATGAAGGAGGAAAGAAGATTTGAAAATGAAATGCAAAGAAAGGAGTGAAACAGTGCAGAAATGCACTATTCCACAGACCTGCCAGAGAGCAGGCTCGCTCTAGCGAGCCCACTCCCTGGGAGGGTACACTCGAGCGGACCCAAGCCCGCTCGAGCGGGCCCAGGCCCTGCCTCCCAGCCCGTTTAGACCTTTTTAATGCATTTCTTTGTAATGTTTGGGACTGTTTTTAATCTTTAATGATTTCGAAAATCTGAAATAAACTTTGGACCTGTTTTTATGATTTTTCATCATTTATAAGCCTAAATTTAAATTTATGAATTCATTTTCAAATTTTTGAGAATTTCTTGAGGATTGAGGAACTTGAATATAATGAAAGGTTTCTACTTGATAGTTGTGTGTTTGAATGCTTAAAAGTCTCAACTTCGGAGGCACCAATTTCATTACTAATTTCCGACATTTGAGTTTCAACTACACAAGGGTCAATGGAGGATTTTCTTTTAGCATATGCTTGATAAACTTTGTTTTGAATTTCAGTTTTTGTATATAGAAAATCTTCATGTTCTCGTTTTGGATTTCAAGTATGAGCTCGTTTGAAGGTTTGATTTCTGAATGAAAAAGGAGATCACTTCCTAAGCTCGTTATGCATATATATTATGCCTTTTTGCTAGCCCTGTCTTGTTCATTTTGATAAGTGAATTCCCCTTTTGTTTCGATAAGCTTGATAAGTATATTGTTTTGTTTTGTGCATTCATGGATTTAAGTGAATACCACTGAGCTTAGACTGCCCTCTCAGTCTGATCCACTAGTTAGGGGGTCTTTAAACATGGGTAAGGACCATCTGCAGATTGGTAGTGTATTTATACACATTTTAGCTCGTTTCGGTTCCGCGGCCGGTATTTTCCCCTCCCACCTTGTGTGGCTTGGGAGCATGCTCGCTCGCTCGCTCGCTTGCTCTTATCATCATGTATGATGGAGAAAGGATTTAGCTAAATGTGGATTTACTATTCATGATATAAGAATTATTCATGCTAGTTTTGTAAATCCGAAGTGCATATCTTTATCTTAAATTGTTTAAACTTTATTAAATTGTTTTTTATTATTGTATCATGCTCATGCCTAAATTGATTACCTGCCAAACCGTCGTGTTTGACCCTTGTTATTTTGGTGCCTAGATACAGGAGACGATGCCTTTGAGGAGGAGCATCAGGAGGAGGCTGTTGAGCCACCCCCAGCTCGCGAGTGGCAGCCCGACGATGTCAACTAGACGTTGGGCGGGTTCATAAGAACGTTTCATTTTGTCATGGATTCCTAGTTTGAACTCTTGGTGACGTATTGGCCTTTGTTGGCCTCTTATTTTGGGATGTATTAAACTTAACTTACTTTGTTACTTTGAAACTTGAATTATGATAGGAATGCCATGTCATGTTTCTCCTTCTGATATTAAGTCTTGAAGTCATCTTACTCATACAATTGTTTTAAATTATAATTGACACATTTTGTTACACGCTTCTGCATATTTGATCATGTGAGCTAGACTTCCTCTTTGTTTTGGAATCCTCACCGCGGGAACCTATGGTAAACATCGCTGGCCCGGGTCTTGACTCCTAAATCTCGGTCCGAGGTCGCGACAAGTGGTGAATGGTGTTGGGAGTGAGCAGTAAGGGGAGTAATAGTAGGGCTATGTGCGAGGAAGAAGGAGAGAAGATATAAAGGAAAAATAGAAGAAAAGAAGGGGAGTGGTGCGCCGACAGTGCAGGGAATGTGCACAGGTGGGTTGTGTACAGGGAGATAGAGTGGTGCAGTAGATGGGTGTGTGCAGGGAGATGGCGTGATGCGCAAGTGGGTGTAGCAGGTGAGGGGTATGTTGGTTAGTGTGGTGCGCAGGGGAGGAGAAGGAGTGTAGTGTCAGGTGGTGGCAGTGATGGAAGCGCAGTGGAAGTGGTGATGCAGAGGTGAGGTTGGAGTGCAGGGAAGTGGGAAAAAGAAAAAGAGGAGGAGAAAGGAGAAAGAAATAACAAGGAAGGAGAGAAGGGGAGAAGAAGATGAGGTGTGCACTAGCGTGGAGGTGGATGCACGGGTGTGGGGTATGCAGGGAGAGTGCATTGATGGTGGTGACAATAAGCAGGCAAGGAGGTGAAGTAGTGACAGGGAAGAATAAAGGAGAGAGAAGAAAAGAAAAAAATGAAAAAAAATGAGGGAGAAAGAAGGAGATGGTTTGTGGTGACATCTTAAACATATGTCTAGCTGGAGTCCAGCTGAGATCAGGCTCCAAATCAGGCCAAAGAAGTCAGGCCAAATAGACTTATTGTTCCACGAGATAAGGTTGTAGAAAATATATTTGGTATGTGTAAATCAGTTCCGAAATTTGGTCTCACCGAAAGGAATCTCAAAATCTTAACCCGCCGCATAAGAAAGTTGGACTAAAAAACTTTATTTTTTTAAGAAACAGCCCGTTGGCACAATTGTTTCATACTTATCTCTTCCCTTTTAGAGAATGTCATTTAAATTCTCTCACTTATCCTAAAGGTAGGCCCCATGTACACAATCTCATATAAAGTGGCCCCACTTGGTAATTCCTAAAGGTGGATCACATGGTCAAAAGCATAAAATGTGGGGCCGATATTATAATTCCTATAATAGTGGGACCATATAAATTCTATGGATGTGGGCCTCATGTTTCAATTTCTAAAGATGGGCATCACATTGTAATTTCTAAAGGTAGGTCCATATTATAATTCCTATAATGGTTGGATCACATTATAAATCCTATGGATGTGGGCCCCTAGTCCTAATTTTTAAAGGTGGGCATCACGTTGTAATAAAGGTGAGTCTCGTGCATAGAAATGGTGGCCCCACTTTATAATTCTTATAGGTGGGTCATATGGTCACAATCACAGAAGGTGGAGCCACATTGTGAATCCTATAAGTATGGCCCCATGCATGTTCTAATTTCTAATGGTGGGTACCACATTGTAATTTTAAAAAGTGGGTCCCATGTCCACAAACAACAAAAAGATGGCCCCACATTATTATTCCTACAATGGTGGGCCTATATTATAAATCCTATGAATGTGCCCCCATGTTCTAATTTCTAAAGGTGGGCACCACACTATAATTTTTAAAGGTGGGTCAAGTGTCCACAATCACAAGAAATGTGACTCCACTTTGTAATTCCCAAATCTAAATCACATGGTCACGATCATATAAGGTGGACCCACATTGTAAATCTTATAAATGTAGGCCCCATATCCTAATTTATAAAGGTGTGTACCACATTGTGAATTCTAAAGGTGGGTCCCATATTTACATTCACAAAAGTTGTAACGTCCCAAAATCCAAGCGCCTCGAATCTCGTGATGCTACGAGACAGTACCCAAGAGATGTGGAAAATCCAATAATATAATCAAGTATGAATCTCATGTAAGCAAGTAAATGGACAAAGCCCTAAAATTTTATTTCACTTTATGGGATTACAAGGTACTTTCCGTAATTAAACTAACTATCAATCCTAGGCCAACACGGCCAGCTACAAGAAAAGGAAATAATAGAGATCTATGTGATAGATGCCTCTGATGTACCAACTGCATCATTCTTTGAACCCTGCAGCAACGGATCAGCCACCACGCAAACCACCAATCAAGAAAGCGGACGAGAAGATAGCTGAAAACATCAATGATTGGGTCAGCCTCGATGAGTCAGGCAAATAGGCATGTTTAGATGGCAATACATTATATTAACAGATAAGGAAGAAGACCATATCTGATCCCAGCTATACTTGCATGATTAGTATCTCAATAATAATATAGAATATCAAAGTGCAACAAAAAATGGTGTAGAGTGTAATGCATGAACGATAATCGATATATTTATATAACAGATGTTTGATACAACATATCAGGTAGACAAGAGAAGCCATCATCATCAAGGCATCATAAAAACCATACAAGCACATAAGTGTCACCAATAACAGAAGTAACCAGAGGAAGTAACCTTACCATATCCATAACCATCGCATCTAGATCCAACCATATAAATGTCGGCAGTTAAAGACACCAAGCAACGACATCCATAATATATAATATTCATACATCCAATATACATCCACAAGAGCACACAAAGGTACGTCCACGGTTAAAGTACAAAGGACGAGGGGGATCAGAGCTAGCCCGTCGTCATCGTCCCAACAACTGTGGATGGACATCAACCATGGGGGTCATAACCACCTATCGTTGCCGTCTCATCGAATAGGAGCGTACAAGAATCCATCAATATCCATAGCCACAGCCAAGTCCCGGCCATTGGACTTACGTGCTAGATCTACCTCAACACTCATCCATAACCACGGCCAAGTCCCAGTCATTGGACTTACATGCTAGATCAATATCACCGTCCATCCTCACACCCGGTCTGAGCGTCGGCGCTCTTGGTACCCACCCACACTGGTACCTACTATGTCAACCATATCTTTCAATATCAATGTCCATGCTGGCATCATATCCCTCGGCAGACCACTTGTATATCCACAAATCCTACAAATCACTAGGTACAGGTACTCCGAACCGGATAGCTTTATTATCCTTGTTATATATGAGATGATGTCAGTCAAGGATATGAGGCACGGAGTTCGGGTATACTAATCCATCATCATGATTCTCAATAGTTAATAATGCATACTCTTGTAACTCCGCTTCTCGATATGCTTAATTATCATTATCTCTTTATACAGTCTGTCCATTAATATATACCGTTAAGTTTCCAATATTGCAGGTCAGGACTTCAAGCGCTATGTCCTGACATCTCATCCAAAATGGACTGTGATCATGGATCAGAGCCTAAGTGCAATGTCCTGATTATTGTACCTTTCAAGGCCAACATCCAAGGTTCGGACCTACCAACCAGCCTCAGTGTCCGTTTCATCAACATAAGTACCACATATCACAAATTCATAGATGATCGCGGCCCCTCTATTCAGGTCCAGGGTCCCACTTCACCAAATACAGTGATCACGGAGTCCCACATGCTTATTATGTATCATTGGTGCTCATGATGGTGTTTAGCATCATAAGACATCCATAACCATTGAACAACCCGGCCCTTAACTCGTGTCTAACATGTCCCAAACAGTCCAAATGAAATGTCAATGGGGCCCACACATGATCAGATCATAAGAGGATCCAAATCTACAAAAATGGCTATCTATAATGTACCAGGTCGACATCATGGTCCTCGGGTCGACCTGCTACACTATAGAAGTGGACAGTTGTAAGGTCCGCGACCTTACTGGGTCAGTTGGGCCCAATAGTAGGCCCATGACCCGTTTAACTTGCTATTATTTTAATTAAATGTATTTTTAGATATTTAAGTAGGTTTACATCATGAACGAGTTTCTTTTAGCATTAGAATAGTGTCTTCGAAGTTTATTCCGAGTTCGTTTGATCCTAGTAGAGGGTAGTGTGCAATTTTAGGAAAAATTGAGTGTTTTCTGAAATATTCCAAACGTCATGATTTTTGGGTTTATTGGAAAGGTTTCATCGCGATGATCACTTTTGTCTCTTGACTCGTCGCGATCCGACAATGGAAAACCCTTCAAGTGGTCCAATATTTCACCGGACCCACTTAAAGGGCAACTTAGTCTTTTTCCCTTTATCTTCTTCTTAAACAAGATTAGCCCTAATCCTTTCATTCGTTCTCTGTAATGAAAGCAACTGCAACCCCATTTTCTTCCTCTTTTCTTCTCAAGCCCAGGACTCTAGCTCGGAGAGACCAGTTTTGCGATCTGAACCGCTAATCTTCATCCTTTCGATCCCCTCTTTCTTCCGGTACCAATTCGGTAAGATTTCCCTAAACTTCATCTTTTCAATCATATTCCTTTCAGATTAGAAGTAGCATTTTCTTGATCTCTTTCCTTTCTTTATTCTCCTCTACGTTCTAGTTCTGTTTGGTCGGGTTAGATTGTGGATCTCGTGGTAGAAAGGTTTTTCCTCAAGTTTTCCATTTTCCCAATCTTCTTCTTGGTTAAGGCAAGTAGATATGCAATTTATAATTTACATATTTGTATTACTTTCAATTGATTGATGATGTTTTCATGTTAGATCACCCTAATTCCAAGCCTATGTTGAAATGGGAATTAACATGTTAGGTATTGATTTAGGGATTGGATTTGTAAATCTTAAATTGGTGATCTTTTGCTTAATTTGATTCAATGGAATGGAATGGGATGGAACGAAATGGATTGTTGGGAGAGCAGGAGGCTCTATTTCTGTACAGGTTGTAGCCTTTGGAAATGCTTGGATTTGGAGGAAATGAATAGGGTTGGAAGAGTTTCAGAAATGGCCTGAAACTATTCTGATCATGCACTGTCGGTCAACTCTCGGTCGGGGTTCGGCTAGCCGAACTCAACGTTGACCAACCAAAACCCATTGTTGGTTCGAATCCAGAAAGCCATTTTTACTCTGATGAACCTCGGTCAGGTCTCGGTCAGCTGAACTGACAAGTTCGGTTAACCGAACGTGAACCGACAGCTGACCGAGTGAGACGGAGGATCTGGGAATTGGTGGACGGTACGGCTAAAGTTCGGACAAGCCTCGGTTAGCCGAACTCACCTTTGGTTAGAATTCCATAGAGCAGGTTTTAAACTCCTACCAGAGGTCGGTCCGCCGAACTTTGTATTCGGTTAAGTTCGGTTAACCGAGGGCTGACTGAGGGTCAGCCGAAATGACCAGACTGTCTTGTTTTGTTTTGGACTATGACTGTAACCTAGGTTTGGGACTTAGAAACTGGAAAACCACTAACCTACTATCACATGACTGTTAAATGGGATTGAAATTGAAACACATGGCTTGGTGTGAATTCGATGGGTTGTCTACGTATTCGTGTAATACGCATGGTCTAATTGAATGCGAATGGAACTGAATCGACCGATGCTTAACATGATTGTACACATAGGGATTTCCCTAAGAGCAATGCCGATCCGAATTCCACACGTACTTTGTTAGAACTTGTGGAGTACAGGATGTTGGAATTTGAGATGACTTGAGAAGTCTTTTGATGAATTGAAGAAGTTAGCATCTCAAGTATTGTTTTGAGTTGGAATTCTTGTCAACACATTGTCACAAACATGATGTTAATAGGCTAGTGTTGATAGAGCTGAAAAGAAGAAACAGAATTGAAACAGTCAGGAATTCAGAATTCCTGAAATAGTGTGTGCGGTCGACCGGGCTCTTCATGCGGTCGACCGAGCAAGAAGAAACCTGCAGAAACAGAAAAAGGCACCTCTCAGTTATTTTCGTGACACAGTGTGTCTTCGGTCGACTGGGACCCCAGGATGTCGACCGAGCTCAAAAGTTGTCTGTTTCCAGTCAGTGTCTTCGGTCGACCGAGCAAGCCAGGATGTCGACCGAGCACGGGAACCAGAGTTGCGCAGAATTAGAAGTTTTGCACGAAAATTCAGCACTCTTATCTAATTTGTTTGGGACTCTTTCTAAACGAATTGTAGCCCGTTTTGAATACAATTAAGGGTTATTAAAACCTATATAAAGGCATGCTTGGGTCGTTCATAAACACATCAGAAGATACACCAGAAGAGAAGAGTTTTAGAGAGAAAATAGAGAGAGTTTTGGAGAGAAGAAGAGTGCTGGTGCTGTGTTGCTGTGTTGCTGCATTATCAGACGTTTTCTACAGCAATTGTGGACGAGATTATACTCTAGAAGATGGTGATTCGTCCATGAGTTAAGTGTCTCTCTTTTATGCTTTAGATTTCAATTTGTAAGGGATTGAGAGAGAGAGAATTGTAGAGGGGAAGGGCTGTAGACAGAATTTATCTTCCATTCTGTTTTTACATCAAGTTGGTGCTTGGTGTTTAGGGTTTGGTGATCCTATCTGTGGGTGCAGATAAATTGTAAAGGGAGTCGGTGCTTCCTAGATAGTTGGTGCTATCTGAAACTAAGGGTTGGTGCTCTTTGTCGTTGGTGCGACTAAATAAGATTCAGATCTGTCCCGGATTGGTGTTCGGACAGTCTTTGAACCGTGGACGTAGCCTTTCGGTGAACCACGTTAAATCTGGTGTCATTGTGTGGTTTGACTTGTTTTGTTGTTGAATTGGACCTGTTTTTTAGAAATCACTGATTCACCCCCCCCCCTCTCAGTGATCGCGGTATCCAACAATTGGTATCAGAGCGAGGTTCCCTTGATCAGTTTAATACGCTAAGGGTGATCTCTTGTCAAATCACATGGCAGTCAATACAGGGAATATGAAAGCACCTCTGTTTGATGGTTCTAATTACTCCTTTTGGAAGATTAGGATGCAAGCCTTCATCAAATCTCTTGGCTATGATGTTTGGGAGGCTGTCAGAGCCGGTTACAATGCTGCCACCGTACCCAATGATACAGCATCGAAGAAGTTGGCAGACAACGACTCCAAGGCGCAGAATGCACTCTTTAGTGGTCTTGTGGACAGCGAGCTTGTCAAAGTAATTGCATGCAAAACAGCCAAGGAAATCTGGGACAAGTTGCAAAGCATACATGAAGGTGATGAGAAGATTAAAGAAGCCAAATTGCAAACCCATCGCTCTCAATTTGAATCTCTTCGCATGGAGGAAAGCGAGAATGTTGACTCGTATATGCAACGAGTGAATGAAGTCACGAATGACATTCGTGGACTAGGGGAGGAGATTAAAGAGCCGGTCATCGTCAAAAAGGTTCTAAGATCTCTTCTTCCCCGGTTTGATTCAAAAGTCTCAGCCATCGAAGAAGCCAAAGATCTGAATGCATTTTCCATGGATGAATTACATGGTTCTCTAACTGCCTATGAGATGCGCATAGGAAAAACGTCTTCATCTGATAAAGAAGCGGCCTTCAAAGTTCAGAAAAAGGCAAAAGAGACTGCTGGTCATGATGTTGATTCTGATGATGATGAGCTTGAGGCTCAATTTGTTAGAAAGTTGAAGAAAGGAAGCAATGGTAAGTACAAAGGGAAGCTACCCTTTAAATGCTTCAATTGTGGAGGTATTGGTCACTTTGCTGCGAAGTGTCCGCTAAAAGAAGACAATGATAATGACTCTTATGCTGAAAAGAGTAAAGGAAAGAGAAATTTTAGAAAAAGGGGCAAAGCTAAAAACTTTCTATGTCAACAAGATGACAGCACGTCTGAAACTTCAGACGATGATGAATCAACCGAAGCTCTCTTCATGGTCACTGTTGAAGAAGAAGAAGAGCTAGATCCGGAAGAGGATGAGGAGGCTGAAGTCAATCTTGAAGAGGAACTCATAGCCGCACTTGAGGAGCTAAGCATAGAACGCAAATCAAGTAAGAAAAATCTGAAACTCCTCCATGAATCTGAAAGTTCTATTATTGCTTTGAAAACTCAAGTAGAAGAATATAAAAGAATGGTAGAAGTCCTTGAAAACCAAATAAGTATCAAAAAGGAAGAGGCTATGAAACTTGAAACTGAGATTGCTAGAGCAAAGGCTGAAAATTTGGAAAATAGCAAAAAACTCAAAGCGCTCCAAGCGATTGAAGGGACTATGAAACTCGATGAACTACTGAAAGTTCAAAGACCTGCCCACTTCAGATTTGGTCTAGGATTTGAGAAAGGTGAATCCTCTAAGATTGCACCTCCTGAAAAGAAAGAGTTTGTGAAGCAAGTCACTGCACCTTCTAACTCTATGAAGCCCACTCAACCTAGAAAGGAGTCCATTCCTGTTAGAAAGGTAATGAAGATTAACCAGCCACAAAGAAGATACAAATTCTATGGTTATTGCTTTCATTGTAATATGTTTGGACATAAAAGAGCTGATTGCAAATTCTATGTAAGAAACAGCCCATTTGTGACTAGGAATCCTTTTTCAATCCTAAGTAGCCACAAAATTGAGTGCTATATGTGTCATAATTATGGACACTTGGCTAGGGATTGTAGGTTGCATATTGCTAACAAATTTCAGGTTGAAAAGAAACCCAAGTTAGTCAAGGCTTGGAGAGCAAAGAAAAGTGCAGAAAGTTCCAAAGAATCTCTCATTGTGCAAACGGCATTCAATGCACAAAAGAAGACAGCACCATGGGTCCTTGATAGTGGTTGTTCAAGCCATATGACTGGTGATAAAGAGAAATTCATCACATTACAGCACTATGAAGGCGGTTCAGTGAAGTTTGGCAACAATGATGGTGCCAAAATCTGCGGAAAAGGTGTTATTCAGCTTATGGCAAACAAGATCAGATCTGAAGAAGTCTTATATGTGTCTGGATTGAGACACAATCTGCTTAGTGTGAGCCAGATCTGTGACAAGGGTCACGAAGTTATCTTCACAAAGAATGGGTTTGCCATCAAGAAGAGTAGCAACGGCAAAACAGTGGCAACTGGATCAAGAACTGCTGGAAATCTCTATACATTGTCAGATGGAGCTGAAAAGACCTGCTTGATGAGTCGGACAGAGGAAAGTTGGTTGTGGCACAAACGCCTTGGGCATCTAAGCTTTGATAACATGTCAAAGATTTGCAATTCAAAGGCTGTAAGAGGCATGTCTAAAGTTGAAAAGCCTTCCAATCCCATTTGCGACTCTTGCCAAAAGGGAAAGCAAACGAGGGTTATGTTCAAGTCAAAGGAGCATCATTCCAAGAAACCTCTTGAGCTAGTGCACACTGATCTCTGTGGACCAATGCGAACTCAAAGCACCAATGGAGATAAGTATTTCATGTTATGCATTGATGATTATACTCGTATGACATGGGTATTGTTTCTTAAGCATAAGCATCAAGCACTTGATCGTTTTAAAGTGTTTAAAGCACAGGTTGAAAATCAATTGGAAAAACGTATCAAGATTTTAAGGTCTGATCGTGGAGGCGAGTTCACATCTGAAGAGTTCACTAAATATTGTGAACATCATGGCATTCAAAGACAGTACTCAGCCCCTAGAACTCCACAGCAAAATGGAGTTGTGGAACGGAAGAATCACACCGTACAAGAGATGGCTCGTACGATGCTAAGTGAAAGCAAGATGGCCGACAAGTATTGGAAAGAGGCAATTCATACGGCTGTATACATTCAAAACCGATGCTTGATCAGGCCACATGAAGTCAAAACTCCCTATGAGCTATGGTTTGGAAGAAAAGCAACAGTCAAGCACTTCAAAGTCTTCGGCAGCAAGTGTTACATCAAGCGGCTCGAACAAAATCCGGGCAAATTTGAAGAAAGAGCTGACGAAGGTATATTTCTGGGTTACTCCTCTACTAGCAAGGCATATAGGTGTCTTAACAAAAGAACCAGAAAAATCATTGAAAGTGCTGATGTGAGAATAGATGAAAATATTGCACCAAAGAATGCAACTCATAATGACAGTCCAGTTTATGAGGACTCGAGTGAGATTGATGATGAGATGGCTGAATCTAATGATTCTGAGAAATCAAAGGATGACTCAGAAGATACCTCACCTAAGAAGCACAGCACTTGGGTAGAGCAACACCCTAAGGATCAAATCATTGGAGATCCTAAGGCAGGCGTTCAAACTAGACAAAGTGTAGTTAGCAATTACTCACTTGTGTCCACCATTGAACCCAAGACTGTGGCTGAAGCCAGTCTCGATGAAAGTTGGTTGAAATCTATGCATGAGGAGTTGGAGCAAATTGAGAAGAACTCCACATGGGAACTTGTTCCTAGACCTACTGATAAGAATGTTATTGGTACTAAATGGGTCTTTCGGAATAAGCTGAATGAAGATGGTCAAGTCATTAGAAACAAAGCAAGGTTGGTTTGTAAAGGCTATGCTCAAGTTGAAGGCATAGATTTTGAAGAGACCTTTGCACCGGTGGCTCGTCTGGAAGCTATTCGAATGTTTCTTGCATTGGCAGCATACAAAACCTTCAAGGTATTTCAGATGGACGTAAAGTCAGCTTTCTTGAATGGTTTACTTGAAGAAGAAGTCTACATTGAGCAACCTGATGGTTTTCTCATCAGCAAAAATTCAGATCTAGTGTGCAAGTTGAAAAAGGCTCTTTATGGACTGAAACAAGCGCCAAGGGCATGGTATGCAAGGCTGGATCTCTATCTCCGCAAGATCGGTTTTGGAAAAGGAATGGTTGATAGCAATCTATATGTCAAAACTGAGTTAAGCAAACAGCTGGTTGTCATTGTTTATGTTGATGACATAATCTTTGGTAGCAATGATGAGGAGATGTGCAGGAATTTTGCTGAAGCAATGAAGAAAGAATTTGATATGTCAATGCTTGGAGAACTAAAGATCTTTCTTGGTTTACAAGTTCAGCAGCTGAAACATGGTATCTTCATATCACAAATGAAGTACATTAAGGAAATGCTGAAACGGTTCAATATGGAAGACAGCAAGCCAGTGAGCACACCAATGTCAACGAACACGAAGCTTAGCAAAGATGATAAGGCCTCGTCCGTTGATCATACCACCTATCGCTCTATGATAGGAAGCTTGCTCTACTTGACTGCTACAAGACCAGATCTTCTACAAGCAGTATGTATGGTTGCACGTTTTCAAGCAGCACCAACTGAAACGCACCTTACAGCAGTGAAAAGAATCTTTCGATATCTGAAAGGTACTATGGAGCTTGGTATCTGGTATCCCAAAGGCAAATCCTTCACTCTAGTTGCATATTCTGATGCCGATTGGGCTGGATGCGTAGATGATCGCAAGAGTACTAGCGGCGGCGCATTTTATCTTGGAGAAAGATTAGTTGCTTGGCATAGTAAGAAGCAAGACTCAGTATCCCTTTCGACAGCGGAAGCGGAATATATTGCAGCGGCAACTTGTTGTACGCAAGTGTTATGGATGCGGCAAATGCTCTCTGATCTAGGAGTTCCTACAACGGATCCTACGCCGATCCTATGTGACAACACGAGTGCAATTCATATATCTAAGAATCCTGTTCAGCACTCTCGAACAAAGCATGTAGCAATTCGTTATCATTTTCTTAAAGATAAAGTTGCTGATGGAGAGGTCAAGTTGGAATATGTTCCAACAACTGAGCAAGTGGCTGATATTTTCACGAAACCTCTACCAAAGGAAGTCTTCGAGTATCTCCGAAAAAAGTTAGGAGTTACTCACTCTCCTAAACCGTAGGAGTTGTGCTTGAAAGGGGGAGCAATGCATTCATTGAATATTCTATTCGCTCCTCGGTTTGGTCCCTTTGGACTTGTTGTCAAAGGGGGAGAGATGTTATGCTATGATAGCAAGGAGAGATGTTATGCTATGAAAGCTAGGGGGAGAATGTTGACAGTGCATGGTTGATATTTCCGAATTTCAGAATTGGTTCCAAGTGAGTATTGAAAAGAACTTGGAAGAGCTGCAAGCTGGAGTTGAAAGTGTTGAAGTTCCAATAGTGTTGCCAACAATTCCAAAGGGGGAGATTGTTGGAATTTGAGATGACTTGAGAAGTCTTTTGATGAATTGAAGAAGTTAGCATCTCAAGTATTATTTTGAGTTGGAATTCTTGTCAACACATTGTCACAAACATGATGTTAATAGGCTAGTGTTGATAGAGCTGAAAAGAAGAAACAGAATTGAAACAGTCAGGAATTCAGAATTCCTGAAGCAGAGCACGCGGTCGACCGGGCTCTTCATGCGGTCGACCGAGCAAGAAGAAACCTGCAGAAACAGAAAAAGGCACCTCTCAAATATTTTCGTGACACAGTGTGTCTTCGGTCGACCGGGTCCCCAGGATGTCGACCGAGCTCAAAAGTTGTCTGTTTCCAGTCAGTGTCTTCGGTCGACCGAGCAAGCCAGGATGTCGACCGAGCACGGGAACCAGAGTTGCGCAGAATTAGAAGTTTTGCACGAAAATTCAGCACTCTTATCTAATTTGTTTGGGACTCTTTCTAAACGAATTGTAGCCCGTTTTGAATACAATTAAGGGTTATTAAAACCTATATAAAGGCATGCTTGGGTCGTTCATAAACACATCAGAAGATACACCAGAAGAGAAGAGTTTTAGAGAGAAAATAGAGAGAGTTTTGGAGAGAAGAAGAGTGCTGGTGCTGTGTTGCTGTGTTGCTGCATTATCAGACGTTTTCTACAGCAATTGTGGACGAGATTATACTCTAGAAGATGGTGATTCGTCCATGAGTTAAGTGTCTCTCTTTTATGCTTTAGATTTCAATTTGTAAGGGATTGAGAGAGAGAGAATTGTAGAGGGGAAGGGCTGTAGACAGAATTTATCTTCCATTCTGTTTTTACATCAAGTTGGTGCTTGGTGTTTAGGGTTTGGTGATCCTATCTGTGGGTGCAGATAAATTGTAAAGGGAGTCGGTGCTTCCTAGATAGTTGGTGCTATCTGAAACTAAGGGTTGGTGCTCTTTGTCGTTGGTGCGACTAAATAAGATTCAGATCTGTCCCGGATTGGTGTTCGGACAGTCTTTGAACCGTGGACGTAGCCTTTCGGTGAACCACGTTAAATCTGGTGTCATTGTGTGGTTTGACTTGTTTTGTTGTTGAATTGGACCTGTTTTTTAGAAATCACTGATTCACCCCCCCCTCTCAGTGATCGCGGTATCCAACACAGGAATGACACCACTTGCCTACAATTGGATTGTAATATCTCCTTGACTTGTGACTTGTATCCACTGTTACTATTCCTTATACACTCGATCTTTTGGCATAAGATACTTAATTAACTATGAAACATAAATCCTTGTAGGATTTAGGTTATGGACCTGACTTAGAGTGTACCTTAGGAACCTGTGTTATGTATTGATAAACATGACTGGCTAGCAATGAAAGGGATTATCACGTGGTTTACTTGTCTTGTATTGTTTTGAATGAGATAATCGCTATGATCGTATCTTGTACATTGACCTAGCCAGACTTGCTTGTCTCATTTTCCTTGTGTCAACACCAATATGTTATTATTCACGTATCATGGCCATCTGCAATTTGGGGTTTTATTGACAGGCCGATTACTCTGTCGTCGGGGTGGGCAGTCGGCGTTGGATGGTGTCATGGCGTTGAATAGTCAGGAGCGGGCTTGGTCCGTGCTGTTATTTCCAGGACTGGGAGCTAGGATCCCACTGGAGGCGGACTTTGGTATCAGTAGTCTTGTTCAGATTGTTACTGGTACCCCGAGAGGTGGCTTGGATATCATCGGAGTCTCCCTCTTGATACTTGTATTGCATTGCATGGATAGTGGTTATTGTTAGATGAATGTTAGGAATTTCGTTATTACTTTTGTTTATTACTCTTGCTATATGTCTAGCTTCTAATCTTGTATACACATGATTATTACTTGTCATTACTCTATATTTGATGCATGTCATGTTTATTATGCTTTGCTTATCTATTGCTCAACATGTCGTTGACTCTATTCCTTGGTGTGCAGACACCTCAGGTGGTTACTACTACTATGAGGAGCAGGACAGTGAGGAGATCCCAGAGGATCTCCAACCAGCAGAGGAGGAATGAGAGTGGCGTGCCGATGATATAGAGTAGCGTCATCACTTCCGGCACGAGAGAGATTTACAAGGAACTTCATTTAGATATATTCTTTTACGTATTTCTCTCATTGAACCTTTATTTCATTGACTTTAGTTTCTTTAATTGGCCTTGTTTATTGGGTTGGCCAATGTAATAAATTAACTTAACTCTTTAGTTTTGTTTATTACTATTGCAACTTTAATGGTTAATGAGAAGTATTATTCACTGATGATATTCCATATGCCTAGAGTTGTATGAACTCTACATTTATTGTACTACATGAGGCTTGAAATATTATATTCTCACCGCGGACTTACAGTCCGTGGGCCCAAAGGACAAAATTTTAATTTGTCCTAAATTTCACTCTCCGGATCCGGTTAATTCTTTAATCGGGTTCGGGGGACGTGACATAATGGTATCAGAGCAGTGGATGGTTTCTCAGGGTAAAAGTTGTAGAAACCATAGGACGCGTATGAGGATTTCGATAGTCTGTAGGTTGATCTTTTAGTCTTGTTTCTAGCATTGTTTGTTAGCTTGAGGCATATTAGAACTAACGTTGAATATTTTACAGGATTATGGCTGGCAGACATGCCCGAGGCGAGGGTAGTTCTTCTCAGAATGGCACTGAGAACCAATTCAATCAGTTCATGGCAGCTTTCATCCAATCCCAGAATGATATGGCTGAGCAGAGCCATAAGCAGAATGAGGACCAAACTGTATTCCAAGCACAGATGCTTGAGGTAGTGCAAAAGGTGGGCCATCCACAAGCCAAAGAGTATGATCTCAACGAGCTAGTTGAGAAGTTCAGGAAGAGACTTCCACCAGAGTTCCATGGCATAGAGGACCCCGCTGTAGCGAATGAGTGCGTAGTACAGATGGAGAAGATCTATGAGGTCTTTAAGTTCACAGGTATTTAGCAGGTGCAGCTAGAAGCTCACATGTTCCATGGAGCAGCAGAGAGATGGTGGAAAACTGTCAAGCACCCATATGAGACGATTGCTGAAGATATGGCTTGGAAGGCCTTTACGGAGCAGTTTCAGAAGAAGTTTATCTCGAAGCATTATAGGGATCGGAAGATGGAGGAATTCGGAGCGATTGGTACAGGATGACCTACCAGTGCAGGATTATGAGATCTCCTTCACTCATCTATCTAGGTTTACTGAGAGTCTGATTTAGCCCCAATTAGAGAGAGTTCGGAGGTTCATCAAAGGACTGCGACCAGACATTAAGATGTAAGTACAGCGCAGCACGTTGACCAACTATGATGATATGGTCAAGGAAGCATACTGGGCAAAGGAGTCCTTGAAGGACGTGATTGCATTGCAGCAGCTAAGGATCTTGGCATTGATACCTCTGCCCAGGTCATAGGGTTCTTCATCTTAGTACTATCAGCAACCAACGCCCAAGAGGCTACAGTTCGAGCCTGCGCCCTGACAGCAGCCACAGTGAGTCACTTGCATACATTGTGGGGGAAATCATTATAGTCGTGATTACAAGAAACAGTCAGGGGCCTATTACCATTATGGGGACCCAGGGCATAAGGTTGGCAATTGTCCAGGAAAGACAGGAGTGGCACCACCAGCATTTCCAGCTCCGGCGCCCAGGCCACCACATCCTGCGCAGCCGTTGAGATAGATGCCTCCTGCACAGGCTAGGCCCAGTAGCAACAACAGATGATTGTCTGACCACCTTAGCCTCCATATTAGTGCCCTCCAGTACCCAGCAGCGATATCAGCAGAGTCCTCCAGCACCAGCCAGATTCCAAGGACGTGGTCAGAGACCACAGCAGTAGTATCCTCAATAGCGTCCCCAGCAGGCATGGAAAGCTTATGCTCTGACGCATGAGGAAGCAGAGGCTGCAGGGAATGTCATAGAAGGTACACTTTTAGTCTTTGGATTCGATGCTAAAGTTCTATTTGATCCTGGATCCACACACTCGTTTGTTGAACTAGTTTTTGCACTGCACTTGGGGTAGGATAAGGAGATACTACCGTATGATTTGATTGTAGCCACCCCTATAGGTAGATCAGTACCTTGTAATATTATCTACCCTAGGTGTTGTATTCAGATTGGGGAAGTTCAGCTGACCGCCAGTTTGATCACCTTACCAATGGCGGAGTTTGATGTATTACTCGGCATGAATTGGTTAGCAGCTAACCGAGCGGTGTTAGATTGTTTTAACAAGACCATGAAGTTGCAGAGTGCAGACCGTAGTGTTGAGTTTATTGGAACCGAAAAGCCCGTCTGCACTCGGATGATTTCTGTATTAAAGGTAGAGCGGTTGATGAGGAGCGGTTGCGGAGGCTTTATCCCATTTATTGTGGAAGACAAGGAGTCCAAGACCGTTGATGAGATTCTAGTGGTGCGAGAATTCCCAGATTTGTTTTTGGATGAGATTCCTGGTTTGCCACCTGTTCGTGAGTTGGATTTCACGATAGAATTGCTGCCAGGGAAAGCACCTATTTCGAAGGCCCCATATAGGATGGCACCAGCAGAATTGAAGGAGTTGAAGACTCAGATAGAAGATCTGTTGGATAAAAGTTTCATCAGGCCTAGTGTTTCACCGTGGGGAGCTCCGGTGATTTTTGTGAAGAAGAAGGACGGGTCAATGAGAATGTGGATAGATTACAGACAGTTGAATCAGGTGGCTGTTAAGAACAAATACCCATTACAGAGGATTGATGAGTTATTCGATCAGTTGCAGGGAGCTCAATTATTTTTGAAGATAGATCTGCGTTCTGGTTACCACCAATTGCGAGTCAGAAAGGAGGATGTTCCTAAGACTGCATTCCGGATGAGATATGGTCATTTCAAGTTTCTTGTGATGCTTTTCGGATTGACGAACGCTCCAACAGTTTTTTTGGCATTGATGAATAAGGCATTTGCTCCTTTCCTGAATAAGTTTGTAGTTGTCTTCATAGATGATGTGTTGGTATACTCAAAGACTAAGGAAGAGCATGAATATCAGTTGAGAACATCTTTACAGCTTTTGAGGGATAACCAACTGTTTGCTAATTTGAGTAAATGTGAGTTTTGGTTGGAGCAAGTGACATTTTTGGGCCTCATTATTTCTAAGGAAGGATTGACAATGGATCCTAAGAAGACAGCAGCAGTTGTAAATTGGAGTAGCCCGCCAAATGTGGCGGAGATTCACAGTTTTCTTGAACTTGCAGGTTACTACAGAAGGCTTGTGAAAGGATTCTATACCATAGCATCTCGATCAACTAAGCTGACGAGGAAGGATATTCTGTTTGTGTGGACGGAAGGGTGTGAAAAGAGTTTCCAAGAGTTGAAGACCCGGTTGACTACAACACCTATATTTGTTTTACCCACTGGAAGTGGAGGATTTGTGATTTTCACAGATGCATCAAAGATTGGTTTGGGATGTGTTCTCATGTAGAATGAAAAGGTGATAGCATATGGGTCGAGACAATTGAAAGACCATGAGAAGAAATATGCAACACATGACTTGGAGTTAGCAGTAGTGGTGTTTGCGTTGAAGTTGTGAAGGCATTATTTGTATGGAGAGAGATTTGAGGTGCATACAGATCATAAGAACCTGCAATACCTATTTACACAAGGTGATTTGAATAACAGACAGAGAAGATGGATGGAGAACATAAAGGATTATGATTTTTCGATCAAGTACCATCCTGGGAAGGTGAATGTGGTAGCAGATGCTCTCAGTAGGAAGGCAGCATTCAGTGGATGTATAATTCCTAAATGGAGATGGATGGAGTAGTTCAGAGACATGGATGTAGAAGTATGGCATGTTAATGAGAAGGTTCTACTTGCTACTATGGGAGTTTGGGAGCCGGAGATTGTTAATAGGATCAAGGAAGTTCAGAAGAATGATCCAGAGTTACAGAGAATCACTGATCATGTGGATGACAAGCCAGAATTTAGATTGATTGATGGAGTATACTGCAAGGATAGATTGTGTGTGCTAGATGTTCAAGACATCAAGTCAGAGTTGATGAAAGATGCACACCATACCAGATATTCTATTCACCCGGGGAGCACCAAGATGTATTAGAATTTGAAGAATCAATATTGGTGGGTGAAAATGAAGAAAGAGATTGCAGGATTCGTCTCCAGGGGTATGACTTGTCAGCAGATTAAGGCAGAGCACAAGAAGCCTCCTGGTTTGCTTCACCCGTTGGAGATTCCACAGTGGAAATGGGAGAATATCACCATGGATTTCGTGTCAGGGTTGTCGAACACCAAGAAAGGAAATGATGTTATTTGGGTGATTATGGATATATTGACTAAGTCAGCACATTTCCTGCCATTCAAGACTGATCAGTTTATGGACAAGATGACTAAGATGTACAAGGACAATATAGTCAAGTTACATGGAGTGCCTAAGTCCATAGTGTCTGATCGAGATACTAAGTTTGTCTCTCGGTTTTGGTCTACTTTTTAGTCATCCATGGGTACTTAGTTGAAATTCAGTACAGCTTACCACCCTCAGACAGATAGACAGTCAGAGCGTACCATTCAGACATTGGAAGATCTCCTCAGAGCATGTGTTTTGGATTTCAAGGAGAGTTGGGATGAAACTTTGCCTCTATGTGAGTTTGCCTACAATAACAGTTATCATTCAAGTATTGGCATGGCACCATTTAAGGCATTGTACGAACGGAGATGTAGAACTTCGGCATGTTGAGAGGAAGTAGGAGTTCGAAGTTTTCATGGCCCCTCAGAGATTGTTGATTCTAGTGAGAATGTCAGGGTTGTTTAGATGCAAATGAAGGAGTCACGCGATCGTCAGAAGAGTTATGCAAACAAGAGGCGGAGACCTTTAGAATTCCAAGTTGGAGATATGGTGTTTCTGAAAGTGTCTCCGATGAGAGGTGTTGTCAGATTCGGGCAGAAAGAGAAGCTTGCCAAAAGGTTTGTGGGGCCGTTTGAGATCAATAGCAGGATTGGAGACGTGGCTTATCGTTTGGTGCTACCGCCAGAGTTAGCCGGTGTGCACGACGTACTTCATGTCTCAATGCTTTGGAAGTACATTCCAGATCCCACTCACGTGTTACAGCACGAGCCACTTTGGCTACAAGCTTATGCCACTTACGTAGAGCGGCCAGCACAGATTATCGACACTAAGGAGATAGTGTTGTGTACCAAGACCATTCAGTGGGTCAAGATACAATGGGAAAACCATGGTCCGAAGGAAGCTACGTGGGAGCTGAAAGATCAGATTCAGAAGGCGTACCC
This sequence comes from Litsea cubeba, assembly GCA_012931725.1. Taxonomy (NCBI): domain Eukaryota; kingdom Viridiplantae; phylum Streptophyta; class Magnoliopsida; order Laurales; family Lauraceae; genus Litsea; species Litsea cubeba. The sequence goes on from CM022947.1 coordinate 69,897,884, forward strand.
TTATCTCTTTCTCGATGAGGTATGTTTAGGCATTTGGTAGACCAAATGTTCTTTTTAGTTATGAGAGATGTAAGGTCCGCAACCTTACTGGGTCAATTGGGCCCAATAGTAGGCTCATTGACCCGTTTAACTTGCTATTATTTTAATTAAATGTATTTTTAGATATTTAAGTGGGTTTAAATCATGAACGAGTTTCTTTTAGCATTAGAATAGTGTCTGCAAAGTTTCGTGCGATTCTGAGTTCGTTTGATCCTAGTAGGGGGTAGTTTGCAATTTTAGGGAAAATTAAGTGTTTTCCGAAATATTCCAAACGCCATGACTTTTGGGTTCATTAGAAAGGTTTCGTCGCGATGATCACTTTTGTCTCTTGACTCGTCGCGATCCGACGATTAGAAACCCTTCAAGTGGTCCAATCTTTCACCGGACCCACTTAAATGGCAACTTAGTCTTTTTCCCTTTATCTTCTTCTTAAACAAGATTAGCCCTAATCCTTTCATTCGTTCTCTGTAAGGAAAGCAACTGCAACCCCATTTTCTTCCTCTTTTCTTCTCAAGCCCAGGACTCTAGCCCGGAGAGACCAGCTTCGCGATCCGAACTGCTAGTCTTTATCCTTCCGATCCCCTCTTTCTTCCGGTACCAATTTGGTAAGATTTCCCCAAACTTCATCTTTTCAATCATATTTCTTTCAGATTAGAAGTAGCCTTTTCTTTATCTCTTTCCTTTCTTTCTTCTCCTTTACGTTCTAGGTTGTGTTTGGTTGGGTTAGATTGTGGATCTAGTTGCAGAAAGGTTTCTCCTCAAGTTTTTCATTTTTTCAATCTTCTTTTTGGTTGAGGCAAGTAGATATGCAATTTATTATTTACATGTCTGTATTGCTTTCTATTGAGTGATGATGTTTTCATGTTAGATTACCCTAATTCCTTTCTATTGATTGATGATATTTTCATGTTAGATCACCCTAATTCCAAGCCTATGTTGAAATGGGAATTAACATGTCAGGTATTGATTTAGGGATTGGATTTGTAAATCTTAAATTGGTAATCTTTTGCTTAACTTGATTCAATGGAATGGAATGGGATGGAATGAAATGGATTGTTGGGAGAGCAGGAGGCTCTATTTCTGTACAGGTTGTAGCCTTTGGAAAGGCTTAGAATTGGAGGAAATGAACAGGGTTGGAAGAGTTTCAGAAATGGCCTGAAACTGTTCTAATTGTGTACTGTCGGTCAGCTCTCGGTCGGGGTTTGGCTAGTCGAACTCAACATCGGCCAACCAAAACCCATTGTCTGTTCGAATTCCAGAGAGCCATTTTTACTCTGATGAACCTCGGTCAGATCTCGGTCAACCGAACGTGAACCGACAGTTGACCGCATGAGGCAGAGGATCTAGGAATTATTGGACGGTGATGAGTGTCAAATATTGTATATTTTACCCTTCATTAGTCCGGGTTTTATCAGCATTTCATATGCATATCATTTGCTTTACACAGAGATTTTATCATTATCACATTAAACGGATTATCGTGCATAAATCCGACTATTTATAGTGCATTTTAATGTAATTTCTCTTGTGTAGGTGGACCCCACGACTACCCAACCTTCCGGCTAGTGTCCCGAGGCATCAAGAAGAGATTTCAATAAAGAAGTTACATGAAGAAATCTTGGTGAAGTGTTGAAGAATTCCAAAATAAGAGGATAAGACCTTGAGCACAAAAAGAAGTCATTTTCTAACACAAAGGATTTATTGGTGTATTGGTTAGAGCTTGAGTTGCTATGAAATAGGTTATGGGGTTCAAATCCCAACAATTACATATATTTTTTACATAGAAGATATTTCATGAATTGGTTAGCTTTTGGGATTGTAACTTAACTAACTTACTTCTTCTCTCTCTGCCTCTAGAACTTGAACTTGAAATTAAATCTATGCTAATGAACCTTATGCTCTATATCTTGATGATTGGGTGTTATGATATTGGATATCTATTTGACAAAAATTTATACAGGTGAAAAATACAGATACATGGATTTATAAACCTCACGTGTGATATCCTGTGGGTAAATTCCGTACGTGGGGACCAAGAGTCAATGAGTTTGACTTGAATTTCCACGCGGGCATGTGTCGTGCCTCGGGATGTGCGAAATCTCGGGCTCGGGGCGTGACACAGTGGGACTTAGGTATTGACTGGTATATCTTCAGGAGCTGGCTAGTATTCCTAACTCAGTACTCATTCTTATTAGCTTGCTAAAGATTGTAGGACATCAAAAATATTTTCTTTCCAAAATAAAAAGAATTTTATGGGATTTATTCGCTGAAAACCCTCACGAGACAAAACTCGTCCACTAGGGAAAACCTAGGGGTTTAACAACTTGTTGTACGAGCTAAGTGCAACCGCGATTCCTGCAAAAGTGAGTTAAGATTTTTACCGTATTTTTTCTTCCATATAGTTTAGTTTTTCTTCATAGTTTTTGCTCGGGACTAGCAAAATGTAGGTTTGGGGGTGTGATTAGTGTTAAATATTGTATATTTTACCCTTCATTAGTCCGGGTTTTATCAGGATTTCATATGCATATCATTTGCTTTACACAGAGATTTTATCATTATCACATTAAACGGATTATCGGATTATCATGCATAAATCTGATTATTTATAGCGCATTTTAATGTAATTTCTCTTGTGTAGGCGGACTCCACGACTACCCAACCTTCCGGCTAGTGTCCCGAGGCATCAAGAAGAGATTTCAATAAAGAAGTTACATGAAGAAATCTTGGTGAAGTGTTGAAGAATTCTAAAATAAGAGGATAAGACCTTAAGCACAAAAAGAAGTCATTTTCTAACACAAAGGACTTATTGGTGTATTTGTTAGAGCTTGAGTTGCTATGAAATAGGTTATGGGTTCAAATCCCAACAATTATATATTTTTTTTTACATAGAAGATATTTCATCCAACTCTAACCTCTCCACCAATTAAAGCTTGCCATGGCACAAATCCATGTGAAATGATATGAGCCAATCAAAAGCCTCCAAAATAGAGGACCACATAAAGAACATATTCTTTTGGAAGGAAAGTTTGTTGCAATCAATCAAATTGAAGCAATCCATGTAAAAGCAAATGAGTCAATCAAAAGCCTTCAAGTTGCAACCAATCATATGGAATCAATCGTTGTGAATGGAAATGAGCCAATCAAATGTCTTCAAAGTTTCTATAAATTGAATGTTTTTGTATAGAATGGGAGATCTTTTGGCAAGTTAGTCTTTTAGCAATTTTATTTTACCTTCTCTACACTTTTAGATTGTAATTAGGAGCTTCTTTGTAACTAATCTAGAGAGAGTGTGTAGTTGAAGATCATTAATGAAGATTTGGAGCTCTTTCTTGATGTTTAGTGGCTAAAGCTCTTGGATTAGGCTCTCCTTTTGAAGCTAAGTAATGTGATTAGTTCAATTATATGCATGTTTTAGTTTAAATTTCCTACTTGTGCCTTAATTGATTAGTAGATTTTAGATCTAGTTGTGCTAATCTCTCTCATTTCTCATGCTCTATCTCTACACTTGATGCTCAGATAATCTCAATTGATGCTTTGTGATTTGATTAAGTTCTCTCACATAGCATGCTCTAGAGACCTTATATTTGATCTTTTGTAGCTTTATTTTGATGATTTATTGTTAGGGTAGCTAGATGATGATCTAGGATCTTGGCCTTTGATTTTCTTTAAATTGATCTTTATTGTTATATCATCCGATCCAATTAGGCAAGAGATTGCTAATTGGATTGTATATTTGGGAATTGAATTAGAACATGCATTGTTTGACTTAATTACATACTTAGTGGATTTTGGATTGCCTAATCTATTATTCTTATTGTTGTTAATTTAAATCTTTATTTGATTTGTTATTTTCACTTCTAGATTTTTAGATCTACATTTCACACCACTTGTTTTAAAATCATATACAATTCACACCACATCTTCACCTTAAATCTTCCATTTCCACCACCATTCACACACTAGTTTATTGTAGTTTATTAGATTAGCTTAGATCAAATTAATTTCATATCTTAGATTGTTAATTTATTATTTACATTGCATAGTTTAATAGTTTTAATTGCTCACTTCAATTGTCCTTATTAGTTATATCTTAGTTCAATTCTACTTTAATTGGATTCATTGCTTGTTCCATCCTCTCTTCGTGGCATCGATAATCCAGACTCTTTAGTCGTTTACTCCTTGACGACACCGTAGTCTTGCAGTTAAAAGTTGCACATTTAATTGTTGATCAAGTTCTTGGCACCGTTGCCGGGGAGAGGCATTGGAAAGCTTTGAATTTCATAGAGTTGAACTCATTTTTAGCTTAGTGTACCTTTTATCTTTCCTTTATTTTCCTTGCGGATTCTACACATTATTTGTGTTTGTTTTGTAGGGAATTCCTCGCTTGGAGCAAAGGAAAGTGAAAAAGTGCATTGCTTTCCTAAATTAGAATTAGTTTAGACATTTATTTTCATTCTTAGTTGGTTGTATTAGGTATTTTTTATCAAGGCATTGTAATAATTTTGGTTGCGGGTCGGCCCGTGACCCATTTACTTTACTTTACGCACTTTACTTACTTTAAGTGGTTAGTTGTTTAGTAGAACTGCAATAAATTGCTTATAGGGACGGAGGACGTTTGAACTATACCATCGCGGCACCTCACATTCGTACACGGAAACTGGTGTCCGTGGTGTGAGTCGACGACAACCAATTCGTCCCTCGAAATAAATCGGGAGGTTTGCATTTCCTAACCCCCGCGAACCCCTTGCAAGTGGGTTTACTTTGTTTGTTGTTCCTTGCTTTGTTGTGTAATTGTTTTAAATACACTTATAATTTGGTGCACTACTAGTAAAGGGCAAATTACCCTAACAAGATAAGGATTCGGATTTCATCACCGTTTCCTTGCCCTTAGGATTTCATCTTAATTCTCACTTAGTTTAGAACCAATAAACCATAATAAAATTGAGTAGAAACGTGACCTTAGGTTACGAGCTCAATAGGGAAGACCACCGCGGTTGTGCCAATTGTGTGCCTAGGCAGATTTTCTAGTGCCTAAGCAAACCTTGTCCCTTGGCTACCATCTTGCCAAATAGGGAGACAACTTTGTTGTTCGAGGAGTTAGTTTTTAAGAGGAGCCTTCGCCTAGCGCGTCGAGATCCCACCATCTACCTGGGGGTTAACTGGCCAGAATTTCCGTTTCATAGGTCCAGGTTGGAGGCCAGAGTGTCCTCTTCACAGTTAGGAGTTATCTAGAATTCTTTTAGGTAACCTTAGTTTAGATTAGCTTTTCATTTAGTTTTCAAAATTTTTGTTATGTTGCATTCATTTCATTGAGCGGACCATTGCATTGCTAGGTTAGTCACAGTTGTATGCGAGTGTGGATACGTGATCAAGGCCGATTAGTGAGGATCGATTACCTTGCTTTACCTGCCTGTGGGCCGTACGGACTGATCCGTACAGATTTGGCCGTACGGCCATGTGGCCTGTGGGCCAGTCCCTTTTTTTTTTTTTTGCTGATCCTTTCTTTTTTTTTCCCGATTTTCCTCTTTTTTTTTTAGAAAGTTTCTTTCTTTTTTTTTTTTTTTGCTCATCATGATAATGCTTTTTTTTGGCAAACCAAGATGTTTATGCATGCATTTTTTTTTTGTAAATGTGTAGCATGATATGAAAGCATACCTGAAAGTTTTTACAAATTTGGGAATTTGGAGCTCACAGCGATGTTGAGCCCTTCCTGATTTTGCGGAGACTTTGAGGTTTCAGAAATTTGGAGTTTCGGAGTTCGCAGCAATGTTGAGCCCATTTTCAAGCTTTCTATTTCTTTTGGGATATTTCCTTTTTCTTCGGAATTACCCCAGAGTCATGTCAAAAATTCGCCAAAGATTTTTTTTTTAGCGAAATTCTATCATTTTGATGTTTGATATTTTTCTTTTCCATTCTTTGCAGGTGGTTCCTCCAAAACGAACAAGGGTAAAGAGCCTGCTACAAGCGTACCTCATCGATTTGCTAGATCTTCTAATCCGGCCGTTCAGCAGGCCTGGGAGAAGGTCCAGTATGTTGAGAGAAATCTGGAAGAAGGCGACTCCCTCAACAGAGATGAGATGAGGCAGCGACCGATCGCTCTCAAGGGAGAGGAATTTTATAAGATCATGGTAAGCAGTCGTCCATGGGTGATGGAAGATTAGAGGATTTTGCCCAAGCCTACCTTCTTCTTTGGTGATGCAGTCCCTGATGACACGACATACCAGAGAAAATGTTTTCAGTTCTCTTTTACATCAAATGGTGAGAAAAAGACTGTTGCTACCCGGTCGACGTTTGATCGCACCGTCTCGATCATAAGCCTTGCCCCCACGTGCTCTAAGAGGGAAGATCCTCCAAGCTGGGTGAGAAGGACAAATGTAATCAAGATCGGGGTTTTTGTTGGCGGTTCTCCTGGATATGCGGAGAAGTCGCCTACTGACATGGACATGTTGATGCCAGCCAGCGGCTACCAGGACTTTGATTATCCGTCGGTCGATTTAGGACCGGTGGGCCTTGGCATTTTCAGCGGTGACGGCAGCAGTTGGGTGAAGCCTTTTCGACTTTGTGGCCGTTTCAATGCTGACTCCAAGTGGAAGTCGTGGACTGATCGCGTCTTGCTGATTGGTGGCGCCATTTTGAAGGAAGCCGGGATTTTTGATGCGATCCGCGCCTTTAGGGAGACCGTGATCTTTTCCGACGAGGCCTTCATGGCTATGTTGGAGTCATTCCTTCCACAAACCAATACATTCGTTGTGACGAATGGTGAGATTGGTTTCTCTTTGAAGGAGCTGAGCGCCATTACTGGATTGCCCATCCTTGGCAGACTCTATGAGGAGTTTATGCTGATCGATAGCATCCTTGAGGAGTAGTCTGAGGAGTTCAGGCTTTTGTACTTTCAGCTTGTCGCCTTCTATGATTTTTTGAAGGAGAAGGAGGGCTTGAAAGTTAGATCCAGTAGTTGGAAGAGCTCTGGCTCTTCATTCCTCAACTTTTTTGACAGCAGGGAGTCTTCTGATAGTATGTCCCGGGAAGACAAGAAGAAGACTTCGACCATGGAAAAAGAGTTGAAAGATTTCTGTGCGAGTACAAACGCCATATGTCCTGACATTACACTGCAGAGAGATCTTGTTGTTTACCTCACTTATTGGCTTGGTGAGGCTATTTTTGTCGGAGGAGATGGAACGCACATCAGGCCTCATTGTATTTTTCCGGCTTGTCAGATGGCGTTTGGAGAGTAGCTTGCTTTGGTGCCAGCTCTTTACTCCTATCTGTGTACCGAACTGCAGGCTGCTGCTTTTTTGGTTCGGCTTGGGCTTCCCATGAACAAGGTATTTTCAGCCCATATCTTCTATTCGTGGTATGTATACCACTGTCCTGGCTTCCACCGGCTGGGTGCTGCATAGGATGATGATCCTCTGATGATTCGACTGGCTAAGGGCAAAGCCGTGTCCGAATCACTTTTGTTTGCTCGCATGAGGATCCGACGATTCAGGGACGTCGAGATGGGGTAGTCTTCAGCGAAGCTTTCTCCGGAGTTGCAGAAGAAGGCTTTTGATTTTGGTGCTTCTCGAGACTCTACCAGGGCGGGGTCGGGAAGGCATTACTCATTGACAAATGCAGAGAATGAGTGGTTTTTCAGCACACGTGTTGGCACGATGGTGTACCGCAGACATCTTTTCGTCGACATCCAGCCGTATGTATCTTCTCGCTTTGCTCTGCAGTTAGGCTTTTCTCAAGGCATTGTTGGAGCGCCTTCAAGCATAGTGAAGTGCTTTAGAGGTTTACAGGATGGGAGAAACGCATGGGCTTTCTATAGTGCTGAAGACACTACTGCCATGATTTCTTATCCTGTGTTGTCGACTTCCCGGACTGCCGGCTTCACGAAGTGGTTTGTGGAGAGCTTTTCGGCATATCGAGGACTTTCCAAGAGGGAGCTTGATGTGAAGCTATCATTTGGAAAAGGCCTTGGAAAGTCGGATGGCGTCCGGCGAGAGGAGGTTTGGGCCTTCCTTTCTGGAAAGAAGCACAAGATAGGCTTTCTCGGTGACCAGGGCATCATTGATTCTGAAGCTGTTCGAGAAATACCTGATGAGGCTTTAGAGCAGCTATAACAAGAGGAAGCTGAGCTTGATGCTTGGATGCAGGCGGCACAGAGGCCAGCTTCCATGGAGTCTACTGGCAAGAGTAGACCATCCAGTGAGGAGTCAAGTGGGAGACCTGACTCTGGCAGTGGGGCAGATTCTTCTAGGAAGCGAGCCCGCAGAAGTAAGAGGAAGAGGAGTCATCATCGCAGCAAGGGGCGACATGAGGACTCTCCTGACATAGAAGTCCCTCTTACTATCAATGAGGAGGTGCCAGGGAATGCTGACGAGCCTCCAGAAAAGAGAAGTCGAGAATAAGAGACCGTCGGTGAAGGTATGATTCTTCCTCTTTCTCTTTCTATTTCTTTTCATGGGATTTTTCCATGTTCTGATTTGCTTCTTGTTTCTACTTTTCTCTTTTTTTTTAAGCAGAGGAAGACTTGGTGATGCCTGGGGTTCCAACCGATGAGGTGGTGACGGAACTTGTCGGGGCACCTGAAGAAGAACCGAGGGACTCTGGAGTGAATCCAGAATCTCCAATTGGTATAACTTCTTTTGCTTTCTTTTTCTTTTTTGTCTGTGACTTTGTTTGCTAACATTTTTCTTGTCAGCTGACTTACCACAGGATTCCGATGACTTTGAACCATCGATGGATGCAAATGTTGACGATGCTTCCGATGAGTTCATGGAGGAAGAGAGTGTTCCGTCAGTCGTCGAAGAAGGTATTTTATAGTAATAACCCTGATAATGATTTTCAAACAGGATCATATTCATACCTTTTTATGTTTCTTTGGCAGATATTGAAGTGACAGAGGAGAGTCCTGTTGGGATTGGTGTATGCCCTAAAGCCCACTAGCTACACTCTCATCTTTTGTTACTGGATATTTACTGGTTATTTAATGGAATGACTCTTTTATGCTTAAACATGTATATATGTATGGTTGTGTAAGGCCTATTGTTTCTAGTAAATGAATTCGGTGTGTATTGTCTACACACAGATAGGTCTAATTCATGGACACTGGAAACATCAAATTTGTTCATAACTGAGAGATGGAGCTGGGCACTTCATCTTGGTATAAGTTATAATGAGAGATTCTCCTGTATTCAGGGTGACTTACCTAAGTCATGGGAGGGCTTTCCCGGATTCATCTCATTAGTGCATATGCAATGCATTGAACAGGACCATGGTAGGTGTGATCTCTAAAATAGTACTATCACAGAAAGAGATCAAGTCACCTCATGCTACTGAGTGACCGGTGCTCTTAATCTTGAGCATTTGTGGATGAACTGACGAATTCAAGTTCTTGTGCTTTAATTCACTATGGGTGAGATTCTTTTCATGGGTCAACAGCTCTGTGTTTTGGGTACTCGGACTTGATCAGTTGGGACGTGCAGATGCAATAAAGAATCTATGCCATCTAATGACGGAATGATCGTCCCCTTAGAATTATCCGATTAATCATCAAAATCTAAGATCTTAGTATATGGATGTTCCATATGGATATTGAACTTGTGGGTCGCTCCCTGGACCAAGAGAATGATATATGGATGATGATTATGTTAAGGATATGAAGTTCTAAGGTTTAGATGTAATCGGGAAGGTTGATAGTACATGTGATACCTAACTCGATTATGGATGTTACATAGAGGGGCATTCAGGTCATCACACTTAGTAGGTCGAAGACAACCGTCATTTTATGATGAGCTTATTATATTATATATTTGTCCTTGGAGTTCAACCATAACTCTTTAGTGGAATGAGTTAAGGTTAAAATGGTCTTAATGTTGCTATGGGTTTAGCATGGACATTTTGGTCATTTTGGGAGCCAATGGCAAATATGTCTTTTGGTCCCTTCTCTAGTCACTTACCAAGATTGGCATGGTTTCCTAAAATGTTTAGATAACATTTGGATGAGTTATTTTAGTGGAAAAATAATTTTGAGTTTAAATTCAAATAGGCCTTTGATGGCATACATGAATTTAATTCTAGATAAATTATTTGTGGGCCATGGTGTGCATTAGTATGTGGGATGTCCATAATAGGATTTCCATGGGTAAGGTTTCCAATTTTGAGTAGGTCTCTCTACTTGAAAGGTTGGACTCCTCTTTGGATTAATATTCCTATGAGAAAGTTTCCTTTTTGGATTAGGAACTTAAAATTAGTAAGTGTTGTACAACTAGGATTACTAATTGCATGGGAAGTTCCTTTAGTTTCCTTTTCTAATTGGAGTGTTTCTAAAAGGAAATAAATCTTTAGATTATACTTTCCTTTTAGGACATCTTTTAGAATTAGGAGAGATAACTTTATGGGAAAGCTATCCCAAAGTTTCCATAAAAGAAAACTCATAGCTCTTGGACGTCCAACACAACATATGCAAGAGAAGCTACTCCCACACGTCCAGCCTTTGGTGCCCTCTTCTTGATAGATGAGAGCTTAAGGTCTGAGATTTTTCCTTGGAAAAACAGTTCTCAATTCCTAGATTAAGATCCCACCATCTTAGCCAATCAGATTTGGAAGTGAGATATAGGAGAAGATCAAAGGCAACACTACTGCAGAAAATTCCAGCAATTTGTTTGCTAGTTGCAAGTCTGAGTTCGGGCCTTTGGATCTATTTTTTCAGAGATTTGAAGTCTACAAATCTTCGAGGTAATAGTCTTCTTCTTTCTCCTTTAATTATACACTTATTGGTCATGAATTCATGGAGTTTTCATGCGATCTCTATGGCAGATTTATGCTGCCCAAATCAGATTTTTTTTTAAAAATCTGTCATGTTACAAATTAGCCATGAATGTCTTCCGCCAATTCAGATCTGAATCACAGTTTCTTTCAAGTCCGTCGCTTCCTTCAGAACTAGAGCAAGGGATGCCAGAGGTTGATCCGAAGGTAGAGACTCCTGCAAACAATTCTGACACGGTGGAGGAGGTACCTCGTGCTGAGATTTCTTCCCCAGTAGCTCCGACTGGAAAGAGTTCTTTTGTTCCTCTTCCCATGGGGCATGGCATGAGCAGCCGACCGACGGAGCGGGGTGAATCTTCTGCTGGGCCATCTCTTTTTTTTTTGCAAAGAAGGTAGTGGTGCGGGTTCTGAGCTCTTGGATCGAGAGTCTCCTTGCTGGACACTTGGATGTCGGATTTGGCATGATCCAGCATGTGCAGGAGATTCTCGGTGATGCCGAAGAGGCTGGTCTGGATGTCACAAGTGCCAGGGCGATCGTTGATAGGATCATTGCACTGGGTGACAAGTGGTTTGAGACCATGGGTTTGCCTGAAGACCAGTTCTTCAAGGAGATGTTCCTGGACCCTGCTGATAAGGCTAAGTCTGACCTGAATGAGGCTACACAAAGTAGGAAGCAGCTAGTCCGAGAGAAGAACTCAGAAGAGCTAGCCATCATTGGGCTGACACATGACCTTAACATCCTTGATAGGGAGGTCGATGAGGCCAGGAAACGTCTTGAGCATCTAAAGGCACAAGTCGCTGCCAAGTGGACTGCTATAATAGAGGCTCACGATAAGGAGAGTGCTCTGATTCGCCGAGTTGTAGATGCTGATCGAGTTCTTGACAGGAAGTTTCAAGAGGACAAACAATGGCAAGCTGCTCGGGATAAGCTTCCCGGTGTGAAAGAAGGGTTACAGCATACCCCAGCATCTCATGGCAAGTTCCTGAAGAAGCGTGCCCTGGAAACTCTGACGGGTGAGGCCAAAAGTTTACTTGAGGAGCTGAAATCTTGGCTGGAAACCATTTTTGGTTGAGCTCCTAATTTTTGTAGCAGAAACTATCCTTCTACCCCGTTTTTTTTTGGTACCACATGTATTTTTTTGTACTCTTTTTTTGTTTTCTGTAGTGCTTGTGGACACTTTCCTTTTTTTTTTTGGTACCACATGTATTTTTTTGGTACTCTTTTTTTTTCCCTATGCTCACTTAAATCTTTTTGTGATGAAAGTAATTGCTAAATGGGATGCTTTTTTTTTTGTTTTCCCTACGCTCACTTAAATCTTTTTATGATGAAAGTAATTGCTAAATGGGATTTTATCAAAAGCTTGTCATTTTGTGAAAATCTTTTGTCAAATGATTGTTTAGGCATGGGAGCCAGATTTTGTTTGTGGCATGGAAGCCGATTTTTGCTTTTGGCATGAGAGCCGAAGTTTTTTTTATGGCATTGATAGCCGGTTTTGGTGGCATCTATAGCCAGTTTTGGTGGCATTGATAGCCGATTTGGTGGCATTGATAGCCGGGTTTTTTTGAAAGCCAAGTTTTTGGTTTGTGGCATTGATAGTCGGTTTTGTTTTGTGGCATTGATAGTTGGTTTTGTTTTGTGGCATTGATAGCTGGTTTGTTTTGTGGCATTGATAGCCGGTTTGTGGCATTTATAGCCTATTTTGGTGGCATTGATAGCCGATTTGTGGTATTTATAGCCTGTTTTGGTGGCTTTTATAGCCGACCAGATTTTCAAAAATGCAAGTATCGACTAAAAGTCGCCTCCCTGCTGAATGGTCTTGCAAGTATCGATGGAATGTCACATCCTTGCTCATTCGGTTGCGAGCATTGATGGAATGTCGCATCCTTGTGGATTTGGGTGCAAGTATCGATGGAATGTCGCATCCTTGCTTTTCAAAAAATTTTGGTTTTGCAGGTACTGACTTGATGTCGTTTCCCCACAATTTTTGAAATTTGCGGTTTTCTCGAACCTTTGGGTTGTGGATATCAACTGCAATGTTGCATCTCCACGATTTTTTGGTTTTTTCGAACCTTTGAAATTTAGGTTGTGGATATCAACTGAAATGTTGCATCTCCATGGTTTCTTGGTTTTTTCGAACCTTTGAAATTTGGGTTGTGGATATCAACTGAAATGTTGCATCTCCACGGTTTTGGATTTTGCAAGTATCGACGAAATGTCCCTTCCCTGCGATTTTGGAAAAGTTAAACATGGTTCGCATGCTTCCAATTTGTACGAGTATAGACTAAGCACCGCTTCCATGTGGTTTTTTGAAAAACCATTTTTTTTGTTTAAAGACACGAGGGTCATAAATTTTGACCTAAAACCATTTTGGCGGTAAAAGGTAGGGTGGACTCGGGTGGAAATCCCTGAATCCGGATTTTGTTTCAAACCATGAATTTTGGGTTCAAGGGTTGAGAATTTTGGTCAAGTTAGGGAAAGGTTCCTAAACTTGAAATTTTTTTTTGAATAATGAAACGATGAAAGTAAGCATTGTTTAAATTTCTAGAAATTTCAACATTTGATATGAAAATTCTAAAAAAGAGTGGGTTTAGCGAGCGTGTACCTGGAAACCGATTTTGGCCGTACAGGCATTGCTCTTACCCAGTTGGGTAAGTCTTCAAGGGTAGTACCACTTTAAGAACTTGTCGTTGATGGGCAGCATACATCTGTCACCCTCCATGCGCCGTTGGAAAAAACCTTGTCGATGACGTAGGGTCCCTCCCATTTTGGCTCAAATTTGCCTTTGGACTTGTGAGCGAATACCATTGGTCTTTTTACCGCAAGAACCAAGTCACCCTTTTTGTAGGCGCGTTGCCTGACCTTTTTGTCAAAAGATCCTGCCATGCGTGCTTGGTAAAGTTCAATGCTTTGTCGAGCTTCGAGCCGTCTCTCATCGAGATTGCCCAGCTCATGGAGTCGCAATTTGACATTGCTTTCTTGAGTTATGTCATTTTGCAAGGATAGCCTCAAGGAAGGAATTTGCACTTCCAATGGTCGACAGCTTCGCATCCATACACCAAGGAGAATGGTGTGCTATGGGTTGGTCCTCGAATGGTGGTTCGATAGGCCCATAAAGCTTCAGATAGTTTGTCGCTCCAGTCTCTTTTGTGACTAGAGACCATTTTTTTTAAGGATTTTGCAGAGTGTCTTGTTGAAAGCTTCTGTTAATCCGTTTGCTGCCGAATTGTTGTTAGATATCGCGATCACTGAGAGGGGGGGTGAATCAGTGATTCCTTAAAAACAGGTCCAATTTAACAATAAAAGCAAATCAAATCACACAAGGACACCAGATTTAAAAAACCTTGTCGATGACGTAGGGTCCCTCCCATTTTGGCTCAAATTTGCCTTTGGACTTGTGAGCGAATACCATTGGTCTTTTTACCGCAAGAACCAAGTCACCCTTTTTGTAGGCGCGTTGCCTGACCTTTTTGTCAAAAGATCCTGCCATGCGTGCTTGGTAAAGTTCAATGCTTTGTCGAGCTTCGAGCCGTCTCTCATCGAGATTGCCCAGCTCATGGAGTCGCAATTTGACATTGCTTTCTTGAGTTATGTCATTTTGCAAGGATAGCCTCAAGGAAGGAATTTGCACTTCCAATGGTCGACAGCTTCGCATCCATACACCAAGGAGAATGGTGTGCTATGGGTTGGTCCTCGAATGGTGGTTTGATAGGCCCATAAAGCTTCAGATAGTTTGTCGCTCCAGTCTCTTTTGTGACTAGAGACCATTTTTTTTAAGGATTTTGCAGAGTGTCTTGTTGAAAGCTTCTGTTAATCCGTTTGCTGCCGAATTGTTGTTAGATATCGCGATCACTGAGAGGGGGGGTGAATCAGTGATTCCTTAAAAACAGGTCCAATTTAACAATAAAAGCAAATCAAATCACACAAGGACACCAGATTTAACGTGGTTCACCAAAAGGCTACGTCCACGGTTCAAAGACTGTCCGAACACCGATCCGGAACAGATCTGAATCTATTTAGTCGCACCAACGACAAAGAGCACCAACCCTTAAGTTTCAGATAGCACCAACTATCTAGGAAGCACCTACTCCCTTTACAATTTATCTGCACCAACAGATAGGATCACCAAACCCCTAACACCAAGCACCAACTTGATGTTCTACAGAATAAAAGTAGAGAACTTTTCTACAGCCTTTCCCCTCTACAATCTCTCTCTCTCTCAATCCTTACAAATTGAAAGTTAAAGCATAAACAGAGAGACACTTATCTTATGGACGAATCACCATCTTCATGAGCACATCCTCGTCCACACTTGCTGTAGAAACGTGCAACACAACTGCACACAGCAACAGCACCTTCTTCTCTCCAAAACCCTCTCTTTTCTTCTCTCCTCTTCTCTCCTCTCTTCTGTACCCTTGAAAACGAACCAATCAAGCCTTTATATAGGTTATAGTAACCCTAAAGAGTGTTTAAATTAGGCTAGAATTCGTTTAGAAAGAGTCCCAAACGAAATACTTAAGTTTCCTGAATTTTCGTGCAAAACTTCTATTTCTGCGCAACTCAGGTTTCCCGTGTGTTCTACCGGTAGTACTACCGGTTTAATAGATGAGATTCTCATGTCCAAACATTCTGCTGGAATATCAGCCTTTTCTACCGGTAGTACTTGCGGTTGAACTTTCTACCGGTAGTACTTGCGGTTGACAGATGGAAATCTCAGGGTCAGCCTTTTCTACCCCTTTTCTACCCCTGTTCTACCCATGTTCTACCGGTAGAACTACCGGTTGACAGATGAAATTCTGATTTCCCGTACTGTTCTATTTCAGCTCTGTTTTCTATTTGAAGCTCTATCAACACCACACTTGTGACATTGTGTTGACAATAATTCCAACACAAGATGATACTTGAGATACTAAACACTTCAATGCTTCATAAGACTTCTCAGGGCATCTCAAATTCCAACAATCTCCCCCTTTGGAATTGTTGGCAACACTTGGAACTTCAACACTTGGAACACTTTGAACCAGTTGACTTTCATGAAGCTTCTTCAGAACCATAAACCAACAGAATCAAGATCTTCACATTCACATTCTTGATACCAATCTCCCCCAAGCCATCATAGCATAACTTCTTCTAGCATAGCTTTCTCCTAGCATAACTTTCTCCTAGCATGACTTTCTCCCCCTTTGACAACAAGTCCAAAGGGACCAACCAAGGAGCGAATAGGATATTCAAGGAATACATTGCTCCCCCTTTCAAGCACAACTCCTAAGGATTAGGAGAGTGAGTAACTCCTAATTTTTTCCGGAGATACTCGAAGACTTCCTTTGGCAGAGGTTTTGTGAAGATATCAGCAACTTGCTCAGTAGTTGGAACATATTCCAACTTTACCTCACCGTCTGCAACCTTTTCCTTGAGAAAGTGATAGCGGATTGCAACATGCTTCGTTCTAGAATGCTGAACAGGATTCTTAGAGATGTGAATTGCACTTGTGTTGTCACAGAGGATCGGCATAGGATCCATTGTCGGAACTCCTAGATCAGTGAGCATTTGCCGCATCCATAACACTTGCGTACAACAAGTTGCCGCTGCAATATATTCCGCTTCCGCTGTAGAAAGGGATACTGAATCTTGTTTCTTACTGTGCCATGCCACCAACCTTTCACCGAGATAGAATGCACCACCGCTTGTACTCTTGCGATCATCTATACATCCAGCCCAATCGGCGTCAGAGTATGCAACAAGAGTGAAGGATTTGCCTTTAGGATACCAAATGCCAAGCTCCATGGTACCTTTCAGATATCGAAATATCCTTTTTACTGCTGTAAGGTGCGTCTCAGTTGGTGATGCTTGAAATCGAGCCACCATACATACTGCTTGCAGAAGATCCGGTCTTGTAGCAGTCAAATAAAGCAAGCTTCCTATCATAGAACTATAAGTGGTGTGATCAACGGACGAACCCTTATCATCTTTGCTTAGTTTTGTGTTCGTTGTCATTGGTGTGCTCACTGGCTTGCTGTCTTCCATGTTAAAACACTTCAGCATTTCCTTGATGTATTTCATCTGTGATATGAAGATACCATGTTTCAGCTGCTGAACTTGTAAACCAAGGAAGAACTTTAGTTCTCCAAGCATTGACATCTCAAATTCTTTCTTCATCTCTTCAGCAAAATTCCTGCACATTTCCTCATCATTGCCACCAAAGATTATGTCATCGACATAAACAATGACAACCAGCTGTTTGCTCAACTCTATTTTGACATAAAGATTGCTATCAACCAGTCCTTTACCAAAGCCGATCTTGCGGAGATAGAGGTCCAGCCTTGCATACCACGCCCTTGGCGCTTGTTTCAGCCCATAAAGAGCCTTTTTCAGCTTGCACACTAGGTCTGAATTTTTGCTAATGAGAAAACCATCAGGTTGCTCAATGTAGACCTCTTCTTCAAGTAATCCATTCAAGAAGGCTGACTTTACATCCATCTGAAATACCTTGAAGGTTTTGTATGCAGCCAATGCAAGAAACATACGAATGGCTTCCAGACGAGCCACCGGTGCAAAGGTCTCTTCAAAATCTATGCCTTCAACTTGAGCATAGCCTTTACAAACCAACCTTGCTTTGTTTCGTATGACCTGACCATCTTCATTCAGCTTATTCCGAAAGACCCATTTAGTACCAATAACATTCTTATCGGTAGGTCTAGAAACTAGTTCCCATGTGGAGTTCTTCTCAATTTGCTCCAACTCCTCATGCATAGCTTTCAACCAACTTTCATCGAGGCTGGCTTCGGCCACAGTCTTGGGTTCAATGGTGGACACAAGTGAGTAATTGCTAACTACACTTTGTCTTGTTTTAACACCGGCCTCAGGATCTCCAATGATTTGATCCTTAGGGTGTTGCTCTACCCAAGTGCTTTTCTTTCTAGGTGTAGCATCCTCTGAGTCATCCTTTGATTTCTCAGAATCATTAGGTTCAGCCACTTCATCATCAATCTCACTCGAGTCCTCATAAACTGGACTGTCATGATGAGTTACATTCTTTGATTCACGGTTTTCAACAATTCTAACATCGGCACTTTCGATGATTTTTCTGGTCCTTTTGTTAAGACATCTGTAAGCCTTACTAGAGGAGGAGTAACCCAGAAATATACCTTCATCAGCTCTTTCTTCAAACTTGCCCGGATTTTGTTCAAGACGCTTGATGTAACACTTGCTACCGAAGACTCTGAAGTACTTGACTGTTGCTTTTCTCCCAAACCATAGCTCATAAGGAGTTTTGTCTTCATTTGGCCTGATCAAGCATCGATTCTGAATGTATACAGCCGTATGGATTGCCTCCTTCCAGTATTTGTCAGCTAGCTTACTCTCAGTTAGCATTGTGCGAGCCATCTCTTGCACGGTGCGATTTTTCCGTTCCACAACTCCATTTTGCTGTGGAGTTCTAGGGGCTGAATAGTGTCTTTGAATGCCATGGTGCTCACAATAGTTAGTGAACTCTTCAGATGTGAATTCACCGCCTCGATCAGACCTTAAAATCTTGATACGTTTTCCAAGCATATTTTCAACCTGTGCTTTAAACACTTTAAAACGATCAAGTGCTTGATGTTTATGCTTAAGAAACAATACCCATGTCATACGAGTATAATCATCAATGCATAACATAAAATACTTATCTCCATTGGTGCTTTGAGTTCGCATCGGTCCACAGAGATCAGTGTGCACTAGCTCAAGAGGTTTCTTTGAATGATGCTCCTTTGACTTGAACATTACCCTCGTTTGCTTTCCCTTTTGGCAAGAATCACAAATGGGGTTGGAAGGCTTTTCAACTGTAGACATACCTCTGACAGCCTTTGAATTGCAAATCTTTGACATGTTATCAAAGTTTAGATGCCCAAGGCGTTTGTGCCACAACCAACTTTCCTCTGTCCGACTCATCAAGTAAGTCTTTTCAGCTCCATCTGACAATGTATAGAGATTTCCAGCAGTCCTAGATCCAGTAGCCACTGTTTTGCCGTTGCTACACTTCTTGATAGCAAACCCATTCTTAGTGAAGACAACTTCGTGGCCTTTGTCACAGATCTGGCTCACACTAAGCAAGTTGTGTCTCAGTCCAGACACATATAAGACCTTGTCTGATCTGATCTTGTTTGCCTTTAGCTGAACAACACCTTTTCCACAGATTTTGGCACCATCATTGTTACCAAACTTCACTGATCCGCCTTCATAGTGCTGTAATTTGACAAATTTTTCCTTATCACCTGTCATATGGCTTGAACAGCCACTATCAAGGACCCATGGTGCTGCCTTCTTTTGTGCATTGAATGCGGTTTGCACAATGAGAGATTCCTTGGAATTATCTTCCCTTTTCTTTGCCCTCCATGCCTTAACTAACTTGGGTTTCTTTTCAACCTGAAATTGGTTAGCAATAGGCAACCTACAATCCCTAGCCAAGTGTCCATAATTATAACACTTATGGCACTCAATTCTGTGGCCGTTTAGGATTGAGAAAGGGTTCCTAGTCACTAATGGACTGTTTCTAACATAGGATCTACAATCAGCTCTTTTATGTCCATATCTATTACAATGATAGCAATAACCATAGAATCTGAACATTCTTCCTTTCTTAGGTCCTTTCTTAGGTGGCTGGTTAAACTCCACAAACCTTTTCTTATTGACCATCTCAATACTAGGCTGAATTTGAAGCTTTGTAGCCTTGAGAGGTATGGCACTTTG
Organism: Litsea cubeba; assembly: GCA_012931725.1. Classification (NCBI taxonomy): domain Eukaryota; kingdom Viridiplantae; phylum Streptophyta; class Magnoliopsida; order Laurales; family Lauraceae; genus Litsea; species Litsea cubeba. The sequence continues at coordinate 69,917,403 of CM022947.1, forward strand.
TTTCATAAACAAAGAAGGTGCAGCTTTAGAGGACTCTCCGATCTCAAATCCAATACCAAATTTATTGTGGAAGGGCTTTTGAACTTTCAGAATTTCATTGAGTTTCATTGTCCCTTCAATTGCTTGGAGCGCTTTGAGTTTTCGGCTACTTTCCAAGTTTTCAGCCTTTGCTCTAGCGATTTCAGTTTCAAGTTTCATAGCCTCTTCCTTTTTGATACTTATTTGATTTTCAAGGACTTCCACCATTCTTTTATATTCTTCAACTTGAGTTTTCAAAGCAATAACTGAACTTTCAGATTCATGAAGAAGTTTCAGATTTTTCTTACTTGTTTTTCGTTCCATGCTAAGCTCCTCAAGTGCGGCAATGAGTTCTTCTTGAAGATTGACCTCAGCCTCCTCTTCCTCTTCCGGCTCTTGCTCCTCTTCTTCTTCAACAGTAACCATGAAGAGAGCTTCAGTTGCCTCGGCTGATTCATCATCGTCTGAAGTTTCAGACGTGCTGTCATTATATTGACTGATGAAGCTTTTTGCTTTACCCCTCTTTCTGAAATTTTTCTTCCATTTACTCTTATCAACATAAGAGTCATCATCATTGTTTTCTTTCAGCGGACACTTCGCAGCAAAGTGACCAACACCGCCATAATTGAAGCATTTAAAGGGTAGCTTCCCTTTGTACTTTCCATTGCTTCCTTTCTTCAGCTTTCTAACTAATTGAGCCTCAAGCTCATCATCATCAGTATCAGCATCATGACCAGCAGTCTCTTTTCCCTTTTTCTGAACTTTGAAGGCCGCTTCTCTATCAGATGAAGACGTCTTACCTATGTGCATCTCATTGGCAGTGAGTGAACCATGCAACTCATCCATGGTAAATTCATTCAGATCCTTGGCTTCTTCTATGGCTGAGACTTTTGAATCAAACCGGGGAAGAAGAGATCTTAGAACCTTTTTGACGATGACTGGTTCTTTAATCTCCTCCCCTAGTCCACGAATGTCATTCGTGACTTCATTCACTCGTTGCATATACGAGTCAACATTCTCGCTTTCCTCCATGCGAAGAGACTCGAATTGAGAGCGATGAGTTTGCAATTTTGCTTCTTTGATCTTCTCATCTCCTTCATGAATGCTTTTCAACTTGTCCCATATTTCCTTGGCTGTTTTGCATGCAATTACTTTGACCAGCTCGCTGTCCACAAGGCCACTAAAGAGTGCATTCTGCGCCTTGGAGTCATTGTCTGCTAACTTCTTCGTTGTAGCATCAGTGGGTACGATGGCAGTATTGTAACCGACTCTGACAGTCTCCCAGACATCATAGCCAAGTGATTTGATGAAGGCCTGCATTCTGATCTTCCAGAAGGAGTAATTAGAACCATCAAACAAAGGTGCTTTCTTATTCCCTGTATTGGTTGCCATGTGATTTGACAAGAGATCACCCTTAGCGTGTTAAGCTTATCAAGGGAGCCTTGGCGCTCCGATACCAATTGTTAGATATCGCGATCACTGAGAGGGGGGGTGAATCAGTGATTCCTTAAAAACAGGTCCAATTTAATAACAAAAGCAAATCAAATCACACAAGGACACCAGATTTAACGTGGTTCACCAAAAGGCTACGTCCACGGTTCAAAGACTGTCCGAACACCGATCTGGAACAGATCTGAATCTATTTAGTCGCACCAACGACAAAGAGCACCAACCCTTAAGTTTCAGATAGCACCAACTATCTAGGAAGCACCTACTCCCTTTACAATTTATCTGCACCAACAGATAGGATCACCAAACCCCTAACACCAAGCACCAACTTGATGTTCTACAGAATAAAAGTAGAGAACTTTTCTACAGCCTTTCCCCTCTACAATCTCTCTCTCTCTCAATCCTTACAAATTGAAAGTTAAAGCATAAACAGAGAGACACTTATCTTATGGACGAATCACCATCTTCATGAGCACATCCTCGTCCACACTTGCTGTAGAAACGTGCAACACAACTGCACACAGCAACAGCACCTTCTTCTCTCCAAAACCCTCTCTTTTCTTCTCTCCTCTTCTCTCCTCTCTTCTGTACCCTTGAAAACGAACCAATCAAGCCTTTATATAGGTTATAGTAACCCTAAAGAGTGTTTAAATTAGGCTAGAATTCGTTTAGAAAGAGTCCCAAACGAAATACTTAAGTTTCCTGAATTTTCGTGCAAAACTTCTATTTCTGCGCAACTCAGGTTTCCCGTGTGTTCTACCGGTAGTACTACCGGTTTAATAGATGAGATTCTCATGTCCAAACATTCTGCTGGAATATCAGCCTTTTCTACCGGTAGTACTTGCGGTTGAACTTTCTACCGGTAGTACTTGCGGTTGACAGATGGAAATCTCAGGGTCAGCCTTTTCTACCCCTTTTCTACCCCTGTTCTACCCATGTTCTACCGGTAGAACTACCGGTTGACAGATGAAATTCTGATTTCCTGTACTGTTCTATTTCAGCTCTGTTTTCTATTTGAAGCTCTATCAACACCACACTTGTGACATTGTGTTGACAATAATTCCAACACAAGATGATACTTGAGATACTAAACACTTCAATGCTTCATAAGACTTCTCAAGGCATCTCAAATTCCAACAATTGTATGGAGTCGAAGGACCGATTTGGATTTTGTATTTGTCGCAGAACCTGTATAATCGATGATCCCCGAATTGTGGTCCGTTATCATGGACGAATCTTTTGGGTATGCCGAAACGACAAATGATGTTGGTGCGCAGGAACTGAAGGACTGATGAGGTCTTCATTTCGTTAAGCGCAAATGCTTCTGACCACTTGGAGAAATAATCAATAGCGGCGAAGATGAAGCGATGACCTTTGCTTGAAGGGGGAGAAATAGGACCTATGATGTCCATACCCCAGGCTTCGAAAGGCCATGAAATCACTATAGGATGTAGCCATTCTGGAGGCATGTGAACATAATCTCCATGAACTTGGCATTATTGGCAACGCTTAGCAAATTGCATTGCGTCAGCTACCATGGTAGGCCAGTAATAACCTAACCTTTTTATCTAATCATAGAGCTTGGGACCAGCCTGATGAGCTCCACAAAGACCAGCATGAACTTCTTTGAGTGTTTCTTTAGCCTCTTGTTATGACAAGCAGCGCAGAAGTACTCCGTTGAAGGATTTCCTGTAAATGATTTTTGAAGGAATATCCAAATGAAAGCTTGGGGTTCGCCTTTGGATGCTTACCCATTCTTTTGGATCTTCAGGTAGGATTCCGAACATAGTGTAATAAATGATCGGATCCCTCCAGTCGCCAACTGAAGGTTGAAGGATTGAAATCCGACTTCCAACCACTTGGTGGCATTCAACAACTGTTTGATGTGTGTTAAGAGGAGGAAGGATTCTTCTTTCGCACACTGTGATTTGCATGTTTTCCCCTTCCTGGATTGCCATAGATGCGGTAAGTCCAACCAGGGCATCTGCACGTATGTTTTCACCTCTACGAATGTGGGTGATGTGACAGATGTCAAACTTTTGTATAAGCGATTGTGCCTTGTTGTAGTAAGGCAGCAGATCAGGCTTCCTGACTTCAAATTTCTGATTCATCTGGTTGACTATCAGTTGAGAGTCTCCAAAGACTTCCAGCATGGTGATGCCGGATTCGATGGCGAGTTCCAATCCTAGGATCAGAGCTTGATATTCAGCTGCATTGTTTGTGCATGGTTCCAGTAGTGAGAAAGCATGTGGAATCATGTATTTGTCGGGGCTAACAAAGAGGATGCCAACTCCCAAGATCAGCTGTCTTTTTTCATTTATCCTGGTTGCACCGTCAAAGTACATGTCCCAGGAAGCATTTTGTGAGAACATTGTAGACTGGTTCATCTGGGAGATCATCTCTTGTTGACACCAAAAATGTCACTTTGCTTCTTCAAGATCCAGAAAACTGCATGAAGTCGCAACCTGCCATAAATAGGCAATGCTACTTCCAAAAAATCAAATCTTGTCAGAATCAAACAAAAACTGTAAGATCCTTCAAGACAGCTAAAAGAGGAGTACACAAGAAGTTTCGGGCCATTTCAAAATCATTTGGCCTAACTTCGCTTCTCCAGTAGCTGAAAAGGAGCTCCCGGCGGCGAAAGAATCGGAGACACCAAGTCTTCGATCAGAGCCGATGGATGGTCTCAAAATACATCCAAAAGGCTCCACGTCAAGTTCCGAGTCAAACCGACAATATTTGACCCTACATCAACCCTCGAACAGCTAAATCAAGCCTCTCGGCAGTGAGAACCTCCTGTTGACACCAAAAATGTCACCTTGCCTCTTCAAGATCCAAAGAGCCACATGAAGTCGCAACCTGCCATAAATAGGCAATGCTACTTCCAAAAAAATCAAATCTTGTCAGAATCAAACAAAAACTGCAAAATCCTTCAAGACAGCCAAAAGAGGAGTACACAAGAAGTTTCGGGTCATTTCAAAATCATTTGGTCTAACTTCGCTTCTCTGGCAGCTGAAAAGGAGCTCCAGGCGGCGAAAGCATCGGAGACACCAAATCTTCTGTCACGGCCCCAAACCCGATTAGAGAATAAACCGGATCCAGGCTGTGAATTTTAGGGCTAATTAAAAAAATTTTGCCCTTAAATGCCCAAGGATCGAAGTCCGCTGTGAGGATTGTATAGTTGAGCCTCAATAACAAATAATCAACGGGACTTGTCCGGTAATCACAACATTAAATCTGTAGGAATATCAAAGCAAGTATGGATTTCATTCCATTATATATATTCAAGTTTCAAAAGATAAAACATATAAAGTTTATAAACATCAGGACCATCCCAAAAACCTAGGTCCTGGTACAAAAGATATACAGTACTAAGATAGACAAGTCCAAAAGATCTAAACCAAAAGATGAAAAGAGGTGGCACGACAGTAGATATCCCCGTGTAACGCGCACTAGTGCCGGGAGGGATGACGCTATGCTACGTCATCGGCACCCCACTCTCGTACCTCGTCCTCCTCCCCCGGTTGAGGATCCTCTGGGATTGCCTCGGCATCCGGGTCGACATAATAGTAGTAGGTGTCCTCTGCACACCATAGAATAAAGGATCAACAATATGTTGGCAAGAAGATAAGCAATATACATTATTCATAACATGTTTCAAAAGAGAATAAAGACAAGTACATGATTAAAAAATAGCAAGGTACAAGCTAGGCATAAAGCATGAGTAGTTACAAGAATCAAGTGACAAGATAAATCCTAGCAATATTACAAGAATAACCATCCATGAAATGCAATGTCAAGCAGGAGGAGACTCCGAGGATGTCCTAGCCATCTCACGGGGGTATAAGTGACGTCCGAGCCGACTACGAATACCCAAAGTCTGACTCTAGGGGGATCCTAGCTCCCGGACCTAGGAATAGCAGCACGGTCTGAGCCCGCTCCCAGCTATTCACGCCATGGACGCCGTCCAAAGCCGACTGCCCACCCTAGTGTCCGGTATCCGGCCCACTTTATAATCATCAGTCTGCAGTTGGTCATGAATGCAAGATGATGATGATGGTTTGTACACGACCCAAGTTCCAAGACAAATACATGTGGATAGATTTCCAAGAATAACATAACAAGCCGAGGGCTACTCAAAGTCAAGCCAAGATACAAGTCAAGTTCCAAGTTCCATGAGTGTTGACACCAAAAATGTCACTTTGCCTTTTCAAGATCCAAAGAGCTACATGAAGTCGCAACCTGCCATAAAAAGGCAATGCTGCTTCCAAAAATCAAATCTTGTCAGAATCAAACAAAAACTGCAAGATTCTTCCAGACAGCCAAAAGAGGAGTACACAAGAAGTTTCAGGCCATTTCAAAATCATTTGGCCTAACTTCGCTTCTCCGACAGCCAAATCAGACCTCTCGGCAGCAAAGCTCTCCGGGACCATGGTTTCCAAGACAGAGCCTATGGATCATCTTAAAATGACTCCAATAGGTTCCCTGTCAAATTTCAAGTCAATCGGACATCGATTGACCGCACATCAAACCGCGACATCTTCATCGCGACAAAAAGCAAGTCTACAGGTGATAGGACCCCAAACGGCTTCGAAACTCAAACAAAAGCCTATGGTTGGTCTTATTTATTGCTCAGAAGGCTTCACACCAAATTTCAGGTCATTCCGACATCGTTTGGCCCAGTTTCAGCTTATGACGGAAAATCGGCAGCTCTGCGCGACAAAGTCTTCGGCTTTCTCCGGAAATTGGAAACTTTGCAAAGTAAAATGCAAGGATTCTCATCAGGTTTCCTACAAAGAAATTAGGCCAATAAATGGTCAAAATGTCAAGGAAAAGTACAGAAGAAAAAAGAATCGAAAAACAGTAAAAACGGACGCAAAACGGGACACGAAAGGGGGAAAACCCCCCCAGGGTCGCAGGCCCCTGCGACCCTGGGCCAGGGTCGCCGGCGACCTTGGAACCCGGGGTCGCCGGGAAAGCCCCGGAAACCCCGGTTTTCGCCATTTTTTCACGATTCGAAGAGCCCAGCCTCTGGTACTTTCCAAAATTCATGCTTTTGAGACACCAAGTCCTCTGACATCCGTCCAAAACACGGGTCAATCATCAAGAGTATCGAAAACAACATTGATCGCCACCCGGTCAACCAAAAAAAAGTGTGCTTTCTACCCGACCGATCGAGAAATCGACAGGACAGATGGCACCGACCCGCTGTTGGCAACAAACACCTGAAATTACATGATCATCTGATGTCGATCTACATGAAGATCCATCGATGATCATCAACAGAAGAATCTCAAAAGACGTGGCACGGCCCGCGACTCTTCAGCTGCTCGGCGACCACTTAATGCGATTAATTGACTAGCTTTATTACAGTCATTAATCCATTTCTTTGGACGGCCCAATCAGAAGCAAGCATTCGGGAGTTACAAGTCAAGAGGTTCATGGCATTTAACCCATGAAACTCCTCCCATCATGGCGATTAAAGGCGATTAAATGCCCTCAATCTCCTCCGGCCAATCAGAAGCCAAGAAAAAGGAGTTACAAAATAAACAATTCAATTTTGTAACTCCTCCCATTATGCGGCTTAATGACAATAAAAGCCCATAAACCCACCTAAAAGGCTACCTAAAAGCCTATAAATAGGAGGGCTCTCCAAGAAGAAAGAACATCAGAGAACATCAGAGAAGATCAGAAACATCAGAGAAAAAAAGCACAAGCACACAGACAGAAATCTAGAGAAAGGAAAAAGAGAGAAAACTCTGCGGAAGTTCTACACCGGCCACCGCAACAAGGTGACAAAAGTCCCTTGGGGGGTACCCCCCCCAAGGTCCTTGCCTTCTCCTCCTGCCTCCAATGGCTTAGATATGGCTTTTCAGCCCGTCTACTCGGCTTTTTATTGGACATAGGACCTTCCTTTGGTCTTTGTCCTCTAAAAACCCGAGGTTATAGCCAAGCCAAGCGAATCAATAGCATCCTCTGTTCTCATCTGCATGGATGATGGCGAAGCCCACATATGGCTTGCGACCGTCAATCTAAACGAGTCCCCCACAATCTCCTGAGAAGTTAGATCCTCCTTTTCTTGCTTTTCATTGTAGTTTGTATTTTTTCAAAAGAGACAAAAATCACAATTCTTGTCTTTCATTGTTGATAAGGATTGTAAATCGGCTATAAATGCCAAAATCGGCTATAAACGCCAAAAATCGGCTATAAACGCCAAAATCGGCTATAAATGCCAAAAAAAATCGCCTTTCACGGCAAATCAAGAAAATGTCTCTTTTCTTAAATATATGTGCAATGGAAAACTTGAAAGAAGTTGATTTCCCTTTTACTTGCGAAGGTTGATCTCCGGATCACCACTTGCAATTCCAAGTAAAAGTAGAAAATCTGGCACACCCACAAAAAAAGAAATGTTGATGCACGCCCCCCTTGCCCCCCGGTTACGAGAGGGTCGGAACCAAACGGACTCCCACGTCCGCCGACCTCGGTAGGAACCCGGGCATCCGGGAGCGCGGTCCATCAAGCTGGCATCACCCGATGGGACTCGTTTATTTGAGAACACGATGCTAGAAATGAAATATTTGCATATCATATATTTTACTCTATGCTTATATTTCTTTTCTCGATTCCTTGGCTACTTTATAATTGGTGGCCTATGTTGAATTCCGCATAAAAAAAAAATGAGATGAGATTTTTTGTTTGGAAATTTCTAATTCTTTGAATTTATTTCCACTCTTTCTCTTTTCAAAAAAAAAAAAACAAAAAAAAATCAGATTTTTCATTTTTGGATTCAAATTTGAGAAACTTTGATCCTTTCCCTTCTGGGCACTGGCGCTCGCGGAAATCGCTGAGACCGTGTTCGGATCGGGGGTTGGGCCATTGTTTCTCTTCGATGAGTTCATTAAAAATCTAAAAAAAAATATATATATATATATATATATAAAAATTTCTCAATTTGGATTCAAAATTGAGAAACCTTGATCCGTTCCTATCGTTCATCGCGCTTGCAGAAATGTTGAGCTTGTTCGACTAAGGTTTTGGGCCATTGTTTCTCTTCGATGAATTCATAAAAATAAAAAAAACAAAAAAAAAAGACATAGACCACTAAGGTTAAACCAACTGTGTTCTTTGATCATGGTTGATTCAAAGAAAAGCCTTGTCCAGAGTGTGGAGACAGCTTGACTGTTCTAGGCAAGGGTCCTCCAAACGGGTTCATTAAGTAATCCTACCCTTACCTGGGGGCAATTCTATCAATCAAGATTTCATAAGACCGGGTTAGGAGGCCTATGTGTACTCTCTCGTCTTTTAAATAAATTTTTTTTCAAAAATAAAATTTTTAAAAATAAAAATTTAAAATAAAAAATAAAAAATAAAAAAAAAATTTCAAAAAAAAAATCTTAAAAAAAAATAAATAATAAAAAATAATAAAAAAAAATAAAAAAAAGATTTTTTTTTTAAAAAAAAAAATCTTCAAAATCTTCAAAAAAAAAAACTTCCGTCATTTTGGGTTTAGATTAGAGAAATCTTGGTCTTCTCCTTTCTGAGCACTGGCGCTCGCGGAAATCGCTGAGCCCGTGTTCAGATTGGAATACCATCTGCTCTCTTTGATGAATCCAATCTTGACCTTTCAAAACAGAGAATCTCATCTCATAGATGCGGTCTCAAAACATTTGTGTCTAGCGGTACTAGTACGCCCTTTCAGGGTCTACTGTATTGCGACCGGCACATCTGTAACTCCAACTTTATATTCTTCTTACCTCGAGCAAGCTCTGCTTCTCGATAAGTCGAATTTAAGTTCCCAATTGCTTCTAGCAGTCACTGGGATGCCCATTTTGGGCTTACCATACCTGCGATCAGAACAATTGTACCCTCTATGGCATTTTGCCTTCCTCATATTGCTTGGGTCATCTACCTCGAGCAATTTGAAAAGACGAAACCATAGAACTTCCCATTTACGATCATTATATTCTTGTGATTACTAATGGATGTGGTCTTGTTTCAGAAATTTTCAAAAAAACTAACAATGGCAGCTTCACTAACCATTACTTTCGACGAAAACAAGCACCAACTCATGCTTCAACAGAAGCAAACCACGCGCACCTACAAGCGCCCCATCAGCTGCCGAAGTGTCAACTCCCTCGGCAACTCTCTGGACTCCGGGTCGACCTCGACTCCCCGGACTATCGTCTTTGGGACGCTGGGACCATTCCCACTTCCTGAGGAACAAACTGCTCCCTCCAAGAAGCAGAAACTCGCCTCTCAACATGTCACTACCATGACACCAAAGGCGAGCACCAGAAGGCCTGAAGCCCGTGGCAGCCCCACGAAGCCTCAACCTGCAAACAACCAGGTCTACTCCAAGACTTGGTCCCCAAAACCTTCACCAAAACAGAGAAGGTCCCAAACATCCACCAAGCCAGCATTCCTGGCCCCACTCAAGGAGAACCAGTTCTATCCTCTTGCCTACATGAAAGAGGAGAGACCCATCTCCAACCTGACTTCCAAGTCATCCCAGCATGAGCCGGCTTGTTCCTACAAGCCCAAAATCAAGTCATGCATCACAAGGCCTCTACAAGCACCTGCTAAGGCCTACAAACTTGCAGTTCGACCCTTCATATCTACAGGGGCCGAACTTCAAAAATTCAAAGCTTCGCTGCAACTGGCGAAGGATAGAGTTCGCATCCTATCCTTGCCCAGTTACAAAGAAGACAGGCTCGGCTGCTGCGCCCGAGGGAGCACATCCTTCATCGTCAAAGCCCAGTCAGAGATGACCGAAGCTCAAATTGCTCGTCGTATACGCCGCCGCGCGTCATACCGACAAAAAAAGACTAGAGAAGCAAAGGACCCAGCCTCCTACACTTCAAGTCTCTCCCCAATGGGTCGAAAAAGAAAGACCCAACCAAGTTGCTGCCGTCCATATGGTTGGAAAAACCAGAAGGCGCCAAAAATCAGCAACAAAAATCCATGTCCGACATCTGATGACCCGCAGCGTCTCCAGGACAAGAAGACATTCAGAAGAATCCCCTGCTCCTTCAAGCAAAGGACAGCAGAGTGATCCTTCCTCAAGCTCCTCTTCAAAAAGAATGAGCCCCAGCTCAGTCACCAGGACAGTTTCTTCTTTCGAATCACGAAGGATGAATGTCTTGGCTACAAATTTTGAGCCACCACCCCGCAATCCACCTCCAGAAGATGCGATCACCCGCATCCAGCAGTTGGAACAGGGCCAGCAGAGGATTGAAACTCTGATGGAAAACCTTCTCCTCGCCTTCCAAAATCAGGCGAACAATGAACCTCCTCCGAATCATCAAGACGACGAGGTAAATAGAGAAGAAAATGAGTCACGCGCCCTTACCAAAAAGGTCGTAGACGGTATCCTCGCCAAAGCAAAAGAAGAGGATATACTCAAAGAGCATGGGATCAAGCCACCATATCCCTTATGGATGGACTCGGTCCCGTTCCCCACCAAATTCAAGCATCCTACTCTCCAAACATATACGGGGAAAGGATCAGCCAGACAGCACGTCATCCACTTCAAGATCTTGACGGGAGCTATCGCGGATCAAGATGCACTCAAGATCCGCCTCTTTGCAAGTACCCTAAAAGGTACGGCCTTCGATTGGTACTCCACTCTGCCGGAGGACTCAATCCAAAACTGGGCCATGCTAGAGACACGCTTCCTGACTCACTTCAAAGGTGAAGATCATCCCGCTACTATGGCTCAGCTGTGCAGCCTAAAACAGGGGGAGAATGAGTCAACATATGACTTCATTCACAAGTGGAAAGCAATGGCATACAAATGCTCTGATGTATTGCCACAAGCGTCGCTAGTCGACATCTGCCGAAACAACATGAGAGCCAGAATCCGGTCCATGATCATCGGCAACAAATCAAAAAACCTGGGAGAACTCCTAGAAGCTTCCATGGAAGCTGAAACGGTGATTAAAGACCTCAACAGTCAGAAATCATCAAGAAAAGAGCCAACCGCCATTGCAACCTCTAAACCAAAGAAGAAAGAGGTCCTCAATGTGCAGACTAAGTCAGCTCCTCAGCCACCAAAGAAAGCTGAAAACAAAGCTGTTGGTAAGAGACCTGAACTCTCAGACGCCTTCAAAGAACGAGTAGAGAAGAAATACCCGTTTGATGAAGATGTTGATGAAATCTTCGGGGCTCTTGTGGCAAACGGCAAGCTCACCTTGCCTGAACCAAAAAGACTGGGTGATGTTGGCAAAACCAACGATCCTCGGTACTGTCCATACCACCAGATGATCTCGCATCCACTCAATCAATGCTTCGTTGTGAGAGAGAAAATAAATGAGATGTGGAAGAACGGAGTCATCACCTTTGACAAAAACTATGGGTCTGCCTCCGTCAACATGGTGACATGTGGACAAACATCAAGATCACCGAAGAAGAAGATCACTACTTCCTTCAAGGTGATAAACTCAATCGAAGCGTCCGAGCAACTGGTTCCTTACCCAACACCAGACGGACAACCGATATGGGTACATCGCGATCTCCTGGAAGATGAAAATTGGGAGGTCGTGAAAGTAAAGCCTACAGCTCAACAGCGAAGGCAGGCTAGGAAACATCTCCTCAAGCTCAAACGGCAAGAGAAGACCCAGCCAAAACTAGAGGTCAAAGAAAAGGCAGAGGCTTCCTCTACCGCTTCACTGGAGGTAACAAAAACATCCCTTCCAGAGACTTCAAAGGGGGTAAGGAAATTCACTCTTAGTGATTTCATGCCACCTCAATTCAAAGAAGCCATGCAGGAGACATCATACTCTTGCAATTCGGTAGTTGGATTCTCCATTGATGGATACGAGTCCAGCGACACCGATGATGGATTCGAATCCAACTACACAGATGAGTGGGAAGAGTCCCGTGAAACAGGAGAATATCTCTCCGATGAAGAATGGGTTCCTGAATCTCATCTTATGCCAGTAATCTGGTATAACCCCTACAGCCACAAGGATCCTGGTCTGATGATGAAGAAGACCAAGAAGCTGTACAAGAAAATGCTGCTGAACCAGCACCTCTCATTACTCCAGTGGAAATCAACAATGTTGAACCACAAAGAGATGATGAAGAAGAAGATCCGGCTCCCATGCCTGATCTTGAAGAATATGCAAGGATCTTACAGCGACTCGCTCTAGAACAAGAGCAAGAACGCGTCAACGAGCCTCCTCGCAATCCAGAGCCTGAAGTCCCTGAAGACCATCAGGTACATCCCCCCTTAACTCCTGAAAATGGAGAGAGTTGCTGGATAGACGATCCTCTTACATCCGAGGATGAGTCTGACTCCGATCAGGCAACGTCTCCTGTCAGAGCTTTCTTAATGTGATAATTCGGGATTATAGCTCTTCCGAAGCATCATCTGATGAGAGCACTTACACTCCGGCTTCGCAAACACAAACTGCGAATGAATCCATTGAAATGCTTCTTCGGCGTCTCGTCGGGTAAGTTCCTCGGATTCTTAGTTCGGAAAGCTGGAATAGAGCTTGACCCCATAAAAGTCAAAGCCATTCTAGAAATGCCCTCTCCAAGAACCTTGAGAGAACTCAAAGGGCTTCAAGGGAGATTAGCCTACATCAGACAGTTCATCTCCAATCTTTCGGGGAAATGCCGTCCATTCTCCCGATTGATGAAAAAAGGTGTAAACTTTGTTTGGGATGCTGACTGTGAAGCTGCTTTCCAAGACATCAAGTCATACCTGACAAAACCTCCAGTGTTAGCTGCTCCTACCACTGGAAAACCATTCATCTTGTACACAAGAGCCCTTGATCACTCTTTGGGAGCTCTGATTGCGCAAGAAAATGATCAGAGAAAAGAAGCTACTCTATATTACCTCAGCCGCATGCTAGTAGGTGCAGAGCATCGCTACTCTCTAGTCGAAAAAGAATGTCTTGCAGTGATGTTCGCCGTACAAAAGCTGCGTCACTACTTGCTTTCCAACACAGTCTACCTAGTCTCGAGGGTCAACCTCTTGAAGGTCCTTGTCACAAAGGCAGGTTCTCTCAATGCTCGACTGGCAAAATGGTCCATCCTTCTGTCACAATTTGATATTAGGTATGTACCACAAAAAGCAATCAAAGGGCAAGCTCTAGCGGACTTCCTCGCAGAGCATCCATTGCCTAAAGATTCTCCACTCAGAGATGATCTCCCAGACGAACCAGTCTACAATGTGGAGACTTTCTCACAAAATGCCTCCTGGGACATGTACTTTGACGGTGCAACCAGGACAAATGAAAAAAGACAGCTGATCTCGGGAGTTGGCATCCTCTTTGTTAGCCCCGACAAATACATGATTCCACACGCTTTCTCGCTACTGGAACCATGCACAAACAATGCAGCTGAATATCAAGCTCTGATCTTAGGATTGGAACTCGCCATCGAATCCGGTATCACCATGCTGGAAGTCTTTGGAGACTCTCAACTGATCGTCAACCAGATGAATCAGAAATTTGAAGTCAGGAAGCCAGATTTGCTGCCCTACTACAACAAGGCACAATCACTTCTGCAAAAGTTTGACATCTGTCACATCACCCACATTCGTAGAGGTGAAAACATACGTGCAGATGCCCTAGCCGGACTTGCCGCATCCATGGCAATCCAGGAAGGGGAAAACATGCAAATCACAGTGTGCGAAAGGAGAATCCTTCCTCCTCTTAACACACACCAAGCAGTTGCTGAATGCCACCAAGTGGTCGGAAGTCGGATTTCAATCCTTCAAACTTCAATCGGCGACTGGAGGGATCCGTTCATTGATTACATTATGTTCGGAATCCTACCTGAAGATCCAAAAGAACGGGTAAGCATCCAAAGGCGAACCCCAAGCTTCCATTTGGATATTCCTTCAAAAATCCTTTACAGGAAATCCTTCAACGGAGTACTTCTACGCTGCTTGTCACAACAAGAGGCTGAAGAAACACTCAAAGAAGTTCATGCTGGTCTTTGTGGAGCTCATCAGGCTGGACCTAAGCTCTATGATCAGATAAAAAGGTTAGGATATTACTGGCCTACCATGGTAGCTGACGCAATGCAATTTGCTAAGCGCTGCCAACAATGCCAAATTCATGGAGATTACATTCACATGCCTCCAGAATGGCTGCATCCTACAGCGATCTCATGGCCTTTCGAAGCCTGGGGTATGGACATTATAGGTCCTATTTCTCCCCCTTCAAGCAAGGTCATCGCTTCATCTTCGCCGCTACGGATTACTTCTCCAAGTGGTCAGAAGCATTTGCGTTTAACGAAATGAAGACCTCATCAGTCCTTCAGTTCCTACGCACCAACATCATTTGTCGTTTCGGCATACCCAAAAGATTCGTCCATGATAACGGACCACAGTTCCGGGATCATCGATTCTACAGGTTCTGCGACAAATACAAAATCCAAAGCTGTCCTTCGACTCCATACAATCCGGCAGCAAACGGGTTAGCTGAAGCTTTCAACAAGACACTCTGCAAAATCCTCAAAAAAATGGTCTCTAATCACAGAAGAGACTGGAGCGACAAAATGTCTGAAGCTTTGTGGGCCTATCGAACCACCGTTCGAGGGCCAAACCCATAGCACACCATTTTCCTTGGTCTATGGATGCGAAGCTGTCGTGCCCTTGGAAATACAAATTCCTTCCTTGAGGGTATCCTTGCAAAATGACATGACTCAAGAAAGCAATGTCAAATTGCGGCTCCATGAGCTGGACAATCTCGATGAGAGACGGCTCGAAGCTCAACAAAGCATTGAACTTTACCAAGCACGCATGGCAGGATCTTTCGATAAAAAGGTCAGGCAACGCGCCTACAAAAAGAGTGACTTGGTTCTTGCGGTAAAAAGACCAATGGTCTTCGCTCACAAGTCCAAAGGCAAATTTGAGCCGAAATGGGAGGGACCCTACGTCATCGACAAAGTTTTCTCCAATGGCGCATACGCACTCCTAAACATGGAAGGTGACAGATGTATGCTGCCCATCAATGGCAAGTTCTTAAAGCGGTACTACCCTTGAAGACTTACCCAACTGGGTAAGAGCAATGCCTGTACGGCCAAAACTGGTTTCCAGGTACACGCTCGCTAAACCCACCCTTTTTTTAGAATTTTCATGTCAAATATTGAAATTTCTAGAAATCTAAAACAATGCTTACTTTCATCGTTTCATTGTTCAAAAAAAATATATATATATCCAAGTTTAGGAACCTTTCCCTAACTTGACCAAAATTTTCAACCCTTGAACCCAAAATTCATCGTTTGAAACAAAATCCGGATTCAGGAATTTCCACCCTAGTCCACCCTGCCTTTACCGTCAAAATGGTTTTAGGTCAAAACTCATGACCCTCGTGTCTTTAAACAAAAAAAAAATGGTTTTTTCAAAAACCGCGAGGAAGCGACGCTTAGTCGATACTTGCACAAATCGGAAGCAAGCGAACCACGTTCGACACTTCCAAAACGCAGGGAAATGACATTTCGTCGATACTTGCAAAATCCAAAACCGTGGAAACGCAACATTTCAGTTGATATCCACAACCCAAATTTCAAAGGTTCGAAAAAAACCTAAAAAAAAAAAATGTGGAGACGCAACATTTCAGTTGATATCCATAACCCAAAGGTTCGAGGAAAACCACAAATTTCAAAAATCGTGGGGGAAACGACATCAAGTCAGTACCCGCAAAACCAAAATTTTGAAAAGCAAGGATGCGACATTCCATCGATACTTGCACCCAAATCCGCGAGGATGCGACATTCCATCGATACTCGCAACCGAATGAGCAAGGATGCGACATTCCATCGATACTTGCAAGAACATTCAGCAGGGAGGCGACTTTTAGTCGATACTTGCATTTTTTTTTTTTTTTGAAATCAAAACAGGCTATAAATGCCACAAACAGGCTATAAATGCCACAAACCGGCTATAAATGCCATCAAAACAGGCTATAAATGCCACAAAACCGGCTATCAATGCCACCAAAACAAAACCGGCTATCAATGCCATAAACAAACAAAAACAAAACAAACTTGGATTTCAAAAAAAAAAACCGGCTATCAATGCCACCAAAAACCGGCTATCAATGCCACAAAACAAACCGGCTATCAATGCCACAAACCGGCTATCAATGCCACCAAAACTGGCTATAGATGCCACAAAAAAAAAACTCGGCTATCAATTGCCACAAGAAAAGCTGGCTCTCATGCCAAAATTGGCTTCCATGCCACAAACAAAAACCTGGCTTTCATGCCAAAACAATCACTTGACAAAAGATTTTCACAAAATGACAACCTTTTGATCAAATCCCATTTAGCAATTACTTTTATCACAAAAAGATTCAAGTGAGCGTAGGGATAACAAAAAAAGAAGAGCATCCCATTTAGCAATTACTTTTATCACAAAAAGATTCAAGCGAGCGTAGGGATAACAAAAAAAAAGAGAAAAGAGTACCAAAAAAATACATGTGGTACCAAAAAAAAAAGAGAGAGAAAGTGTTCACAAGCACTACAAAAAATAAGTACCAAAAAAAATATACAAGTGGTACCAAAAAAAAGAAAAGAGAGAAGGATGGTTTCTGTAAAAAAAAATATACAGGAGCTCAACCAAAAATGGTCTCCAGCCAAGAGTTCAGCTCCCCAAGCAAACTTTTAGCCTCAGCCGTCAAGGATTCCAAGGCACGCTTCTTCAGGAACCTGCCATGAGATGCTGGAGTGTGCTGTACCCCTTCTCTCACACCAGGAAGCTTACCTCGAGCAGTTTGCCATTGTTCCTCCTCATCAGACTTCCTTTTGAGAACCCGTTCGGCATCTGCAACCTGGTGAATCAAGGCACTCTCCCTGTCGCGAGCCTCTATTATGGCAATCCACTTGGCAGCAACTTGTGCCTACAAATGCTCAAGACGTTTCCTGGCCTCATCGACCTCCCTGTCAAGGATGTTGAGGTCATGTGTCAGCCTGATGATGGCTATCTCTTCTAAGTTCCTCTTTCGGACTGCCTGCTTCTTGCTTTCTGTAGCCTCATCCAGGTCAGACTTAGCCTTATCAGCAGGGTCCAGGAACATCTCCTTGAAGAACTGGTCATCAGCCAAACTCACGGTCTCAAACCACTTGTCACCCAGTGCAATGATCCTATCAACGATCGCCCCTGGCACCTGTGACATCCAGACCAGCCTCTTCAGCATCACTGAGAATCTCCTGCACATGCTGGATCATGCCAAATCCGGCTTCCAAGTGCCCAGAAAAGAGAGTCTCAATCCAAGAGCTCAGAACTCGCATCACCACCTTCTTCGCAAAAAGAAGAGATGGCCCAGCTGAGGATTCGCCCAACTCCGTTGGTCGGCTACTCATATCATCATCTGTTGAAAGAGTAACAAAAGAACTCTTTCCAGCTGAATCTACTCCTGCTCGGGAAGGGATCTCAGCGCGAGGAATCTCCTCAATATTGTCAGAGCTGGTCCCAGGAATCTCTACCTCTGGATCAACCTCTGGCATCTCTTGCTCTGGAAGCGACGGATCCTCCTCTGCCACTTCAAAACCTGCAAAGGAAACACAAAAAGGTATGAATATGACCCTGTTTGAAAATCATTATCAGAGTTATAACTACAAAATACCTTCTTCGACGACTGGCGGAACACTTTCTTCCTCCATGAACTCATCGAAAGCATCATCAACATTTGCGTCCATCGATGGTTCAAAGTCATCAGAACCCTGTGGCAAGTCAGCTGAAAAAAAAAATAATGTGTTAGCAAGCCAAGTCACAAACTCAAAAAAAAAAAGAGAGCAAAAGAAGTCGTACCAATTGGAGATTCTAGATTTACTCCAGAGTCCCTCGGTTCTTCTTCAGGTGCCTCGACAGGATCCATCACCACCTCATCGGTTGGGACCTCAGGCATCACCAAGTCTTCCTCTACTAAAAAAAAAAAAAAAGAAAAGCAGAAACAGGAAGCAAATCATAACATGGAAAAAATCCCATGAAAAGAAATGGAAAGAGAAAAGGAAGAATCATACCTTCACCGACGGTCTCTTCTTCTCGGCTTCTCTTCTCTGGAGGCTCGTCAGCATCCACTGGCACATCCTCATTGATAGTAAGAGGAACTTCCAAGTTAGGAGAATCCTCATGCTGCCCCTTGCTGCGATGATGACTCATCCTCCTCTTACCTCTGTGGGCTCGCTTCTTAGAGGAACCTGCCCCGCTGTCAGAGTCAGGTTTGCCACTCAACTCCTCACTGGATGGTCTGCTCTTGCTAGTAGACTCCACGGAAGCTTGCCTCTGTGCCGCTTGCATCCAAGCACCAAGTTCGGCTTCCTCCTGTTCTAGCTGCTCCAAAGCCTCATCAGGTATTTCTCGAACAGCTTCAGAACCAATGACGCCCTGGTCACCGAGAAAGCCTATCTTGTGCTTCTCTCCAGAAAGGAAGGCCCAAACTTCCTCTCGCCGGATGCCATCCGACTTTCCAAGGCCCTTTCCAGATGCCAGCTTCACATCAAGCTCCTTCTTGGAAAGCCCCCGATATGCCGAAAAGCTCTCCGCGAACCACTTCGCAAAGCCGGCAGTCCGGGAAGTCAGCAACACAGGATAAGAAATCATGGCTGTAGTGTCTTCAGCACTATAGAAAGCCCATGCATTTCTCCCGTCCTGTAAGCCTCCAAAGCGCTTCACCATACTTGAAGGCGCTCCAACAACGCCTTGAGAAAAGCCCAGCTGCAAAGCAAAGCGAGAGGGTACATACGGCTGGATGTCGACGAAAAGATGTCTACGGTACACCATCGTGCCGACACGTATGCTGAAAAGCCACTCTCTCTCTGCATTTGTCAAGGAATAATGCCTTCCCGACCCCGCCCTGGTAGAGTCTCGGGAGGCACCAAAATCAAAAGCCTTCTTCCGCAACTCTGGAGAAAGCTTTACTGAAGATTGCCCCATCTCGACGTCCCTGAACCGTCGGATCCTCATGCGGGCAAACAAAAGTGATTCAGACACGGCTTTGCCCTTAGCCAGTCGAATCATCAGAGGATCATCATCCTGTGCAGCACCCAGCCGATGGAAGCCAGGACAGTGGTATACATACCACGAATAAAAGATATGGGCTGAAAATACCCTATTCATGGGAAGCCCAAGCCGAACCAGAAAAGCAGCAGCCTGCAGTTCGGTACACAGGTAGGAGTAAAGAGCTGGCACCAAAGCAAGCTGCTCTCCAAAAGCCATCTGACAAGCCAGAAAAATACAATGCGGCCTGATGTGCGTTCCATCTCCTCCAGCAAAAACAGCCTCGCCAAGCCAATAAGTGAGGTAAACAGCGAGATCTCTCCGCAGTGCAATGTCAGGACATATGGCGTTTGTACTTGCACAGAAATCTCTCAACTCTTCTTGCATGGCCAAGATCTTCTTTGGATCCTGAGCTCCGGCTTCCTGGGTCATGCTATCAGTGTTGGATACCGCGATCACTGAGAGGGGGGGGTGAATCAGTGATTTCTAAAAACAGGTCCAATTCAACAACAAAACAAGTCAAATCACACAATGACACCAGATTTAACGTGGTTCACCAAAAGGCTACGTCCACGGATCAAAATCGTCCGAACACCGATCCGGTACAGGTCTGAATATATTTAGTCGCTACAACGACAAAGAGCACCAACCCTTAGTTTCAGATAGCACCAACTATCTAGGAAGCACCTACTCCCTTGAGTTTCAGATAGCACCAACTATCTAGGAAGCACCGACTCCCTTTACAATTTATCTGCACCAACAGATAGGATCACCAAACCCCAAACACCAAGCACCAACTTGATGTAAAAACAGAATATAAGATCAACTCTGTCTACTGCCCTTCCCCTCTACAATTCTCTCTCTCTCAATCCCTTACAAATTGAAATTAAAGCATAAACAGAGAGACACTTAACTCATGGACGAATCACCATCTTCTAGAGCATAATCTCGTCCACAATTGCTGTAGAAAACGTCACCACATCAGCACAACAGCAACACAGCAACAGCACCAGCACACAGCACACTCTTCTCTCTTCTCTTCTCTCTTTTCTCTTCTCTTCTGATGTCTCTTTCTAGGTGTGTTTATGAACGACCCAAGCATGCCTTTATATAGGTTTTAATAACCCTTAATTGTATTCAAAACGGGCTACAATTCGTTTAGAAAGATTCCCAAACGAAATAGATAACTGTGCTGAATTTTCGTGCAAAACTTCTAATTCTGCGCAACTCTGGTTCCCGTGCTCGGTCGACATCATGGCTTGCTCGGTCGACCGAAGACACTGACTGGAATCAGTCACTTATCGAGCTCGGTCGACATCCTGAGGGCTCGGTCGACCGAAGACACACTGTGTCACGAAAATAACTGAGAGGTGCCTTTTTCTGTTTTCTGCAGGCTTCTTCTTTCTCGGTCGACCGCATGAAGAGCTCGGTCGACCGCGTGCTCTGCATCAGGAATTCTTAATTCCTGGCTGTTTTAATTCTGTTTCTTCTTTTCAGCTCTATCAACACCAGCTTATTAACATCATGTTTGTGACAATGTGTTGACAAGAATTCCAACTCAAATCAATACTTGAGATACTGATTCTTCAAATCATCAAAAACTACTCAAGTCATCTCAAATTCCAACAATCTCCCCCTTTGGAATTGTTGGCAACACTATTGGAACTTCAACACTTTCAACTCCAGCTTGCAGCTCTTCCAAGTTCTTTTCAATACTCACTTGGAACCAATTCTGAAATTCGGAAATATCAACCATGCACTGTCAACATTCTCCCCCTAGCTTTCATAGCATAACATCTCTCCTTGCTATCATAGCATAACATCTCTCCCCCTTTGACAACAAGTCCAAAGGGACCAAACCGAGGAGCGAATAGGATATTCAATGAATGCATTGCTCCCCCTTTCAAGCACAACTCCTACGGTTTAGGAGAGTGAGTAACTCCTAACTTTTTCCGGAGATACTCGAAGACTTCCTTTGGCAGAGGTTTCGTGAAAATATCAGCCACTTGCTCAGTTGTTGGAACATACTCCAACTTGACCTCTCCATCAGCAACTTTATCTTTAAGAAAATGATAACGAATTGCTACATGCTTTGTTCGAGAGTGCTGAACAGGATTCTTAGATATATGAATTGCACTCGTGTTGTCACATAGGATCGGCGTAGGATCCGTTGTAGGAACTCCTAGATCAGAGAGCATTTGCCGCATCCATAACACTTGCGTACAACAAGTTGCCGCTGCAATATATTCCGCTTCCGCTGTCGAAAGGGATACTGAGTCTTGCTTCTTACTATGCCAAGCAACTAATCTTTCTCCAAGATAAAATGCGCCGCCGCTAGTACTCTTGCGATCATCTACGCATCCAGCCCAATCGGCATCAGAATATGCAACTAGAGTGAAGGATTTGCCTTTGGGATACCAGATACCAAGCTCCATAGTACCTTTCAGATATCGAAAGATTCTTTTCACTGCTGTAAGGTGCGTTTCAGTTGGTGCTGCTTGAAAATGTGCAACCATACATACTGCTTGTAGAAGATCTGGTCTTGTTGCAGTCAAGTAGAGCAAGCTTCCTATCATAGAGCGATAGGTGGTATGATCAACGGACGAGGCCTTATCATCTTTGCTAAGCTTCGTGTTCGTTGACATTGGTGTGCTCACTGGCTTGCTGTCTTCCATATTGAACCGTTTCAGCATTTCCTTAATGTACTTCATTTGTGATATGAAGATGCCATGTTTCAGCTGCTGAACTTGTAAACCAAGAAAGAACTTTAGTTCTCCAAGCATTGACATCTCAAATTCTTTCTTCATCTCTTCAGCAAAATTCCTGCACATTTCTTCATCGTTGCCACCAAAGATTATGTCATCGACATAAACAATAACAACCAGCTGTTTGTTCAACTCTGTTTTGACATAAAGATTGCTATCAACCAGTCCTTTTCCAAAACCGATCTTGCGGAGATATAGGTCCAGCCTTGCATACCACGCCCTTGGCGCTTGTTTCAACCCATAAAGAGCCTTTTTCAACTTGCACACTAGGTCTGAATTTTTTCTAATAAGAAAACCATCAGGTTGCTCAATGTAGACCTCTTCTTCAAGTAAACCATTCAAGAAAGCTGACTTTACGTCCATCTGAAATACCTTGAAGGTTTTGTATGCTGCCAATGCAAGAAACATACGAATAGCTTCCAGACGAGCCACCGGTGCAAAGGTCTCTTCAAAATCTATGCCTTCAACTTGAGCATAGCCTTTACAAACCAACCTTGCTTTGTTTCTAATGACTTGACCATCTTCATTCAGCTTATTCCGAAAGACCCATTTAGTACCAATAACATTCTTATCAGTAGGTCTAGGAACAAGTTCCCATGTGGAGTTCTTCTCAATTTGCTCCAACTCCTCATGCATAGCTTTCAACCAACTATCATCGAGACTGGCTTCAGCCACAGTCTTGGGTTCAATGGTGGACACAAGTGAGTAATTGCTAACTACACTTTGTCTAGTTTGAACGCCTGCCTTAGGATCTCCAATGATT
Source organism: Litsea cubeba (assembly GCA_012931725.1). Lineage (NCBI taxonomy): Eukaryota > Viridiplantae > Streptophyta > Magnoliopsida > Laurales > Lauraceae > Litsea > Litsea cubeba. Next base: position 69,940,354 of record CM022947.1, read on the forward strand.
TGATCCTTAGGGTGTTGCTCTACCCAAGTGCTGTGCTTCTTAGGTGAAGTATCTTCTGAGTCATCCTTTGATTTCTCAGAATCATTAGATTCAGCCATCTCATCATCAATCTCACTCGAGTCCTCATAAACTGGACTGTCATTATGAGTTGCATTCTTTGGTTCAATATTCTCATCTATTCTCACATCAGCACTTTCTATGATTTTTCTGGTTCTTTTGTTAAGACACCTATATGCCTTACTAGTAGAGGAGTAACCCAGAAATATACCTTCGTCAGCTCTTTCTTCAAATTTGCCCGGATTTTGTTCGAGCCGCTTGATGTAACACTTGCTGCCGAAGACTTTGAAGTGCTTGATTGTTGCTTTTCTTCCAAACCATAGCTCATAGGGAGTTTTGACTTCATGTGGCCTGATCAAGCATCGATTTTGAATGTATACAGCCGTATGAATTGCCTCTTTCCAATACTTGTCAGCGATCTTGCTTTCACTTAGCATCGTACGAGCCATCTCTTGTACGGTGCGATTCTTCCGTTCCACAACTCCATTTTGCTGTGGAGTTCTAGGGGCTGAGTACTGTCTTTGAATGCCATGATGTTCACAATATTTAGTGAACTCTTCAGATGTGAACTCGCCTCCACGATCAGACCTTAAGATCTTGATACGTTTTTCCAATTGATTTTCAACCTGTGCTTTAAACACTTTAAAACGATCAAGTGCTTGATGCTTATGCTTAAGAAACAATACCCATGTCATACGAGTATAATCATCAATGCATAACATGAAATACTTATCTCCATTGGTGCTTTGAGTTCGCATCGGTCCACAGAGATCAGTGTGCACTAGCTCAAGAGGTTTCTTGGAATGATGCTCCTTTGACTTGAACATAACCCTCGTTTGCTTTCCCTTTTGGCAAGAGTCGCAAATGGGATTGGAAGGCTTTTCAACTTTAGACATGCCTCTTACAGCCTTTGAATTGCAAATCTTTGACATGTTATCAAAGCTTAGATGCCCAAGGCGTTTGTGCCACAACCAACTTTCCTCTGTCCGACTCATCAAGCAGGTCTTTTCAGTTCCATCTGACAATGTATAGAGATTTCCAGCAGTTCTTGTTCCAGTTGCCACTGTTTTGCCGTTGCTACTCTTCTTGATGGCAAACCCATTCTTTGTGAAGATAACTTCGTGACCCTTGTCACAGATCTGGCTCACACTAAGCAGATTGTGTCTCAATCCAGACACATATAAGACTTCTTCAGATCTGATTTTGTTTGCCATAAGATGAATACCACCTTTTCCGCAGATTTTGGCACCATCATTGTTGCCAAACTTCACTGAACCGCCTTCATAGTGCTGTAATTTGATGAATTTCTCTTTATCACCAGTCATATGGCTTGAACAACCACTATCAAGGACCCATGGTGCTGCCTTCTTTTGTGCATTGAATGCCATTTGCACAATGAGAGATTCTTTGGGATTACCTTCCCTTTTCTTTGCCCTCCATGCCTTAACTAACTTGGGTTTCTTTTCAACCTGAAATTGGTTAGCAATAGGCAACCTACAATCCCTAGCCAAGTGTCCATAATTATGACACATATAGCACTCAATTTTGTGGCTACTTAGGATTGAAAAAGGATTCCTAGTCACAAATGGGCTGTTTCTAACATAGAATTTGCAATCAGCTCTTTTATGTCCAAACATATTGCAATGAAAGCAATAACCATAGAATTTGTATCTTCTTTGTGGCTGGTTAGTCTTCATTACCTTTCTAACAGGAATGGACTCTTTTCTAGGTTGAGTGGGCTTCATAGAGTTAGAAGGTGCAGTGACTTGCTTCACAAGCTCTTTCCTTTTAGGAGGTGCAATCTTAGAGGATTCTCCTTTCTCAAATCCTAGACCAAATCTGAAGTGGGCTGGTCTTTGAACTTTCAGTAGTTCATTGAGTTTCATAGTCCCTTCAATCGCTTGGAGCGCTTTGAGTTTTTTACTATTTTCCAAATTTTCAGCCTTTGCTCTAGCGATCTCAGTTTCAAGTTTCATAGCCTCTTCCTTTTTGATACTTATTTGGTTTTCAAGGACTTCTACCATTCTTTTATATTCTTCTACTTGAGTTTTCAAAGAAATAATAGAACTTTCAGATTCATGGAGAAGTTTCAGATTTTTCTTACTTGATTTGCGTTCCATGCTTAGCTCCTCAAGTGCGGCTATGAGTTCCTCTTCAAGATTGACTTCAGCCTCCTCATCCTCTTCCGGATCTAGCTCTTCTTCTTCTTCAACAGTGACCATGAAGAGAGCTTCGGTTGATTCATCATCGTCTGAAGTTTCAGACGTGCTGTCATCTTGTTGACATAGAAAGTTTTTAGCTTTGCCCCTTTTTCTAAAATTTCTCTTTCCTTTACTCTTTTCAGCATAAGAGTCATTATCATTGTCTTCTTTTAGGGGACACTTCGCAGCAAAGTGACCAATACCTCCACAATTGAAGCATTTAAAGGGTAGCTTCCCTTTGTACTTGCCAATGCTTCCTTTCTTCAACTTTCTAACAAATTGAGCCTCAAGCTCATCATCATCAGAATCAACATCATGACCAGCAGTCTCTTTTGCCTTTTTCTGAACTTTGAAGGCCGCTTCTTTATCAGATGAAGACGTTTTTCCTATGCGCATCTCATAGGCAGTTAAAGAACCATGTAATTCATCCATGGAAAATGCATTCAGATCTTTGGCTTCTTCAATGGCTGAGACTTTTGAATCAAACCGGGAAAGAAGAGATCTTAGAACCTTTTTGACGATGACCGGCTCTTTAATCTCCTACCCTAGTCCACGAATGTCATTCGTGACTTCATTCACTCGTTGCATATACGAGTCAACATTCTCGCTTTCCTCCATGCGAAGAGACTCGAATTGAGAGCGATGGGTTTGTAATTTGGCTTCTTTAATCTTCTCATCACCTTCATGTATGCTTTGCAACTTGTCCCAAATTTCCTTGGCTGTTTTGCATGCAATTACTTTGACAAGCTCGCTGTCCACAAGGCCACTAAAGAGTGCATTCTGCGCCTTGGAGTCGTTGTCTGCCAACTTCTTCGATGCTGTATCATTGGGTACAGTGGCAGCATTGTAACCGGCTCTGACAGCCTCCCAAACATCATAGCCAAGAGATTTGATGAAGGCTTGCATCCTAATCTTCCAGAAAGAGTAATTAGAACCATCAAACAGAGGTGCTTTCATATTCCCTGTATTGACTGCCATGTGATTTGACAAGAGATCACCCTTAGCGTATTAAACTGATCAAGGGAACCTCGCTCTGATACCAATTATTGGATACCGCGATCACTGAGAGGGGGGGGTGAATCAGTGATTTCTAAAAACAGGTCCAATTCAACAACAAAACAAGTCAAATCACACAATGACACCAGATTTAACGTGGTTCACCAAAAGGCTACGTCCACGGATCAAAACCGTCCGAACACCGATCCGGTACAGGTCTGAATATATTTAGTCGCTACAACGACAAAGAGCACCAACCCTTAGTTTCAGATAGCACCAACTATCTAGGAAGCACCTACTCCCTTGAGTTTCAGATAGCACCAACTATCTAGGAAGCACCGACTCCCTTTACAATTTATCTGCACCAACAGATAGGATCACCAAACCCCAAACACCAAGCACCAACTTGATGTAAAAACAGAATATAAGATCAACTCTGTCTACTGCCCTTCCCCTCTACAATTCTCTCTCTCTCAATCCCTTACAAATTGAAATTAAAGCATAAACAGAGAGACACTTAACTCATGGACGAATCACCATCTTCTAGAGCATAATCTCGTCCACAATTGCTGTAGAAAACGTCACCACATCAGCACAACAGCAACACAGCAACAGCACCAGCACACAGCACACTCTTCTCTCTTCTCTTCTCTCTTTTCTCTTCTCTTCTGATGTCTCTTTCTAGGTGTGTTTATGAACGACCCAAGCATGCCTTTATATAGGTTTTAATAACCCTTAATTGTATTCAAAACGGGCTACAATTCGTTTAGAAAGATTCCCAAACGAAATAGATAACTGTGCTGAATTTTCGTGCAAAACTTCTAATTTTGCGCAACTCTGGTTCCCGTGCTCGGTCGACATCATGGCTTGCTCGGTCGACCGAAGACACTGACTGGAATCAGTCACTTATCGAGCTCGGTCGACATCCTGAGGGCTCGGTCGACCGAAGACACACTGTGTCACGAAAATAACTGAGAGGTGCCTTTTTCTGTTTTCTGCAGGTTTCTTCTTTCTCGGTCGACCGCATGAAGAGCTCGGTCGACCGCGTGCTCTGCATCAGGAATTCTTAATTCCTGGCTGTTTTAATTCTGTTTCTTCTTTTCAGCTCTATCAACACCAGCTTATTAACATCATGTTTGTGACAATGTGTTGACAAGAATTCCAACTCAAATCAATACTTGAGATACTGATTCTTCAAATCATCAAAAACTACTCAAGTCATCTCAAATTCCAACAATCAGAAGACTCCCTACTATCAAAAAAGTTGGGGAATGAAGAGCTAAAACTCTTCCAACTGCTGGATCTAACTTTCAAACCCCCCCTTCTCCTTCAAAAAATCATAGAAGGCGACGAGCTGAAAGTATAGAAGCCTGAACTCCTCAGACTGCCCCTCGAGGACGCTGTCAATCGGCATAAACTCCTCATAGAGTTTGCCGAGGATGGGCAATCCGGTAATAGCGCTCAGCTCCTTCAAAGAAAAACCAATCTCACCATTCGTCATAACAAAAGTATTGGTTTGTGGGAGGAATGACTCCAGCATAGCCATGAAGGCCTCGTCGGAAAAGATCACGGTCTCCCTAAAAACCAATCCCGGCTTCCTTCAAAACGGCGCCACCAATCAGCAGGACGCGATCAGCCCAAGACTTCCACTCGGAGTCAGCATTGAAGCGGCCACGAAGTCGGAAAGGCTTGATCCAATTGCTGCCGTCACCACTGAAAATACCAAGGCCCACCGGTCTCAAATCGACCGACGGATAATCAGAGCCCTGGTAGCCGCTGGAGGGCATCAACAGGTCCATATCAACAGGCGACCTCTCCGTATATCCAGGAGAACTGCCGACAAAAACCCCGGTCTTGATTACATTTGTCCTTCTCACCCAGCTTGGAGGATCTTCCCTCTTAGGGCACGTGGGGGCAAGGCTCAGAATCGAGACGGTGCGATCAAACGTCGACCGGGTAGCAACAGTCTTCTTCTCACCATCTGCTGTGAAAGAAAACTGAAAACATCTCCTCTGGTATGTCATGTCATCAGGGACTGCATCACCAAAGAAGAAGGTAGGCTTGGGCAAAACGCTCTGATCTTCCATCACCCATGGACGACTGCTTACCATGATCTTATAGAATTCCTCTCCCTTGAGAGTGATCAGTCGCTGCCTCATCTCATCTCTGTTGAGGGAGTCGCACTCTTCCAGATTTCTCTCAACATACTGGACCTTCTCAAAAGCCTGCTGAACGGCCGGATTAGAAGATCTAGAAGATCGACGAGGTACGCTTGTAGCAGGCTCTTTACCCTTGTTCGCTCTGGAGGAACCACCTGAAAAGGATGGAAAAGAAAAAGATCAAACATCAAATGACAGAATCTCGCTAAAAAAAAAAAAATCTGGCGAGATTTTGACATGATGATGGGGCAATTCCGAAGAAAAGGAACTATCCCGAAAGAAATAGAAAGCTTGAAGATGGGCTCAACATCGCTGCGAGCTCCGAAACTCCAAACTTTCAAAACCTAAAAGTCTCCGCAAAATCAGGAAGGGCTCAACATCACTGCGAGCTCCAAATTCCCAAATTTGCGAAAACTTTCAGGTATGCTATCACATCATGCTACAAATTTAATTTACAAATTGAATGCATGCATGAACATCTTGGTTTGCGAAAAAAAATGCATTATCATGATGAGCAAAAAAAAAAAAAAAAAGAAAGAAAAGAAACTTTCTCTAAAAAAAAGAGAGGGGAAAGAAAACAAAAAAAAAAGAAAAAGAAACTTTCTCTAAAAAAAAAAGGGAGGGGAAAGAAAACAAAAAAAGAAAGAAAAGAAACTCTCTCAAAAAAAAAGGGGAGGGAAAGAAAAAAAAAAAGAGAAAAAAAAATATGAGGACTGGCCCACAGGCCGTGGCCCACAGGCCACGTGGCCGTACGGCCAGATCCGTACGGATCTGTCCGTACGGCCAACACAAAAAAAAAAAAAACATGAAAAAAAGAAGAAAAGAAAGCAAAAAAAAAAAAAAACCCGTGTGAAAAAAAAGGGAGGCAAACACGTGGAAAAGAAAAAAAAAGAAGAAAAGAAAAGAAAGAAACAAAAAAAAAAAGAGAAAGAACTTTATTTTTCCTACAATGGAGTTTTCTTGAAAAAAAAAAAAGGGGAGAACTTACTTGAAGCCATTGATGGAGAAGAAGAAGAAAAGTCTTGAAGATCTTGAAGAAGAAGAACTCTTGGTCTTGAAGCCCTCTTGAGATTATTGCAAAAGAAAGTAATAAGAGCAAGAGATCCAACCTTCTCCTTGCTTTTATAGAGGAGAGTAAACCAAAGAAGGAAAGGAGAAAGAGGTAAGTGTTACTAATTAGTAACCTTACCAAAGAAAGAGATTAGAAAGATTCTTTCCCAAAAGAAAGATATCTTGAAGGATTTTCTCCCAAAAAGAAATCTATGACGGATTCTTTCCCAAAAGAAAGATATCTTGAGATATTCTATCCCAAAAATAAAGGGATCATGAGAGATTCTCTCCAAGTAAAGATATTCTTGGATATTCTCTATCCAAATGAGATATTTTTGGATATTCTTTACAAAAATGACACCATATGAGATCTAAGCTATTTCAAAAGCTTAAGGTCCCATGGGTTAGCCCATATGAGCCAGGTTTGACCACCTAGGCACACACACAAAAAAAAAAAAAAAGGGAAAAAGAAAATTTTTTTGGGCTTTTAGTCAAAGAGAAATCCCTCTTACCAAGAGCATACAAAAATGGTTCCATGCCTCTTTTGAGTTGATTGGACCATACAAAAGAAAATTCCAAGCCCCATGAGCTTCCAAAAATCAAACCATCCAGCCTCATCTACCAAATTGAGCCAAATTCTTGAAATTGACATTCCATCAAACCAAATCCTGGTCCCCTAACTTGCCACATATAGCCTGTTAGGTCACAAGACCAAAACCTGATCCCCTAACTTGCCACATACAGCCTGTTAGGTCACAAGATCAAAACCAAAATTGATCCTCCAACATTCCACATACAGCTTGTTGGGTCACACGATCAAAACCAAACCCGACCCCCTAACCTGCCACATATAGCCTGTTAGGTCACAAGGTCAAAACCCAAATCCACATCCCTGATGTCATCTTCAAAACTTTGCCTCGAGATGGTACGTGATCCCTTTCACTACCATAAAATTCCCCTGGAAGCTCAAAAGGCTACAAATACCAAAAGAAAGACTGCTCAAAGACTCTTGGTCAAGTCACAGGCTCTCCTTCAAAAATCTCTTCGAGGCACATCGACTACAAAAGTTAAGCAACTCGCCGCTGTACCTCAAGGGGGCATTTGTTGACACCAAAAATGTCACTTTGCCTTTTCAAGATCCAAAGAGCTACATGAAGTCGCAACCTGCCATAAATAGGCAATGTTGCTTCCAAAATCAAATCTTGTCAGAATCAAACAAAAACTGCAAGATTCTTCCAGACAGCCAAAAGAGGAGTACACAAGAAGTTTCAGGCCATTTCAAAATCATTTGGCCTAACTTCGCTTCTCCGACAGCCAAATCAGACCTCTCGACGGCAAAGCTCTCCGGGACCATGGTTTCCAAGACAGAGCCTATGGATCATCATAAAATGACTCCAATAGGTTCCCTGTCAAATTTCAAGTCAATCGGACATCGGTTGACCGCACATCAAACCGCGACATCTTCATCGCGACAAAAAGCAAGTCTACAGGTGATAGGACCCCAAACGGCTTCGAAACTCAAACAAAAGCCTATGGTAGGTCTTATTTATTGCTCAGGAGGCTTCACACCAAATTTCAGGTCATTCCGACATCGTTTGGCCCAGTTTCAGCTTCTAACGGAAAATCGGCAGCTCTGCGCGACAAAGTCTTCGGCTTTCTCAGGAAATTGGAAACTTTGCAAAGTAAAATGCAAGGATTCTCATCAGGTTTCCTACAAAGAAATTAGGCCAATAAATGGTCAAAATGTCAAGGAAAAGTACAGAAGAAAAAAGAATCGAAAAACAGCAAAAACGGACGCAAAACGGGACACGAAAGGGGGAAAACCCCCCAGGGTCGCAGACCCCTGCGACCCTGGGCCAGGGTCGCCGGCGACCTTGGAACCCGGGGTCGCCGGGAAAGCCCCGGAAACCCCAGTTTTCGCCGTTTTTTCGCGATTCGAAGAGCCCAGCCTCTGGTACTTTCCAAAATTCATGCTTTTGAGACACCAAGTCCTCTGACATCCGTCCAAAACACGGGTCAATCATCAAGAGTATTGAAAACAACATTGATCGCCACCCGGTCAACCAAAAAAAAAGTGTGCTTTCTACCCGACCGATCGAGAAATCGACAGGACAGATGGCACCGACCCGCTGTTGGCAACAAACACCTGAAATTACATGATCATCTGATGTCGATCTACATGAAGATCCATCGATGATCATCAACAGAAGAATCTCAAAAGACGTGGCACGGCCCGCGACTCTTCAGCTGCTCGGCGACCACTTAATGCGATTAATTGACTAGCTTTATTACAGTCATTAATCCATTTCTTTGGACGGCCCAATCAGAAGCAAGCATTCGGGAGTTACAAGTCAAGAGGTTCATGGCATTTAACCCATGAAACTCCTCCCATCATGGCGATTAAAGGCGATTAAATGCCCTCAATCTCCTCCGGCCAATCAGAAGCCAAGAAAAAGGAGTTACAAAATAAACAATTCAATTTTGTAACTCCTCCCATTATGCGGCTTAATGACAATAAAAGCCCATAAACCCACCTAAAAGGCTACCTAAAAGCCTATAAATAGGAGGGCTCTCCAAGAAGAAAGAACATCAGAGAACATCAGAGAACATCAGAGAAGATCAGAAACATCAGAGAAAAAAAGCACAAGCACACAGACAGAAATCCAGAGAAAGGAAAAAGAGAGAAAACTCTGCGGAAGTTCTACACCGGCCACCGCAACAAGGTGACAAAAGTCCCTTGGGGGTACCCCCCCAAGGTCCTTGCCTTCTCCTCCTGCCTCCAATGGCTTAGATATGGCTTTTCAGCCCGTCTACTCGGCTTTTTATTGGACATAGGACCTTCCTTTGGTCTTTGTCCTCTAAAAACCCGAGGTTATAGCCAAGCCAATCGAATCAATAGCATCCTCTGTTCTCATCTGCATGGATGATGGCGAAGCCCACATATGGCTTGCGACCGTTAATCTAAACGAGTCCCCCACAATCTCCTGAGAAGTTAGATCCTCCTTTTCTTACTTTTCATTGTAGTTTGTATTTTTTCAAAAGAGACAAAAATCACAATTCTTGTCTTTCATTGTTGATAAGGATTGTAAATCGGCTATAAATGCCAAAATCGGCTATAAACGCCAAAAATCGGCTATAAACGCCAAAATCGGCTATAAATGCCAAAAAAAATCGCCTTTCACGGCAAATCAAGAAAATGTCTCTTTTCTTAAATATATGTGCAATGGAAAACTTGAAAGAAGTTGATTTCCCTTTTACTTGCGAAGGTTGATCTCCGGATCACCACTTGCAATTCCAAGTAAAAGTAGAAAATCTGGCACACCCACAAAAAAAGAAATGTTGATGCACGCCCCCCTTGCCCCCCGGTTACGAAAGGGTCGGAACCAAACGAACTCCCACGTCCGCCGACCTCGGTAGGAACCCGGGCATCCGGGAGCGCGGTCCATCAATGAGTAGTCCTCTTTTCAAGTCTATCCACATGTTTTCATCAATACAAGACAAAGGTACCTAAGGATACACTCTAAGTCCAGTCACATCCTAATTCTATAAGTTAAACTACAAGTTATACAAGTATACAAGATTAGAGTGTACAAGGTACGACAAGCTACGGATACATGATTCAAGAGTCAAGAGTGAAGAACAAGCCAATCCTAGGTCAAGAGTTGTCCATCGTGTACCACCCGTATTCCCAACGGAGTTCTTACGGAGAAAGAGTCAACCATGCAATAGTGTGGTGAGCCCGTGGTGTACAGAAGTTATTGGGCACCAATTGACTAAGTTCCGTATGCATTCGGCCAAGTTACAACCATACACGGAAGTCCCGGACAACCAACGAAGCACACCAAGCCAAACATGCTCCATTTTCATTTCCCCCAATTGGTCATGCAAGGATAGGGTCAATAGGTTCCAACCTAGGGTCCAAACTAGGTTTACAATCCCTTTCCAAAAGAGATAAGGGCTTGGCTTATTGATCCAATACCTATTTTCTTTTCCAATCTCTGATGATTAAGATTAGTATATCATTGGATTCTACATCTCGAGAGCTTTCCAACGGTATAAAGAACTCCAAATTCCGATAAATGGGTCAAAAGTTATGCCCGTTCGAAGTGGACGTTGCTGTCTGCAGAATGCAGTCTCGCTATAGCGAGCCAAAGTCTCGCTATAGTGAGAATGCATTCTGTCCGGGCTCCAGAACAGTAGCAAAGCTCGCTGTAGCGAGGGTTAAGCCCGCTAGAGCGAGCTGCTTGCTGCCGGAGCCCGAACTGAAGCAGATTTAGCCTGTTTCAAGGTATTTTCAAACCCATTCACCTAGGGTCCATTCCCTTCCTTCTTAAGCCTTTCCAAGGCATGTACCTGCATGAGAAGAGCCTCCATGCTCTCTCTCTCAAACCACATTCCATTCCATTCATCAAACCATATACAAGTAAAGTCCATTCAACCCATTTATCCAATTTTAGCATATGTAATCCAATTATCCATGACAAGCTTAGAATTTAGGGAAAATCTAAGCAATGACTTAACAAGAAACAATAATAATACATGCATGCTCAATATATAAAGCAAATCTACTTGCCTTCACCAAAGAAATGAATGAAATGGAAATTAGAGAGAGAAATTGAGGAGGAGAGCTCTCCACTCACACCCTAGCCAAACTAGTTTTCCCAAAGTCTTCTCCTACACCCAAAGAGCACAAAGGAAGGAGAAGAATAGAATTTACTAACATGAAGCCCATTAATAGCAAGAAGAAGAGAAATTGGAAGAGATGGAGAAGAGGAAACTTACCAATTTTTTTGATCAAAAGATAGGGGAAGAGGAGATGAAGAGATTGGTGAGCTTGGTTGTCCTTGAGATGGCCTTTAGAACCCACATGCAAGAGGAGAGAGAGTGAAGGAGGAAGAAGAGAGAGAGCTACAGCAGTTGTTGAGTGAAAGGGAGGAAGAAACGAATGATAAGTTGCTGGAATGGGTTTGAGTTGATTTAAAAATGAAGATGAAGGAGGAAAAGTCTAAAACGCCCCTTTTTAGTGAAATGAGAGAAATGTGCTTAATTGAGGGGCTTCGGAGCGTCAAATCGTGACGAGTCAAGAACGGAAATTGACGAACGCAACGAGATCTTTCCAACGAGCCCAAATTCGGTGAAAACAGAATTTTTCGGGAAAATACTCAATTTTCCTATTAATCACAACCTAACCCCCTATTAAGACTAATCGCCCTCGGAATCAAACTAAACTTCGCAACCACTTTCTAATGATAAAAGAAACTCGCTTAGCCACTAAACCCACCTAATTAGTAAAAATCATAATTAATTAGGCTAACCGTCAATATTAAGAAATTAATCACCCTATTAAGGTCGGGGACCTTACATCTTCGATCAGAGCCGATGGATGGTCTCAAAATACATCCAAAAGGCTTCACGTCAAGTTCCGAGTCAAACCGACAACGTTTGACCCTACATCAACCCTCGAACAGCTAAATCAGGCCTCTCAGCGGTGAAGCTCCCCGGGACCATGGTTTCCAAGACAGAGCCTATGGATCATCTTAAAATGACTCCAACAGGTTCCCTGTCAAATTTCAAGTCAATCGGACATCGGTTGACCGCACATCAAGCCGCGACATCTTCATCGCGATAAAAACAAGTCTACTGGTGATAGGACCTCAAACGGCTTCAAAACTCAAACAAAAGCCTATGGTTGGTCTTATTTATTGCTCAGGAGGTTTCAGCTCAAATTTCAGGTCATTCCGACATCGTTTGGCCCAGTTTCAGCTTCTGACGGAAAATCGGCAGCTCTGCGCGACAAAGTCTTCGGCTTTCTCAGAAAATTAGAAACTTTGCAAAATAAAATGCAAGGATTCTCATCAGGTTTTCTATAGGGAAATCAGGCCAATAAATGATAAAAAAATGTCAAAGAAAAATACAGAAGAAAAAAGAATAAAAAAACAGCAAAAAGGGGCACAAAATGGGACAAAAGGGGGGAAAACCCCCCCAGGGTCGCAGACGACCCTGGCCCAGGGTCGCCAGGAGGGCTCCGGAAACCCCGTTTTTCGCCGTTTTTTCGCGATTCGAAGCATCCGGCCTCTGGTATTTTCCAATATTCATACTTTTAAGACACCAAATCCTCTGACATCCGTCAAAAACACAGGTCAATCATCAAGAGTATCAAAATCAACATTAATCGCCAACCGGTCACCCAAAAAAAGTGTGCTTTCTACCCGACCGATCGAGAAATCGACAGGACAGATGGCACCGACCCGCTGTTGGCAACCAACACTTGAAGTTACATGGTCATCCGATGTCGATCTACATGAAGATCCATCGATGATCATCGCCAGAAGAATCCCAAAAGACGCGGCACGGCCCGCGACTCTTCAACTGCTCGGCGACCACTTAATGCGATTAATTGACTAGCTTTATTATAGTCATTAATCCATTTCTTTGGACGGCCCAATCAGAAGCAAGCATCCGGGAGTTACAAGTCAAGAGATTCATGGCATTTAACCCATGAAACCCCTCCCATCATGGCGATTAAAGGCGATTAAATGCCCTCAATCTCCTCCGGCCAATCAGAAGCCAAGAAAAAGGAGTTACAAAATAAAGGAGTTAAATCCTGTAACTCCTCCCATTATGCGGCTTAATGACAATAAAAGCCCATAAACCCTCCTAAATGGCTACCAAAAAGCCTATAAATAGGATAGCACTCCAAGAAGAAAGGACAGCACAGACAGCATAGATAGCAGAAGAAACACACAACAAACTGCAGAAAATCCGGAAACTCAGACGAAAAAAGGCATCAAAGAGAGAAAACTCTGCGGAAATCCTACACCGACCACCGCTACAAGGTGACAAAAGCCCCTTGGGGGGTACCCCCCCCCCCAAGGTCCTTGCCTTCTCCTTCTGCCTCCAATGGCTTAGACGTGGCTTTTCAGCCCGTCTACTTAGTTTTTTATTGGACATAGGACCTCCTTTTGGTCTTTGTCCTCTAAAAACCTGAGGTTATAGCCAAGCCAAGCGAGTTAATAGCATCCTCTTTTCTCATCTTCATGGATGATGGTGAAGTCCACATATGGCTTGCGACCGTCAATCTGAACGGGCCCCCATAATCTCCTGAGAAGTTAGATCCTCCTTTTCTTGCTTTTCATTGTAGTTTGTATTTTTTCAAAAGAGACAAAAATCACAACTCTTGTCTTTCATTATTGATAAGGATTGTAAATCGGCTATAAACGCCAAAATCGGCTATAAACGCCAAAAATCGGCTATAAACGCCAAAATTGGCTATAAATGCCAAAAAAATCGCCTTTCACAGCAAATCAAGAAAATGTCGCTTTTCTTAAATATATGTGCAATGGAGAACTTGAAAGAAGTTGATTTCCTTTTTACTTGCGAAGGTTGATCTCTGGATCACCACTTGCAATTCCAAGTAAAATTGAAGATCTGGCACACCCACACAAAAATTGTTGATGCACGCCTCTGCCCCCCTCCGGTTATGAAAGGGTCGAACCCAAACGGACTCCCACGTCCGCCGACCTCGGTAGAACCGAGCGGAAGCGCCGGTCCATCCAGCTGGCACACCCGGTGGGACCCGTTCATTTGAGAACACGATGCTAGAAATGAAATATTTGCATGTCATATCTATTGCTCTATGCTTATACTTCTTTTCTTGTTTCCTTGGCTACTTTTAAATTGGTGGCCTATGTTGGATTCCGGATCTAAAAAAGTGAGGTGAGATTTTTTGGAAATTTCTAATTCTTTGAATTTATTTCCACCCTTTCTCTTTTAAAAAAAAATCAGATTTTGGATTCAAAATTGAGAAACCTTGATCCTTTCCTATCGTTCATCGTGCTTGCAGAAATGTTGAGCCTGTTCGACTAAGGTTTTGGGCCATCGTTTCTCTTCGATGAGTTCATTAAAAAAAACAAAAAAATAAAAAATCAGATTTTTAATTTGGATTCAAAATTGAGAAACCTTGATCCTTTCCTATCGTTCATCGTGCTTGCAGAAATGTTGAGCATGTTCGACTAAGGTTTTGGGCCATCGTTTCTCTTCGATGAGTTCATTAAAAAAAAACAAAAAAAAATAAAAAAATCAGAATTTTCATTTTGGATTCAAAATTGAGAAACCTTGATCCTTTCCTATCGTTCATCGTGCTTGCAGAAATGTTGAGCCTGTTCGACTAAGGTTTTGGGCCATCGTTTCTCTTCGATGAGTTCATTAAAGATCTAAAAAAAAAGATATATATTTTTTTAAAAAAAGACATAGACCACTAAGGTTAAACCAACTGCGTTCTTTGATCATGGTTGATTCAAGAAAAGCCTTGTCCAGAGTGTGGAGACAGCTTGACTGTTCTAGGCAAGGGTCCTCCAAACGGGTTCATTAAGTAATCCTACTCTTACCTGGGGGCAATTCTATCAATCGAGATTTCATAAGACCGGGTTAGGAGGCCTATGTGTACTCTCTCGTCTTTTAAATAAAAATTTTTCAAAATAAATTTTTTTAAAAATAAAAATTTTAAAATAAAAAATAAAAAATTTTCAAAAAAAAAATAATCTTAAAAAAAAAGATTTTTTTTTAAAAAAAATCTTCAAAAAAAAAACTTCCGTCATTTTGGGTTTAGATTGGAGAAATCTTGGTCTTCTCCTTTCTGTGCACTGGCGCTCGTGGAAATCGCTGAGCCCGTGTTCAGATTGGAGTGCCTTTTGCTCTCTTTGATGAACCCGATATTGGCCTTTAAAAAAAAACTCGTCATTTTTTTATTCAGATCCGAGAAATTATGGTTCATTTCTTTCTGAGCACTGGCGCTCGCGAAAATCGCTGAGCCCGTGTTCAGATCGGAATACCATCTGCTCTCTTTGATGAATTCAATCTTGACCTTTCAAAACAGAGATTCTCATCTTATGGATGCAGTCTCCAAACATTTGTGTCTAGCAGTACTAGTACACCCTTCAGGGTCTACTGTATTTGCGACCGGCACATTTGTAACTCCAACTTTATATTCTTCTTATCTCGAGCAAGCTCTGCTTCTCGATAAGTCGAATTTAAGTTCATAATTGCTTCTAGCAGTCACTGGGACGCTCATTCTGGGCTTACCACACCTACGATCAGAATAATTGTACCCTTTATGGGTCTTTTGCCTTCTTTATATTGCTTAGGTCATCTCCCTCGAGCAATTTGAAAAGACAAGACCATAGAACTTCTCATTTATGATCATTATATTCTTGTGATTACTAATGGATGTGGTCTTGTTTCAGAAACTTTTCGAAAACTAACAATGGCAGCTTCACTAACCATTACCTTCGACGAGAACAAGCACCAACTTATGCTTCAACAGAAACAAACCACGCGCACCTACAAGCGCCCCATCAGCTGCCGAAGCATCAACTCCCTCGGCAACTCTCTGAACTCTGGGTCGACCTCGACTCCCCGGACAATCGTCTTTGGGACGCTGGGACCATTCCCACTTCCCGAGGAACAAACTGCTCCCTCCAAGAAGCAGAAACTCGCCTCTCAACGTGTCACTACCGTGACACCAAAGGCGAGCACCAGAAGGCCCGAAGCCCGTGGCAGCCCCACGAAGCCTCAACCCTCAAACAACCAGGTCTATCCCAAGACTTAGTCCCCAAGACCTTCACCAAAACAAAGAAGGTCTCTAACATCCACCAAGCTAGCATTCCTGGCCCCGCTCAAGGAGAACCAGTTCTACCCTCTTGCTTACATGAAAGAGGAGAGACCCATCTCCAATCTGACTCTCAAGTCAACCCAGCATGAGCCAGCTTGTTCCTACAAGCCCAAAATCAAGTCATGCATCACAAGGCCTCTGCAAGCACCTGCTAAGGCCTGCAAACCTGCAGTTCGACCCTTCATCCCTACAGGGGCCGAATCCAAAAATTCAAAGCTTCGCTGCAACAAGTGAAGGACCGGGTTCACATCCTGTCGTTGCCCAACTACAAAGAAGACAGGCTTGGCTACTGCGCCCAAGGGAGCACATCCTTCATCGTCAAAGCCCAGCCAGAGCTGACCGAAGCTCAAATTGCTCGTCGTATACACCGCCGCGCGTCGTATCGGCAAAAGAGACTAGAGAAGCAAAGGCCCCAGCCTCTTACACTTCAAGTCTCTCCCAAATGGGTCGAAAAAGAAAGACCCAACCAAGTTGCTGCTGTCCATATGGTTGGAAAAACCAGAAGACGCCAAAAGTCAGCATCCAAAATCCATGTCCGACGTCCGATGACCCGCAGCGTGTCCAAGACAAGAATACACTCAGAAGAATCCCCTGCTCCTTCAAGCAAAGGACGGTAGAGTGATCCTTCCTCAAGCTCTTCTTAAAAAAGAATGAGCCCCAGCTCAGTCACCGAGACAGTTTCTTCGTTCGAATCACGAAGGATGAACGTCCTGGCTACAAATTCTGAGCCACCACCCCGCAATCCACCACAAGATGATGCGATCACCCGCATCCAGCAGTTGGAACAGGGCCAGCAGAGGATTGAAACTCTGATGGAAAACCTTCTCCTCGCCTTCCAAAATCAGGCGAACAATGAACCTCCTCCGAATCATCAAGACGATGAGGTAAATGGAGAAGAAAATGAGTCACGCGCCCTTACCAAAAAGGACGTAGACAGTATCCTCGCCAAAGCAAAAGAAGAGGATATACTCAAGGAGCATGGGATCAAGCCACCATATCCCTTATGGATGGACTCGGTCCCGTTCCCCACAAAATTCAAACTTCCTACTCTCCAAACATATACGGGGAAAGGATCAGCCAGACAACACGTCATCCACTTCAAGATCCTGATGGGAGCTATCGCGGATCAAGATGCACTCAAGATCCGCTGTTGACACGAAAAATGTCACTTTGCCTCTTCAAGATCCAAAGAGCCACATGAAGTCGCAACCTGCCATAAATAGGCAATGCTACTTCCAAAAAATCAAATCTTGTCAGAATCAAACAACAACTGCAAGATCCTTCAAGACAGCCAAAAGAGGAGTACACAAGAAGTTTCGGGCCATTTCAAAATCATTTGGCCTAACTTCGCTTCTCCGACAGCCGAAAAGGAGCTCCCGGCGGCGAAAGCATCGGAGACACCAAATCTTCGATCAGAGCCGATGGATGGTTCCAAAATACTTCCAAAAGGCTCCACGTCAAGTTCCGAGTCAAACCGACAACGTTTGACCCTACATCAACCCTCGAACAGCTAAATCAAGCCTCTCGGTAGCAAGAACCGCCAAGGCCATTACTCATCAGATAGAGCACATGGACGGCTTCAAAATGCTTATAAAGGGCTACACGTCAAATTTCAAGTGATTTCGACAACATTTGACCATAGTTTGACGCTCGGAAGCCAAATCAGGCCTCTCGGCAGCAAAGCTCTCCGGGACCATGGTTTCCAAGACAGAGCCTATGGATCATCTTAAAATGACTCCAATAGGTTCCCTGTCAAATTTCAAGTCAAACGGACATCGGTTGACCGCACATCAAACCGCGACATCTTCATCGCGACAAAAGCGAGTCTACTGGTGATAGGACCCCAAACGGCTTCAAAACTAAAAAAAAAATCCTATGTTGGTCTTATTTATTGCTCAAGAGGCTTCACACCAAATTTCAGGTCATTCCGACATCGTTTGACCTAGTTTCAGCTTCTGACGGAAAATCGGCAGCTCTGCGCGACAAAGTCTTCGGCTTTCTCAGGAAATTGGAAACTTTGCAAAAGAAAATGCAAGGATTCTCATCAGGTTTCCTATAGGGAAATTAGGCCAATAAATGGTCAAAAATGTCAAGGAAAAATACAGAAGAAAAAAAAATCGAAAAACAGCAAAAACGGACACAAAACGGGACAAAAAGGGGAAAAACCCCCCCCAGGGTCGCAGACCCCTGCGACCCTGGCCCAGGGTCGCCGGGAAGGCCCTGGAAACCCCGGTTTTCACCATTTTTTTGCGATTCGAAGCGTCCGGCCTCTGGTATTTTCCAAAATTCATACTTTTGAGACACCAAATCCTCTGACATCCGTCCAAAACACGGGTCAATCATCAAGAGTATCGAAAACAATAATGATCGCCACCCGGTCAACCAAAAAAAAGTGTGCTTTCTACCCGACCGATCGAGAAATCGACAGGACAGATGGCACCGACCTGCTGTTGGCAACAAACACCTGAAATTACATGGTCATCCGATGTCGATCTACATGAAGATCCATCGATGATCATCGCCAGAAGAATCTCAAAAGACACGGCACGGCCCGCGACTCTTCAGATGCTCGGCGACCACTTAATGCGATTAATTGACTAGCTTTATTACAGTCATTAATCCATTTCTTTGGACGGACCAATCAGAAGCAAGCATCCGGGAGTTACAAGTCAAGAGATTCATAGCATTTAACCCATGAAACTCCTCCCATCATGGCGATTAAAGGCGATTAAATGCCCTCAATCTCCTCCGGCCAATCAGAAGCCAAGAAAAAGGAGTTACAAAATAAAGAATTCAATTTTGTAACTCCTCCCTTTATGTAGCTTTATGACAATCAAGGCTCATAAACCCTCCTAAATGGCTACCTAAAAGCCTATAAATAGGAGAGCTCTCCAAGAAGAAAGAACAGCAGACACACAGACAATAGACTACAGAAAATCCGGAAACTCAGATAGAAAGAGGCATCAGAAATCTAAGAGAGAAAACTCTGCGGAAATCCTACACCGACCACCGCTACAAGGTGACAAAAGTCCCTTGGGGGGTACCCCCCCCCCCCCCAAGGTCCTTGCCTTCTCCTTCTGCCGCCAATGGCTTAGACATGGCTTTTCAAGCCCGTCTACTCGGCTTTTTATTAGATATAGGACCTTCTTTTGGTCTTTGTTCTCTAAAAACCTGAGGTTATAGCCAAGCCAAGCGAATCAATAGCATCCTCTGTTCTCATCTGCATGGATGATGGCGAAGCCCACATATGGCTTGCGACCGTCAATCTAAACGGGTCCCCCACAATCTCCTGAGAAGTTAGATCCTCCTTTTCTTGCTTTTCATTGTAGTTTGTATTTTTTCAAAATAGACAAAAATCACAACTCTTGTCTTTCATTATTTATAAGGATTGAAAATCGGCTATAAACGCCAAAAATCGGCTATAAATGCCAAAATCGGCTATAAATGCCAAAAAAATCGCCTTTCACGGCAAACCAAGAAAATGTCTCTTTTCTTAAATATATGTGCAATGGAAAACTTGAAAGAAGTTGATTTCCTTTTTACTTGCCAAGGTTGATCTCCGGATCACCACTTGCAATTCCAAGTAAAATAGAAAATCTGGCACACCCACACAAAAAAAGAAATGTTGATGCACGCCCTTGCCCCCCAGTTACGAAAGGGTCAGACCCGACGGACTCCCACGTCCGCCGACCTCGGCAGAACCGAGCAGGAGCGCGGTCCATCAAGCAGGCACACCCGGTGGGACCCGTTTATTTGAGAACACGATGCTAGAAATGAAATATTTGCATATCATATATTTTGCTCTATGCTTATATTTCTTTTCTCGATTCCTTGGCTACTTTGTAATTGGTGGCCTATGTTGGATTCCGCATCTAAAAAAAATGATATGAGATTTTTTGAAAATTTTTAATTCTTTGAATTTATTTCCACTCTTTCTCTTTTCAAAAACAAAAAAACAAAAAAACAAAAAAAATCAGATTTTTCAGTTTGGATTCAAAATTGAGAAACCTTGATCCGTTCCTATCGTTCATCGCGCTTGCAGAAATGTTGAGCCTGTTCGACTAAGGTTTTGGGCCATCGTTTCACTTCGATGAGTTCATTAAAGATCTAAAAAAAAAAAATGAGATGAGATTTTTTGTTTGGAAATTTCTAATTCTTTGAATTTATTTCCACTCTTTCTCTTTTCAAAAAAAAACAAAAACAAAAAAAATCAGATTTTTCAGTTTTGAATTCAAAATTGAGAAACCTTGATCCGTTCCTATCGTTCATCGCGCTTGCAGAAATGTTGAGCCTGTTCGACTAAGGTTTTGGGCCATCGTTTCTCTTCGATGAGTTCATTAAAGATCTAAAAAATATATATATAAATAAAAAAAATAAAAAAATTAGATTTCTCATTTTGGATTCAAAATTGAGAAACCTTGATCCGTTCCTATCGTTCATCGCGCTTGCAGAAATGTTGAGCCTGTTCGACTAAGGTTTTGGGCCATCGTTTCTCTTCGATGAGTTCATTAAAGATCTAAAAAAAATAAAAATAAAAAAATAAAAAAAATTAGATTTCTCATTTTGGATTCAAAATTGAGAAACCTTGATCCTGTTGGATATCGCGATCACTGAGAGGGGGGGGGTGAATCAGTGATTTCTAAAAACAGGTCCAATTCAACAACAAAACAAGTCAAATCACACAATGACACCAGATTTAACGTGGTTCACCGAAAGGCTACGTCCACGGTTCAAAGACTGTCCGAACACCAATCCGGGACAGATCTGAATCTTATTTAGTCGCACCAACGACAAAGAGCACCAACCCTTAGTTTCAGATAGCACCAACTATCTAGGAAGCACCGACTCCCTTTACAATTTATCTGCACCAACAGATAGGATCACCAAACCCCAGACACCAAGCACCAACTTGATGTAAAAACAGAATAGAAGATAAACTCTGTCTACAGCCCTTCCCCTCTACAATTCTCTCTCTCTCAATCCCTTACAAATTGAAATCTAAAGCATAAAGAGAGACACTTAACTCATGGACGAATCACCATATTCAAGAGCACAATCTCGTCCACAATTGCTGTAGAAAGATGCAGCACAACAGCAACACAGCAAACACAGCACTCTCTTCTCTCTTCTCTTCTCTCTTTTCTCTTCTCTTCTGGTGTCTCTTTAGAACGACCCATACATGCCTTTTTATAGGTTTTGATAACCCTTAATTGTGTTCAAAACAGGCTACAATTCGTTTAGAAAGAGTCCCAAACAAAATAGATAAGAATGCTGAATTTTCGTGCAAAACTTCTAATTCTGCGCAACTCTGGTTCCCGTGCTCGGTCGACATCCTGTGTTGCTCGGTCGACATCATACACTGTCTGGAATCAGACAACTTTCGTGCTCGGTCGACATCCTGGGGTCCCGGTCGACCGAAGACACACTGTGTCACGAAAATAACTGAGAGGTGCCTGAATCTGTTTCTGCAGGTTTCTCTTTGCTCGGTCGACCGCATGGGGTGCCCGGTCGACCGAGTGCTCCGCTTCAGGAATTCTGAATTCCTGACTGTTTCAATTCTGATTCTTCTTTTCAGCTCTATCAACACTAGCCTACTATCATCATGCTTGTGACAATGTGTTGACAATAATTCCAACTCAAATCAATACTTGAGATACTATCTTCTTCAATTCGTCAAAAGACTTTCAAGTCATCTCAAATTCCAACAATCTCCCCCTTTGGAATTGTTGGCAACACTATTGGAACTTCAACACTTTCAACTCCAGCTTGCAGCTCTTCCAAGTTCTTTTCAACACTCACTTGGAACTTCAACACTCACTTGGAACCAATTCTGAAATTCTGAAATAACAACCATGCACTATCAACAATCTCCCCCTAGCTTTCATAGCATAACATCTCTCCTTGCTATCATAGCATAACATCTCTCCCCCTTTGACAACAAGTCCAAAGGGACCAAACCGAGGAGCGAATAGGATTTTCAATGAACGCATTGCTCCCCCTTTCAAGCACAACTCCTACGGTTTAGGAGAGTGAGTAACTCCTAACTTTTTCCGGAGATACTCGAAGACTTCCTTTGGCAGAGGTTTCGTGAAAATATCAGCCACTTGCTCAGTGGTTGGAACATATTCCAACTTGACCTCTCCATCAGCAACTTTATCTTTCAGAAAATGATAACGAATTGCTACATGCTTTGTTCGAGAGTGCTGAACAGGATTTTTAGATATATGAATTGCACTCGTGTTGTCACATAGGATCGGCGTAGGATCCGTTGTAGGAACTCCTAGATCAGAGAGCATTTGCCGCATCCATAACACTTGCGTACAACAAGTTGCCGCTGCAATATATTCCGCTTCCGCTGTCGAAAGGGATACTGAGTCTTGCTTCTTACTATGCCAAGCAACTAATCTTTCTCCAAGATAAAATGCGCCGCCGCTAGTACTCTTGCGATCATCTACGCATCCAGCCCAATCGGCATCAGAATATGCAACAAGAGTGAAGGATTTGCCTTTGGGATACCAGATACCAAGCTCCATAGTACCTTTCAGATATCGAAAGATTCTTTTCACTGCTGTAAGGTGCGTTTCAGTTGGTGCTGCTTGAAAACGTGCAACCATACATACTGCTTGTAGAAGATCTGGTCTTGTAGCAGTCAAGTAGAGCAAGCTTCCTATCATAGAGCGATAGGTGGTATGATCAACGGACGAGGCCTTATCATCTTTGCTAAGCTTCGTGTTCGTTGACATTGGTGTGCTCACTGGCTTGCTGTCTTCCATATTGAACCGTTTCAGCATTTCCTTAATGTACTTCATTTGTGATATGAAGATGCCATGTTTCAGCTGCTGAACTTGTAAACCAAGAAAGAACTTTAGTTCTCCAAGCATCGACATTTCAAATTCTTTCTTCATCTCTTCTGCAAAATTCATGCACATCTCCTCATCATTGCCACCAAAGATTATGTCATCAACATAAACAATGACAACTAGCTGTTTGCTTAACTCAGTTTTGACATACAGATTGCTATCAACCATTCCTTTTCCAAAACCGATCTTGCGGAGATAGAGATCCAGCCTTGCATACCATGCCCTTGGCGCTTGTTTCAGTCCATAAAGAGCCTTTTTCAACTTGCACACTAGATCTGAATTTTTGCTGATGAGAAAACCATCAGGTTGCTCGATGTAGACCTCTTCTTCAAGTAAACCATTCAAGAAAGCTGACTTTACGTCCATCTGAAATACCTTGAAGGTTTTGTATGCTGCCAATGCAAGAAACATACGAATAGCTTCTAGACGAGCCACCGGTGCAAAGGTCTCTTCAAAATCTATGCCTTCAACTTGAGCATAGCCTTTACAAACCAACCTTGCTTTGTTTCTAATGACTTGACCATCTTCATTCAGCTTATTCCGAAAGACCCATTTAGTACCAATAACATTCTTATCAGTAGGTCTAGGAACAAGTTCCCATGTGGAGTTCTTCTCAATTTGCTCCAACTCCTCATGCATAGATTTCAACCAACTTTCATCGAGACTGGCTTCAGCCACAGTCTTGGGTTCAATGGTGGACACAAGTGAGTAATTGCTAACTACACTTTGTCTAGTTTGAACGCCTGCCTTAGGATCTCCAATGATTTGATCCTTAGGGTGTTGCTCTACCCAAGTGCTGTGCTTCTTAGGTGTAGTATCTTCTGAGTCATCCTTTGATTTCTCAGAATCATTAGATTCAGCCATCTCATCATCAATCTCACTCGAGTCCTCATAAACTGGACTGTCATTATGAG
Source organism: Litsea cubeba (assembly GCA_012931725.1). Lineage (NCBI taxonomy): Eukaryota > Viridiplantae > Streptophyta > Magnoliopsida > Laurales > Lauraceae > Litsea > Litsea cubeba. The sequence goes on from CM022947.1 coordinate 69,964,261, forward strand.
TTGCATTCTTTGGTTCAATATTCTCATCTATTCTCACATCAGCACTTTCTATGATTTTTCTGGTTCTTTTGTTAAGACACCTATATGCCTTGCTAGTAGAGGAGTAACCCAGAAATATACCTTCGTCAGCTCTTTCTTCAAATTTGCCCGGATTTTGTTCGAGCCGCTTGATGTAACACTTGCTGCCGAAGACTTTGAAGTGCTTGACTGTTGCTTTTCTTCCAAACCATAGCTCATAGGGAGTTTTGACTTCATGTGGCCTGATCAAGCATCGGTTTTGAATGTATACAGCCGTATGAATTGCCTCTTTCCAATACTTGTCAGCCATCTTGCTTTCACTTAGCATCGTACGAGCCATCTCTTGTACGGTGCGATTCTTCCGTTCCACAACTCCATTTTGCTGTGGAGTTCTAGGGGCTGAGTACTGTCTTTGAATGCCATGATGTTCACAATATTTAGTGAACTCTTCAGATGTGAACTCGCCTCCACGATCAGACCTTAAAATCTTGATACGTTTTTCCAATTGATTTTCAACCTGTGCTTTAAACACTTTAAAACGATCAAGTGCTTGATGCTTATGCTTAAGAAACAATACCCATGTCATACGAGTATAATCATCAATGCATAACATGAAATACTTATCTCCATTGGTGCTTTGAGTTCGCATCGGTCCACAGAGATCAGTGTGCACTAGCTCAAGAGGTTTCTTGGAATGATGCTCCTTTGACTTGAACATAACCCTCGTTTGCTTTCCCTTTTGGCAAGAGTCGCAAATGGGATTGGAAGGCTTTTCAACTGTAGACATGCCTCTTACAGCCTTTGAATTGCAAATCTTTGACATGTTATCAAAGCTTAGATGCCCAAGGCGTTTGTGCCACAACCAACTTTCCTCTGTCCGACTCATCAAGCAGGTCTTTTCAGCTCCATCTGACAATGTATAGAGATTTCCAGCAGTTCTTGATCCAGTTGCCACTGTTTTGCCGTTGCTACTCTTCTTGATGGCAAACCCATTCTTTGTGAAGATAACTTCGTGACCCTTGTCACAGATCTGGCTCACACTAAGCAGGTTGTGTCTCAATCCAGACACATATAAGACTTCTTCCGATCTGATCTTGTTTGCCATAAGCTGAATAACACCTTTTCCGCAGATTTTGGCACCATCATTGTTGCCAAACTTCACTGAACCGCCTTCATAGTGCTGTAATTTGATGAATTTCTCTTTATCACCAGTCATATGGCTTGAACAACCACTATCAAGGACCCATGGTGCTGTCTTCTTTTGTGCATTAAATGCCGTTTGCACAATGAGAGATTCTTTGGAATTACCTTCCCTTTTCTTTGCCCTCCATGCCTTAACTAACTTGGGTTTCTTTTCAACCTGAAATTGGTTAGCAATATGCAACCTACAATCCCTAGCCAAGTGTCCATAATTATAGCACTTATGGCACTCAATTTTGTGGCTACTTAGGATTGAAAAAGGATTCCTAGTCACAAATGGGCTGTTTCTAACATAGAATCTACAATCAGCTCTTTTATGTCCAAACATATTACAATGAAAGCAATAACCATAGAATTTGTATCTTCTTTGTGGCTGGTTAGTCTTCATTACCTTTCTAACAGGAATGGACTCCTTTCTAGGTTGAGTGGGCTTCATAGAGTTAGAAGGTGCAGTGACTTGCTTCACAAACTCTTTCTTTTCAGGAGGTGCAATCTTAGAGGATTCACCTTTCTCAAATCCTAGACCAAATCTGAAGTGGGCAGGTCTTTGAACTTTCAGTAGTTCATCGAGTTTCATAGTCCCTTCAATCGCTTGGAGCGCTTTGAGTTTTTTGCTATTTTCCAAATTTTCAGCCTTTGCTCTAGCGATCTCAGTTTCAAGTTTCATAGCCTCTTCCTTTTTGATACTTATTTGGTTTTCAAGGACTTCTACCATTCTTTTATATTCTTCTACTTGAGTTTTCAAAGCAATAATAGAACTTTCAGATTCATGGAGAAGTTTCAGATTTTTCTTACTTGTTTTGCGTTCCATGCTAAGCTCCTCAAGTGCGGCTATGAGTTCCTCTTCAAGATTGACTTCAGCCTCCTCTTCCTCTTCCGGATCTAGCTCTTCTTCTTCAACAGTGACCATGAAGAGAGCTTCGGTTGATTCATCATCGTCTGAAGTTTCAGACGTGCTGTCATCTTGTTGACATAGAAAGATTTTAGCTTTGCCCCTTTTTCTGAAATTTCTCTTTCCTTTACTCTTTTCAGCATAAGAGTCATTATCATTGTCTTCTTTTAGCGGACACTTCGCAGCAAAGTGACCAATACCTCCACAATTGAAGCATTTAAAGGGTAGCTTCCCTTTGTACTTGCCATTGCTTCCTTTCTTCAACTTTCTAACAAATTGAGCCTCAAGCTCATCATCATCGGTATCAACATCATGACCAGCAGTCTCTTTTGCCTTTTTCTGAACTTTGAAGGCCGCTTCTTTATCAGATGAAGACGTCTTTCCTATGCGCATCTCATAGGCAGTTAGAGAACCATGTAATTCATCCATGGAAAATGCATTCAGATCTTTGGCTTCTTCAATGGCTGAGACTTTTGAATCAAACCGGGGAAGAAGAGATCTTAGAACCTTTTTGACGATGACCGGCTCTTTAATCTCCTCCCCTAGTCCACGAATGTCATTCGTGACTTCATTCACTCGTTGCATATACGAGTCAACATTCTCGCTTTCCTCCATGCGAAGAGACTCGAATTGAGAGCGATGAGTTTGCAATTTGGCTTCTTTAATCTTCTCATCACCTTCATGTATGCTTTGCAACTTGTCCCAAATTTCCTTGGCTGTTTTGCATGCAATTACTTTGACAAGCTCGCTGTCTACAAGGCCACTAAAGAGTGCATTCTGCGCCTTGGAGTCGTTGTCTGCCAACTTCTTCGATGCAGTATCATTGGGTACGGTGGCAGCATTGTAACCGGCTCTGACAGCCTCCCAAACATCATAGCCAAGAGATTTGATGAAGGCTTGCATCCTAGTCTTCCAAAAAGAGTAATTAGAACCATCAAACAGAGGTGCTTTCATATTCCCTGTATTGACTGCCATGTGATTTGACAAGAGATCACCCTTAGCGTATTAAACTAATCAAGGGAACCTCGCTCTGATACCAATTGTTGGATATCGCGATCACTGAGAGGGGGGGGGGTGAATCAATGATTTCTAAAAACAGGTCCAATTCAACAACAAAACAAGTCAAATCACACAATGACACCAGATTTAACGTGGTTCACCGAAAGGCTACGTCCACGGTTCAAAGACTGTCCGAACACCAATCCGGGACAGATCTGAATCTTATTTAGTCGCACCAACGACAAAGAGCACCAACCCTTAGTTTCAGATAGCACCAACTATCTAGGAAGCACCGACTCCCTTTACAATTTATCTGCACCAACAGATAGGATCACCAAACCCCAGACACCAAGCACCAACTTGATGTAAAAACAGAATAGAAGATAAACTCTGTCTACAGCCCTTCCCCTCTACAATTCTCTCTCTCTCAATCCCTTACAAATTGAAATCTAAAGCATAAAGAGAGACACTTAACTCATGGACGAATCACCATATTCAAGAGCACAATCTCGTCCACAATTGCTGTAGAAAGATGCAGCACAACAGCAACACAGCAAACACAGCACTCTCTTCTCTCTTCTCTTCTCTCTTTTCTCTTCTCTTCTGGTGTCCCTTTAGAACGACCCATACATGCCTTTTTATAGGTTTTGATAACCCTTAATTGTGTTCAAAACAGGCTACAATTCGTTTAGAAAGAGTCCCAAACAAAATAGATAAGAATGCTGAATTTTCGTGCAAAACTTCTAATTCTGCGCAACTCTGGTTCCCGTGCTCGGTCGACATCCTGTGTTGCTCGGTCGACATCATACACTGTCTGGAATCAGACAACTTTCGTGCTCGGTCGACATCCTGGGGTCCCGGTCGACCGAAGACACACTGTGTCACGAAAATAACTGAGAGGTGCCTGAATCTGTTTCTGCAGGTTTCTCTTTGCTCGGTCGACCGCATGGGGTGCCCGGTCGACCGAGTGCTCTGCTTCAGGAATTCTGAATTCCTGACTGTTTCAATTCTGATTCTTCTTTTCAGCTCTATCAACACTAGCCTACTATCATCATGCTTGTGACAATGTGTTGACAATAATTCCAACTCAAATCAATACTTGAGATACTATCTTCTTCAATTCGTCAAAAGACTTTCAAGTCATCTCAAATTCCAACAGATCCGTTCCTATCGTTCATCGCGCTTGCAGAAATGTTGAGCCTGTTCGACTAAGGTTTTGGGCCATCGTTTCTCTTCGATGAGTTCATTAAAAAAAACTATAATAAAATAAAAATATAATTGAAAAAAAAAGGACATAGACCACTAAGGTTAAACCAACTGCGTTCTTTGATCATGATTGATTCAAGAAAAGCCTTGTCCAGAGTGTGGAGATAGCTTGACTGTTCTAGGCAAGGGTCCTCCAAACGGGTTCATTAAGTAATCCTACCCTTACCTAGGGGCAATTCTATCAATCAAGATTTCATAAGACCGGATTAGGAGGCCTATGTGTACTCTCTCGTCTTTTAAATAAATTTTTTTCAAAAAAATAAGTTTTTTAAAAAAAAATAAAAATAAAAATTTTAAAATAGAAAATAAAAAAATAAAAAAAAATTTAAAAAAAAAATCTTAAAAAAAATAAAAAATAAATAAAAAAATAAAAAAAAAAGATTTTTTTTTAAAAAAAATCTTCAAAATCTTCAAAAAAAAAAAAAAAACTTCCGTCATTTTGGGTTTAGATTGGAGAAATCTTGGTCTTCTCCTTTCTGAGCACTGGCGCTCGCGGAAATCGCTGAGCCCGTGTTCAGATTGGAGTGTCTTTTGCTCTCTTTGATGAACCCGATATTGGCCTTTCAAAAAAAAAAACTCGTCATTTTTAGATTCAGATTCGAGAAATTATGGTTCATTTCTTTCTGAGCACTAGCGCTCGCGGAAATCGCTGAGCCCGTGTTCAGATTGGAATACCATCTGCTCTCTTTGATGAATCCAATCTTGACCTTTCAAAACTGAGAATCTCATCTCATAGATGCGGTCTCAAAACATTTGTGTCTAGCGGTACTAGTACGCCCTTTCAGGGTCTACTGTATTGCGACCGGCACATCTGTAACTCCAACTTTATATTCTTCTTACCTCGAGCAAGCTCTGCTTCTCGATAAGTCGAATTTAAGTTCACAATTGCTTCTAGCAGTCACTGGGATGCCCATTTTGGGCTTACCATACCTGCGATCAGAACAATTGTACCCTCTATGGCATTTTGCCTTCCTCATATTGCTTGGGTCATCTACCTCGAGCAATTTGAAAAGACGAAACCATAGAACTTCCCATTTACGATCATTATATTCTTGTGATTACTAATGGATGTGGTCTTGTTTCAGAAATTTTCAAAAAAACTAACAATGGCAGCTTCACTAACCATTACTTTCGATGAAAACAAGCACCAACTCATGCTTCAACAGAAGCAAACCACGCGCACTTACAAGCGCCCCATCAGCTGCCGAAGCATCAACTCCCTCGGCAATTCTCTGAACTCCGGGTCGACCTCGACTCCCCGGACTATCGTCTTTGGGACGCTGGGACCATTCCCACTTCCCGAGGAACAAACTGCTCCCTCCAAGAAGCAGAAACGAGCACCAGCAGGCCTGAAGCCCGTGGCACCCCCACGAAGCCTCGACCTGCAAACGACCAGGTCTATCCCAAGACTTGGTCCCCAAGACCTTCACCAAAACAAAGAAGGTCCCAAACATCCACTAAGCCAGCATTCCTGGCCCCACTCAAGGAGAACCAGTTCTACCCTCTTGCCTACATGAAAGAGGAGAAACCCATCTCCAACCTGACTTCCAAGTCATCCCAGCATGAGCCGGCTTGTTCCTACAAGCCCAAAATCAAATCATGCATCACAAGGCCTCTGCAAGCACCCGCTAAGGCCTACAAACCTGCAGTTCGACCCTTCGTCTCTACAGGGGCCGAACTCTAAAAATTCAAAGCTTCGCTGCAACAGGCGAAGGACAGGGTTCGCATCCTGTCCTTGCCCAGCTGCAAAGAAGACAGGCTCGGCTGCTGCGCCAGAGGGAGCACATCCTTCATCGTTAAAGCCCAGCCAGAGATGACCGAAGCTCAAATTGCTCGTCGTATACGCCGCCGCGCGTCATACCGGCAAAAGAGACTAGAGAAGCAAAGGACCCAGCCTCCTACACTCCAAGTCTCTCCCAAATGGGTCGAAAAAGAAAGACCCAACCAAGTTGCTGCCGTCCATATGGTTGGAAAAACCAGAAGGCGCCAAAAATCAACAACAAAAATCCATGTCCGACGTCCGATGACCCGCAGCGTCTCAAGGACAAGAAGACATTCAGAAGAATCCCCTGCTCCTTCAAGCAAAGGACAGCAGAGTGATCCTTCCTCAAGCTCTTCTTCAAAAAGAATGAGCCCCAGCTCAGTCACCAGGACAGTTTCTACATTCGAATCACGAAGGATGAATGTCTTGGCTACAAATTCTGAGCCACCACCCCGCAATCCACCTCCAGAAGATGCGATCACCCGCATCCAGCAGTTGGAACAGGGCTAGCAGAGGATTGAAACTCTGATGGAAAACCTTCTCCTCGCCTTCCAAAATCAGGCGAACAATGAACCTCCTCCGAATCATCAAAATGACGAGGTAAATGGAGAAGAAAATGAGTCACGCGCCCTTACCAAAAAGGACGTAGACAGTATCCTCGCCAAAGCAAAAGAAGAGGATATACTCAAGGAGCATGGGATCAAGCCACCATATCCCTTATGGATGGACTCGGTCCCGTTCCCCACCAAATTCAAGCATCCTACTCTCCAAACATATACGGGGAAAGGATCAGCCAGACAGCACGTCATCCACTTCAAGATCCTGACGGGAGCTATCGCGGATCAAGATGCACTCAAGATCCGCCTCTTTGCAAGTACCCTAAAAGGTACGGCCTTCGATTGGTACTCCACTCTGGCGGGGGACTCAATCCAAAACTGGGCCATGCTAGAGACACACTTCCTGACTCACTTCAAAGGTGAAGATCATCCCGCTACTATGGCTCAGCTGTGCAGCCTAAAACAGGGGGAGAATGAATCAACATATGACTTCATTCACAAGTGGAAAGCAATGGCATACAAATGCTCTGATGTATTGCCACAAGCGTCGCTAGTCGACATTTGCCGAAACAACATGAGAGCCAGAATCCACTCCATGATCATCGGCAACAAATCAAAAAACCTGGGAGAACTCCTAGAAACTTCCATGGAAGCTGAAACGGTCATTAAAGACCTCAACAGTCAGAAATCATCAAGAAAAGAGCCAACCGCCATTGCAACCTCTAAACCAAAGAAAAACGGAGGTCCTCAATGTGCAGACCAAGTCAGCTCCTCAGCCACCAAAGAAAGCTGAAAATAAAGTTGCTGGTAAGAGACCTGAACTCTCAGATGCCTTCAAAGAACGAGTAGAGAAGAAATACCCGTTTGATGAAGACGTTGATGAAATCTTCGGGGCTCTTGTGGGAAACGGCAAGCTCACCTTGCCTGAACCAAAAAGACCGGGTGATGTTGGCAAAACCAACGATCCTCGGTACTGTCCATACCACCAGATGATCTCGCATCCTCTCAATCAATGCTTCGTTGTGAGAGAGAAAATAAATGAGATGTGGAAAAACGGAGTCATCACCTTTGACAAAAACTATGGGTCTGCCTCCGTCAACATGGTGACATGTGGACAAACATCAAAATCACCGAAGAAGAAGATCATTACTTCCTTCAAGGTGATAAACTCAATCCAAGCGTCCGAGGAACTGGTTCCTTACCCGACACTAGACGGACAACCGATATGGGTACATCCCGATCTCCTGGAAGATGAAAATTGGGAGGTCGTGAAAACAAAGCCTACAGCTCAACAGCGAAGGCAGGCTAGGAAACATCTCTTCAAGCTCAAACGGCAAGAGAAGACCCAGCCAAAACTAGAGGTCAAAGAAAAGGCAGAGGCTTCCTCTACCGCTTCACTGGAGGCAACAAAAATATCCCTTCCAGAGACTTCAAAGGGGGTAAGGAAATTCACTCTCAGTGATTTCATGCCACCTCAATTCAAAGAAGCCATGCAGGAGGCATCATACTCTTGCAATTCGGTAGTTGGATTCTCCATTGATGGATACGAATCCAGCGACACCGATGATGGATTCGAATCCAACTACACAGATGAGTGGGAGGAGTCCCTTGAAACAGGAGAATATCTCTCCGATGAAGAATGGGTTCCTGAGTCTCATCTTATGCCAGTAATCTGGTATAACCCCCTACAGCCACAAGGATCCTGGTCTGATGATGAAGAAGACCAAGAAGCTGTACAAGAAAATGCTGCTGACCCAGCACCTCTCATTACTCCAGTGGAAATCAACCATGTTGAGCCACAAAGAGTTGATGAAGAAGAAGATCCGGCTCCCATGCCTGATCTTGAAGAATATGCAAGGATCTTGCAGCGACTCGCTCTAGAACAAGAGCAAGAACGCGTCAACGAGCCTCCTCGCAATCCAGAGCCTGAAGTCCCTGAAGACCATCAGGTACATCCTCCCTTAACTCCTGAAAATGGAGAAAATTGCTGGATAGACGATCCTCTTACATCCGAGGATGAGTCTGACTCCGATCAGGCAACATCTCCCGTCAGAGCTTCCTGTAATGTGATAATTCGGGATTATAGCTCTTCCGAAGCATCGTCTGATGAAAGCACTTACACTCCGGCGACGCCTAGCATTGTATCTTCTGAAGCCACCTCGTCTCAGTGACTTTCACTGAGATGACACCCTCTCAGGTTTCTTCTCCTGAGACTGTGACTTCAAAGTTCACACCCTTCCTGACTGAAGAATTCCCAACCATTGATGCTTGGGATGATGAATTAGTCAACGAAGAAGAAAGGTTGCTGGATGCTGTTCAGGATTTGTTCCCGGAAAATGCTCCGTGCAACACGATCACTGAGGATGGCAACTCTGCTGCTGATTCATCCTCAGCAAATGAAAAACGACAGCCTCTTGATCCTGAAGACAATCTTCCAAACGAAGACCCTTCTCAAGAAGCTCTCGAAGTTGGTAGAGGCACCCGCTCTGGCCGGGACTACCACAAAAATTACAACCAATCTTCCTTTACATATGTAAATCCTTCGGGAAAAGATGTTATAAGCGCCCCTAGTGGCAACAATGATGAACATGCAGGCCCTAAGGAGGCTTTCAAGTATGACTTGATTGAACACTTCAAGCACATACCTGCACGTCTGCACATCCTAGATTTGTTGCGAATGTCTCCGTACACTCGTAATAATCTCATCTCGGAATTACAAAAGCTGAATGAGGATGTCGACAAATATGCCCCGCAAGTCCTCCAAATTGAAATCGATTGCCGGGTCAAAAACTCAGAAGCCTCCTCAAAGGGAGAAAAGAAGAAAACTGAGGGATCATGCATTGAATGCCTCTCGGTTAAAAAAGCAGCCAGTGCAACCATCGCCTTCACAAAGGACGACCTCCTACTTAGAGAAACCAGGCATAACCGACCCCTGTACTTCACAGGGTATATCAAGGAAATGCCTATGCATAGAGTTCAGATCGACCCAGGTTCTGCACTCAACCTCATCTCCACATCGCCTCTTGAAGAGTTGGGCATCCCACCCAGCAAGCTGAGCCACACATCTGTATCTATCTTTGGATACGATGGGAGTACTCAAAGGCCTATCGGCAAAATCAGATTCAAATTGCAGATCGGTGATCTTATCTCTGAGGTCACAGTGTATGCAATAAAAACCCCTTCATGCTACAACATCCTTCTCGGACGCCCTTGGATCCACGAGAATGGTGTTGTCCCTTCAACTCTACATCAATGCATCAAGTTTGTTGGCGACGACGGCATGATACATCGAGTCTTTGCGGACAGAAAACCCTTCAGAGGTAAAGAAGTCCACTTCGCAGACTCACAGATGTATGAAGGTGAAAAAGAAGAAGAGGAGAAGCACACAGCATCCTTTGCCGAAAATCTCCAGAAAGATAAAGGTAAAGCTCCTCAACAATCACCGGAAGAAAACAAGACATCCGGTAAATCTGAAGAGAGCATTCAAACTCCCTTCATCATCTCCCTCAAACCTTCAAAGCCTTTGGTCATCACAACTAAAGTGAAGAAGGCAAAGCAAAAGCCTGGGGGCAAATTTGTTGTCTCTTTCGTGTCTATCATGCAAGACACGGACTCGGATTCAGAGCCGGAAGACGACACATCATTAAGCCAAGCTGACACTCAGCAAGTTCAGCCTGCTCTCACTCTAATGGAGATAACTTCTGACATAGAAGATCCTACGTCAGCTTCCTTCGTTGTTCCAGCAACTTCAGCAAAGGAAAAGCCGATCTTCTTCCATAGATCGGATGCTTCTTCATCAAACTCCATGCTTGAACCTTTCCAAAATAAAGGTATGCCTCAACTATCCTTATACAGTTCTGTGGCACAAGCTATTATGAAAAAAATGGGCTATGATGCTCAAAACCCAGTCGGTTTAGGAGAAGGACGCGGTATTCTCACGCCATTGGGGCCCGTCTTGACCAAAAGCCAGCTGGAAGATTGGAGACTCTACGGCTATGTAGAAAAGACTTCACACGGGTTAGGGTATGATCCCGACACTCCCTTGAGACAGTTGACACAAAGGCTTAAAAGTCAATATACTGACCAAGCCTCAACTTCTCAAGTCCATGAAGACATCGATCTCCCTGGATATCTCTTTAATGAGTCACCTGACAAAGATCCAGGAAGCTCATCCAATTGGCACGATTTCTCCGAAAATGAAGAGGAGTTGTCCGATGGAACAGACGTGTGGTCTTCTGACCCAGAAGAACCCTCATCTCCAAAAGAAGTAGCCTACTTCGACCCGGTTTCAACAGGCGATTGGGATCATCTCATAGCAAGCCTTGGGAAATTACCGATCAAGAAGACCCGTGGAAAGGAACAAAACCTTGGTCTGGAAATGCCTTTGAAAACCCAGAAGGTTTCGTTGAGCTGGAAGCCTCCGAAAATATTGTGGAGGAACCACCTTCGAACCTTCCAACAGAAGATCCTGTTCAAAAGATAGACTTGGGAACACCAGATAACCCACGTCCTGTATTCATAAGCAAGAATATAAAGGATGATGAGTTACCCGAGTATATCGCCTTTCTTCGTGAGTTCGTTGATTGCTTTGCATGGTCTTACGCTGAAATGCCAGGCTTAGACCCCAAAATAGCGGTTCACAAACTCAATCTTCAAGAAGACATCAAGCCTGTCAAGCAAGGCCAAAGAAGATTCCGTCCAGATGTGATGGATAAAATTGAACAAGAAGTTCAAAAACTTAAAAGCGTCGGCTTCATCCGTGAGGAACAACATCCTGAATGGTTGGCCAACATCGTCCCCGTGACAAAGAAAAATGGGCAGATCAGGGTCTGTATTGACTATAGACCTGAATGGCGCATGCCCTAAAGATGAATTTCCGCTCCCCATACCAGAGGTAATGATCGATAATACCTGTGGATTCGAGCGAATGACATTCATGGATGGTTTCTCTGGCTACAATCAGATAAAGATGCATCCTGAAGATGAAAAACATACATCTTTTCGGACCCCATTTGGCGTGTATTGCTACACTGTCATGCCATTTGGTCTGAAAAATGCCGGTGCCACATATCAGAGGGCTATGATGAAAATATTCCAAGATATGCAGCACAAGACGGTTGAATGTTACGTTGATGACCTCGCCGTCAAAAGCAAAAGAAAAGAAGATCATCTCGAAAACCTTCGAGAAGTCTTCCTCCGGCTTCGCAAACACAAACTGCGAATGAATCCTTTGAAATGCTTCTTCGGCGTCTCGTCGGGTAAGTTCCTCGGATTCTTAGTTCGGAAAGCTGGAATAGAGCTTGACCCCATAAAAGTCAAAGCCATTCTAGAAATGCCCTCTCCAAGAACCTTGAGAGAACTCAAAGGGCTTCAGGGAGATTGGCCTACATCAGACGGTTCATCTCCAATCTTTCGGGGAAATGCCGTCCATTCTCCCGATTGATGAAAAAAGGTGTAAACTTTGTCTGGGATGCTGACTGTGAAGCTGCTTTCCAAGACATCAAGTCATACCTGACAAAACCACCAGTGTTAGCTGCTCCTACCACTAGAAAACCATTCATCTTGTACACAAGAGCCCTTGATCACTCTTTGGGAGCTCTGCTTGCGCAAGAAAATGATCAAAGAAAAGAAGCTGCTCTATATTACCTCAGCCGCATGCTAGTAGGTGCAGAGCATCGCTACTCTCCAGTCGAAAAAGAATGTCTTGCAGTGATGTTCGCCGTACAAAAGCTGCGTCACTACTTGTTTTCCAACACAGTATACCTGGTCTCGAGGGTCAACCTTTTGAAGGTCGTTGTCACAAAGGTAGGTTCTCATTTTGGGATTTGCGTTCAACGAAATGAAGACCTCATCAGTCCTTCAGTTCCTACGCACCAATATCATTTGTCGTTTGGGCATACCCAAAAGATTCGTCCATGATAACGGACCATAATTTTGGGATCATCGATTCTACAGGTTCTGCGACAAATACAAATTCCAAAGCTGTCCTTCAACTCCATACAATCCGGCAGCAAACGGATTAGCAGAAGCTTTCAACAAGACACTCTGCAAAATCCTCAAAAAAAATGGTCTCTAGTCACAAAAGAGATTAGAGCGACAAACAGTCTGAAGCTTTGTGGGCCTATCGAACCACCATTCGAGGACCAACCCATAGCACACCATTCTCCTTGGTCTATGGATGCGAAGCTGTCGTGCCCTTGGAAGTACAAATTCCTTCCTTGAGGGTATCTTTGCAAAATGACATGACTCAAGAAAGCAATGTCAAATTGCGACTCCATGAGCTGGACAATCTCGATGAGAGACGGCTCGAAGCTCGACAAAGCATTGAACTTTACCAAGCACCATGGCATGATCTTTCGACAAAAAGGTCAGACAACGTGCCTACAAAAAGGGTGACTTGGTTCTTGTGGTAAAAAGACCAATGGTCTTCGCTAACAAGTCCAAAGGCAAATTTGAACCAAAATGGGAGGGACCCTACGTCATCGACAAGGTTTTCTCCAACAGCGCAAACGCACTCCTAAACATGGAAGGTGACAGATGTATGCTGCCCATCAACGGCAAGTTCTTAAAGCGGTACTACCCTTGAAGACTTACCCAACTGGGTAAGAGCAATGCCTGTACGGCCAAAACCGGTTTCCAGGTACACGCTCGCTAAACCCACCTTTTTTAGAATTTTCATGTCAAATGTTGAAATTTCTAGAAATTTAAACAATGCTTACTTTCATCGTTTCATTGTTCAAAAATCCAAGTTTAGGAACCTTTCCCTAACTTGACCAAAGTTTTCAACCCTTGAACCCAAAATTCATAGTTTGAAACAAAATCCAGATTCAAGGATTTCCACCCTAGTCCACCCTACCTTTTACCGCCTAAATGGTTTTAGGTCAAAACTTATGACCCTCGTGTCTTTAAACAAAAAAAATGGTTTTTCGAAAAGCCGCGGGGAAGCTACGCTTAGCCGATACTCGCACAAATCGGAAGCATGCGAACCACGTTCGACACTTCCAAAATAGCAGGGAAGCGACATTTCGTCGATACTTGCAAAATCCAAAACCGTGGAGATGCAACATTTCAGTTGATATCCACAACCCAAATTTCAAAGGTTCAAAAAAACCAAAAAAACCATGGAGACGCGACATTTCAGTTGATATCCATGACCCAAATGTTTGAGAAAACCACAAATTTCAAAAATCGTGGGGAAATGACATCAAGTCAGTACCCACAAAACCAAAATTTTTGAAAAGCAAGGATGCGACATTCCATTGATACTTGCACCCAAATCTGCGAGGAGGCGACATTCCATCGATACTCGCAACCGAATGAGCAAGGATGCGATATTCCATCGATACTTGCAAGAACATTCAACAGGGAGGCGACTTTTAGTCGATACTTGCATTTTTGAAAACCAAACCGGCTATAAATGCCACAAAATGGCTATAGATGCCACCAAAACAAACCGGCTATCAATGCCACAAAACAAAATCGGTTATCAATGCCACAAAACAAAAAAATTGGCTTTCAAGAAACCCGGCTATCAATGCCAAAATCGACTTCCATGCCACAAACAAAATCTGGCTTCCATGCCAAAACAATCATTTGACAAAAGATTTTCACAAAATGACAAGCTTTTGATCAAATCACATTTAGCAATTACTTTTATCACAAAAAGATTTAAGTGAGCATAGGGAAAAAAAAGCATCCCATTTAGCAGTTACTTTCATCACAAAAAGATTTAAGTGAGCGTAAAGAAAACAAAAAAAAAGAGTACCAAAAAAATACATGTGGTACCAAAAAAAAAAAAAGAAAGTGTTCACAAGCACTACACAAAAAAAGAGTACCAAAAAAAATACATGTGGTACCAAAAAAAAAAAAAAAAAGGAGAGAAGGATAGTTTCTGTTACAAAAAAAAAATAGGAGCTCAACCAAAACTGGTCTCCAGCCAAGATTTCAGCTCCTCAAGCAAACTTTTGGCCTCCGCCGTCAGGAATTCCAAGGCACGCTTCTTCAGGAACTTGCCATGAGATGCTGGAGAATGCTGCAATCCTTCTTTCACACCGGGAAGCTTATCCCGAGCAGTTCGCCATTATTTGTTCTCTTGAGACCTCCTTTCAAGAACTCGATCGGCATCTACAACCCGGCGAATCAGAGCACTCCCCCTGTAGCGAGCCTCTGTTATTGCAGCCCACTTGGCAGCGACTTGTGCCTACAGATGCTCAAGACGTTTCCTGACATCATCGACCTCCCTATCAAGGATGTTAAGGTCATGTGTCATCCTAATGATGGCTAGCTCTTCTAAGTTCTTCTCTCGGACTATCTGCTTCCTGCTTTGTGTAGCCTCATCTAGGTTAGACTTAGCCTTATCAGCGGGGTCTAGGAACATCTCCTTGAAGAACTGGTCATCAACCAAACCCATGGCCTCAAACCATTTGTCACCCAGCTCAATGATCCTATCAACGATCGCCCTGGCACCTGTGACTTCCAGACCAGCCTCTTCAGCATCACTGAGAATCTCCTGCACATGCTGGATCATGCCAAATCCGGCATCCAAGTGCCCAGAAAGGAGAGTCTCAATCCAAGAGCTCAGAACCCGCACCACCACCTTCTTTGCAAAAAGAAGAGATGGCCCAGCTGAAGATTCGCCCCGCTCTGTTAGTCGGCTGCTCATGTCACCACCCGTTGGAAGAGTAATAAAAGAACTCTTTCCAGTTGGAGCTGCTCGGGGAGGAATCTTAGCACTAGATATCTCCTCAACAGTGTCAGAACTGGTCCCAGGAGTCTCTACCTCTGGATCGACCTCTGGCATCCCTTGCTCTGGTTCTGAAGGAAGTAACGGCCTCTCTGCTGTCACCTCAAAACCTGCTAAAGAAACACAAAAAGGTATGAATATGATCCTGTTTGAAAATCATTATCAGGGTTATTACTACAAAATACCTTCTTCGATGACTGGCGGAACACTCTCTTCCTCCATGAACTCATCGCAAGCATCATCAACATTTGCGTCCATCGATGGTTCAAAGTCATCGGAATCCTGTGGCAAGTCAACTGACAAGAAAAATGTTAGCAAACCAAGACACAGACACATAAAAAAAAGTAAAAGAAGTTATGCCAATTGGAGATTCTGGATTCACTCCAGAGTCCATCGGTTTTCTTCAGGTGCCCCGACAGGATCCGTCACCACCTCATCAGTTGGAACCTCAGGCATTGCCAAATCTTCCTCTGCTAAAAAAAAAAAAGAGGAGCAGTAGGGAGAGAAAACAAATCAAGACATGGAAAAATCCCATGAAAAGAAATGGAAAGAGAAAGAGGAAGAATCATACCTTCACCAACGGTCTCTTCTTCTCTGCTTCTCTTCTCTGGAGGCTTGTCAGCATCCACTGGCACATCCTCATTAATAGTAAGAGGGACTTCTATGTCAGGAGAGTCCTCATATTGCCCCTTGCTGCGATGATGACTCCTCTTTCTCTTACTCCTGCGGGCTCACTTCATAGAGGAACCTGCCCCGCTGTCAGAGTCAGGTCTCCCACTTGACTCCTCACTGGATGGTCTACTCTTGCCAGTAGACTCCACGGAAGCTTGCCTCTTTGCCGCTTGCATCCAAGCATCAAGTTCAGCTTCCTCCTGTTCTAGCTGCTCTAAAGTTTCATCAGGTATTTCTCGAACAGCTTTAGAACCAATGACGCCCTGGTCACCGAGAAAGCCTATCTTGTGCTTCTCTCCAGAAAGGAAGGCCCAAACTTCCTCTCGCCGGACGCCATCCGACTTTCCAAGGCCCTTTCCAGATGCCAGCTTCACATCAAGCTCCTTCGTGGAAAGCCCCCGATATGCCGAAAAGCTCTCCGCGAACCACTTCCCAAAGCCGGCAGTCCGGGAAGTCGACAACACAGGATAAGAGATCATGGCTGTAGTGTCTTCAGCACTATAGAAAGCCCATGAATTTCTCCCGTCCTGTAAACCTCCAAAGCGCTTCACCATGCTTGAAGGCGACCAACAACGCCTTGAGAAAAGCCCAACTGCAAAGCAAAGCGAGAGGGTACATACGGCTGGATGTCAACGAAAAGATGTCTGCGGTACACCATCGTGCCGACACGTATGTTGAAAAGCCACTCCTTCTCTGCGTTCGTGAAGGAGTAATGCCTTCCCGACCCTGCCCTGGTAGAGTCTCGGGTGTTGACACCAAAAATGTCACTTTGCCTCTTCAAGATCCAAAGAGCTACATGAAGTCGCAACCTGCCATAAATAGGCAATGTTACTTCCAAAAAATCAAATCTTGTCAGAATCAAACAAAAACTGCAAGATCTTTCCAAGACAACCAAAAGAGGAGTACACAAGAAGTTTCAGGCCATTTCAAAATCATTTGGCCTAACTTTGCTTCTCCGACTGCTGAAAAGGAGCTCTCGGCGGCGAAAGCATCGGAGACATCAAATCTTCGATCAGAGCCGGTGGATGGTCTCAAAATACATCCATAAGGAACCACGTCAAGTTCCGAGTCAAACCGATAACGTTTGACCCTACATCAACCCTTGAACAGCTAAATCAAGCCTCTCGGCGGCGAGAACCACCGAGGCCATCACTCATCAGATAGAGCACATGGACGGCTTCAAAATGCTTACAAAGGGCTACACGTCAAATTTCAGGTCATTTCGACAACACTTGACCATAGTTTGACGCTCAAAAGCCAAATCAGGCCTCTCGACGGCAAAGCTCCCCGGGACCATGGTTTCCAAGACAGAGCCTATGGATCATCTTAAAATGACTCCAATAGGTTCCCTGTCAAATTTCAAGTCAATCAGACATCGGTTGACCGCACATCAAACCGCGACATCTTCATCGCGACAAAAGCAAGTCTACTGGTGATAGGACCCCAAACGGCTTCAAAACTCAAACAAAAGCCTATGGTTGGTCTCATTTATTACTCAGGAGGCTTCACCTTAAATTTCAGGTCATTTCGACATCGTTTGACCCAGTTTCAACTTCTGACAGAAAATCGGCAGCTCTGCGCAACAAAGTCTTCGGCTTTCTCATAAAATTGGAAACTTTGCAAAATAAAATGCAAGGATTCTCATCAGGTTTTCTACAGGGAAATCAGGCCAATAAATGATCAAAAATATCAAGGAAAAATACAAGAGAAAAAAGGATCGAAAAACAGCAAAAACGGACACAAAACTGGACAAAAGGGGGGAAAACCCCCCAGGCCTGCGACCCTGGCCCAAGCTCGCATGCCCCTGCGACCCTGGGGCCCGGGATCGCCCGGTGGGCCCCGGAAACCCCGTTTTTCGCCGTTTTTTCGCGATTCGAAGCGTCCGGCCTCTGGTATTTTTCGAAATTCATACTTTTGAGACACCAAATCCTCTGACATCCGTCAAAAACACGGGTTAATCATCAAGAGTATCGAAATCAACATTGATCGCCAACTAGTCAACCAAAAAAAGTGTGCTTTCTACCCGATTGATCGAGAAATCAACAAGACAGATGGCACTGACCCGCTGTTGGCAACCAACACCTGAAGTTACATGGTCATCCGATGTCGATCTACATGAAGATCCATCGATGATCATCGCCAGAAGAATCCCAAAAGACGCGGCACGGCCCGCGACTCTTCGACTGCTCGGCGACCACTTAATGCGATTAATTGACTAGCTTTATTACAGTCATTAATCCATTTCATTGGACGGACCAATCAGAAGCAAGCATTTGGGAGTTACAAGTCAAGAGATTCATGGCATTTAACCCATGACATGGCATTTAACCCATGAAACTCCTCCCATCATGGCAATTAAATGCCCTCAATCTCCTCCGGCCAATCAGAAGCCAAGAAAAAAGAGTTACAAAATAAAGAATTTAATCTTGTAACTCCCCCCTTTATGTAGCTTTAAGACAATTAAGGCTCATAAACCCTCCTAAATGGCTACCAAAAAGCCTATAAATAGGAGAGCTCTCTAAGAAGAAAAGACACACAGAGAAGAGACAGAAAAAAGTCAGGAGACACAGACAAAGCATAGAAATTCAGAGAAGGAAAGAGAGAAAACTCTGCGGAAGTTCTACACTGACAACCGCTACAAGGTGACAAAAGTCCCTTGGGGGGGCCCAAGGTCCTTGCCTTCTCCTTCTGCCTCCAATGGCTTAGACGTGGCTTTTCAGCCCGTCTACTTGGCTTTTTATTGGACATAGGACCTCCTTTTGGTCTTTGTCCTCTAAAAACCTGAGGTTATAGCCAAGCCAAGCGAATCAATAGCATCCTCTGTTCTCATCTGCATGGATGATGGTGAAGTCCACATATAGCTTGCGACCGTCAATCTGAACGGGTCCCCCACAATCTCTTGAGAAGTTAGATCCTCCTTTTCTTGCTTTTCATTGTAGTTTGTATTTTTTTTTTAAAAGAGACAAAAATCACAACTCTTTTCTTTCATTATTGATAAGAATTGTAAATCGGCTATAAACGCCAAAATCGGCTATAAACGCCAAAAATCGGCTATAAATGCCAAAATCTGCTATAAATGCCAAAAAAATCGCCTTTCACAGCAAATCAAGAAAATGTCTCTTTTCTTAAATATATGTGCAATGGAAAACTTGAAAGAAGTTGATTTCCTTTTTACTTGCGAAGGTTGATCTCCGGATCACCACTTGCAATTCCAAGTAAAATAGAAAATCTGGCACACCCACGCAAAAAAAAATGTTGATGCACGCCTCTGCCCCCCGGTTACGAAAGGGTCGGACCCAACGGACTCTCACGTCCGCCGACCTCGGTAGAACCAGGCAGGAGCGCGGTCCATCATCGGGAAGCACCAAAATCAAAAGCTTTCTTCCGCAACTCCGGAGAAAGCTTCACTGAAGACTGCCCCATCTCGACGTCCCTGAACCGTCGGATCCTCATGCGGGCAAACAAAAGTGATTCGGACACGGCTTTGCCTTAGCCAGCCGAATCATCAGAGGATCATCATCCTGTGCGGCACCCAGCCGGTGGAAGCCAGGATAGTGGTACATGTATCACGAATAAAAGATGTGGGCTGAAAATACCCTATTCATAGGGAGCCCAAGCCGAACCAAAAAAGCAACAGCCTGCAGTTCAGTACACAGGTAGGAGTAAAGAGCTGGCACCAAAGCAAGCTGCTCTCCAAACGCCATCTGACAAGCCGAAAAAATACAATGCGGCCTGATGTGCGTTCCATCTCCTCCAGCAAAAATAGCCTCACCAAGCCAATAAGTGAGGTAAACAGCGAGATCTCTCCGCAGTGCAATGTCAGGACATATGGCATTTGTACTCGCACAGAAATCTCTCAACTCTTCTTGCATAGCCAAGATCTTCTTCAAACTTGGATCCAGAGCCCTTGCTTCCTGGGTCGCACTATCAGAAGACTCCCTGCTATCAAAAAAGTTGGGGAACAAAGAGCTAGAACTCTTCCAACTGCTGGATCTAACTTTCAAACCCTCCTTCTCCTTCAAAAAATCATAGAAGGCGACGAGCTGAAAGTACAGAAGCCTGAACTCCTCAGACTGCTCCTCAAGGACGCTGTCGATCGGCATAAACTCCTCATAGAGTTTGCTAAGAATGAGCAATCCAGTAATGGCGCTCAGCTCCTTCAAAGAGAAACCAATCTCACCATTCGTCACAATGAGGGTATTGGTTTGTGGGAGGAATGACTCCAGCATAGCCATGAAGGCCACGTCAGAAAAGATCACGGTCTCCCTAAAGGCGCGGACCGCATCAAAAATCCCGGCTGCCTTCAAAACGGCGCCACCAATCAGCAGGATGCGATCAGTCCACGACTTCCACTCGGAGTCAGCATTGAAACGGCCACGAAGTCGAAAAGGCTTTATCCAATTGTTGCCATCACCGCTGAAAATACCAAGGCCCACCGGTCTCAAATCGACTGACGGATAATCAGAGCCCTGGTAGCCGCTGGATGGCATTAACAGGTCCATGTCAGCAGGCGACCTCTCCGTATATCCAGGAGAACCGCCAACAAAAACCCCGGTCTTGATTACATTTGTCCTTCTCACCCAGCTTGGAGGATCTTCCCTCTTAGAGCACGTGTTGGGATTGGTGTATGCCCTAAAGCCCACTAGCTGCATTCTCATCTTTTGTTACTGGATATTTACTGGTTATTTAATGGAAAGACTCTTTTATGCTTAAACATGTATATATGTATGGTTGTGTAAGGCCCATTGTTTCTAGTAAATGAATTAGGTGTGTAGTGTCTACACACAGATAGGTCTAATTCATGGACAACTAGAAACATCATATTTGTTCATAACTGAAAGATGGAGCTGGGCACTTCATCTTGGTAGAAGTTATAATGAGATACTCTCCTATATAGGGTGACATACCTAAGTCACGGGAGGGCTTTCCCGGATCTATCTCATTAGTGCATGTGTCATGCATTGAACAGGACCATTGTAGGTGTGATCTCTAAAATAGTACTATCACAGAAAAGAGATCAAGTCACCTCATACTACTAAGTAACCGGTGCTCTTAATCTTGAGCATTTGTGGATGAACTGACGAAGTCAAGTTCTTGTACTTTAATTCACTATGGGTGAGATTCTATTCATGGGTCAACAGCTCTGTGTTTTGGGTACTCGGACTTGATCAGTTGGGACGTGCAGATGCAATATAGAATCTATGCCATCTGATGATGGAATAATCGTCCCCTTAGAATTATCCGATTAATCATCAAAATCTAAGATCTTAGTATATGGATGTTCCATATGAATATTGAACTTGTGGGTCGCTCCCTGGATCAAGAGAATGATATTCGAATGATGATTATGTTTAAGGATATGAAGTTCTAAGGTTTAGATGTAATCGGGAAGGTTGATAGTACATATGATAACCTGACTCGATTATGGATGTTACATAGTGGGGCATTCAGGTCACTACACTTAGTAGGTCGAAGACAACCGTCATTTTATGACGAGCTTATTATATTATATATTTGTCCTTGGAGTTCAACCATAACTCTCTAGTGGAATGAGTTAAGGTTAAAATGGTCTTAATGTTGCTATGGGTTTAGCATGGACATTTTGGTCATTTTGGGAGCCAATGGCAAATATGTCTTTTGGTCCCTTCTCTAGTCACTTACCAAGATTGGCATGGTTTCCTAAGATGTTTAGATAACATAAGGATGAATTATTTTAGTGGAAAAATAATTTTGAGTTTAAATTCAAATAGGCCTTTGATGGCATACATGAATTTAACTCTAGATAAATTATATGTGGGCCATGGTGTGCATTGATATGTGGGACGTCCATAATAGGATTTCCATGGGTAAGGTTTCCAACTTTGAGTAGGACTCTCTACTTGGAAAGTTGGACTCCTCTTTGGATTAGTATTCCTATGAGTTAGTTTCCTTTTTGGATTAGGAACTTAAAATTAGTAAGTGTTCTACAACTAGGATTACTAATTGTATGGAAAGTCCTTTTGGTTTCCTTTTCTAATTAGAGTGTTTCTTAAAGGAAATAAGTCTTTCCTTTTTGGACATCAATTAAAATAAGAAGAGAAAACTTTATGGGAAAGGTTTCCAAGAAGTTTCTATATGGGAAAGGTTTCCAAGAAGTTTCTATAAAAGAATACAAGCACCCCTTGGACGTCCACAACACTTTGTAGCACACCAAGAGACCCACACGCCCAGCCCTTGAAGTAGTTTCTTCTTCATTGAAGAAACCTTGAGATCTGAGTTTTTCCCTTGGAGAAATAGTTCTTAATTCCTAGATTAAGATGCCACCATCTTAGCCAATCAGATTTGGAAGTGAGATAGAGGAGAAGATCAAAGGCAATACTAGTGCAGGAAAATTCCAGCAACTTGTTTGCAAATCGCAAGTCTGAGTTCGGGCCTTTGGATCTATTTTCTCAGAGATTTGAAGTCTACAAATCTTCGAGGTAATAGTCTTCTATCATCTCTATTAATTGGACACATGTTGATCATGATTTAATGGAGTTTCTATGCGATTCTTTATGGCTGATTTCCGCTGCGTAGTGCAGAAATCAGATTTTTTAAAATCTGTCATGCTTTGCATCAGCCATAGTAGTCTCTTTATGAGAAGTTTCAGATCTGAATCGCAGTTTCCTTCAGTGGTATCAGAGCCACTCCATGTGAAATCATGATCCCATGTTGTGTGTAATTAATCCTAGATTGATTATGGGTATGGTGGCACCCTATTAAAGTTATGTTGTGATGCATGTTGTGTGCAAGTTTCATTAACATTGCTGGAATTTATTTTCCAGATTTGTTTAATGATGCACATAGTGAGTTTGCATGCACTAACCTCTTTGTTTGCAGCCATGTATTGCATCCTTGATGGTTCGCATGATTGTTATGTGGATTTGGATGTTTTTTTAATTAGTTGGAAAGTGTACGATTGCACGGTTAGCAATCATAGGAAGTTGTAAAGTTTCCTTAATTTTATTCCAACTAGTCTTGATGTAAGCTTTCTTGGAAAGCATAGGAATCTCCAATGTAATTTTGGTTTTGTTTCAAGACAAGAAGGTTGCAAGAAATTGGAATCCTTGGAGATGAAGGAGTCAAGACTTCTAGATGCATGAGGAGTCCTAATTCGATTAGGATTTGAAATCCTAAGAACAGGGAGCCATCAAGGAATGCATACTTTTATTTGCTTTTATATATGGAATGCATGGATGAATGCTTTATATAATTGCTATAATTGTCACCTAGAAACATGGCCACCATTAGGTTCTAAAATTGGCATCTTTATTGTATTAGATTGTTTTTAGTTTGGCAAATTGTTTTAAACGGAACTTAGACCAGCACCTTTTATATGTCTAAGGTTTAAAATTGGATAGGGTTTAGTTTATCTTGGTACCCTTGGTTTCCAAAGGAGGCTAAACTAAAATCTAATTAGATGCTACCTATGGGTTTTCATAACCCAAGATAGGTTTTTGACTCTTTGAAGGGACTTGCTCAAATGTTTTAAAGCAAAGGTTATTTAATTTTAAGATGACTTAAGTCATAAATTTAATTAACCAAGTTTGCTAGATTTAAAAAGAGTTTTTGAGTAAAACAATGTAAAGGTCAAAAAGAATAAACCCTAGCGATAAATAATCAAGTGGGAGAGGGGTTTTAGGAAAGACCCCACGGCCTTCCATTTTCGGTTCATGTTATCTCATTAAAGTGTTAGTGGGAACGGCCATCCCTTCGGTGGAGTTCTTTAACTGAAGACCGCTTTGATGGGTTAATGGGTGAACTAATGTGAATATTCATAATGAGGTGTTAGTAGGAGCGGCCATCCCTTCGTTGGAGTTCTTTACTAAAGATCACTTCTATAGAATGTCAATGAAGTGTTGGTGGGAGCGGCCATCCCTTCGGTGGAGCTCTTTACTAAAGTTCACTTCTAGGAAGGATAAAAGTCTCTTCCCTTCGGAAGACTTAATCATAGACATTCTGGGAATTTCATAAGAGATGGTTATACACTTGACATAAGACGGTGATGACCTCTCCTTAGGAGTTAAGGGTTATTTGTCATATGAGGCCAAACCAATCAGTGATTGGACTACCACTGGATGTGTGCCCAGATAGTGATAATCCAAATAAGTCTGCCTTAATTCAACGTGACTGTAGGCTCGGCCATCCCTTCGATGGAGGGTCTATGAGGAGGTTGAAACACTGATACATTATGATTGGGGTTGAATAATGTAAAAAGATTCGTGCTTTGTTTTTCCTTTTATAACAAGCACCATATGCATATTACATATATACTGCATGTCTAATTATAAACCGTTTTATATCCAGAAAAAGATGGGTAGAGATTCTTTTAGTCCGTTGATGTGCATTCTTCGTGAGAATAAACTGACTAGTCCTAACTACGTAGACTGGAAAAGAAATCTTGACATAGTACTCACAGCCGAGGAGTACAAGTATGTCTTGCTAGAAAACTGTCCCGATATTGATGCTAATTCTACTGATGACCAGCGAGAGGCTGAAAGAAAATGGAAGAAAGCGAACAGCATGGCTAAATGCTACATGCTCGCTTCCATGTCCAACGTGTTGCAAACACAGCACGAGCAAATGGACACAGCCTATGAAATCATGATGTCCTTGTCTGAGATGTTCGCAGACAAGAGCAGGCCAGCTAGGCAAGCTGCTATGAGGACTATCATGAATGCTAGGATGGCTGAGAGAACACCTGTCAGAGAGCATATGCTCAAGCTGATAGATTGTTTCAATGAAGCTGAGATTCTAGGGGCTGAGATTGATGCAGGGAGTCAAACTGACATGATTCTCGAAACTCTGCCGGATTCTTTCAATCAGTTCAAGCTCAATTTCAATATGAGCAAGATGGACATGACTCTACCTGAGTTAATGAAAGAACTCCAGGAGGCAGAGGCTATCATGAAGCCCAAAGCCCAAGCTCATTTTTTCCAGTCTTCCTCTAAACTGAACCCGAAAGGGAAGAAGTCCAAGAAGAAGCAGAATAAGGGAAAAGGGCAGAAAAAGGACAATGCTGGAAATAAGAAGGACAAGGGTACAGATGGAAAGCCCAAAGGGAAATGCTTCAAGTGTGGCCTCAAAGGTCATTGGAAGAAAGATTGTCCCAAGTTCCTGGCCTCAGTTAAGAAAGGTACATCTTTTTCATACTACATTGAAACTTGTCTAGTGGTTGATTCTACTGACTCATGGATAGTAGACTCAGGAGCCACTAATCATATCTACAATTCATTGCAGGGGTTTCAGATAATGCAGAGAATTGAGAAAGGAGAGTTTGCCTTTAGAGTCGGAACTGGAGCTAAAGTTTGGGCAGTTGCAGTAGGAGTTGTTACCTTACATTTTCCATGTAATAGGATATTAGTTTTAAATAATGTTTTCTATGTTCCGGACATGAGGAAGAATTTAATTTCAGTTTCCAGATTAATTGAATTTAATTATTCAGTTTCTTTCCATTCTGGTATTGATATCAATAGAGATGGAAATATTATATGTTCCGGTAGAATACATGACAACTTATTTTATATATATCCTATTGCTCCTACACTGCATAATGTACAACAAGAAAGCTCGACTTCCCTTAAGAGGAAGGTATCTTCAATCAATGACACATATCTTTGGCACTTACGTTTGGGTCACATTAACCCAAAACGGATTCAGAGGTTGGTAGAAGATGGGCCCTTGAGCTCATTAGATTTCGAACCTTTTCCTCAGTGCGAATCTTGTCTCAAGGGAAAGATGACCAAACGGTCATTCTCTGGAAAGGGACTAAGGTCAAAGGAGTTGTTAGAATTGATTCACACTGATGTGTGTGGTCCTATGAACAAACCGGCTCGAGGAGGGTATGAGTATTACATCACCTTCACCGATGATTGCTCTAGGTATGGATATGTATACCTAATGCGACGCAAGTCTGAGGCGTTTGATAAGTTCAAACAATTCATGGCTGAGGTGGAGCTACAACTAGGGAAACATATCAAAGCCCTTCGATCTGATCGAGGTGGCGAGTACCTCCTGGGTGAGTTCAAGGAGTACCTCACACAACATGGGATTGTGTCTCAGTTGTCTGCACCGGGTACACCCCAGCAAAATGGTGTAGCAGAGAGAAGAAACCGTACCCTTCTTGATATGGTAAGGTCCATGATGAGTCATGCAACCCTACCTATATCTTTTTGGGGATATGCCTTAGAAGTAGCAGCATACATTTTAAATCTGGTACCATCTAAGTCAGTACCTAGGACACCACAAGAAATATAGACAGGTCGAAAACCTAGTTTAAATCATATCCACATTTGGGGTTGTCCAGCCTATGTACTAAATGATAAAGCTACCAAGCTAGAACCCAGATCGGAAATGTGCTACTTCATTGGGTATCCTAAGGGAACGAGAGGTGGCATCTTTTATCATCCAAAGGAGCAAAAAGTGCTCATTAGCACTCATGCTAGGTACTTGGAGGATGATTGTATGATGCACCAAGAGCTTAGTTGTAAAGAAACCTTTGAGGAGATACTTCCGGGATCTCCTATAACATCTGTACCAGATCCTGAGACAGCAGATGAACAAGATATTCCTTTAAACACTCCGGAGCCTCGTCGTAGTGGGAGAATTTCTAGACAGCCAGAAAGGTATCTAGGAGTGTCTTTTAAGACAGACTCTGAAGATCTGGTTGAGGATCCTGCTAGTTATGATGAAGCAGTAACGGATATAGATGCTGACATGTGGCAGCAAGCGATGAAATCTGAAATGGATTCTTTGTATTCTAATCAAGTCTGGGAACTTGTAGATGCACCTGAAGGGATTAAACCCATAGGGTGCAAGTGGATCTACAAGAGAAAGAGAGGAGTGGATGGGAAGGTGGAAACCTTCAAAGCAAGACTGGTGGCGAAAGGATATACTCAGAAAGAGGGTATCGATTATGAGGAAACCTTTTCACCAGTGGCTATGCTTAAGTCCATAAGGATTCTCTTGGCCATCGCATGTCATTATGACTATGAGATATGGCAGATGGATGTCAAGACAGCTTTTCTTAATGGAAGTCTTGACGAATGCATCTATATGATGCAACCAGAGGGCTTCATTGCTAGTGGCCAAGATAACATGGTTTGTAAACTTAAGAAGTCCATCTATGGACTTAAGCAAGCATCTAGAGCATGGAACATCAAGTTTAATCAGGCAGTCAAATCCTTTGGCTTTGATTAAAACATTGATGAACCATGTGTGTATAAGAAAGGAAATGGGAAAGCAGTTGCATTTTTGGTTCTGTATGTAGATGACATATTACTCATAGGAAATGATGTAGGTTTATTGTCATCCACAAAAGTTTGGTTGTCCTCTCAATTTCAGATGAAGGATTTGGGTGAGGCCAGCTATATCTTAGGGATCAAGCTTTTGCGTGATCGCAAGAATAAGATGTTAGCCCTGTCCCAATCTTCTTATATTGAGAAGATATTGGTCAAGTTTAACATGCATGACTCCAAGAAGGGCCTCCTACCTTCTAGACATGGAGTACTGTTGGATATCGCGATCACTGAGAGGGGGGGGTGAATCAGTGATTTCTAAAAACAGGTCCAATTCAACAACAAAACAAGTCAAACCACACAATGACACCAGATTTAACGTGGTTCACCAAAAGGCTACGTCCACGGATCAAAACCGTCCGAACACCGATCCGGTACAGGTCTGAATATATTTAGTCGCACCAACGACAAAGAGCACCAACCCTTAGTTTCAGATAGCACCAACTATCTAGGAAGCACCGACTCCCCTTACAATTTATCTGCACCAACAGATAGGATCACCAAACCCCAAACACCAAGCACCAACTTGATGTAAAAACAGAATAGAAGATTAACTCTGTCTACAGCCCTTCCCCTCTACAATTCTCTCTCTCTCAATCCCTTACAAATTGAATTTAAAGCATAAACAGAGAGACACTTAACTCATGGACGAAACATCATCTTCAAGAGCACATCCTCGTCCTCACTTGCTGTAGAAAGATGCAGCACAACAGCACACAGCAACAGCACTCTTCTTCTCTCAAAACTCTCTCTCTTTTCTCTTCTCTTCTTTCTCTCTCTGGTGTATCCTTAAGAACGACCCTTACATGCCTTTTTATAGGTTTTGATAACCCTTAATTGTATTTAAAACAGGCTACAATTCGTTTAGAAAGAGTCCCAAACGAATTAGATAAGAGTGCTGAATTTTCGTGCAAAACTTCTAATTCTGCGCAACTCTGGTCCCCGTGCTCGGTCGACATCCTGTGTTGCTCGGTCGACATCATACACTGTCTGGAATCAGTCAGTTATCGCGCTCGGTCGACATCCTGGGGTCCCGGTCGACCGAAGACACACTGTGTCACGAAAATAACTGAGAGCTACCTGAATCTGTTTCTGCAGGTTTCTCTTTGCTCGGTCGACCGCATGAGGTGCCCGGTCGACCGCGTGCTCTGCTTCAGGAATTCTGAATTCTTCTTTTCAGCTCTATCAACACTAGCCTACTATCATCATGCTTGTGACAATGTGTTGACAATAATTCCAACTCAAATCAATACTTGAGATACTATCTTCTTCAATTCGTCAAAAGACTTTCAAGTCATCTCAAATTCATCTCAAATTCCAACAATCTCCCCCTTTGGAATTGTTGGCAACACTATTGAACTTCAACACTTTCAACTCCAGCTTGCAGCTCTTCCAAGTTCTTTTCAACACTCACTTGGAACTAATTCTAAAATTCTGAAATAACAACCATGCACTGTCAACAATCTCCCCCTAGCTTTCATAGCATAACATCTCTCCTTGCTATCATAGCATAACATCTCTCCCCCTTTGACAACAAGTCCAAAGGGACCAAACCGAGGAGCGAATAGGATATTCAATGAATGCATTGCTCCCCCTTTCAAGCACAACTCCTACGGTTTAGGAGAGTGAGTAACTCCTAACTTTTTCCGGAGATACTCGAAGACTTCCTTTGGCAGAGGTTTCGTGAAAATATCAGCCACTTGCTCAGTTGTTGGAACATATTCCAACTTGACCTCTCCATCAGCAACTTTATCTTTAAGAAAATGATAACGAATTGCTACATGCTTTGTTCGAGAGTGCTGAACAGGATTTTTAGATATATGAATTGCACTCGTGTTGTCACATAGGATCGGCGTAGGATCCGTTGTAGGAACTCCTAGATCAGAGAGCATTTGCCGCATCCATAACACTTGCGTACAATAAGTTGCCGCTGCAATATATTCCGCTTCCGCTGTCGAAAGGGATACTGAGTCTTGCTTCTTACTATGCCAAGCAACTAATCTTTCTCCAAGATAAAATGCGCCGCCGCTAGTACTCTTGCGATCATCTACGCATCCAGCCCAATCGGCATCAGAATATGCAACAAGAGTGAAGGATTTGCCTTTGGGATACCAGATACCAAGCTCCATAGTACCTTTCAGATATCGAAAGATTCTTTTCACTGCTGTAAGGTGCGTTTCAGTTGGTGCTGCTTGAAAACGTGCAACCATACATACTGCTTGTAGAAGATCTGGTCTTGTAGCAGTCAAGTAGAGCAAGCTTCCTATCATAGAGCGATAGGTGGTATGATCAACGGACGAGGCCTTATCATCTTTGCTAAGCTTCGTGTTCGTTGACATTGGTGTGCTTACTGGCTTGCTGTCTTCCATATTGAACCGTTTCAGCATTTCCTTAATGTACTTCATTTGTGATATGAAGATGCCATGTTTCAGCTGCTGAACTTGTAAACCAAGAAAGAACTTTAGTTCTCCAAGCATCGACATTTCAAATTCTTTCTTCATCTCTTCAGCAAAATTCCTGCATATCTCCTCATCATTGCCACCAAAGATTATGTCATCAACATAAACAATGACAACCAGCTGTTTGCTTAACTCAGTTTTGACATACAGATTGCTATCAACCATTCCTTTTCCAAAATCGATCTTGCGGAGATAGAGATCCAGCCTTGCATACCATGCCCTTGGCGCTTGTTTCAGTCCATAAAGAGCCTTTTTCAACTTGCACACTAGATCTGAATTTTTGCTGATGAGAAAACCATCAGGTTGCTCCATGTAGACTTCTTCTTCAAGTAAACCATTCAAGAAAGCTGACTTTACGTCCATCTGAAATACCTTGAAGGTTTTGTATGCTGCCAATGCAAAAAACATACGAATAGCTTCCAGACGAGCCACCGGTGCAAAGGTCTCTTCAAAATCTATGCCTTCAACTTGAGCATAGCCTTTACAAACCAACCTTGCTTTGAGACTGGCTTCAGCCACAGTCTTGGGTTCAATGGTGGACACAAGTGAGTAATTGCTAACTACACTTGTCTAGTTTGAACGCCTGCCTTAGGATCTCCAATGATTTGATCCTTAGGGTGTTGCTCTACCCAAGTGCTGTGCTTCTTAGGTGTAGTATCTTCTGAGTCATCCTTTGATTTCTCAGAATCATTAGATGCAGCCATCTAATCATCAATCTCACTCGAGTCCTCATAAACTGGACTGTCATTATGAGTTGCATTCTTTGGTTCAATATTCTCATCTATTCTCACATCAGCACTTTCTATGATTTTTCTGGTTCTTTTGTTAAGACACCTATATGCCTTGCTAGTAGAGGAGTAACCCAGAAATATACCTTCGTCAGCTTTTTCTTCAAATTTGCCCAGATTTTGTTCGAGCCGCTTGATGTAACACTTGCTGCCGAGACTTTGAAGTGCTTGACTGTTGCTTTTCTTCCAAACCATAGCTCATAGGGAGTTTTGTCTTCATGTGGCCTGATCAAGCATCGGTTTTGAATGTATACAGCCGTATGAATTGCCTCTTTCCAATACTTGTCAGCCATCTTGCTTTCACTTAGCATCGTACGAGCCATCTCTTGTACGGTGCGATTCTTCCGTTCCACAACTCCATTTTGCTGTGGAGTTCTAGGGGCTGAGTACTGTCTTTGAATGCCATGATGTTCACAATATTTAGTGAACTCTTCAGATGTGAACTCGCCTCCACGATCAGACCTTAAAATCTTGATACGTTTTTCCAATTGATTTTCAACCTGTGCTTTAAACACTTTAAAACGATCAAGTGCTTGATGCTTATGCTTAAGAAACAATACCCATGTCATACGATTATAATCATCAATGCATAACATGAAATACTTATCTCCATTGGTGCTTTGAGTTCGCATCGGTCCACAGAGATCAGTGTGCACTAGCTCAAGAGGTTTCTTGGAATGATGCTCCTTTGACTTGAACATAACCCTCGTTTGCTTTCCCTTTTGGCAAGAGTCGCAAATGGGATTGGAAGGCTTTTCAACTGTAGACATGCCTCTTACAGCCTTTGAATTGCAAATCTTTGACATGTTATCAAAGCTTAGATGCCCAAGGCGTTTGTGCCACAACCAACTTTCCTCTGTCCGACTCATCAAGCAGGTCTTTTCAGCTCCATCTGACAATGTATAGAGATTTCCAGCAGTTCTTGATCCAGTTGCCACTGTTTTGCCGTTGCTACTCTTCTTGATGGCAAACCCATTCTTTGTGAAGATAACTTCGTGACCCTTGTCACAGATCTGGCTCACACTAAGCAGGTTGTGTCTCAATCCAGACACATATAAGACTTCTTCCGATCTGATCTTGTTTGCCATAAGCTGAATAACACCTTTTCCGCAGATTTTGGCACCATCATTGTTGCCAAACTTCACTGAACCGCCTTCATAGTGCTGTAATTTGATGAATTTCTCTTTATCACCAGTCATATGGCTTGAACAACCACTATCAAGGACCCATGGTGCTGTCTTCTTTTGTGCATTGAATGCTGTTTGCACAATGAGAGATTCTTTGGGACTTTCTGCACTTTGCTTTGCTCTCCAAGCCTTGACTAACTTGGGTTTCTTTTCAACCTGAAATTTGTTAGCAATATGCAACCTACAATCCCTAGCCAAGTGTCCATAATTATGACACATATAGCACTCAATTTTGTGGCTACTTAGGATTGAAAAAGGATTCCTAGTTACAAATGGGCTGTTTCTTACATAGAATTTGCAATCAGCTCTTTTATGTCCAAACATATTACAATGAAAGCAATAACCATAGAATTTGTATCTTCTTTGTGGCTGGTTAGTCTTCATTACCTTTCTAACAGGAATGGACTCCTTTCTAGGTTGAGTGGGCTTCATAGAGTTAGAAGGTGCAGTGACTTGCTTCACAAACTCTTTCTTTTCAGGAGGTGCAATCTTAGAGGATTCACCTTTCTCAAATCCTAGACCAAATCTGAAGTGGGCAGGTCTTTGAACTTTCAGTAGTTCATCGAGTTTCATAGTCCCTTCAATCGCTTGGAGCGCTTTGAGTTTTTTGCTATTTTCCAAATTTTCAGCCTTTGCTCTAGCGATCTCAGTTTCAAGTTTCATAGCCTCTTCCTTTTTGATACTTATTTGGTTTTCAAGGACTTCTACCATTCTTTTATATTCTTCTACTTGAGTTTTCAAAGCAATAATAGAACTTTCAGATTCATGGAGAAGTTTCAGATTTTTCTTACTTGATTTGCGTTCCATGCTAAGCTCCTCAAGTGCGGCTATGAGTTCCTCTTCAAGATTGACTTCAGCCTCCTCATCCTCTTCCGGATCTAGCTCTTCTTCTTCTTCAACAGTGACCATGAAGAGAGCTTCGGTTGATTCATCATCGTCTGAAGTTTCAGACGTGCTGTCATCTTGTTGACATAGAAAGTTTTTAGCTTTGCCCCTTTTTCTGAAATTTCTCTTTCCTTTACTCTTTTCAGCATAAGAGTCATTATCATTGTCTTCTTTTAGCGGACACTTCGCAGCAAAGTGACCAATACCTCCACAATTGAAGCATTTAAAGGGTAGCTTCCCTTTGTACTTGCCATTGCTTCCTTTCTTCAACTTTCTAACAAATTGAGCCTCAAGCTCATCATCATCGGTATCAACATCATGACCAGCAGTCTCTTTTGCCTTTTTCTGAACTTTGAAGGCCGCTTCTTTATCAGATGAAGACGTTTTTCCTATGCGCATCTCATAGGCAGTTAGAGAACCATGTAATTCATCCATGGAAAATGCATTCAGATCTTTGGCTTCTTCAATGGCTGAGACTTTTGAATCAAACCGGGGAAGAAGAGATCTTAGAACCTTTTTGACGATGACCGGCTCTTTAATCTCCTCCCCTAGTCCACGAATGTCATTCGTGACTTCATTCACTCGTTGCATATACGAGTCAACATTCTCGCTTTCTTCCATGCGAAGAGACTCGAATTGAGAGCGATGAGTTTGCAATTTGGCTTCTTTAATCTTCTCATCACCTTCATGTATGCTTTGCAACTTGTCCCAAATTTCCTTGGCTGTTTTGCATGCAATTACTTTGACAAGCTCGCTGTCCACAAGGCCACTAAAGAGTGCATTCTGCGCCTTGGAGTCGTTGTCTGCCAACTTCTTCGATGCAGTATCATTGGGTACGGTGGCAGTATTGTAACCGACTCTGACAGCCTCCCAAACATCATAGCCAAGAGATTTGATGAAGGCTTGCATCCTAATCTTCCAAAAAGAGTAATTAGAACCATCAAACAGAGGTGCTTTCATATTCCCTGTATTGACTGCCATGTGATTTGACAAGAGATCACCCTTAGCGTATTAAACTGATCAAGGGAACCTCGCTCTGATACCAATTGTTGGATATCGCGATCACTGAGAGGGGGGGGGTGAATCAGTGATTTCTAAAAACAGGTCCAATTCAACAACAAAACAAGTCAAACCACACAATGACACCAGATTTAACGTGGTTCACCAAAAGGCTACGTCCACGGATCAAAACCGTCCGAACACCGATCCGGTACAGGTCTGAATATATTTAGTCGCACCAACGACAAAGAGCACCAACCCTTAGTTTCAGATAGCACCAACTATCTAGGAAGCACCGACTCCCCTTACAATTTATCTGCACCAACAGATAGGATCACCAAACCCCAAACACCAAGCACCAACTTGATGTAAAAACAGAATAGAAGATTAACTCTGTCTACAGCCCTTCCCCTCTACAATTCTCTCTCTCAATCCCTTACAAATTGAATTTAAAGCATAAACAGAGAGACACTTAACTCATGGACGAAACATCATCTTCAAGAGCACATCCTCGTCCTCACTTGCTGTAGAAAGATGCAGCACACAGCAACAGCACTCTTCTTCTCTCAAAACTCTCTCTCTTTTCTCTTC
Organism: Litsea cubeba; assembly: GCA_012931725.1. NCBI lineage: Eukaryota > Viridiplantae > Streptophyta > Magnoliopsida > Laurales > Lauraceae > Litsea > Litsea cubeba. Next base: position 69,998,594 of record CM022947.1, read on the forward strand.
TCTTCTTTTCTCTCTGGTGTATCCTTAAGAACGACCCTTACATGCCTTTTTATAGGTTTTGATAACCCTTAATTGTATTTAAAACAGGCTACAATTCGTTTAGAAAGAGTCCCAAACGAATTAGATAAGAGTGCTGAATTTTCGTGCAAAACTTCTAATTCTGCGCAACTCTGGTCCCCGTGCTCGGTCGACATCCTGTGTTGCTCGGTCGACATCATACACTGTCTGGAATCAGTCAGTTATCGCGCTCGGTCGACATCCTGGGGTCCCGGTCGACCGAAGACACACTGTGTCACGAAAATAACTGAGAGCTACCTGAATCTGTTTCTGCAGGTTTCTCTTTGCTCGGTCGACCGCATGAGGTGCCCGGTCGACCGCGTGCTCTGCTTCAGGAATTCTGAATTCTTCTTTTCAGCTCTATCAACACTAGCCTACTATCATCATGCTTGTGACAATGTGTTGACAATAATTCCAACTCAAATCAATACTTGAGATACTATCTTCTTCAATTCGTCAAAAGACTTTCAAGTCATCTCAAATTCATCTCAAATTCCAACAAGTACCACTGTCTCGAGATCAATGTCCAAAGACATCTGAAGAGATAGAGAGCATGAGGAGAGTTCCATATGCATCCGCTGTTGGAAGCCTCATGTATGCTATGCTATGTACTAGACCAGATATTTGCTTTGCCGTTGGCATGGTTAGCAGATATCAGTCAAACCCTGGACCTATGCATTGGACAACTGTTAAGCATATATTCAAGTATCTTCGGAGAACGAAAGATTATATGCTAACTTTTTGAGCAGATGATCTAACGCCATTGGCGTATACAGACTCTGATTTCCAATCTGATAGTGACGCCAGAAAGTCTACTTCAGGGTACGTCTTTACTTTGTCAGGAGGGGCTATATCATGGAGAAGTGTCAAGCAATCCTGTATAGCTGATTCTACCATGGAAGCAGAGTATGTCGCGGCATCGGAAGCTGCGAAGGAAGCGGTATGGCTCAGAAAATTCCTGTTGGAATTGGGAGTTGTTCCTGCAGTGCATAAACCGATTGTCATGTACTGCAATAACACTGGTGTTGTAGCACAGTGCAAAGAGCCCAGGAATCACAAGAAAGGCAAGCACATTCAGAGAAAGTACCACTTGATCCGGGAATTCATTCAGGATGGAGAGATAGTGGTGGAGCATATTGCTTCAGCAAATAACTTAGCTGACCCATTCACTAAGACTCTTACTGAGAAAGTCTTCACTTCTCATGTTGAGTCTATGGGTGTTAGGTTAGGAAGGAGTGATCTTTAGTGCAAGTGGGAGTTTTTTGGGATTGGTGTATGCCCTAAAGCCCACTAGCTGCATTCTCATCTTTGTTACTGGATATTTACTGGTTATTTAATGGAAAGACTCTTTATGCTTAAACATGTATATTTGTATTGTTGTGTAAGGCCCATTGTTTCTAGTAAATGAATTAGGTGTGTAGTGTCTACACACAGATAGGTCTAATTCATGGACAACTAGAAACATCATATTTGTTCATAACTGAAAGATGGAGCTGGGCACTTCATCTTGGTAGAAGTTATAATGAGATACTCTCCTATATAGGGTGACATACCTAAGTCACGGGAGGGCTTTCCCGGATCTATCTCATTAGTGCATGTGTCATGCATTGAACAGGACCATTGTAGGTGTGATCTCTAAAATAGTACTATCACAGAAAAGAGATCAAGTCACCTCATGCTACTAAGTAACCGGTGCTCTTAATCTTGAGCATTTGTGGATGAACTGACGAAGTCAAGTTCTTGTACTTTAATTCACTATGGGTGAGATTCTATTCATGGGTCAACAGCTCTGTGTTTTGGGTACTCGGACTTGATCAGTTGGGACGTACAGATGCAATATAGAATCTATGCCATCTGATGATGGAATAATCGTCCCCTTAGAATTATCCGATTAATCATCAAAATCTAAGATCTTAGTATATAGATGTTCCATATGAATATTGAACTTGTGGGTCGCTCCCTGGATCAAGAGAATGATATTCGAATGATGATTATGTTTAAGGATATGAAGTTCTAAGGTTTAGATGTAATCGGGAAGGTTGATAGTACATATGATAACCTGACTCGATTATGGATGTTACATAGAGGGGCATTCAGGTCACTACACTTAGTAGGTCGAAGACAACCGTCATTTTATGACGAGCTTATTATATTATATATTTGTCCTTGGAGTTCAACCATAACTCTCTAGTGGAATGAGTTAAGGTTAAAATGGTCTTAATGTTGCTATGGGTTTAGCATGGACATTTTGGTCATTTTGGGAGCCAATGGCAAATATGTCTTTTGGTCCCTTCTCTAGTCACTTACCAAGATTGGCATGGTTTCCTAAGATGTTTAGATAACATAAGGATGAATTATTTTAGTGGAAAAATAATTTTGAGTTTAAATTCAAATAGGCCTTTGACGGCATACATGAATTTAACTCTAGATAAATTATATGTGGGCCATGGTGTGCATTGATATGTGGGACGTCCATAATAGGATTTCCATGGGTAAGGTTTCCAACTTTGAGTAGGACTCTCTACTTGGAAAGTTGGACTCCTCTTTGGATTAGTATTCCTATGAGTTAGTTTCCTTTTTGGATTAGGAATTTAAAATTAGTAAGTGTTCTACAACTAGGATTACTAATTGTATGGAAAGTCCTTTTGGTTTCCTTTTCTAATTAGAGTGTTTCTTAAAGGAAATAAGTCTTTCCTTTTTGGACATCAATTAGAATAAGAAGAGAAAACTTTATGGGAAAGGTTTCCAAGAAGTTTCTATAAAAGAATACAAGCACCCCTTGGACGTCCACAACACTTTGTAGCACACCAAGAGACCCACACGCCCAGCCCTTGAAGTAGTTTCTTCTTCATTGAAGAAACCTTGAGATCTGAGTTTTTCCCTTGGAGAAATAGTTCTTAATTCCTAGATTAAGATCCCACCATCTTAGCCAATTAGATTTGGAAGTGAGATAGAGGAGAAGATCAAAGGCAATACTAGTGCAGGAAAATTCCAGCAACTTGTTTGCAAATTGCAAGTCTGAGTTCGGGCCTTTGGATCTATTTTTTCAGAGATTTGAAGTCTACAAATCTTCGAGGTAATAGTCTTCTATCATCTCTATTAATTGGACACATGTTGATCATGATTTAATGGAGTTTCTATGCGATTCTTTATGGCTGATTTCCGCTGCGTAGTGCAGAAATCAGATTTTTTAAAATCTGTCATGCTTTGCATCAGCCATAGTAGTCTCTTTATGAGAAGTTTCAGATCTGAATCGCGGTTTCCTTCAGCCATCACCGCTGAAAATACCAAGGCCCACCGGTCTCAAATCGACTGACGGATAATCAGAGCCCTGGTAGCCGCTGGATGGCATTAACAGGTCCATGTCAGCAGGCGACCTCTCCGTATATCCAGGAGAACCGCCAACAAAAACCCCGGTCTTGATTACATTTGTCCTTCTCACCCAGCTTGGAGGATCTTCCCTCTTAGAGCACGTGGGGGCAAGGCTCATGATCGAGACGGTGCGATCAAACGTCGACCGGGTAGCAACAGTCTTCTTCTCATCATCTGCTGTGAAAGAGAACTGAAAACATCTCCTCTGGTATGTCATGTCATCAGAGACGGCATCACCAAAGAAAAAGGTAGGCTTGGGTAAAACACTATGATCTTCCATCACCCATGAACGACTGCTTACCATGATCTTATAGAATTCCTCTCCCTTGAGAGCGATCAGTCGCTGCCTCATCTCATCTCTGTTGAGGGAGTCACACTCTTCCAGATTTCTCTCAACATACTGGACGTTTTCAAAAGCCTGCTGAACGGCCAGATTAGAAGATCTAGCAGATCGACGAGGTACGCTTGTAGCAGGCTCTTTACCCTTGTTCGTTCTGGAAGAACCACCTGCAAAGGATGGAAAAGAAAAAAGATCAAACATCAAAATGACAGAATCTCGCTAAAAAAAAAATCTGGCGAAATTTTGACATGATGCCGGGGCAATTCCGAAGAAAAGGAACTATCCCGAAAGAAATAGAAAGCTTGAAGATGGGCTCAACATTGCTGCGAGCTCCGAAACTCCAAACTTTCGAAACCTCAAAGTCTCCGCAAAATCAGGAAGGGCTCAACATCGCTGCGAGCTCCAAATTCCTAAATTTGCGAAAACTTTTAGGTATGCTATCACATCATGCTACAATTCAATTTACAAAAACAAAAAAATATACATGCATGAACATCTTGGTTTGCAAAAAAAAAAATGCATTATCATGATGAGCAAAAAAAAAAAGAAGAAAAGAAACTTTCTCAAAAAAAAAGGAGAAAGGAGAAAGAAAAAGAACAAAAAGAAAAGAAAAGAAACTTTCTCAAAAAAAAAAAGAGAAAGAAGAGGGCTGGCCCACAGGCCACGTGGCCATACGGCCAGATCCGTACAGATATGTCCGTACGGCCCACAAAAAAAAACATGCAAAAAAAAAAAAACATGAAAAAAAAAGAGATAAGAAAAAACGTGTAATAGAAAAGAGCAAACACGTGAAAAAAAAAAAGAAAAGAAAAGAAAGAAACAAAAAAAAGGAAGAACTTTTTTTCCTACAATGGGGTTTTCTTGAAAAAGGGAACTTACTTGAAGCCATTGATAGAGAAAAAGAAGAAAAGTCTTGAAGATTTTGAAGAAGAAGAACTCTTGGTCTTGAAGCCCTCTTGGGATTGTTGCAAAAGAAAGTAATAAGAGCAAGAGATCCAGCCTCCTCCTTGCTTTTATAGAAGAGAGCAAACCAAAGATGGAAAGAAGAAAGAGGTAAGTGTTACTAATTAGTAACCTTACCAGCAGAAAGAAATTAGAAAGATTCTTTCCCAAAAGAAAGATATCTTGAGGGATTCTCTCCCAAAAAGAAATCAATAAGAGATTTTCTCCCAAAAGATAGGATGAATGAAAGATTCATTCCCAAAGGAAGATATCTTGAGATATTCTCTCCCAAAATAAAGGGAACATGAGAGATTCTCTCCAAGTAAAGATATTCTTAGATATTCTTGAAAGAAACTGCGATTCAGATCTGAACATCACTAGCGGAAGACATTCATGGCTAATTTGTAACATGACAGATTTTAAAAAATCTGATTTGGGCAGCATAAATCAGCCATAGTGATCACAAAAGAACTCCATGAATTCATGACCAACAAGTGTATAATTAAAGGAGAATCAAGAAGACTATTACCTTAAAGATTTGTAGACTTCAAATCTCTGAAATAATATATCCAAAGGGCTGAACTCAGACTTGCAATTAGCAAATAAATTGCTGAAATTTTCTGCAGTAGTATTACCTTTGATCTTCTTCTCTATCTCACTTCCAAATCTGATTGGCTAAGATGGTGGGATCTTAATCTAGGGATTTGAGAACTATTTTCTAAGGAAAAAACTCAGACCTTAAAGTTTCTTCAATGAAGAAGAAACAACCCAAGGGCTGGACGTGTGGGAGGGGCTTCTCTTTCTATGTTGGACGTCCAACGGGGAGTATGGTTCCTTTTATAGAAACTTTGTGGATTGCTTTCCTAAAAAGCTATCTCTTCTAATTCTCATAGATGTCCTAAAAGGAAAGTATAATCTAAAGATTTATTTCCTTTTAGAAACACTCCAATTAGAAAAGGAAACTAAAGGAACATCCCACAAACTTTGGCAATTAGTAATCCTAGTTGTACAACACTTACTAATTTTAAGTTTCTAATTCAAAAAGGAAACTTTCTCATAGGAATACTAATCCAAAGAGGAGTCCAATCTTCCAAGTAGAGAGACCTACTCAAAATTGAAAACCTTACCCATGGAAATCCCACTATGGACGTCCCACATGATAATGCACACCATGGCCCACTAATAATTTATCTAGAATTAAATTCATGTATGCCATCAAAGGCCTATTTGAATTTAAACTCAAAATTATGTCTCCACTAAAATAATTCAACCAAATGTTATCTAAACAACTTGGGAAACCATGCCAATCTTGGAAAGTGACTAGGGAAGGGACCAAAAGACATATTTGCCCTTGGCTCCCAAAATGACCAAAATGTCCATGCTAAACCCATAGCAACATTAAGACCATTTTAACCTTAGCTCATTCCACTAAAGAGTTATGGTTGAACTCCAGGGACAAATATATAATATAATAAGCTCGTCATAAAATGACAGTTGTCTTCGACCTACTAAGTGTAATGACCGGAATGCCCCTCTATGTAACATCCATAATCGAGTCAGGTTATCACATGTACTATCAACCTTCTCGATTACATCTAAACCTTAGAACTTCATATCCTTAACATAATCATCATCCGGATATCATTCTCTTGGTCCAGGGAGCGACCCATAAGTTCAATATCCATATGGAACATCCATATACTAAGATCTTAGATTTTGATGATTAATCGGATAATTCTAAGGGGACGATCATTCCATCATTAGATGGCATAGATTCTTTATTGCATCTGCACGTCCCAACTGATCAAGTCCGAGTACCCAAAACACAGAGCTGTTGACCCATGAAAAGAATCTCACCCATAGTGAATTAAAGCACAAGAACTTGACTTCGCCAGTTCATTCACAAATGCTCAAGATTAAGAGCACTGGTCACTCAGTAGCATGAGGTGACTTGATCTCTCTCAGTGATAGTACTATTTTAGAGATCACACCTACCATGGTCCTGTTCAATGCATTGCACTAATGAGATAAATCTGGAAAAGTCCTCCCATGACTTAGGTAAGTCACCCTGAATACAGGAGAGTCTCTCACTATAACTTATACCAAGATGAAGTGCCCAGCTCCATCTCTCAGTTATGAACAAATATGTTGTTTCCAATGTCCATGAATTAGACCTATCTGTGTGTAGACACTACACACCTAATTCATTTACTAGAAACAATGGGCCTTACACAACCATACATATATACATGTTTAAGCAGAAAGGAGTCATTCCATTAAATAACCAGTAAATATCCAGTGACAAAAGATGAGAGTGCAGCTAGTGAGCTTTAGGGCATACACCAATCCCAACAATTCTCTATCCAAAGGAGATATTTTTGGATATTCTTTACAAAAATGACACCATATGAGATCTAAGCCATTTCAAAAGCTTAAGGTCCCATGTGTTAGCCCATATGAGCCAGGTTTGACCACCTAGGCACTAAAAAAAAAATTTGGGCTTTTAGTCAAAGAGAAATACCTCTTACCAAGAGCATACAAAAATGGTTCCATGCCTCTTTTGAGTTGATTCGACCATACAAAAGAGAATTCCAAGACCCATGAGCTTCCAAAAATCAAACCATCCAGCCTCATCTACCAAATTGAGCCAAAATCTTAAAATTGACATTCTGCAAAAATCCAAACCAAATCCTGGTCCCCTAACTTGCCACATACAGCTTGTTAGGTCACAAGACCAAAATACAAAACCAAAACCTGATCCCCTAACTTGCCACATACAGCCTGTTAGGTCACAAGATCAAAAAAAAAATTGATCCCCCAACATTCCACATACAGCTTGTTGGGTCCACGGTCAAAACCAAACCCGACCCCCTAACCTGCCACATACAGCCTGTTAGGTCATAAGGTCAAAACCCAAATCTACATCCCTGATGTCATCTTCAAAACTTTACCTCGAGATGGTACGTGATCCTTTTCACTACCATAAAATTCTCCTGAAAGCTCAAAAGGCTACAAATACCAAAAAGAAAGACTGCTCAAAGACTCTTGGTCAAGTCACAAGCTCTCCTTCACCAAATCTCTTTGAGGCACATCGACTACAAAAGTTAAGCAACTCGTCGCTACACCTCGAGGGGGCATTTGTTGACACCAAAAATGTCACTTTGCATCTTCAAGATCCAAAGAGCTACATGAAGTCGCAACCTGCCATAAATAGGCAATGCTACTTCCAAAAATCAAATCTTGTCAGAATCAAACAAAAACTGCAAGATCCTTCAAGACAGCCAAAAGAGGAGTATACAAGAAGTTTCGGGCCATTTTAAAATCATTTTGGCCTAACTTCGCTTCTCCGGCAGCTGAAAAGGAGCTCCCGACGGCGAAAAGCATCGAAGACACCAAATCTTCGATCAGAGCCGATGGATGGTCTCAAAATACATCCAAAAGGCTCCACATCAAGTTCCCAGTCAAACCGACAACGTTTGACCCTACATCAACCCTCGAACAGCTAAATCAAGCCTCTCGGCGACGAAGCTCCCCGGGACCATAGTTTCCAAGACAGAGCCTATAGATCATCTTAAAATGACTCCAATAGGTTCCCTGTCAAATTTCAAGTCAATCGGACATCGGTTGACTGCACATCAAGCCGCGACGTCTTCATCGAGACAAAAACAAGACTACTAGTGATAGGACTCCAAACGGCTTCAAAACTCGAACAAAAGCCAATGGTTGGTCTTATTTATTGCTCAAAAGGCTTCACCTCAAATTTCAGGTCATTCCGACATCGTTTGATCCAGTTTCAACTTCTGACGGAAAATCGGCAGCTCTGCGCGACAAAGTCTTCGGCTTTCTCAGAAAATTGGAAACTTTGCAAAATAAAATGCAAAGATTCTCATCAGGTTTTCTATAGAGAAATCAGGCCAATAAATGATCAAAAATGTCAAGGAAAAATACAGAAGAAAAAAGAATCGAAAAACAGCAAAAACGGACACAAAACGGGACAAAAGGGGGAAAATCCCTCCAGGGTCGCCGGCTACCTTGGAACCTGGGATCGCCGGGTAGGCCCCGGAAACTCCGTTTTTTGCCGTTTTTTCGCGCCGACCTCTGGTATTTTCCAAAATTCATACTTTTGAGACACCAAATCCTTTGACATCCGTCAAAATCACGGGTCAATCATCAAGAGTATCGAAATCAACATTGATCGCCAACCGGTCAACCAAAAAGTGTGCTTTCTACCCAACCGATCGAGAAATCGACAGGACAGATGGTACCGACCCGCTATTGGCAACCAATACCTGAAATTACATGGTCATCTGATGCCGATCTACATGAAGATCCATCATTGAACATCGCCAGAAGAATCCCAAAAGACGCGGCACGGCCCGCGACTCTTCGACTGCTCGTCGACCACTTAATGCGATTAATTGACTAGCTTTATTACAGTCATTAATCCATTTCTTTGGACGGCCCAATCAGAAGCAAGCATTTGGGAGTTACAAGTCAAGAGATTCATGGCATTTAACCCATGAAACTCCTCCCATCATGGCGATTAAAGGCGATTAAAAGCTCTCAATCTCCTCCGGCCAATCAAAAGCCAAGAAAAAGGAGTTATAAAATAAAGAATTTAATCTTGTAACTCCTCCCTCTATGTAGCTTTATAACAATTAAGGCTCATAAATCCTCCTAAATGGCTACCTAAAAGCCTATAAATAGGAGAGCATTCCAAAGAATTCCAGATCGGAAAAACAAGACAGATCCCAGATCAGAAAAAAGCACAGAAATTCAGAGAAAGAAAGAGAGAAAACTCTGCGGAAGTTCTACAACAACCACCGCTACAAGGTGACAAAAGTCCCTTGGGGGGTATCCCCCCCAAGGTCCTTGCCTTCTCCTTCTGCCTCCAATGGCTTAAACATGGCTTTTCAGCCCGTCTACTTGGCTTTTTATTGGACATAGGACCTCCTCTTGGTCTTTGTTCTCTAAAAATCTGAGGTTATAGCTAAGCCAAGCGAATCAATAGCATCCTTTGTTCTCATCTGCATGGATGATGGCGAAGTCCACATATGGCTTGCGACCATCAATCTGAACGGGTCCCCATAATCTCCTGAGAAGTTAGATCCTCATTTTCTTGCTTTTCATTGTGGTTTATATTTTTTCAAAAGAGACAAAAATCACAACTCTTGTCTTTCATTATTGATAAGGATTGTAAATCGGCTATAAATGCCAAAATCGGCTATAAATGCCAAAAAAATCGCCTTTCACGGCAAATTAAGAAAATGTATCTTTTCTTAAATATATGTGCAATGAAAAATTTGAAAGAAGTTGATTTCCTTTTTACTTGCGAAGGTTGATCTCCGGATCACCACTTGCAATTCCAAGTAAAATAGAAAATCTGGCACACCCACATAAAAGAAATATTAATGCACGCCTCTGCCCCCTCCGGTTACGAAAGGGTCGGACCCAAACGGACTCCTACGTCCACCGACCTCGGTAGAACCGAGCGAGCAGAATGCGCCGGTCCATCAACCTTCTTGCAATCAATTGAGGCAAGTGCGATATGCTTACTTAATATAGAATAGGTGTTTACTGTTGTTGATTCTCTGTATTTCTATTCAAATGATGTTGGATTGATAGATTTACCTTTGAGCATGTTTTCATGGATTCTTGACCATTGATGGATGGGTTGATCTCATTTGGAAGATCAACGGCCCATGGATTGGATGGTTGGATGTATATTGAAGGGTCCTTTTATATCTTTGATGTTTCTGTGATGATTGGGCGAGATTGGTTGAGTTTTGACGGAAGATTGGATTGAAGAAGAAGGAATCCAAAAATCTGGAAATTGCCCGAGCTCAGTGTCTTTGGCCGAGCTCAGTGTCTTTGGTCGATCTTAGTGTCTTTGGCCGAGCTCAGTGTTTGGTCGAGCTCGATGTTTGGCTGAGCTCAGTATCTTTGGCCGAGCTCAGTGTTTAGCTGAACTCAGTGTTTAGGCCAAGCTCAGTGTATAACCGAGCTCAGTGCTTAACCTAGCCCAGTGCTTGACCGAGCTCAGTGCTTGACCAAGGACATGTGAATTCTGGAAGAGATGACTGGAAGCTGGATTTCTCCTTTTGATCGAGCTCGGTGTTTAGCCGTGCTCAGTGTCTTTGGCTGAGCTCAGTGTTTGGCCGAGCTCATTGTTTTGGCCGAGCTCAGTGTTTGGGCCAAGCTCAGTGTATAACCGAGCTCAGTGCTTAACCTAGCTCAGTTCTTGACCGGGCTCAGTGCTTAATAGAGCTCAGTGCTTGGCCGAGCTCAGTACTTGACTGAGCTCAGAGCCAGGTATACCGAGAACTCAAAATTTTTAGAGAAAGAAGCTGAAACCTAGGACACCCCTTTAGCCAGAAATTGCAGTGTGCGCAGTCGACCGACCAGGCCAGGAGGTTGACCGAGCACACTGGAAATTCTGAAAATCCAATACCTTACCTGAAGGGTGATGCTCTCTGATCCCAGTGTGCCAGGTCGATCGATCAGGCCAGGAGGTCGACCAAGCACACTGTGTATAGTAACCTTCCCAGATTTCAAGTTATGATGTTATGATCATTCGTGGGGCCCATTGACCATCCAAATGAACTTTTATTGATGTGCCAAGCATGAGTCAATGGTGTGGCTCAACCTTGACTCGTGGGTCCACTAATTTAAGGTCTAGGTTAGTATTTCTAAGATGATTTGATCATTAAACCTTGTTAATGATACCCGTAACTTCTGGAGCACCAAACACAGTATCCATTGGCATCTGAGACTTCATTTAGAGATCGAATTACCTGAGATGGACCTGGATCTGAATGTAGACCAATTACTTAGGTTGGACTGTGGATATCTCCCTTTGATCTTTATATTTGGAGGTTTATCTCATTTATGCTTTTACTGTCACTCTATTGTCCTTATTATTGCTTATACATAGTAATTAAATGGAAAATGGATGATCAGAACCTATGACTACTTAGAGGTGACCTGGTGGTATGAATGGGTGAACATTGACCCACGTCTGTGGCTAAGCGGGCCCTTCTATGGTCTAAGTTTGGATATGGATTACCCTAGACTGGAGAGGTTGGATTATATGCACTTGTGATTCATTATGAATGTAAATGGACTGTATATCATTGGACATGGACTTATCGCTTCATTCGGATTGTTATAGACCAAGCCATGTATTCGGTGGGCCTTGGTATGGATCCAATGATTGGACTTGAACCTGGATTATGATCCATGGATTGTATTGGGTACTTGGACCTCTTAGGGACTTTGTTAGGACCTTGTTCAAGCCTAGATAGATACAGACCTTTATTGTTTTTCGAGTTAGCATAGACATTCACTCAGTTGATCTAAGCTCAGCCTTTGAACTGATCATCACTGGTAGGAGCTACTGAGAGTGTTGAGTGAGCTATCATGATTAGCATTGTTGTAGACAAACGGTGCGATACCGGTCTGGTCTTTGGGTGATGAATGTGGTGAGGTTGTTGTTTGCGGGGCTAGATAATCCCCAGCACTGATGAGGTTTCCCCGCCGCGACAGTGTTCAGTATGGGAGGGTCGCGGCATAATATCCCCCGGTATCCAGCTCGTGTGAATGTGCTATATTGCTTATATTAGATATCTTGTTTATTGTGATCCTAAATGCTTATCTTGCTCAACTCCCTAGATTCTATATCATTGTTACTCTCCTTAACTTTATCATTGTCTCTACTCTTTTGATGCATGCATCCTATATTACTTGCAAACTGTGACTTGCCAGATTTTTAGATCTGATCCATTCTTGGTGCTTAGGTCTCGACCCCGCGTTTGATGATGAGGAGCTCGTGCTTGTTGAGCCGCCCATAGCAGGGGATTACAGATGGGGACTGGCTGGCTAAGAGGTCGAGCCGGAGGTTGGAGAGCCGGCACTTGGGGTTTGAGTGTCTATTTTGTTTGGGTTTTTCGAGTGATCTTTTTGTAGTGAGTTGGGTAGTGATTCAAAATGTAATAAACCTTTGATTTTACAACTTGTCATTTTTAGGCTGGACTTCAGCCCGGTTTCATTTGATACATCTTCTATGATACCTTATGCTTCCGCTATCTTTATAAATGCTTCCGCTTTACTCTTATTGCTTCTGCAATTTAACCATTGATATTATATTATTCAAAAAGTTTTAAATTGGATCTCACTGCGGACCTATGATTTTGGAAGTTCTCGGATTTTCCGGGAAGTAGCGTGTCAATTTCGGTGCCTTGTCGGATTTCTCGGTATTCGGAATTGGGACGTTACATTGGGCCTACCCTCGGAATGTACATATGCATGGTAGTTTGCCTCTTTTTGCATTGGATATGTAAATGAGATTTAAATGTATAAAATTCGCTTAAGTTTTAGACAAATAAAACTTACACATGTAAAACACAACACCATGTTTGTTTGGAAGCAAGACTTTTTCATGAGTTAACATTGAATGTTAGGATCACTGATTTTATGAATGTTCAAGACATGAACATAAGCATTTTGCGGTTTAATTAGTCAATAAAAAGTTTAAATGATTTGGATTGAAAATTGGGGGCCACAAGAACAAAAAAAGGTCCACAAGAGTCCGAAAAAGGGGATTTGATTCACCTTCTTAACCAAAAAGTTGTCATTGTTTCACAACTTTTTAGGAGTAAAGTTTTTTCATATGAAAATGGCCTCATTTTCACACTATTTTTACACCTTATTGATGCATGTGAAGCATAAATTAACGCAAATAAACATAAGCATGCATTACGTTAGGTTGCTCCATCTCTATGTCGAGTGGTGGTTCTATGTCAGGTTGCTCCATCTCTATGTGCTCATCATAGTGTTCATCTTCATATGAATCACCTTCACAATGCAGATTCTTGTGTGGATATTTTTTGGCATAATGGTCTCATTGCTTGCAAGAATGACATACAATATCTCATCAATTTGTTCTCCCATGTCCTTTAGCGTTATTTTAGTTTCCTTGTCATCTTTGATTTGCCGAGGATTCTATTGATCATGTGGCATAACTTGTTGCTTCCTTTAAATTTGGCTCTACGATTGGCCTGGAGGTGGGAAGAACCCTTATTGTGGGGTTTGGTTGAAATTAGAATCTGGACCCTTTTATAGAAAGACTTCTTGGCTTGAGTACCAAAGCATCATCCAGTCTGCCAATGCAATTCTTGCTCAACTTGTTGCGCCGTGTGAGGGATTTCATCAATGTTGGCAAAGTCAAACATTACGATCTCATGTTTTATATCTAGGCACCATAATCTTTCTCATTAAGGAGTGATCATTAAGTGATCCGATTCATTAATTTTGCATCAGATACAAACCTCATGGAAATTATGAGTATAGTAATCTATGGTCATGGATTCTTGTTGACGATTAAATGGCTATCTTTAGAATGAGTCAAGGTAGTCAAATGATAGGTATTTGTCCTCCAATCTTGTTTTCCTAACTTGCCAACGAGTGATACGGGGGCAGCCCATATTTTCATTATGATTATCAATATTTTTTCACCAAATCCTAGCAGGACCTTTCAGCTTCATCTTGACGAAAATTACCCATTAGGGGGGATTTTTTTACATGATACCAAGTGAAATAATCCTCAATCGAGATAAGTCGGTCAAAGAAGTCTCTAGAATCAAGTTGCATAGAAAAACCATCAACCTCTAATTTGATTTTCTAATAAATGTCATCTTGGTATGTGGCATTTGGCATATCATTAATGCCCTCTCATCAAAGAGACGTTAAAGGAACTCTTGGACTGATTCATAGGAATCAGTATCCAACTGAAGTCTTTCAGGTTGTGGGACAAAAGCGAGGGAAGGCTTGCCATTCATATAAATCTAACTAGCGGTAACCCGTGCTGTTGGCACGATAAAAAAGTTATCGTAAATTAACTTATTTGGATTTGGGGTTTACGATTTATTTTTCGGGTTTTTGATAAGGGGTTTACTTATAGGATTTAGTTTAGGTTAATTTTTTTTTTTGTGTTTAGTAATAATTTAAGAGTTTACACTCCAAATTTCAAAAAACTTTATTTTTTCAATATTTTTAACTTTTAATTTTTTTTAACACTCTGGCCAACCAAATCGGACCCGACTCCCCTGTTTTTCTTTTCTGTTATTTTTTTCTATTTTTCTCCCCAACCATCCATTGAGAAAAACAGTGAGATGAATAATGAAATGGGATCCACAAAAAAGTGTGATGGACGGCCCCCCAACCCCCGACCCCCAAACCCATCAGGCCCTTAGATCAATGACATAACCTTGTACTTTTGATGGGGATGGCAAAACCTTGTAATTATTTTCAACTTTTAGCTCCCTTGTGCTTTTGATGGAGATGATAAAATCTTATAATTATTTCTAATTTTTAGCCATTTTATGTAGGGTTCACGTAGGATAAACTTCAAACTCTGTACTAAAATGTAATAGTAATAATATTAAGTTGTTGTGCTGGGTAGCCATAGGCCGAGAGTTTTTTTATGTTTTTATTTTTTTTGCTGGTTTGGCTTTGGGTTCAGGTCGGACCCAACAAACTGTGGCTGGCGCATGTTTAGAGTGGGAGAAAGGAGACCCTATTTTTCATGTTGTTTTGGCCGCCGTGCAGAGGGAAAGTGAAAAGGGTATCCCTCTTACACTGGCTAATTAAGGAGATAGTCTGATCGGAGGTCGAGGTAGAGCTCTGATACGAGAGGGCAGAGACAACTTGGGCTTGCTGCTGCTGTTTCCTGCACTCGACTGGAAAAAGGCAAGAAGCACAGGCGAGTTGGGGTACTCGCGGTCAGCAGTCTAGACAGGAGCAGACCAAGCGGTACTCTTCTCGACTCAGTCCTTGCTTCTTCCTCTCTTTTGTTCTCTATATATATATATATATATATATATATCATATATATATATATATATTTTTTTATATTTTTTTTTTTTCTCTGGGTTGGGGATTGGATTTGGATTTCCGGATAGTGAGAGTGGGGCAGTCGGATCGGTTGAGATGGTTTGGGGTTCGGTAAATTGGAGTTTTAGGGTTTTTGGGAAAGGGATTGGGTGGATGGAGTATTGGTTGGAAACGTAGGTGGGGTTCTGTGGATGGAGAGATGGTGGTAGGGTTGGTTGGGTTCGACTAAGGTGGTGTGGAGAGACGGTGGAGGGGTGTGAACATTTGATGGATTAGGGTTTATGGATCAGGCTCGATGAAGTTTTTTTTTTTTTTGTTCGTTTAGGGTTTCGATGAGGTTTGGGGTCTTTTGGATTGTTGGAACTTTGTGGAATGGGGAGTTTTATTTTCGGCGGTAGGGTTTGGGGTTTTCGATTATGAAACGAAAGTGGGATTTGGGTTTCGTAGGGTTTTGGTTTTGTATGGTATAATGTGGGTGGGGTTTGATGGCGGAGTTGGGTTTGGCTGAGTTGGAATTTGTAATGGACCTAACCAATACGCCAAAAGCTATACGGCTGATAGAACGTGTCGAATCAGTCTTATAACTATTTAGGATCATAACGCTTCCCCAGCAGACATCTTTGGCGTCTCCCACGCTGGCAGCAGGTAGCCCTTTTCCTTCTTGGGTTGGTGTTGCTAATACTCTGCTGGGGACGGTGTTGCTAACACTCTGCTCTAGGCAGCCCTCTCCGCGGTGGTAGGTAGCCCTTTTCTCAATTGTTTTATATAGCTCTCACTTTACTCCATGTAGCCATTTCCGTGACTCCTACTCCATTCTGTGACTTAGAACCCGTGATATGGAGGTCGGCTCTTATGTAACACGTAAAATCAAGTCTTATAACTATTTAGGACCTTAACATAATTTCTGGTAAGAGTTTCTGGTAAGAGAGAGAGTTCCATTTGTCTTCCCCGGCAATCGGAATTCGGCTTTGATACCGAATTGGCACAGCCCAATCCTCGATAATAGTTCATAATTGAATAAAACTCAGATAATCTATGATTAATTGAAAATAGCATAAGCAACTACAATGGGCCTCAACTATATATAGAGTAAGGACATCAAGATTTGGCTTCAAATGTTGATAAAACCAATACTAGGATGATTAAACTTTTTAGTAATATTTTTAGATTTTAATGCTTCTTATGTAGGGTTATAACTGCATAGCTATCTGTTTTATTTTTTGCTCCCTGATATGATTTCTTACTCGACCATTTAAATAGTTCTTGCCAACAAATGGTGCCTTTCCCATATTTGTTCTATGGATATTAATTTGCACACTTTATTCTCCTCAACCATGACAGGAGAAATCTCATATTCTGCTTCTTTTAAACATGGGTGATGTTGAAGAGAAGCAACAGAAATTGAGCAAAACACTTTCCACTGATCTCAATGATTACACAATCATCAAAGAAGGAGATGCTGAGATTCTCATGCTTGCCAACAATGAAGTCTTCTACAATAAAACCCAGGTTTTACTTTCACTTGATATTCTCCAGTTTCTCTCTCTCTCCCTCTCTCTCTCTCTCTCACACACACACACACACACACACACACACACATTTTATAGAGGATACATCAAATATTGCAGTTCTCTATTTCTTCTGTCAATAAAGAATGGCTTTTAAGGTGTTATCAGGAATTGGATTAAGCACATCATCTGCTTATAGAGTATTTGGATTGTTGTTCTTTTATTTGAAATTATGTTCTGTTTCTGATAAAGGCTAGTTCTCTCAGTTAATGAAAGTTTTGCTTATAAAATCCATCCATAGCTACAATTCTCCCTAAAAGCACATGAAACATAACCCATTGAAATTACCCATTTTTTTTTTTTTTTTTGAGTCATGGGTACTTCAGACTGTGGAGCATTGTGGTGTTGGATAGATTTTGTTCTTTTTTTTTTTTTTTCCATTTGTGGTCTTATAAAATCCTGGTTGAACTTCTGCTGGGTTGTTTTCCTGTGCTGATAACAAAAGATGGAAGATTTGCTGAAAGTAGTTTTTGTTGTTTCCTTTCTTCCTATTTTTTTTAATAGAGATGCTTAATAAAAATTGTTTCTTTCTAATTTTTGTTATCGGTTTTTCTTCTCTTTCTAATTTCCTGTGTGTTTTCTGCATGGAATATTTCCAATTTTTTATGGCATATATAGAAATTTTACTTAAAAATCGCCTTTATTTTTTTTTATCTTGTGCACATTTTCAATGATCAATTCTTTTAGTTGCTAGGGGGAATTATATTGTCTTTTGGGTTTTCTTTTTAGGCCTTATTGGTTACTACCACATGATATTGCTTTGTTGAGCGAAAATATTTTATTAATAGAATACATGATATTTATGAAGTGCCTCATGTCTCAAATTTAAAAGGTAAATCCTCAAGTAAGGAACAAACATCACTTCAACACAGTTGTGCAGTCCAAATCTCACAACTAGGGAGATAATCCATCTTAAATTCATGAGAAACCTCCTTGTCTAGCCTCCAAAAAAAAAAAAAAAAAACCCATGTTGTCGTGCCCCCAAACTGGGCACTGCAAATTGCTCTGAATTTCTGGGCGCGACTGGTGTAGGGTCCACAAGGATGGTTATTTTTGCATCGCATCTGTGGTTCCCACAGGATATCATGTGTGAGGATATTCACAAGTTACCATCACATTTGAATCATATTTCAGCGGAAGCAACAATAATCAATGGTATCAAACAATATAGCATATAAGCATCCATGTAAGGTAATAAAGATGTTCTGTCTTGCTACCATTATCCATTTTTATGTTGTGAAGTTTCACCTGAGTGAGAAGTCAGATGAATCACATCTCTATATATTGATCTTTGTCAAAGAAAATAGATAGTAGTCTTGCTTGCTCTTTGCTATTTTCCTTCTTCGTTTGAACTGCTCATCTGGCAGGTCCCTATGTGGGCAGGCTACATGCAACAAAATCAACTGATGTGACAATTTTACGGTCAGTAGTGTCGATACTGAAAGGAGGATGACAAACGAAGGCAAACATTTCAACTCTTATGCATACCTTTCAAAAATAACTCTTATGCATGGATTGCAAGGAGGGTTAATAGGTGCGCTTTGTTGCATGTGGCTTATATATGGTACATGTAAGATTAGTGATCTAGATACTAGTGAACAATGAGGGAAAGTAAGGAAGTGCAAGCAAGTAGTCTTTCTTAAAGCAAATATCTCAGTTCATGTTTCTTTAATGCAAATTCTGTTATTAACTTTTCCATGATTTTGTTATGTGACTTCTGCTTGCAACAACTCCTTGGCCAAAACATCCTCTCTGTTTGTTAATTACTCCTATTGTTATTATTGCAAATGCTGATTCATTAGCCATTAATCAGGTTAACAACAGAGATATTTCAATTGCTGTTCTAAGGACCTTTATATCCAAACGCAAAGAAGAGCATGCTGCACTTCTGAGCAAAAAAGCAAAAGTAGAACACCAGGTATCTGAGAAGGGTTCTTCTGGGCCTATACCGGAGGAAGTCATTAGTGCTCACGATGAAAAACCAAATGGAAAATGTGAAGTACAGATCGATCCAACTCAAGATGAACCAATTGACATTTCGAAAGAACCACTCAAAACATTGGGAGGGAAAGTGCGTAGAGAACTAAACCCACCAACAGTTCTTGAGGTTTGTATTTCTTTTTACTTATTAATATCATACTTGATTTAATGAAATATATATATATTTTCCCATCAAATAAAGGATGTCAAGTGGAGTTTACCTTTCAATAGCATTAGTGGAATTGGCCATGCCTTGGCATTATCCTATCATATGATCCTTTCCATTTGTAAATATTACTAGGGATGTACAGCCAGCTGAGAAAGCTTAGCTAAGCTCAACCTCGAGTGATGGTGAGGAGCTAAGCTAAAACTCAGCTTGACCTCTTGTTACCAAGCTTAAGCTCGGCTTGAATTCATGCTTGATTATACATTAGCTAATCTTAGCTGGGCTTAAATTTGAGCATAATCATGCACATGATAACATGATCCATAAACTCTAAAAAGTTATTGATTTCATGAATGAGGTAAATGGGAAAGTATACACATAAATAGATTATGATCTCTTGGGCGACCTCACTCATGAATTTCACGGGTGAAAGCCTTGTGGGATCTGCTTGCGGGGCTTTGATTATTACCAATGGATTACTTTTTGTTTAAATAGGGGAGTGTGCATTCCAATGGATCTATCATGATTGAGATATGAGCTATGCAAAAGGAAAAAGGTCAAAAATCCGTTGATCCTAAATCTTATGAGAGTCAGCATGGGGCTCAAAGTAGGCCCCTTGGTCATACAGGGGGAGATCTTACACCTAAGGGGTGTAGGTATCACAAAGGGCAGAAGTAGCCATGCAAACAAACAGGCCCTAAGGGATGGGATGAGGAATCAATGACAGTGTGGTGGCAATGATGATAAGATCCAAACCATTTGGTGAAAGTGGATTACTACAACCAAAGTCTCAAATTTAATGACCCAGGACTATGCTTGATAAAATATTATTGGATCATCATGAGGGGTGAAATTTGCATATACCTTTTATACATCACGTGACCCACCATATGTATGATACACAAACATTGCATTTCTCTTCATGTTTACAAATGTAGGGCCATTTAAGTAGGAGAATGATCAAGTCCAAATGCATGTTGTGAGTTGGGTCCACTTCGGCCACTTGCTTCTATGGAGGATGGTTGATAGGAAGTGCGTTGCATTGATTACATATGGCCTTATTTCAGTTTGGTTCTACAATCATAATCATTGAATCAAGACCATGCAAAATGAATGGTTGAACCAACTTTTTCCGGACCTGTATTGTGGAGGGCTTGTATTGAGATGGTTGTGAATTGTGATCATCAAATCCAATTGATATTTAGCTATATGCAATCCATTCAACACCCTGCTTATTTGTCTACCCACCATGTATTTTTGTGGGATGAATAGGAGCCACAGTGGGCTTGCAAAAATTGATAGATGTAATAAGTTGTACCTGGCTATTCCTTTAATAGATGAAAAAAGAGGGAGTTCTCCATGCTTGTAGACCAAAAAAGTATGGTTGATTTCGATAGGTTATGTGAAAGGGCAGATCGGGTGGTGATCAGTGATGTCCACCAAACCCACAAGATTGGAAGATTCTGACCATTCCTAGGTGGCCCACATATCATAGAATTACTACATTAGGGCTGATATGCTAAGGGGTGAGACACATGAAACTAGGTTGCAACTTGGACGAGTTGGGTCAGGATTGGGCCAACCAAAGTCTTTAAATTGAGATTTGTAATGAGAGAGCAGGTGGTTCATGGGCCCAGGTATTCCTAAACATTCACTATTTCTCTTAGGGCCTGTTTGGCAAAGTCTGATCTGTTTGAAATAGAGTTGATTTAACTAGACCTGTTTGAAAAAGTTACCTTTTTGTTACTTTTTGAAAAAGAGTTAAAAGCTCTTAAAGCTGATTCAATTGGACATTCACGTAAACTTTCCCAAACAGTCTCAAGCACTCAAATATATGTTTGAATCAATTTCAAGTCGAACAAACCGAAAAAGTAGACTTGCCAAACGACACCTTTATGGGTATTTAAGTACTCATCTTAAAAAAAAAAAAACATTAAGGCTGTAATGATAAAGTCTCAACTTCAAAAAAGAAAAAAACGGGGGAAAAAGGAAGAAGAAACAGCAGCTAATGCCATGCAAGCATAATTAAATTACATCAAAACCTAATATTTTTTCAAATGAACAACAAAGTTTGGGTTGGGCCCTATCAAAGTTTAGCCCTTGTTAGATTAGTAGTCATATCATTGAACAATGGACACCTCATTTATAAAGATGCATCAATTTTATTTATTTATTTATTTATTTTTTGGCGTTGTATGATCACATAATTCCTCATATAACAAAAGACTTTCAGGTGGTAATCATAATCTTATGATATGTGGAGCTCCATAAGGAATAACTCATTTGAGAGGATTATGTTCCCGACGTTAACCTCATATTGTTTAGCATTTCTTCAACTGCTAATAACCTCTTTTTTTTTTTTTTAATCATCAACAGGCTTTGTCTGCTTCTGGACTAAGAGCTTTACGGTATGCACGTGAAGTAGAAGAGATTGGCCAAGTTATAGCTGTAGACAATGATAAAGGTATCTCCCACCTTTTTTTTTAATCAGTAACAATAACTTTCATTCGAAAGGAAAGAAAAAGATACAACCCTTTTGGGCTTATAGCCACAACAACCAACAACAAAGAAAAAAACAACCAAAATCTGGAGAGATACAACAACAAAAGGAATAGATCTTTCCACCCCTTGCTTTGCCCCGTCAGTAAAGCCATTAGCCAAATGCCCAACATGATGGAGATCGACTTCAATCATAGAGGAAAGCACTTTAATCTCTTTTAAGAACTGAAACCTCCAAGGATGCAAAGAGTCACTTTCCACCACAAACTTGGAATGAGAAGAAGAAACGAAAATCTGAAGAGCTTCTAAAATAGCCACCACTTCTGCCTCATTGGACTCCATGCAACCTACATGTTTAGAGAACAAAGCCAACACAATACCATTTCTATTACGAAGCACCACACCAACACCAGCCAGACCCAGTTTACCTTTGGTCGCACCATCAACATTGAACTTCAACACACTATGGATAAGAGGGATCCATCAAACCAACTTCCTCACCTTAGAAACACCTCTAGAAAGAGAGGCCTCCCAACTAAACAGGGGGCCCCATCCACCCTTAAGCTGTCGAACTCTTTCTTGCTAGACACGCACTTGGCTATACGCACAAAAACTAAGTGCACTACATCCTCCACAACCATCGAAACTCCCTTATAAACTATTGTTCCATTTTTCCACATCAACCAAAGAATAGAAACCCCCTCCATGCCTCGAATATCCTTTGCTAAGATACCCCTCCTCCTAATAGTATCCGCAGTAGCCACCTTTCTTGAAATCTCCAGCCAACAAAAGCCTCCACTCTTGGAGGAGCCCGAGCCAAGCCCGCCCAAACTCCAAAACTGGGGTGCTTAACATCCGGCACCCGTCTCTAGACTTCTTAAAAAAGACTTGGTAGAGAAAATACCAGAAAGGCATGGCTTCCAAATTTGAAGATCTACTCACCCCTACAAATGTGAACATTAGAAAGAAGGCTCAATAAAGACTCAAATTGATGCAGACTCTCCTAAAGGACGCTTCCCAAGACACAAAGCCTCTGTCCCCACGAAATAATCTTGGACCAAAGAGAACTTGTCAACCACAATCTTGGACCAAGCAGATAAGTATCCCCACCCAACCAATCATCCAACCAAAAAACGGACACAACTCCCCTCCCCAACTTTGAAAACCAACCCGAAGGAAGACCCCCCTGGGCCCCCTCTCACCCTCAGAATGTTCCCAACCCCACTCACCCCTCCATATTTTGCCACAATGACCCTACTCCATAGAGCCTCCCTTTCATCCCGAAATCTCCACCACCACTTAACCAACAATGCCCAATTCTTGAACTCCAGATTACCAATCCCTAAACCTTCCACTACTTTTGGTTTGATTACATTATCCCATTTCATAAGATGTAATTTCCTCTCCTCACTTTGCTCTTCCCATTAGAAATCCCTCCGAATTCGATCCAATTTCTTCTTGACCACTGCTAGCATCAACAAAAGGGACGTAATAAATCGGAAAATTAGATAAAGAAGCCTTAATCAAAGCCATTCTCCATCCTAAAGAGAGATAATTCCTATTCCAACTGGACAACTTGCACTCAAAATTTTCAACCATGGGGTTCCAAACTGATATGGATTTTGATTGAGCCCCAATTTGAAAACTTAAGTGTAAAAGTGGCGACTTACCAACCTTGCAATTAAACTTCGAAGCTAGTCGCCTCACTACCATCTCAGGGAAACCCACACCTACTATCAAGTTTTGGAAAGATTTATCCTTAACCCTGAAGAGAGCTTGAAGCACCTAAGAATCCTTTTCAAAGAAACAACCTCCTCCAACTTTGACAAGCTAAAGAAAATTGTACCATTGGCAAACTGAAGATGGGTGATCGCCAAATTCTCACGTCCAACCTTAGAACCCCCTCATAAGGCTACACTCGTTAGCTTTAAGAAGCAGGGTATTTAAGGCTTCTACCACCAACGTGAACAAGAAAGGAGAGAGTGGGTCCCCTTGCCTAACCCCTTGAGACGATCGGAATAATCTTGATGGAGAGCTGTTCACTGGTATGCACCAAGCAACCTAGAAATAAGCTACTAGTATGCACACAATTAAAATTCGCAAGCGCACAAGATCACTATGTAATATAATGAATTGTAAGTACGAGATCGATCCCACGAAGACTTGTGATAAAATAATGTCAAAAGCAACTAAAAAATCAGAATATTAAAAGAAACAATTGAATGATAAATGGTTGAATTAAACTACTAAAAACAGTAAATTAAATTATCAAAAGCTAAATGGAAAATAATCTAAATCACACAATTGGTATTAGAATTGAAAAATAGTAATAATGAATGAACTAGGGTTTCATCTACTCCCCTAACTAATCCTATGCATGTCCCTTATTATCCTTTAATAAAAAATCAGAATTTATTAGTGACATCTGTCAACCTAGACCATGGCATATGTATCTAGATTACTATTCCCCTAAACCTAATTCATGAGTGGCATACTACATGAATTGTTCATTTTGATGCAAAAACTAAGCATGGCATATGTCCTAGTTAAAACACACACAATGCATAAAAACAATGGGAATGATAAATGCATGAGTCTAAGCATGGCATATACTTAGGTTATTCATGGTTCTAATCCCTAGATGCTTAACATCAAGATCAATCAAAAGTAAGTTAGCTACTCTTAAATTTAATTGAACATGGCATGGCTGGCATGGCATATACAGAACTCATCAATTAAAAACATGGTTTAGAAACTCAACCAACAAAACTGAAATCTGAATTAAAAGATGCCGAAAGAGACTACATAGAATTAGGCTAGGGTTTCAATTACACCCTAGCCCTAAAAAGTTTAGCTACTCATGTTTGAAATTGAAAATAACATAGAAAATAAGGTCATAAGAAAAAAAAACTAGAAGATGATGGTGAAGTAGTGGGCGGCCAGCAGCTTGATTGCTTTTTCCTCGCTCCAAAAAGCTCCTCCCCTGTGTATGGTACGGCTGCTAGGGATGGGGATGGTGATGGTGTTGGGCATCCACCCCTTGTCTCCCCTTATATAGATTGCAACAGCCCTCTTTAGTGAATAGGTTCCTTGTAGGTTTAGATCTCCAACTTGCTTTACAATTAAACTTCCTAATTAGAGTGAAATAGGAGTCTTCTTTCTTGATTAGCAAGACTTTCTTAATCTGATCCCACTTGTAACTTCTAGAAAATTCCTCACATGGTCCCACAAATCTGAGAATTAATTAAAAGAGATTAAATCTGAAGTTTGTAACACAAAAGTGGGCCCATATTGTGCGTTCAACATTGATTGTGGGACCCCTCTCTTAGACTTCTAACTTGGCTTGGACTCTTGCTCTAAACTTTACTTATTTTTCTCCTGTATTCTTGCTTTCCACTTTGATTTGAATAAGACTTTCCAATTCTAAAATTCAGCTTTTGCAATGAATGTGGGCGCCCTTGGTTGGGTTTCTTCTTTTTTCTTCTTTCTTCCACTTTCCTTCTTTGATTATGCTTTCTTTCTCCAATTCTTTCTTTCTTTGAATTGTAAGTTGTCCAAAGAATCAGAAATTAGTCTTTGAAATCTGAAACAACTTGGATAGGACCCACCATGGCCCTACTTGGTGATTCACGCCTACTTCTCTTTTTAGCTCCTTTTGACCTTTTCATAAAAATTAACAAAAACTATGTAAAATCAAATAAAACAACTATGACTAGCACAAGATAAACCAAATATTATGCCTAAAACTGTAAGCAATTAAGCACCTATCATTCACCAACACTAGAAAAGAAGTCAATGAAATAAATTACCATATCCAATCACACCACCTGCTGCCAAAGCCAAACCTCCTCATCATGCATAGCACATAGCCCCAATCAACATGGCCGTAAGTCTTTTCCATATCAATCTTTAAAATAACACCCACTGACTTGGAACACTTTCTAGAGTCAATTAGTTCATTCTCAATAAGAATACCATCAAGAATCTGTTTTTCCTGCCCAAAAGCCTCATGATATGGCCCAATTATGGATGGCACTGGCAGAACGGCTTCCAATCTGTTAGCAAGAACTTTTGCAAGCAACTTTTAAATGCAATCAGCTAGACTAATAGGTCTAAATTCCTGAAGTTCCACTAGGTTAGTTAGGAACCTTAGGAATTAAGACAAAAAAGTGGCATTAATCTCCTTACACAATCTGCCCCTCCGATGAAACTTAAAGAACATCTTGCAAAAATCTTCCTTCACCACATCCCAAGCTTCCCAAATAAAAGAGAAATTGAAGCTGTTTGGACTGGCGCTTTATCACCCCACCATTCTTGAAGGGCCGCTTTGATTTCCTTCTTTTCAAATTCCCTCTCCATCCAAACCCCAAGACTGGCGGAAATGGAGGGAAAAAAGAGGCCTTTCAAAGGAGGTCTTGGCGACCTATCTCTACTATATAGCTCCTCAAAGAACTTGGCAATCTCCTCCTTAACCTCGTTGGGATGACTAGAGAAACTGTCCCCTTTTCTGAGTTTACTAATATGATTAATCGTCTTCCTCTCATTAGCAATTTGATGAAAGAATTTAGAATTCCTGTCTCCATCCTTCAACCAAACAGCCCTAGACTTTTGGCTCCACGAAACCTCCTCCATCCAAAGAGACTTCCATAGCTCCCTAGCGACAAACCCCTAGCCTCTCGCTCCTCTTCAGTCAACCCTCTCTCCTCCAACAAATCCCACTCAAGCTTTTTCAATGCACAATCTCTAATGACACCAATTCTGCCCAGAACTTCACAGTTCAAAGTTCCACGCCTTGATCCTGATTTTAGGAAGTTGAAGTTTCTAAACACTTTTAAAGCCCATAAAGCCTGGAACATCATCTTGATCCCACCAAAGATGGACCAGAGGAAGGGACGCCTTATGCATGAGCCCACAATTTCTGAACCTGTAAGATCTTGGCTTCCAATCCACACACTCCAAGTTGAGCTTAATGGGTCTATGATCTGATAAACCTCTAGGCAACACAGACTGAATGACACCAACAAAATGCTCCTCCCACTCCCTAGAGAGATAAGGAACCCATCAATCTTGCTCATGACCACTGTCTTGATTATTATACCAAGTGTTTTTCGCCCCAGCCAAAGACAGATCCACAAAGTTGTCTCTCTCAACAAAATCTGAGAATCTCCTCATACTACGCGTAAGGATACCACTCCCCCTTTTCTCATGAGAAAATCTAGTCATGTTGAAATCCCCACCAAAATACCATGGAACTGACCAATGTAAATAAACTGAAGTCAAACTATCCCAAAAAGCACTCCTTAGTCCTTTCAACTTCCTCATCTGGACCTCAGATATTGCCTGCAAACCACCTAAAGTTGTCCACCACAGATTGAAATAGAATAGCTAATACTCTTTGACTTTTGAAAACATCCACCTTCTTTATGGACAACTCATTCCATATAACAATAAGACCTTTTGCAGCTCCATCAGACGGAATCCACTCCCACCCTCAATTCTGGGACCCCCATATCATACAAATAACTCCTAAATTGGTGTGAATTTTTATTTCCTGCATAGGTAATAAATCCACTTTATAAATCCTCACCAACCTCCTGGTCACCGCCTTTTTAGCCGGATTACCCAGGCCCTTGACATTCCAACTAATAATTATCATAATAAAACAAAAATAAAATCCCCCAGAAGAACTACCAACTCACGCATCTGGAACAATGCTCCCCTGTCGAGCATCATCGACCCTACCCCTCGACCTGGCACTACCATCTGCATCCTTCTGTTCTAGGTCTGTAATATGTTGCACAAAGATTGATTCGTGACACCAATAGAAATTCCTAACTGTTTGCCCACTTGGACCAACTCCATAGCAACCTTTTTTAAACCTGGAACAAACAACTTCATCTGGATTAACCTCTGCCTCTTTCTGCTGACCGAGTTGGGTCCCCACAACCATGGCTAGATTCTTCTCTCCGAAAGTTGATTTTGTTGGTATAAACTCGAAAGCATCAGCCAATCACCTTGAGAAACTTTACAACCAGCATCTGAGATACCACTGAAAACCACGTGGCCATCCTCCGGAAAGGAGAGTTGCTTCTATGAGAGGCTATCCATAACTTTCTTATCTTGGCTGCAGTTAGAGGAAAAGATGACTTCTTGACTGGGTTTCTTATCCCCTTGCCCGAAGCACTCGTCAATCAGGAGAATTTAGAATCCTTAAGGGAGAATTTAAAATCCTTAAGGCCACTGCCCATCTCTGCCCTTCAAACAAGATAGCACTCAGAAACTAGAGGTTTGTTTAAACTGTCCTCAAGCCTCTCAATCTTAGGCCAACCTTCTGTCCTATAGACCACATCCTTTGAGAGGCCGGGCTCCGAATAGGATGAAGGCTCACCTGCTTTTGAATAGATCATCTCAGCTGAGGGACTGGGTCCCTTGAAGGGCCTAGCCCATCCATCCCTTTCTAAGACACCTGCAGCAGGAAGTTATCTGAGACCGAGGCGTGGCATGCCAAAAACTGCCTGGATAGGAACAGCACAATGAGCCACTTGCTGGGAAAAATTGTCTGCCCAGCTGTCCACAGCGTATGACATTGAAGCCTCTACCCTTAACTGCATCCCATTACATCTAGATCTACACCCTCTTTGATCCCACAATTGACCATACTACCCTTGATCTAGGGAATGGCCTTATAGGACTCAATGGTAGGGATATGATCCCAAGTCAAATCTATGTCTTGACCACAAAATGGTAGCCAATTCTGAGGATGGGGAATTGAAGCTTCAAAATCTCACCCATAGAAAGTCAAACCACTTTTTGAAGGCACATCAGCACTACTTACCTCAAAGGAGTGAGGGAGCTTACCCCTGCCCAACCTATTTTTCCCTGTTGACGTCAATGACGTGCCAACTGGAAGCCTAGGACATCCCTTTCGTCTCCTATGATAAACGACAGGTACCATCTCCTTCCTCGAAACCTTCCATTCCTTGGAATGGGAAGGTGAACATGCCTCTGCATCCTTGGACAATGCTTGATCAGACCTAGCCTCGATCATGCCGCCAACCTTGCCGGAAACTCCTGAAGAGTGAGAAGTCCTATCCTCGCCACTTGCTGGAGCCAGAGCATTCGATGCATTGTTTGAGAAACTGGCTGCCCCAGGTAAGTGTCCAGGCATGGACCCATGAACACCCAACGCTCTTCCTTGCCATCTTCCTCTGAAGAAACTGACAAGGGCTTTGGGTCCAACTCTCATTGTGTCTTGTTGTGGATATGTTTCCTCCCTAGTTCTTTCGGAGCTTTTTTTGGGGGCCACCTTTTATTTTGTTGTGAATTTCCTTATTTTTTTGTTTGGTTTTCTCTGCTTTTTAATTTTCAATATATTTTTCTAATGCTGGTTGGCTTTTTTCAATAAATCAGGTTACCATCCAATAAAAAAAAAAAAAGAGAAGAGAAAACCCCAAATCAATCAAAGAAAATTTTCTTAGAAAAAAAAAAAAAACTAAAAAAACATTCAAGTTGTACCTTGTATAGACATTTGCGTTTTATAGGAATGAACAAAAGGTTGATTGAGAATTGAGTTGACTATTTGCAAAATGGATTTATGCATATCTTCCCCCGCGTGCCTGTAGTATGTATACCTAGGAAATGATTCATATACATATGGGCCACCTCCACTTAAGCATTGGTGGTCACGATAAGGTGAGCACCGTTTCTTGTGGGGTCTTGAATCATCATCACAACAACTTGATCAACAGCCGATAAGTTTTCACTATCCAAAACGAGTACACAGTCGATCCAATGATCTAGTCCATTTGGATGGGTGCCAAACACAGAATCGATGACTATCAGGGAGGTTACCTGTTTTATGATCCACTTGGATGGATCACCAGGTGGGTCCCACTAAGTATTTAGGCACACGGAGCTCACCTTATTGCGCGCACTGGTGCTCACTTTAGGTTTTCCTGTATATATAAAAGGTCATCACCCAATGCGGTCCCACCAAAGCTGGGCCCTGGGAGGGTCATTGTTTGGGTGCAATGGTAAAAGTCCCGGGTTGCCATATATATAGATTGGAGAATTTTCTTGTGAAGTCTTAAATGTTTTGGGTGACAGCTCATGTGGGGCTCACTTTTGATCTCAACTCCAAGCACTTACTACCCATTGTGAATTTTTTTGGACCTAATTTCACACTCATTAGGACTATTGTCATTGGTGGATTTGACCTGTGAAGAATTTGACTGTTGATTTATTATTTATTTATTTATTTATTTTGGGCTTTGATGGGCCACTTCCCTCCCTCCAAGTGAACCTCAATGGGCTTTCATCCAAGAGAATAGAGCTTTATACACACATGCACGCACAAATGCTTCATACATGAGGTAACTCCCGGGGGTCTTTTTGGGGGAAATGATTTCAGCCCTCGTGGTCAATTCATACCACTCACACTCACTGCCCATTGGTGGAATCAGTAAGGCGGGTGGGGGTGTTGGGGGGGTTTTGCACTGGCAGGGGTCATGGACCTCCCACATTTTTTAAAACCCCTCTTAAGTTTTAGAAAGTTTTATATTTTTTTGCATATGCCCCCTTAAGATTTCAAAAATGCCTGTGTCTATTTTGAAAACTACATGCATTTTTTTTATGTGTGGCCCTCCCAAGAATTATTTTCTACATAGTGCGCCCCCTCCCCCGCCCCCCTCCCTTCCCAAGGACGAATTCCTGGGTCTGCCCATGTCACTACCCTTGCCCATGAATTGGCAAACCCACTTTGTTACTCATCCAACCTAGACTCACCTTTGGGTTGATTTGGAAAAACAAAAAAAATACAACTTAGGAAACTGTTTAAGCTCAAGTCCCCTAAATAATCAAGGATTGTGATCATTTGGCCAAGCTATGTTTTGTTGAAAATCAAACCCACAGTGAGTCCTTTCATCATCATCATCCTCTAAGCGTTTTTCTAACTATGATGGGGTTGGCTACATGAATTCTGTTTCTCCATTCCCGTCTATTTTGAGCCAAATCCACAGATAAGTTGAACTTCTTTAGATCTACACGCCTCTTTAGCTTGCCCCTTCCCCTTGGTGGGCCATTAACCTACATAGCCAAACGTTTTCGTACCGATGCGCTTTTGGCTTGTGTTGGACATGTCCAAACCATCTCAAACAAGTTTCTCTAATCTCAAAAGCGCTCATTTCTTAATTTTATCCTTCCTAATTTTACTACACGTCCACCTCAACAGTCTCATCTCTGCTACATCCATTTATGTGTATGTTGCTTCTTGATTGGCCAACATTCTGCTCCATAGGTCATATCTGGTCTACTTGCTATCCCGTAAAATTTTCCCTTCAATCTTGTTGGCATTCGTTGGTCGCAAGAGTTATAGTGATTCCTTTCCTTGTTTTTTTTTCTTTTTATTTTTTTTAATGTGAACCGTGAGTACTTTCTATTACCTATCCTTCATCATATGGCTGGGCTATTTGAGTCCTTTCGGTTATTTATAAATTATTTGCTTATTCAATATTGGAGAAATGCATGTAGGGTGAACCACAATACTTTTGGATTTTTCAGTGTCAGTTGAAGCCTGCAAGAGGAACATCAAGTTAAATGGATCTGTGGCCTGTTCAAAAGTGGAATCTCATCTTGCTGATGCTCGAGTATACATGCTTACACACCAAAAAGAATTTGATGTGGTATGGACTTTTCAATTGTGAATGCTTTGCCTTTTCTTCTCCAGGAATTGGTTATAGATTATTTTGAAAATAGAGTTTTAAGTTTTTAACCAAAAAGAAAAAAAATGGTTCCATCATGAATTTGATCCATGCATTACAAAATGACCATATTGATTAGGAAAAGAGCTCCAATAATTGATTTGACCAATAAAATAGTGTTTCCTCTTAAATTTACCGTTTCAATAATTTGATTGGGCAATCTTAACCATCCATTTGTGGTTAGGAAAATGGGTGGCCTAGACTGACTGCTGATATGTGGCCTGAAAAACCAGGCCGTTTTCTAATTGCCCAAATGGTAACTACCGCACCCTCCTTTCAGTTACCAAAATACCAAACGCTCCTCCACTAATGGGTTCACACTGTTTTCTGACCTCCCTATTGACATTGCAGTTTATCTTCAGTATTGTTCTGCAAAAGATCACACTGGATCTTTTCTATTCTCTTAACTACAGTTGGGCAGTGAAACATTGATAGGAAGTAAACTGGAAGCTTGCCAAGGCTGCTGTAACATAATCCTACTGCCTAATGATAAATTCCATCCACGTATAAAGTTTTCTTTCAAACTGCTCAGTAATTGGTTCCCTTGATGACTTGGCAAGTATCCCAATACAAACAGGAAGGCATAGAAGTAGTGGGAACACTTCATACCTCAAAACCAAAATTGTCAGAAAGCATCTCCGCATAATTTTTTTCACCATAAACACCCAAGAGTTCATACTTAGAATAATAAATTCTCAAGCTTGAGATTCTTTCAAATCATTGAAAAATAGTTTTCAAGTTCATTATCTGATTGTGGTTGGCCTCCCAAAAAAATGATTGTGTCATCTGCCTGTTGTGAATGTGGGTTATCAGCTATCTCAATCTTCGAATGTTTAGTGTTGAAACTGGAAAACAAACCAGCTATTCTTCTTTGGCCTTCATTGTCATCCTGCTAAGAGCTTCAACAACAATGATGAAGAAAAAAGCAAGGGAGAAAGTGGAGCTTTACTCATTGCAAGAGTTTTCCAGGCCTTTGCATGCACATTCGTGTTTTTACATGATTCAACTATAGATAATTATAACTTATAAGAAACTACGAGAGACAATTTATTTTTCTCTACGTTCCTAAAAAA
The DNA here is from genome assembly GCA_012931725.1 of Litsea cubeba. Classification (NCBI taxonomy): domain Eukaryota; kingdom Viridiplantae; phylum Streptophyta; class Magnoliopsida; order Laurales; family Lauraceae; genus Litsea; species Litsea cubeba. Next base: position 70,031,239 of record CM022947.1, read on the forward strand.
ATTTGTTGAAATTTTCTCACCGGAAAAGACAAACTATCCTTAAGAGAAAATTACAAGGAATTCATCTACAAGTCAGTAAATTATTTTCATCGGTGTTGTGTAATGTCAAGTACACTTAGTTTAAAAGGTCATTTTGAAAAGTTGTCAGTTAAACCCACACAGTTATATGGAGCTGATGAATGTCAGCTTATAAAAAAGGAGTTGAATAATGGGCTACTCGGAAACAAGTGATGTGTGGAGTAACAGAACATGAGAGTTTTAAATAAGGATACAAGGGCTGGCTCCAATTGAAAGAAAACTAATAAATGAATGCTATTTGAGATGGTTTGGGATGTGCCCAGCAATTATTTTATAAATAATCATGGTTTGAATTATCAGCTGATATGTACCATATCGGCCAGTAATTATTGATTATCTGTACCCCCGATATTTATGATAAGGTGAACCTTTTGAGGTGCTGCTCTATCTTGTGTTCACATTGTGGAATCTCACCCCTACTCCCACCTCATCAATGCGTAGAATTAATGACCTTCGATAATTCCTGCTGCTCAGCTCTTACATGAGCTCCTCCTAACTCCTAGTTTTCCTTCATAAGGCTATGATAAGGTGCACAATAATACTTGGTATCTCATTCTGGATGGTATTGTTTCAGTGTCATTTGTGATGGAGCCCAAGAGGGGTTACCACAGAATGGGCTTTTAGATAATGGGCCATGACCAACACAAGACGCATGAGCGAGGCCCATATCTATTGAGCCCAAACCTAGGTCCCACTGTTAGCCTAACATGCCCAACTGTGTGCAGAAAGAGGCCCAACTCCCAAGCCTCCCAAATAGGCAATATTATCCAACAATCCTGTGGATTGTTATTTTATTTAGTAATATTCTTATTTTAGTCTCTTTTCCTTAAAGAATCTTCCTTGTTTTAGGTATTTCTATTTTTCTTAGGTTGTTAAGTTCAATGAATGTATGTAAGAATGGTAAGAAAATCCATGTATAAATAGAAACTTTCTTCTTTGGATGTCCAAGAGCCCTATTTAAGGTCCTCTCATGTGTATTCTTAAATTACTCTTCAATGATTTTCGGTTTTTTTCCTCACTTTGGGATGGAACTCTAGAAGTTATTGTGCTAAGTTTGGCTTGAAGGTGTCTATGATTGGGAGGATCGTTCTCCACCAATCCAGATGCATCAGCTTATTTACTGTTACACCTATTATGCATGAATGTATTCTGATCCTCAATGTATGTGAATGGGTCACATCCCAACAGTTGGTACCTCCAATAACACTACATGCATCCTATACAAGTCTTTGAAGTATCATTATCCATATGATAATATTTTGTCTCCTAAAAGAAATCTCAAATCGTTTAAAAAAAAGGGTATGTTTCAAACAGTGCTGATGTCCTCCTTTTAGTGCCTGCACATTTGTGATGTGTATATTTAAAACTAAGCTCAGATTTTTCTATGGGTTAGTGCTAGACAACTCACAGGCTGCACATTCACGTGCCAGTGTGACACGTGACCACATCCAAGCAATTCCGAGTTTGGATCCCACCGTGTAATTAAAAATAGTTGAGGTGATTTATTAGATGTTCTGCACATGCAAGTGTAATTTCAACTGGTGAAGATACATTTCTTGCTGCTGACCTTTGTACTTCACCCTAGATGGACATACCTGAGTGTTGGCTGGGGTCAGTTACACCGTGGGATGCACCTTTTGTATGGATTAGGTGGCCCATGTTTTGTACTGTCACATCAGATTTGGTTGTGTGCAGGCTCACGTGTGGGTCAACCACAACTCTTTTGCGCCACTAACTACTTGTCATGCTTTTCTTAAATTATAGATCGGATTTATCAAGCCTATGATCCACTCATTAGATGTTTGCATGTAGATCACCTCAGCTCTGTGTGGCCACACTTTCTGGTGTTGCATGTCCTTGTTTCTCATCTATCTGTTGTAGTGGGGGTGGTTTTTCTGAGAAGAAGGGGGTCGGGGTTGTTTGAGGTGGGTTCTCCATTCGTTTGAATGATTGGGAGAAATGTTTATGTTTGATGGAGTCCATAGCCAACTTCTTGACTTCACGTTTTCTCCATAGCCAACTTCTTGACTTCACGTTATCTACTTACAATCTTGTCCTAGGTCCATGTTTTGGCCAGGGCTCATATACAGTGGAGCCCACTGTCTTACAAGTGTACAGCTTGGAGCTCTTGTGACACAAGTACAAGTGGCCGGCTGGCCGCTCATAGAATGGTTGGGATCTATGCTTGCATAGGTTTGGCAAAATTCAAATTGTAGATCGCGACCTTTGATCGTTGTATGTCTACAAAGATTCTATAATTTCAATGTGGATGGACTGGCTAGAGGGATGCCAAGTCTGGCAGATATTAGTGGGGTGCTTCGCAACTTTAATGGAGAGGTGATGATTGGTGTGAAGGATTCTAAGAAAGTGGAGGTGCTGCAATCCTAGAGGCAATGAGGATTTCATCAGGTTCTTTGATGATAGATTGATAATTGATTGCTGTGAGTGACTCTTAAATGCTATTTCCTTGGTATCTCAAGTGGACGAGTCCCTATAACTTCTAGTAACTACTTACTGAAATTAAATCCTTGTCACCTATGCTTTAGGTGTTTTATTGACACGTGAGTTGATCACTTGATCTGCTATGAGATAGCAGATTTTCTGGCAATGCAACGTTTGGATAGGTTTAATTCCTTTATTGGCTCTTTAATGTTGTTTCTTATTCTTGGTTGGGCTTATAGTATAAGGCTACTATAGTGTCATCTCCTTTTCCTGCTTTTCTTAATTCCTCATCCGTACGTCCATCTATCTTAATATAAGTTTTTGTTATCAATTGAAAAAAAAGAAATAATCTATTTCTATATTCTAACGTGTTAATACTAGGTGTCAGATATTCAACTTTTAATGAACTTTTTTTTGTTGAAATTTTTATAATGAACTTTTTGTAATCTTTTAGAAATAGAAAAAAATCAGGTATTTGATGCATGACTTTTTACACCCTTCATTTGTTTTTGGGGTTTCAGGTTGATCTTGATCCTTATGGGTCACCTTCTATGTTCTTGGACTCTGCAGTTCAGTCAGTTGCTGATGGAGGCATGCTTATGTGCACAGCTACTGATTTGGCTGTGCTATGTGGGGGCAACAGGGAGGTTTGCTATTCAAAGTGAGTTTTATGGTTGGAAACTATGATGCCCTAATGCATCATATAGTGTAGAGTTTCTGGTTTAGCCATTCCATTCAAGTGGCTCCCATGTATTAATTTTCCAGGGATGCTGGCATATCTTCCAGGTTAAGCCTATTCTTGTGATGCATCCATTATTTTCCTTCTTTGCCCCAAACTGTTGTGTTTTCCTTTTCTTTTCTCAATCATATATTTTATTTATTCTTTGTAGGACAAGATTAGATGGATCTTCGATAAATTTGTCTAATTTCTAGTGTATTTTACATTCACACTTAGGCCCATCACATCAGTGGTCTTTTAACCATTGTCACAAATACTGGTGGTATTTTGGAAGTACCATGATATCATTTCACCTTCTTAAGATAAAAAAAACACAAACATAAAGTTTGGAATTGAAAATACTAGTAGTTTCCAGTGAAAAAAAAAAGTATTTTCTAAATTCCACAGACATGGATGAAAAGCGGTTGTATGATACTTTTATCATAAAAAGGGCATTTAAGTGTTAAATAATAAAAAGACGATATTTTAGCCCTATAATGTCTCTTCATCTCTGCCTCTCATTTTCTTTTTCACAGTACTGCCAGAAGGCTCTGAAAATCCTCATTCATGTTCGAATGGTGGTTGATTTATCGAAACATGTGTGGTGTGAAGAGATCTAACATGAGCACAGCAGTAACCTCCTTCATGCTTTCTTTGCATCCTGTTTTCATAATGTATATGTGTATGTGGACACACACAAATGGATATCTATCCATCAACAAATGGATCATATGGGAAGAGATTTAACATGAGTATAGTGGGAAACCTCCTTTTGTACATGGCGCCAACATTCTGGGGAGAAATCCTAGTAACAAACCAACAGAGATCCTTCATCTCCCTTTATATTGGTGCTGCTTTTCCTCTTCCTCGTTTTTGAAGAAGATTTATCAGCTTTCTTTTGTACTATTTTGATGTGCATGCTAGTTTTGCCGACAGGAATCTTATATCGCCAATGCATAGTGGTTTAGAGGATGATTTTCTTAATTGATATTTGGACCTTCGTTTTCTTGCATGCAGCAGTCATATATTGATATTATCCATATAATCCTTTAAGTCTGAATTCTGGCTGTACAAAGCCTTATCTTGGAAGAGCCAGAGCAGACGGAAAAAAATAAAAGAAAAGAAAAGAAAGAAGAGATACTTATAATTATATGACTTAAAGTTGTACTTTGAACTCTTATCCTTATTTTAAACATTTCCCCCTTTTTTTAACAAGGTGGGGAAAACCGAAAAAATTGGAAAATCTCCACTGTTAATAAGCAGTTAATGTTATTTGTTACAATGCTTAAAACATCTGCCCAACTTCTAAAGACTGGTGCATCAGGACACTTGATAAACTATAGATATGAATGGTTCCAACTTAAATGTTTTTATCTTTTGTAAGGAATTGAGAACACGTATGATTTTCTAATACTTGGGAAGCTGGATGTTATATTCTAATAATTGAGCATGAATCAGGTATGGTTCCTACCCTTTAAAAGGAAAATATTGTCATGAAATGGCCTTGAGAATCCTCCTTGCCAGCATTGAGGTAATGTATTATTCTTAGAAAGGCGTCTCATCTTTGATATCATTGCTTATGAGATTCATCATGGTTATATGGATATGGTATTTGATGCTTTCTTTTAAGTGCAGAGTCATGCAAATCGCTACAAGAGATATATTGTTCCTGTCCTCTCTGTACAGATGGATTTTTACATTCGTGTGTTCGTGCGCATTTTTACGTGAGTGATGTTTTTCTTTCTGTTTACATTATTGATATTAATGTATAGACCAATTTGTTCAATTTAGAACTGATTATTATTGGGTATTATGGCTTACAATAGAATATTCAGTTTGTTGCTGATCTTATCAAATAAATAAATTGGAAGAAGAAAAAAATTTGCATGGATAACTTACAGTGTCATGAACTCTGCAGTTCTGCAAGTGCAATGAAGAACACTCCTCTTAAGCTCTCATATGTTTATCAGTGTATTGGGTGTGATTCATTCCATCTGCAATGTCTTGGGAGAACTGTCACCAAGGTATGTTCATGTGGTTATATCTGCCTTAGCCTAAGGAACCTTACTGTCGTGTAAGTGTTATTCTCCAAGAAACATATATTTTCAGAATGTTGTAGTAATATGCTAACCTTTCACTTCTTTTTTCAATATATTTATCTTTCTAGAATAACAGCGTAAGATATGCACCGGGTTTTGGTCCCATGGTTCCTCAAGAATGCAGTGACTGTGGGAAGAAGTTTAACATGGGTGGGCCCATATGGTCAGCTCCCATCCATGACCAAGAATGGGTTGCTTCCATATTAGAAAATGTTAAATCAATGAAGGATCGGTATCCAGCTTATGACAGGATCTCTGCTGTATTAGGTACAGTATCAGAGGTAAGCATCCTTCAAATATCAGTCTGACCTTGTGTATATTCTACATATGCATTTCTATATTATATTTTTGAGACTAATCTATATGAATTTTCTAGAGTGTTTCATTTTATAATCCACTGATTTTCACTCTCCATGTTATTTATAGTTCTGTGAAGGGAGTTGAAACTTACACAAAATGATGGATTCGTGAATGAGATTTTTTGTAGTTAATTGAGGCCAAAATTCGTTAAAAATCACAAAATAACAATATTTTCACCATCTGAAAATATTATTATGTTTGGTCAAAATCAATTTCAAATCTTACAATATTATTACTGGTACTGTGTTTCAGTGCCATGAAAATGTCCTATTAAAGCGTTGCAGCTGGACAACATTAAAACATAGGGTCTGGACTCTGGTAGTCTGGTGCAGCAACAAATGTTTGGTACGTTAAGGCACTTAATTCTATGCGTATTTGAGGCTCAAAATTTGGGGGTCAAGATTTTGATATCAATGTCCCATTTATAACGATGATGAAAAATCTTTGGGTTTCTGATCCTTCAATCTTTGCTATTCCGTCTGGAGACAGTTACTCATTACATTCAAATTGTAGGCTTGTCGTCCAAGGTCATTTAATTTTTTTTTTTTCCAAATATTGGTGATGCTCATGGAATCGTCAAGTTCATGATGTTGAGAATATTGAGGAAGAAATTGGGTTTATTTGTAATTCTAGGTTATTGGGTTTATCCGTAATTTAGGAGAAAGTTTCCTATATTGAGATTGAGTTATTTTGGGATAGAGTTGTGATGGGATAAGAATTAGGTTTCCTAGTTTGGTAAGATCGAGTTTCCTAGTTTGAGTAGTTATCTTTGAATGTGCTCTTATAAACAGCCATTGGCTATTCTTAATGAAATAACCTTAAAGATTTGAGATCAAATCATTCTGGTAGGATGTAGTCCATAATTTCAACTCATGGAACCTCTCTATGAGACTCGCCAGACCCACAATTGTATAATTGGACTCTTCTACATTGTACACTTAGGAAGGCTTGGAATATTGTATTCCTCCATGACATTGCAATATTAGACTTACCAAAATATACCTAAACTTTTTTTTTAACAGTCATTATTCGACTTGCAGTTTTATCTTTAATTTTATATATTTTTTTAATTCTTCGGAATACCTTTTCTAATTAATTAAGGACATAATATTTTGCAGGAGTTGGTTGATGTTCCTCTCTTTGTGTCTCTTCACAACTTGTGTGCAACTCTCAAATGTACCTCCCCATCTGCTGTTATGTTTCGTTCTGCTGTGATCAATGCAGGATATCGCATCTCAGGCAGTCATGTGTCTCCATTAGGAATGAAAACAGATGCCCCCATGGATGTTATTTGGGACATCATGCGGTGTTGGGTAATAAGCCACTTTCCTTTACCTTCTTTTTTATTCTGAGATTAATTTACCCTACGAACTGTATGTGGGCAAATGTTTTTGTAACCCAAAACATTCATATCATTGGTTTTATGATTGCTGTTCAGATGATCCCAACCATCTGAGATTGCTTGCTCTACTGAATGCGAACAGATGCTGTAACTGTCCTAATCACACCACAATTTGGACAGCTCGTTTGCTACTTGCACATGCCCCAACCCGTTATGTTTATCACTAGACCCCCTTTAGACTAATGTGAGCCCCATCTGTTCTGTTGTCTGGTATAGCACGTGCCATCATCTCAACTGCACATCATATTATACCTGCAAATGCACAAAATCAAAGAAAACATGTCTCAGGTCAGTGCTAGGGACGTGGTGAGTGCTCTGGATGTGTGCACGAGTTTGAATCCTGTGTCGTACTAAATTGATATTATACCTGCAAATTATTGCCCGACTTCTATGATCAGACTGCTAAAGTTTGAGAATAAATTTGTTATCACAGGTGTCATTACATTGTGTTGTTGTGTGCACGAGCCTATAAGGTGTATCACTGTCTAGGTTGAACGTTCAAGTCATGTTCCAACAAAAAAAAAAAACTAAATAAATAAATATCGTTGCAAGATTATGATATTTCTCTTAATAATTTTGTTGATTGCTTGTTTGCCACAGGTCAAGAACCATCCAGTGAAAGCTCAACCGCCAGAGCAATCAGGAAGTGTAATCCTCGCAAAGGAACCTACTCTGCAGGTCCATTTTAATCACTCTCTTTATGTAATTTTGCTCATCCAAATCTTACCCTTATATTTCACTTCTCTAATCTCTTTTTGTCATTGGTACAAAGCTGGCACAGCAAAAAACTATTAGGCTATACAGAAATAATAAAATAATGTAGAGGAGGAAGAATTTGCAGATTTGAGTCTTGATACCTCAAGAAAAAATTATACCAGTTGTGGTGATAGAAATTGTGGTAGCACTGAGTAGCAGCAGTAGTGGTAGACTGGTAGTGTTAGTACTCTAGTCCAAACCACCCATCACGGTTTAAGGTGGGATCAAAAGGTGTCATGCTATAAGGTTTGGGTGAAAGTCCATCCTTGTTGAGTTTTGGAAGCTTTGGATTAAAGGGCCCAACAATGTAATTGTTTTAACTTAGGATGACTCACCAATGCTTAATATCATTTTGGTCATATTTAGGCCAGCTCCATCTCAACGGGTAGATGAATATAGGTGAATGGATTCAACCACAAGTAAGCCTCACTGGAGGCTTGTATGTGTCAGCCGCTTGTACTGCATCATTTCTCATAGTGTTATGTTTAGGGAGTATCAGTTTGAAGTTTGGGTTAGGTTTGATCTGACATTCCTGTCCAAATGCATGGTGGCATGTGCCCGTTTCCTATTTCCCCTTTGGAAGTGGCCACTTGTTCATCAGCTCACTACCAATCCTCATCATTATAATGGTGTTTCCAAAATCCATATACATAGGCATAAGCAAAGACTAGTTGCTGTTGAAATCTTATGTCGGGTTAGTAAAGACCAACGCATGACATTTGAGATGAATGTTATTTGTATACAATGCAGTTCCCTTTCATAAAAAAAGAGTCAAATTTACACCGCTTCGTCGCTTCCCAAGCCATGTGTCAGTTGTGTTACATAATCTCGCCTAATTAATCAAGTTCTCACCTGTCTTTCCAAAGCAACCTGGTTGGACAATTCTAACTACTAAATTCAAGTAAAGACATTGCTACTTTGTTCAGACCTTCTGTTTTCAAGTTTTACTTGGGCCTGTGCTTTTTGTGGCGGGCTGACTGGTTGAGTATATGAATCTTGTGTATGTTTTTTAGTAATTTCCAGAGGAAGTTGTTTACATTTAGTTGTCTCTGCTTTTTTAGGAATTGCAAAATTGGAACTATAGCTTATGTCTCTGCTGCTGTTTCCATTTTGAGCAGGCTAATTTTGCAAGAGCATTTGCCTCTCTCAGCAAATCACAGGCCAAGAAGGTTGCCCGTTTCCTTCCAAATCCTGAACCACATTGGGGTCCAAAGGTTCGAGCAGGTCGGCAGATCACAAGCAAGCATGTATCTCTTTTGGGTCCACAAAGCATTGATAGATGTAAAAGCCATGAGGAAGGAGATGAGCCTGATGCAAAGCGCCCCAAGATGGAAGATTCTACTGCCAATTCGTGACAAGGTTCAGTTCTTCCATGACTGTTGTGCATCACAATTTTCTTTTCGAGCCCTATAGGGCAGTTTTTGTTGTCATATTTATTGTTCAACGTTCCCCAAGTCTTTCTAGATATAGTTTTAAGAAGCACACCATAAATGCTAATGAAATCCATAAGCAGCAATTGATTAGAAAATAAATATTTCCACAGTTTTGTTGGTGTTTTTGTTGACAATCTTTCAAGGTTTTGTTTCTGAAAATGGGAGAAGACCTTTGATAAACCACATTATTGTGAGAATGGTCTCTATATTGTAGGTTTACTCTTTTGCAAGTTAGAAACTAACAAATTGTTGATTTTAAAAAGTTGAATTCAGAACAGAAATCTACAATGAGAGATCCTTTTCTATTGTTGGTCGGCTAGTTACTGGGTCTTTATAATTAATCATTCTTCTTTTTTCAACACCTCCATGAATTCATTATGAAGCCATTCTTTATGAGATTCCCAATCATCGCTCTTTGAAGTCCTCCGTGATTACAATTATGACAGCTTCGTTACTCGCTCTCAATTTACCCCACTTCCTCCCCACTCCAACTCCCATTCCAAAACCCAGAGACTGTTTCCCACAAAGAACTCAAGCAAATCCATAACGCAATAAAACCCAATCCAACCCCTAGCATGACATCTTTGCCCTCACAAAGTTCATCTATTTCTGTGGCCCTCTTCAACCATGGACTACGCCACGGCCACAAGGGTCTAGAATGCTTCTATTTATAGAAGTGGGCTTGGGTTGACTCGAGAAAAGGAAGAATGCAAAGAAATCTAGTTTTACTCGAGAAGTTGAATAAGCACTTATGTGCTTTGTACATGATTCAATAGAATGAGTTCATGGTCAACCTGGTGTGTTCATGTGAGTTCTAGGGCTGTTGGATGTCTCGTTTAGGTGGTTTACTTTAGTCTAGCGTGGAATTATTGTACACTAAGAATGAGCATGATAGAGGTCCCACTCTCTTAAGTTCATTTTTATTTAATGAAATTTGATGATGGATGTTTATAATTTACGGGGCTTTAAATGTTTGGTGTGAGACATGTTCGCATCTATTAATGGTGCCCACATATGATCACATGTTTGTGTGTTGAAAACAACAGGTCACACCCCTAGCTCACATTTAGGAAGTATATATATGTATATAGGGAGACGGTCCAGTAAGGACCGTTCTCACCAATTTTTTATGGACTCATCCAAACCCTTGGATTTTAAGCCTCATCCAATGCTTGTCATTTGCTGTATATAAGGACTGGAGGGAAACGAAAATGAAATCCAAAAGAATCTCGCCAAAAAAGGCACCGATTCTCTCCTCTCTCCCTCCCATCTCTTCACCGACGAACCCATGGCACGTTTCTCTCCCATTGCTCGTCTCCGGCGCCGGCAGCAACCTCCTCAAATCCCCAAATCGCTTCCCCTCTGTCGCACTGCTATCCCAAATTGCTTCCCCTCTGTCGCACGCATAGCAGATCGCGATGGTCATATCTGGCCTGGGGTTTCTGGTTTCGACGGGGAGCTCTATTTTCATCTCCGGCATGACATGGGTTTCGTCCTCGATATGGAGCTCTCCGACACGATATGGACTTCGTCCTCATTGATACGGAGCTCAAATTGTCGTCGCCAAGCCTCCCATTTCATTTTTCCCTGTTCTCCATCCGGTCTTCCATCGCTCGCCTAGGATATACTCATCTTTGGCCTCGATTTGCCGGCAACATAATAGTTTTTCCCTGATCGATTCCGCCTTTAGTTGTCATGTTCAGTTAGGCATGAAATACATAGTTTGGAATGCCTTTTTGGCACATGTAATCAGGATGGATGTTCCTATGTTAAAAATTTTCAATGTAAAATGCCCTTTTGGCACATGTAATCACGATGCAGGATTGAAGTTTTTTTGGAATGTTCCTATGATTCTTGTATAATTTGTATCTTGCTAATGACCTGTGTTTGGATTGCATGCTATGTTACGAAATACTAAGGGGGAAGCATTTTTCCATGCCAATCAATGCTATTTTTCCATGCCAATTATACCACACACCCACCATTCACAAGTCCCTCACCCTCAAGTCTACATATACAGCTGGAGACTGACCACTGCTGATTGTTCCTGTGGAGGTGGGGGTGCTGATTCATGGCATCCAGGTCTTTCAGAGACCGCCCTCCACTAGATTTGCTAATGTGAGAAATTGAGTAGTCCTCAGCCTCAGTAGGCAAATGAACAGTCATTTTTGTTGATTCACCTGGTCGTATATATTGAGGACCGTCCTTAAATTGAGTTTCTTCCTTCGATTGATTGCAAAGGAGACAGTGAAGATGGAGGACGGAGCGATTTGGGTTTTTCCATGTCTACTAATCGTTCCCTTTCGACGAAGGAGAAAGGGGAAAGGAAGAGCGCCGAGAGGGTTAGGATCGAACAAATCTTAGTCTCGATTTTGGGCTTTTTTCTGAATGCGATCAGGGAGATGATTGATGTCGTTTGGTTTTGCCTTTCGAATGAGAGAGACGCGGAGGGAAGGTAGGAGATGAAGAGCACAGAGAGGGATGGGCCTGGAACGAAATTCTCATTTTTAATTTGGGCGCTGCAATTTTTTTTCATTTCCCTCCCATTGCTTTTAAAGGCCTAGTGACTCTGGTTGGATGAACAGCGGGACTGAATGGCCTGGATAAGTCCTCTCTATAGAAAGTAAAGACGGTCCTCATTGGACTGTCTCCCATGTATATATATCATCAGGTTCCCATTTTTTTAAAGATAATAATCAGTTTTCGTTGATTGTCTATTTTCCCTAATAAACTAATGCTAAGGGTGGATTTCCTTATCTCAATCCAATAAGGCTTGAATAAGGGTTTCTATATCCCTACATATAAGGTTTTAAACAAGCTCAAAAGAAAAAAAAACATTTGTTCAAATGCTTATTGTCATCTCACTGTACATGTTCGCATGAGGGCCTTTTTGGGCCCAATAAGTGGTCACAAAGATCCTCAACGGTAAGATAGACTTGGTCTTTCCAACTCCTCATATTTCCCTTGCACTCCCAGAATCTCTCCCCACTGCGTGCCATATCGGAGCCCTTTCCCCAACAACTATGAATACTTGACCGCCATAAGGAAATCGGGACTCTCTTATTAGGCTTTTGAGTTTTGCCCCAGGGTGACTGGAAGTGAACTAATCAGAGTCGGTTATGTCACCGTGAAATGCTTGCCAAGCCTGCTTTAGATGGGGCAGGCACTGCCCATGTGAATGGAAGGCATCCTGGTGACGTGGCGGACCACGCGTGACTGATCCAGTCATGATCACCTTGGGGAAAAGCCTTAGAGCATCCGGACTCGGTATAAGGACATCATATCTACACAATCTTTGTTAAAGAGTTGGAATGGTTGAAAACGTATCTAAAAAATCAGTCCAATAAATCAATGTGGAAAAAAAAAAAAAAAGAAGACAGAAATCATTATATTCCATTAACATGGTTGCATGAAATCAAGCTACATGAGCATGTCACAGAAGAATAAGCTTCACCCTCTCAATTATAATCATAGCAAAAATAAAAATCTAAATAAAGGCACATCCATGACCCATGACGTGAGGAATGTGGATACCAATATATCTATTCATAAAAAGAGTGCTTGGTCGAAAAAACCTTAACTGAGCATGTTTCTATTCTAATTGATAAGATCCAACAGAAGCTAAGATCCGATCTCTGGTGTTGGGGCTGATTTCTATATATATCAAGAGTTTCCTATCGATCCTAATGGCTTCAAGATCCAAATTCGTAAATGTAAGAGCCTGAGAGGAGGGACCAATTCAGAGAACTTCTTTACCATCCCAAACCACTCTTACTAGTTACTAGTACTAGTCATGAATAACAAACGTTAAGGCGGTGGACATGAGAAAGGATAAAGGAAGATGAGAAAGACGGCCATGGATGCATGAGAATGGTATTTGTAGGTGCAGAAAATAATGACCCACAATAACTGGGGAGCCTTAGAGGACTTATCCAATGATGGTGATGACTGGGAATGACTGGATACCGTCCGAAAGCCTGAAAGAGAAGAGAAAACGATCAAAGGACCCTGGCCTGGGCGGCGCAAGGCTCTCCGATGCCAAAGTCAGTGTGGGAACTGGAACAATGGGAGGAGAGGGAGATAGTTGAGACAGAGTAACGGCTCTGTGTATGAAATTGTCCGTACCTTTAATGGTGGTTTGAGTCTCTATTTATAGAGTTTGGGACGTGTCCCTTTGGGAGATGTCGTGGTGGGGTCTCATTAATCGACTGGGAAGCCATGACCAGCCCACGTTGTCATAAATGCGCGTCGGGTCAGCCCACGTCGCATTTAATACGCGTCGGTTCAGCCCACGTCACATTTAATGTGCCAGATCGTGTTGAACGCCTTTGGCGATAGGGGATCGTGGGATCTGCCCTCGGGCCTTGCCCTGATGTGGCCTCAGCCGCTGGATGTCGTGTCTGTCCCATTAGCTCGTGCCTTTATCACTCTACGTGCCTGGTGACGTGGAGGATGAGGGGCGTGAGTGGAGACTCTTTCTGGTTTCGGCTTTCATCCCGGCAACTTCAGCCGAGGTGGAGCTCCCTGCCGAGATGACGCCGGGGCGGGCCAGTTCGGCGCTAAAGGCCCGGAGCTGCATGACTTCGGCCGGACCTCCTGTCCTGGTAGCCGGGTTGAGCCTGGTGCCATGTAGATGGCACGCGGATGGCACGTGAGAGTGCTTAGTCTCATCTGATGGCTGTGATTAGCGTAATCCTGTGGTTCTGGAAATCTCCCCACACAATTGCCCCCTAGCCTTTGACCTCTTAAGCGCCTTAGCTTTTAGGGGTTGAAGGCTAGAAAGTCTATCTGGGGATACAGCGGTCATCACTTGGTGTCGCTTCGACTTTTTGAAGCAATAAATGCTCTGCCTTGTTCGTCTTGGGAACCGAGTTGACGGCTACACACGTAGCTTCTGCGCTGATTGCGTTGTCTCATTGATGGGTCGGGCACAGGCTTTGAAGCGTCTCTTTGAATTCGGAGGCGGTACCCAAATGAGGGTTCCCTTTCTACAAATAGGGTCGTCCCCTTCCTTTTCTGGCTTCTGATTCCTTTCGCCTTCGCCTTTACTTTCGATTTCTGCTCTGGTGCTTGAAATCTGTTCGAGGACGACGACCGTAGAACGCGCCCGGATCTGCTTTTGATCTGCCTCTGTCCCTGTAAGTTGCTTTGTTCTTCCGTCTGGTTCTTATTGGGGTTTTTCGATTTCTAGGGTTTTTCTTCGTCGTCACCCCTTCTAGACATGGGCACCCCTAGATTCAGTTTAGATACTGAGGAGGGCATAGCCAGACTTAGGGCTGCCTTCGATATTCCGGAGCGAGTCCTGCTCAAGCCGGCAGACTCCGTTGACTATGCCACGATGCGCTGGTCCGGCGGCTGGATGCCGTTCCCTCTGATCTCTGTGATCGAGGGCGGGGTCAGATTCCCCCTGCACCCTCTGTTTAGAGCTTGCCTTAGTACCTGGTCTCTTACCCCGTGCCAGCTGATGCCAAATGGCTATAAGGTCATCATGGGCACGGCGAAGCTGAATGAGATTCTGGGGACCGACCTAGGTGTCCACGATATCGAGGATACCTACGATATCTGCAAGGCAGGGGAGGGGAAATATTATCTCCGGGTGAAGCCGCAGAGAAGGGGCTTCGTCTTGGCCTTGGAGGATTCAAATAAGAATGCCGAGGAGACCGTCTTCTGTGTGTCGGGGGACTGGGAGTTCGGCGATGGCGAAAGCAGGAGGCTGGCGGTCCCACGTCGTCCTGGGGAAGTCCCAAGTAATCATCACTGCTTTTCTCCTTTTTGCTTTGCTTACCTCATTGATGCCGAACTGATACTCTTTTTTGCCTGTTGAGCAGAGGCGGGTGCAAGGCGACGCCGAGCTGCTAGCGAAGGTTGGAGGAGGAATACCGACGACATCAACAAGGTCGAACGGTACAAGGGGCACGAGACCAGGTCAGCTTGGAAGCTGCTTGGGTACACGCCGAGGTATCGCGGCCACTACCACAGGACTGGAGTACCTGAGGTGGACGAGACACACCCTGACCGTCCGACCGTATCAGTTGCGGTGTTCAGCGGGGTCCCCTTGACCGATCCTGCTGTCGAACGAACTGCGTCTGGTGCCGAGGCGTCTACTTCTAATCCGGAGCTGCCGGACTTGTCGCAGATAGTGGAAGCTTATCTCTCTGATCGAGAGGACATGGAGGGAAGCTCAAAGGAGCTCGCTGTCAAGGACCTGGCCGCCAAGTTTAGGCAGAGGTCGTCGTCTTCTGGGGCTCCATCGCCTGCCGGTACTCTTGCTGCTTCGGGTCCGGTGGGCGCTGGTGCTTCCTCTGCTCCTGCCCCCGCTCCGAGCGGAGGAGCCCGGCGGCGCTCGCCGGACCGCTCGAAGGAGGGGTCCCCGCCCAGGAAGAAGTCCAAGGCGGGGGAGAAGAGTTCGAAGGCTGATCCCGCTCACGCCCCTGGAGTTAAAGTTCCAGCCGAAAAGGGGGGCGAGAAGAGCGCTCCGAAGGAAAGAGGGCGCCGGCCGAACAGAATGCGCCAATTAGCAAGTCGACTGTCGGGGGCGACGCGCGAGCCTCTCATCTCGGCAGGGCAAGGGTCCGGATCGGCCTCCGGGCCCCGAACTGCCCCAGCACCGTGGAAGCCGAGAATGGAAACACAACCCGGCAAACCCCTGAGCGTTGAAGATCGACTGCTGGGAAATGCCGAGGTAATCGGGGCCCTTGCCAGGGCCTGTGCTCTGCCACGGGATATGGAGGAGCACGAGAAGTTTGATGACGAGAGCCTGATGTTGTCGGCGATCCAGGCCAACATCCTGGTAAGTGTTTTTTGTGTATTCTTTCGAGTGGCCTAGCTCGGCTGTTCCTGTTTTGACCCTCCTCTTTTCCTTTGCAGAATGTGCAGAGGCTCCTAGCCATCCTAGGAAGGAGGGATAGGAACGCGTCGAGGGTGACCCGTCTGGAGTCCGAGCGGGAAAAGCTGAAGAAGGAGCTGGAAGTGCAGCGGAAGGGAATGGAAGAACTCAAAGTGGCTAGCGCTGGAGAGTCCGCTCGGTTGGCATCAGCTCTGACTGAGAACGCCGAACTTTCGTCCAGGGCCAACCATATGAAAGGCGAACTCCGGATGAAGAACAAGAAGACCGCCGAACTGGAATCTGAGCTGGCCAGATTGAAGTCTGAGTCGACGGCTGAGGTAAAAAGGTTGCGGGGGGAGGTCTTGGCTGGTCGCGCTGAGAGGGAGAAGCTGGTGAAGGAAAAGGCCTCTCTTCAGGCCGAGGCCCAGTCCGCCTTCCAGGATGGGGTAGATCGAGCCACTGAGCTGTACGAGAAGCAGGTGGAGGAGATCACCGCAATCTTATTCGAGGAATGATGCCTGGCCGCACTGAGACGCGCGGGGGTCCCTGAAGACCACCCTGTCTATCAGGACCTGCCGAAGTATGCGGACCTGGATCCTGAGCCGAGCTCCTCACCTGCAACTGAAAGCGCCCCGGTCGAAGCTCCTGCTGCTGACGACGCTCCAGCTGCCCCGGTCTTGAGCGATGCCCCGGTCGCCAGCGATGCTTTGGCCGTGCCTCAAGGTGATGCCTCTTCTGCGCCTGCTTCGGCTGAGGGTACCAGTTGAAGCCCCTTCTGGTTCGGCCGAAGCTGCTGGTTCGGCAGATACGGTGATCGACCTGGTCGAGTCGCCGAAACCACAGTAACCAGGCTCCTCTCTATTTCTGTCTTCCTTTATGTAAAATTTTTGCTCCTCAGCTTTGTAACGCTTTGTCTGTTGAATGAAAGTCGAGCTTTTTCACTCGTGCATTCTCTCTGCATTTCTCTTTCATTCCTGGATGTGCAACAGTATTTCTGTGCTGTTTATGTTTTGAGTGCTGGCACTGACCTCGGCCGAAATGGCTGGCCTTGCGCCGAGGTGGACCCATGCCGTGGCCGAAAGCGAGTTCGGCATGGTCTTCTCAGGGGTGTATGAACCCGGGCTTCAGGAAACTGACCTTGGCCGAACTACCTTGAGCCGAGGTGCGAGGGGTTTATGAACCCGGGCTTTAGGAAAGGCTTGAGTGTGGAACTCCAGGCCATTTCCAAGGCGTAGAGCCTTGATTGTGTCCAAGACACGGGGCTTTAGGAAAGGCTGAGTGTAAGAACTCCAGACCATTTCCAGGGCGTAGAGCCTTGATTGTGTCCAAGACACGGGGCTTTAGGAAAGGCTGAGTGTAAGAACTCCAGGCCATTTCCAGGGCGTAGAGCCTTGATTGTGTCCAAGACACGGGGCTTTAGGAAAGGCTGAGTGTAAGAACTCCAGGCCATTTCCAGGGCGTAGAGCCTTGATTGTGTCCAAGACACGGGGCTTTAGGAAAGGCTGAGTGTGAGAACTCCAGACCATTTCCAGGGCGTAGAGCCTTGATTGTGTCCAAGACACGGGGCTTTAGGAAAGGCTGAGTGTAAGAACTCCAGGCCATTTCCAGGGCGTAGAGCCTTTGATGCCGGAGTCGACCAGAGAGAGACGACAGATCGTTGACAAGGCAAAAGCTGCTTTTATTGATTCTGAGATTCATTACATCTTTAGAAATAAAATTTCTTCAAGTGGGATGCATTCCACGGTCTCGGCAGTGGCTTGCCTTCCAAGTCTTCGAGCTTGTAGGCTGACTTTTCCGGCCAGTGAGACTACTCTGAACGGGCCACGCCAGTTCGGGGCAAGCTTCCCCTCGTTTGGTTCTTTGTCAGCTGGCAGGGCCTTCTTTAAAACGAGCTCTCCCGCGGTGAACCTTCTTTCTTTGACATTTTGATTGTATGCCCTGGCTAACCGCTGCTGATAGTCGGTCAGTCTCAGGGCTGCTGCTTCTCGTCGCTCGTCTGCCAGCTCCAGCTCCATTGCCAGGTTCGTCTCATTTCGGCCTTGGTCGACCAGCTCTGTCCTCAGGGTAGGAAGGCCGATTTCCAAAGGAATGACTGCCTCCATCCCGTAGGCCAGAGAGAAAGGTGTTGCCGAGGTGGACCTCCTTGGAGTTGTTCTGTATGCCCACAGCACGCTCGGAAGCTCCTCTGTCCATCTGCCCTTTGCCTTGTCCAGTCGCTTCTTCAGGCCGTCCAGGATCACTTTGTTGGAGATTTCTGCCTGGCCATTACTCTGTGGATATGCCGGAGTGGAGTAATGATTTCTGATGCCGTGCCCTTGGCAGAAGTCTTTGAAGGACTTGGAGTCGAACTGAGTCCCGTTATCCGAAATCAGGATCCGGGGGATGCCGAACCTCGTAAGGATGTTTTTCCAAACGAAATTCCTGGAGTCCCTGTCCGTGATTGAAGACAACGGTTCAGCCTCTATCCACTTTGTGAAGTAGTCTGTAGCCACTATCAGCCATCTCTTGTTCCCTGGAGCTCGGTGAAGAGGCCCCACAATGTCCAGGCCCCATTGAGCGAAGGGCCATGGGCTAGAGAGGGGACTCAGATCCTGTGCTGGCTGATGGAGGGAGTGGGAGAACTTCTGGCATTTCTCGCATTTCCTGGCATAGACCTGGGCGTCTTTCTGCATGTAGGGCCACCAGTAGCCCTGGCTTATTGCTCTGTAAGCCAGGGATCGACCTCCTATGTGACTGCCGCAGATTCCTTCGTGGATCTCATACAGGAAGTCGTCCACCTTGCTCGGATGGACGCATTGGAGGTATGGACCTGTGAAGGACTTCCTGTAGAGTTTGCCTTCGGGAGAGAGCCAGAATCGCGCCGCCTTGAGTCTGATCCTGTGGGCTTCAGCCTTGTCCTCGGGGAGCTGGTCGTCCTTCAAGTAGGCGACAATTGGATCCATCCAGCTCGGGCCGAGGTCAGCACAGAGGACAAGCCGAGATGAATGGAGTTTCTAAGCTCGACCTTGATACTGACCCAACCTCGATGGTCCTTTTCTTGCCTGCTTCGACAGCGGAGGCCAGGTTTGCAAGCGCATCTGCGTGCGTGTTAGTATCTCGGGATATTTGCCTGACCTCGGCTTTCTGGAAATGAGAGAGCAGTTTTTTTCGCAAGGGCTAGGTAAGCCGCCATCCTGTCGTCCCTGGCCTGGTAGTCTCCAGCGAGCTGGCTAGTCACCAGTTGAGAGTCGCTGAAGATCTCCAGGTGCTGGGCTCCCAGGATTTGGGCGCTGTTCAACCCTGCAATCAGTGCTTCGTACTCTGCCTCATTGTTTGTTGCGTTGAAGTCGAGGGTGAAAGCCTGCTCTATGACCAGTCCCTCTGGCGATTGGAGAACTATGCCGGCGCCAGCTCTCTTGGAGGTGGACGACCCGTCGACAAAGATCTTCCATGCCGAGGTGGGGGCCAGTTCGACCTCATTTTCTATTGGCTCGTGCCCTGTGCCCCCCAGTGCCGTGCCGAGCTGGGTCGGAGCCGGGTGGGGGGAGACGAATTCGACAATGAAGTCTGCCAGGATCTGGGCTTTGATCGCAGTTCGGGGACGGTACTTTATGTCATACTGCCCCAGTTCAACTGCCCACTTTGATATTCGCCCTGAAAAATCAGCTTTCTTGAACACTGAACGGAGTGGATGCTCCGTAATTACCACAATGTTGTGGGATTGGAAATAATGGGAGAGCTTGCGGGAGGCACTGACGAGAGCCAACGCAAGCTTCTCCAATAGAAGGTACCTGGTCTCGGCATCGAGCAGTGTCTTGCTCGTGTAATAGATTGGCTTTTGAACTCCCTCGTCCTCCCTGATGAGGACGGAGCTCACTGCGTTATCCGAGACCGCAAGGTACAAATACAGAATCTCCCCCAAATTTGGGGTGGAGAGTAATGGTGGTGACATTAAATAGGTTTTGAGTGCGGCCAATGCCTGGTCGCACTCAGGGGTCCACTGGAACTTCAGATTTTTCTTTAAAAGCTGAAAGAAAGGCCTGCACTTATCTGATGACCGGCTGATGAAGCGGTTGAGTGCTGCAGCCATTCCTGTGAGCTTCTGAACTTCCTTCGTGGTAGAGGGGCTCTGGATATTCTGGATCGCGGTGATCTGGTCCGGATTAGCCTCTATCCCTCTCCGCGTTACCAAGCTGCAGAGGAACTTGCCAGAGGCTACGCCGAAGGCGCACTTGGAAGCGTTTAGCTTAAGCTTGTATGCGCGAAGGATGTCGAAGACTTGACCGAGATCAACCAGATGATCGCCGGAGTGCACTGATTTGACGACCATGTCGTCGATGTAAACCTCCACCGTCCGGCCGAGCTGAGCCTGGAACATTTTTGTGACGAGGCGCTGATAGGTCGCCCCCGCGTTCTTCAGCCCGAAGGGCATCACCTTATAGCAGTAAGTGCCGCGGGGGGTGATGAATGATGTTTTCTCCTCGTCTGGCTCGTAGAGCGGGATCTGGTGGTAGCCTCTGTAGGCGTCGAGGAAGCTCATTCGGTCGTGACCAGCGGTAGCGTCGATCAGTTGGTCAATCTTTGGGAGGGGGAAACTATCTTTAGGGCAGGCCTTGTTCAGGTCTGTGAAGTCTACGCACACCCTCCACTTTCCAGTTTTCTTCTTGACCACCACCGTGTTGGCCAGCCATACCGGGTACTGGACTTCCCGGATGGTTCCTGCCTTCAGCAGGCTGTCGATCTCTTCGACGACCGCATCTGTCTGCTGCAGCCCTGTCCTGCGGGCCCTCTGCACTACCGGCTTGTGGTCGGGGTCCACATTTAGCTTGTGGCATATGACCTCAGGGTCGACCCCAGGCATCTCGCTTGGGCTCCAAGCGAAGACGTCCAAATTCTGCATCAAGAACCAAGAGAGTTCGGCCCTTTCTTCGTCTGGCAGCTGGGTGCCAATCAAGAAGAACCGGTCTGGGTCTGCCGGGTCTAGCCTGACCTCGGCCAGGTCCTCGATGCTCTTCTTCTCAGGGTCCCGGCCTATCTCATCGAGGCCTTTCTCGAACTCGGCCAGGTTGACGCGCTCTGGCTCCTTCACTGCTGGGACTTGCGGCCAGCATGCACTGTCTGGCCTGCTGCTGGTCTCCCTTCACTGTGATCACTGCCATCTTGCCCTCCATGTTCTCATGGACGAACTTCAGCTTCTGGTGGAGGGAAGAAGGGACTGCTTCTAATTTGTGGAGCCACGCTCTGCCTAAAATGACGTTGTAGGGAGAAGGGGCATCCACGACCAGGAAGTCGGCTGACACGGAGGCTCCGCCAACTCGGGTCTCCAAGGTGATCCTGCCCTTGGGATAGACTGGCGTGGCGGACAACCCTAGCAGGGGTGCACGGACCTCCGTGAGGTCTGCTTCGGAGAGTTTCATCCTTTTGAAGCAGTCGTAGTAGATGACCTCGGAGGAGCTGCCGGAGTCGACGAGGATCCTCTTCACTGTGAAGTCTCTCAGCTTCATGGTGAGGAGTAGAGGGTCGTTGTGAGGGAGCTGGATTCCCTCAAGGTCTCTGTCCGAGAACGAGATGGCAGGCCGGTCGCGGCGGGCTTTCTTGGATGCCGGGGCGAGCTCGGCTTTCAATACTTCTTTCCCGTGCGAAGCCCGCCTGGCTTCGGCACGGGCCTGGGAGCTGTCCCGGGACGAGGAAGCGGGAACTGAGGATGCCAGGTGGATCACATTAATGATCTTCTCTGAATCCTCGCTGTCTGGAGCCTGGGCTGTGCTCTGGTGAATCCGGCCCTCGCTACCGCCGGCATCACCTGCCTTGACGAATTCTGGAATGTGGCCTTCTTCGGCCAGCCTCTCCAGGTACCGCTGCAAAGTATGGCAGTCCTCGGTCTTGTGCCCGTTACCCCTATGGAAGGAGCAGTAGAGCTGGCTTTGGCCACCGGAGGTGGGCTCATTCAGCATGGGCGGAGGGTACTTGAAGAACGGCTTGGTCCTGATCTTGGGCAGGATGCGGTAGATCGGCTCCTTGAAGACGACGTTGACGCCCTGACTGGCGCTGGAGGGAGGTCTGGGCTTCCAGGTGCCCCCAGACCTGGACGACGAAGGCTTCGCCGAACTGGAGACCCAGGCCTGCTTGGGCTCCTGCTTCTGGGAGGGCCTCCCGCCTCTCTGCCGAGGCTGGCTACTCTTCTGCTCGGGCTCCCGGTGCCTGTCTTGATCCCGGGCTC
The DNA here is from genome assembly GCA_012931725.1 of Litsea cubeba. Classification (NCBI taxonomy): domain Eukaryota; kingdom Viridiplantae; phylum Streptophyta; class Magnoliopsida; order Laurales; family Lauraceae; genus Litsea; species Litsea cubeba. The sequence goes on from CM022947.1 coordinate 70,053,552, forward strand.
GGATCTCGTCTTCTTCCTGGGCGATGAAGCGCTTGACCCGGGACATCAACTCCGACATAGATTCTGGGGGGTTCCCGGCCAAGTCTTTTCGCAAGTCGTTGCCGGGGATCAGGGCATGCTGGAAGGCGTAGATTGCCATCTCCTCCCTGGTGCCTTCGATCTGGCTGTAGACCGCCCAGAATCGTTGAGCGAACTTGGCGAGGGTCTCACCCTCCCTCATTCTCAGGGCGAGGAGGTCCCCTTCCTTCTTGGGGACGGCGCTGTAGGCTTGGAACTTTTTCAGGAATGAGAGCTGGAGCTTCTTCCAACTCGAAATGGACCTCTCTGGGAGAGAACAGAACCATTTCAGGGGGAGGTCACCCAAACTGGAGGAGAAGATTTTGCAGTTTAGGTGACCCCCATTCCCCCAGATGGACATCTTCTGGGAGAAGTGTCGGAGGTGAGCGGATGGGTCGGACAGTCCGTCGTAGGGGACGAACCGCGGGACGGAGAACTTTCTGGGCAAGGGGGTGCGCTCGATCTCTTTTGTGAAGGGTGAGCCCCCAAGATCAGCGTGGCCACAGATCTGCTTCTGGTCCCGCACGTCCAGGTTGCGCTGAAGAGCCAACCTGACGCGCCTGTCAAACTGTTCCTGCTCGTCGTCCTCTTCTGGAGTCCAAGCTCTCGATTTTCGCTTGGAATGGTTTGGGCTGCGATGGCTATGAGCTCGGCCATCGCGGCTATGATGACTTCGGCTGTTGCTCGAGCCTTCGTCATGGATCTGGCTCCGTTTCTGGTCCAGATGATGTCTGAGGTCCTCGCGGGGAGGCCGGGCTGCCCTGCTGGGGGCGTCCCTCTTCTTCCCTTGAGGCTCAGAGACCTGCCTCAAGGAGGCGGTTTGCGCTGCCCTCAGCTGCTGTTGGAGCTGCTGGAGCTCTCGGACTAACCGCTCCTGCTTCTGGAGAAGAGCGTCTTGGGCTGCGATGTCTCCTTCAGCGGCTGGAGGTTGATCGCGGCGCGTCTCCTCTACGGCAACAGCTTTATCTTTGCGGGGACGCTCGCGCCGGTGCTCGTCGCGTCGGGGTGGTACGGTTTCGTCCGCTGAGAGCGAGGTCTCGACTCCCTCTTGGAAGGGGATCTCGACAAAGAGTTGGGAGCCCAGGCGACCCTCGCCTGCGGATGCGCCTTGGACCGTTCGGGACCGTCCCTGAGGAGGGACGTCCGTCGACGGTGCTAGCCGCTCGAGGATTGCCCTCGAGGACTCTCCGCCCTTCTTAGCTTTCGGTGGCATGGCTTCTGAGAGATTGAGGTTTAGAAGGTTGGGAAGGTTGGGAAGGTTGGGATATTACTTTCCCACAGACGGCGCCAATTGTAGGTGCAGAAAATAATGACCCACAATGAGAAGGTGCCTTAGAGGACTTATCCGATGATGATGATGACTGGGAATGACTGGATACCGTCCGAAAGCCTGAAAGAGAAGAGAAAACGATCAAAGGACCCTGGCCTGGGCGGCGCAAGGCTCTCCGATGCCAAAGTCAGTGTGGGAACTGGAACAATGGGAGGAGAGGGAGATAGTTGAGACAGAGTAACGGCTCTGTGTATGAAATTGTCCGTACCTTTAATGGTGGTTTGAGTCTCTATTTATAGAGTTTGGGACGTGTCCCTTTGGGAGATGTCGTGGTGGGGTCTCATTAATCGACTGGGAAGCCATGACCAGCCCACGTTGTCATAAATGCGCGTCGGGTCAGCCCACGTCGCATTTAATACGCGTCGGTTCAGCCCACGTCACATTTAATGTGCCAGATCGTGTTGAACGCCTTTGGCGATAGGGGATCGTGGGATCTGCCCTCGGGCCTTGCCCTGATGTGGCCTCAGCCGCTGGATGTCGTGTCTGTCCCATTAGCTCGTGCCTTTATCACTCTACGTGCCTGGTGACGTGGAGGATGAGGGGCGTGAGTGGAGACTCTTTCTGGTTTCGGCTTTCATCCCGGCAACTTCAGCCGAGGGTGGAGCTCCCTGCCGAGATGACGCCGGGGCGGGCCAGTTCGGCGCTAAAGGCCCGGAGCTGCATGACTTCGGCCGGACCTCCTGTCCTGGTAGCCGGGTTGAGCCTGGTGCCATGTAGATGGCACGCGGATGGCACGTGAGAGTGCTTAGTCTCATCTGATGGCTGTGATTAGCGTAATCCTGTGGTTCTGGAAATCTCCCCACACAATATCATCATCAGATCATGTGGAGCTTAGCCTGTGGTGATGTGAACTCCAATAGCGATGAGGAAGATGGTTATGAGGCCGAAGAAGATGATGGTATTGGACGAGAATGGATACTCCACTCTTCTGGAAGTTTCAACAATCCACTGCTCTGCTATTCCCTGACAACTGAAACAGGAGTCCCGGCGACATTATCACAAGCAGCACCACTGCTATCACAACAGGACCCCAATCTGCCATCTCTCTCTCTCTCTCTCTCTATTCATTTGATGTAAGCAGGGGCTTTGGAATCTACGCCTTGAAGCCGGCACAGGGATGGCAGCATTTGATTTGGATCTTCTGCTGGCTTAGGTGTGGGCCCCGGCTTCATTTTTGGAAGTACGGGAGTATGGGCCAGGGCCTTTTTCAAAAAGCCCTCCGTGGATTTAGTTATTGGGCCTAATTCTTGCCTGGATCCAGCCCAAGTTTTGCAAAACACATATCCACTGACCCAAGTGCATTCCCTAAAAACAGCCCACCATCTAGCCCATTGTGGTTTGTGTTAGGTCGGGCATGGACCGGCATGGCTGATGAGTTCAGGTAGATGGGCCAACCATTGAGTACCTGAAGGGCTCATGTTTTTTTTTTTTTGCTAGAACCTTATTATTAATAAGTAGACTACTAGTCAAAAGTGATACGTACTTGAAGACCCAATGATCGATTCCCAGGGACATGTGACCATAAGTGTTTTGGGGAAGGGCTCATGTAATCATGTAATTAATTTTGTTACTAGTGCAATAGGTCCTTGCCCAACGCGGGCCATGATAAAAAAAAATAGTTAAAATTCTAAATTAGGACATTTATAAATATCTAAATGAATTATAAATAAATATTAACATATATTATAGAGAAAAATCATAAAAAGGTAGAATATAATTTAAAAAAAAGAAGTGTGATTTGAGAGAAGAAGAAGGAAATAAAATCTTGGCCCTTGAATGAAGTATATGTAATAATATCTGAAGTAGAAAATTATTCATATATTTACTATTCAGACTCTTGGAAGGATCTCTGATAGACTTGAAGAGCCCATATATTTTTCTTTCTTGTTGTATGTCTCTCTCTTGGTAAATTCTCTTCGTTTTTTTTTTTTCTTCTTCATTTTTTTTTCTCTTTTTTTCATAGAATAAGTACAGACAAAAAGAGTCTTGGAAACTGTTTCATACAATGAAGATCTGCCAACGGTATAAAATCTCATGCCTTTGAATGAAAGAAGATGAAATAATATCTCTATATTTTAGCGAAACAGGGATCTAGACTTAACTCAAAAAAACTAACTAGGAATGGGAGAGGACTTAAGTGCTTTATATCTCAATTTCTGCAACCACGGTGCATGTCTATATCTGATCTTCTTGTTTGATGAAACATAACGGGGTGATGTCATTTTAGATTCTATAAGTTGACCAACTGATGCCATATTATTGTTTTGAGTAGTTAAGGTTTTAGAGGTGGCCCAATGATGATTAATAGGAGTCAATTTGGCCCAATCCATCACGTGGAGTACATTGGAATTCAATTTATAAATTTAAAATTTTCAATTGAGTTAGATTAATAGGAGTGGATTTGGCCCAAGCCAGTAAGTGGGGTGAGTTGAGAAAAGAGTCCACCATGTTTGTGTCATATGTCGCATGAGAATGATTTCATATGTGATTGGTGGGACCCATCTATTATACTCAAATTAGAAAAAAAAAAAACTTTACTTATGAGATTATGAGATGTAGGGGCGCACCATTCTACAAGTCCTCTTGAAAGCATCGATGCCCAAAATCAATGAGATTATACCATGAGAATTTTTAGGGATAGTTAGTCTGTGGAGATCTTAGGCAGAGAGATTTTAGGAGTTGATGGGAGATTTCAAAACATGAATCTCCTGCTAAAGATTTTAAAAGTTGACATGTACTTATCAATGCTTGACGGGTGTGGGAGCTTAGGTGACTTAATTTACAAGCAGATAGCTGACATGGTGCCACGTGTTTTCCCATTAATAATGTTGTAACATAATGGAAAAACCCAATTTAAGTTTGAAGTAAACACCGAGTACATAAACAAACTCTATTAAAATTTTTTTTTTTTATAAAATTCAGAATTAGTCATCATCTTTTGGAGAACCATATATATCTTTATCCCTTCCCATTAATGGGGTATGGATATTCGACGGAGAGATAGGTTAGTTGAAACTAAATTTAAATATAAATAGGAACAAATTGATTGTCAAATGCAATTGAGAGGCATGCCTATTTTAAAGAGGCAAATTTATTAAAAAATCTTATATATAAATCTAAATCAATAATTAATATCAAAATATTGAATCATATTCTAGATAAAAATGACCGTGTTCTTTATGGTATCTGTAGGTGCAGAAAATAATGACCCACAATAACTGGGGAGCCTTAGAGGACTTATCCAAGGCGGTGATGACTGGGTACCTTCCGAAAGCCTGAAAGAGAAGAACACACGGTCAGAGGACCCTGGCCTGGGCGGCGCAAGGCTCTCCGATGCCAAAGTCAGTGAGGGAACTGGAACAATGGAAGGAGAGGAAGAAGAGAGACAGAGTAACGGCTTTGTGTATGAAATTGTGCGTACCTTTGATGGTGGTTTGAACCTCTATTTATAGAGTTTGGGACGTATCTTTGGGAGATATCGTGGTGTGGGTCCCGTGATTCGACTGGGAAGTCACGATCAGCCCACATTGCATTAATTGCGGTCCAATCCAGCCCACTATGCATTAAATGCGCGTCGGATCAGCCCACGTTGCATTTAATGCGGTCTTGTTGGGCCAGATCGTGTTGGATGCCTTTGGCGGTAGGGGTTCCATCGGATCTGCCCTCGGGCCTTGCCCTGATGTGGCCTCAGCCGCTGGATGCCGCCATGTCAGTGATCTGGTGAGGATTGTGAGCGGCTGGATGTCGCATCTGTCTTGCTAGCTCGCGCCCTTACTCCTCCACGTGCTTGACGACGTGGAGGGGGCGAGGGGCGCAAGCGGAGGTTCTTTCTTACTTCGGCTTCCGTCCCGGCTCTTTTAGCCGAGGTGGAGCTCTCTACCGAGATGGACACATGAGGTGGCCGAGCTCGGCGTCAGCGGTCCGGAACTGCTTGAGTTCGGCCGGTCCTCCTGTCCTGGCAGCCGGGGTGAGCCTGGTGCCACGTGGAGGGCATGCGGTTGGCACGTGGAGGGCTTCAAACCTTGTTCTTTTATCCATTGGCTTTACAAGGAATGCCTCATCAAGAAACAAAATCACCATCAAAGTAACTTACACAAAAAAAAAAAAAAACTTTAAAAAAAAATTAAAAAAGAATCACCATCATAGTCAGTTTATAATAATAATAAGTTGACAAATTATTAATAAATGTTCTCATTAACTATTTTAGAATGCCATAATACCATCTCACATCAACACGTACCCCAAAGTTTAAATCATTATCAACCATTATCTTTTTGATGTTGAAAATATATCTCTAGACCATTTCACAAGTCTATATATATGAGTTCATCAATACATAAAGAAAATCAATTTGACATGAATTTATAGAAAACATGAAGGAGGCTACCACATAATATACACATCAAAAGGATTAACTAACATAACCCACCCCCGAACCCTCATTATATCAATGTCAAATCCTTTAAAAATTTAAAAAATTAATAACACATCTTCTTCGATATGAATGAATAATTAATAACACATCTTATCCTAAATATTAAAAATGAATAATTGAAAACAAAGAAATCTTGCTTGATTTTAAATTCAGTGAATAAATTCATTCTAAAATATTCAAATTTATTGCTTATTAAAATACTTTGTAACCCATAAATATAGATTGGAAATGTGGGTTGCCCTTTCCATACATGCCAGCTTTATCATCTCATCATCCATATTTTTTTTTGGTAAATACATCATCCATAGTTGTAACCCCTCCAGCCACATAATAACCGGGATTTTTCATGCCATGAAACGATGCATCCCAATCAACCCTCCTAAATAATAGGAAAATTTTTTGGGTTTTGAGTTGGTTGTGTGTATCCCTTCATACCATGAAATGATGCATCCCATTCTCTCATTTAATGCTTATAAATCAAATCATTTAAAATTAGGACTTATCTTTAAGAAGTCTAGCTCATTTATAAAAAATCCCAAATGGAGAGATTTGAAGATATTTCAAAAAATTTTTTTGCTTGGATGTAGATCCATAGTGGGTCTCACATGTTAAATTATCTGTGGAACCCAACCCACTGATGGATCTCCTTTCATTTTTTTTTATCTATGTAGGTCCATCAGTGGGTCCTAGATACCATATGTTAAATATGTTCTAAGAGTGGACCCCGTCCTCACTGTTGGATGAGTCAATTAGACAAATGGAATAGGAATTATAGTAAATGGAATTGCATTGTACCTTGGCCCATCATGATAGATCACACGTACCTTGGGCAAGTGAAATGGAATTACATGTGAGCTCTATAGTAAGGTTCAAATCAGTCAAACCTGTAGAACCTCTAATAAAATCCCATGCCTTTACCACTGTCAACCTGAAAAGACGAATAGCAAAAAAGTTCCCAAAATGATATTCAAACTCCAAACACAGATGAACAACTACAAATCACATAAAACCATGAAAAACAGAAATCCGAATATAAAATGTCAAGAAAATAGGAAAGGCATACAAAAGCCCTTGAGAAACTCAAACCCCACCAACAACATCCACAAACAAATAAAGCCCAGATTAGAGAGCGAGAGAGCGAAGAGAGAAAATGAAAAGAAAAAAAAATATTATACCCCTTTGGTGGATGTGTGCCGGGGCTTTGTCCAATGTATTTCTTTCTCTCTCTCTCTTTCATCTCCATGAAGGTTTCAATGGTTTTAATGCACGATTGTGAGAAGGAAAGGGGTTTGGAAGAAGAGGAGAGAAGTTATGTTGATACTGGAAATGGTTGAAAGAAATATCCCACGGTAATGTCAACTTATTGGTAGAAGTGGAGAAATGATAGGTGTGATAAGGATGGAAGAGGTTATTTAAGAGAAATTGTAGGAGATATGATAAAGATGTGAGTTTATTATCTTTATAAAATTGAATGAAATGGAGAGATTTAGGGAGGTGATTTGGAGGAGAGGATGAGATTTGTTTCAGATGAGTGTGGTGGCCCACATCAAAGATGTAGAGATTTTAGACGGAGAAGGAGAGATTTTAGGGACTGGATACGATAGGGATAGGGATTTTAGGGGAATAAAAAGGAGAGAAGGGTAATTCCAAAATTGGCAGTGCAAAAAGCCTGAGCTTGCGCCACGTGTCGTCCTCCCAGGAAGCCCTCCTCCGCCACGTGTCGCTCCCCCAGGAAAAACCTGCTGCTTTAATATATATAACTAGCGCTTCTGGGCCCGTGCCCAACATTGACCTTGTTTAAAGAGTTATTAAAATTTTAAATAGTAGTATTCATTTCATTTCAATGAAATGTAAATGACTATTAACATATTATTCATTACACAATCATAGTTAAAATAAATAATTTAAAAGCAATTATTTTAATGATTAAATAACCAAAATGAACATTATTTTGTAGTTGGATAATGGAAAAGGTGTAGGATATTTATGAAGAATGAAACATATAAAAGTATTATGGTATTAAAATACGAATTCACCTGTTGCTTTAATATATATATAATTGATTCTTGATCGTGGACGTTCTACCGTAGGATCTACAATGCAAAATCATCTTTATTTTTATTTTGCCATTAATTAGCAGATCTCTACATATGATGCTGTTATTTGTGGACCCGGGCTAAGTACCGGATTGTGATGCTAGGAGGAGTACAATTTTTGCAGACTGTGACTTATTCATAAATTAAGTTGCAGTGGTGGGAGATTAATAATTAATGATAATGAATATGCCAAGAATTCATCATAGAGTGGAATATCTTCATTCTATTCCAATAGAATATTGTTGTCTCCAACAACAGTACATATCATGATTTTTCCAAAATAAAAGAACAGTACATAAAAAAATCACAAAAAATAGTAATAAAAAAAATCTAAGAGGACTACAATTTTTGAAAACTATAACTTATTCATAAATTTAAACTCAATATTTTTTTATAATATGATAATAAAAATACATATATAATAAATAGTGATAAAAGGCCCTGTTATATAGAATTTAAATTTGTTGGATTGGTTTGATCCATCCCTCACATTTTTAGAAACATGGTATCTCTGAATGATCTGAAACACAAAAAATGCATTAACAATTAAATCGAGAATAAAATAGATCTGATCAAAACATGTACTGGAATGCAGAAGAATCTTGCGTTGGATCTCTAGAGAGTTTTTAACATACAAGAAGAAAGAAAAATGTGAGGATAATAATATAAAGAGTGGTGACGACAAAAAGAAAATGAATATAAGTATTATAAGATGTATCTACCTTATACCATAATTCAGCATATATCCACACATTCTAGTCCATATACTAATTGATAGAGAGAGATTGGATTTGTATGTTGATGCTCCATCTTGTAATGGAATAACTAAAATTTGTAGGCTGATGTTGATGCTCCATCTTGCAATGGAATAACTAAAATTTCTACTTCCATATACCATGCATGAATGTTATATGAACCTTATAAGAATGAAAAAGAGAAAGCAAAATGGTGAGCAGAAATAAGAAATAAAATTATTTTAAAGTAAATATTTAAAATTATTTAAAGATAACTGAAAATGGGGATTGACATCCATTTGGTGCATCTAAACGTTGGGAGTGAAATCTTGTCATTCTTCACATTTTCGAAAGTTGATATTCACTTTTATGTGCACCTATTTAATGAAAAATTTCCATAGAACGACTTATAAAAATTATCAATAAAATAAATATATTTAATATAAAATAAAAATAATATTTATTGAATATGTTTTCACTTGTAGATGTAATTGTTTTTTCATTTTAACGTAGTATTTTCATCCGTAATAGCTGCGCAACTTCTAAACCGCTCAATTTAAAATCTGTTTCATTTTTAAAAAAATGCCAAACAACGATAATGTTGCAATATTATAATATTGCACTATTATATACTACAACATTTGATTCTGCTACTATTTAAATATGGAAATATTATATTTTACATGTATCTAAAAGGGCCATAAGATATCTTTAAATTTGAATTTCCAAAATAGTTGAACTCGTGTCAAACTCTTAAATCACACCATATAAAATGTGGTGAGAGTGGGCCCACCACGTGATTGATGATCGACAACCACCCATGCTGAAACTAACCATATTCAAAATAAAAGTTTGACTTGGAACCACTGTTGAAATTGATCAAAATGATCATTTGACAGTCGACCCAGATAATAAAAGCAATGTACAATCAACAGGACAAATCCCATCCATTGGATGGGTTCATGGCCAATCCAAACAATCCAAACAATTTTCAGGCCCCACAGTATTCGATATAAATGTGGCAAGAATGGGCTCGCGAAAAGGGTGATGCTTTACTATGTATAATATATAATTCTTGAGGGATAGTGGCCCAGTTTTTTGTTGGCGCCGAACTTCATGGCAGAACCTAGTTCTGTGTTGAGTGAGGAGGTGCAGGGTGAGTGTGGGAGGAAGAAGAAGATGGCGAAGAAGAGAAATGATGCAGGAGCAGACGCAGGTGGGTGCAGGGAAGAAGGAAAAGAAGAAGAAGGAGAAAGAGAGGGGAGGTGATGCAGGTGGCTGTGCGCAGGGTGAGCGTGGGAAAATCTAATTTAAGTTAATACATTCATCGCGTTGATGAATGTATTTCCTTATCTCATGAAGAGGGGTGTAAATCAGTGTTCGGTCCCGGGTATCGGTGACCGGGTTTGACCCGACCCGAATTATTATATACACTGGGAACCCGACCGAATGCACGGTAAATCTATTGCGGGTTTGCCGGGTTCGGGTTACCGGGTTTGCCAGGGTTTGACCGGGTCCGGGTTACCGGGTAACCCGGGTACAATGAATAGAACAGTGTAATTCCCTTTTTTTTCTTTTTTTTTACACTCAGAGATCCACTTGATACAGATTCCTTACTTGGATCTCTCAATTGGGTTTTTTTTGCTTTAAAGATCACTTGATCTTCTAATTAGGTTTCTGGATTCCTTTCTCTAGATTTCTTACAGAGATTATTAACTCTCTTGAATCCCATTCTGGGGTACCTTCTTTTTCATCTCTTAACATCAAAGAATTTCTTCCATTGATAAGAGATACAGAACAGTTGGTTAGAGATAACTAATCAGACTCCACCATTGGCTCTTTCAACCAGCATTTTTTTTGCGTGGAGATTTCTTCTTGAATCCCTTTCTGGGGTACCTAGTTTTCAATGGGGAGGAACTTCTTCAATCTCAGGAAGAAGAACAAGCCATCAAAAACCAGGTCGAAATCATCATCATCATCAGACCCATCAGTTTCCTCCTCCAGCAGCCCTCGATCTCCTCTCCCTTCTTCTTCTTTCCATGCCTTTTGAATCCAAGACTCGAACGATCTGCGTCTGGTTTTCAACAAATACGACGCTAATGGCGATGGGAAGATCTCCTCCTCTGAGCTCGGATCGATGTTAAAGTGTTTGGGCCATTTGGGTTCTACAGAGGAAGTTGAAGCAATGATGAGTGCAGCAGATTTGGATGGAGATGGGTTCATCAGCTTGGAGGATTTCATGTCTGTGAACGCAACGGACACCGATTCGAACAAATGTTTAGAGGATTTGAGGAATGCTTTTAGCTGTATGATCGAGAAAAGAATGGGACAATGGGTTGATATCTTCAGAAGAGTTGCATATAAATTTTTTTTTTTTTTAATAACCGGGTTATCGGGTCACCCGATAACCCGATTAACAAAACTTCCTTAACCCGGGACCCGGTCCGGATTAGAATGTGCCGGGTCGGGTGAGACCCGACCCGGTCTAAGACCATGTTCCACCCGCCCGAATACGTCCGGGCCGGGTCGGGTTACCGGGTCGGACCGGGTTTCCAAACCCGGTGTACACCCCTACTCATGAATAGACTTGACTAAATGGGGCTATTGAGATTGTTTTATGGCCTGTCCATATTAAGGTGTCATTTATGAAGGAAGGTGTTCTGATTTTTTTTATTACATCTTTAAAAGATTATGAAAGGTAGGATTAGAAGTAATAAAAAAATTGATGATGGGCAAGGACTGTTACTTAAAAATACCGAAAGGAATAAGTATTTTGACATAAACAATTGGAAAACAAGATATCAAAAATAGTACCTGCAAAGATTACCATCAATCTGATATTCAATTTCTTCGGCGGTTGGTTGTGACTTATCAAACATCAATCCATGCATGCTCATTATCTGTGATCAAAAAAGAAAGAAAAAGATGTTGGCAATCAAACATGTAGAATGAAAATATGGTTAAACGACTTGGAATTAGAACTTAAAAGCCATTTCTTGTATTTCATGTATTAGCTCTCTCTAGAAGCATTGTAAAAATAGATAATTCTAAATGAACAATGGTCTACATGATGTACACTGATCATTGTCCTGGCAAGAAGAAGAAGATGGAGAAGAAGAGAAGATGATGCAGGCACAGGTTAACAAAGAGAAGATGATGCAGGCACAGGTTAACAAAGAGAAAATCATATCAGTGGAGTAATGACACTATTGTATGTTAACAAAGAGAAGATGATGCAGTAAGAGTAGTGACATGAGGCACTGAAGGAACTAAAATACACAAGTAAACCAAAAGACAAAAAAGAGTAGAACTTAATGCGTTGGACAATTCATTCAGCCTGTTATGTTACATTATATATAGAGGAGAAAAAAAGTAGTGACAGTTTGTGGAAACTGTAGCAGAAACAATAGCCAATTTTAGAAGTGGTTTGGTTAGCTGGTTGTGGTGGAAAACGATGGTGTAGGTGAGGTTGAAGTGCAGGGTGTAGCAGGTGGGTGTTGGTGCAAGTGAGGGTGCAATGAGAGAAGAAAAGAGAGAGAGAAGAAGGGAAGGATGAGGGAGGTGCTGGTGTACAGGTTGGTACTCGCGTGTGTGGTGTGCAAGGAGAGTGCAGTGATGGTGGTGACAATGTGCAGGCAGGGAGGTGAAGTAGTGATAGGGAAGAAGAAAGGAGAGGAAGGAGAAAAGAAAAGAAAAAAGAAAGAAAAGGAGTGAGGGAGAAAGAAGGAGATGGAGAAGATGGCGTGTGTGTAGGTGATGGAGCATGTGGGTTGTGCAGGGAAGGTGTATGCAGGGAGGGTGATGGAGCATGTGGGTTGTGCAGGGAAGGTGTATGCAGGGAGGGTGATGGGCGCATGCGCAGTGGGCTGGGCAGGGCGTGGGAGAGAAACGGAGGAGGGAGAAGAGAAAGGAGGAAGGAAAGAGAGGAAGAAGGAGGAGAAGCCGGGGCCGCATGCTGGTGTGGGTGTGCAGGCCGGGGGGAGAGAGAGAGAAGAGAGAGGGAGAAAGAAAAGAAGGAGAGAAAACAGTGGAGAGAAGAGCAGAGGAAGAAGCAGAGAGGAAAGAAAGAGAGTCGAGGGAGAGAGTGCGGAGAGAGAGAGAGAGAGAGAGAGAGAGAGAGATAGAGAGAGTAGGGTAACGGAGGGCAGAGAGGTGGAGAGGAAGGGAGAAGAGGGAAGAGGGCGGAGAGAGCAGGGTGGAGAAGAGAGGTTGAGCGTAGAGAAGAAGGCGGAGATACCTGGTTGGCGTCCGGGGCGTCTGTTTTGCACGTGGGGAGAGGGCGGCGACGATGCTGCGCAGGGAGGAGGAAGAAGAGAGGCGGAGGCGGTGGCGATGTGAGATGGGTCCGTGCCAGGCTGTATATATATACTAGCGCTTCAGGGCCCGCGTCCAACGCGAGCTTTTAATTCATAGTGGGAAAACCCAATTTAAGTTAAAAGTAAACACCGAGTACATTAAAAAAAATCTATTTAAAATAATTATTTATAAAATTCAGAATTAGTCATCATCTTTTGGAGAACCCCATATACCTTTATCCCTTCGGATTAATGGGGCATGGATATTGGATGGAGAGATAGGTTAGTTGAAAGTAAATTTAAATATAAATAGGAACAAATTGATTTTCAAATGCAATTGGGAGGCATGCTTATTTCATATACCATGCATGGATGTTAAATAAACCTTATAAGATTGAGAAAGAGCAAGCAAAATGGAGAGCATAAAAAATACAAAAAGTTAAAAACAAATATTTTAATGATTAAGTAAATTGAATGAGTATATAGAAAATATATAAAAGAAAAACATTTACTAAAACATAAGAAAGCTTCTTAATTACATATAGAATATAAAAATCACCCTATATTGTATTTTTTTATGTCAGCTGAAGTCTCAATTGTAATTCTCCACTTGTTATTCTTGATAAGAAAACAACGATTTGAATCATCAAATATATGAAACTGCACATTTTGAAAAATTAATAAGAGGTAGCAAAATGATAAAATCTCAGGATAATTTTAACAAATATAAATGATGAAAAAAATTAAAAATGACAACTTATCAACAAATAAAAATGGAAAGTAATAAACTTCACCAAATGATCCATTTAGTAGATGAATTCAATTTTCTTTTGGATATTACAAAATGACTATCGAAGGAAAACCCAATTTAAATTGAAAGTAGACACCGAGTAAACAAAAAAACTACATTTAATACATATATATATAGGAAAATCAAAATTGGTCACCATCTTTTAGAGAACCTCATATACCTTTATGCCTTCCCATTCATGGGGCGTGGATATTTGATAGAGAGAGAGTTTAGTTGAAAGTAAATTTAAACATAAATAGGAAGTAATTGTTGGTCAAATGCATATGGGAGGCATGCTTTTTTTTATAAAGGCAAATATTATAAAAGAATCTTATATAATCTAAATCAATTGTCAAAAGCTTTGAATCATGTTCGAGTCAAACCTACCATGTTCTTTATGGTATCAGTGACGACGATGCTAGAGTTGTCTCTGTTATGTAACATATCATGGGCTGCAGTCGGAGATGAGGCTGATGTTGATGCTCCATCCTACAATGGAATAACTAAAATTTCTACTTTCAAATACCATGCATGAATGTTATATGAACCTTATAAGAATGAAAAAGAGAAAGCAAAATGGTGGGAAGAAATAAGAAATAAAATTATTTAAAAGCAAATATTTGAAAGAATTAGTAAATGAAATAAGTATATAAAAAAGCATATAAAAGAACTACGATATGAAGGGCCAATGCATTAAAATAAAACAGGAATAATGTTTATAAGTCTCCATCATTCAACCATATAATTTTGTAGTTTAATGTATTGAAACCTGGACTGGCAGACTGGTTGTATCAATTAGTCCTGTAGGTTTTAATTTTGTGAAAAAAGAATCTCTCCAAAGGACTTGACCAGGTCATAGTTAGAGCTAAGAGTGAAGCTGCCACTTCAAGTGCATGCAATACTTTAATAAGCAGACCAAACAATGTTTTTATTTTTGCACCGGTAACCAACCATACTATTGGACAATGTCTAATTGGAACACATGACCTTCATATCCAAACTGACCACTTGACTAGGGGTGTGCATAGTTTGGTTAAAACCGATTAACCGAACCAGACCGACCGACCGTTAACCGAATTTATCGGTTATTCTTAACCGATCAGGCGGTTCGGTTAAGGATATTTGAATATTTCGGTTTTCGGTTAACGGTTCGGTTAACAGAAAAAATTAACCAAATTAATCGAACTGAACCGAAATTATAGCAAACTATATAAATATATAATATATATAATAAAATGTGTACATGTATATAATATGAAAATCTATTAATGTCACAACCCGAAACCGGGCCCTGCAGTGATCCGACCTCGGGATGCGAAATTTTGGGATTAATTTGAAACTTTTGTTGTATTTCCCAAGATCCGCGTGAATGAGGATAATCAAATTCCATCACGATCAGAGTATATTTTCGCGGAAGCTAAACATGGTGTTACGACTAGGAATCCATGGCCATCGGGTTCCGTGTCGCACGCAACCAATATCATAAAGCCATCACATAGGCAGACTGACACAAATCATAATCCAAAGAACACTGAGCTTGTAGTAACAAGACTATTTATTTCCCACATATTCAAATTACAATTAACAAATGTCTTAATTACAAACCCAATGAAAAAGGCTAACAATGGGCAGCCTCTCACGTCAGACCGGCGGCTCCACAGCCTCCTCCGATCAAACACCTAAAAACAGAAAGAGAGGAAACTGGCACCAAACCAACAGGGTCAGACACGACGGTCTGGCAAGCAGATAAACAAGTAATATGAAACAAAAGGACATTCATAAAACCTTATGGAATCATTGTAAAACCGTTTAAAGAGTCTAAACAATAATAGCATTAAATCATGATAAAATGATCAAAAGACCGAACATAAATATCAAAGCAAATAAATGGACAGACTCTGAGCATAAATATCTTGAAAAGGTAACAGCCTACGTAAAACCTTTAATAGTTGGAAATACATTTCATATCCTGAATAATAGCGGCAATATGATAAATGATCGATTTCATAAACATTAACAAATTCAAAGCATAAAGAGTATAAACAACAAGAATCATAAAACAAAGTAATACACGGATAAAACATTGGCAACCACACATAGCTATATTCTCCTATTACCGAAGTAACAAGAGCAGACAGAACCGTAGCCACTACACGTGGGACTAGAGATAGGATCAGAACCGTAGCCATACAAATGGGACCGGCAGATAAAAACCGTTGCCATGGTCGGTACAGACAGAATCCAAGCTGCAGCTGGCGGACAAATTAAAGATCCCAAGCCGGGTGATCAGCCCGACAAAGTGACCTAAGCCTAGTGGTGCCTTTAGTTTTCAAAACCCAAACCGATACAACTCAAACCATAATAATCCCTTTGGGTCATGGGCTCACACCACAGGGCTCTGGCCCCATCTCGCCTCGAGGTTTTTTTTTATTTTTGAAATCATAGTCTCTTTGGCTCATGGGCTCGCACTACAAAGCTTTGGCCCCGTCTTGCCTCGAGATTTTATTTTCAAAATAACAGTCTTTTCAAAATAATAGTATCATCGAAGAGATCTCGAATGTGGCGAACCACTCCAATCTCCTTCCAAATCGATTTGGAGAAAACATATGAATTTTCCAAGGTAAACCACTCAAATACACATTAAAGTGATTTGTATAAAACTATGCGATCACTCCTTTCGAACATGGAAAACTACATGATTTTATAACAAATCACCGATGCTATTCAAATTAGTTCACCGAAGAATACAAATACATTTTCTGACTTGAAATGGAATGGATAGTGGAGAATGACTTAATGACTTACCAAGGAAACATCTCAATACACATGTTTGATGCCAATGAAAATCCACAACACTTATATGATAAAGTGCGTATTGAGACTCAAAAGATTCCTGGGTAATTTCACATATGCTCATTCTCTCATCGTTCCCATTCCCATTTCACAATTTTCAAGTACCACAAATAATCCCAAACTTTCATGGGCTTCTCCACCCTAATAGGACCTAAATGGGCCTCAAAACGCAAGAGAAGGAGGGCTAGAATGGACCTTAAACAGGCCTGAAAAAGATGCTACAATCAGGCCCAAAACAGGTTCACAAGAGGACCCAGGACTGGGCCCAGGTCCGCTCGAGCGACCCAAGGCTCGTTCGAGCGGACCCCTCCCAGAACCTGGGCCGCTCGAGCGGCCCACTGGGTTGCTCGAGCGGCCCACTGGGTCGCTCGAGCGGACCCACTTCTGTCTGGGTCCGAAAGGAGTGCAGATTTTGCACACTTCTCTTTTTTTTATTTTTTTATTTTTCTTCCTTCCCTCCTTTTCTACAATAATTCTTCAATGAAATAGGTCCTCAAGGAACATATTAAACTCCATCAAATCATCAAATTACCATCCATAATCAAATCCAATAAAACAAACGTAATACTTTTGAAATCAAAGATTTCTTCCTTTGTTTTGAACACAAACACTTAACATGAAGAAAGCCAACTTTCAAGATGACCAAAGTGAAGATAACTTCCAATTCATTGTAAAACAATATCATAAGTGAAGTCAAATACAACATTTCTCCATTCATCCAAAAGAAATCTATGAAACATAAGAAGACTAGAACATAGCATGAAACATCATGATATGAAACAAAATAAATGAAGTCATCATATTAATTAGAAATCCACTTGCCTCAAGTCTAAATGAGAGAAATAACACTCCTCAAACAAAGCTCTAGGGTCTCAAGCTCCCAATCTACAAAAACCCCAAATTTTCCAAAGAAAACCCTAGAAATCAATATTTGCAAGTCTCCAAGGAAAGCTCTTGCATGAGTGATGAAAACACTCTAAATGAAGAGGAGAACAAAGATCTAAAGTTTGGAAAGCCATTGCTAACCTTGAAAAGCTCAAACGAAGAAGAAGGGCTTGGAAAAGTGGCCTCTCCTAGCTCAAATCTCTTGAAAATGGGTTCTTTGGAAAGCTTGAATGGAGAGGAAGAACCTTAGGAGATCAATCCTCCAAGAAAACTCCAAGAGATAGGTGTTCCAGAAGAGAGAGAAAGTTGCTGGAAGAGAGGGAAAGAGCCCTAGCTCCAAACCGTGCAGGAGAAAGAAAATGAAGGAGAAGAAGGGAGTTCCTCTTCTTATAAGATGGGTTTGTGGGCCCCGATCTTCACAAGACTGAAAGTGGCATTTGCAGGCCCCGAATGAAAGCGACGAAGAAGACAAAAACGATCAGCGAAATTTCTACTTTCCAAAAAGTATACTTTCTCCAAATTATGAAATTTTCGAAATTCATGGACAGATTTAGTGTGAAAAGTCAATTTTGCCCTTTTTCTCGAAAAACGCATTTTCTGATCATCAAATCATAATGGTCAAAACATGAAAGTTGTTGAACTTCATAAAATGAGTCAAAATACACCAAATTCAGAATTTTTAGAAATCAAAATTAATTTCTCATAAAAATACATATCATATGGACCGGGTCAAACCAAGGTCAACGGTCCTCAAATCTCCAAGGCTATGGAAAAATCTAGTCAAACTCAAAAACAAAGTCAAACCAACTCAAATCTCACTTAACAAGTTAAACCACGATTTAAAATAATACTAAACAAAAGAACTAGGGGTCGGGATCTTACAATTAATACTTATATAAAAAATCCAAAATAAATATAACATACATCAATTAATAAGTATTAATTCTTGTTACTAAGTACCAACTTAGTAACTTACCAAGTTACCATGTAATGTAGCACCTTCAATATATTATATATTTATATCTATCAAGATTAAATATGATAATGAAATTAATAATATGACAAAAAAAAATATAAACCATTGACATTAAACTCTAAATCCTAAGGTTAAAGGTCCCAACAATTTAAAACCTTAAACAATTTTTTTTTTTGAATTGGGAACCATAAACCATGTAAAACCTTATGAATATAAACCCTAAACTCTATTAACTAGATAACTATAGTCATTTATATACTTAATAATTTTAGGTTAACCGAACCGACCGAAATCCAAACCGATATTTTAGGTTAACCGAACCGATGGTTAATCCTCAAAAAAACTTTGGTTTGGTTAAATGGTCGAAATTAACTGAAAAATTTTGTTTAGGTTAAAAATATTTCAATAACCGAACCGACCAATCGATACACACCCCTACACTTGACATTATAGAGCGGGTTTCAAGACTTCTGCCTACGATGGGGGCCAAAGTACTCCACTAATATTGAGCCCAAAGTAGGCTCAGAAGGTCCAGTTGCAACTCAACCTGGTTTACAAAACTTAAAAGGGTCCATGGATGTGCGTGTCTTTTCACTCTTTCTGATGCCATGCATTCCTTAGATTTGAATGGTGGGCAGGGGGAGAGATTTTAGGAGGAAAAAGTTTGAATAAAATCTGGGTCAAAGAAAATGGAAAGTTTAAAGCGTATTTATGGATAATATAATGTATGATGAAGAAAAAAACATATATAATCAGTTTAAAAAAGGTTGGAGTCCATATAATAAATCACAGATAATAGATTATTTTGAAATTGGAGTCCATAAAATAAAATTTTATATTTCTTAAACATTATAAGCATGAAATGAAAAATTTAAAAATATACAGTTAGAAAGATACAACAAAGGATAGTAGATATGGAAATTAAAAAAATAAAAAATCAACACCTCAACTAGTATTCTAATACTCAGATATTCTTGTATGAAGTAGGAGAATAGATTTCCTTATTCTGTGAAGATGATGTGTTTGCTGCTCCTCTTTTTGCAAATAGGAATGCAAATAGGAATATAGATCCAGCCCATTTCCAACTTCTCCTATGAGGTCTGAGATCCTTTTTTTCTTTGAGCTTTGATATTTTGATGATAGTTAATAGTATATCTGGAAATTAAAAAAAATAAAAATCAATGCCTCATCTGATATTATTGTATGAAGTAGGAGAATATATTACCTTTTTCTTTGAAGATTAAAAAAATTTTATGAGCTTCTCCAACCGCCTCAAGTAGAAATGTGACCAATATGCAACTACCCGTCTTAGAACTCATATCAATAGATCACACTCCAAAAAAAAAAACAAAAAAACTTTCAAACTGGACCATAAAAATGCATCTAATTGAAATTTAGAGTTGCTGATTTCTGGTCATTTCCACTCAATTCATCTGCAACTTCACTCAATAATCCATCCAAACACATCCCTATCCAAAACGAAAAAAAAAAAATTATTTAAAAGCAAATATTTGAAAGAATTAGTAAATGAAATAAGTATATAAAAAAGCATATAAAAGAACTACGATATGAAGTGCCAATGCATTAAAATAAAACAGGAATAATGTTTATAAGTCTCCATCATTCAACCATATAATTTTGTAGTTTAATGTATTGAAACCTGGACCGGCGGACTGGTTGTATCATTTAGTCCTGTAGGTTTTAATTTTGTGAAAAAAGAATATCTCCAAAGGACTTGACCAGGTCATAGTTAGAGCTAAGAGTGAAGCTGCCACTTCAATTGCATGCAATACTTTAATAAGCAGACCAAACAATGTTTTTATTTTTGCACTGGTAACCAACCATACTATTGGACAATGTCTAGTTGGAACACATGACCTTCATATCCAAACTGACCACTTGACATTATAGAGTGGGTTTCAAGATTTCTGCCTATGATGGGGGCCAAAGTACTCTGATGAGTGTTAAATATTGCATATTTTACCCCTCATTAGTCCGGGTTTTATCAGCATCTCATATGCATATCATTTACTTTACACAGAGATTTTATCATTCTATCACATTAAACGAATTATCGGATTATCATGCATAAATCCGATTATTTATAGCGCATTTTTATGTAATTTCTCTTGTGTAGGTGGACCCCGCGACTATCCCAACCTTCCGGCTAGTGTCCCAAGGCATCAAGAAGTGTTGAAGAATTCCAAAATAAGATGAGAAGAAGTCATTTTCCAACACAAAGGAGTGGTTGGTGTGGTTAGAACTTGAGTTGCTATAAAATAGGTTATGGGTTCAAAACCCAATAATTACATATTTTTTTTTACATAGAAGATATTTCATCCAACTCTAACCTCTCCACCAATCAAAGCTTGACAAAAAGCAAAAAGCACATATGCTTTTGGAAGGAAAGTTTGTTGCAACCAATCAAATTGAAGCAATCCTTGTGAAAGCAATAGAGCCAATCAAAAGCCTTCAAGTTGCAACCAATCAAATGGAAGCAATCCTTGTGAATGAAAATGAGCCACTCAAATGTCTTCAAAGTTTCTATAAATTAGAATGTTTTTGTAGAGAAGAGGAGATCTTTTGGCAAGTTAGTCTTTTAGCAATTTTATTTTACCTTCTCTATACTTTTAGATTGTAATTAGGAGCTTCTTTGTAACTAATCTAGAGAGAGAGTGTGCAATTGAAGTTCATTAATGAAGATTTGGAGCACTTTCTTGATGTTTAGTGGCTAAAGCTCTTGGATTAGGCTCTCCTTTTGAAGCTAAGTAATGTGATTAGTTCAATTTCATGCATATTTTAGTTTAAATTCCCTACTTGTGCCTTAATTGATTAGTAGATTTTAGATCTAGTTGTGCTAATCTCTCTCATTTCTCATGCTCTATCTCTACACTTGATGCTCGGATAATTTCAATTGATGCTTTGTAGTTCGATTAAGTTCTCTCACATAGCATGCTCTAGAGCCCTTATCTTTGATCTTTTGTAGCTTGATTTTGATGATTTATTGTTAGGGTAGCTAGATAATGATCTAGGATCTTGGCCTTTGATTTTCTTTTACTTTGATCTTCATTGTTATATCATCCAATCAAATTAGGCAAGAGATTGCTAATTGGATTGTAGATTTGGGAATTGAATTAGAACATGCATTGTTTGAATTAATTACATACTTAGTGGATTTTGGATTGCCTAATCTATTATTCTTATTGTTGTTAATTTAAATCTTTATTTGATTTGTTATTTTCACTTCTAGATTTCTAGATCTACACTTCACACCACTTGTTTTAAAATCATACACATTTCACACCACATCTTCACCTTAAATCTTCCATTTCCACCACCATTCATCCACTAGTTTAGTGTAGTTTGTTAGATTAGCTTAGACCTTGTTAATTTCATATTTTAAATTATTAATTAATAGTTTACATTGCATAGTTTAGTAGTTTTAATTGTTTACTTCAATTGTCTATATTAGCTATATCTTAGTTCAATTCTAATCTAATTGGATTCATTGCTTGTTCCATCCTCTCTCCGTGGGATCGATAATCTGGACTCTTTAGTCCTTTACTACTTGTCGACACCGTAGTCTTGCGGTTAAAAGTTGCACATTTTAGTGTCGACCAAGTTCTTGGCGCCGTTGCCGGGGATCAAGTTCTTGGCGCCGTTGCCGGGGGAGAGGCACTGGAAAGCTTTGAATTTCATAGAGTTGAACTCATTTTTAGCTTAGTGTACTTTTTAACTTTCCTTTATTTTCCTTGCGGATTCTACACATTGTTTGTGTTTGTTTTGTAGGGAATTCCTCGCTTGGAGCAAAGGAAAGTGGAAAAGTGCATTGGAGAACTTGAAGATTTTACTTGCTTTCCTAGTTTAGAATTAGTTTAGACATTTATTTTCTTTCTTAGTTGGTTGTATTAGGTATTTATTATCAAGGCATTGTAATAATTTTGGTTGCGGGTCGGCCCGTGACCCATTTACTTTACTTTACGCACTTTACTTACATTAAGTAGTTAGTTGTTTAGTAGAATTGTAATAAATTGCTTGTAGGGAAGGAGGACGGTTGGACTATAACGTCGCGGCCCCTCACATTCGTGCACGGAAATTGGTGTCCGTGGTGTGAGTCGACGACAACCGATTCTTCCCCCGAAATAAATCGGGAGGTTTGCATTTCTTAACCCCCGCGAATCCCTTGCAAGCAGGTTTACTTTGTTGGTTGTTCCTTACTTTGTAGTGTAATTGTTTTAAATACACTTGTAATTTGGTGCACTACTAGTAAAGGACAAATTACCCCAACAAGATAAGGATTCGGATTTCACCACCGTTTCCTTGCCCTTAGGATTTCATCTTAATTCTCACTTAGTTTAGAACCAATAAACCATAATAAAATTGAGTAGAAACGTGACCTTAGGTTACGAGCTCACTAGGGAAGACCACTGCGGTTGTGCCAATTGTATGCCTTGGCAGATTTTCTGGTGCCTAAGCAAACCTTGTCCCTTAGCTACCATCTTGCCAAATAGGGAGACAATTTTGTTGTTCGAGGAGTTGGTTTTTAAGAGGAGCCTTCGCCTAGCGTGTCGAGATCCCACCATCTACCTGGGGGTTAACTGGCCAGAATTTCCGTTTCATATGTCCAGGTTGGAGGCTAGAGTGTCCTCTTCACAGTTAGGAGCTGTCTAGAAAACTTTTAGGTAGAAAACTTTTAGGTAACCTTAGTTTAGATTAGCTTTTCATTTAATTTTTAAAATTTTTTGTTATGTTGCATTCATTTCATTGAGCGGACCATTGCTTTGCTAGGTTAGTCGCAGTTGTATGCGAGTGTGGATACGTGATCAAGGCCGATTAGTGAGGACTGATTACCTTGCTTTACCTGCCCCACCCATAGTACCCACAATGGCTGTCCAAAACCCTCAGCAAAGGACCCTCAATGAACTATTTGCACCATTTTCATCAACTTCACATAGTTGTATAGTTTTGCCAGAAAATGATGCGAACCAATTTGAGATCCGGCCTGCCACCATCAACATGTTACCAAAATTTCATGGATCTGAGTGTGAGCAGCCCTATATCCATTTGAACAAATTCCTGACCATCTGCCACACGTTTAGAAATCAAAATTTGAATAGTGAAGCCGTGAAGCTTATGTTGTTTCCTCTCTCACTCGAAGATCATGCAGCCGCCTGGCTGAATTCATTGACTCCAAACTCCATTACCACCTGGGATGAGCTCGTCAAAAAGTTTATGTCCAAGTTTTTCCCAGTGAGCAAAACTGAGCAGTTTAGGAGTGCCATCAGGAACTTTAAGGGACGACTAGAGGAAGAGTTTGTCGAAACCTGGGAGAGATTCCATGACCTATTGATCAAATGCCCACATCACGGGATTGACAAAGGAGAGTTGATACATTTCTTTTATAGAGGTCTTACGAACCCCCAGCGTATGTTGATTTAATCAATGCACAAAGGAGAATTCATGACTCAGACTGCCGATCAAGCATACGAATTCCTTGTCAAGCTTGCAGAAAATTCACAAAATTGGAGCAGTAATAGGAAAGATTTTGAGAGAGATGAGACAGGGATCCAGAAACCTGGAATATATAACATCAAATAGGACCCTAAGTTGAAAAATGTGATGACCAGTATAGTTCAGGGAGTGGAAAATTTGAGCAAAAAGATAGGATCTATGTCTGTGATGTCATGGCAACCCACCCCTCAGCAAGATGAGCCCACCTTGAGAAGTATGAGTGAACCGCATCATGTTTGTGTGTTATGCGATAGTTGTGAGCACGCAGTTGAGAGTTGCCCTAGTCTGCCGTTTGTTAAGGCCGAGCAAGCCAACGCACTGAATTCCTATGGAAACTTCCGGAAACCAACTGTTAACACTTTTAGTCAGACCTACCACCTAGACAATAGGTTCCACCCCAATTTTTCGTATCGTCAAGCCGAGCCTATTCAGTCCCAGGGAGGTCAACCAGGATTCCAGCCGCAGTATACTAGGCAGCAATTCCAGCAACCTGCTCAAACCAATCATCCTATGGTTCCTTATCCTCAGCAATCCATACAGCAGAATCAGTTCCAATCACAGAACCAATGTAAGGCACTAGTCCCAGATCATATGCCTAATTACTCTGCACCAACACAAGCCCCTCAGTAATCCTCTCATCTGGAGAACCTGTTATCCAAATTCATTCAAATCCAAGAGCAGACAAACCAGCCCCAGAACCAGTCCATTGCAAAACTAGAGGCCCAATTAGGTCAGCTCACCTTACAGTTGTTTGAGAGAGAAAATGGCCATTTCCCGAGCCAAACCATTCCTAATCCGAAAGGACAGCCCAATCAGCCTAGAGGCCAGTGTTCGGTAGAGAGTAATGAGCATGCGCATGCAATCCATACTCTGAGATCAGAAAGACTGTTGACAATAGAGTTGAGATGCCTGAAGAGGATCAAAGAGAGAAGATTTTTTTAGGAAAACCAGAGAGTTCGAGGAAAGTTGTTGAACCCGAGAGAGAGAATTTGAAGAAAGATTTGAAAGAGAAGGCAGAAAGAGGAAAGGAGAAAGAGAGAGAAGACCCATACCAAGAGGAGAACCACAGAGAGAGAAGATTCAGAAGCCCATTGTAGTTGAACCATCATCTTTAGAAGTGGTACCTAGAGCACCATTCCCACACCGATTGAAGGAGACTAGGAAGAATGATCACTTTGAGGGAATCTTAGAAGTTTTCAAAAATGTCCAGATAAACATACCCCTCCTTGATGCCATAAAGCAAATCCCTTCCTGCTCCAAATTTTTGAAAGATCTAACCACTATCAAGCGGAAAACATCAATACCCAGAACCGCTGTGATGGCAGCCCAAGCATCATGCTTGATCCAGCAGACCATTGCACCCAAATATAAAGACCCTGGTTGCCCTACCATTACCATTCAGATAGGAGACTCTATCATAGAGAGGTGTCTCCTTGATCTTGGGGCAAGTGTGAATTTACTACCGTACTCAGTGTATGCGCAGTTGGGCCTGGGAGGACTGAAGAAGACTGATATTACCCTCTGTCTTGCTGATAGGTCAGTCAAGTATCCAAAAGGTGTGGTTGAAGATGTGATCCTAAAAGTTAAGGATTTTTATTTTCCAGCTGATTTTGTGGTTTTGGATACCGAACCAGTGGCAGCCCCCGACCGACATATTCCTGTCATTCTTGGTCGACCGTTTCTTTCAACATCAGATGCATTGATTAGATGCAGGAATGGGGTTGTGACACTTAGTTTCGGGAACATGAAGTTGGAGTTGAATATTTTTCGTAACGGACTCCAAACATCGGCCCTAGATGATGATGAGGAAGTGAACATGATTGATACATTAGTTGATCAAACTGTTCAATCGTCATGTTTCACAGATCCATTGGAGGAATGTCTGGCTCACTTCAATGCCGACAAAGACATCGACGGGTCCATATGCGAAGTTAATGCATTATTGGATTCGGCCCAGCTGATGGATGTTGGCCAATGGAAGCAGAGAATTGAGCCTATCTTTACATCCACCTCTGAATCTAAGGTCGAAAAAGAATCAATTATTGTTGAGCCACCCAAGTTAGAATTGAAACCATTACCCGAGAATTTAAAGTATGCTTACTTGGGGCCCTCTGCTAGCAACCCAGTAATTATTGCCTCAGACCTTGAGGAAGAGCATGAAAATAAAATACTGAAAGTGCTAAAAGACCATCAGAGTGTCCTAAGTTGGACTATCTCGGACATTAAAGGAATCAGTCCCTCTATAGGTATGCACCAGATTCATCTGAAAGAAGGTGCCAAACCATCCTATGAACCTTCAGTCCAATCCCACGGTGCAGTTGAACTTTTGAATTCCATAGATGGTAGCATATTTCAAGTGAATGGGCACAAATTAAAGGAGTATCTTAAGTTTGTGGATCCTGAGAATGTTGCTGAAAAGGTCCTTCTTGTGGACCCAGGATAGATTGGCCTCATACCATGTTAGTTGTGTCCGGTTGAAGACATTAAACTTAGCGCTTGTTGGGAGGCAACCCAATATACCCGTGTGTCAGCACCCCATGGTGAGAAATTCCAATTTATCTTCCTTGTCCTATTTTATTTATGTTATGCATAAATATTGGGGACAACGTTTAGGATAGGTTTGGGGGTGAGGTACTGCATCTCATGCATTGCATTTTGCATGTACATAAGTTATTTTATTTTCCATTTATACCAAAAACCCTAAAAATTTGAAAAATTTCCAAAATCACAAAAAATTTGAAAAAAGATTTCAAAGATTGTCCATGGATTTTAGCTTGAAGAGTTGTCATATGTACAAGTCCTAAAAATTTTTTACACATTTGGCCACATGAATGTAGTCCAAGAGAAGAGCAAATCACTTCTGAGAGACCCGAAAGAATCATTAGTGGAGACTAAAACCCATTGAGCGATTGAGCCTATTTATATCGGTTTGGGTGAGGACTCTTCTGTGCTATTCCTGAGTAGAATGAAGAGCTACTCCTAGAGCTTCTTAATCCAGCACTTTCGATCTCATAAGTGCTATTCCTTGTTCTAACCATAGAGGTGACATCAAAATGCGAAGAAATATTGACTTGTAGCTTATGATGCATTTTTCGAACTTAGGGGAAGATGATAGGCATTCTAAAAAAAAAAAAAAAACATGGCCAAATTTTGAACTCACCTATTACATTTTATACCCTTAGTAGCCCTCTTGAGCCTATTTTACAAGAAACCTTCCTTCATTGTCCCAAGCCTCATCACCCACATATATATAATCCTTTTTGACCTATTGTTTTTTGAGAATGGTAGGGATATATGAAGAAAGGAAGGATTTGAGCATTAGTGATGAAGACTTCACATGGGCTACCAAATATAGGTTTTCTACAAAGGGATGACAAAGGAATAAAGGAATTTGAAAGTTCAAAAAAAAAAGAGAAAAAAAAGAGAAAAAAGAATAAGAAATGAGAACCAAAGGAAAACAAAAAGAAAAAGAAAAAAAGATATGGGAAACCAAAGAAAAGCAAGCACAAAAAGATCTATAGTGGAATAAAGAACACAAAGCAAAAGGAAGAAGTGAAGATAGTGGAAGACCTTCCTATGAAGACTTAAAGACCCTTACCTTCTCAAGAACACTTAGCCACATTTAACCCTAATCCTACCTACCTCATTACAACCTATGAAAGACCTATTGGATCCTAGGAAAGGTTAGATGCTGAATGAGTGAGAAGTTGAGTGAGCATTTTCACCTTCTATTGGTTATATCTTATTCTTTGATATCAATCATTCTATACATAAGCTCCGTTCTTCATCAATTATGTGAGTTCTTAGCCTTGTTCATACTCACATATTGAGAGTTAGTCAGTAAAATCTGTGTGCTTCCATTGTTGAGAGTATGACCTGTAAGGCTGTAGTCAAGGCGAAATGTATTCCGAAGGGAATTAAGGATGTGTGAGCTTCGACTTGAAGATTGCATGATTATTGGCTAAATACACACATACACAGTGGGACTTAGGTACTTATTGACATATCTTCAGGAGTTGGCTAGTATTCCTGACTCAGTACTCATTCTTATTAACTTGCTAAAGGCTGTTGGACACCAAAAATATTTTCTTTCCAAAATAAAAAGAATTTTGTGGGATTTATTCTCTGAAAACCCTCACGAGACAAAACTCGTCCACTAGGGGAAACCTAGGGGTTTAAAGGCTTGTTGCACGAGCTAAGTGCAGCCGCGATTCCTGCGAAAGTGAGTTAGGATTTTTACCATGTTTTCTTGCATATAGTTTAGTTTTTCTTTGTAGTTTTTGCTCGGGACTAGCAAAATGTTGGTTTGGGGGTGTGATGAGTGTTAAATATTACATATTTTACCCCTCATTAGTCCGGATTTTATCAGCATCTCATATGCATATCATTTGCTTTACACAGAGATTTTATCATTCTATCACATTAAACGAATTATCGGATTATCATGCATAAATCCGATTATTTATAGCGCATTTTTATGTAATTTCTCTTGTGTAGGTGGACCCCGCGACTACCCCAACCTTCCGGCTAGTGTCCCAAGGCATCAAGAAGTGTTGAAGAATTCCAAAATAAGATGAGAAGAAGTCATTTTTCAACACAAAGGAGTGGTTGGTGTATTGGTTAGAACTTGACTTGCTATGAAATGGCTTATGGGTTCAAATCCCAATATTTACATATTTTTTTTACATAGAAGTTATTTCATCCAACTCTAACCTCTCCACCAATCAAAGCTTGCTATGGCACAAATCCATGAAGGAAAGTTTGATGCAACCAATCAAATTGAAGCAATATTTGTGAAAGCAATAGAGCCAATCAAAAGCCTTCAAGTTGCAACCAATCAAATGGAAGCAACCTTGTGAATGAAAATGAGCCACTCAAATGTCTTCAAAGTTTCTATAAATTAGAATGTTTTTGTAGAGAAGAGGAGATCTTTTGGCAAGTTAGTCTTTTAGCAATTTTATTTTACCTTCTCTATACTTTTAGATTATAATTAGGAGCTTTTTTGTAACTAATCTAGAGAGAGTGTGTAATTGAAGTTCATTAATGAAGATTTGGAGCACTTTCTTGATATTTAGTGGCTAAAGCTCTTGGATTAGGCTCTACTTTTGAAGCTAAGTAATGTGATTAGTTCAATTTCATGCATATTTTAGTTTAAATTCCCTACTTGTGCCTTAATTGATTAGTAGATTCTAGATTTAGGTGTGCTGATCTCTCTCATTTCTCATGCTCTATCTCTACACTTGATGCTCGGATAATCTTAATTGATGCTTTGTAGTTTGATTAAGTTCTCTCACATAGCATGCTCTAGAGCCCTTATCTTTGATCTTTTGTAGCTTGATTTTGATGATTTATTGTTAGGGTAGCTAGATAATGATCTAGGATCTTGGCCTTTGATTTTCTTTTACTTTGATCTTCATTGTTATATCATCCAATCAAATTAGGCAAGAGATTGCTAATTGGATTGTAGATTTGGGAATTGAATTAGAACATGCATTGTTTGAATTAATTACATACTTAGTGGATTTTGGATTGCCTAATCTATTATTCTTATTGTTGTTAATTTAAATCTTTATTTGATTTGTTATTTTCACTTCTAGATTTCTAGATCTACACTTCACACCACTTGTTTTAAAATCATACACATTTCACACCACATCTTCACCTTAAATCTTCTATTTCCACCACCATTCATCCACTAGTTTAGTGTTGTTTGTTAGATTAGCTTAGACCTTGTTAATTTGATATTTTAGATTGTTAATTAATAGTTTACATTGCATAGTTTAGTAGTTTTAATTGTTTACTTCAATTGTCTATATTAGCTATATCTTAGTTCAATTCTACTCTAATTGGATTCATTGCTTGTTCCATCCTCTCTCCGTGGGATCAATAATCCGGACTCTTTAGTCCTTTACTACTTGACGACACCGTAGTCTTGCGGTTAAAAGTTGCACATTTAAGTGTCGATCATACTCCACTAATATTGAGCCCAAAGCAGGCTCAGAAGGTCCAGTTGCAACTCAACCTGGTTTACAAAACTTAAAAGGGTCCATGGATGTGTGTGTCTTTTCACTCTTTCTGATGCCATGCATTCCTTAGATTTGAATGGTGGGCAGGGGGAGAGATTTTAGGAGGAAAAAGTTTGAATAAAACTAGCAACAAACGCCCGTGCTAAGCCCGGGCAAAAAATCAAAATATGTTCAAATTTAAGAATTCTTTTGAAATATTGTTAAGATAAAATAAACGTAAAATAAGTTTTTTTATTATCTTTGAATATTAAAAAAATTTCTATGTATGAGAATAAATATAAAATAAAGTAAATTTACATAACACGATGGCCCCTTGAGTTTAAAGGCATTGACCATTAAGACCATCTCATTTACGGGTATATTATACCATTGATGATTGAAAATATAAGAAAAGAGAACAAACCGGATGGATTTACATCTACAAAAAAGAACGAAAAGAAAGGGATAAAAAAATTAACGTGTTTTATCCATCAGTGGGGGTTACCCTTGAAATGTTTTTAACGTGTGGGACCCACTGATGGCTCTGCATCCAAAAAAGAAAAAAAGGGAAGATAAGAAGAAAGTAAATGGAAATCAAATGATTTCATCCTCAATGGGCCACACACCACATCTGGATTTATGGTGATGGAACAATTGGCCCCCACAGATGATTGATAGTATAAGAAAAAAAATTGAAAGAAAGGGGGGCGAACAAGTGTAAGAGAAGAAAAAAAAATAAAAGATGTACATTGCATGGGATGAGTGTGCGTGGATATAGATATGAGTCATCATAGTATGTTTCTAATCATTCTAACTCATGTGCTCACAAATGACATCTTAACAATTATCAAAGAAATTAAACTTGTGTATGATACCAACCCTGTTTGATTGCCCACTACAGATACATATTGACCTAGAGAACTAATATTTATGCATAATCCATGAGTGGGTCCCACTGCAGAAATAAGTTAAATGTGCAGGGCCCACTAATTGATTTGCATCCATTTAGAAACCAGAGAATGGGGCTTGCCTCCCTCCATCAGTGGGGCCCACTCTTGGAAAAAAGGGGTTAAGAGAAGGCCATTGGGATTTCATCTCGGCCGAGTCCAACCCAACCCAACTCGGTGATGGCCGAGTTGTAAAACACTGATTGCTCATTAACCATGGTTCATTTGAGTAGATTGTAAAATGAAGACAACGAATTATGTGGTCATGAGGATTGAGGACTACCTAGATTGTTAAAGATCACATTTCTTCTTGCTTATGCCAATGTTCCTTAGTGTATTATATATCTTAGAGGTAACTGTTGCATATCTGAGAGATATCGTTGGATTACAGTAGAGAGTCATTTAGATAGATCGTGAGTAATTAAAGGGACTGTTTATTGTTTGTTGGTGTGAGCGTAACCAATCGCAATTCAACGAAGAAACAATCATAACAAGATGAAAAAAACAAGATTTACATGGTTCAGTTGTATGCCCAAGCTTATGGTAAAAAGAGAGCAATTTTTCACTATATTGAGAAATAAGAGTTACAATTTATGGGGGTTTCACAACTTTCAGATACTGATTTTCGTAACCCTAAGCAACCCCTCTTAGAGGATATATATTTGTTCAAATTACCAAAATAACCAAATGGGGACTGGTGTATAGTATGACCCGGAAAATCAGTTGCCACAGAATACGACATTTATCATGCCATTTGTAAATAATGCATTCACCTAGCCAAATGAGGGTCGTTCTTACAATGAGATACACAAAGTTCTCTTAAAGCTTCTCTTCATCAGGTTTATATGGTATCAAAGATTTCTTTTGCAATCTGATTTCTCAAAGATCTCATAAGTTGGGTCTTACTTTAATCTTGAAATATATTTAATACGAACTGGTGCCCACTATTGGAACCATCCATTTGAGGAAAAAAACTGAAAGGAGAGTAAATGAGCTATATTAATCCATGAGTGGGTCCCACTGTAGAAATAAGTTAAATATGCGGGGCCCAATAATTGATTTGGATTTCATTCATCGGTAGGGCCCACAAAATATTTAACATGGGACCCATTGATGATTGAAGATCTAAGGAAAATAAAATAAACTGACTGTTAATATTTGTTTATAATTTGGATAATGGCAAGAAATGTGACTCAAATTCAAACGTTTATAAAAATCTCTTATGAGAGAGGTTTTAGGAGAGAAAGAGTAGCCCAAAGTGAGGTGGCACCTTAAAATAATGTGGGTTTTTTGCGCATATTTCTTTGAAAGAAGAGACTTTTTAGGGATGAGGTGGCACCCCCACAGCCCACCTCTCCCTTTGCTTTAATATATATAATTTGGGTCAAAGAAAATGGAAAGTTTAAAGCGTAATTATGGATAACATAATGTATGATGAAGAATAAAACATATATAATAGTTTAAAAAAGATTGGAGTCCATATAATAAATCAC
Organism: Litsea cubeba; assembly: GCA_012931725.1. Taxonomy (NCBI): domain Eukaryota; kingdom Viridiplantae; phylum Streptophyta; class Magnoliopsida; order Laurales; family Lauraceae; genus Litsea; species Litsea cubeba. The sequence goes on from CM022947.1 coordinate 70,085,959, forward strand.
AGATAATAGATAATTTTGAAATTCGAGTCCATAAAATAAAACTTTATATTTCTTAAACATAAGCATGAAATGAAAATTTTAAAAATATACAGTCAGAAAGATACAATAAAGGATAGTAGATATGGAAATTAAAAAATCAACGCCTCAACTAGTATTCTAATATTCAGATATTATTGTATGAAGTAGGAGAATAGATTTCCTTATTCTGTGAAGATGATGTGTTTGCTGCTCCTCTTTTTGGAAATAGGAATGCAAATAGGAATACATATCCAGCCCATTTCCAACTTCTCTTATGAGGTCTGAGATCCTTTTTTTCTTTGAGCTTTGATATTCTGATGATAGTTAATAGTATATATGGAAATTAAAAAAAATAAAAATCAATGCCTCATCTGATATTATTGTATGAAGTAGGAGAATATATTACCTTTTTCTGTGAAGATTAAAAAAATTTGATGAGCTTCTCCTACCGCCTCAAGTAGAAATGTGACCAATATGCAACTACCTGTCTTAGAACTCATATCAATAGATCACACTCCCAAAAAAAAAAAAGAAAACTTTCAATCTGGACCATAAAAATGCATCTAATTGAAATTTAGAGTTGCTGATTTCTGGTCATTTCCACTCAATTCAACTGCAACTTCACTCAATAATCCATCCAAACACATCCCTATCCAAAATGCAAAATAAATAAATAAAATAATAATAATAACCCAAGATCCACAACCATTAATTAAATAACGATAAAACAACGAAAACGATCATCATCCCATGTATAACTTGAAGGACTATATTGTAAGAATCCACTAATTTGGTCCCTATGGCTCTTAGTTGAAATCTGAGGTTCTAAGTACACATACTTCAAATGTATATCATATAATCTATATTACTAAAGGGATGTATACACTTCATGAGACTTCCTGGAGGAGGACACGTGGCATGTCTTCGAGAAGGACACGTGGCAGCAGCCAGCCTACAATGGTATTCTGCTAGAAAATAGATAAGAATTTGAATTATCCTAAAATCTCTCAATGATATCCCTATTACCAATAATAATTATCCTAAAATCTCTCAATGAGATCCCTATTACCAACCATAATTATCCTAAAACCTCTCCATAATTAGGGTCCCACTTAAAAATACTTGGTCAATTTTTTAGGTCTACGATCATTTGATCCTTTGATCTTTTTAAATCAATTCATGGGTCCCATCCCACATAATATGGTTTTATGATGGTTAGAATAGAGATGGTGGACCCCATTCATCTGGGGGGTTCCACTTAAATAGGTTATGTTTGGTCAATTTGTGAGGTCTATGATCATTTGATCATTTGATCTTTATCAAGCAATTCATGGGTCCAACCCGCATCATATTGTTTCATTGATGGTTAGAATATAGATGGTGGACCCCATTCATCTTGGGGGTCCCACTTAAATAGGTTAGGTTTGGTCAATTTGAGAGGTCTATGATCATTTGATCTTTATCAATCAATTCATGGGTCCTGGCCCGCATCATTTAATTTTATAGACGGTTAGAATAAAGATGGTGGACCCCATTCATCTGGGTCCCACTTAAAAATATTTGGTCAATTTGTTAGGTCTACGATCATTTAATCCTTTGATCTTTTTAAATCAATTCATGGGTCCTGGCCTGCATCATTTGATTTTATGAACGGTTAGAATAAAGATGGTGGACCCCATTCATCTGGGTTCCACTTAAAAATATTTGGTCAATTTGTTAGGTCTATGATCATTTGATCATTTGATCTTTCTTAATCAATTCATGGGTCCCATCCCGCATAATATGATTTTATAGACGGTTAGAATAGAGATGGTGGACCCCATTCATTTGGGGGGTTCCACTTAAATAGGTTAGGTTTAGTCAATTTGTGAGGTCTATGATCATTTGATCCTTTGACCTTTATCAAGCAATTCATGGGTCCCAGCCCGCAATATATGGTTTTATGAACGGTTAGAATATAGATGGTGGACTCCATTCATCTTTGGGGTCCCACTTAAATAAATTAGGTTTGTTCATTTTATGAGGTCTATGATCATTTGAACTTTATCAATCAATTCATGGGTCCCGGCCCGCATCATATGATTTTATGGGCGGTTAGAATAGAGATGGTGGACCCCATTCATCTAGGTCCCAGTTAAAAATATTTGGTCAATTTGTTAGGTCTGCGATCATTTGATCCTTTGATCTTTTTTAATCAATTCATGGGTCCCATCCCTCACAATATGGTCATATGAACGGTTAGAATAAAGATGGTGGACCCCATTCATCTTGGGAGTTCCACTTAAATAGGTTATGTTTGGTCAATTTGTGAGGTTTATGATCATTTAATACTTTGATCATTATCAAGTAATTCATTGGTCCCAGCCCGCATCAGATTATTTCATGGATGGTTAGAATATCGATGGTGGACCCCATTCATCTTGGGGGTCCCACTTAAATAGGTTAGGTTTGGTCAATTTGAGAGGTCTGTGATCATTTGATCATTTGACCTTTATCAATCAATTCATGGGACCCGGCCCGCATCATTTGATTTTATGGACGGTTAGAATAAAGATGGTGGACCCTATTCATATGGGTCCCACTTAAAAATATTTGGTCAATTTTTTAGGTCTACAATCATTTGATCCTTTGATCTTTTTAAATCAATTCATGGGTCTCATCCCGCACAATATGGTTTTATGGATGGTTAGAATAGAGATGGTGGACCCCATTCATCTGGGGGGTCCCACTCAAATAGGTTATGTTTGGTCAATTTGTAAGGTCTATGATCATTTGATCCTTTGATCTTTATCAAGCAATTCATGGGTCCATCCCGCATCATATTGTTTCATGGATGGTCTATGATCATTTTATCATTTGATCTTTTTTAATCAATTCATGGGTTCCATCCCGCATAATATGGTTTTATGGACGGTTAGAATAAAGATGGTGGACCCCATTCATTTGGGGGGTTCCACTTAAATAGGTTAGGTTTGGTAAATTTGTGAGGCCTATGATCATTTGACCTTTATCAAGCAATTCATGGGTCCCAGCCCGCATCATATGGTTTTATGAACGGTTAGAATATAGAAGGTGGACTCCATTCATCTTTGGGGTCCCACTTAAATAAGTTAGGTTTGTTCATTTTATAAGGTCTATGATCATTTGAACTTTATCAATCAATTCATGGGTCTCGGCCCGCATCATATGATTTTATGGACGGTTAAAATAGAGATGGTGGACCCCATTTATCTAGGTCCCAGTTAAAAATATTTGGTCAATTTGTTAGGTCTGCGATCATTTGATCCTTTGATCTTTTTTAATCAATTCATGGGTCCCATCCCTCACAATATGGTCATATGAACGGTTAGAATAAAGATGGTGGACCCCATTCATCTGGGGGGTTCCACTTAAATATGTTATGTTTGGTCAATTTGTGAGGTCTATGATCATTTAATACTTTGATCATTATCAAGCAATTCATGGGACTCAGCCCGCATCAGATTATTTCATGGACGGTTAGAATATAGATGGTGGACCCCATTCATCTTGGGGGTCCCACTTAAATAGTTTAGGTTTGGTCAATTTGAGAGGTCTGTGATCATTTGATCTTTATCAATCAATTCATGGGACCCGGCCCGCATCATTTGATTTTATGGACGGTTAGAATAAAGATGGTGGACCCCATTCATCTGGGTCCCACTTAAAAATATTTGGTCAATTTTTTAGGTCTAAGATCATTTGATCCTTTGATCTTTTTAAATCAATTCATGGGTCCCATCTCGTATAATATGGTTTTATGGATGGTTAGAATAGAGATGGTGGACCCCATTCATTTGGGTGGTTCCACTTAAATAGGTTATGTTTGGTTAATTTGTGAGGTCTATGATCATTTGATCCTTTGATCTTTATCAACCAATTCATAGGTCCATCCCGCATCATATTGTTTCATGGATGGTCTATGATCATTTGATCATTTGATCTTTCTTAATCAATTCATGGGTCCCCATCCCGCATAATATGATTTTATAGACGGTTACAATAGAGATGGTGGACCCCATTCCTTTGGGAGGGTTCCACTTAAATAGGTTTGGTTTGGTCAATTTGTGATGTCTATGATCATTTGATCCTTTGACTTTTATCACGCAATTCATGGGTCCCAACTCGCATCATATGGTTTTATGAGCGGTTAGAATATAGATGGTGGACTCCATTCATCTTTGGGGTCCCACTTAAATAAATTAGGTTTGTTCATTTTATGAGGTCTATGATCATTTGAACTTTATCAATCAATTCATGGGTCCTGGCCCGCATCATATGATTTTATGGGTGGTTAGAATAGAGATGGTGGACCCCATTTATCTGGGTCTCACTTAAAATATTTGGTCAATTCTTTAGGTCTACGATCATTTGATCCTTTGATCTTTTTAAATCAATTCATGGGCCCCATCTCTCATATTATGGTTTTATGGACGGTTAGAATAAAGATGGTGGACCCCATTCATCTGGGGGGTTCCACTTAAATAGGTTATGTTCGGTCAATTTGTGAGGTCTATGATCATTTAATACTTTGATCTTTATCAAGCAATTCATGGGTCCCAGCCCGCATCATATGGTTTTACGGATGGTTAGAATATAGATGGTGGACCCCATTCATCTCGGGGGTCCCACTTAAATACGCTAGGTTTGGTCAATTTCAGAAGTCTATGATCATTTGATCATTTGATCTTTATCAATCAATTAATGGGTCCCGGCCCGCATCATTTGATTTTATAGACGGTTAGAATAAAGATGGTGGACCCCATTCATCTGGGTCCCACTTAAATACATTAGGTTAATTTGTTAGGTCTACGATCATTTGATCATTTGATCTTTCTTAATCAATTCATGGGTCCCATCCCGCATAATATGGTTTTATGAATGGTTAGAATATAGTTGGTGGACCCCATTCATCTTGGGGGTCCCACTTAAATAGGTTAGTTTGGTCAATTTGAGAGGTCTATGATCATTTGATCATTTGATCTTTATCAGTCAATTAATGGGTCCCAGCCCGCATCATATGATTTTATGAACGGTTAGAATAGGGATGATGGACCCCATTCATCTTGGTCCCACTTAAATATATTAGGTCAATTTGTTAGGTCTATGATCATTTGATATTTCTTAATCAATTCATTCCTCACCTAAAGAATGAAACATTTGGAAAAAAACATAAAGATCAAATTACAAACAAAAAAAGGACTCACAAGTTTACTAATTAATAAATTTATTAAAAATAATTCATATCAGTCTGTGCATTTGGTGGTTTCATGGTTATCCACGGGGTTTTGCTAGTATGTATCTATCTATATGTATGTTGGGCATGTCAAAATTCTCGAAAAGGACCCTTTATTAGCACTCCTTTTATGGATAATCAAGACATTATTCACTTATGTCTTTGAGGGCAAATTTATGGAAAACCTGTGGGACAGGGATCCAATATTTTGCGCTTATTTTTTCTCAGTTTGGTGCACAAACAATCCCTTACGCTTATTCCATGAACCTGTCCCAGCTCAACGTATATCAAGTAGTTGGGTCTTCTCTGGGTTTTGGATGAAGCACTTTCATGAGTCTTCAACTTAAACTCAGGTAAGGATATGATCTATTAACCCAAGCCCAAGTCGATTGTAGGCCCAGATACACATTTTAGGACAATATGGGCCCAATTGGAACCCAACTTGAACCTGTTGCCATTGGAATGGAGATAGATCGAGTGTGGGTCAGATCAATCTATATCCAGACTATAAAATGTCAACTTAAAATCCACATCTTTTTCAGCTGTAAGTCATTCGGTTTAGGTCTCAGTCCGGTTTTGGATAGACGTGTGTGTAGAGGCAGAGATGGAGAGATTTTAGATGGAGAAGGAGAGATTTTAGGAAGAAGGAGAGATTTTAGGGATTGGATAGGGATAGGGATTTAAGGGGAAATAAAAGGAGGGAAGGGCAATTTTGGAATGTGGCATTGCAAAAAGTCTAAGGTTCCACCACGTGTCGTTCTCCGAGGAAGCCCCTGCCGCCACGTGTCGCTCTCCGGAGAATCACCTGCTGTCTTTTAATATATAACTAGCGCTTGAGGGCCCACGCCCAACGCGGGCCTTTAATTCATGGAAAGAAAACCCCACTTGAAACTAAAAGTAAACATCGATTAGAGAAATAAACTACATTTACACTAATTTCATATAAAAAAAAATAGTCGGCGGATACGACTATTTGAAAAAAAGTGAATCAAGAAAAAAGATCAAAGGATAATTAATAATTAAATCCAAATAGGACTTATTTGAAAAAAAAATGAAGATCTCTCCAATAAATAACAGAGAAAAATAATAATTGTCACATTGATTGATGTACATCCAAATTGACCCATTCCTTAATCCCTTTTTTAGTAACCAAACATCCAAGCCAGCCCCACATGAAGTGGGCATCTTGTTATTTAAAAAAAAAAGAAATAACCCACAAGGAGTGGGCATTTTGTTTGAAAAGAAAACTGCAATTTCTACTTGGTCTTGTTGAAAAAAAAAATCACGAATTCTTCTTATTCATGACCCAAGCATATGAAGGCTACATTATACTTTGCAATGAAAATTGGTAAAATACAATCCTAATTCCCCAGGCTAGAGGTCTTGGATTGTGGTGGAAATCGATTGACCTCCTATTTTACATGAGTTTTTTTTTATTGATCATCAGTAGGAAGTGATGGGGTAAAGGGCGTTTTGAGATTGCAAACGGGCAATCCCATATCTCCCTTTGCCTTGGATTAGACACACACATATATATCTAATATATTATTATTATTTAATATATATTATTCATTCTATTCCAATAGAATATTGTTTTCTCCAACAATAGTACATATCATGATTTTTCCAAAATAAAAGAACTATACATACAAAAATCACAAAAAATGGTAATAAAAAAAATCTAAGAGGACTACAATTTTTGCAAACTATAACTTATTCATAAATTTAAACTTAATATTTGTTTATAATATGATAATAAAAATACATATATAATAAATAGTGATAAAAGGCCCTGTTATATAGAATTTAAATTTGTTGGATTGGTTTGATCGATCATCCCTCACGTTTTTAGAAACATGGTATCTCTGAATGATTTGAAATACAAAAAATACATTAACAATTAAATCGAGAATAAAATAGATCTGATCAAAACATGTACCGGAATGCAGAAGAATCTTGCGTTGGATCTCTAGAGATTTTTTGACCTTCAAGAAGAAAGAAAAATGTGAGGATAAAAATATAAAGAGTGGTGGCGACAAAAAAAAATAAAAAAATTGTTAATAAAATACATTTTTAACAGAAAAAAAGCATAAATCAAAATAAACTGGCCTCTTCATCAAAATATAATAATAAAAATAGAACTACATTTAAAAAACTAAACAGAAAAAAAATAAAGAAACATAGATGTTATGTTTCACTCATATAGGGATATATATATATTTTTTTAAAAAAGCGGCCTCTTCATCAAAATATAATAATAAAAATAGAACTACATGAAAAAAAATAGTATTAATAAAAAAGGAATGATTGTAAAAAATAAATAGAAAAAAATATAAAAAAAACTAAATAAATCAGTCTTGTCATAAAAACATTATAATAAAAACAGAACTACATGAAAAAAACATAAATAATATTAATAAAAAAGGAATGAATGTAAAAAATTAGAAAAAAACATAAATCTCCAAAATCAATGCGGCTGAAATGTGTGGCAAGAGTATCTTATGAATCTTAAAAGAAGTGAAGTAACAAATAAACATAACGAAAGATAGAAAAAATAAACCTGACAAAGAAAATACTAATATTTATTCTCTCGTTAATGTTAAAAAGATCACCAAAATCAATGCGGCTGAAATGCGTGATGATCATTATAAATTTTTAAAATTAAAGTGAACTGGAAAAATACCTTTTAACTTGATAGCTTTGTTTTCTTCTTGAATCGAGATGAGGATTTGCAAAATCTAAAATGTTTAAACAATAAGATTAGAAAATAAATTAAATCAGTGGCCATCAAGATGGACGGTCATGATCAACTATTAGAGGAGATTTCAATACAAAAACTTAAAAGCAAATATTCTAATGATTAAGTAAATTGGATGAGTATATAGAAAATATATAAAAGAAAAATATTTACTAAAACATAAGAAAGCTTCTTAATTACATACAGAACATATAAATTACCGTGTATTGTATTTTTTTTATGTCAGCTGAAATCTAAATTGCAATTCTCCACTTGTTATTCTTGATAAGAAAACAATGATCTGAAACATCAAACATATGAAACTGCTCATTTTGAAAAATTAATAAGAGGTAGCAAAATGATAAAATCTCAGGACAATTTAAACAAATATAAATGATGAAAAAAATTAAAAAATGACAACTTATAAACAAATAAAAATGGAAAGTAATAAACTTATCCAAATGATCCATTTAATAGATGAATTCAGATTGTTTTTGGATATTCTTGCCAAACTAACCCAAAGACTATACAAAATGACTATCGAAGGAAAACCCAATTTAAATTGAAAGTAGACACCGAGTAAAAAAAAAGAAAAAACTACATTTAATACATATATATAGGAAAATCAAAATTGGTCACCATCTTTTAGAGAACCTCATATACCTTTATGCCTTCCCATTCATGGGACAATGCATTAAAATAAAACAGGAATAATGTTCATAAGTCTCCATCATTCAACCATATAGTTTTGTAGTTTAATGCATTGAAACCTGGACAAGGAGACTGGTCGTATCATTTAGTCCTTTAGGTTTTAAATTTGTGAAAAAAGAATCTGTCCAAAGGACTTGACCAGGTCATAGTTAGAGTTAAGAGTGAAGCTGCCACTGCAAGTGCATGCAATACTTTAATAAGCAGACCAAACAATGTTTTTTTTTTTTTTTTCACCGGTAACCAACCGCATACTATTGGATAATGTCTAATTGGGACGCATGACCTTCATATCCAAACTGACCACCTTGACATTATAGGGTGTATGTAAATTTTTGGGTTTCAAGACTTCTGCCTACGATGGGGGCCAAAGTACTCTACTAATATTGAGCCCAAAGCAGGCTCAGAAGGTCCAATTGCAACTCAACCTGGTTTACAAAACTTAAAAGGGTCCATGGATGTGCATGTCTTTTCACTCTTTCTGATGCCATGCATTCCTTAGATTTGAATGGTGGGCAGGGTGATGATGCCATGCATTCCTTAGATTTGAATGGTGGGCAGGGTGAGAGATTTTAGGAGGAAAAGGTTTGAATTAAATTTGGATCAAAGAAAATGGAAATTTTAAAGTAATTATGAATAATATAATATATGATGAAGAACAAAACATATATAATATTTAAGATTGGAGTCCATATAATAAATCACAGATAATAGATTTTTTTGAAATTGGAGTCCATAAAATAAAATTTTATATTTCTTAAACATAAGGATGAAATGAGAATTTTAAAAATATACAGTAAGAAAGATACAACAAAGGATAGTAGATGTGGAAATTAAAAAAATAAAAAATCAACGGCTCAACTTGTATTCTAATATTCAGATATTCTTGTATGAAGTATGAGAATAGCTAGATTATCTTATTCTGTGAAGATGATGTGTTTGCTGCTTCTCTTTTTGCAAATAGGAATACAGATCCAGCCCATTTCCAACTTCTCATATGAGGTCTGAGATCCTCTTTTTCTTTGAGCTTTGATATTCTGATGATAGTTAATAGTAGATATGGAAATTAAAAAAAAATCAAAATCAAAATCAATGCCTCATCCTGTATTCTGATATTCTTATATGAAGTAGGAGAATATATTACCTTATTTTGTGAAGATTAAAAAAATTTGATGAGTTTCAGTTTTTATTTTACCTTATTTAGACTTGTTTATTTTAGTGACTTATGTTTTAAGTATGGATGTTTTAATAAATAATATTAATAAAAAAGGAATCAATGTAAAAAATAAATAAAAAAAATGAAAAATAGAAATCTAAATAAACCGGTCTCTTCATCAAAATATAATAATAAAAATAAAACTACATGATAAAAATAAATAATACTAATAAAAAAGGAATGAATGTAAAAATTAAAAAAATAGAAATCTAAATAAACGATTCTAGTCATCAAAATATAATAATAAAATTAGAACTAAATGATAAAAATAAATAATACTAATAAAGAGAAAAAGAAGGAGAAAGAGAGGGGAGTGGAAAATGGTCCAAATATTGGACCCACGGCTCATACCCGATTATAATCTCTATCAAAATCGTTTACAAGACATTGGCTATATCATCTGCGTGGCCAGCAATCAACGGTCCCACATACAAAATACCTGCTCCTAACCTAGTCATCTTCATGCTTCTTCTTCTATCTGTGATCTTTCGGTCTGTTAGCCTTCTTCTACATCGACATGGAAGTGGCTCTATCTTCTCGATTCTCAATCGAGATGCCAGTTTTATCATCGGGTGTAGGGAGAAGAAGAAGGAGGGAGAAGAGAAAGAAAGGAAAAAAAGAAAAAGAAGATGGGGCGGGGAAGAAGAGAAGATGATGAAGGCGCAGGTGCAGTGCAGTGTGCAGGGGAGGAGAAGAAAAGGAAAAAAGAAAGAAAGAGAATGGAAGATGCTAGATGGGGCGCAGGGGATGTGAAGGTGTGTTGGTGAGTGTGGTGCGCAGGGGAGGAGAAGAAAATGAAAAAGAAAAGAAAGAGAAAGAGAAAGGAAGATGATGGATGGGGCGCAGGGGCTGTGGCAGGTGGGTGCTGTTGCTGTGCGTGGGTTTAGGTGTAGGGAGACGAAGAAGGAGGGAGAAGAGAGAGAAAGGAAAAAAAGAAAAAAAAAGATGGGGCGGGGAAGAAGAGAAGATGATGAAGGCGCAGGTGCAGTGTAGTGTGCAGGGGAGGAGAAGAAAAGGAAAAAAGAAAGAAAGAGAATGGAAGATGATGGATGGGGCGCAAGGGCTGTGAAGGTGTGTTGGTGAGTGTGCTGCGCAGGGGAGGAGAAGAAAATGAAAAAAGAAAAGAAAGAGAAAGGAAGATGATGGATGGGGCGCTGGGGCTGTGGCAGGTGGGTGCTGTGGCTGTGCGTGGGTTTAGGTGTAGGGAGAAGAAGAAGGAGGGAGAAGAGAAAGAAAGGAAAAAAAGAAAAAGAAGATGGGGCGTGCAGGTGGGTATGAGCGCAATGGGTGTGAAGTGAAGGAGGAGGAAGAGAAAGAAAAGAGAAAAGAAATAAGGATGTGCAGTGCAGGGAAAGGGGAAGAAGACAGGGAGAGAAGAAAGAAAGAGAGGGGGAAGAAAAAAAAAACAAACAGAAACAGATCAAATGAAAACAATCAACACAGATTGATGTGTGTGTGAAGGTGGGTGTAGTGTGCAGGGGAGGAGAAGAAAAGGAAAAAAGAAAGAAAACCAATTCTTTCATCATTCGATTCGTGCAGTTGTTTGTTTGTGGGAATAGGGACGGGAAAGAGAGATGGGCTCCGTATTGTTGAGATGAGAGTTGGCTTGAAACCTTGGTGAGAGGGTAAGAGGGTGGTGAAGCAGTGGGGTCCGTTTGGGTTGATTTGCTAATGATGATAATGCCTAATCTAGTTTCACATAAGGCCTGGTTGCGATGACGATGAAGAACAGTTAGGTCTGGCTGGGTTGGATTTGGTGAGGTAGGAAGATGCCATGCTGATGGTGATGATGATATTGGCATGGGCGTGATTCTGGGATTAGAAAATAATGGAGTGGTTTTCTTTTTGGTTCTGATTGAGTAGAGATGGAGAGTTTAGATGGAGATGGTTGGTTCGAGTTAGTGATGTGTTCCGGGTGAAGATGTGGAAGATGTATATGGTGGATTGGGTCCTTTTGGAACGACGTGGTTTTTGCGAGGTGGGGTTGAGGGTGTTGAAGATGAAGATGGCAAAGTTAAAGTGACGCATAATGAAAGGGAGAGGATGATGATGATGGGGGAGTGAGGGGAGATGCGATGGAGAGAGAGATATCAGGGGGGTGATGGATGGTTGATGGAGGATGGTCGTGGAGAAAAAGAGATGGGTTCAGGATATGCGTATGTGAGAGGAGATAAGAGGGGGAGGGAAAGTTTGATTGATTGATTGATTCAGATCTTTAAATCTTGGGCAAGGGTTAAGATTGATTGATTGTCAATCCTCGTTTAAATCTTGGGCAAGGGATAAAGATTGATTGATTGATTAAAGGAAAGTTTAAAATTGAATGGGAGGAGTTTTAGGGGAGTTGAGAGAGATTTGAGGGATAAAGATTGATTGATTGATTAAAGGAAAGTTTAAAATTGAATGATTGATTAAAGGAAAGTTTAAAATTGAATGGGAGGAGTTTTAGGGGAGTTGAGAGAGATTTGAGGGAGAATGAGAGATTTTAGTGATGGCATTGCATATGGATTTAAATTTAAAGGAATTAAAAAGGAGGGAAGGGCAATTGGGGAAGCGGGTGTGCAAAAAGCACCAAGGGCGCGCCACTTGTCGTCCTCCCACGCAGCCTCCCCCGCCACGTGTCGCTCCCCCAGGAAAAAACCTGCTGCTACCCCGCCACGTGTCGCTCCCCCAGGAAAAAACCTGCTGCTATACAATATACTAGCGCATGAGGGCCCACGCCCAACGCGGGCATTGTTTAAAGAGTTATTATGATTTTAAATAGTAATATTCATTTCATTTAAATGAGATGTAAATGACTATTAACATATGATTCTTTACACAATAACCTCTTCATCAAAATATAACAATAAAAATAGAACTACATGACAAAAAATAAATAGTATTAATAAAAAAAAGTAATGATTGTAAAAAATAAATATAAAACATAAATCTAAATAAACCAAACCGATTGGCTGTAATTTAATGGTTTAGATGGTCCGGTATGATCTCTTCCTGAAAATTGCAAAATAAATTGCTTGCACTGCATGCCAACATATATGTACATACTACAGTCAAAGAGGAGCTCTTGGGCTTGGGACAATTTGAGCTCCCAAGCTTCTTCTGCTGGCTCTCCTTACATGACCTTCTTTAGTTGTGGGCTTGTGGCAATGGATCAGATCCATAGGGTTTCGGTCCATTGGGAACTGTTATGACATTTATAGGAAGAGCTTAACCCGGCACATTTACTAATCAGGTTGAGAGTCTCAACCCGATCCCTACCTAGGTGTTAAAAAGGGTTGACCCAGATCCTTAACATGTTGCCATATGTGTTGGGCCCTTAGATCGATGTGCGAGAAGTCCAAAAGCCAAAATGGATATATGTACTAAGTCATGACATTGATAGGATAATTAACGGGATGATATGTGGTTAAGAAAGATTTTAGGGCATATGGATGGATAGATTTTAGGAGATAAGTTTGGGATAGAAATATAGAATGAGATATTTTAGGAGAAAAGGATAGAAATGTAAAAAGAAAGATTTTAGGGAGATAATTAAAAAGAGAGAAGGGCAAATACGGAAGTTGCAGATGCCCAAGTTGCCTAATGAGAGAGCCCTGCCATCCAACATGTGCCATACCATGGCATGGAATTGGCAACGTGAGAATGATTTCCATGGCCACGTGAGCCCACCAGATGACCAGAAGAACATGAGAAGGATGTAGAAATGGCACATCATATATAATGCACATGACATGTGGCACCATAGTTGGAGGAAATTAGGGACTTGGATCTGCTTGGAGATATGTTAATAGCAAAGAGCTCTTATGCTTTATCCTTAAAGGCCAAATAATGTTCAAATAAATCCCTCAAGCGTGTGATTGATAAATTGAAGATGGAGAGATTTTAGGGGTTTTTGTTGCATTGCATACATGTGTGTAGATGGAGAAGGAGAGATTTTAGGGAGAGGGAGAGATTTTAGGGATTGAATAGGGATAGGGATTTCAAGGAAAATTAAAGGAGCGAAGGGCAATTCCGGAATTGATGGATGATACTTGGCCATAATATTGGACGATCTGTTTGTAGTCCATAATCTATATTAAATTAAAAAATGTTAGTTGGTAGCATCACTATTCGCGCACTAAAAGAATTGATTTAATTGACCGTCCAAACTGATATGCTCTGGCCACATTCACAATCTGATAAAAGCAAATGTGAAAATACTATTGACCAGAATAAATGGCAGAAAACATAATCAGAATTAAATTGTAGTCACTCACCGATATATATATTAAAATTAATATAATTTCCCTAATTACATGCCCAGGTTATTAACCAATTTACAACATAAAGAAGCTGAATCTAGGGTTCTTATAATCTCTAATGAATCCTAACTAAAAAAAAAAAAAAAATCGTTCATTCAAATCAACAACGAAAATATCCACCCATCAAGTCTAGAAAGAATCGAAAAAAAGACTTACAGAGTCCTTTGGGAATCCATTTCAATGATCTCGGAGCCTTTTTTGTCTACAGAAGACTGCAGAGATCACATGATGAGTATGCAATATATATTGAGATGGAGAGATCGACACACAAAGAGAGATGTAGAGACTTACACGCACCATCTTCGTATAATTATCGTATAATTAGTATTTTCGCAAGAGTGAGAGAGAAGAGGGAACGTAGAGAGGGGGTGAAGCAGGGAGAGGATAAGATGGAGAGATTTTAGGGAGAGAGATTTTAGGGAGAGAGATTGGGTTTTGTTGCATTGGATAGATAGTGTGGAAAGAGAGATTTTAGGGATTGGATAGGGATAGGAAGGGCAATTCCGGTAGCGGGTGCACAAAAAGCACCAGGGCGCGCCACTTGTCGTCCTCCCGGAAACCCTCCCCGCCACGTGTCGCTCCCCGAGGAAAAAACTTGCTGCTTTACTATATATAACTAGCGCTTCGGGGCCCACGCCCAATGCGGGCCTTTAATTCATAATGGGACAATCCAATTTAAGTTAAAAGTAGACACCCAGTAAACATACAAACTACATTTAATACATGGGTTGTGCAGAACAAAAAGGGATTAATATGTGATCGTTACAAATTTAAAATGGAAAAATAAAGGAAGATAGAAAAATTAGATTACAAAGTTTGATCTCATATAATATCAACCCAATTCAAAGTTTGACCATTTCATTGTTAGAGCTATAAGCTAGCAGACCAACCAATTTATTTTTTTCACTGGTAAAAAGCATGAAATGAAAATTTTAAAAATATACAATAGAAAAGATACAACAAAGGATATTAGAAAAGATTATTAAAAGCAATTCATTCCTGATTGTGGATGTTTATCATAGGACCCACCAAACGAATCAAGGGAAAAGCTACACTCGCAGGAACATATATAGTATGTGGGTTTAGTTTTATCCTATTTTTTCAGAATGCTAGATATAAAAAGTCTTATGCATGGTCAATCTAACACAAATACTATTATTAAATGCAATTGATGCCTGATTATGGATGCTCTACCATAGGGCATATCTGGTACATACAAATTGTATTTACAATCAAGCGTGAAATTCAGCTCGACTCATAGTAGAGCTCAAATAAATCTCTTATGCTTGGTCTGGGGTGTGTGTGCGTGTGCATGAGAATAAGGGGATGTACAAGGGACCTAAACTCACCCACCCACACAGTGTCTATCATTACACAGTATGGGTCTATATATTTTCCAAAAAAGTTCAATAGAAGTGAATTATATTTATATAAATTTAACCTAAATTTATCTTTTTCTTTAAAGTAAGTCAATGTGAAAAAAGGACCTCTCTGATAAAAGAAACTGTACCACATTCCTAACCACTTGACATGAGCTTCCTTTTGAAACCTAGATTGTCTCCTTATGACACATGACAGACCAATGATCCATGGGTCAACCAACGTTTGGGCCCAACCCATATTCAGTTTTTATTTTACCTTATTTAGACTTGTTTATTTTAGTGACTTATGTTTTAAGTATGGATGTTTTAATAAATAATATTAATAAAAAAGGAATGAATGTAAAAAATATACAGAAAAAATTTCATCAAATGATAATAATAAAAATAGAAGTACATGACAAAATAAATAATATTAATAAAAAAAATCAATGAATGCAAAAAATAAACTAAAAATTATAAAAATATAAATATAAATAAACCGGCCTCTTCATCAAAATATAATAGTAAAAATGGAACTACATGATAAAAATAAATAATATTAATAAAGAAGGAATGAATGTAAAAAACTAAACGATAAAAATAAAAATAGAAATCTCAATTAAGGAAATTTAAATAATTCTGAAACTCCTATTTTTTTATCTTCTCTCCTAATTTTTCTCCCCTTATTTCTCTCCTCTCTACCAACGTCAACATCCCTAGTTTATCTCCATCTTTTTCTCCCTTCCCTATTTTAATGGCCCACTATTAAATGATCACTAAAAAGGCTTAAATTAATTTTTATTTCCTTATTTCTCTCCTCTCTACCAACATCCACATCCCTAGTTTATCTCCATTTTTTCCCATCCCTATTTTAATGGGCCCATTATTAAATGATCACTAAAAAGGCCTAAGCTTTTTAAATAATATTAATAAAAAAAAGGAATGAATGTAAAAAATAAACATAATAATTAAAAAATAGAAATCTAAATAACCTTGGCCTCTTCATCAAATAATAATAATATTAAAACTACATGACAATAATAAATAATATTAATAAAAATGAATGAATATAAAAAATAAACATAAAAAATAAAAAAATTAAAATCTAAATAAATCTTCCTCATCATCAAAATATAATAATAAAAATAAAACGACCTGATAAAAATAAATAATACCAATAAAGAAGGACTGAATGTAAAAAATAAACAGAAAAAATCATACACTCAAACTTGTTAATTAGAAAATCATACACAGAAATCTCAATCTAGGAAATTTAAATAATTCTGAAACTCCTATTTTTTATCTTCTCTCCTAATTTCTCTCCCCTTATTTCTCTCCTCTCTACCAACGTCAACATCCCTAGTTTATCTCCATCTTTTTCTCCCTTCCCTATTTTAATGGCCCACTATTAAATGATCATCAAAACATCAAATCATGTTCAACCCAATCACTCACCTTTCTAGGAATCTACATGTCATATTCTTCACTGCTACCAATACAATCAATTAGATATAAACATCTCTTAAAATAAGATTTAAATAGTTAGAAATATAATTAAAAATCTAAAAGGAATATACAAAGTTTGAAATCCATTCAACAACGTAACATAAAAAAAAAATAAACGGACTAAAGTAGATATAGAAAAGTAATGTTATACTGACTACATACCTGATGACGCTTCATTGTCTCAAGACATCTACAAAAATTCATTGTAAGAAGATCTTTATTGTAAGAGAAAATAAATTTAAAAAAGACTGCAATTAAATTTTATCACATGTATCTTCAATCTAAATTAATTGTCATATTCGCGGGAGAGTGAGTACTGTTTCCTTATATGACTATCAATCTTTTAAGTTAATAACTATAGACGGTTTCCTTATATGATTAAGTGGTGATCAATCTTCTAATATGATCATTATATACGGTTTCTCAAAAATAAATAAATAAAAAATATGATCATTATATATGGTTTCCTTATAGGTCAGTAATTATTTTAAATAATCAAATTATACACTTTTCTTATACGTTAATCAATCTAATTAGAATATATGTGGGGCCCATTATGGATATTTTTCTCCTTCTTTTTCTTTGGATATTTGGTAGGATTAATTAATCTGTGGGGCCCATTGTGGAAGCCAATTAATTCTAAAATCCAAATTTATCTCACAAATTTCCATAGAACGATTTAAAACAATTATCAATAATCTAATTTTATTTATTATAAAATTAAAATAATATTTATTGAATAGGTTTTCACCTATAAATGTTATTATTTTTTCATTTTGACGTAGTCTTTTCATCCGTAATAGCAAGGATTCATATCCTCTTGATGTTCCATTCTTAATTAAAGATAAGAGAGGAAGATATTTGTTTCTTAGTATCATATAATAAACACCTATACCTTGTATATGAAAACAAAACTCATGCAAAACAAAAGGGATTAATATGTGATTGTTACAAATTTATAATGGGAAAATAAAGGAAGATAGAAAAATAAAAACTACATTAATATTTAAATATTAACGATGTAAATAAAGTGTAAAATGTCAAAATAATAACTAATGGATCTTACTTTCCTTCCGGTAGAAAGGAAACCCTCTGTTGAATAATTATTAAATGGGCATTTTTTTTTACTCCATCTCTATCAAATGAAAAACAGTAATAAAAGAAAATTGAGAATGGATTGGAAAGTGAAAAGAATTCACATCTAATATTATAAAAAATTATAATATATTACCTTATTATGTAAAGATTAAAATAATTTGATGAGCTTCTCCAAACGCCTCAAGTAGAAATCCAGCAACGCCTGTCAATATTAATCATAAATCATAAGTCATAAATATCCGGCAAATTTTTGATCATGTGTTAAAACCCATTAAAAAACATAAATTATAGCACAAGAAAATACTGCATGGTTAAATGTAATATACCAGAAAACTAAGAATAGTAATAGAATGGGAGCAAGCATTGTTATTGAGGTTACTCAGATATGTACAGATCTACATTAGTGAAAGTTAATTACAAATGTAATCTTTTTAAGATTTTTTCAATTTGATTGTAACACGCGGATCCTGGAAGAAATATATTTGTTACCCAATTTAATTCGCGCTCCCCGAGGTCGGGCTGCTGCAGGGTTCAAGTTCGGGAGTGTGACAGTAAAGGCCCCAGTCTTGGCTCTACCCCATTTCTCGCAACATTCAAAGGCCCCAGTCTTGGCTCTACCCCATTTCTCGCAACATTCATTATCGAGTGTGATGTCAGTGGGACGGGGGTGGGGACAGTCCTCATGCAATTTGGCCGCCCAATTCCTTATCTTAGTAAGGCTCTACATGGTCGGAATTTGACGTTATCCACATATGAAAAAGAACTCTTAGCTTTTGATCGGTCAGGCCCAACCCGGATTGCGGTAAAGAGTCAGGTCCAGACAACCCGGTCCGTCCAAGGTCATGGGTCAGGCCAGGTTAGCTCAGTTGATATTCGAAACTCATTGAAGGAAGCCTCGTCACGTCAAGGCCTCCGAGTCATCACGACGAAGTCCTCCCCTCACCCGCTCTTACCAAATCTCGCGGAGAAGCTCTCACCTGCCCTCCACCTTGCTCGTTCCTCGAGGACACGTCTGAGGCTCCAGGCCCTCCACCTTGCTCGTTCCTCGAGGACACGTCTGAGGCTCCAGGCTCCAGGGAGACGTTGCTTTAATTTTGCATCCCATCTGTTGGGGAAGGGTTATAAATTCAGGGTCTCCTCATCACTTGAGGGGCAATGATTACATGCCTTTACTACCTTTCTCATACCTGTAACTTCTCACCATAATCGAAGATCTCCATTTTGAAGTGGACGTAGGTCACTCTTGACCGAACCACTATAACTCTCTCTCTCTCTCATTTTATTACCGCATTTAATACTTTCATTAATACCTTGACGGGTGGTGTCCGAATCTATTTTTGGCATCATCAGTTTGGCGCCGTCTGTGGGAAACGAACAAAAGTTCTCATCCTATTTTAAAAATCATGGTGATCAGCACAAGATCCGTAAGACGAGAAGACAATCCCGTCCAAGCTACAGGTCCGGGTCCTTCCAGGCGCCCAGACTCCCCTACCCAGGGAAATAATGGTCCTCCACCGGGTAACCCTTCTCCGAATACTCTCCCCCCTGCGCCGACTCCTCAGCAGATGTTGGAAACCATGCAACAGCTGTTGGCCCAAAACCAACAAATCTTGCAACTCATGCTTGCGGGACAAGGAGGAGCACTCCAGGGTGGAGCACCGTTTGGTGGAATGCAGCAAGAGGTGCCAATCCCGAGGCAGGCTCCACGGCAACCAACCCTTCACCCGGGCGCCCATCCCCCGGGCGCCCATCTCCCAGGCGCCCAGGATGGAGCACCTCTCCCAGGCGCCCAGGATGGAGCACCTCTCCCGGGCGCCCATCTCCCAGGCGCCCAGGATGGAGCACCTCTCCCGGGCGCCCGTCTCCCAGGAGCCCAAGACGGAGCAGCACCACACCAAGGCGCCCATACTCTCGGCGCCCAGAGAAGAGCACCTCACTTGGGCGCCCCTCATCATGGCGCCCAAGGTCGAGGAGCACATCATGGCCTCCATGGCCGAGGAGCACATCAGAGCTTCCATGACCACGAAGTTCCTCCACCCCCTGGTAGAACCCATGGAGGGTTACCACCTCGACCCTTCCCTCAGGACGAGGAGGACTCTCACTTCCAAGAAGGGGGAAGTGAGAATCACTGCATGGAAGATGAAAGTTATTTCCCCGGTCCATCCAGGGAGCTTCACAATCACTGGGAGGAAAAAATCAAAGAGATGCAGAATCAATTGGGCGATGTCTTCAATGCAATGAAGGCCCAGGCACCGAAGACTGTGGATTATCTAGTCGGGCGGACGGATACACCGTTCAAACCCGATATAGTACATTACCCACTTCCAAGGAAGTTCAAAATGCCGTCCATGGAGACCTTCGATGGGAGGAAGGATCCATTAGACCATCTTGAAACTTACAAAACCAGGATGCAGCTCCACAACATCCCTGACGAGATAATGTGCAGAGCCTTTCCAACCACGTTGAAAGGTTCTGCCCGCCAGTGGTTCGCAAATCTCCCCTCAGCATCCATCGCCACCTTCGGAGAGTTGAGCAAGTCTTTCGTCTCGCACTTCATAGGTGGGCGCCGCCACCAGAAGCCCGCAACACACCTGCTTAGTATAAAGCAGGAGGAGAATGACACCCTAAGGAGTTACCTCACTCGTTTTAACGAGGAGGTACTCCAAGTCGAGGAGCCCGACGACAAGGTCTCCATGACGGCTGTCACGCCCCCGGACCGAGGTCCCGCTAAACGAGGCCTTAATCCGGGGACGCGGCACGACGGGCCGGAAAATTCCGCCCGCACACGCTAGTTTCCCACAGGTTTCCGCGGTAAGGATTCACGGAATCTGATCCAATAGTGATGTATAGGAATCACTTTCATACAAATGACTTACGCGGAAGCATTGTAGCAAACATAAAAGTCTCACAAACGGGTATAAAATGAGAATGCAAGAGACTAGCATCAAAAGAGAAACATTTACTGTAGGCCCCAAAGTTAGTTTAACGTTGATACAAAAGTAAAGTTAAGTATTAATTACAAATCTTTCCCAAAAGAAGATAGGCCAACAATGGCCATAACAAAAACCCAAAATGAATATCATGGAATCCCCAAAATGTGATCGCAGCTCCAAGGTAACCCGACGTCTAATTGACATCATCGGGCTGCCACTCGCCCTCCACTGGAACTATAGGTTCCGCCTCGAAGTGCGCCTCGACAGCGAGGGGCTCGACATCTGGCACTAAACAGAAGAGAGTCAGACACGACGGTCTGGCAAGCAATTACAACAATAATAGGATGAAAGTAAAACAAAACATGATAAGAGCTACGATGAAATCACGCGTAATAACAATGTCAAAGTAAAGATAGAAGATACATCTCGACGGTTTACAAATCCAGTGCCATGATGAGTAACATAAACAAATACCGTGAGATGAATATTAATGCATAAAAACATTGGCAACCCACATAAAGCTATATTCTCCTGTTACCGAAGTAACCGGAGCAGACAAACCGTAGCCACTAATCGTGGAACCGGAACGACATAGTCGTTATCAAACAGAACCGTAGCCACTACTCGTGGGACCGGATAATTACCGTTGCCATGGTCGGTACAGACGGAATCCAAACTGCAGCTGGCAGACAAAATAAAGACCCCAAGCCGGATGATCAGTCCAACAAGGTGACCTAAGCCTAGTGGTGCCATTATAGTGAAAATCCGAAACCTCGAAGAAATGCAATTCTATTTATAAGATACATTTCCAAAGTCGATAAAGAACTACTCCAAACAAATGCATATGGGCAAAGCCAAGCAAAACGGGTGAGTAGTTTCATCATTTCTAACATATGGGGGTAACCCACTTCAAAACATCAAAAAGAATTGGAGAAAGAACCCAAAACAAAAGTCTTTTTACACAAAAGAATGTATGATGGTTCGGTCGACTAAGCGGGTAGTCTCGAAATACATTTGACCCCTTTATTGTCATTAAAAGAAAGTGGTTTGGTGTCACCGAAGATCGTTGACAATCATAAGGGATTAAGTGTACATTCCGACTTAAGGGTTTTCCTAAGTGGTATTGGTCCTAGTCCAAGACACTTCTCACCATGAATTCTAGGCTTGTAAAAGGTTGAATGGGCTTCACTTATAGGAGAGAGTTTGGGGCTGAGTTGAGCTTGGACATAGGTCCGAAGTGGACTTGAAATTATATAGAATAACTCCTTAAAAGTGTGGGTTTAAATCCCTTCTTAATCAGGCCCACAACTGTCCTTCCCCAAGCTCAAACAGTCCACTAATTAGGCCCAATTCAGTCCTTAAAGTAGCCCAGGATTCAGGCCATAAAACAGTCCAATGTCAGGTCTTGAAATAGCCCATCAATAGGTCTCAAACTGGTCCAAGAACTGACCTTAAAACAGGCCCAAAGGAGCCCTGAGAACAGGCCCAAAACTGACTGACCCGAGCCCAGACTGAGCTGGGCTCGCTCGAGCGGCCCAGTGGGTCGCTCGAGCGGACCCAGACAGTGCCTGGTCCGCTCGAGCGACCCAGTGGGTCGCTCGAGCGGACTGGGCCTGCCCAGTCCAGCCCGAGTGCAGAATTCCTCTTTTCCTTTTTGGTTCCCTTCTTCTTTCTTGATCATTTCAATCCCCTTTCAAATCTTTCTTCCATACACACTTCCATAACATCTTGAGCCTCTTCTCAATCTCCACAAATCATTAAACCATCATCCATAATCATTTAATTAACACAAACTCAACACTTTTTAAAAGAATTCAAGTCCTTTTCCCTTTTCTTTGAACACCCACTTGAACAAATGAAACAAACTCTCCAAGAAGCCATAAAGAGAACAAACTTCCAATGCATAGTAGAGCAATAACATAATTTAAGGTAGCTATTACAATGGTCCATTAAATCAAAATAAACCATAACTAAAGAAGATTAACACAAAAAGGGAAAATTCATGAAATAGAACCAAATGAGGAAAAGCATCACATTAATGTTGGAATATACTTGCCTCTAGCCAAGATATGATCAAAATCACTCCTTAAACCAAGCCTTAGAGCCTCAAGCTCCAAATCTACAAAAACCCCAAAAATTTTCCCAAGAAACCCTAGAAAGTCAACATTTGTGAATCCTCAATGAAAACCTTAGCAAATGGGTTTAAAGCACTCCAAATGGAGAGGAAAGCAAGGATCTTGAGTTTAGGAAACCAATGCTAACCTTGAGGAACCCTAACAAAGAAGAGAGGCTTGAAGAAGGGGCTTCTCTTAGCTCAAACTCCTCAAGAATGGTATCTTTGGGAAGCTTGAAGAGGGAGGAAGAGTTTGAGGAGATCAATCCTCCAAGAGCACCTCACCAAGTGAGAGTTTCAGATGAGAGAGAGTGAGAAGAGAGGAAAGGAAAAGCCCTAGCACAGGAAAGTTGCTGGAATGAAATGAAGAAGGAGAAGGAAGAGTCCCCTTCTTAAGAGACAAGCCATTGTGGGCCCCGATCTTCACAAGGCTAGAAATGGCATTTGCGGGCCCCGAACGAAAACGACGAAGAAGACAAAAATGATCGGCGAAATTTCTACTTTCCAAAAAGTATATTTTTGGCAATTTCTGGAATTTTCGAAATTTGGGTACAGGTTTAGTGTGAAATGTCAGTTTTGCCCTTTTTCTCGAAAAACCGCGATTTCTGATCACAAAATCAAGTTGGCCAAAACATGAAAGTTGATGATCTAAATGAAATAAGTCGAAATACAAATAAATTGGGATTTTACAAGCATCATGAACAAACTCAACAATTTCACACATAATCCACGGGCGCCCCGGCCCGTGTCAAACTTAAGTCAAAGGCTAATAAAGGTTCTCAAGCTAATTCAAACAACCTAATCTAGCTTAATGAAATAAGCTAATCGTCCACTAACCCCACTTATCCACTAATCACGGTTAAAACATAATTTAAATATTCCAAACCTGGGTCGGGGTCTGACATCCTCCACCCCTAAGAATCACATTTGGTCCTCCAAATGATCACTAACCTCTGGGAATAGCTGAGGGTACTTCTTTTGAACTTGCTCACGAAGCTCCCAAGCGGCTTCTTCTGGTCCATGATTCTCCCAACGAATCTTTACCCACTGAATTGTCCTATTCCTCAGTTCTTGATCTTTGGTGTCAATAATCTCTGCCGGTTTTTCGATGTAGGTGGCATCCTCTCTGACATCCAACGGCTCATGATGTAGCACATGCGAAGGGTCTGAAACATACTTCCTTAACATTGACACGTGAAACACGTTATGCACACCCGACAGTTCTGGAGGCAAAGCTAATCTGTACGCCACTTCCCCGATTCGACTCAAGATCTCATAAGGTCCAATAAATCTCTTAGACAATTTGCCTTTCTGCCCAAATCTCAGCGTCCCTCTGACCGGAGATACCTTTAAGAATACCTTGTCTCCAACTTGGAATTGGAGATCCTTTCTTCGAACATCAGCATAGCTCTTCTGTCGGCTCCTCGCAATCTTCAATCTTTCATGGATAATTCTGACTTTATCACTTGTTTCCTCAACCAAAGATGGACCATGAAAACTGCGTTCTCCGACTTCTTCCCAACACACGGGGGTTCTACACTTCCTGCCATATAGCGCTTCAAAAGGGGCCATTCCTATGCTTGAATGGTAACTATTGTTGTAGGCAAATTCATAAAGCGGTAGATTCTCATCCCACTGATTCTTGAAATCAAGGACACAAGCTCTAAGCATATCCTCAAGGGTCTGAATGGTCCTTTCCGACTGACCATCCGTCTGCGGGTGGTACGCTGTACTGAATTGAAGCTTCGTTCCCATTGATTCATGCAAAGTCTTCCAAAACCTCGAAACAAATCTACTATCCCGATCTGAAGTGATGGAAACCGGCTGACCATGACGACTAACGATCTCTTTAACAAAAGCTTGCGCTAAAGCCAACATGTGCATCTTCTTACCGGTCTTCAAAGGAATAAAGTGTGCCGACTTCGTTAACCGATCCACTATGATCCAAATGGCATTGTTCCCCTTGCTTGTAGTCGGTAAACCTGATACAAAATCCATTGTCAGGTGTTCCCATTTCCACTCTGGGATTTCTAACGGTTGCAAAAGACCAGGTGGTTTCTGATGTTCTGCCTTCACTAATTGACAAGTCATACACCTAGACACAAAGGCTGCTATCTCTCTCTTCATATTATTCCACCAAAAACGACTCTACAAATTTTGATACATCTTCGTACTCCCTGGGTGCACTGAATACCTCGTATTGTGAGCTTCTACCATAATGTCGTCTTTCAAATTGTCTACTTTAGGAACACAAAGTCTGCCACGGAAGTACAAAACTCCATCCAACATCTGAAAATCTGGCCTTTCTGAGATATGCTCCGCAATTTTATCCAAGTCTGGATCTTGCATCTGATTGTCCTTAATTTTCTGAATGAAGACTGGCTCGGACACTGTCATATTTGCCAACACAACTCCTTCTCTCAAGGGTTCGAACTCTACTCCCAAATCCTCAAACTGCTGAAAATTGTAAAACCCATGCAGACTGGCCAAACAAACTGATTTCCTACTCAACGCATCAGCCACTACGTTAACTTTCCCCGGATGATAGATAATCGGAAAATCGTAGTCCTTGATGTACTCCATCCACCTTCTTTGCCTCATATTTAATTCCTTTTGAGAGAACAAGTACTGGAGACTACGGTGATCCGAATGAACTTCAAATTTCTCTCCGTACAAGTAGTGTCTCCACATCTTCAACGCAAAAAACTATGGCTGCTAACTCCAAATCGTGCATTGCATACTTCTTTTCATGTTCCTTCAATTGCCTCGAGCCATATGCAATCACCTTTCCATTTTGCATCAACACACAACCGAGTCCTACTCCTGAAGCATCCGTAAAGATAACGAAACCACCACTCCCTGAAGGTAAGGTGAGGACAGGCGCTGAGGTTAACCTCTTTTTCAACTCTTCAAAACTAGCTTCACATTTCTCTGACCATACAAACGGCACATTCTTTCGGGTTAACTTAGTCAACGGTGCTGCAATGGAGGAAAAACCTTGAACAAATCTCCTATAATAACCTGCCAAACCCAGAAAACTTCTAATCTCTGTCACGTTTTTCGGTCTCTCCCAATTGATAACTGCTTCAATCTTTGATGGGTCAACTGCTAGCCCTTCTTCAGAAATAATGTGACCAAGAAAAGAGACTTGCTCTAACCAAAACTCACACTTCCCAAGCTTCGCATACAACTGGTTATCTCTCAACAACTGCAAAGAAGTCCTTAAATGCTGCTCATGATCTTCTCTTGACTTGGAATACACTAGAATATCATCAATGAAAACAACGGTGAACTGATCTAGATAGGGTGCAAAAATCTTGTTCATGAGAGCCATGAATACCGCTGGTGCATTCGTCAGTCCAAAGGGCATCACCAAAAACTCATAGTGCCCATATCTAGTTCGAAAAGCTGTCTTCGGGATGTCTGCTTCTCTAACCCTCAACTGATGGTATCCGGACCTCAAATCTATCTTCGAGAAAAACTTTGCACCTTGCAACTGATCAAACAACTCGTCTATCCTAGGCAAAGGGTACTTGTTCTTAATGGTCACTTGATTCAACTTCCTATAGTCTATACACATCCTCAAACTTCCATCTTTCTTCTTGACAAAAAGTACTGGGGCTCCCCATGGGGAAACACTTGGTCTAACAAAGCCCTTATCTAGCAACTCTTGCAATTGTAACTTTAGTTCTCCTAACTCCGCTGGAGCCATCCTATAAGGAGCAATGGAAATCGGAGCAGTTCCTGGCACCAACTCTATTGTAAACTCAACTTCTCTGATAGGTGGTAACCCTGGAATCTCTTCTGGAAAAACATCGGGAAACTCACACACTATCGGAATATTCTCCACCCCTAGGGACTGTTCGTCCTTGGAAACAAAAGCAATAAATCCCTCACAACCTGATCTTAACAACTTAGCTGCAGAAAGAGCTGAAATAAACCTAACTGGAGAAATCCTTTTCTCTCCCTGAAACTTCACTCTGGAGGACGACCCATCCAACCTAAACACAATGGTCTTACTATAGCAATCCATGGAGGCATGATGACCCGCTAGCCAATCCATGCCTAGAATAACATCGAAGTCATGCATCACTAAAGTGATAAGATCTGCAGGGAAAATGACTTCTCCTATCTTCACTGAACAGCCAGGGTAAAAAGTACTACACACCACTTGCTTCCCTACCGGAGTAGTAACAGTCAAAACAAACTCTAACTCTCTAACAGGTACACTAATCTTTTTAGCAAACACAAGGGATAAGAAAGAATGGGTAGATCCCGGGTCAAACAACACTTTAGCTTCTACATCACAAATTAGGAGTTTACCTTCCACAACATCACCCGCCGCTTCTGCATCCACTTGATTGATATGATTGAGACGGCCTTGCTGACGAGGTCTATTCTGATTCTGATTTGGCCTCCCAAGCTGCATATTCCTATTTTGCTGCTGTGGACGGGCATTCTGGTTCTGCGGCCGTTGACGGGGCTGCTGGTTCTGCTGCTGCCTCGGTGGATTCTGAACTACTTGTTGATTTTACTGAGGGGCCTGCCTTGGCGGCTGCTGAGGTGCCCTATTGCCCTGGTTCCTATTATTCGGGCAATCCTTCACTTGGTGGTCTGAGCTACCACACTTAAAACATGCACCTGAAATTCGGTAACACTGCTGAGAAGGGTGATTCTTGCCATAATGCTCACACCTGCCTTGAGCTGGAGCATTCTGCTGTTTCTTTTGCTTCTTACCTTGGTACGATTTCTGCCCACTCTGAAACTGCTGCCTCTTTCTTTGGTTGTCCTTAATAATCTGATTGTTTATATCCTCAAACCTGTAGGCCCTTTTGATAGCCTCCTGAAAGGTGGTTGGTGGTACCACACCCAAAGCATCTCTCAAAATAATGGGGTTGAGCCCATCCATAAACTTAGTGATCTTTTTCTCCTCGGTGTCCACCAACTCTGGAGCATAGCGAGATAACTTTTCAAACTTGGTAAGATATTCCAGGACAGTCATATCTTCTTGCTTAAGCAACTGGAACTCCGCTGCCTTTTGCTTCTTAGTATGCGCTGGGACATATTTCTCACTAAACTGCTGCTTGAAAGTGGCCCAAGCAATCCCATCTGTAATATTCTGATAACTTTCCTTGACAGTCTTCCACCAAATGTCTGCCAACCCAGTAAACATGGATGCTGCTAAGTGTACCCGCTGTCTGCCTGTACATACAAAAATGTCGAAGATGTTCTCGGTATGAGCCAACCAATCATCCGCTGCCAAAGGGTCTTCCTGACCCGTAAATTCTCTAGGACCCCTTTTTCTGAACTTCTCAAAGAGAATATTAGGATCTCGGTCCCTATTCTGCACCGCTTCCACATTAGCTACTGGTTCCGGCCTCCTACCCAACACTTCAAGCAGTTGCCTTTGAACTTGAATCAATTCCTCATCCTTCTTGGCCATTTGTTCTTGAAATCGAGCTTGATTTTCATTGGCTCGCTGCTGTTGTTCGACTAACATTTGCATGAGTTGTTGGAATTGACCCGTTACCGGGTTTTCAATCTCGCTGTCATGATTGCTACCTGTTGCATTCGCATTTGCCGGAGGTCGACGTGGAGGCATAGTGTTGCAAAACAACTTGTTAGTACAACAAGATATAATAATATAGCGTTCCCAATCCCAAATCGATGCTAACTAACGGTAATGCTAACGAATCCTTGCCACGTCCTTATGTTTCTAATCCAATTTTAATTGCCTCAAATATTTCTCGCTCTGATACCAAGCCTGTCACGCCCCCGGACCGAGGTCCCGCTAAACGAGGCCTTAATCCGGGGACGCGGCGCGACGGGCCGGAAAATTCCGCCTGCACACGCTAGTTTCCCACAGGTTTCCGCGGTAAGGATTCACGGAATCCGATCCAATAGTGATGTATAGGAATCACTTTCATACAAATGAATTACGCGGAAGCATTGTAGCAAACATAAAAGTCTCACAAACGGGTATAAAATGAGAACGCAAGAGACTAGCATCAAAAGAGAAACATTTACTGTAGGCCCCAAAGTTAGTTTAACGTTGATACAAAAGTAAAGTTAATCATTAATTACAAATCTTTCCCAAAGAAGATAAGCCAACAATGGCCATAACAAAAAACCCAAAATGAATATCATGAAATCCCCAAAATGTGATCGCAGCTCCAAGGCAACCCGACGTCTAATTGACATCATCGGGCCGCCACTCGCCCTCCACTGGAACTATAGGTTCCGCCTCGAAGTGCGCCTCGACAGCGAGGGGCTCGACATCTGGCACCAAACAGAAGAGAGTCAGACACGACGGTCTGGCAAGCAATTACAACAATAATAGGATGAAAGTAAAACAAAACATGATAAGTAAGAGCTACGATGAAATCACGCGTAATAACAATGTCAAAGTAAAGATAGAAGATACATCTCGACGGTTTACAAATCCAGTGCCATGATGAGTAACATAAACAAATACCGTGAGATGAATATTAATGCATAAAAACATTGGCAACCCACATAAAGCTATATTCTCCTGTTACCGAAGTAACCAGAGCAGACAAACCGTAGCCACTAATCGTGGAACCGGAACGACATAGTCGTTATCAAACAGAACCGTAGCCACTACTCGTGGGACCGGATAATTACCGTTGCCATGGTCGGTACAGACGGAATCCAAACTGCAGCTGGCAGACAAAATAAAGACCCCAAGCCGGATGATCAGTCTAACAAGGTGACCTAAGCCTAGTGGTGCCATTATAGTGAAAATCCGAAACCTCGAAGAAATGCAATTCTATTGATAAGATACATTTCCAAAGTCGATAGAGAACTACTCCAAACAAATGCATATGGGCAAAGCCAAGCAAAACGGGTGAGTAGTTTCATCATTTCTAAATATGGGGGTAACCCACTTCAAAACATCAAAAAGAATTGGAGAAAGAACCCAAAACAAAAGTCTTTTTACACAAAAGAATGTATGATGGTTCGGTCGACTAAGCGGGTAGTCTCGAAATACATTTGACCCCTTTATTGTCATTAAAAGAAAGTGGTTTGGTGTCACCGAAGATCGTTGACAATCATAAGGGATTAAGTGTACATTCCGACTTAAGGGTTTTCCTAAGTGGTATTGGTCCTAGTCCAAGACACATCTTGCCATGAATTCTAGGCTTGTAAAAGGTTGAATGGGCTTCACTTATAGAAGAGAGTTTGGGGCTGAATTGAGCTTGGACATAGACCCGAAGTGGACTTGAAGTTATATAGAATAACTCCTTAAAAGCGTAGGTTTAAATCCCTTCTTAATCAGGCCCACAACTGTCCTTCCCCAAGCTCAAACAGTCCACTAATTAGGCCCAATTAAGTCCTTAAAGTAGCCCAGGATTCAGGCCATAAAACAGTCCAATGTCAGGTCTTGAAATAGCCCATCAATAGGTCTCAAAATGGTCCAAGAACTGACCTTAAAACAGGCCCAAAGGAGCCCTGAAAACAGGCCCAAACCCGAGCCCAGACTGGGCTGGGCTCGCTCGAGCGGACCCAGACAGAAGCTGGGTCGCTCGAGCGGACCCAGACAGTGCCTGGTCCGCTCGAGCGACCCAGTGGGTCGCTCGAGCGGACTGGGCCTGCCCAGTCCAGCCCGAGTGCAGAATTCCTCTTTTCCTTTTTGTTTCCCTTCTTCTTTCTTGATCATTTCAATCCCCTTTCAATCCTTTCTTCCATACACACTTCCATAACATCTTGAGCCTATTCTCAATCTCCACAAATCATTAAACCATCATCCATAATCATTTAATTAACACAAACTCAACACTTTTTAAAAGAATTCAAGTCCTTTTCCCTTTTCTTTGAACACCCACTTGAACAAATGAAACAAACTCTCCAAGAAGCCATAAAGAGAACAAACTTCCAATGCATAGTAGAGCAATAACATAATTTAAGGTAGCTATTACAATGGTCCATTAAATCAAAATAAACCATAACTAAAGAAGATTAACACAAAAAGGGAAAATTCATGAAATAGAACCAAATGAGGGAAAGCATCACATTAATGTTGGAATATACTTGCCTCTAGCCAAGTTATGATCAAAATCACTCCTTAAACCAAGCCTTAGAGCCTCAAGCTCCAAATCTACAAAAACCCCAAAAATTTTCCCAAGAAACCCTAAAAAGTCAACATTTGTGAATCCTCAATGAAAACCTTAGCAAATGGGTTTAAAGCACTCCAAATGGAGAGGAAAGCAAGGATCTTGAGTTTAGGAAACCAATGCTAACCTTGAGGAACCCTAACAAAGAAGAGAGGCTTGAAGAAGGGGCTTCTCTTAGCTCAAACTCCTCAAGAATGGTATCTTTGGGAAGCTTGAAGAGGGAGGAAGAGTTTGAGGAGATCAATCCTCCAAGAGCACCTCACCAAGTGAGAGTTTCAGATGAGAGAGAGTGAGAAGAGAGGAAAGGAAAAGCCCTAACAAAGGAAAGTTGCTGGAATGAAATGAAGAAGGAGAAGGAAGAGTCCCCTTCTTAAGAGACAAGCCATTGTGGGCCCCGATCTTCACAAGGCTAGAAATGGCACTTGCGGGCCCCGAACGAAAACGACGAAGAAGACAAAAATGATCGGCGAAATTTCAACTTTCCAAAAAGTATATTTTTGACAATTTCTGAAATTTTCGAAATTTGGGTACAGGTTTTGTGTGAAATGTCAGTTTTGCCCTTTTTTTTCGAAAAACGCGATTACTGATCACAAAATCAAGTTGGCCAAAACATGAAAGTTGATGATCTAAATGAAATAAGTCGAAATACACATAAATTGGGATTTTACAAGCATCATGAACAAACTCAACAATTTCACACATAATCCACGGGCGCCCCGGCCCGTGTCAAACTTAAGTCAAAGGCTAATAAAGGTTCTCAAGCTAATTCAAACAACCTAATCTAGCTTAATGAAATAAGCTAATCGTCCACTAACCCCACTTATCCACTAATCACGGTTAAAACATAATTTAAATATTCCAAACCTGGGTCGGGGTCTGACAACGGCTTTCCTTGGAGGCCTCCGTTCCTCGAGCTTTCTCTTTTCCGTAATGAAGCGCCCGCCGAAGAGCTTCTCGGAACTATTGGCCGAAGCCCAAAAGTATATGAATGCGGAAGACATCACCAGGGCGAGGCGCGGAGAATCCTCCAGAGCGAACAATAAGGGAAAAGAGAGGAGCAGAGACGAGAAGAAGGAAGTTAGCAACAAGCGGAGCAAGACAGAGAGAGTACCTGTCAGAGACCGACTTGGTCCCGCTCCGCAAAGGGACAGGCTAGTGTTCACGCCTCTCACGGACACGGTGGAGCAGATCTTGTTCCAAATACAAGATGACCCAGCCATAAAATGGCCAGGAAAGATGAAGTCTCCTCCGAATCGGAGGAATCCGAACAAATACTGTCGCTTCCATCGCGACCATGGCCATGACACTGACGACTGCTATGAGCTCAAACGCCAGATTGAGGATCTCATCCAGCACGGCCACCTACGTCAGTATGTTGCCGGCAGGGGACAAGCACCTCCACCACCTCCACCTCACAATCAGGAGAATCAGCAACCGATCGGAGAAATCCGAACAATTTCTGGAGGGCTAACAGAGTCGCTCTCGGCCATGAAGGCCCATGCCAGAAAGGCAAGGCATCCTGACGAGGCACGCCCGTCCAAGGCGCCAAGGCATGGAGATAATGAAGTTATATCCTTCTCAGACAAGGATTTGGAGGGGATCCAGCACCCTCACGACGACCCTCTAGTGCTCACAATGACGGTCGCCAATTTCCAAGTGCATAGGATCCTGGTAGACAGTGGAAGCTCTGCAGACATTCTGTTTGTAGAAACTTATGACAAGCTGAGGCTGGGACGGGAGAGGTTGCAGCCCGTCAAGTTTCCTCTCATCGGCTTTTCGGGAGAGAAGGTGTATCCCCTTGGGGCAATCACACTGCCAGTCACAGCCGGGACTGCGCCTCGAACTTCCACAACAATGGTCAATTTCCTGGTGATTGACTGCGCATCGGCTTACAATATCATCTTGGGGCGTCCAACTCTTAATGCCTTAAGAGCGGTCCTCTCTACGTTTCATCTCATCCTCCGGTTTCCAACTCCTAATGGGATCGGAGAGGTAAGAGGGAATCAAGTAGCAGCAAGGGAATGCTACGTCTCCTCTATGAAAACCAAGAAAATGCAGGAGGCGTTACAAGTCGAAATCTCGGACCCAAGAGATGAAACCACGGCAGAGAGAGGAGAACCAGTCGAGGAGCTCACCTCAGTGGTCCTAGATGAAGACTTCCCAGCCAGGAGAGTACATATTGGCTCTTCTCTCCCTGAGGATCGGGCCAGCCAGCTGACAGACTTCTTGAGAGGTAATATGGATGTTTTCGCATGGTCGCATGCGGATCTTGAAGGGATTGATCCAGACGTCGCAACCCACCGCCTCAATGTCGACCCTGGCTACAAGCCTGTCCGACAAAAGCTTAGAGGAGCCTCCACAGAAAGGGCCCAAGCAATGGACAATGAAGTCGGGAAGTTGCTGGAGAATGGGGCTGTCAGGGAAGTAGCCTACCCTGAATGGCTCTCAAATGTTGTGATGGTGAAGAAGGCCAGCGGAAAATGGCGCCTGTGCGTTGACTTCACGGAGGTTAACAAAGCGTGCCCAAAGGAGAGCTACCCCCTACCAAGGATTGACCTCCTCATCGACGCCACAGCAGGTCATGAACTACTCTCGTTCTTGGATGCATACTCTGGATACAACCAGATTAGCATGCACCCCCCGGATCAGGAGAAGACATCATTCATCACCCCAAAAGGAACCTACTGTTATAGGGTCATGCCTTTCGGACTGAAGAATGCAGGCGCCACCTATCAACGTCTAGTGAACAAGATGTTCCACTCTCAAATCGGGCGGACCATGGAGGTTTACGTAGACGACATGCTGGTGAAGAGCCTCGCCGCAGCCGACCATATCGCTCATCTGCAAGAGACCTTTGACACTCTCAGGCTCTTTCGCATGAAATTGAATCCTGAGAAGTGTGCCTTTGGTGTAGGATCCGGAAAGTTCTTAGGTTTTATGGTCGACCAGAGGGGGATCGAGGCGAACCCAGATAAAATCAAGGCCATAATAGATATGAAGTCACCCTCTTCCACAAAGGAGTTGCAGCGCCTCAATGGAAGGATTGCGGCACTTAGCAGATTTGTTTCCAAATCTGCAGACAAGTGCTTGCCCTTCTTCAAGATCCTCCGCAAAACATTCCAATGGGGGCTCGAGGCTGAAGAAGCATTCCAGAAGCTCAAAGCTTACCTGACCGCTCCCCCTCTCCTCTCGCATGCTACACCAGGCGAAGTGCTGTACCTGTATCTTTCGGCTTCACCTTCAGCCGTGAGCTCTGTTCTCATAAAGAATCAGGATGGAGCGCAAAAGCCTATCTACTATGTGAGCAGAGCCTACCGAGGGGCAGAGTCCAGATACCCAGAGCTCGAAAAACTGGCCCTCGCCCTGATCTCCACTGCAAGGCGTTTACGACACTACTTTCAGGGCCACACCGTGGTGGTAGTAACAGATCAACCTTTCAAAAGAGTTTTGGGGAAACCTGATGTAGCTGGAAGACTTGTGAAGTGGGCGGTAGAGCTGGGGGAGTTTGATGTTAAATATCAACCAAGGTCTGCCATCAAAGCACAGGCTCTAGCTGACTTCGTAGCTGAATTCACTTATGATGAAAACCAAGTAGATGAAACAGCGGTGCTCACCTCCTTGCTAGCACCTCAGGACCCTCAAGCCCCGGGCGCCCAGCATCTTCTCCAAGCCCCGGGCGCCCAGCATCTTCTCCAAGCCCCGGGCGCCCAGCATCTTCTCCAAGCCCCGGGCGCCCAGCTCCTCCCTCAAGCTCTGGGCGCCCGAGACTCTCCTCAAACCCTGGGCGCCCAGCTTCCCTCGGGCGCCCAACATCTTCTCCAAGCCCCGGGCGCCCAGCTCCTCCCTCAAGCTCTGGGCGCCCGAGACTCTCCTCAAACCCTGGGCGCCCAGCTTCCCTCGGGCGCCCAGCCTCTTCTCCAAAGCGCCCAGGTACCTCCCCAGAGGTCGATTGCCCCGCCTTTACCGGTCTGGAAATTGTATGTTGATGGTTCGGCAACCACAGACGGAGGCGGAGCTGGCTTCATCCTGATCAGCCCTGATGGTACACCCATCAAGTATGCAGTGAAGCTCCACTTCATTGCATCAAATAATGAAGCCGAGTATGAGGCACTCTTATCAGGACTGAGGTTGGCGATCGAAATGGACGCCACATCAGTTCTTGCTCATAGTGATTCACAATTGGTGGTGAATCAAATAAATGGCGAATTCGAGGCAAAGGAGGAAAGGATGCAAGACTACCTCAACATGGTCAAAGGATTGGTCAAAAGTTTTCAATGCTTTCAGATCTGCCATATTCCTCGAGGACAAAATGTTGCAGCAGACGCACTGGCTAGGCTCGCCTCGTCATTGGAGGCCTCATCCACAGAACCTACACTCATCGGGCATCAGTTGGAGAGGAGCAAGTTAGATGTAGTGGTTGGAAACATCAACTGTGCATCAGATGGCAGCGAGCCAAATTGGATGACACCAATAAAGGCGTTCCTCCAAGAGGGCACCGAACCAGAGGACCACCTTGAAGCGAAGAGACTCAGAATGAGGGCTTCTAGATACACCCTTCTGCAAAATATCCTTTACAAGAAAGGTTATTGCCTACCACTGCTGCGTTGCCTCTCCCCTGAGGATGCTGATTACGCTCTTCGCGAAATCCACGAAGGAATATGTGGGAACCATTCTGGAGGACGCTCCCTCGCCCACAAAGCACTAAGGCAGGGATTCTTCTGGCCAACCATGGCGAAGGACGCCAAAGAATTTGCTCAAAAGTGCGACAAGTGCCAGCGCTTCGCCACTGTAACCAGGCAGCCACCAGAAGAGTTGACTTCCATTTTGAGCCTGTGGCCTTTCTCCAAATGGGGTATAGATATTCTGGGCCCCCTTCCTTTGAGCAAAGGCCAATGCAAGTTTGTAGTCATTGCCATTGACTACTTCACAAAATGGGCGGAGGCAGAACCCTTGGCCAAGATCACAGACTTCAATGTAAAAAACTTTGTTTGGAAAAACATAGTCTGTCGCTTTGGGATACCTAGCGCCATCGTCAGTGATAATGGCAAGCAGTTTGACAACAAACTCTTCAACACTTTCTGCACCGACCTCCAGATTAAGCAGCCCCACTCCAGTCCAGCGCACCCACAAGCAAATGGGCAAGCAGAAGTCATGGTCCGAACAGTTCTTCGCAACCTAAAGACCAGGCTCGAAAGGGTGAAGGGTCTTTGGGTTGACGAGCTACCAGGGGTATTATGGGCATACAGAACTACGCCGAGAACCCCTACTGGCGAGACTCCTTTCTCGCTAGCTTTTGGGACCGAGGCAGTCATCCCTGTCGAAATTGGTGTACACTCCCTCAGGGTCCATCTCCAAGACACAATTAACAACGAGGAAGGACTCCGCATCAACCTCGACTTGGTAGAAGAGGCAAGGGAGATGGCCACGGTCCGCAATGCAGAATACAAGCGGCGCATGGCAAAATACTACAACTCGAGGGTGAAGCCTCGTTCCTTTCAGCCAGGAGACCTAGTCCTGAAAAAGGTGATCCTCGCCACTAAAGACTCTCGCGAAGGAAAGCTAGGGCCAAATTGGGAAGGACCATATCTCGTGACAGAAGTAGTAAGGCCAGGCACATAGCAGAATCCAAAATTCTGATGGTAAGGCCCTGCTCCATCCGTGGAATGCGGAACATCTGAAGAGGTATTACCAGTGACAAGTGGGCCAATGTACAAAAAGCATGAAAATTGTTTATTTCTCATTTCATTGTTCAAAGTAGACTATAAATGAAATAAACATGCTATTATAGAAATGTGCTCCTTTCAATAGGCTATAAATTGCCAAACAAAAAGAAAAATACATATGAGCCTAGTCACTCTCATTATCCCCCTCATCCTCGCCATCATCCTCATAATCACCTGAGCTCCCACTGCTGCCATCAGGCTCGTCGGCAGGCGCCTCATCAGGCGCCTCACTTGCCTTAAAGCGCGAGAAGTCGATATCGGGAAATGCTGCGGTGATCTTTCTCCGGAGTTCGTCATAACCAGCAATAAATCCATCGGCGACGCTATTCTCAGCATCAGCCAGGCCGTCCTCCAAGTCATTTTCAGCCTGGATAGCTCTCTCCTCTGCCGCCCTCAGCTCTACCTTCAAAGCAGCCTCTCTGAGCTCAGCCCCCTTTCGGGCCTTCACGAGCTCAGCCTCTCTGAGTGAAGCCCTCTCGCGGGCCTTCACAAACTCAGCCTCCCTGAGGGAAGCCCTCTCGCGGGCCTTCACAACCTCAGCCTCACTGAGCGAAGCCCTCTCACGGGCCTTCCGTAGCTCGGTCTCACTGAGCAAAGCACCCTCGCGCATCGCCACTAGCTCAGCCTCAGCCTTGGTCGCCCTCATGTGAGCCGTTGAGAGCTCAATCTCAAGCCTGGTTGCTCTCTCCCGAGCTGCTAGAAGATCAGCATCATAAGTCTTCCTGGCGGCTTCTAGTTCAGCAATTTTTCCCTGACTTGCGGAGAGATCCCTATGAATACCTGCATTCTCCTGTTTCAGCTTACTGATCAACTGAGCCTTCGAAAATAAACATATGGATGATGCAGACATCTGGAGCAAGAAGAAATCAAGGGAAATGAGAATGCATATACAAAAGGAAAACCTGAAGAAAATTAAAATTCAGACAACCTTTTACCTGAGATAAACCTTCTAGATAAGCATCTATCATCCCCTCTGTGCTAAGGGCGCTGACCCGAGTAATCACGTCACGAGCTGGGAATCTCCAAAACTTCTCTCGAGGAGTCAGCGGCTTGGGACCAGACGGAGGGGCAGGAGGTACAGATGTGGCGGCAGAAACCAGAGAAGTTATAGGTTGATGAGGCACAGCCGCGGGGGCCACTACATGGGTAGTGACAGGAGAACGCGTCTGCGGCTCCACTAGATGAGTGGTTACAGGAAGATCACCAATCATCACACGAGGAGAATCCCTTCTCGGGGCAATACCTACCCTCGCTATCTTGGCAAGATGGGTATTAGCACTTGTACGACGATCTTCAATTGCCTCCTTGGCCTCGACCAACTCCCTATTGACCACCACTGCGGAAGCAAAATGAATGGTTAGAGACAGAATATCAGGAAAAGGTACGCCTAAGCCTTTGAAAGCTCCTTACATTTTCTCTTAGTTGATGCCCGGGAAGGCTCACCCGTCCTACGAGGAGAATGGTCAACAGAGGGTCCACAATTGCTGTCACTCTCTTTAGAAAGGAGAATACCCAAATCTTTATCCGGATGATCTCTTACGGCCTGCAGTTTCCGTTTTATATCCGCGGAGAGCACTGGTGACTCTATATATAAAAAAAAAAAAAAGAAGAAGGAACAAATAAAATGATGAGCATATGTATGCAAATGAATAATGAGGAGATGATAATGAGTGGCGTACCACGTCTTTTGGCGTCGGTCCACTGTTTGGGCACCAGAGCCCTGTCTGCCTCTGAGGCCCACTCGCCACCAACAAAGAAGAAACGAAATTTCCGGCTGTGACAGTTAGAGCGCAATCCCGTGAGCAGTCTGCCGCCCTTGGGGGTGAAATAATACCATCCCCTGTTAGGAGCCGGAGATTCGAATAAACTATAAGCAGCATGGAGCTCCATGGGAGATGCCTCCTCGTTATGTGTTCTCCTCCAGAGCTCGAGAAAACCCAGCATGATTCTCCATCCATTGGGTACTAATCTCCCCGGAGTCAGGGAGAAGTAATGAAGAATTCGACAGACGGAGGGGGGCATAGGGAATCTCAGCCCAGCCTCAAGCATATCCTCGTAAATAACAATGTCACCCGATGTGTCATCACAAGCTGGCTCATCAATTTCGGCCCGGCGACAAATCACGGTGAAAGGAATATGATATAAAGTGATGATCCTGGACATATCATCATCATTGCTGACTGTGGTATAAATGGTACTCACCTTGGATCTGTCATCATCAATTACCATTTTTCCTTTAGCATTTTTAGAACGCGGACGCAACTTGCCCAACGTGTCTGAAGAAGGACTGCCCTCGGCATGACCGCCCCCTACTATTGTTTCTTCCCTAGCCGAGATGCCGAAGGACTGGGCGCCACCTGAGGCGCCAGCTGCTGCGAAAACCGCCTGAGCCTCGAATAGCTGCAAAACCACATGCGCCCCCTGCGGCGCTAAAGCAATTTCTCGTTTTTTCCCTTCCTACCACAATGCCAAAGGATTGGACGCCCAGCGCTGCTACTGTTTCTTCTTCCCCTGCATCGCTGGCTGCTGTGGTGCCAGCCCCGGGCTGGGCGCCCCTAGCAGCGCCCAGCGCCGCCGCGCCCGTTGCGGCGCCCAGCGCCGCTGCTGCCTCTGCCGCGACGCCCACGGGCTGGGCGCCTCCCTCTGCCGCGACGCCCACGGGCTGGGCGCCTCCCTCTGCCGCGACGCCCATGGGCTGGGCGCCCCTTGCAGCGCCCAGCGCCGCCGCGCCCCCTGCGGCGCCCAGCGCCGCTGCTGCCTCTGCCGCGACGCCCACGGGTTGGGCGCCCCTTGCGGCGCCCAGCGCCGCCGTGCCTCCCTCTGCCGCGGCGCCCCTTGCAGCGCCCAGCGCCGCCGTGCCTCCCTCTGCCGCGGCGCCCACGGGCTGGAAGCCCGGGCTCCGCCCGCCAGCGCCATCAGCCACGCCATCCTCTCCTTCAACCTCGCCTAGTGCCCCTTGCGCGATTGCTGCAGTCCGCTCAACAACGGTCTCCGTCTGTTTTTTCTCTACTGTATACGTCATTGCTTACAGATTTCCCCTTGGTCTCCAGAGACGCTCTCTTCTATTTTGGAATGAGTCTGGTTCAGGATTTCCAAAGTTTTATAGATTTGGGAAGAAAGAGTCCCCATATAGAAGGATTCTTTCGAACTCTAAACATTTCAAAACTGAGTAGAAAAAGGGGGCCTAATTGTTGTAAGCTTGTGGAAGAGTTGGATGCACAGAAAGCCCCACTTTCAAATAATTATTGAACGCGGGACTTTGAGGGGCAAATGATGGGTCAGGCCCAACCCGGATTGCGGTAAAGAGTCAGGTCCAGACAACCCGGTCCGTCCAAGGTCATGGGTCAGGCCAGGTTAGCTCAGTTGATATTCGAAACTCGTTGAAGGAAGCCTCGTCACGTCAAGGCCTCCGAGTCATCACGACGAAGTCCTCCCCTCACCCGCTCTTACCAAATCTCGCGGAGAAGCTCTCACCTGCCCTCCACCTTGCTCGTTCCTCGAGGACACGTCTGAGGCTCCAGGCCCTCCACCTTGCTCGTTCCTCGAGGACACGTCTGAGGCTCCAGGCTCCAGGGAGACGTTGCTTTAATTTTGCATCCCATCTGTTGGGGAAGGGTTATAAATTCAGGGTCTCCTCATCACTTGAGGGGCAATGATTACATGCCTTTACTACCTTTCTCATACCTGTAACTTCTCACCATAATCGAAGATCTCCATTTTGAAGTGGACGTAGGTCACTCTTGACCGAACCACTATAACTCTCTCTCTCTCTCATTTTATTACCGCATTTAATACTTTCATTAATACCTTGACGGGTGGTGTCCGAATCTATTTTTGGCATCATCAGCTTTAATCATGGCTGTTGAAAAATGGCGTACATATCTGTTGGGAAGGAGTTTTGTGATTAAAACTGATCATAGAAGTTTAAAATTCTTGTGGGAGCAAAAGATTGGGACTCCATTACAACAAAAGTGGTTATCCCAGCTAATGGGCTATGATTATACTATAGAGTATAAACAGGGAAAAGAAAATTCTACTGCAGATGCTCTATCTCATGTCTATCATGAAGCTGAAATTGCTGCGATCTCCACAATTGTACCATCCTGGGTTGATAAAATCCGAGAATCAACTCAGCAAGATCCATACTTTCAGAATCTACATGATCGCCTAGCAAAGGGACTACTTGATTCAAACAAGTATGTTGCAAAGGATGGGATTTTCTGGCACAAAAATCAAATGATGGTGGGACCCAACTCTTCCTTGAAAATGACAATTTTTAATGAACTACATTATTCCCCTACTGCAGGCCATTCTGGGTTCCATAAAACTGCTAGGTGTGTGTCCAATTCTTTTTATTGGCCTGGGTGGAGAAGGGATGTCAAAAGGTGGGTCCAAGATTGTGATATATGCCAGCCGATAGAAACTGAGAATGTGCATGATGAAGTAGGTTCGTGTATGATGCAGTAAATAAAGTGAAATGAAAGAGAGATGGCTGTGATGAAGAGGTTGAATGGTAGAGGTTTGGTCTAGGTGTGTGTCCAATTCTTTTTATTGGCCTGGGTGGAGAAGGGATGTCAAAAGGTGGGTCCAAGATCATGATATATGCCAGCCGATAAAAACTGAGAATATGCATGATGAAGTGGGTTCGTGTATGATGAAGTAAATAAAGTGAAATGAAAGAGAGATGGCTGTGATGAAGAGGTTGAATGGTAGAGGTTTGGTTTGCACAGGTGGCTAGGTTCAGTATGTGGTGGTTGTTAATGTAGGCAGCCCGTGAGGTTGCTGTTTGGTTATGGGAATAAGATGTGAAGAAGATAATGATGCAGATATGAAGGGAGGTTATGTGTTTGGAAGGTGGGTCGTGGGAAGATATGCAATGGCAGTGAAGTTTGATGGGTGAGAAATAGCAGTGAGGGAGAGAAGAAGAAGAAGAAGGGACGGCGAGGTGCCTGCGCAGTGGGTTGTGTAGGGCGTGTATAGTGTGAGTGCAACGGCTGGGGAAGATGAGTGTGCAGGTGGTGATGAAGTTGCAGTGGGAGGAAGAAGAAGAGAGGAAAAAGGAAAGAAAGAAGAAGAAAGAGGGGCCTTGTTTAAAGAGTTATTATGATTTTAAATAGTAATATTCATTTCATTTAAATGAAATGTAAATGACTATTAACATATGATTCTTTACACAATAATAGTTGAAATAAATAATTTAAAAGCAATTATTTTAATGGTTAAATAACGAAAATGAACATTATTTTGTGGTTGGATAATGGAAAAGGTGTGGGATATTTATGAAGAATGAAACATATAAAAGTATTATGGTATTAAAACACGAATTCACCTGCTGCTTTAATATATATAATTGATGCCTGATTGTGCACATTCCTAGTTTATCTCTATTTTTTTTCTCCCATCCCTATTTTAATGGGCCCACTTTAAATTATCACTAATCAGGTTGAGGGTCTCAACCCGATCCCTACCTAGGTGTTAAAAAGGGTTGACCCAGACCCTTAACATGTTGCCACATGTGTTGGGCCCTTAGATCGATGTGCTAGAAGTCCAAAAGCCAAAATGGATCTATATGCACTAAGTCATGACATTGATAGGATAATTAAC
Source organism: Litsea cubeba (assembly GCA_012931725.1). Lineage (NCBI taxonomy): Eukaryota > Viridiplantae > Streptophyta > Magnoliopsida > Laurales > Lauraceae > Litsea > Litsea cubeba. Next base: position 70,128,666 of record CM022947.1, read on the forward strand.
AGGATGATATGTGGTTAAGAAAGATTTCAGGCCATATGGATGGATAGATTTTAGGAGATAAGTTTGGGATAGAAATATAGAATGAGATATTTTAGGAGATAAGGATAGAAATGTAGAAAGAAAGATTTTAGGGGAAATAATTAAAAGGAGGGAAGGGCAATTCCGGAACGTGGGTGCCAAAAAGTCCGAGGATGCGCCACGTGTCCTCCTCCCACGAAGCCTCCCCCGCCACGTGTCGCTCCCCTAGGAAAAAACCTACTGTTAATAATGAAAAAGTCCAATTTAAGTTAAAAGTAGACACCCAGTAAACATACAAACTACATTTAATACATGGGTTGTGATATAAATCTAAATAAACCGGCCTCTTCACCAAAATATAATAATAAAAAATAAAACTACATGATACAAAAAAATAATACTAATAAAAAGGAATGAATGTAAAAAATAAACAGAAAAAATAAAGAAATAGAAATCTAAATAAACCATCTAATTTCTAGCCCATTTGACCTAACCCAATCTGATTAATTTGTACACATGAGATCCATTACCAAGTTTTTTGTCAGTAAAAAGTTGGACCAAGGTCCATTGTTTGACATTTTTCTAGCCCATGCATTGACCAATCCATCTAATTTCTAGCCCATTTGTAAATGCTTACCCTAACTCCAACTCCAACTCCAACTCCATATGACTTATATGAATTGAGAATAAATAATATTAATAAAAAGAAATGAATGTCAAAAATAAACAATAAAAATAGAAAATCAGAAATTTCAATCAAGAAAATTTAAATAATTCTGAATCTCCTATTTTTTCTCTTCTCTCCGACTTTTCCTCTCCTTAAAAGAAGGAATGAATGTAAAGAATAAACATAAAAAATTAAAAAAACATAAATCTAAATAAACCGGCCTCTTCATCAAATAATAATAATATTATTAAAACTACATAGCAATAATAAATAATATTAATAAAAAAGGAATGAATGTAAAAAATAAACAAAAATCTAAATAAACCGTCCTCGTCATCAAAATATAATAATAAAAATAAAACTACATGATAAAAATAAATAATACTAAAAAATGAATGAATTTAAAAAAAAAATAGAAATCTAAATAAACCATCCTCATCATCAAAATATAATAATAAAAATAGAACTACATGATAAAAATAAATAATACTAATAAAGAAGGAATGAGTGTAAAAAATAAAAAAACATAAATCTAAATAAACCGGCCTCTTCATGAAAATATAATAACAAAAATGGAACTACATGAACATTGATCAAGAAGGAATGAATGTAAAAAATAATCCAAAAAAAAAAAATTAAAAAAACAAAAATCTCAATCAAGAAAATTTAAATAATTCTGAATCTCCTATTTTTTCTCTTATCTCCTGATTTTTCTCCCCTTATTTCTCTCCTTTCTACAAGGTCCACATTCCTAGTTTATCTCTATTTTTCTTCTCCCATCCCTATTTTAATGGGCCCACTTTAAATTATCACTAAAAAGGCTTAAATTAAATTGTCTTTCCTTATTTCTCTCTTTTCCACCAATGTCCACATCCCTAGTTTATCTCCATTTTTTTCTCTCATCCCTATTTTAATGGGCCCACTATTAAATGATCACTAAAAAGGCTTAAATATTTTAACAATATTAATAAAAAAGGAATGAATGTAAAAAATAAACAGAAAAATTAAAAAAATAGAAATCTAAATAAATCGGCCTCTTCATCAAATAATAATAATAATAGAGCTAGATGACAATTATATATATTAATAAAAAAGTAATGAATGTACAAATTAAACGGAAAAAATGAAAAATAGAAATCTAAATAAACCGGCCTCTTCATCAAAATATAATAATACAAATAAAACTACATGATACAAATAAATAATACTAATAAAAAAGGAATTATTTTACCGCATTAAGACTTGTTTATTTATTAATAAAATAAATAATATTAATAAAGAAGGAATGAATGTAAAAAAATAAATAGAAAAAATAAAAAAACAGAAATCTAAAAAATATTATTATTTGATTTTTGTATTTATGTTAGATATTTGGGCCGTTGATAAACATCCTGCAAAATAACCCGTTGACCGGGCCAACTACCTGCATGATGTTTGATCTAGAAGTATAAGTATTCTTATGGTGGAGTTCCAGTGGTGCATCATGGTTGTGATTGATTAGATCATGATTGTTCATAAATTTATCATAAAGAGATTATACAATTGAAACCCAGAATGGAAAAAAAAAATCGAATACAAAGAGGGAGAGATGAGTATTCTTAGCAACCTTGTGTGGAACGGGAAACTCTTGAATGGGGGTGTCTATAGATAGAGTCATAGAATCATGAGTTTCCATATACTTAGAAATGTTGATTGTTAGATTAAGCAGCAGTACATGGTTTAAACTGATAATACAACAGGATGTCTTGATAATAATAAAAAGTTAGGGGGCTCCAGCAACAATGCAGTCACAACCTTTATCATTGGAAGTAGAGTTTTCAAACCTGGTAACAAAAAAAAAAACAAAACAAAATCTTTAATGAGGCGAAATAAAACAAAAAAAAATCGAATACGAAGAGGGAGAGATGAGTATTCTTAGCAACCTTGTGTGGAACGGGAAACTCTTGAATGGGGGTGTCTACAGATAGACTCATAGAATCATGAGTTTCCATGTACTTAGAAATGTTGATTGTTAGATTAAGCAGCAGTACATGGTTTAAACTGATAATACAACAGGATGTCTTGATAATAATAAAAAGTTAGAGGGCTCCAGCAACAATGCAATCACAACCTTTATCATTGGAAGTAGAGTTTTCAAACCTGGTAACAAAAAAAAAAAAACAAAATCTTTAATGAGGCGAAATAAAATAAAAATAAATAAATAAATACAAAGGTGAGGATAAAAATACAGAGAATGGTGATGGAAAAAAGTTACAAAGAGGGGGAGAGAGAGAGAGAGAGATGGGGTCATGTCTAGAGAGACGGCGGGGAGTAGGAAGATTTTTAAGAACTATCTTACCTTAAAGAGGAAAGAAGCTATTTCATTGGTAAGAGGGATAGTAATGAGGAAATTAAGGGAGAGAGATTTTAGGGGATAAATTTTAAAATTGGATGGATAAAAGGAACGTGTGTAATGGGATGCAAAACGTGTGGAGAGATGGAGAGATTTTAGGGATACAAAACGTGTGGAGAGATGGAGGGATTATTGCACTTGCTTGGGACATAGTGGGGTCCATTTTTTTGAACGGTTGTGATTGTATGTGCATGAGATAACAGTGTGTGCAGAGGGAGAGATGGAGAAATTTTAGATGGAGAAGGAGAGATTTTAGGGATGGAGAAGGAGAGATTTTAGGGATTGTATAGGAATTTAAATTTAAAGGGAAATAAAAGGAGTGAAGGAAGGAAAGAAGCTATTTCATTGGTAGGAGGGATAGTAATGAGGAAATTAAGGGAGAGAGATTTTAGGGGATAAATTTTAAAATTGGATGGATAAAAGGAACATGTGTAAAGGGATGCAAAACGTGTGGAGAGATGGAGAGATTTTAGGGATGCAAAACGTGTGGAGAGATGGAGGGATTATTGCTCTTGCTTGGGACATAGTGGGGTCCATTTTTTTGAACGGTTGTGATTGTATGTGCATGAGATAACAGTGTGTGCAGAGGGAGAGATGGAGAAATTTTAGATGGAGAAGGAGAGATTTTAGGGATGGAGAAGGAGAGATTTTAGGGATTGCATAGGGATTTAAATTTAAAGGGAATTAAAAAGGAGGGAAGGGCAATTGGGGAAGTGGGTGCGTAAAAAGCCCGAGGGCGCGCCACATGTCCTCCTCCCAGGCAGCCTCCCCCGCCACGTGTCGCTCCCCCAGGAAAGAACCTGCTGCTTTACAATATATAATTAGCGCTTCAAGGCCCGCGTCCAACGCAAGCCTTTAATTCATAGTGGGAAAATCCAATTTAAATTAAAAGTAAACACCAAACTACAGTGCTTATTAAGATTTTAAATAGTAATATTCATTTCATTTAAATTAAATGTAAATGACTATTAACATATGATTCTTTACACAATCACAGTTAAAATAAATAATTTAAAAGCAATTATTTTAATGATTAATTAACCAAAATGAACATTATTTTGTAGTTGGATAATGGAAAAGTTGTAGGATATTTATGAAGAATGAAACATACAAAAGTATTATAGTATTAAAACACGAATTCACTTGCTGCTTTAATATATATAATTGATGCCTGATTGTGGACGTTCAACCATAGGGACTACAATGAAAAATCATCTTTATTATTATTTTGCCATTAATTAGCACATCTCTACATATCATGGAGCCGTGCTAAGCACCGGCTTGTGATGATAGTGATGCTAGGAGGACTACAATTTTTGCAGACTGTAACTTATTCATAAATTAAATTGCAGTGGTGGGAGATTAATAATTAGTGATAATGAATATGCCAAGAATTCATCATAGAGTGGGGCATCTTCATTTTATTCCAATAGAATATTGTTTTCTCCAACAATAGTACATATTATGGTTTTTCCAAAATAAAAGAACTATACATACAAAAATCACAAAAAATGGTAAAAAAATAAATCTAAGAGGACTTCAATTTTTGCAAACTATAACTTATTCATAAATTTAAACTTAATATTTGTTTAAATATGATAATAAAAATACATATATAATAAATAGTGATAAAAGGCCTTGTTATATATATTTTAAATTTATTGGATTGGTTTGATCAATCACTCACGTTTTTAGAAACATGGTATCTCTCAATGATCTGCAATACAAAAAATGCATTAACAATTAAATCAAGAATAAAATAGATCTGATCAAAACATGTACCCGAATGCAGAAGAATCTTTCGTTGGATCTCGAGAGAGTTTTTTACCTATAAGAAGAAAGAAAACTGTGAGGATAAAAATATAAAGAGTGGTGACGATAAAAAATAATAAAAAAAAACTATTAATAAAATATGTTTTTAACAGACAAAAAATAACATCAATCAAAATAAGCCGGCCTCTTCATCAAAATATAATAATAAAATAGAACTACATGAAAAAAACTAAACAGAAAAAATAAAGAAGCATAGATCCTATGTTTCACTCATATAGGGCTATATTTAAAAAAAATGGCCTCTTCATCAAAATATAATAATAAAAATAGAACTACATGAAAAGTTACCGCTAGTGTACGCATATTAATGGGCATTCTCATTTATCAGTTGGATAAAACACAAAAGATAAATAAACATTAAGCCTTAATGAGATAATTTCAATGATATGTTATGAGGATTCAAGGAGAGTAACAGTCTGCTGCAGAAGCCCAACAATTAAACACTCCTTCAGTTCATCCACGCCTCTGTCGAAACCACCCCATCTCTCAAATGAAAATGTCCTTGATACAGTAGAACTCGACTCTTCTTCACCAATTCCTCCACCATAAACTTCACACTCTTTATCACATCACTGTGCAAAGCACTCTCCACCACATCACTGCATTCAACCCAGACCATATCTTTATCCACACCCAACGCCTTCTTTACCTCTTCCTTATTCAGAAGAACACTGACCATTTGTGATTGGTAAGGTTTCTTCTTGGTCAAATCATAAAGTGTAGCCAAGCCTGTGGCATTCTCCAACCAACGCAATACCCGGTTCCGTGCATTTGTGGCCTCGCTCCAGTTCCCCTATCGAGTTAGCCTCACCGCCACAGCCTGAAGGAAAGAGAGGGAGATGGCAGAGAGGTAGAATTCATTCAGCCTGTGGTTATGTTACAGTATATATAGAGGAAAATGGTTGTGGTGGAAAACGATGGTGCAGGTGAGGTTGAAGTGCAGGGCGCAGCAGGAGGGTGTAGGTGCAGGTGAGGGTGCAGTGATAGAAGAAAAGAGAGAGAGAAGAAGGGTGGAGAAAGAGGGTGAGGTGCTACGCAGGGAGGAGGAAGAAGAGAGGCGGAGGTGGTGGCTATGGGAGATTGGTCCGCGCAAGGCTGGGGCGTAGGGATCTGCACGTGGGTGATGAGATTGAAAGAGGGAGATGGAGATGGTGGAATGGGTCTGGGTTGATGCGCAGGGAGAAGAGGAAAGGAGGAAGGAAAGAGAGGGAGAAGGAGGAGGTGGACAAAGAAGAAGATGGAAGAATGAGAAGAAGATGGGGAAGGAGAAAAGATGATGCAGGAGCAGGCGCAGGTGGAAGTGGTGCAGGTGGTTGCAGGGAAGGAAAAGAAGTGCAGGTGTGTGCAGGGAGGGTGATGGGCGCCTGCGCAATGGGCTGGGCAGGGCGTGGGAGCGAGAAAGGGAGGAGCGAGAGCAGAGGAGGGAGAAGAGGAAAGGAGGAAGGAAAGAGAGGGAGAAGGAGGAGGTCGAGAAAGAAGAAGATGGAAGAATGATAGAGGAAGGAAGAAAACAAAAAGAGATGGGTTCAGGTGGTGCGCAGGTGGAGAAAGAAGAAGTGTAGGTGGCTGCAGGTGGTTGCAGGGAAGGAAAAGAAGTGCATGTGTGTGCAGAGAGGGTGATGGGCGCCTGCGCAATGGGCTGGGCAGGGCGTGGGGAGTGAGAAAGGGAGGAGGGAGAGCAGAGGAGGGAGAAGAGGAAATGAGGAAGGAAAGAGAGGGAGGAGGAGGAGGTGGAGAAAGAAGAAGATGGAAGAATGAGAGAGGAAGGAAGAAAGAAAAAGAGATGGGTTCAGGTGGTGCGCAGGTGGAGAAAGAAGAAGTGCAGGTGGGTGTAGGTGGTTGCAGGGAAGGAAAAGAAGTGCATGTGTGTGCAGGGAGGGTGATGGGCGCCTGCGCAATGGGCTGGGCAGGGCGTGGGAGTGAGAAAGGGAGGAGGGAGAGCAGAGGAGGGAGAAGAGGAAAGGAGGAAGGAAGAGAGGGAGGAGGAGGAGGTGGAGAAAGAAGAAGATGGAAGAATGAGAGAGGAAGGAAGAAAGAAAAAGAGATGGGTTCAGGTGGTGCGCAGGTGGAGAAAGAAGAAGTGCAGGTGGGTGCAGGTGGTTGCAGGGAAGGAAAAGAAGTGCAGGTGATGATGATTGCAGGTGATGATGGTATGGATCCCATTCTATGAAGGTGTTGATAGGTTGTTTGTTTGATGGAATAGGGATGGGAGAGAGAGAAGAAGGGTGGTGGTGTGCAGTGTGTGAAGAAGGAGGAGGAAGAGGAGAAGAGAGGGAAGAGAGGAAAGGGAGTGTAGCAGCTAGCAGCATGCAGGTGGCAGTGTGTAGTGGGGCTGAGTGAGGAGAAGCAGCGCATGTGGGGTGTAGGGAGAGAGGAAGTGAGAAGAAGAAGAGAAAGAAAAAGAAAGACATGCAGGCGAGGAAGAGGGACATGGAGAAGAAAAGGAGGGGTTCAGGCGGTGATGCAGGTGGAAGAGGAAGAGGGACAGTCGGTGATGCAGGTGGAAGTGCATGGGTCGTGGTGTGCAGTGTGTGGTGGTGATGCAGGTGGAAGTGCAGGGTGAGCGTGGGAGGAAGAAGAAGATGGAGAAGAAGAGAAGGCATACCTGGTTCAGGAGTCCAAGCGTGAGAGGCGTTTGGCGCTGCCTTGGAAGGAGATGGCCGAAGAGACGGATCTTTGCATGGGGCTGTGAGACGGAGATGATTATAGGGAGATGGGGATGAGATATGGACGGAGGAGAAGGGGATGAGATCTCGACGGAGAAGATGAGAGGGAGAGGGTGATGAGATCCGGAGATAGAATGACTGGAGATAGGGAGGGGATGGGTTCTGCGTGTGATGGGATGATAGAAGGCTCTGTGCGTGTGATGAGACGATAGAAGTAGAAAGACGATGTTTAAGTGGATTTTAGGGAGTCCAGAGATCCTCTTTCCATTATCCAACGGATGGAATAAATTAGCTATCCCTTATCCAACTGATATGCAATCAATAAGACTGATGGATTGCATTAATTGGAATCAAAAGGAATTAAAAAGGAGGGAAGGGGAGGGAAGGGCAATTAGGGACGTGAGAATGAGACATTTTAGGGATAAAATTTAGATTGAGAATGAGACATTTTAGAGATTGCATAGGGATAGGGATTTAAATTTAAAAGGAATTAAAAAGGAGGGAAGGGGAGGGAAGGGCAATTAGGGACGTGAGAATGAGACATTTTAGGGATGAATTTTAGATAGAGAAGGAGACATTTTAGGGATTGGATAGGGATTTAAATTTAATTAAAGGGAATTAAAAAGGAGGGAAGGGCAATTGGGGAAGCGACATTGCAAAAAGCACGAGGGTGCGCCACGTGTCCTCCTTCCAGGCAGCCTCCCCCGCCACGTGTCGCTCCCCCAGGAAAGAACCTGCTGCTTTACAATATATAATTAGCGCTTCAAGGCCCGCGTCCAACGCAAGCCTTTAATTCATAGTGGGAAAATCCAATTTAAGTTAAAAGTAAACACCGAGTACATAAATAAATTCTACTTAAAATAATTATTTATAAAATTTAGAATTATTCATCATCTTTTGGAGAAACCCATATACCTTTATCCCTTCCCATTAATTAGGCATGGATATTGGTTGGAGAGATAGGTTAGTTGAAAATAAATTTAAATATAAATAGGAACAAATTGAGTGTCAAATGCAATTGGGAGGCACGATTATTTCATATACCATGCATGGATGTTAAATAAACCTTATAAGATTGAGAAAGAGAAAGCAAAATGGAGAGCAGAAAAAAAATTTTAAAAGCAAATATATTAATGATTAAGTAAATCGAATGAGTATATCGAAAATATATAAAAGAAAAACATTTACAGAACATATAAATTACCGTGTATTGTATTTTTTTTTATGTTAGCTGAAGTCTCAATTGCAATTCTCCTCTTGTTAATCTTGATAAGCAAACAACGATCTGAATCATCAAACATATGAAACTGCACATTTTGGAAAATTAATGAGAGGTAGCAAAATGATAAAATCTCAGGACAATATAAACAAATATAAATGATGAAAAAAAAATTAAAAATGACAACTTATAAACTATAAACAAATAAAAATGGAAAGTAATAAACTTCTCCAAATGATCCATTTAATAGATGAATTCAGTTTTTTTGGATATTTCTGTGAAACTAACCCAAAGACTATACAAAATGACTATTTTTTTTTACTATGACCCACCAACCTAACCTGAACTTCCATGTTACATCGACTTCATTATTATGACCCACCAACCTAACCTGAACTTCCATGCTACATCGATAATAGTGTTTACATTTTCAATCCTATTAATAAATGGGCAAGCATTAGTTTAGTAAAGTGATTTGGAATAACCAAAATTAAACCTAGACATGGGTTGGAAACTATAAACCTAAACATACCCTTTAATATATGGGTGAGGCTTAGGTTAGTAAAGAATAAACGTAAACCTAAGCATTGGACCTAACTTTCTATAGAAAGTAGTAATTAAATAGAAAGGAAAAGAATAATTTTCAAAATAATAAGGGGAACTTTCAAAAAAGTATGAAAACTATATTTAATTTGTTTTCATGAAAGTGCAATCTATTGTAAAATGACAAAATTTCAGAACATATTAAACAAAATATAACAGAACAAAGCAAATTAAAAATGGAAAACAATTCATTTTAGTTTATTTTAAAAATTGCTTGGACCACGATATTCTACATTTTCCTATATTCATATCCATCATGCAACGATGGTTGTTTCTTCATAATTGTGTAGTCTAAAGACCATGTGCAATGATTATTATCTCTCTGTTTTTTTTTTCTATTTTTCCAAAGATAAGAAGATCACTCTAATGTCCAAAGATCCAACAATTCATTTTAGTTTATTTTAAAAACTGCTTGGACCACCATATCCTATATTTTCCTATATTCATATCCATCATGCAGATAGCCTCTATGGATTTCTTATAATGATTTTGCTTTGAAGCTCGAACTATCCGGACTGATTTTGGTGGCTTCTGTGGCATGGGAGGAAAGATGGTTGTTTAAGAAATTTCTCTTCCAGTTACTTTGTTGGTGAATGGTCCACATGATCAATCCAACCCAATCACTCACCTTTCTGGGAATTTACATGTCACATTTTTCACTGCTACCAATACAATCAATTAGATATAAACATCTCTTAAAATAAGATTTAAACAATTAGAAATATTATTAAAAAATTAAATGTAAAAGGAATATACAAAGTTTGAAATCCATTCAACAACGTAAAAACAAAAACAAAAACAAAAACCGTTTAATATTATTTAAAATTGATCATATTGGTTGGAAACTATAAACCAACTTCATTGATCAAGTGCAGCTGTTTAATATTATCTAAAATTGATGGAAACTATAAACCCAATGCCCTTTAATATATGGGCGAGGCTTAGGTTAGTAAAGAATAAACCTAAACCTAAGCATTAAACCCTACTTTCTATAGAATGCAGTAATTAAATAGAAAGTAAAAGAGTAATTTTCAAAACAATATGGGGAACTTTCAAAAAAAGTATAAAACCTATAGTTTATTTTCAAGAAAGTACAATCTATTGAAAAATGACAAAGTTTCATAACATATTAAATAAAATATAACAAAAGAAAACAAATTAAAAATGGCAAACAATTCTACTATTCAGAGTTACAAAATAAGCTAAGTGTGAATAAAGAAAGCATGCAAAAACAAAAGATGATATATACATTCATATACAGAATAAAAAATGCATAATATAATATTGGAGTAAATACCGACCTGTAAGAGATACAAGACTGACAACAAATGCAGAAACTTTCAAAGCAGCTCGTTTGGTATGAATGTCGAAGTCAATATTAGCCGATAAATCATGATGGCACCTATTTGTAACATTATTAAAAAAAAATGGAAAGATACAAATTAAAACCAAAAGCAAAACTTGAAAAAAAACTGTGAATGATAAATTACAATGAGAACAAATTATTTCGACGATAGTGTGGTTTGTGTTGATGCAGCATTGCATTACTACGATGTGAATTGATTAAGTCTGATGGGAACAAATTTGTGCAACCAATGTAATGTTCTACCTACCATGAATCTGATTAGGGCGTTTTCGTTTCCAAGGGCTAAAGCTTTCCGGCAGGCGCCCCAGTTCCATTTTCGGTAGGCTACAACTACCCTCGTCTTCTATATATAACGGTGTGTGCGTGGCTGCGTGCAAGGTGAGCGTGGGAGGAAGAAGAAGATGAGGAAGAAGAGAAGATGATGCAACGGTAGGCGCAGGTGCAGTCTGTGCGGTGGGTGCCGGTGGAAGTGCAAGGAAGAAGGAAAATAAGAAGAAGGAGAAAGAGAGGGGAGGTGATGCATGTGGCTGCACGCAGGGTGAGCGTGGGAGGAAGAATAAGATGGAGAAGAAGAGAAGATGATGTAGGTGCAGTGTGTGCGGTGGGTGCAAGTGGAAGTGCAGGGAAGGGGGAGAAAGGAGCGTACCTGGTTGCGCAGGTTGAGAAAGAAGAAGATGGAGAAGAAGGGAAGAAAAGAGAAAAGAGAAAAGAGAAAGAAAAAAAAGGGTGATGGTGCAGTGCGTGTGGTGGGTGCAGGTGGAAGTGTAGGGAAGAAGGAAAAGAAGAAAAAGGAGAAAGAGAGGGAGGTGATACAGATGGCTATGCGCAGGGTGAGCGTGGGAGGAAAAAGAAGATGGAGAAGAAGAGAAGATGATGTAGGTGCAGTGTGTGCGGTGGGTGTAGGTGGAAGTGCAGGGAAGGGGGGAGAAAGGTGTTGGAAATAGGGTGGGCCTCTAGGATAGGTTTCAAAAACTTTTGACCCACTTGACGCAGGGATCAACTATCCAGAAGGCTATAAAAATCAATTCAGGAAGTAAACCCTCAATCTCAATTATCATGATCAGTAAATACAATCTATCTAGAAGATAAATATCAACTAACAAGCATTCATAATAATCTACAACATGTAAGGAAGTGGATTATACCTTTGGAGCTCGGTTGTGCTCTAATGGAGAAGTTGCGTCTTTCTTTGATGATGAAACGCTTTCACTAATCAAATAGGAATCTCCAAGACCTCTTGATCTTCCACGCTATGACCCGTATCAGATTCTCCTTTTTCTCAAGAAGATGGTGGGATCTCCAAGAGAAAACTACTGAGAACTCTAGGGAGGAACTAGAAAGAGAACTAGAAGAGGGAGAGGAGAAAGAGCTCGTGCAACACTTGCACTAGAGAGGGCTGGGTGTGAATCCCTATGTATGGAGCATACTTGGACGTCCGGCCCTCCTCTCCTCTTTTGCAAGCCCCGCTTACTAATTTCCATTAGAAGTCTTACTTCCAAAAATTAGTAACCATCTCTTCTTAATTAAAATAGAAGTCTTACTTTCATTAATTAATTAGTAACTTACCATATCATAATTAGAAGTCTCACTTCAAATATGATTAGTAACTTTCCAATTTCTTTCTAATTGAAATAGAAGTCTCACTTCTACTAAAATTAGTTAGTCTACTATTACCACTATTAGAAGTCTTACTTCAAATAGAAATAGTAACTTTCCTTTTAGAGTTCAACTAGAATTAGTTACTTTCTAATAATTTGGGCTAGCGTGGGGACCACTAGGGATTCCTTAGGAAGCTGGCTCCAACTGGGACACGCGACCCCACATCTCATGTGGAAGATCTCTACTAGACCTCGCCCTGTCCCCTGTAACCAAATCCCCCCACAGGCCTCTACTTTGGTGGTAGACCTCCCTCCCTACAAAGCAAAAGGAAAAAAGAAAACAAAAAATAAGGTTCCCTGCCCCCAGGACCTATAACAAGGAGCAACACTGGTCCTTCACCCTTCAAAACCCCCCCAATGATTAAAATCCTTTTTTGGAATTGTCGTGGCATTGCTAACTCTTCTACCAAAGTAATGCTGCACCACCTCCTCTCCTCCCACAAACTGGACCTCCTCTTTCTAGCATAGCCTAAAACCATTTTTAAATTTTCCATTACCTCCTTTTTTAATCCGCTTGGCTACACCTCCCTCTTCTCCAACCATATTAATTCCTTATGGGCCATCTATAATCCAAATCACCTCACTTCCCTCTCTCTCATGGACCATTCTAATCAACACATCTCAATTGAATTTGTTGATCCTCATTCCTCTTCCTCCTGTATTGTCACTGGAGTCTATGGCTCCACCGATTATAGATGTAGAAGAGACCTCTGGGACTATCTCACAACCTCCTCTCAATCCACTATTCCTTGGAGTGTGATAGGCGACTTTAACTCTATCCTCCTGGCTTCTGAAAAACTCAGCATTCGTCCCTCCTCTTCTCCCTCAGTTAGAGATTTTAATAATATGGTTCTCTCCTTTGGTCTCAAAGACCTTGGCTTCAAAGGGAACTGTTTCACCTGGGCTAATAATAGGCAAGGGCTAGCCTATGTAGCCGCCAGTCTAGATAGAGCCTTTTCAAACTCTTCTTGGTTAGACAATTTTGCAGACCCTTCAGTTCAACACCTCCCAAGAATTTCTTCATATCATAGCCCCATCCTCCTTTCTCATAATAGTAGACCTATGCCTAAGAATTCTCCCTTTAAGTTTGAAGAGATGTGGCTTATCCACAGTTCTTTTAAATCAATTTTAGAAAGGAGCTGGTCTCTCTCGGTCAGTGGCAATCCTCAATTCATTTTAGCCCAAAAGCTGAAATTCCTCAAAAGGCAATCTTAAGGCTTGGACAAAGATACCTTTGGGCAGTTAAAAAGGAACATCTCTGAAGCAGGAACATCCACTCTTCAAGCCCAGTTCATCCATGACAATCAACCTACTGACCACTCTCTCAACGATTTAAATTCTAAGAAGGCTATCTTGCACAACCGGTTAAATGTTGAATCCACCCAATGGAAACAAAAAGCTAAACTCAGGTGGCTCAAAGATTGGACTGCAATACAAGTTTCTTTCACCAATCGGCCAAGGCTAGAAGTAATTTCAATAGAATCGATAAAATCTCAGTTGATGGCTTAATCTATGAGGAAGAAGGAGAAATAAGAGCTCAAGCTATCCTCCATTTTTCCAACCAGTTGCAAGCCCCCACTTCGAGTACTCCTCTGGATGAATCCCTTTTTGACATTCTTGGTCCCTCGCTTCAAGCTGATCAAAAGCAGTTCCTGGTGGCTATTCCTTCTCTTAAAGAAATAAGAGATCCAGTCTTTATCTTAAAATCCAATAGCTCCCCTGGTCATGACGGCTTCTCCAGGACTTCTTCACTCAATACTGGAATATAGTGGGCCAAGTCGTCTCCCAGGCAGTCATACATTTCTTTACATTAGGCTGGCTTCTCGGAGCTACTAATACCTATTTCTTATCCCTTATCCCTAAAACCCATTCTCCGGAAGTCTTCTCTGATTACCGCCCTATAAGCCTTCTAAATCTCTCTTATAAAATCATAGCCAAAATCCTTGCAACTAGGCTATCAGGCTTCATCCCTCAGCTTATTTCTAAGCACCAATCAGCCTTTGTTAAAGGCAGATCCATCCACCATCAAGCAGCGCTGGCACATGACTTATTTCAGAAGCTCAAATCCAAGACCAAAAGAGGCATTGTCTGCATGAAGTTGGATATAACTAAGGGGTTTGACAAGTTGAGATGGGACTTCCTCTTGAGAGCTCTCCTTTTCTACAATTTCTCCTCGGCTTGGATTAATCTCATGAGAGAACTGGTTTGTAGCAGCAGAGGCTCGATCCTAATTAACAAAAGTCCTTGTGGTTTTTTTAACTCATCCTGTGGTCTACGGCAAGGGTGTCCTCTCTCTCCCTATTTATTTATTCTGGCAGAGGAAATCCTCAGTCTTCAGGTGGAGAAACTTAGGATTGAGAGAGCCATAACCTCCATCTCTCCAACCTCTTCCACCCCCCGTCACCTCTTCTACACAGATGATATGTTATACTTCCTAAAAGCCAAGAAAAAAGAACTTATCAGTCTTGCAGCTATTCTTAGTGCTTACCAAGCCTCCTTTGGCCAGATCATCAACCTCAAGAAAAGTAATCTCTTCCTAGGTAACTGCAACGCTAGAAGATCTAAAATGGTTACAGATCTCCAAATTCAGCAGTCTTATCTTCCAACTGAATATCTGGGAGTTCCTTTTTTCCTGGGTAGCAGTCGCCACTCCTACTTTTCAAAAGTTATGGATACAATCAGAGCTAGATTAGCAGGCTGGAAAACCAAACTCCTCTCCTTTACTGGTAGGCTTATTTTGGTACAACATGTTCTTAGCTCAATCCCTCTCCATACTGTCCTTGGCATCCCTATCCCAAGTAAAACTTGTGCTCTTATCGAAAGATTGATGCGTAATTTCTTATGGGGTGCAGATCCAAATCATTCTGGTGCTCACTTAATGAGGTGGGATAAGATTTGTCTGCCTAAGACAGAAGGAGGTCTCAGTCTCAGGAGGCTCAAGGAGTTTAATGAAGCCTGCATGCTTAAGCTTGGATGGTCAGCAGCTACTGCATCTTCCCTGTGGGCAACCTGGTTCTCCTCCAGATATAGTAAAGGTCGTCCTATCTGGCATCCTGGAAATACCAAATATGACTCCACCATTTGGAAAAAGATCAGAACTCTTTCGCCTATCCTCCAAACAAATAGTAGATGGTCTGTGGGTAATGGAGAGTCTATTATTCTCTGGCATGACAATTGGTTTGATAATGATTCTATCTCCCCCAGGTTCCTTCACATCCAATTCTATGAGGAGGACAAAGTCTCAGACTTAATTGATGAGTCAGAGTGGGTCATCCCTATCCAGCTACCTCCTTTGCCGCAGGAGTTCCTTTCCCAAGCAACTAATCTCATCCCTCTTGGTTCCTCTTCTATCTCAGACTCTCTTTCCTGGAAAAAAGATTTAGGGAAGCCCTTTCTTCAAGGCATTTGGAACCTTCTTAGAACAACAGGCTCTACTAGCAACTGGTCCAGTCTCATTTGGAACAAAATGGTAAATCCAAAATTGACTTGCCTCAGTTGGCGTCTGATGCATAGAAGTACCCCTACAGAAGAATGGGCCAAAAGGAAAGGTTGGTCAATGCCTTCCAGATGTCATAATTGTTTCTCAGAAGAAGAATCTGATATGCATCTATTCTTCTCCTGTCCTTTAGCCAAGAAGTTGTGGAGCTGGATCCTAAGTTTCTGTGAAGTCAGATTGCCTTCCTCCCTTTTTGCAGGCTTTATTTGGGGATGTATTGCCAAGGAGGGAGATGCCTCAGGTAGGAATTGTGCCGCTGCCATTTTTCTCCACGTTATCTTTGTCCTTTGCAACTTAGAAATGATTCAAAGCATTGTAAGAAACTGCCTTCCCTGCATCGAGCACAAGTTATTCTACTAGATCGTCTGAAATGTAAGGAAATCTCTATGTCTGGTCAGAATTTCTCTATGCCTCCTCACCCTATTTTACTTGGGCTGCGGGACTTTCTTTAGCCTTCTCTGGCTCTCGGTGTCTCTGTTTTTTTTATTATCTAGTGGCTGTATAGTGTTCTGTTAGTTCCCTGCTATAGGCCTCCTCTGCTGAGTTTTGTATTAGCCTGTTGTTCTTAGTGGCGTTCTTCTGTGGGTATAGGCTGTATAGTGGTTCTCCTTTCCTTTTTGTTCGACTTCATTTGGGTTGCTAAAGTCTGGGTTGGCATTTTTGTAAGCCTCCCTTTCTTATTTTTTGGGGGGCAAATTGCCCCTTCTCTATTCTCTCTCTAATACAAATTTTATCTATTAGCAAAAAAATAATAATAATAAAGATAACAAATGTAGTTAAATTGAAATCAAACTCAGAAAAATCATGTAATATACATATAAATTCATTTAAAGTCATGTTTAATTGATCACAGACTAAGATAACTTCACATAAACCTTAGATAAATACATGTCAAAGTCAAATAATTTCATATCAAGCTCAAATAAACTCAAACCAAAATTTAGATAAACTTATGTCAAACTCAATTAAGTTCAAGTCAAGATGATTCGGTTGCTCAGGTAAGATCACCACGTGTATGGTAGAGAAAGTGGATGAACGCAATTTGCATCAATTCAAGTGCTTAGATTTCAGAGTGTATGACGAAAGTGGTGCATGTTTGGTGGCATATAGAGTATATAAAGAGATGACGTTTTTTTTTACTCATTTAATGTTAAAAGAGGACCGCTGCCTCTATGAGAAAAAGACTTGGACCACAAGCTATGAAACGTAGTATTGAGGGACCTGATGCCAAATGCCCCTTTTAAAAAAATATACTACTACTCTCGTGACCTCCTCCCAAAATCTCTCCATCTCCCCATTTGAATTTCTTTCCTAAAGTTAGCAAGAAAATAAGGGTTGGACTTTGATTTATTTCAGTTTCTAAATTTTATGCCCTACCAATTTGATTCCTAAAATCATAACTCAAAGAACGTATATCAAACGACTATTTCTTCATGCCCATATGTCCCAACCGATCCATGTGGGCTCCACTATAATGAAACTCTTCAAACTTTTTAATTTCTATATAAGGGTTATAACTTATAAGTCCAATCCTAATATTTTTGCCCATTATGTCCAGATTTATATGAGCCAATCTATATGAGACACATTGTAATGAAAATGAACAAAAATGAACTACCTATAAAAAATGGGTGCGACTTTTTTATATTTTCATTATCTTATTTACCCATACCTCTAAAAGAATGTTTTTTCCCTTCGTTTAACCACAGGGCTCCAAACATCAATCCATCATTTCATTGCATACATGAAAGACAAATGTCGGTATCTCCTCTCTCTCCACTCTCCACTCTCACTAACTTACCCCCATAACTTCCTCCAAAAAAAAAAAAAACCAACTGCGTAACTGATCTGCAACTCCAAATACAAATAATATTTGAAAAAAATAGAGGGACTGATAGTAGAGGAGGAGGAGAAGAAGAAATAGAGGAGCAGCAGAAGAAAAAAGAAAAGGGCACTGAGTCTGAGTTTTTAGAATACCTGGCACCCACGACAGGCACTCCAACAACAACATCAATCTTCCTAGTCAGTAGCAAGAGTGCCTCTCTCATCCATTTTTCGTCTCAAAGCAAGTAAGAGAGTAACCGTTCCCCCTCCATCTACTCTCTCTCTCTCTCTACGCACAAGCCCATGGAAAAAAAGTATCTCAATAAAAACAGATTAGGATCGTATCATCTGTAAAAAATAGGGAAAAAATAAAAGAGGATTTCCATGTATACAGATTAGGATAGCATCATGTAAGATCTCAGTCCCGCTTTTATTTTTTTTTTTAATATTTTATTATATTTTAATTAGAATATTAGTATTGTTTTAATTGAATGTATTTTAGTTATTTAAGTGGTTAGGATTAAGTGGGGCACGCGTTAGATTAGATGTGTGGATTGGTGAGTTGGGTTAATGGGTAGATAACCTGACTCGCAGTTTGACCCGACCCAATGACTTAAGCCCATAAGAATATTCTTTTTAACCTAATTCCTATTTTAAACGCTCGTCCTTATCTCTCCCTACTAATCTCTGCAACTCCTCCCGATTCTTCTTCCTCGTCTTCTTCCTCTTTCAACTTCCCAAGCCTCTGCAACTTTAAGATCCAACCATCAGAATCAAGATCAAAGGATACCATCATTCCTGGTTCAACTTTCTTATCACAGGTAACCTTCTCCTCAAACCATTAGGAGTAAATCTGTACTCTTAGGTTATCTTCTTATTCTTTCCAATGTTAGGTTTTGGGTAGGAATAACATAGATCTGATCACCTTGGCATTTCTATCCCATCTCTTGTGTCAGATTGGTGTTAGGATTGTGATCAAGCGCCCCGGTAATCTCGGATTGGGTATTGGTTAGGATCTGTTGTGTTTTCTTCAACCCCGGTAAAAGGCAAGTACTTAACCATAATTTGTAGATTTAATGCTTATGTTCCTCATTGATTCGTGTGTGGATGCATGTAGAAACCCCTTTTGATGCCCTTTTCATATGATAATATTCTTGTGTTATTTTGATATATGATGAGATAAGAGATTGGGGGTGATTCAGTTTATTTTATTAATTTTGTGTTACTGTAGCAGTGACCTCGACCTACGGTTGTCCATAGTTCACTTTTGTTTAGGTGCCAAGACCCCTCTTTAATAGTTGGAATTCTATAACATAAGAACTATTGTAGACAAGAAAACATGGGAGTTGGATGCAACTCAAATTCTCCAGAACTTATGCAGACATGACCTAAAATGGAATTGTGATACAGATTGTCTGGATCTGTTCCGTGATTTTGACCATGGGACCCAGGATCTAATCCGTGGATCCGAAAGAGGACCCACGGGCGACCTCAGAGGTGTTAGACCCATGAGGAGTGGGTCCCGTTCGACCCACCATCTAATGGTTTTAGGAATCAGAGGCGTGATTTAATATGGAGGCGTTTTCTTTGGCTTAATCTGGTTGTGGGGCCCACTGGTCGATTTGACCATAGATCTGGTCCGCTCATATCGCCGTACATGGGCGGGCGACCATTGTTGTGAGGGTGATCTTGGGATTGGAAATGGTGGAGCCCACTTTCTAGATGGTCATGATGCATTTGGCGTCGTTTCACCCATAACAGATCTACATTCTGTATTAACTTGTTAGGGCAGTTCTGATGTAGAGATAAGGTAATGTTGACATGTCATGTGAGGGAATAAAGGGAGGAGAATGGGTGACCTGGTAACCTGGTGAGTGGTAACTTGGTGACCTGTTGAGTGGTACTTGACTTGAATAGGATTGAAGGAAAGAAAGGTGTGGGCTGTTGACTGGCAACAGTTTTGAAATAGTGCCATGTGACTAGTGATGTTAGTTTAAAACCATGATGTTCTAAAAATTTGGAATAAGGACCTGGGTTGTTTTATACATACAAATTAAATCTTTTGACTATTTTGAATGTGGAAAATATTTTAAATGGAATCCTTAGGTTTTCTAAAATTATAAACTAAGATTGTTATTTATCATTATTATTTGCAAATTAATATTAAATGATATCTTTGGTTT
The DNA here is from genome assembly GCA_012931725.1 of Litsea cubeba. Lineage (NCBI taxonomy): Eukaryota > Viridiplantae > Streptophyta > Magnoliopsida > Laurales > Lauraceae > Litsea > Litsea cubeba. The sequence goes on from CM022947.1 coordinate 70,148,591, forward strand.
TTAATGTGTTAAATTTATATTTTTATATCTTATTAATTGGATCATTGGACCTGAGTAAATACTGGATGGGCACACGATATTTTCCTAACATGGAGTTTAGTGCTTCATATGACCTCGGGGAAATCCTAGTAGATTTGAGTTCAATCCATCTCTATTGAAAAACCCTTAACTGGGTCTATGCACCATTGATTGAGAAGGGATGTGTTGACCTTTTATCTATTTAGAGATTCCTGTGGTTGTTGGGTACGAGACCTTATGTTTGACTTTAGGATTTGGTTGTTGTTATTCTTTGACCTTCGGGTTTGCATACATGATTGAGATTGATGTTGGTCTATTAGCCGCATACCCTATATTGATTGGATATGGACCGTGATGTGGCTTGGCAATCGATTGAGAAATTGTAGAGGTTTATTCGAATGATATCGATATTGATTGTGGATTGTTGTGCAGCCAGCCCTTCACTTTGACTTAGGTCTCTATGTCAAAGCATTACAGATCACTAGGTTTATTCTATTATGATATGTATATATATATGTACATCGATTGGGTCATAATTGAACGACTACAGTTGTAATTGGACGGCTGATCACCGATGTGAACGGACACTATAATATCCGCATTGATTGTTTGACCGGTATTTCGGATTATCGATCGGTTTATGACCGCCGACGTGATTTAGATAGTTAGGGCTGACCACCCAAAGCAATGGCATTGGTTCTGTGTGAATATTGTATTGCTCTGTTGTGTCGATTGGATTTAGATTATACATTCTTTTCATCATTGTCATATTGTTATTCTCTTATGATTATTACATGTCATTACTCACATTGATCTTATGTTTTAATTATAAATTATGCTTTCGTACTTGCTGTTTACTATGTTTATTGGTGCATAGGTACCGATCCCTACCCTACCAAGGAGACGGAGGAGGATCAAACGTTTCAAGCGTTTGAGTTGACGAACCCGAGTGGGACGCCGGAGATGGTTTTGGAGCCATCTGAGCCTGCATGAGAGAGAACATCATCTTAGCAATTCTCTAGATGAACTTTCTTTAATAATATACATTTCCTTAGTAATTATTTTATTCATTATACAACTTTAATTATTAATGTTTATTTGGTTTTCATGTTGGATCTTATTTACGGTCATTGAATACCAATTGAAGGCTTCCGTTGCATTTAATGAAATTTTATTTGGACTCATCACGATTTGTGATGTTATGTGGGTCCACTTTTGGAAGCTTGTGTTGTATTAAACAAAGGAATTTGAATTTGTTTTAATTTTTCACGTTTTTCCCCAAAACTTATTTAGGGGACGTGACACATCACCTGTAAAAAAAAAAAAAGAGGAGAAAAACAGGCTAAGTGAACAAAGGGTGTCAGGGCTGAATCCCTGAGCACAAGATTTACAAATGCTTAAAAAGTGAGCATTCCGAATGCCAAAAATCCCTTCGACATTTCTTGAATTCCAAATGTAGAAGATCTCAGGTGGATCTTCGTCGAATTCCGGCCATTGCAAGGGTCAGTTTCCATCTGTCCATTTAACCAAAAAAGAGAGGCAAAGCCTACTTTTTCTCAACCTCTAACTTCTGCCTATACCATTTCCATGTTTATTTTCTCCATTTGCAATCCAATCTCCCTGCAACTCAATTTATTTTAACAATGGCAAAAAAGATCTCTTCATGAGCGGCCTCGACCAACAGACACTTGCATTTGGATTAAGTAAAATAAAATGAAAGAAAAAAACCAAATGATGCATATTAGGCCTTTCATTTGGGTTGAATCACAGAACATATCAGAAAGTAAAGGGAGGGTTTTAAAACTCAACTGGAATTGATATGTAAGCATTTCAGCAGTGATTGATATAGATATTTTTTCTAATGAGTTTAGTACAAAGCCTCAACTATACTGGAATACATCATATGCAGAGATCATCTAGAAAGGGAGGGCGAGGAAGAGGGCTGCTTGGGATTCTAACCCACCCAAGTTGTATTCCGGGTTTCAATTAATGAAAGGCAAGGGAATTCTTAAAGGGGATAGCAGACTCATTCTCCGTAAGGGGGGGCATGCATTGTTCCCCCTCCATCTACTCTCTCTGCGCACAATCCCCTGGAAAAAAAAAGGATCTCAATAAAAACAGATTAGGATCGTATCATCAGTAAAAAAAAAAAAAGAAAAAAAAAGGATTTCCATATAAACAGATATGATTGTATCACCTATAAAAAAAAATGGAGAAATTAGGCTAAATGAAAAAAGGGCTTCAGTGAGAGATGAGGAAAGGGAAATTAAATAGGGAGGATCCGACCGCGAGGGAGACGATGAATAGGGAGGGTGTGGATCTCTTCGTTCTACAGTGAGAGATGAGGAAATGGAAGTGTGAGGAACTAGGAGTAGTTGGTTTTTTGGTTTAGGGTAGATGAGGACCATTGGATTAGGGCTTGGAATGGACATCATCCTGAATGAGTCCTCACCAAATAGGGAATTTCTGTAAACTTATGCCTTATTCACCAAGTCCACCGGATGCCATTTACCAGAAGCCAAGCCAACCCGATACACAAGCCCAAGCCCAACAGGTGATCGACACTTATATGTTCAACTTTTAACCGCAAGACTACAGTGTCTTCAAGTAGTAAAGGACTAAAGAGTCCGGATTATCGATCCCACGAAGAGAGAATCGAACAAGTAATGAATCCAATTTAAGTAGAAATGAACTAAGATATAGCTAATATAGACAATTGAAGCTAATAATTAAAACTAATAAACTATGTGTGAAAAATGGAATTAAACTAAATGAAATGTAGAATAAAACTAAAATAGCAAGTAGACTACTCCAATTATCAATCTAAAATATGAAATTAACAAGATATAAACTAATCTAACAAACTACACTAAACTAGTGGATGAATGGTGGTGGAAATGGAAGATTTAAGGTGAATATTGTGTGGGGAGATTTTCAAAGCTCCAGGATTATGCTAATCACGGCTATAAGATGAGATTAAGCACTCCCACGTGCCGATCACGTGCCAACCACGTGGCACCCAGACTCGCCTCGGCTGCCGGGACAGAGGCCTCAGCCGAAACCAGACATGCTTCGGCTGCTAGCGCCGAGCTTGGCTACCAGGGGCCCACTTCGGCTAAAGAACTTGACCTCGGCCAAAGGAGCTGGGGATCCCGGCCAAAGGAGCCGGGACGGTAGCCGAAGCAGAGAAAGATCTCCACTCGCACCCTACGCCTACCACGTCATCAGTCACGTGGCTGAGTAGGGGCGCGAGCCAGTGGGACAGATGCGACATCAACCGTCCACAATCTTCACCAGATCGCTGACAGGGCGGCATCTAGCGGCTGTAGCCACATCAGGGCATGGCCCGAGGATGGATCCATTGGTACCTCTACCGCCAAAGGCCTCCAACAGGATCTGGCCCAACATGACATGCATTAATTGCAATGTGGGCTGATCCGACTAGCATTTATTACTTTATGGGCTGATATGGACCGCATTTATTGCTTTGTGGGCTGATAGAGACTTCCCTATCAAATCGTGGGACCCACTCCAAAATATCATCCAACGTATCCTCCTGAGTCCTCTATAAATAGGACTTCATTTCACATGCAAGGTAAGCAACCCATACTTGAGAGTCGTTACTCTGCCCCTCTTCTTCCTCTCCTTCATTTGTTCCAGTTTACATACTGACTTAGGCATCGGAGAGCCTTGCGCCGCCCAGGCCAGGGTCCTCTGACTGTTTCTTCTTCCCTTTCAGGTTCTGAGGCAGCAGATCATCTTCTTCTACTTGGATAAGTCCTATCAGGCACCCCTATTATTGTGAGTCATAGTTTTTTGCACTTATAATTGGCACCGTCTATGGGAAAGTAATATCCTAACCTTCCCAACCTTCCCGACCTTCTCAATCTTCCCAGATACCATGCCTCCGAGACCGAAGAAAGGCCTAGAATCTTCGAGAGCAGCGCTCGAGCAACCAGGCCCGTCGAAGGATGCCCCTCCTCAAGGGCGGTCCAGAGGTGCATGGCGCATCTGCAAGCGAGGGGCGCATAGGCTTGCAGCTCTTCGTCGATATTCCCTTCCAAGAGGGACTTGTTGAAGATTCGTCCCAGGACGACGAAGTTGTGCCTCCCCGATGTGACGAGCGGCGACACGAGCGTCCCCTGAAGAACAAAGGTGTAGCAGTGGACGAGCCATGCCGTCAGCGAGACCTCGATGACGGAGGAGATATCGCGGCTCAGAATGCCCTCATCTAGGAGTAGGATAGAAATTGTATGGAAAGTTCCTTTTGGTTTCCTTTTCTAATTAGAGTGTTTCTTAAAGGAAATAAGTCTTTCCTTTTTGGACATCAATGAGAATTAAAAGATATAACTTTGTGGGAAAGCTATCCCAAAGTTTCTATAAAAGAAACCAAGCAACCCCTTGGACGTCCAACACTTTTTGAAGCACTAGGAGAGCCACACGTCCAGCCTTTGGAGGGTTTCTTCTTCATTGAAGAAAGCTTGAGGTCTGAGATTTTCCCTTCGAGAAATACTTCTTAATTCCTAGATTAAGATCCCACCATCTTAGCCAATCAGATTTGGAAGTGAGATAGAGGAGAAGATCAAAGGCAATACTAGTGCAGAAAATTCCAGCAACTTGTTTGCAAATTGCAAGTCTGAGTTCGGGCCTTTGGATTTATTTTTTCAGAGATTTGAAGTCTACAAATCTTCGAGGTAATAGTCTTCTATCATCTCTATTAATTAGACACATGTTGATCATGATTTAATGGAGTTTCTATGCGATTCTTTATGGCTGATTTCCGCTGCATAGTGCAGAAATCAGATTTTTTAAAATCTGTCATACTTTGCATCAGCCATAGTAGTCTCTTTAGGAGAAGTTTCAGATCTGAATCGCGGTTTCCTTCAGTGGTATCAGAGCCACTCCATGCGAAATCATGATCCCATGATGTGATTAATTAATCCTAGATTAGATGGGGCATGGTGGCACCCTGCTGAAATTTATTTCAGATTTGTATTAGTGCTGTAATCTTGTATGATGGTTACGTTCGGATTGCTGGAATTAATTTTTCCAGATCTGAATCATGTTGTACATTATGCACTAACCTATTTGGTTGCAGCCATAATTAGCATCCTTGATGGTTCGCATGTATGTTGTGTGGATTTGGATGTTTTTTTTTTTAATTAGTTGGAAAGTGTACGATTGCGCGGTTAGCAATCATAGGAAGTTGTAAAGTTTCCTTAATTTTATTCCAACTAGTCTTGATGTAAGCTTTCTTGAAAAGCATAGGAATCTCCAATGTAATTTGGTTTTGTTTTTCATGGGTTTGCTTGTATAAATCTATTTATGGAAACAAGCAAGAAAAGGAAAGTTTCAAGACAAGAAGGTTGCAAGTAATTGGAGTCCTTGGAGATCAAGGAGTCAAGACTTCTAGATGCCTGAGGAGTCCTAATTCGATTAAGATTTGAAATCCTAAGAGCAAGGAGCCATCAAGGATTGCGTACTTTTATTTGCTTTTATATATGGAATGCATGGATGAATGCTTTATATAATTGCTATAATTGTCACCTAGAAACATGGCCACCATTAGGCTCTAAATTTGGCATCTTTATTGTATTAGATTGTTTTTAGTTTGACAAATTGTTTTAAACGGAACTTAGACCAGCACCTTCTATTTGTCTAAGGTTTAAAATTGGATAGGGTTTAGTTTATCTTGGTACCCTTGGTTTCCAAAGGAGGCTAAACTAAAATCTAATTAGATGCTACCTATGGGTTTTCATAACCCAAGATAGGTTTTTGACTCTTTGAAGGGATTTGCTCAAATGTTTTAAAGCAAAGGTTATTTGATTTTAAGATGACTTAAGTCATAAATTTAATTAACCAAGTTTGCTAGATTTAAAAAGAGCTTTTGAGTAAAGCAATGTAAAGGTCAAAAAGTATAAACCCTAGCGATAAATAATCAAGTGGGAGAGGGGTTTTAGGAAAGACCCCACGGCCTTCCATTTTCGGTTCATGTTATCTCATTAAAGTGTTAGTAGGAACGGCCATCCCTTCGGTGGAGATCTTTAACTAAAGACCGCTTTGATGGGTTAATGGGTGAACTAATGTGAATATTCGTAATGAGGTGCTAGTAGGAGCGGCCATCCCTTCGGTGGAGTTCTTTACAAAAGATCACTTCTATAGAATGTCAATGAAGTGTTGGTGGGAGCGGCCATCCCTTCGGTGGAGCTCTTTACTAAAGGTCACTTCTAGAAAGGATAAAAGTCTCTTCCCTTCGGAGGACTTAATCATAGACATTCTGGGAAATTTCATAAGAGATGGTTATACACTTGACATAAGACAGTAATGACCTCTCCTTAGGAGTTAAAGGGTTATTTGTCATATGAGGTCAAACCAATCAGTGATTGGACTACCACTGGATATGTGTCCAAATAGTGATAATCCAAATAAGTCTACCTTAACTCAACGTGACTGTAGGCTTGGCCATCCCTTCGATGTTGGGTCTATGAGGAGGTTGAAACACTGATACATTATGATTGGGGTTGAATAATGTAAAAAGTTTCATGCTTTGTTTTTCCTTTTATAACAAGCACCATATGCATATTACATATATACTACATGTCTAATTATAAACCGTTTTATATCCAGAAAGAGATGGGTAGAGATTCTTTTAGTCCGTTGATGTGCATTCTTCGTGAGAACAAACTGACTGGCCCTAACTATGTAGATTGGAAAAGAAATCTTGACATAGTACTCACAGCCGAGGAGTACAAGTATGTCTTGCTGGAAAACTGTCCCGATATTGATGCTAATTCTACTGATGACCAGCGAGAGGCTGAAAGGAAATGGAAGAAAGCGAATAGCATGGCTAAATGCTACATGCTCGCTTCCATGTCCAACGTGTTGCAAACACAGCACGAGCAAATGGACACAGCCTATGAAATCATGATGTCCTTGTCTGAGATGTTCGCAGACAAGAGCAGGCCAGCTAGGCAAGCTGCTATGAGGACTATCATGAATGCTAGGATGGCTGAGGGAACACCTGTCAGAGAGCATATGCTCAAGCTGATAGATTGTTTCAATGAAGCTGAGATTCTAGGGGCTGAGATTGATGCAAGGAGTCAGACTGACATGATTCTCGAAACTCTGCCGGAATCTTTCAATCAGTTCAAGCTCAATTTCAATATGAGCAAGATGGACATGACTCTACCTGAGTTAATGAAAGAACTCCAGGCGGCAGAGGCTATCATGAAGCCCAAAGCCCAAGCTCATTTTTTCCAGTCTTCCTCTAAACTGAACCCGAAAGGGAAGAAGTCCAAGAAGAAGCAGAATAAGGGAAAAGGGCAGAAAAAGAACAATGCTGGTAATAAGAAGGACAAGGGTACAGATGGAAAGCCCAAAGGGAAATGCTTCAAGTGTGGCCTCAAAGGTCATTGGAAGAAAGATTGTCCCAAGTTCCTGGCCTCAGTTAAGAAAGGTACATCTTTTTCATACTACATTGAAACTTGTCTAGTGGTTGATTCTACTGACTCATGGATAGTAGACTCAGGAGCCACTAATCATATCTGCAATTCATTGCAGGGGTTTCAGATAATGCAGAGAATTGAGAAAGGAGAGTTTGCCTTTAGAGCCGGAACTGGAGCTAAAGTTTGGGCAGTTGCAGTAGGAGTAGTTACCTTACATTTTCCATATAATAGGATATTAGTTTTAAATAATGTTTTCTATGTTCCGGACATGAGGAAGAATTTAATTTCAATTTCCAGATTAATTGAATTTAATTATTCAGTTTCTTTCCATTCTGGTATTGATATCAGTAGAGATGGAAATATTATATGTTCCGGTAGAATACATGACAACTTATTTTATATATATCCTATTGCTCCCACACTGCATAATGTACAACAAGAAAGCTCAACTTCCCTTAAAAGAAAGGTATCTTCAATCAATGACACATATCTTTGGCACTTACGTTTTGGGTCACATTAACCTAAAATGGATTCAGAGGTTGGTAGAAGATGGGCCTTTGAGCTCATTAGATTTCGAACCTTTTCCTCAGTGCGAATCTTGTCTCAAGGGAAAGATGACCAAAAGGTCATTCTCTGGAAAGGGACTAAGGTCAAAGGAGTTGTTAGAATTGATTCACACTGATGTGTGTGGTCCTACGAACAAACCGGCTCGAGGAGGGTATGAGTATTACATCACCTTCACCGATGATTACTCTAGGTATGGATATGTATACTTAATGCGACGCAAGTCTGAGGCGTTTTGATAAGTTCAAGCAATTCAAGGCTGAGGCGGAGCTACAACTAGGGAAAACATATCAAAGCCCTTCGATCTGATCGAGGTGGCGAGTACCTCCTGGGTGAGTTCAAGGAGTACCTCACACAACATGGGATTGTGTCTCAGTTGTCTGCACCGGGTACACCCCAGCAAAATGGTGTAGCAGAGAGAAGAAACCGTACCCTTCTTGATATGGTAAGGTCCATGATGAGTCATGCAACCCTACCTATATCTTTTTGGGGATATGCCCTAGAAGCAGCATCATACATTTTAAATCTGGTACCTTCTAAATCAGTACCTAGGACACCCCAAGAAATGTGGACAAGTCGAAAACCTAGTTTAAGACATATTCACATTTGGGGTTGTCCAGCTTATGTACTGAATGATAAAGCTACCAAGCTGGAACCCAGATCGGAAATGTGCTACTTCATTGGGTATCCTAAGGGAACGAGAGGTGGCATCTTTTATCATCCAAAGGAGCAAAAAGTGCTCATCAGCACTCATGCTAGATACTTGGAGGATGATTGTATGATGCACCAAGAGCTTAGTTGTAAAGAAACCCTTGAGGAGATTCTTTCGGGATCTCCTATAACATCTGTACCAGATCCTGAGGCAGTAGATGAACAAGATATTCCTTTAAACACTCCGGAGCCTCGTCGTAGTGGGAGAATTCCTAGACAGCCAGAAAGATATCTAGGAGTGTCTTTTAAGACAGACTCTGAAGATCTGGTTGAGGATCCTACTAGTTATGATGAAGCAGTAACGGATATAGATGCTGACATGTGGCAGCAAGTGATGAAATCTGAAATGGATTCTTTGTATTCCAATCAAGTCTGGGAACTTGTAGATGCACCTGAAGGGATTAAACCCATAGGGTGCAAATGGATCTATAAGAGAAAGAGAGGAATGGATGGGAAGGTGGAAACCTTCAAAGCAAGACTGGTGGCGAAAGGATATACTCAGAAAGAGGGTACCGATTATGAGGAAACCTTTTCACCAGTGGCTATGCTTAAGTCCATAAGGATTCTCTTGGCCATCGCATGTCATTATGACTACGAGATATGGCAGATGGATGTCAAGACAGCTTTTCTTAATGGAAGTCTTGACGAATGCATCTATATGATGCAACCAGAGGGCTTCATTGCTAGTGGCCAAGATAACATGGTTTGTAAACTTAAGAAGTCCATTTATGGACTTAAGCAAGCATCTAGAGCATGGAACATCAAGTTTAATCAGGCAGTCAAATCTTTTGGCTTTGATCAAAACATTGATGAACCGTGTGTGTATAAGAAAGGAAATGGGAAAGAAGTTGCATTTTTGGTTCTATATGTAGATGACATATTACTCATAGGAAATGATATAGGTTTATTGTCATCCACAAAGGTTTGGTTATCCTCTCAATTTCAGATGAAGGATTTGGGTGAGGCCAGCTATATCTTAGGGATCAAGCTTTTGCGTGATCGCAAGAATAAGATGTTAGCCCTATCCCAATCTTCTTACATTGAGAAGATATTGGTCAAGTTTAACATGCATGACTCCAAGAAGGGCCTCCTACCTTCTTGACATGGAGTACCACTGTCTCGAGATCAATGTCCAAAGACATCTGAAGAGATAGAGAGCATGAGGAGAGTTCCATATGCTTCCGCTGTTGGAAGCCTCATGTATGCTATGTTATGTACTAGACCAGATATTTGCTTTGTCGTTGGCATGGTTAGCAGATATCAGTCAAACCCTGGACCTATGCATTGGACAGCTGTTAAGCATATATTCAAGTATCTTCGGAGAATGAAAGATTATATGCTAACCTTTCGAGCAGATGATCTAACGCCATTGGCGTATACAGACTCTGATTTCCAATCTGATAGTGATGCCAAAAAGTCTACCTCAGGGTACGTCTTTACTTTGTCAGGAGGGGCTATATCATGGAGAAGTGTCAAGCAATCCTGTATAGCTGATTCTACCATGGAAGCAGAGTATGTGGCGGCATCGAAAGCTGCGAAGGAAGCGGTATGGCTCAGAAAATTCCTGATGGAATTGGGAGTTGTTCCTGTAGTGCATAAACCGATTGTCATGTACTTGCGATAACACTGGTGCTGTAGCACAGTGGCAAAGAGCCCAGGAATCATAAGAAAGGCAAGCACATTCAGAGAAAGTACCACTTGATCCGGGAATTCATTCAGATGGAGAGCTAGTGGTGGAGCATATTGCTTCAGCAAATAACTTAGCTGACCCATTCACTAAGACTCTTACTGAGAAAGTCTTCACTTCTCATGTTGAGTCTATGGGTGTTAGGTTAGGAAGTAGTGATCTTTATTGCAAGTGGGAGTTTGTTGGGATTGGTGTATGCCCTAAAGCCCACTAGCTGCACTCTCATCTTTGTTACTGGATATTTACTGGTTATTTAATGGAATGACTCTTTTCTGCTTAAACATGTATATATGTATGGTTTGTGTAAGGCCCATTGTTTCTAGTAAATGAATTAGGTGTGTAGTGTCTACACACAGATCGGTCTAATTCATGGACACTGGAACATCATATTTGTTCATAACTGAAAGATGGAGCTGGCACTTCATCTTGGTAGAAGTTATAATGAGAGACTCTCCTGTATTCAGGGTGATTACCTAAGTCATGGGAGGGCTTTTCCGGATCTATCTCATTAGTGCATGTGTCATGCATTGAACAGGACCATGGTAGGTGTGATCTCTAAAATAGTACTATCACAGAAAAGAGATCAAGTCACCTCATGCTACTGAGTAACCGGTGCTCTTAATCTTGAGCATTTGTGGATGAACTGACGAAGTCAAGTTCTTGTGCTTTAATTCACTATGGGTGAGATTCTTTTTATGGGTCAACAGCTCTGTGTTTTGGGTACTCGGACTTGATCAGTTGGGACGTGCAGATGCAATATAGAATCTATGCCATCTGATGATGGAATAATCGTCCCCTTAGAATTATCCGATTAATCATCAAAATCTAAGATCTTAGTATATGGATGTTCCATATGGATATTGAACTTGTGGGTCGCTCCCTGGATCAAGAGAATGATATTCAATGATGATTCTGTTAAGGATATGAAGTTATAAGGTTTAGATGTAATCGGGAAGGTTGATAGTACATGTGATAACCTGACTCGATTATGGATGTTACATAGAGGGGCATTCAGGTCATTACACTTGGTAGGTCGAAGACAACCGTCATTTATGATGAGCTTATTATATTATATATTTGTCCTTGGAGTTCAACCATAACTCTTTAGTGGAATGAGTTAAGGTTAAAATGGTCTTAATGTTGCTATGGGTTTAGCATGGACATTTTGGTCATTTTGGGAGCCAATGGCAAATATGTCTTTTGGTCCCTTCTCTAGTCACTTACCAAGATTGGCATGGTTTCCTAAGATGTTTAGATAACATAAGGATGAATTATTTTAGTGGAAAAATAATTTTGAGTTTAAATTCAAATAGGCCTTTGATGGCATACATGAATTTAACTCTAGATAAATTATATGTGGGCCATGGTGTGCATTATCATAAGGGACGTCCATAATAAGATTTCCATGGGTAAGGTTTCCAACTTTGAGTAGGACTCTCTACTTGGAAAGTTGGACTCCTCTTTGGATTAGTATTCTTATGAGAAGGTTTCCTTTTTGGATTAGGAACTTAAAATTAGTAAGTGTTCTACAACTAGGATTACTAATTGTATGAAAAGTTCCTTTTGGTTTCCTTTTCTAATTAGAGTGTTTCTTAAAGGAAATAAGTCTTTCCTTTTTGGACATCAATGAGAATTAGAAGAGATAACTTTGTGGGAAAGCTATCCCAAAGTTTCTATAAAAGAAACCAAGCAACCCCTTGACGTCCAACACTTTTTTAAGCACTAGGAGAGCCACACGTCAGCCTTTGGAGGGTTCTTCTTCATGAAGAAAGCTTGAGGTCTGAGATTTTCCCTTCGAGAAATACTTCTTAATTCCTAGATTAAGATCCCACCATCTTAGCCAATCAGATTTGGAAGTGAGATAGAGGAGAAGATCAAAGGCAATACTAGTGCAGAAAAATTCCAGCAACATTGTTTGCAGAAAATTTCAAAGTCTGAGTTCGGGCCTTTGGGAATTTATTTTTTCAGAGATGTGAAGTCTACAAATCTTCGAGGTAAATAGTCTTCTATCATCTCTATTATTAGACACACATGTTGATCATGAGTTAATGGAGTTTCTATGCGATTCTTATGGCTGATTGTCCACTGCATAGTGCAGAAATCAGATTTTTTAAAATCTGTCATACTTTGCATCAGCCATAGTAGTCTCTTTAGGAGAAGTTCAGATCTAAATCGCGGTTTCCTTCAAGAATAATTCGCTAGCTCCAGCAGTAACTGAAAGCAGCAGGGGCTCCCTCAGCAGGCCAGCCCTCTGGGCCCCAAGGCGGGAAGAAAGCTGCCCCGAGCAAAGTAGTCCAGCCCTCCCGCGAGGATTTGAGAGCTTTTCTGGACCAGAAGCGTAGCCGGCCCAACGACGAGCACTCGAGCAATGGTCGTAACATCACGGCCGAGACGACCAAGTTCGCAGCTACCATAGTCCTGGCCGAGATGACCAGGCTCGCAGCTACCATAGCCGAGGCCATTCGAAGCGGAAGTCGAAAGCAGTGTCACCGCGGAAGGACGTCGAGCAGGAGCGGCTCGACAGGCGTATCAAACTGGCCGTTCAGCACAATATGGAGATGGCTGCTCTCGCTCGAGACCAGCAAGAGATCTGCGACCCCACCGATCTGGGGGCCTCTCCCTTCACGCGGGATATCAAAGAGACTCCTCTCCCTAAGAAGTTCTCTGTCCCGTGGTTCGTCCCCTATGATGGAGTGTCCGACCCAGCAGCTCACCTCCGACACTTCTCTCAGAAGATGTCCATCTAGGGGAACGAGGGCCATCTCAATTGCAAGATCTTTTCCTCTAGTCTGGGCGACCTCCCTCTGAAGTGGTACTGTGCCCTTCCGGAGAAGTCTATCTCGAGTTGGAAACAGCTCCAGCTCTCCTTCCTGAAGAAGTTCCAGGCTTACAGCGTCGTCCCTAAGACCGATGCTGACATACTTGCCCTGAAGATGAAGTAGGGCGAGAGCATTACTCAGTTTGCCCGGTGGTTTTGGGCGATCTACAGTCAGATTGAGGAAACCAGAGACGAAGTGGCGATTTTCGCCTTCAGAAATGCCTTGTTGCCAGGGAACGAGCTGAGGAAAGACCTGGCCGGAGACCCCGCCACCTCCATGCCGGCCTTGATGTCCCGGATTAAGCGCTATGTCGCTCGGGAGGAGGACGAAGTCCGGGCCCGGGAGAATCATGTTGGGATTGGTGTATGCCCTAAAGCCCACTAAGCTGCACTCTCATCTTTTGTTACTAGATATTTATTGGTTATTTAATGGAATGACTCTTTTATGCTTAAGCATGTATATATGTATGGTTGTGTAAGGCCCATTGTTTCTAGTAAATGAATTAGGTGTGTAGTGTCTATACACAAATAGGTATAATTCATGGACACTGGAAACATCAATTTGTTCATAACTGAGAGATGGAGCTGGGCACTTTATCTTGGTATAAGTTATAATGAGAGATTCTCCTGTATTTAGGGTGACTTACCTAAGTCATGGGAGGGCTTTCCCGGATTCATCTCATTAGTGCATATGCAATGCATTGAACATGACCATGGTAGGTGTGATCTCTAAAATAGTACTATCACAGAAAGAGATCATGTCACCTCTTGCTACTGAGTGACCGGTGCTCTTAATCTTGAGCATTTGTGGATGAACTGACGAAGTCAAGTTCTTGTGCTTTAATTCACTATGGGTGAGATTCTTTTCATGGGTCAATAGCTCTGTGTTTTGGGTACTCGGACTTGATCAGTTGGGACGTGCAGATGCAATAAAGAATCTATGCCATCTAATGATGGAATGATCGTCCCCTTAGAATTATCCGATTAATCATCAAAATCTAAGATCTTAGCATATGGAACATGGATATTGAACTTGTGGGTCGCTCCCTGGATCAAGAGAATGATATCCGAATGATGATTATGTTAAGGATATGAAGTTCTAAGGTTTAGATGTAATCGGGAAGGTTGATAGTACATGTGATAACCTGACTCGATTATGGATGTTACATAGAGGGGCATTCAGGTCATTACACTTGGTAGGTCGAAGACAACCGTCATTTTATGACGAGCTTATTATATTATATATTTGTCCTTAGAGTTCAACCATAACTCTTTAGTGGAATGAGTTAAGGTTAAAATGGTCTTAATGTTGCTGTGGGTTTAGCATGGACATTTTGGTCATTTTGGGAGCCAATGGCAAATATGTCTTTTGGTCCTTCTTTAGTCACTTTCCAAGATTGGCATGGTTTCCTAAAATGTTTAGATAACATTTGGATGAATTATTTTAGTGAAAAAATAATTTTGAGTTTAAATTCAAATAGGCCTTTGATGGCATACATGAATTTAATTCTAGATAATTGTATGTGGGCCATGGTGTGCATTATCATGAGGGACGTCCATAATGGGATTTCCATGGGCAAGGTTTCCAATTTTAAGTAGGTCTCTCTACTTGAAAGGTTGGACTCCTCTTTGGATTAGTGTTCCTATGAGAAAGTTTCCTTTTTGGATTAGGAACTTAAAATTAGTAAGTGTTGTACAACTAGGATTACTAATTGCATGGGAAGTTCCTTTAGTTTCCTTTTCTAATTGGAGTGTTTCTTAAAGGAAATAAATCTTTAGATTATAGTTTCCTTTTAGGACATCTATGAGAATTAGAAGAGTTAAACTTTTAGGAAAGGTTTCCTCAAAGTTTCTATAAAAGAAACAATACACTCCCTTGGACGTCCAACACTATGAGAGTATCCTAGGAGTCCCACACGTCCAGCCTTGGGTTGTTTTCTTCTTCATTGAAGAGAGCTTTAGGTCTGAGATTTTTCCTTGGAGAAATAGTTCTCAATTCCTAGATTAAGATCCCACCATCTTAGCCAATCAAATTTGGAAGTGAGATAGAGGAGAAGATCAAAGGCAATACTACTGCAGAAAATTCCAGCAACTTGTTTGCTAATTACAAGTCTGAGTTTGGGCCTTTGGATCTATTTTTTCAGAGATTTGAAGTCTACAAATCTTCGAGGTAATAGTCTTCTTCTTTCTCCTTTAATTATACACTTGTTGGTCATGAATTCATGGAGTTCTCATGCGATCTCTATGGCTGATTTATGCTGCCCAAATCAGATTTTTTTAAAATCTGTCATGTTACAAATTAGCCATGTATGTCTTCCACTAATTCAGATCTGAATCGCAGTTTCTTTCAAATCACGGCCCAGGACCCAAGGAGAGGGGCAATCAGTCCCAGCAGAGAGAAAAGAAGCCCTTTTGAAGGAATAGCCGAAGCAAACCTGGGTCTCCAGCTCGGCAAATGCTGCAGCGTCCAAGTATGGGACCACCAAGAAGACCAGACCTCCTGTCGACACTTATCAGGCCGTGAACGTCGTCTTCAGGGAGCCGATCCACCAAATCATGAACAAGATCAAGAACAGGCCGTTCTTCAGCTGGCCTCACCCTATGTAGAGTGAAGCCGCCACCCGTGACCAGACTAGGTTCTGTGCCTACCACAAGCAAAATGGGCACAAAACTGAAGAGTGCAGGACCTTGAAATTCTTCCTGGAGAAGCTATCCAAAGAAGGTCATCTGGAGGAATTTGTCAAGGCAGGAGATGCCGGCACTGGCGGCAGCGGCCGAGCTCATCAGAGTTCTGATAGGGATCCAGACAGTGAAGACTCTGAGAAGATCATCAACGTGATCCACTTGGCACCCTGAGCTCCCTCTCCTTCAGCTAGAGGTAGCTCCCAGGCTCGTGCCGAACCCAGGTAGGCCTCGCATGGGAAAGAGGTGATGAGAGCCGAGCTCGGACCGGCGTCCAAGCGAGCTCGGCGTGAACGGCCGGCCATCTCATTTTCAGATAAAGACCTCGAGGGAGTGCAGCTTCCCCACAATGATCCCCTGCTCCTGACGATGAAGCTATGTGACTTCACAGTGAAGCGGATCCTGATCGACGCCGGCAGCTCATCCAAAGTCCTCTACTATGACTGCTTCAAGAAGATGGGGCTCCTGGAGACTGATCTGAAGGAAGCTCGCACGCCTCTGATTGGGTTCAGCGCCAAGCCGATCTACCCCAAGGGGAGAATTACTCTGGAGACCAGGGTAGGCGGAGCCTCGGTCATGACAGATTTCTTAGTGGTGGACGCCTCCTCCCCCTACAATGTCATTATGGGCAGGGCGTGGCTCCACAAGATGGAAGCAGCTCCCTCCTCTCTCCATCAGAAGCTGAAGTTCGTGCTTGCAGACAAGGACAGCAAGATGGAGGTGGTTACAGTTGAAGGGGATCGGCAACTGGCCAAGCAGCGCTTGTTGGCCATGGTCCCTGTAGAAAAAGAGCCGGAGCGAGTAAACCTTGCAGAGTTCGAAAGGGGGCTGGATGAGATCGGCCGAGATCCTGACAAGAAGAGTATTGAAGATCTAGCCGAAGTCAGGCTCGACCCGTCAGACCCTGACAGATTTTTCCTGATCGGCACCCAGTTGCCCGAACCAGAGAGAGCCGAGCTCTCAAGATTTTTGATGCAGAATGTGGATGTCTTCGCTTGGACCCCGAGCGAAATGCCTGGGGTTGACCCCAAGGTCATGTGCCATAGGCTGAACGTGGATCCCAACCACAAGCCAGTGGTACAGAAGGCCTGCAGGACAGGGTTGCAGCAGACAGAAGCGGTGGTCGAAGAAGTCGACAAGTTGCTCGAGGCAGGCACAATCCAGGAGGTCCAGTACTCGGTCTGGCTGGCCAATACAGTGGTAGTGAAAAAGAAGACTGAAAAGTGGAGGGTGTGCGTAGACTTCACAGATCTCAACAGAGCATGCCCGAAGGACAGCTTCCCTCTTCCCAAGATTGATCAGATGATCGACACCACTGCTGGCCACGACAGAATGAGCTTCCTCGACCCCTACAGAGGTTACCACTAGATTCCCATGTATGAGCCAGACAAGGAGAAAACGACATTCATTACCCCCCACGGCACTTACTTCATTACCCCCCCCCCCGACACTTCTTGCTATAAGGTGATGCCCTTTGGGCTGAAGAATGCGGGGGCAACTTATCAGCGCCTCGTCACCAAAATGTTCCAGGCTCAACTCGGCAAGATAGTTGAAGTCTACATTGACGACATGGTTGTCAAGTCCAAGCAGTCGAGCAACCATCTGGTGGATCTGGCCCAAGTCTTCAGCATCCTCCGTGAGTTCAAACTCAAGCTAAATGCTTCCAAATGCTCTTTCGGTGTAGCTTTTGGCAAGTTCCTCGGAAGCCTAGTGACACGAAGGGGGATAGTGGCCAACCCGGACCGGATTACTGCAATCCTGGGCATCCAAAGCCCATCTACAACAAAAGAGGTCCAGAAGCTCACAGGCATGGTTGCAGCACTCAATCGCTTCATCAGCAGATCATCAGATAAGTGCTGGCCTTTCTTTTAGCTTCTAAAAAAGAATTTCGAGTTTCAGTGGACCCTTGAGTGCGACCAAGCATTGGAAGCACTCAAAACCTATTTATCTTCGCCACCCTTACTCTCTACCCCAATTCAGGTGGAAATTTTGTATTTGTATCTTGCGGTCTCGGATCATACAGTGAGCTCCGTCCTCATCAGAGAGGACGATGGTGTCCAAAAACCAATCTACTATATGAGCAAGATCCTGCTAGATGCCGAGACCAGATACCTTTTGCTGGAGAAGCTTGCATTGGCACTCGTCAGCGCCTCCCACAAGCTCTCCCATTATTTTCAATCACACACTATTGTGGTCATCACGGAGCACCTACTCCGATCTATCTTCAAGAAAGTTGACTTTTCAGGGTGCATATCAAAATGGGCAGTCGAACTGGGGCAGTATGACATCCAGTACCGTCCCAGGACTGCGATCAAAGCCCAAATCCTGGCAGACTTCATTGTAGAGTTCGTTTCCCCGAGCTCGGCTTCGACCCAGCCCGGCACCGAACTGGGGGGCATAGGGCATGAGCGTGAAGTCACCGAGGTCGAACAATCCTCTCAAAACCAAGATCCTGTCTCTGCATGGAAGGTCTTCATCGACGGCTCATCCACCTCTAAGAGAGCTGGCGCCGGCATAGTCCTCCAATCGCCAGAGGGACTGGACTTCAAAGCGACAAACAATGAAGCGGAGTATGAAGCTCTGATAGCAGGGCTGAATAGGGCCCGAATCCTCGGAGCCCAGCAATTGGTGGTTTTCAGTGATTCACAACTGGTAACTAGTCAACTCACTGGAGACTGCCAAGCCAGGGACGACAGGATGGCGGCCTACTTAGCCCTCGCAAAGAAACTGCTCTCTCACTTCCAGACAGCTGAGGTCAGGCAAATCTCTAGAGATACCAACACACATGTTGATGTGCTTGCAAATCTGGCCTCCGCTGTCGAAGCGGGAAAGAAAAGGACCGTTGAGGTTGGATCGATACCGAGATCAAGCCTAGAGCTCCACTCACCTCGGCAAGTCCTGTGCGCTGATCTCGGCCCGAGCTGGATGGACCCAATCATCTCTTACCTAAAGGACGACCAGCTCCCCGAGGATAAGAATGAAGCCCATCGAATCAGACTTAAGGCAGCTCGATTCTGGCTATCTCCTGAAGGCAAACTCTACAGGAAGTCCTTCACGGGTCCCTACCTCCAATGCGTCCATCCGAGCAAAGTGGACAACTTTCTGTATGAGATCCACGAAGGAATCTGCGGTAGTCACATCGGAGGGCAGTCACTGGCATACAGAGCAATAAGCCAAGGTTACTAGTGGCCGTATATGTAGAAGGATGCGCAGGTATATGCCAGAAAATGCAAAAAATGTCAGAAGTTCTCCCATTCTCTTCACCAGCCAGCGCAAGACCTGAGTCCCCTCACTAGTCCATGGCCCTTCGCTCGATGGGGGCTGGACATTGTGGGACCTCTTCACCGAGCTCCAGGGAACAAGAGATGGCTGATAGTTGCTACGGACTACTTCACGAAGTGGATAGAAGCTGAGCCGCTGTCCTCCATCACTGAAAGGGACTCCAAGAACTTCATATGGAAGAACATCTTAACGAGGTTCGGCATCCCCAGGGCCCTGATCTCGGACAATGGGACTCAGTTCGACTCCAAATTCTTCAAGGACTTCTGTCAAGAGCATGGCATCAGGAATCACTATTCCACTCCGGCGTACCCGTAGAGCAACGGTCAGGCTGAAATCTCTAACAAAGTACTGCTCGACGCCCTTAAGAAGCGATTGGACAAAGCGAAAGGGAGATGGGTAGAAGAGCTTCCTAGGGGACACCCTTCTCGTTGGCCTATGGGATGGAGGCGGTCATTCCCTTAGAAATTGGCCTCCCTACCCTAAGATCCAAACTTGTCGACCGAGGCCGAAATGAGATGAACCTGGCAATGGAGCTGGACCTAGCTGATGAGCGTCGAGATACAGCGGCCATACGACTGGCCGACTATCAGCAACGGCTAGCCAGGGATACAATGAAAAAGTCAGAGAAAGAAGCTTCTCAGTAGGAGAATTGGTGCTGAAGAAGACCCTGCCAGCTGACAGAGACCCAAATGAAGGCAAACTGGCCCCAAATTGGCATGGCCCGTTCAAGGTGGTTTCAATGGTAGGACGATCTTCCTACAAACTTGAAGACTTGGAAGGCAGGCAGTTGCCGAGACCATGGAACGCATCTCATTTGAAAAAGTTCTATTTCTAAGATGTAATGAAAAGTTCTATGATCAATGAAAGCAGCATCTGCCTTATCATTAATCTGTGTCTTCTTATCTGAGTTCGATAGCTCCGGGTTCATACACCCTGGGATTGACTTCGGATTCATACATCCAGTCTTCCCTAAAATTCTGGGTTCACGCGCCCATGGACCGACTTAGGATTTATACATCCAGTCGCTCCTAAAACCCTGGGTTGATACACCTTGGGAAGGCTTCGGATTCATACATCCAGTTGTCTCTAAATTTTGGGTTCACGTGCCCATGGACTGACTTAGGATTTATACATCCAGTCGCTCCTAAAACCCTGGGTTGATACACCTTGGGAAGGCTTCGGATTCATACATCCAGTCGTCTCTAAATTTTGGGTTCACGTGCCCATGGACTGACTTAGGATTTATACATCCAGTCGCTCCTAAAACCCTGGGTTGATACACCTTGGGAAGGCTTCGGATTCATACATCCAGTCGTCCCTAAATTCTGGGTTCACGTGCCCATGGACTGACTTAGGATTTATACATCCGGTCGCTCCTAAAACCCTTGGGTTCATGTACCCTGGGACTGACTTCGGATTTACACATCCAGTCTTCCCTAAAACTCTGAGTTCATACACCCCCCGAGATCGATCCCGGACTCACGCTCGCACAACCGAGATCCTCGAGATTCTGGGTTCATCTCGGCCAATGACAGTTCATCTCGGCCAATGACAGTTCATCTTGGCCAATGACTGTCTTTGAAAAAAAAAAAGCAGTGCGAGCACAAAAGTGCAGAAAAGCAGCACAAAAATACAGAAAAAAGAAAAAAAAGAATGCAAAAATGCAGAACAAACATTCCATCTCATCATAAACTTCTTTCTTTTTATTAATTTCTTCATTACAAGAGTTACAGAAAAGAAGAAGCAAAATACAGCAAGGAGGTTCGCAGTCCTCTAAAAACAGAAAAGAAATGAAGCCTGAAAACTCTGATCCTCGCTTGGAGACTCTGGGAGATGCTGATCTTCACTGACTCTTCAGTCCGGTCTTCAGTGTCAGGAGCTCTTCAACACCCCCGGGTTTGGGAGCAAGCTCAGACTCCTGATCCACTGATTGAAGATCTTCAGCCAGAAGGCCTCTCCATTCGGCCTGATGCTCGGAGGTCTTGATATCCCGCACAAGACCCTCCAGCATGATGCCGCACAAGACCCTGGAGGATCGAGACAAGACCCTATAGCATGATCCGACACAGGACCATGCAGGATCAAGTGCGCGACCAACTCCCAGCCAGAGAATAATCACCTCCCAACCGCATAGGCAAGAGCTGATCTCTTCTCAACAACATAGATGGGAGTTGGCCGTGGACCCGCGTTCAGAGAGTGCGTGGTCCATGGGGATCATCTTCAGAGAGCGTGCAGACCACGACTTCCGGCGACAGTCCCTCCTAGAGGAAGCTGCCTTCTATTACGAGAGGTTTCGTCCGGGGCAAAGGTTCCTAAAGTTCTACAAGGCGAAACTGCCAGAACATCTGGCAGACGCGGACAGATCCTCATCGCTGCGAGAAACGAAGAGGAGGAAGGGTTTCTGGTTCAAGGTCTTTCTTCTCTCCCATGGCAGGCTCGTTGCCCCAATTTATAGAGGGAGGAGAGGCTCAGAACTCGAAGACCCATCAATGAGGTGAGGTCTCCCATGCTTTACGTGGAGTGCACATCTACCACAAGTTGACCAATGGTTCCGATGGCGACCACGTGGAGCCATCTACTCGTCTTCCGCCTCAGCCGTACTGTAGTACTTACAGCTACTTATGAGCCTCGGAACGCGGATATCAAAGCAGACACCTATGGAAACCGTACGGTACTCTCTCTCCAACTCAAGATTCTCGCGTCACATCACTCAGCCGGACTCAAGCACAAAGGAGCCGAGATAAAAAAGATGGAGAAAAAGAAAGCACATGTAAAGAATCTCTGCTTTTCATTAAAACTGAGGGGGATTACAAGCAGGTTCACTTTACATTCCATTCCAAAAAGATAGAAAAATTACAAGTGTGAAAGCAGCAGATGAACAAAGATCAAGAAGCTACAGGGGCTTCGGCGACTCCACCAGCACTATTACTGTCTCAAGTGGGCCAGTGGTCTCGGCGACAACAGCGGCCTTCTCTGGCGCCTCACCCACTGGAGGGGCAGGGGAAGCGTCGCCCGCTGACGGCACGGCCGGAACGTCACCAGCTGGGAGAGTCGTCGGAGCACCGTCCGGAACAAGGGCGGCTACAGGTGCATCCACTGGGGCATCCTCAGTCAGCGGAGCAGGACTCGGCTCGGGCTCTGGACCGGAATACTTTGGCAGATCCTGATAGATAGGGTGGTCTTCAGGAACCCCGGCTCGTCTCAAAGCAGCCAGACACCCCTCCTCGAACAAGATGCAGGTGATCTCCTCCACCTGCCTCTCGTATTCCTCCGTAGCCTGGTCCACTCCCTTCTGAAAAGAAGTTGGGCCTCAACTTGCAGCGAGGACTTAAGGTCAGCAATCTCCTTCTCCAGCCGCTCGACTTCGGCGTGCCTAGCCTTCAGCTTGGCAATTTCCTTTTTCAGCTTCTCCACTTCGGCACGACCAGCGAGCACTTTGCCTCGCTACCTCACTGATTAAGACGCCGAATCAGCCTTCACTATGGCTAGCTCTGTCTCCAATTCAGCAATCTTCCTCGTCTTCACCCAGATTTCGCCCTCCAACTGGTGGGTTGCCGACGTTAGATCGGTGACGCTGGCCAGCGCCACACCTAGTTGTGCAGTCGCCTCGGCACTGCTCCTCTTCAACTCTCCCAGCTCCTCCATCAGTTTTTCCCTCTCGGACTCCAGATGGGTGATCTTGGAGACATTCTTGTCGCTCCTCTCCATTACTGTCTGGAGCCTCTGCACGTTCTGCAGAAGAAAGCAAGTCAAACAGGAGCAACCGAAGTGAAATGCATCAAAAAGAACATCAAGGGTACCTACCAGGAGAGAAGCCTGAATCGCCGACCCCAGCAGACTCTCATTATTGTATATCGCATGCGCCTCCATGTCACGCGGAAGAGCACAGGCTTTAGCAAGAGCCCCGATGACGAGACAGTTCCCCTGCACCCGGTCCTCCACGTTCAGAGGCTTCCCAGGCCGGGTCTCCAGTCTAGGCCTCCATGCCGCCGGGGCAGCACGAGGTCCGGAGGCCGATCCGGACCCTTGCCCTACCGTGACACTAAGGTCGCGAACCGTCTCAGCAGCTACCCTGCCCGCTGGCGTGCTTTTTCCAGGGGGTGCCTTGCCTCCAGAAGTGCGCGCAGGCGCCTTGTCTTTAGGAGCCTGCTCGGCCCCCGATTCTTTCTCCCCCGCCTTGGACTTCTTCCTCGGCGGAGATCCGTCTCTTGGACGATCCGGGGAGCGCCTCTGCACTTTTTCGATCGGAGCAGTGACCGGGGCAGAGAAGACAGCTGCTCCACCCGAGCCCGAAGCCATGCAGGCACTGGTAGGAGAGGGGCGTCGCAGAAGATGAAGACCCACGCCTGAACTTAGCCGCCAAGTCCTTGGTTGTAGGCATCCTTGAACTACCCTCCATCGTCTCTTCCGGGTCAGATGGGTAAGCGTCCACTACTTCCCTCAAACTCGGCGATCCCGAACTAGAAGAAGTAGATGCCTCAGCGCCAGACGCAGCTCGGCTCGCAGCAGGATCGATCAAAGGCACGCCCGCAGGCACGGCCAAAGAAACAGAGGGAAGATCAGCCTGCAGCTCGTCCTCCTGCGCTGCTCCAATCCTCCTATAATGACCACGGTACCTCGGCGTGTATCCCAGCAGTTTCCAGGCCGATCTGGTCTCGTGCCCAGTATATCTCTCGACCTTCCTATGGTCGTCGAAGTTTTTTCTCCAACCGTCGCTTGCAGCTCGGCGTTTCCTCGCTCGCAGTTCTACACAGTGAACACCGAGGGTATCAATTTGGCAATATGAAAGTTAAGCAAAAAAAGGAACAGAATAAAGAGTCAATGTTTACTTGGGACGGTCCCGAGATGGCGAGGGACCATGGGCGTCCTTCCCTCGCCAGCGCCGAACTCCCAATTTCCTGAAACACAGAAGAGATCTTCTTCGGCGTTTTTCCTAGAATCCTCCAAGGCCAGGACGAAGCCCCTTCAGCGCTACTTCACTCGAAGATAATAGTTGTTGTCTCCCCCAGCCTTGCAGATGTCATACACGTCCTCGATATCGTGGACGCCCAAATTAATCCCCAAGATTTTGTTCAATTTCGTCGTGCCCATGATGACCTTGAAGCCATTGGGCATCAGCTGGCACGAGGTGATGCACCAGGCGTCAAGACAGGCTCTAAGCAGGGGATGTAGAGGGAATCTGACCCCGCCCTTGATCATAGAGATCAAAGGGAACGGCATCCAGCCAAAGGACCAGCAGCGCAGGGCATAATCGCAGGGAGCCGCCGGCCTAAGGTGGACCCCCTCCGAGATATTGAAGGTAGCCCTAAACCTAGCCATGCCCTCATCCGTGTCTAACTGAAACCTAGGGGTGGCCATCTCTACACGAAGAAGAAGGCAAACAGAAACCCTAAAAGCAGAAACCCTAAAAAATACAGGAGCACGAAGTCACTTACAGAGGCAAAAAGGCAAGCCAAGAATCGATCTGGACACGTCTCGCGATCGTCCTCGCCATTGCAATACGGGGAGATCTCGGGAAGACGGACGAAGAACAGGGCAAGGATCAAAAGCAAGGGCAAAGAAAATCAGAAGAGAAAATAAAGATAGAAGAACGGAGGAAGGCAACCCCATTTATAGGGGAAGGAAGCCCTCTCTGGGCGCCATTTGCAAATTCGAAAAGACAGACTTCGCGATCCGCGCCTGTCTCATCGATTTGATGGCACGATCAGTGAGGAAGCACCACATGTAGCCGCCGGTTCGTTTCCCGAGGCGAACAGGACACAGCATTTATTGCCTCGGAGAAGTTGAAGTGGCGCCCAGCAATGATCGCAGTATCTCCAGACGGATTCTCTAGCTTCTGACCCCTTACAGCTAGGACGCTTAAGAAGTCACAAGCTAGGGGGCAATTGTGTGGGGAGATTTTCAAAGCTCCAGGATTATGTTAATCATGGCTATAAGATGGGATTAAGCACTCCCACGTGTCGATCACGTGCCAACCACGTGGCACCCAAACTCGCCTCAGCTGCCGGGATAGAGGCCTCAGCCGAAACCAGACATGCTTTGGCTGCTAGCGCCGAACTTGGCTACCAGGGGCCCACTTTGGCTAAAGAACTTGACCTCGGCGAAAGGAGCTGGGGATCCCAGCCAAAGGAGCCGGGACGGAAGCCGAAGCAGAGAAAGATCTCCACTCGTACCCTACGCCCACCACGTCATCAGTCACGTGGCTAAGTAGGGGCGCGAGCCAGTGGGACAGATGCGACAACAACCGTCCACAATCTTCACCAGATCACTGACAGGGCGGCATCCAGCGGCTGTAGCCACATCAGGGCACGGCTCGAGGATGGATCCAATGGTACCTCTACCGCCAAAGGCCTCCAACAGGATCTGGCCCAACATGACATGCATTAAATGCAATGTGGGCTGATCCGACTGGCATTTATTTTTGGGCTGATATGGACCGCATTTATTGCTTTGTGGGCTGATAGAGACTTCCCTATCAAATCCTATCAAATCGTGGGACCTACTCCAAAATATCATCCAACGTATCCTCCTGAGTCCTCTATAAATAGGACTTCATTTCACATGCAAGGTAAGAAACCCATACTTGAGAGTCGTTACTCTGCCTCTCTTCTTCCTCTCCTTCCTTTGTTGCAGTTTACATACTGACATAGGCATCGAAGAGCCTTGCGCCGCCCAGGCCAGGGTCCTCTGACTGTTTCTTCTTCCCTTTCAGGTTCTGAGGCAGCAGATAATCTTCTTCTACTTGGATAAGTCTTATCAGGCACCCCTATTATTGTGAGTCATAGTTTTCTGCACTTACAAATATGTAGTGTGAAATGTGTATGATTTTAAAATAAGTGGTGTGAAGTGTAGATCTAACAATCTAGAAGTGAAAATAACAAATCAAATAAAGAATTAAATTAACAACAATAAGAATAATAGATTAGGCAATCAAAAATCCACTAAGTATGTAATTAATTCAAACAATGCATGTTCTAATTCAATTCCCAAATCGATAATCCAATTAGCAATCTCTTGCCTAATTGGATTGGATGATATAACAATAAAGATCAAATTAAAGAAAATCAAAGGCCAAGATCGTAGATCATCATCTAGCTACCCTAACAATAATTCATCAAAATCAAACTAGAAAAGATCAAAGATAAGGGTTTTAGAGCATGCTATGTGAGAGAACTTAATCAAACTACAAAGCATCAATTAAGATTATCTAAGCATCAAGTGTAGAGATAGAGCATGAGAAAAAGAGAGATTAGCACAACTAGATCTAAAATCTACTAATCAATTAAGGCACAAGTAGGGAATTTAAACTAAAATATGCATAGAATTGAACTAATCACATTACTTACCTTCAAAAGGAGAGCCTAATCCAAGAGCTTTAGCCACTAAACATAAAGAAATAGCTCCAAATCTTCATTAGTGATCTTCAATTACACACTCTCTCTAGATTAGTTACAAAGAAGCTCCAAATTACAATCTAAAAGTATAGAGAGTGTAAAATAAAATTGCTAAAAGACTAACTTGCCAAAAGATCTAATTTTCTCTACAAAAACGTTCTAATTTATAGAAACATTGAAGACATTTGATGGGCTCATTTCCTTTTACAAGGATTGCTTTTATTTGATTGGTTGCAACTTGAAGATTTTTGATTGAGTCTTTTGCTTTCACATGGATTGCTTCAATTTGATTGGTTACAACAAACTTTCATTCCAAAAGCTTATGCGCTTTTTGTGGTCCTTCATTTTGGATGCTTTTGATTGGCTCATATCCTTTCACATGGATGCTTTTGATTGGCTCATATCCTTTCACATGGATTTGTGCCATGGTAAGCTTTGATTGATGGAGATGTTAGAGTATGATGAAATATCTTCTATGTAAAAAAAAATATATGTAATTGTTAGGGTTCAAAACCATAACTTATTTCATAGGAACCCAAGCTCTAACCAATACACCAACCACTCCTTTGTGTTAGAAAATGACTTCTTTTATACTTAAAGTCTTATCCTCTTATTTTGGAATTTTTCAACACTTCACTAAGATTTCTTCATGTAACTTCTTTATTGAAATCTCTTGTTGATGCCTCGGGACACTAGCCGGAAGGTTGGGGTAGTTGTGGGTTCCACCTACATAAGAGAAATTACATAAAAATGCGCTATAAATAATCGAATTTATGCATAATAACTCGAAAATCCATTTAATGTGATAGAATGATAAAATCTCTATGTAAAACAAATGATATGCATATGAGATGCTGATAAAATCCGGACTAATGAGGGGTAAAATATGCAATATTTAACACTCATCAATATGTATTAGATAGAAGACCCAGGGATAGTGGCTAGAGATATGACATTCCGGGAGGCGGGTTAGAGCCAGTAGGTTGAGCCATTCAGAGAGGGGAAAATACTTGATATATGAGTGATGTTATAAAAACTAAATACTAAATGTCCTCGACAAAATAAACTTATACCCTTCACATCTTAAAGAGAGTCTAGAATTGAACCGTGGGGGAGTGTCTGTGATGTGGGACCCGTGAGACGATCGGATCACAAATCCGGTCCGTCCATCAGCCCCGGACATGGCGGGGCGACCAAAGGAATGGCGGACCCGAGTTCATGATCATATCAGATTTGATTTTTTTAGTAGCGATTAAGGTAATCCTAAATCTTAACTAAGTTCATAAAAGATTGATCTGAAAATTCTGGAAAGTAGGAAGGGATTATGCATGATCTGAACCAATGGATTGATAGATCTAATGTTTTATTCAGTGCCCTATTTTTATTTTTAAATTATTATTCCCTTTTATATTCACCACCGCATCCTCTTCTTTTTTATTTTTTTATACTGTCTGCATCATTGAAACTTGATCCTCTGTTTGTAGTTTCCACCCTCAAATTTTATTTCATGTATTCAAAGATCAAATATGATGGATTCAATGGATTATTTATCATTAACATAATAATTTATTAATTAATAACATAGTTTTTATATGCCTACAAGTCGACAGCAAAGCACTTGATAAATGGAGTTACAAGTATTCAGCATGAATATTTTGTTTGATATTGTCTGTGTTCTATAATTTGTAAATATTTTGGATTTTAGAGGTTAACGTAAACGTTTCAATTAATGTTGAATTCAGTGTCTTTTCATTTGTATAATTCGTACGAATGTGTATATTGTGAACCCCATGTTATTCGTTTTACATTTACTTGCTTTATTCCGTTGTTTTATTGTAAATATGTCTTTTATTTATTTATTTTTAGACGTGTCCCAGCTTCATCAGGCTCCATTTACACCTCATGTAAAGAATAAAACATCTGGAAAAACACATAAAAATCAAATTAGCAACAAAAGGAAGGACTCAAATATTTACTAATTAATAAACTTAATAAAAATTATTCGTATGAGTCTGTGCATTTGGTGGTTCTGTGGTCTGTGCATAGCACGGGGTTTTGCTGGTTAAAGCAAAATAGAGATGTGTGCTGTAAAGGGCGCCATGACATGGCTCTCAAGCCTATGGTACCACATCAACGCACTCAAACCTCATATTGTCACATAACCATGTGACTTCACTAATGCCTATTCCTTAAGCCAACCATCATAGACCCACTTTTATGTTATCTACCTTCGCTAAAATCTTTCTTCTTCCTTCTAAAAAATGTTTCTTATTTAAAGTGCCACCTTATTAACTAAAATCTCTCTTATTTAAGTCCCCATTTAACTCTGTAATTTCAAATTCAAATTCAATAACCACTTCATCTCATAACCAAAGTTATATTTTTTTATTTGATTCAGTTGTGGTTAATAGATGGTCCCACCAATCATATTTGAAATCATTCTCATGCGACATATGACACAAACATGATCGACTCTTTTCTCGACCCAACCCATGTAGTAGATTGGGCCAAACTCACTCGTATGAATTTGGTATAAGTGGGTCAAGTTATAGAATCTAAAATGACGATATCACTATGAAGCAGTTAAATCCTTTCCCATTCCTACTTAGTTTTTGAATCCTCTCCCATCTCTAAATCCCTCTAAAATCCTGCTAAAAAAATTACAAGGATTCTTCTACTTTTCTGTGGATACGGATTGGGAAAAAAGAGAAAACAAAAAATAAAAAGAAAAAAATAGAAGAGACCTTACTAAGAACAAATTCACTATCCTCCTCTTCCGGGGTTTCCAATCATGTCGTTAATGAATTAACGATGTACTTATAGATGCGTTTGATTGAAATTCCGGATGATGACAATGATTTTGACCTTGTGGCTGGTGGAAAGCGTGTGAGGTAAATTTCCAGCATTTTCCACCATAGCCTGTGATTTACTAACTGTTGCAACTTCTACAGTTGCATTAGAGCAAGCTTCTAGTGTAGGTGGGTGGCTTATTGACAACAGGTGAATAATGCTAGCGGACGAAATGGTGTAGACCTGCATATAGCTGTGAGATTGGTTCCAAGCAGAGAATAGAATACAACAGTTATAGATGAAGATGAAATAGAAGACGAGATATCAGCATTACAGAAATCATAGTGTTAAAAATTTATCAACTTATACTATTTGTGAAATTTATCATAGTTTTCATCTTGTAACATTTTTGCAGAATTTTTATTTTTCATTTCTCTTCAAGTTGTAATTCTTACTTAATGTTTTTTTGTTTTCCAGAATGTATCATAGCGTTCAAAATTTTAATTCTTAATTTTTTTTCATTTCTCACGAACTTGTATTTTTTTATAAATCTTTGTAACTTCATTTCAAAGAAATACAAAGTATTTGATGTCCGTTTTCAATTAACGTTTGTGCGTTTATTTCAGTTGAATTGTCTTGAGTTGTCTATAATAAGAATATAATTTGTAGTTTTTTAAACACCTCTTTTAATTTAAGATTTTTTAGACTTTCAGAAAAAGAAGAAGGGGGGGGGGTGTGAACTTTCAAAGTTGAGTTCCTTTATGTTGACTGGAGTACATCCGTGACATCACTTATTATTTGTGATCATATTTGTCTCTAAGTTAAATTTCTTTAATTAGTTTCGACAACATCTGAATCATAAAATGTTTGGGATTTTTATGAGAAATTAAACTTAAATCATAATTAAACAGTTTTATGAATAAAAATCATAAAAAAATAAGAGAATTGTTCATATGGTTTTTCTGGACGAAATTACTCCATTTGAGGATATCATTAATCAAGTTAACAATATCATTAACTTGGTTAATGATAGTTAACCTCATGCAACTTTTCTTCTTTTCGATAGTTTCTAATTTTCATACCTACCTGTTTTAAATTTAGACGGAATGATGTTGGAATTTGGAAAAAAAAGAATATTCATTTCAAATAAATAAAGGAAATTCTAGAGGAGGTGATGAATGCATCAAAGAAGGGTTTGATAAGTCTTTCGCAAATCATATAATGAAATGTCTTCTATCTATCCATTATCAAATCCATTTTTAAAGCTAATTCAAAGATTTCGGATTAAAGAAACAAAAAACACTCTTGGGATCTAAATCTCCATAAAAATAATACAATACCTAAGAGAAAGCCTCATATTCACTACTAAAAAATTGCCTAACATTGCTCCATACATGTTGCTCACAAACAACAAGACATACGAAATTCTCCCAAACAAATGGCTTCAAACTCTTTATGTCCACAAAAGCATATTGTCAAATCGAAAGAATTCTCATTTAGGTATTTCACCAAACACCTTTCACTCTAAAGTCGAACTCTCAAAACTCATGTGAAGGAGGGTGATAAATGCGTAAAAACTAGGCATTGGACCTGATGATGCCAAAATGATTCGGACAACACCGGTCGAGTTATGGATAATAAATGCAATAATAAAAGAAGAGAGAGATTATAGTGGTTCGGTCAATATGACCTACATCCACTTTAGAAAAGTAGTTTTCTATTGAGAGTCTCAAAGGATTACAATGTGAGAGGGCGTGTAGAAGGTAGAAATTTTCTCCCTCCCAAGTGACGATGGGGTCTTCTATTTATAACCCTCCCCTAACAGATGGGGAGGACCATCCACCAACGTTCACAAGGAGCCTTGAACTGCCCCCGATAGACGAGGCAATTAATATCCTCAGTTGGACTCGGAGAGAGCAGGTTGAGGGTAACTTTTTCCGCAGCGACGTGTTAACCTTGACGTGGCCAAAGTATGTGGATCTGGATGCGGACCCGAACGGATCAATCGGGCCTCCACTGATTTGGCTCATTAGGCTATTCTGACCTGACTCATCCTCATGGGTTGGGTCATTTGGGCCTGACTCATCATTTGCCCCTCAATGCCCCGTGCCCAAATAATTTTTCGAAAGGGGGGGCATTGGTAGATTCAGGTCTCTTTTCCCTCCAAAATCTTTTTTCTCTTTTCTGGTTTTAATCTTGTCAGTTTCTGTAGATATGTATTTGGGAGAGTCCTCATGGCTCGGACTACTCTCTTTTTGAAAACCCAGGCTATAAAAACCATGTCTTGCTTCTTCTTAAACCCTAGAGCATAACTCTTCCCAAAGAGAAAGAAAAGGTAACCTCTGCAATGGAGCACTCTAAAGAAGAAAGACCATTGGGAGAGAAGAAGAGGAATAGCAATGATGAAGGAGCAGCGACAATGGGCAGCGGCAGCCAGGGCGTCGTCCAAATCCGGCGAGAGGGCGATGGTGCCGGCGGCCCCAGCCTGGGCGCCCGCTGGCGGTCTGGGCGTGGGCGCTCGCCCGGCAGAGGGCGAGAGCGCTGGCCTGGGCGCCCGCCAGGCTGTGGGCGAGGATGGA
Organism: Litsea cubeba; assembly: GCA_012931725.1. Classification (NCBI taxonomy): domain Eukaryota; kingdom Viridiplantae; phylum Streptophyta; class Magnoliopsida; order Laurales; family Lauraceae; genus Litsea; species Litsea cubeba. The sequence goes on from CM022947.1 coordinate 70,180,561, forward strand.
TCTGGTCTGGGCGCCCGCCTGGCTGCGGGCAGCGGCGCTGCGGGGGAGGGAGTATCTGGTCTGGGCGCCCGCCCGGCTGCGAGCGCCGGCCCCGCTGGCGAGGACGGATCTGGCCTGGGCCACTCGCTCGGCTGCGGGAGCCAGTCCTGCGGGCGGCGGCTCTGCGGGCGAGGGTGGTTTTCATCTGGGCGTCCGCCCGGCTGCGGGCGGCGGCGCTGCGGGCGAGAGCAGTTTTGGCCTGGGCGCCCGCCCGGCTGCGGGCGCCGGTCCTGCGGGCGAGGACAGTTTTGGCCTGGGTGCCCGCCCGGCTACGGGCGCCGGTCTTGCGGGCGAGGGGCATCCCGCCATGGGCGCCCGTCCGGCTATGTCGAGCGAAAAGTCAGCAGTGGCAGCGTCGCGCATCGCCCAAGGCGCATCGGGCTCCTCAGGTGTCACTACACGGGCGAGTGCGGCTGCAGCTGGTGTTGGCACGACTCGCAAAAGTTGTCAGGCAAAAGTTGCGATGGACGACGAGGGATCCAAGGTGAGTACACTTTTCAGTGCAATGAACACTGATGGTGATATTTTCAAGATCACAGTTTCTTATCGCATTCCTCCCACTGTTTTGTGTCGGTGGGCTGAAACGGACGAGCTGGCTTGTGATGGCTCCTCTGGTGACATTGTCATCTATGAGGAGATGCTTAAAGCAAGACTGAGGTTTCCTATGTCCTCCTCCCTCTGCCGCATTCTCCATTACTTTTCATTGACCCCGGGGCGGTTAGCCCCCAATGGCTGGAGAGTTCTGCTTGGCTTTCTTGAATTATGGAGGAGGGTACATCGTGAGGATGCTTCTCCTGTGGAGTTCCATGCCGCCTATAGTTTGACTGAGTCCCCGGTTCCCAATAGGGGATGGTATTATCTTGCCCCTAGGGGCGGCAAGCTACTTACGGGATTGCGCTCCAATTGCCACACTTGGAAATCTCGTTTCTTCTTCGCTGGTGGTGAGTGGGCCTCTGAGGCAGACCGGGCTTTGGTGCCCACACGATGGGTTGCTGCTAAAAAACTAGGTATGCCCCTTGATGGCTATCCTTTTTTTTTCTTTTTTCTTTTTTACCTGTATGTGCTCACTGTTCTTCTGTAGATGCTCCAGTGTTCTCTGCTGATCAGAAGCGGAAATTGCAGGCGGTGAGGGTTCATCCTGATAAAGATTTAGGAACCCTCCTTCCCAAAGACAGTGGGACTGGTGGACCCCCTCCGAGATCTTCCTCTAAAAGAAAAGGTACATCATTGTTGTTCGATCCATAATTTTTCCGTTTACATGATAATCCCTATTCAAGTAACACCATTTGCCTTTGTAGGGATGGACATAACGGTAGAATTGGACAGAACAGTGGTTGGGGCTCGCCTCTCTGGTAGGAGTACCCCTCCCGCTAAGGCGGCGAGGATAGATAACGCCTCTCTAGGGACCTCTCTACCCACGACTTTGGAGGTGAGCTCTCCTCTATCCACCCCTGCTAGAGGGCCTCGGGCATGTCCCTACCGGGTGGCCTCTACTGCCCAGACTGTTACTCTAGAATCTTCCTCTCGGGCCACATCTTCTACCCCTCATTTATGTCCTCCACAGTCGGGGATTTCTGCAGGGTCACTGTTGACACCAAAGATGTCACTTTGCTTTTTCAAGATCCAGAAAACCGCATGAAGTCGCAACCTGCCATAAATAGTCAATGCTACTTCCAAAAAATCAAATCTTGTCAGAATCAAACAAAACCTGCAAGATCCTTCAAGATAGCCAAAAGAGGAGTACACAAGAAGTTTTGGGCCATTTCAAAATCATTTGGCCTTCGATCACAGCCAATGGATGGTCTCAAAATACATCTAAAAGGCTCCACGTCAAGTTCCGAGTCAAACCGACAACGTTTGACCCTACATCAACCCTCGAACAGCTAAATCAAGCCTCTTGGTGGCAAGAACCTCCGAGGCCATCACTCATCAAGTAGAGCACATGGATGGCTTCAAAATGCTTACAAAGGGCTACACGTCAAATTCCAGGTCATTTCGATAATATTTGACTAGACTTTGACGCTCGGAAGCCAAATCAGGCCTCTTGGCGGCGAAGCTCCCCGGGACCATGGTTTCCAAGATAAAGCCTGTGGATCTTCTTAAAATGACTCCAATAGGTTCCCTGTCAAATTTCAAGTCAATCGGACATCGGTTGACCGCACATTAAGCCGCTACATTTTCATCGCGATAAAAATAAGTCTACTGGTGATAGGACCCCTAACGGCTTCAGAACTCAAACAAAAGCCTATGGTTGGTTTATTTATTGCTTAGGAGGCTTCACCCCAAATTTCAGGTCATTCCGACATGGTTTGACCCAGTTTCAGCTTCTGACGGAAAATCAGCAGCTCTACGCGACAAAGTCTTCGGCTTTCTCGGAAAATTAGAAACTTTGCAAACCAAAATGCCAAGATTCTCATCAGGTTTTCTACAAGGAAATCATGCCAATAAATGATTAAAAATGTTAAGAAAAAAATACGGAAGAAAAAAGAATAGAAAAACAGTAAAAACAGACGCAAAACGGGACAAAAAGGGGTGAAAACCTCTCCAGGGTCGCAGACCCCTGCGACCCTGGAGCCCGGGATCGTCGGGAGGCCGTTTTTTGTCGTTTTTCACGATTCGAAGCATCCGACCCCTGGGATTTTCCAAAATTCATACTTTTGAGACACCAAATCCTCTGACATCCGTCAAAATCACGGGTCAATCATCAAGAGTATCAAAATCAACATTGATAGCCAATCGGACAAAAAAAAAGTGTGCTATCTACTCGACCAATCGAGAAATCGACCGGAGAGATGGCACCGACCCGCTGTTGGCAACCAATACCTGAAGTTACATGGTCATCCGATGTCGATCAACATGAAGATCCATCGGTGATCATCACCAAAAGAATCCCAAAAGACGCGGCACGGCCCGCGACTCTTCAATTGCTCGGCGACCACTTAATGCGATTAATTGACTAACTTTATTGCAGTCATTAATTCCTTTCTTTGGACGGCCCAATCAAAAGCGAGCATCCGGGAGATACAAGTCAATTGATTCATGGCATTTAACCCATGAAACTCCTCCCATCATGGCGATTAAAGGCGATTAAATGCCCTCGATCTCCTCTGGCCAATCAGAAGCCAAGAAAAAGGAGTTACAAAATAAAGGAATTAAATCCTGTAACTCCACGCATTATGCTGCTTAATGACAATAAAAGCCCATAAACCCTCCTAAATGGCTACCAAAAAGCCTATAAATAGGGGAGCACTCTAAGAAGGAAGAAAAGCACGACAGACTGCAGAAAATCCGAAAATTCAGACAGGAAAAGGCATAAGAAATCTAAGAGAAAGAAAGAGAGAAAACTCTGTGGAAGTTCTACACCGACCACCGCTACAAGGTGACAAAAGTCCCTTGGGGGGTACCCCCCTCCCCCAAGGTCTTTGCCTTCTCCTTCTGCCTCCAATGGCTTAGACATGGCTTTTCAGCCCGTCTACTTAGTTTTTATTAGATATAGGACCTCCTTTTGGTATTTCTCCTCTAAAAACCTGAGGTTATAGCCAAACCAAGCGAATCAATAGCATCCTCTGTTCTCATCTGCATGGATGATGGCAAAGTCCACATATGGCTTGCGACCATCAATCTGAACGGGTTCTCCACAATCTCCTCGAAGTTAGATCCTCCTTTTCTTGCTTTTCATTGTAATTTGTATTTTTCTAAAAGTGACAAAAATCACAACTCTTGTCTTTCATTATTGATAAGAATTATAAATCGGCTATAAATGCCAAAATCCGCTATAAACGCCAAAAATTGACTATAAAGGCCAAAATCGGCTATAAATGTCAAAAAATCGCCTTTCACGGCAAATCAAGAAAATATCTTTTTTCTTAAATATATGTGCAATGGAAAACTTGAAAGAAGTTGATTTCCGTTTTACTTGTGAAGGTCGATCTCCGGATCACCACTTGTAACTCCAAGTAAAATAGAAAATCTGGCACACCCACACAAAAAAAATGTTGATGCACGCCTCAGCCCCCCGGTTACGAAAGGGTCGGATCCAACGGACTCCCACGTCCGCCGACCTCGGTAGAACCGGGCAGAATGCACTGTTCCATCAAGCTGGCTCCACCCGGTGGGACTCGTTCATTTGAGAACACGATGCTAGAAATGAAATATTTGCATATCATATCTATTGCTCTATGCTCTATGTTGGATTCCGCATCTAAGAAAAAAATTAGATGAGATTTTTTGGAAATTCCTAATTCTTTGAATTTATTTCCATTCTTTCTCTTTTCAAAAAAAAAAAAAACAAAAAATCAGATTTCTTAGTTTGGATTCAAAATTGAGAAACATTGATCCTTTTCATTTCGTCTCTATGCTCGCGGAAATCGTTGAGCCGGTTTGAATTGTGGAAATGGCCATTGTTTTTCTTCGATGAGTTCATTAGAAATTAAAAAAAAAAATCAGATTTCTCATTTTGGATTCAAAATTGAGAAACTTTGATCCTTTCCTTTCATTCGTGTGCTCACAGAAATTGTTGAGCATGTTCGAATTAGGATTTGGGCCATCGTTTCTCTTCGATGAGTTCATTAAATATAGAAAAAATAAGAGTAAAAAAACAAAAGATACATAGACCACTAAGGTTAAACCAACTGCGTTCTTTGATCACGGTTGATTCAAGAAAAGCCTTGTCCAGAGTGTGGAGACAGCTTGACTGTTCTAGACAAGGGTCCTCCAAACGGGTTCATTAAGTAACCCTTACCTGGGGGCAATTCTATCAATCGAGATTTTATAAGACTGGGTTAGGAGGCCTATGTGTACTCTCTCGTCTTTTAAATAAAAAAAACTTTCAAAATAAAAAATTTTAAAAATAAAAATTTTAAAATAAAAAATAAAAAAAATTTCAAAAAAAAATCTTAAAAAAAATCTTAAAAAAAATAAAATAAAAAAAATAATAAAAAAAAGATTTAAAAAAAAAAATCTTCTAAAAAAAAAACCTCCGTCATTTTGGGTTTAGATTGGAGAAATTTTGGTCTCCTCCTTTCTGAGCACTAGCGCTCGCGGAAATCGCTGAGCCCGTGTTCAGATTGGAATGCCTTTTGCTCTCTTTGATAAACCCGATATTGGCCTTTAAAAAAACTCGTCATTTTTGGATTCAGATCCGAGAAATTATGGTTCATTTCCTTCTGAGTACTAGCGCTCGTGGAAATCGCTGAGACCGTATTTAGATCGGAATATCATCTGCTCTCTTTGACGAATCCAATCTTGACCTTTCAAAACAGAGAATCTTATCTCATGGATGCGGTCTCCAAACATTTGTGTCTAGCAGTACTAGTACGCCCTTTCAGGGTCTACTGTATTCTCAACCGGCACATTTGTAACTCCAACTTTATATTCTTCTTACCTCGAGCAAGCTCTGCTTCTCGATAAGTCGAATTTAAGTTCACAATTGCTTCTAGCAGTCACTGGGATGCTCATTCTGGGCTTACCATACCTGCGATCAGAACAATTATACACTCTATGGCTTTCTGCCTTCTTCATATTGCTTGGGTCATCTCCCTCGAGCGATTTGAAAAGACAAAACCATAGAACTTCCCATTTATGATCATTATATTCTTGTGCTTACTAATGGATGAGGTCTTGTTTCAGAAACTTTTTGAAAACTAACAATGGCAGCTTCACTAACCATTACCTTCGATGAGAACAAGCACCAACTCATGCTTCAACAGAAGCAAACTACGCGCACCTACAAGCGCCCCATCAGCTGCCGGAGCGTCAACTCCCTCGGCAACTCTTTGAACTTCGGGTCGACCTCGACTCCCCGGACTATTATCTTTGGGACGCTGGGACCATTCCCACTTCCCGAAGAACAAATTGCTCATTGCAAGAAGCAGAAGCTCGCCTTTCAACGTGTCACTACCGTGACACCAAAGGCGAGCACCAGAAGGCCCGAAGCCCATGGCAGACCCACGAAGCCTCGACCCGCAAACGACCAGGTCTATCCCAAGACTTGGTCCCCAAAACCTTCACCAAAATAAAGAAGGTCTCAAATATCCACCAAGCCAGCATACCTAGCCCCACTCAAGGAGAACCAGTTCTACCCTCTTGCTTACATAAAAGAGGAGAGACCCATCTCCAATCTGACTCCCAAGTCAACCCAGCATGAGCCAGCTTGTTCCTACAAGCCCAAAATCAAGTCATGCATCATAAGGCTTCTGCAAGCACCTGCTAAGGCCTACAAACCTGTAGTTCGACCCTTCATCTCTACAGGGGCCGAATTCCAAAAATTCAAAGCTCCGCTGCAACAGGCGAAGGATCGGGTTCGCATCCTGTCCTTGCCCAGCTACAAAGAAGACAGGCTCGGCTGCTGCGCCCGAGGGAGCACATCCTTCGTTGTCAAAGCCCAGCAAGAGCTGACCGAAGCTCAAATTGCTAGTCGTATATGCCACCGCGCATCGTATCGACAAAAGAGACTAGAGAAGCAAAGGACCCAGCCTCCTACACTTCAAGTCTCTCCTAAATGGGTCAAAAAAGAAAGACCCAACCAAGTTGCTGCTGTCCATATGGTTGGAAAAACCAGAAGACGCTAAAAGTCAGCAACAAAAATCCATGTCCGACGTCCGGTGACCCGCAGCGTCTCCAGGACAAGAAGACACTCAGAAGAATCCCCTGCTCCTTCAAGCAAAGGGCGGCAGAGTGATCCTTCCTCAAGCTCTTCATAAAAAAGAATGAGCCCCATCTCAGTTACCAGGACAGTTTCTTCGTTCGAATCACGAAGGATAAACGTCTTGGCTACAAATTCTGAGCCACCACCCCACAATCCACCTCAAGACGATGCGATCACACGCATCCAGCAGTTGGAACAAGGCCAGCAGAGGATTAAAACTCTGATGGAAAACCTTCTCCTCGCCTTCCAAAATCAGGTGAACAATGAACCTCCTCCAAATCATCAAGACGATGAGGTAAATGGAGAAGGAAATGAGTCACGCGCCCTTACCAAAAAGGACGTAGACAGTATCCTCGCCAAAGCAAAAGAAGAGGATATACTCAAGGAGCATGGGATCAAGCCACCATATCCCTTATGGATGGGCTCGGTCTCGTTTCCCACAAAATTCAAGCATCCTACTCTCCAAACATATACGGGGAAAGGATCAGCCAGACAGCACGTCATCCACTTCAAGATCCAGACGGGAGCTATCGCGGATCAAGATGCACTCAAGATCCACCTCTTTGCAAGTACCCTAAAAGGTACAGCCTTCGATTGGTACTCCACTCTGCCGGAGGACTCCATCCAAAATCGGGCCATGCTAGAGACACGCTTCCTGACTCACTTCAAAGGTGAGGATCATCCCGCTACTATGGCTCAGTTGTGCAGCCTAAAATAGGGGGAGAATGAGTCAACATATGACTTCATTCACAATTGGAAAGCAATGGCATACAAATGCTCTGATGTATTGCCACAAGCGTCGTTAGTCGACATCTGCCGAAACAACATGAGAGCTAGAATCCGCTCCATGATCATCGGCTACAAATCAAAGAACCTGGGAGAACTCCTAGAAGCTTCCATGGAAGCTGAAACGGTGATTAAAGACCTTAATAGTAAGAAATCATCAAGAAAAGAGCCAACCGCCATTGCAACCTCTAAACCAAAGAAAAAAGAGGTCCTCAATGTGCAGACCAAGTCAGCTCCTCAGCCACTAAAGAAAGCTGAAAACAAAGCTGTTGGTAAGAGACCCGAACTCTCAGATGCCTTCAAAGAATGAGTAGAAAAGAAATACCCATTTGATGAAGATGTTGATGAAATCTTCGGCGCTCTTATGGCAAACGACAAGCTCACCTTGCCTGAACCCAAAAGACTGATGTTGGCAAAACCAATGATCCTCGGTACTGTCCATACCATCAGATGATCTCGCATCCTCTCAATCAATGCTTCGTTGTGAGGGAGAAAATAAACGAGATGTGGAAAAACGGAGTCATCACCTTTGACAAAAACTATGGGTTTGCCTCAGTCAACATGGTGACATGTGGACAAACATCAAAATCACCGAAGAAGATCACTACTTCCTTCAAGGTGATAAAGACAATCCAAGCGTCCGAGGAACTGGTTCCTTACCTGACACCAGACGGACAACCCATATGGGTACATCCCGATCTCCTGGAAAATGAAAATTGGGAGGTCGTGAAAACAAAGCCTACAGCTCAACAGCGAAGGCAGGCTAGGAAACATCTCCTCAAGCTCAAACAGAAAGAGAAGACTCAGCCAAAATAAGAAGTCCAAGAAAAGGTAGAGGCTTCCTCTACCGCTTCACTGGAGGCAACAAAAACATCCCTTCTAGAGACTTCAAAGGGGGTAAGAAAATTCACTCTCAGTGATTTCATGCCACCTCAATTCAAAGAAGCCACGCAGGGGGCATCATACTCTTGCAATTCGGTAGTTGGATTCTCCATTGATGGATACGAGTCCAGCGACACCGATGATGGATTCGAATCCAATTACACCGATGAGTGGGAGGAATCCCTTGAAATAGGAGAATATCTCTTCGATGAAGAATGGGTTCCTGAGACTCATCTTATGCTAGTAATCTGGTATAGCCCCCTACAGCCACAAGGATCCTGGTTTGATGATGAAGAAGACCAAGAGGCTATACAAGAAAATGCTATTGAACCAGCACCCCTCATTGCTCCAATGGAAATCAACAATGTTGAGCCACAAAGAGTTGATGAAGAAGAAGATTTGGCTCCCATGCCGAATCTTGAAGAATAGGCAAGGATCTTGCAGCGTCTCGCTCTAGAACAAGAGCAAGACCGCGTGAACGAGCTTCCTCACAATCCAGAGCCTGAAGTCCATGAAGACCATCAGGTACATCCTCCCTTAACTCCTGAAAATGGAGAAAATTGCTGGATAGACGATCCTCTTACATCTGAGGATGAGTCTAACTCCGATCAGGCAACGTCTCCTGTCAGATCTTCCTGTAATATGATAATTCGGGATTATAGCTCTTCCGAAGCATCGTCTGATGAGATCACTTACACTCCGGCGACGCCTAGCAATGTATCTTCTGGAGCCACCTCATCTCACGTGACTTTCACTAAGACGACACCCTCTCAGTTTCTTCTCCTGAGACTGTGACTTCAAAGTTCACACCCTTCCTGACTGAAGAATCCCCAGCTATTGATGCTTAAGACGATGAATTGGTCAACGAAGAAGAAAGGTTGCTGGATGCTGTTCAGGACTTGTTCCCGGAAAATGCTCCATGCAACACAATCACTGAGGATGGCAACTCTGCTGCAGATACATCCTTAGCAAATGAAAAACGATGGCCTCTTGATCCTGAAGACAATCTTCCAAATGAAGACCCTTCTCAAGAAGCTCTCGAGGTTGGTAGAGGCACCCGCTCTGGCCGGGACTACCACAAAAATTACAACCAATCTTCCTTTACATATGTAAATCCTTCGGGAAAAGATGTTGTAAGCGCCCCTAGTGGCAACAATGATGAACATGCAGGCCCTAAGGAGGCTTTCAAGTATGACTTGATTGAACACTTCAAGCACATGCCTGCACGTCTGCGCATCCTAGATTTATTGCGAATGTCTCCGCACACTCGTGATAATCTCATTTCAGAATTACAAAATCTGAATGAGGATGTCGACAAACATGCCCCGCAAGTCCTCCAAATTGAAATGGATTACCAGGTCAAGAATTCAGAAGTTTCCTCAAAGGGAGAAAAGAAGAAAACTGAGGGATCATGCATTGAATGCCTCTCGGTTAAAAAAGCAACCAGTGCAACCATCACCTTCACAAAGGATGACCTCCTACTTGGCGAAATAAGGCACAACCGACCCCTGTACTTCACATGGTACATCAAGGAAATGCCTATGCACAGAGTCCAGATCGACCCAGGTTCTGCACTCAACCTCATCTCCACTTAGGCTCTCGAAGAGTTGGGCATCCCACCTAGCAAACTGAGCCACACATCTGTATCTATCTTTGGATACGATGGGAGTACTCAAAGGCTTATCGGCAAAATCAGGTTCAAGTTGCAGATTGGTGATCTTATCTCTGAGGTCACTGTGTATGCAATAAAAACCCCTTCATGCTATAACATCCTTCTCGGACGCCCTTGGATCCACGAGAATGGTGTTGTCCCTTCAACTTTACATCAATGCATCAAGTTTGTTGGCGACAATGGCATGATACATCGAGTCTTTGCGGACAGAAAACCCTTCAAAGGTAAAGAAGTCCACTTCGCAGACTCACAGATGTATGAAGGTGAGAAAGAAGAAAAGGAGAAGCACACAGCACCCTTTGCCGAAAATCTCCAGAAAGATAAAGGCAAGGCTCCTCAACAATCACCGGAAGAAAACAAACCATCAAGTAAATTCGAAGAGAGCATTCAAACTCCCTTCATCATCTCCCTCAAACCTTCAATGCCTTTGGTCATCACAACTAAAGTGAAGAAGGCAAAGCAAAAGTCTGGGGGAAAATTTGTTGTCTCTTTTGTATCTATCATGCAAGACACGGATTCAGATTCAGAGCCAGAAGACGACACATCGTCAAGCCAAGCTGACACTCAGCAAGTTCAGCCTGCTTTTACTCCAATGGAGATAATTTCTGATATAGAAGATCCTACGTCAACTTCCTTCGTTGTTCCAGCAACTTCAGCAAAGGAAAAACCGTTCTTTTTCCATAGATCGGATGCTTCTTCATCAAACTCCGTGCTTGAACCTTTCCAAAATGAAGGTATGCCTCAACTATCCTTATATAGTTCTGTGGCACAAGCTATTATGAAGAAAATGGGCTATGGCGCTCAAAACCCAGTCGGTTTGGGAGAAGGACGCGGTATTCTCATGAAATAAAATGTGAAGTAAGGAAAAGAAAGGAGAGGAAGAAGAAGAGAAACTGAGGGAGAAGGTCGTGCCTCAATGGAGGATCGACTGTTTGTATTTATAATTAGATTGTGCCTTAATTAAGGCTTTAAACATGCTAAGCATAAAAATTAGAATAATCAAAGAATATCTCCTAATCTATACAAAGAAAGAAATCAGCTTACAGGGAGAGAAAAATGCTAATTGATACAATCTAAACAATATCCCACGAGAGGGATTATACATGGGCCTGATTGGGCCAGGGCCTATTTTAAAGGCCTGTTATCTTTTACACTCCCCCTCAAATTGATGTGGTAAGGCTGAAAACATCAATTTGCTAGTTAGATCTTGATGACCCGGTTTGGGAAGAGCTTTGGTGAAGATAACCGCCAACTGGTTAAACAAAGAAACATGAGGTAGAGTTATCTTCTCAGTAACAACATGTTGACGGATGAAGTGACAGTCAATCTCAATATGCTTTATTCTTTCATGGAAAATCGGGTTGTTGGCAATTCTGGTAGCACTGGTATTGTCCCCATGGAGAGGGGTGGAACGACCAACAAGAACACCGAATTCACACAGAAGGCGTCGGAGCCAGATAATTTCAGCACTGGCGGATGACATCGCCCGATATCTGCCTCAGCAGAAGACTTTGATACGGTGGTTTGCTTCTTGCACTTCCATGAAATCAGAGATTTCCAAGAAACATACACCAGCCATTGGTAGACCTCCGAGAGTCCGGACAGCCAGCCCAGTCAGCATCAGCATAAGCTGATAATTGCAGAGAAGTATCAGAAGGGAAGAAGAGACCATGATGAAGAGTTCCTTTAACATAGCGAAGGATGCGTAACGCAGCAGCAAGGTGTGGTTTGTGGGGATTGCTAACAAATTGGCTAACCGTATGAATTGCATGAGAAATATCCGGCCGAGTCATAGTTAGGTAGAGCAAACTACCAACGATCCGTCGGAAAACAGATGGATCATCCAGGAGAGTGCCATCATCAGAACTGATTTTGCTGTTCAATTCCAGAGGCGTAAAAAATGGGAGAGCATCATCAAGCCTGGCCGATGTGATCAAATCTGTCGCATATTTGCGCTGAAGGACCCTAATGCCTGATTTGTTACGCATAAACTCAAGCCCCAGAAAGTAGGTGAGAGGACCAAGATCCTTCATTATGAAGTGGCGAGGAAGGTGGTGTTTGAGATCCGTAATGCCAGCATTATCATTACTCCTAATAATCATATCATCAACATAGACTAAGAGGAATGTGTAGCCCTTCGATGTCCATCGCAGAAAGAGGGAACTATCAGAGTGACTTTGACGAAATCCTGCCTGAAGGATTGCTGCCCGGAACTTATCGAACCAAGCCCTGGGAGCTTGTTTAAGTCCATAAAGAGCTTTCTTCAATTTGCACACATGCTTTGGAGGACAAGCATAGCCTGGGGGAGGTTTTAAATAAATAGTCTCTTTCAAGTCCCCATGTAGAAAAGCATTCTTGACGTCCATTTGCCATGGAGGCCAATTGCGGGCTGCCGCGACACAAAGAAGAGTACAAACTGTGGCCATTTTTGCCACTGGTGCAAATGTTTCCTCATAGTCAATTCCATATTCCTGCTTATAACCTTGTGCAACCAATCTGGCTTTATATCGATCAAGAGTCCCGTTAGCATGTACTTTGATGGAGTATATCCATTTGCTGCCAATCACAGAGGCTCCATCCGGGGCCGGTACGAATTCCCATGTTTGGTTTGCTTCAAGAGCAACCAATTCCTCAGTCATAGCATCCTGCCAGTAAGCAATCTTTGAGGCCTGCGAATATGAGGTGGGTATAGGAGTATTATCTAAGGAAGTAAGAAGAGCAGGAAATCCATAGCGGTTAGGGGCAACAGAAGGACGACTAGAGCGTCGTAGAGAAATGGTGCTATCAGAAGAAGTATCATTACCTAAAGACTCAGTAGGCGGCGCTGGGAGAGGAACAGGAGAGGGAGTCGCCAGAGGAGAGACCTTGTTCCGCCGGACATAGACTTTGGGAAAAGGTGATGGAGAAGTAGACTCTGAGAATTGTGGCAGATAGGAGACAGCAATAGGATGACTATCCAAATGTAAAGAAAAGACGGGAATATGTTCCAAGAAAATAACATTACGAGAGATGCGCATGCGTTTTTCCAATTGATCATAACACAAAAAACCTTTGTGTTCATTACTGTAACCCAAAAAAATGCATTTAGCAGCTTATGGAGATAACTTTGTGCACTCAGTAGGAGGAAGAAGAACAAAACACAGGCAACCAAAAACACGTAAGTGAGAGTATGAAGGGGTTTGACCAAAGAGAACTCCATAAGGTGTAGTCTTACCTAGAATAGAGCTAGGAAGTCGGTTGATAAGATACACAGTAGTCTGTGCAGCATCACACCAAAACTTAGGAGGAACTAAGGATGCAATCAACAAAGTACGAACAGTTTCAAGAATATGTCTGTTCTTTCTTTCCCCAATCCCATTTTGCTGAGGAGTATGTGGACAAGATTTTTGGTGTATAATTCCTTTATCAAAAAGGAAGGCAGAGAATTCATGAGACATGTATTCTCCACCAGAATATGATCTAAGAATTTTTATTGCTTTCTGAAATTGGGTTTGGACCATGTTATAAAATGTTTGAAAAATGGAGAAGACTTCAGATTTTATGCGCATAAAGTAAATCCAAGTATGACGAGAATGGTCATCAATAAAGGTCACATAGTATTTAAATCCTGTCCTACTCAAGGTAGGAGCAATTCCCCAAACATCTGAATGAATGATGTCAAATGATGCTAAGGCACGAGCATTATGAATAGGAAAAGGCAAAATATGACTTTTACTTAAGCAACAAGTTTCACACTTTGATTGAGATAAAGAAGACAGCATTTTATTATTAATAGTAGAATCCAAATAACCAAATTTAAACAGGGAAAGCAAATTTGCATTGTTCACATGACCAAGATGTTTATGCCAAACAGTCCACAATTTATTGAAATTAGGAGAAGAAGCAAAGAAAGAATGATGTCCAATATCCAGCAAGAATAGGCGCGCCCATGTTTACTCCCCGTCGCGATCACCTTTCCAGTTTGTCGCACCTGTATAACACAACCAGAGGAAGAAAAGTGAACAAGATAACCATCATCTATAAGTTGTCCTACAGGAAGAAGATTGACTGATAAGTTGGGAACAAAGTAAACTTTGGGAAGAGTGATGGACTGGCCAGAAACACTAGATAAAGTAATGGTACCAACTCCCAAAATGAGAACTTGATCACCATTAGCAGTGGTTACTTTCTCATTTCCAAGATAAGGGTGGGAATTTGTAAAGCTATGTTCTACAGATGTCATGTGATTGGAGGCTCCTGAATCTAAAAACCATGTGGAAGAGGTAATAGGAGAAGAAAGATAAGCAGAGGAATGAACAGCAGGAGATGCTATATGAAAATGAGTTTGATACCGACCACCAGATATGCCCATAGATGCATATGCAGAAGTTACCGTGCTCCGGATCAGTTCTTGAATTTGAGTAGGAGTCATGGATACTGCCCCAGATGAAGTGCTGCCTGCATCAGATGATGGTGCTTGAGCCTGGAATGCTGAAGGAATATTCTGTTTTGGCATATCGGAGGGAGGCTTCTTAGGCTGCCCCTCATTCCGTCGCTGGAGGCTTCGACAGTCATCAATAAGATGACCAGACCTCTTGCAGTAGCGGCAAACCAACTTCTTGCGGCAATTCTTGGCAATATGACCAAATCCTTTGCATTTATAGCATTGAGTGAGCTTCGGATTGAGGTTTGCTAGAAGAGCAGAGTCAGCCGGAAGGGGTGCAAGGAGAGCCTTCGTTTCTTCAAGAATAGTCCACTGGGAGATGAGACGAAGTTCTTCGCGTAGTACTTCTTGAAAGCAGGTATCAAGATTAGCAGACTGTTCTCGGTTCATGAGGGCAGACCGAACCGATTCAAATTCTGGCCGTAGATTCATAAGGAATTGGCTAATGTGAGTTTCCTCTTGAAGTTTAGGAGCCTCGGAAAGAAAAACAGTAGAGACTGTCTGAATCAACATGGAATCTCGTTCAGTCCATAAGGTGAGGAAGCCATTAAAGTATTCCTGCACCGATCTATCCCCTTGAGTAAATTTTGCAATTTCACTATCAAAGTAAAATTTCTGGGCTTTGTTGGTTTGATGGTAGATCTTCTTAAGGTGAGCCCACATATCTGCAGCTGTAGTATAGGCTTGAAGAGCCACGGCCAAGGAGGAATCAATAGAGTTGAGTATCCAAGTAATCACTTTAGCATTTTCCTTGGACCAGGTGGCTAAGGCTTTGGAATCCGTTGTACTTGAAGTAGGAGGCTTAGTTACTGTTCCATCAAGATAAGCAAAGAGCCCTTGTCCTTCGACAAAGTTCTTCAAATGGAAGGACCAGGCCATATAATTTTGCCCATTAAACTTAACAGGGATAACATCATACTTTTCCATGATCACAAAAACAGGAGAATGTGTCACAAGAAAAGATAAACCAGAAAGTCAGCAAGCACTAGTGCTATTCTGCACTCAACCAGGAAAAGATAAGCCAGAAAGTCAGCAAGCAGTAGTGTTGTTCTGCACTCAACCACGCAGAAAGAAACTGTTCTGCACTTAGCCACGCCAAGAGAGAGAAATAGGGAGGATGGGACAGCAATCAGATGAAAATAAACAGCCAAATAAATCTGAAATATGGTTCAGATCTGTTGCTGGAGCAGAAGAACCCAAAACAGACCAAAAAAAAAGGTGTAAAACAGGTTGACGACCCCTTTTTGGCTTCTGGAGTGAACACGTGGGGCCCACAGAGTGATCAAATCTTTGATCAGGGAACACAGACCTCTGAGTGATACTTCTGAGTGACTTTAAGATCAAGTTGCATACAAATCTAATGAAAATCCGCAAGACGGGACAGATCTGATGAAAACTATCTAGAAAAACTAGGAAATCACAAGAAGGAGTAGATGGCCTACCTCAGATGTGAGAAAAATTCTGAAAAAATAACCAGAATTCCTAGAAAATATGGACAACCTATGGTGGTGGTCGTCTGTGTTATCTGGATGATCTGATGATGGCCCACCTTGATCTCCACGCTGCAAGCTATCGATGCAGTGATTAATGACGACACAGTGAATGATTCTCTTTCTAGGTCCTTGAGAAAGGAATGTAAAAGAGAGATGGAGAGATCCCACAGAGCTCTGATACCATGAAATAAAATCTGAAGTAAGGAGAAGAAAGGAGCGGAAGAAGAAGAGAAACTGAGGGAGAAGGTCGTGCCTCAATGGAGGATCGACTGTTTGTATTTATAATTAGATCGTGCCTTAATTAAGGCTCTAAACATGCTAAGTATACAAATTAGAATAATCAAAGAATATCTCCTAATCTATACAAAGAAAGAAATCAGCTATACAGGGAGAGAAAAAAGCTAATTGATACAATCTAAACAATGTCCCACGAGAGGGATTATACATGGGCTTGGATGGGCCAGGGCTTATTTTAAAGGCCTGTTATCTTCTACATCTCACGCCATTGGGGCCTATCTTGACCAAAAGCCAGCTGGAAGATTGGAGACTCTACGGCTATGTAGAAAAGTCTTCACATGGGCTAGGGTACGATCCTGACACACCTCTGAGACAGTTAACACAAAGGCATAAAAGTCAATTTACTGACCAAGCCTCAACATCTCGAGTCCATGAAGACATCGATCTCCCTGGATATCTCTTCGATGAGTCACCTGACAAAGATCCAGGAAGCTCATCCAATTGGTATGATTTCTCATACAATGAAGAGGAGTTGTTCAATGGCACAGACGTGTGGTCTTCTGACCCAGAAGAACCCTCATCTCCAAAAGAAGTAGCCTACTTCGACCCGGTTTCAACAGGCGATTGGGATCATCTCATAGCAAGCCTTGGGAAAATTCTTGATCAAGAAGACCCGTGGAAAGGAACAAAACCTTGGTCTGGAAATGCCTTTGAAACCCCAGAAGGTTTCGTTGAGCTGGAAGCCTCCGAAAATATTGTGGAGCAACCACCTTCGAACCTTCCAACAGAAGATCCTGTTCAAAAGATAGACATGGGAACACCAGATAACCCACGTCCTGTATTCATAAGCAAGAATATAAAGGATGATTAGTTACTCGAGTATATCGCCTTTCTTCGTGAGTTCGTTGATTGCTTTGCATGGTCTTATGCTGAAATGCCTGGCTTAGACCCTAAAGTAGTAGTCCACAAACTCAATCTTCAAGAAGACATCAAGCCTGTCAAGCAGGGTCAAAGAAGATTCCGTCTAGCTGTGATGGATAAAATTGAAGAAGAAGTTCAAAAACTCAAAAGCGTCGGTTTCATCCGTGAGGAACAACATCCTGAATGGTTGGCCAACATTGTCCCCGTGACAAAGAAAAACGGGCAGATCAGGGTCTGTATTGACTATAGAAACCTGAATGGCACATGCCCAAAAGATGAATTTCCGCTCCCCATACCAGAGGTAATGATTGATAATACCTTTGGATTCGAGCGAATGATATTCATGGATGATTTCTCTGGCTACAATCAGATAAAGATGCATCCTGAAGATGAAAAACATACATCCTTTCGGACCCCATTTGGCGTGTATTGCTACAATGTCATGCCATTTGGTCTGAAAAATGCTGGTGCCACATATCAGAGGGTTATGATGAAGATATTCCAAGATATGCAGCACAAGACGGTCGAATGTTACGTTGATGACCTCGCCGTCAAAAGCAAAAGAAAAAAAGATCATCTCGAAGACCTTCGAGAAGTCTTCTCTGGCTTTGCAAACACAAACTGTGAATGAATCCTTTGAAATGCTTCTTCGGCGTCTCGTCGGGTAAGTTCCTCGAATTCTTAGTTCGGAAAGCTGGAATAGAGCTTGGCCCCATAAAAGTCAAAGCCATTCTAGAAATGCCCTCTCCAAGAACCTTGAGAGAACTCAAAGGGCTTCAAGGGAGATTGGCCTACATCAGACGGTTCATCTCCAATCTTTCGGGGAAATGCCGTCCATTCTCTCGGTTAATGAAAAAAGGTGTAAACTTTGTCAGGGATGCTGACTGTGAAGCAGCATTCCAAGATATCAAGTCATACCTGACAAAACCTCCAGTGTTAGCTGCTCCAACCACTGGAAAACTATTCATCTTGTACACAAGAGCCCTTGATCACTCTCTGGGAGCTCTACTTGCACAAGAAAATGATGAAAGAAAAGAAGCTGCTCTATATGACCTCAGCCGCATGCTTGTAGGTGCAGAGCATCGCTACTCTCCAGTCGAAAAAGAATGCCTTGCAGTGATGTTCGCCGTACAAAAGCTGCATCATTACTTGCTTTCCAACACAGTCCACCTGGTCTCGAGGATCAACTCTTGAAGGTCCTTGTCACAAAAGCAGGTTCTCTCAATGCCCGACTGGCAAAATGCTTCATCCTTCTGTCACAATTTGATATTAGGTATGTACCACAAAAAGCAATCAAAGAGCAAGCTCTAGCGGACTTCCTCGCAGAGCATCCATTGCCTAAAGATTCTCCACTTAGAGATGATCTCCCAGACGAACCAGTCTACAATGTGGAGACTTTCTCACAAAATGCTTCCTGGGACATGTACTTTGACGGTGCAACCAGGACAAACGAAAAAAGACAGCTGATCTCGGGAGTTGGCATACTCTTTGTTAGCCCCGGAAAATACATGATTCCACACGCTTTCTCGCCACTGGAACCATGCACAAACAATGCAGCTGAATATCAAGCTCTGATCCTAGGATTGGAACTCGCCATCTAATCCGGTATCACCATGCTGGAAGTCTTTGGAGACTCTCAACTGACCGTCAACTAGATGAATAAGAAATTTGAAGTCAGGAAGCCTGATCTACTGCCTTACTACACAAGGCACAATCGCTTCTGCAAAAGTTTGACATCTGTCACATCACCCACATTCGTAGAGGTGAAAACATACGTGCAGATGCCCTGGCTGGACTTGCCGCATCTATGGCAATCCAGGAAGGGAAAAACATGCAAATCACAGTGTGCGAAAGAAGAATCCATCCTCCTCTTAACACACATCAAGCAGTTGTTGAATGCCACCAAGTGGTTGGAAGTCGGATTTCAATCCTTCAAACTTCAATCGGCTACTGGAGGGATCCGTTCATTTATTACACTATGTTCGGAATCCTACCTGAAGATCCAAAAGAACGGGTAAGCATCCAAACGTGAACCCCGAGCTTTCATTTGGATATTCCTTCAAAAATCCTTTACAGGAAATTCTTCAACTGAGTACTTTTACGCTGCTTGTCACAACAAGAGGCTGAAGAAACACTCAAAGAAGTTCATGCTGGTCTTTGCGGAGCTCATCAGGCTGGTCCCAAGCTCTATGATCAGATAAAAAGGTTAGGTTATTACTGGCCTACCATGGTAGCTGACGTAATGCAATTTGCTAAGTGCTGCCAACAATGCCAAGTTCATGGAGATTATATTCACATGCCTCCAGAATGGCTACATCCTACAGCGATGTCATGGCCTTTCGAAGCCTGGGGTATGGACATCATAGGTCCTATTTCTCCCCCTTCAAGCAAAGGTCATCGCTTCATCTTCGCCGCTACGGATTATTTCTCCAAGTGGTCAGAAGCATTTGCACTCAACGAAATGAAGACCTCATCAGTCTTTCAGTTCCTACGCACCAACATTATTTGTCGTTTCGGCATACCCAAAAGATTCATCCATGATAACGGACCACAATTCCGGGATCATCGATTGTACAGGTTCTGCAACAAGTACAAAATCCAAAGCTGTCCTTCGACTCCATACAATCCAGCAACAAATGGATTAGCAGAAGCTTTCAACAAGACGCTCTGCAAAATCCTCAAGAAAATAGTCTCTAGTCACAAAAGAGACTGGAGCGACAAAATGTTTGAAGCTTTGTGGCCCTATCGAACCCCGTTCGAGGACCAACCCATAGCACACCATTCTCCTTGGTCTATGGGTGTGAAGCTGTCGTACCCTTGGAAGTACAAATTCCTTCCTTGAGGGTATCCTTGCAAAATGACATGACTCAAGAAATCAATGTCAATTTGCGACTCCATGAGCTGGACAATCTCGATGAGAGATGGCTCGAAGCTCGACAAAGCATTGAACTTTACCAAGCACGCATGGCAGGATCTTTCGACAAAAAGGTCAGGCAACGCGCCTACAAAAAGGGTGACTTGGTAAAAAGACCAATGGTCTTCGCTCACAAGTCCAAAGGCAAATTTGAGCCAAAATGGGAGGGACCCTACGTCATCGACAAGGCTTTCTCCAACGGCGCATACGCACTCCTAAACATGGAGGGTGACAGACGTATGCTGCCCATCAACGACAAGTTCTTAAAGCGGTACTACCCTTAAAGACTTACCCAACTGGGTAAGAGCAATGCCTGTACGGCCAAAACTGGTTTCCAGGTACATGCTCGCTAAACCCACTCTTTTTAGAATTTACATATCAAATGTTTAAATTTCTAGAAATTTAAACAATGCTTACTTTCATCGTTCATTGTTCAAAAATCCAAGTTTAGGAGCCTTTCCCTAACTTGACCAAAGTTTTTAACCCTTGAACCCAAAATTCATGATTTGAAACAAAATTCGGATTCAGGGATTTCCACCCTAGTCCACCTTACCTTTTACCGCCTGAATGGTTTTAGGTCAAAACTTATGACCCTCGTGTCTTTAAACAAAAAAAAAAAGTTTTTCAAAAAAACCGCGGGGAAGCGATGCTTAGTCGATACTCGCACAAATTGGAAGCATGCGAACCATGTTCGACACTTCGAAAATAGTAGGGAAGCGACATTTCGTCGATACTTGCAAAATCCAAAACCGTGGAGATGCAACATTTCAGTTGATATCCACAACTCATATTTCAAAGGTTCGAAAAAACCTAAAAACCATGGAGACGCAACATTTCAGTTGATATCCATAACCCAAAGGTTCGAGAAAATCACGAATTTCAAAAATCGTGGGGAAACGACATCAAGTTAGTACCCGTAAAACTAAGATTTTTGAAAAGCAAGGATGCGACATTCCATCGATACTTGCACCCAAATCCGCGAGGATGCGACATTCCATCGATACTCGCAACCGAATAAGCAAGGATGCGACATTCCATCAATACTTGCAAGACCATTCAGCAGGGAGGTGACTTTTAGTCGATACTTGCAATTTTGAAAACCAAACCGGCTATAAATGCCACCAAAACAGGCTATCAATGCCACAAAACAAAACCGGCTATCAATGCCACCAACCAAAACTTGGCTTTCAAAAAACCCGGCTATCAATGCCACCAAAACAGGCTATAAATGCCACCAAACAGGCTATAAATGCCACAAAACAAACCGGCTATTAATGCCACGAAACAAAAATCTGGCTCCCATGCCAAAACAATCATTTGACAAAAGATTTTCACAAAATGACGAGCTTTTAATCAAATCCCATTTAGCAATTACTTTCATCACAAAAAGATTTAAGTGAGCATAGGGAAAACAAAAAGAAAAGAATCCCATTTAGTAATTGCTTTTATCACAAAAAGATTTAAGTGAGCGTAGGGAAAAAAAAGAGCATCCCATTTAGCAATTGCTTTCATCACAAAAAGATTTAAGTGAGCGTAGGGAAAATAAAAAAAAAAGAGTAAAAAAAAATGCATGTGGTACCAAAAAAAAGAAAGTGTTCACAAGCACTACAAAAAAAAAGAGTACCAAAAAAATACATGCGGTACCAAAAAAAAGAAAGTGTTCACAAGCACTACAAAAAAAAGTACCAAAAAAAAAGGGGAAGAATGATAGTTTCTGCTACAAAAATCAGGAGCTCAACCAAAAATGGTCCCCAGCCAAGATTTCAGCTCCTCAAGCAAACTTTTGGCCTCAGCCGTCAGGGATTCTAGGGCACGCTTCTTCAGGAACTTGCCATGAGATGCTGAAGAAGGCTGCTACACTTCTTTCACACTGGGAAGCTTATCCCAAGCAGTTTGCCATTGTTTGTCCTCTTGAAACTTCCTTTCAAGGACTCGATCAGCATCTGCAACCCGGCGAATCAGATCACTCTCCCTATCGCGAGCCTCTGTTATTGCAGCCCACTTAGCAGTGACTTGTGCCTTCAGATGCTCAAGACGTTTCCTGGCCTCATCGACCTCCCTATCAAGGATGTTAAGGTCGTGTGTCAGCCCAATGATGGCTAGCTCTTCTAAGTTCTTCTCTCGAACTATCTGATTCCTGCTTTGTGTAGCCTCATTTAGGCTAGACTTAGCCTTATCAGCAGGGTCCAGGAACATCTCCTTGATGAACTGGTCGTCAATAAAACCCATGGTCTCAAACCACTTGTCACCCAGCGCAATGATCCTATCAACGATCGCCCTGGCACCTGTGACATCCAGACCAGCCTCTTCGGCATCACCGAGAATCTCCTGCACATGATGGATCATGCCAAATCCGGCATCCAAGTGTCCAGCAAGGAGAGTCTCAATCCAGGAGCTTAGAACCCGCACCACCACCTTCTTTGCAAAAAGAAGAGAAGGCCCGGCTGAAGATTCGCCCCGCTCCGTCGGTCGGCTACTCATGTCATGCCCCGTTGGAAGAGGAACAAAAGAACTCTTTCCAGTCGGAGCTGCTGGAGAAGGAATCTCAGCACGAGGTATCTCCTCAACAGTATCAGAATTGGTCCCAAGAGCCTCTACCTCTAGATCGACCTCTGGCATCCCTTGCTCTGGTTCAGAAAGAAGCAACTAACTCTCCTATTTCACTTCAATATCTGCCAAAGAAACATAAAAAGGTATGAATATGATCATGCTTGAAAATCATTATCAGGGTTATTACTATAAAATAACTTCTTCGACGACTGGCGGAACACTCTCTTCCTCCATGAACTCATCGAAAGCATCGTCAACATTTGCATCCATCGATGGTTCAAAGTCATTGGAATCCTGTGACAAGTCAGTTGACAAGAAAAATGTTAGCAAACCAAGTCACAGACAAAAAAAAAAAAAAGAAAGCAAAAGAAGTTATACCAATTGGAGATTTTGGATTCACTCCAGAGTGCCTCGGTTCTTCTTCTGGTGCCTCAACCGTGTTGGAAATAGGGTGGGCCTCTAGGATAGGTTTCAAAAACTTTTGATCCACTTGATACAGAGATCAACTATCCAGAAGGCTACCAATGTGTCCAAGATGCAAACCCTCTATCTCATCTATCATGATCAGTAATTCAATCTATCTAGGAGATAGAAAATCAGTAACACACATGCAACAAATAAATCTACAACATACAAGGAAGTAGATTATACCTTTGGAGCTCGGTTGGGCTCTAATGGAGAAGTTGCTACTTTCTTTGAAGATGAAACGCTTTCACTTAATCAAAGTAAGATCTCCAACACCTTGTGATCTTCCACGCTATATCCCGTTATCAAATTCTCTTCTCAAGGAGATGGGTGGGATCTCCTAAAGAAAACTACTAGAAAACTCTAAGCAACTAGAAGGAGAACTAGAACTAGAAGAGGTTGTTGTGCAACACTTGCACAAGGAGAGATGGGCGTGAATTCCAATGAGGGAGATGAGTATGGACGTCCAGCCCATAAGCCTTCCCTTTTATAACCCATAACACCCTCTCCTACTAATTATTAATTAGAAGTTATACTTCCATTATAATTAGTAACTATCTTCTTTTACTATTACCACTATTAGAAGTCTCACTTCAAATAGAAATAGTATCTTTCTAATTCCTTCCTTTTAGAGTTTAAGTAGAATTAGTAACTTGGGCTAGCGTGGGGACCACTAGGGATTCCTTAGAAAGCTGGCTCCAACTGGGATACGTGACCCCACATCTCATGTGCAATCCGGGCCCACAGTTAATTGCAAATAACTCCACTATATAAATGCAATTGCACTCCAGTGTTAGGAATAAATTACATAGAAGACCCTAAACTTCCCTATTACCACAAGTAGGCCCCTCCATCAATATCCATGGATCAATTGGACCTGTCTTCCAAACTAGATCCATATCTTATTATCCTTGAGTCCCAATTAATTATAATGATCAATGGTACCTTTCCAATTAACTCTTAATCGGAATGGGTGTACACTTACCAATGATAAATCCATTAATTGGCACGAGGGGACATTAGAGATAGATTCCATCTTGACCATTAAATGTTCCCACAGATCTACTACCATATACCCAAATCACCGAGGTGTTGACCTATAGTTGGCCTCACTCATTGGTGACTCAAAGCAAATGAATAGATAGAAACTTGAGTTCATTAATGTCTCAGGATTGAGAGCTTACTGATAGGGAATTATGAGAGCAGACGTTAATATAAAGACAGTGTTTATAAGGTGCTTCTCATGGTCCTTCACTACATCCAATGTACCAGCACTATGATCCAGAATCTTTCATTCTGATGATCGAGACAAATCACACTATCGCATAGTGATCAAAATGCTGCAACCTTGTCAGTATGAGATGTCCAGTCTCATCACTGGTTGTGAAGATATTCAAGTATAAGATTTATTATACATGTCTCCCGTATGTGGATCTCATCCATACACATGTATTATATCTAGTATACTTATGGACTCCGGTTCATCTCATGAACCATTATGTCATTCGTATTGGTTATGTGCAAGTATATAATTAAACACCATTCATCTCATGAAATGGAAAGCATGAATATATTGATTAATAAAGAAATGAATCAATTTATTACATCATATGCTGGTATTGAGACCATAAAACTAACAATCTCCCGCTTGGGCTCAATGCCAGTCTGGTTGACATCTCATGCCCATCCCGTCTACATGCTGCTCAAAGACTTTGGTAGTCAAAGGCTTAGTAAAGGGATCTGCCAAATTGTCTGCAGAGGCTATCTTGGTGATAGCAATATCACCTCTCTGCACAATCTCTCTGACCAAGTGATACTTCCTCTGTACATGTTTTTGGCTCTTATGGCTCCTGGGTTCCTTGGACTGTGCGACTGCCCCGCTGCTGTCACAGTAAACTGTGAGCGGCTGTCGCGCCAAAGGTACCACTCCAAGTTCCAGAAGGAATCTTTTGAGCCATACTGCTTCTTTAGCTGCTTCACAAGCGGCTACATATTCAGCCTCCGAGGTGGAATCAGCGGTACATTCCTGTTTAATACTCCTCCAGCTAATAGCTCCGCCACCAAGCATAAACACATATCCAGAAGTTGATTTCCTGGAATCCTTATCTGACATAAAGTCAGAATCCGTGTATCCGACTGGAATCAACTCATCACTGCCATAAATCAACATGTAATCTCTAGTCCTTCTCAAGTATTTGAGAATACATTTTACAGCAGTCCAGTGATCAGGCCCTGGGTTAGACTGATATCTGCTGACTAGGCCCACTGCATGACAGATATCCGGTCTAGTACATAGCATAGCATACATGAGGCTACCCACAGCCGAAGCATATGGTATTGCTCTCATTTGTTCCTTTTCCTCAGGTGTCTTGGGACACTGATCCTTAGAAACGTGCATTTCATGCCTAAAAGGTGTGATAACCTTTTTTGGAATCCTGCATAGCAAACCGTACTAGTACCTTATTTATGTACACAGCTTGAGATAAGCCTATCATCCTATTTTTTCGGTCTCGATGGAGTTTAATCCCTAGGATGTAGCTTGCTTCTCCCAAGTCCTTCATATCAAAAGTCTTAGCCAACCAAACTTTCACTGTTGACAACAGTCCTATGTCACTCCCTAGGAGTAGGATGTCATCGACATATAATACCAGAAAAACTACCCTGCCTCCTTCAGTTTTCATGTACACACATGACTCATCCGGATTTTGACAAAAACCAAAAGACTTGATTGCCTCGTCAAAACGGATGTTCCAACTTCGGGATGCCTGCTTCAGTCCATAAATAGACTTCTGCAACTTGCAAACTCTTTGCGCTTGGTTTTTAGCTACAAAACTGTCTGGTTGCATCATATAGATGTCTTCCTCAAGATGGCCGTTGAGAAACGCTGTCTTGACATCCATTTGCCAAATCTCGTAATCAAGATGAGCTGCAATGGATAAGAGTATCCTGATGGACTTGAGCATGGCTACCGGCGAGAAGGTTTCCTCATAATCGATGCCTTCTTTCTGAGTATAACCTTTCGCAACAAGCCTGGCCTTAAAGGTCTCCACTCTTCCATCCGGTCCTCTCTTTCTCTTGTAGACCCACTTGCACCCAATAGGTTTAATATTGGCAGGCAAGTCCACAAGTGTCCAGACCTGATTAGAGTACATCGACTCCATCTCAGCTTTCAAAGCTTCTTGCCAACGTCCCGAGTCTATGTCGTTGATTGCTTCATCATAGTTACAGGGATCTTGTTCTTGCTCTTCCGGGATTGCCTCGTAAGACTCTCCCAAAAGCGAGAACCTTACAGGGGGTCTGATAATTCTCCCACTACGACGAGGCACTGGTGTAACAACTGTGTCAGGTGTGGGTGGATTCTCTTCAAGTTCAGTTAATTTTGGATTTGGAATTGATTGCTCTTGAATTTCTTCCAAGATAACCTTTTCTAAAGATTTTCGGTCATTCATATAATCTTCCTCCAGAAAAACCGCATTGGTGCTGACAAGCACCTTTTGCTCTCTGGGATTATAAAATAACCAACCTTTAGTTCCTTTGGGATATCCTATAAAAGTGCATACTTCCGACCTTGTTTCCAACTCATCGGTCTTAACCTTCAGCACGTGCGCCGGACAACCCCAAATGTGTAAATGTTGTAGACTAGGTTTTCGCCCAGACCACAACTCCCGGGGACTCATAGGTACAGACTTAGATGGTACGAGGTTTAGTATGTACATTGCAGTGTCTAAGGCAAAACCCCAAAAGAATATAGGTAATCCTGAGAAACTCATCATAGACCTGATCATATCTAAAAGAGTTCTGTTCCTTCTTTCTGATACTCCATTCTGTTGAGGCATACCAGGAGCAGACAACTGGGATAGAATCCCATTCTCTGATAAGTATCCCATAAAGTCAGCAGAAAGATATTCTCCTCCTCGATCTGATCGAAGAGTCTTGATACTTTTACCTAATTGCTTTTCCGCTTCCGCTCGAAACTCTTTGAACTTTTCAAAAGCCTCGGACTTGCGGTGCATAAGGTATATGTATCCATATCTTGAGTAATCATCGGTGAAAGTGATGAAGTACTCATATCCTCCTCTGGCTCTAATGTTTATGGGTCCACACACATCAGTATGCACTAATTCCAATAAATCTTTGGCCCTATTGCCCTTAGATGAAAAAGGTCTTTTGGTCATTTTGCCTTCCAAACAAGACTCGCAGACAGGCATTGGTTCTACCACCAATGAAGGCAAGATACCATCTTTCACTAGCCTGTCAATCCTGTTTAGGTTTATATGACCTAGCCTCAGGTGCCAAAGTTTTGTTGGATTAGATGAAGGTGATTTCCTCTTTAATGATGGTCTATTAATTGTTTCGGTATCATGTATCTCATACATTGTGGGAGTTAACAGATAAAGTCCATTGATTACCTTGCCAGAACAAATAAAAGTACCGTTCCTCTTTATGACAACTTCAGTACCAAAAGTAATAGAATAACTTTTATTCACCAAACTAGAAACTGAAATTAAATTCCGTCGTAAAGACGGTACATATAGAGTGTCTGACAAAACCAATTTATTATCTAAAAAACATAAAGTAATAACTCCTACTGAAACCGCTCCTGCCTTAGCATCAGATCCTAGGTTGACAATGACTTCCCCATCACTTAGCCTCCTGGTTTCCTTGAACCCCTGCAACGAGTTACATATGTGATTAGTTGCACCGGAGTCAACACACCAGGATTCTGAAGTACTAGTTGCAAAACTAACTTCAGAAACAAGTGACTCAATCATACCTGGGGTCTTCTTCTTAGACAGATAATCAGGACAATTCCTCTTCCAATGTCCTGTCATACCACAATGGAAACACTTTCCTTTTGTACCTGCACCCTTAGCCTTTGCCACACCACCAGTAGCACCATTCTCTGCTTTAGGACCTTTGGGAACTGATTTCTTCTTGCCTTTCCGCCCTTTGCCTTTCGGCTTGGACTTGGCATTTGACTTTTCTGTCATCAGGGCAGTTGGCTTTTTCATGATCCCTTCAGTTGCTACCAGCTGGCTAGACAGCTCAGCTAGAGTCAGATTCATTCTGTTCATATTATAATTGACCTTAAAATTGTTGAATGAATCTGGTAGCGACTCAAGGATTATGTCAATCTGCGATTCTGCATCAATCGCAGCACCCAGTATATCCAACTCATTCAATGAGTCCATCATCTTAAGCATGTGGTCCTGTACTGGTGTACCCTCAGCCATCTTGGTGCTTATAAGCACCCTCATAGCTGCCTGCCTAGCAGGCCTGCCCTGTTCCGCAAACATCTCCTTTAAGTTCGATATCATATCGTATGCAGTCTTAAAGGATTGATGTTGGTGTTGCAAAACACTAGACATGGATGCCTGAATATAACATCTGGCCATCTCATCATCTTTGATCCACTTAGCATAAAGGTCTTTCTGTTCCTGTGATGCATCTGGCATAGGCTCATCAAGGGGGGTTGTGGTAAGGACATATTTGTATCCTGAAGCAGTCAGGACAATATCCAGATTTCTTTTCCAGTCCACGTAGTTGGATCCCACCAACTTGTTCTGGTTGAGGATGGTCGCAAGTGGATTGAAAATATTCGAATGCATGCTGTATAAATTAAAGCACATAACCATATATTCAATAAAAGAATATGAATGACATTAAGATTTAGTATTCTACCAAATTTATGTGGGAATCCTCATAACCACTAAATTTAGAATACATCGGAATCCCAATCCCCTAGGGCATGCCTCCTTGGGGAGTGCAAATGTCCTTGGATTGGTGCGGATCAAAGTTTGTCAAAATTGAAATTAAGACTAACTATCCATGATCCCCATCATTCATTATCAACTAGGTATCTCATGCCAAATAATGTATGACTCCCGATTAGCTTTGGTTTCTAAAATACATGAGGCAAATCCTTGGGGATACTACATCATTATTTTAGTTAAGTGTGACCCACCAACTAATATTGCATGACAACCGCAATGGGCAGCTCCTCCTTGGGGAGTGAACCCCCACCACGTCTCACCAATACTATCCATAGGAGATCCATATCTAGTAACCAGACAAATAGAAGCCCTCCGTGGGGAATGGCCATTCTAAAGATGGCGCGAGGCTAATACTTTCCTTACAATGGACCTATGGTGGAAAACCATGGGGATTTCTAAAATTAAATGCCCCGCTCCCACTTAATATTTTAGAATTGAGGATTTCCTTTTTAAGGTATTAAGGCCCACATATAAATATAAACATCAAATCATCTCATGATATGATCTAAGATTGGTTCCAAGTCAAGTTATTATAAGGAAAGTCTAGTTTCTAAAATTAGTGTTACCAATGTGTCCATCTCATGAGTTATCAACACTAATTAGAACTCTTTCAAAAAATAATTTGATTTGACCAATTTTAGTAACTTGCTATGTTTGGATCAGATTTGGAAACATTCTAAATAAAGCATTCAACTATAAATAGAAGACGCTAAAATTAGAAACTAGTCCTCTCCTCCACATGGCCCAAGCGGAATAGACTTCTTGGACTTCTAGACTTTCCAAAAACTTGGAATTCCTCAAACTCTTTTGGAAACTCCAAAACACCTTTGGTAATCTTTAAACTCTTTGATTAGGAGCCCAACTTCACTTTCCTTCTTTAGTCTCGGACATCGCCAGAATTTATAAATTTAGAAATTACATAAATTCCTATGTCTCTACGATGAGACTTACATGATAATCTATTAATGGAAATAAAAGGCTCATAGGGAATTTCACCATGCCTTGCCCTAAACCGGGAAAACAAGGAAACCATGATGCCCTTTACAACTTGCCAAAAATAAACATTCAACCATAAAAGAAAGTAAAAAGACTTGTGGGCCATATGGAGAGGACATGATAACCTGCATGTTAGTATCTCATACTAGTAAAGCAACTCACAAAGTCGGGTTACCAAACAATAATGGAAAGACAGGATGCCAAATATTGCCACTACTATGATTCATGCCCCCTACGCAGAGGGGGTCCGGGGGTGTCCCCCGGCGGGCGTCGAGCTGCCCGGTCAGCTCGCGGGGGCCCAGGGGGGCAGCGCCCCCGAAACAAAAACAAAAATTGAGATCTCATATGTCAGTCTGCTCGGTCGACCTACTAGAGGGTTCGGTCGACCGGCCTCAGTGTCTTCGGTCGACCTGCCAGAGGGCTCGGTCGACCTGCCTGACTGGAAATCTGCAAGTTGGGTTTTTGTATTTCGTGTCCAACCATCTCCAAAACTCTTCTGAAGATTCCCAATGGCTTCCTACCATCATTCCATCATTGTTAGACCCTTTTGTGACTATCCAAACATGGACTTACTAATTATCTAAGCAAAACCATCAAAACTGATCCGTACATAGCCCTTGATCTATCCTCTTCGCATCTCATGTAAAGATTAGATCAAGCTTACTGATCTAACATGATAAGAGATGAGGTAAGGCTCTGATACCAATTGTTGGAAATAGGGTGGGCCTCTAGGATAGGTTTCAAAAACTTTTGATCCACTTGATACAGAGATCAACTATCCAGAAGGCTACCAATGTGTCCAAGATGCAAACCCTCTATCTCATCTATCATGATCAGTAATTCAATCTATCTAGGAGATAGAAAATCAGTAACACACATGCAACAAATAAATCTACAACATACAAGGAAGTAGATTATACCTTTGGAGCTCGGTTGGGCTCTAATGGAGAAGTTGCTACTTTCTTTGAAGATGAAACGCTTTCACTTAATCAAAGTAAGATCTCCAACACCTTGTGATCTTCCACGCTATATCCCGTTATCAAATTCTCTTCTCAAGGAGATGGGTGGGATCTCCTAAAGAAAACTACTAGAAAACTCTAAGCAACTAGAAGGAGAACTAGAACTAGAAGAGGTTGTTGTGCAACACTTGCACAAGGAGAGATGGGCGTGAATTCCAATGAGGGAGATGAGTATGGACGTCCAGCCCATAAGCCTTCCCTTTTATAACCCATAACACCCTCTCCTACTAATTATTAATTAGAAGTTATACTTCCATTATAATTAGTAACTATCTTCTTTTACTATTACCACTATTAGAAGTCTCACTTCAAATAGAAATAGTATCTTTCTAATTCCTTCCTTTTAGAGTTTAAGTAGAATTAGTAACTTGGGCTAGCGTGGGGACCACTAGGGATTCCTTAGAAAGCTGGCTCCAACTGGGATACGTGACCCCACATCTCATGTGCAATCCGGGCCCACAGTTAATTGCAAATAACTCCACTATATAAATGCAATTGCACTCCAGTCTTAGGAATAAATTACATAGAAGACCCTAAACTTCCCTATTACCACAAGTAGGCCCCTCCATCAATATCCATGGATCAATTGGACCTGTCTTCCAAACTAGATCCATATCTTATTATCCTTGAGTCCCAATTAATTATAATGATCAATGGTACCTTTCCAATTAACTCTTAATCGGAATGGGTGTACACTTACCAATGATAAATCCATTAATTGGCACGAGGGGACATTAGAGATAGATTCCATCTTGACCATTAAATGTTCCCACAGATCTACTACCATATACCCAAATCACCGAGGTGTTGACCTATAGTTGGCCTCACTCATTGGTGACTCAAAGCAAATGAATAGATAGAAACTTGAGTTCATTAATGTCTCAGGATTGAGAGCTTACTGATAGGGAATTATGAGAGCAGACCTTAATATAAAGACAGTGTTTATAAGGTGCTTCTCATGGTCCTTCAATACATCCAATGTACCAGCACTATGATCCAGAATCTTTCATTCTGATGATCGAGACAAATCACACTATCGCATAGTGATCAAAATGCTGCAACCTTGTCAGTATGAGATGTCCAGTCTCATCACTGGTTGTGAAGATATTCAAGTATAAGATTTATTATACATGTCTCCCGTATGTGGATCTCATCCATACACATGTATTATATCTAGTATACTTATGGACTCCGGTTCATCTCATGAACCATTATGTCATTCGTATTGGTTATGTGCAAGTATATAATTAAACACCATTCATCTCATGAAATGGAAAGCATGAATATATTGATTAATAAAGAAATGAATCAATTTATTACATCATATGCTGGTATTGAGACCATAAAACTAACAATCTCCCACTTGGGCTCAATGCCAGTCTGGTTGACATCTCATGCCCATCCCGTCTACATGCTGCTCAAAGACTTTGGTAGTCAAAGGCTTAGTAAAGGGATCTGCCAAATTGTCTGCAGAGGCTATCTTGGTGATAGCAATATCACCTCTCTGCACAATCTCTCTGACCAAGTGATACTTCCTCTGTACATGTTTTTGGCTCTTATGGCTCCTGGGTTCCTTGGACTGTGCGACTGCCCCGCTGCTGTCACAGTAAACTGTGAGCGGCTGTCGCGCCAAAGGTACCACTCCAAGTTCCAGAAGGAATCTTTTGAGCCATACTGCTTCTTTAGCTGCTTCACAAGCGGCTACATATTCAGCCTCCGAGGTGGAATCAGCGGTACATTCCTGTTTAATACTCCTCCAGCTAATAGCTCCGCCACCAAGCATAAACACATATCCAGAAGTTGATTTCCTGGAATCCTTATCTGACATAAAGTCAGAATCCGTGTATCCGACTGGAATCAACTCATCACTGCCATAAATCAACATGTAATCTCTAGTCCTTCTCAAGTATTTGAGAATACATTTTACAGCAGTCCAGTGATCAGGCCCTGGGTTAGACTGATATCTGCTGACTAGGCCCACTGCATGACAGATATCCGGTCTAGTACATAGCATAGCATACATGAGGCTACCCACAGCCGAAGCATATGGTATTGCTCTCATTTGTTCCTTTTCCTCAGGTGTCTTGGGACACTGATCCTTGGAAAGGTTCATTCCATGCCTGAAAGGTGTGATACCTTTCTTGGAATCTTGCATAGCAAACCGTACTAGTACCTTATCTATGTATGCAGCTTGGGATAAGCCTATCATCCTATTTTTCGGTCTCGATGGAGTTTAATCCCTAGGATGTAGCTTGCTTCTCCCAAGTCCTTCATATCAAAAGTCTTAGCCAACCAAACTTTCACTGTTGACAACAGTCCTATGTCACTCCCTAGGAGTAGGATGTCATCGACATATAATACCAGAAAAA
This sequence comes from Litsea cubeba, assembly GCA_012931725.1. Classification (NCBI taxonomy): domain Eukaryota; kingdom Viridiplantae; phylum Streptophyta; class Magnoliopsida; order Laurales; family Lauraceae; genus Litsea; species Litsea cubeba. The sequence goes on from CM022947.1 coordinate 70,213,747, forward strand.
CTACCCTGCCTCCTTCAGTTTTCATGTACACACATGACTCATCCGGATTTTGACAAAAACCAAAAGACTTGATTGCCTCGTCAAAACGGATGTTCCAACTTCGGGATGCCTGCTTCAGTCCATAAATAGACTTCTGCAACTTGCAAACTCTTTGCGCTTGGTTTTTAGCTACAAAACCTGTCTGGTTGCATCATATAGATGTCTTCCTCAAGATGGCCGTTGAGAAACGCCGTCTTGACATCCATTTGCCAAATCTCGTAATCAAGATGAGCTGCAATGGATAAGAGTATCCTGATGGACTTGAGCATGGCTACCGGCGAGAAGGTTTCCTCATAATCGATGCCTTCTTTCTGAGTATAACCTTTCGCAACAAGCCTGGCCTTAAAGGTCTCCACTCTTCCATCCGGTCCTCTCTTTCTCTTGTAGACCCACTTGCACCCAATAGGTTTAATATTGGCAGGCAAGTCCACAAGTGTCCAGACCTGATTAGAGTACATCGACTCCATCTCAGCTTTCAAAGCTTCTTGCCAACGTCCCGAGTCTATGTCGTTGATTGCTTCATCATAGTTACAGGGATCTTGTTCTTGCTCTTCCGGGATTGCCTCGTAAGACTCTCCCAAAAGCGAGAACCTTACAGGGGGTCTGATAATTCTCCCACTACGACGAGGCACTGGTGTAACAACTGTGTCAGGTGTGGGTGGATTCTCTTCAAGTTCAGTTAATTTTGGATTTGGAATTGATTGCTCTTGAATTTCTTCCAAGATAACCTTTTCTAAAGATTTTCGGTCATTCATATAATCTTCCTCCAGAAAAACCGCATTGGTGCTGACAAGCACCTTTTGCTCTCTGGGATTATAAAATAACCAACCTTTAGTTCCTTTGGGATATCCTATAAAAGTGCATACTTCCGACCTTGTTTCCAACTTATCCGTCTTAACCTTCAGCACGTGTGCCGGACAACCCCAAATGTGTAAATGTTGTAGACTAGGCTTTCGCCCAGACCACAACTCCCGAGGAGTCATAGGTACAGACTTAGATGGTACGAGGTTTAGTATGTACATTGCAGTGTCTAAGGCAAAACCCCAAAAGAATATAGGTAATCCTGAGAAACTCATCATAGACCTGATCATATCTAAAAGAGTTCTGTTCCTTCTTTCTGCTACTCCATTCTGTTGAGGCATACCAGGAGCAGACAACTGGGATAGAATCCCATTCTCTGATAAGTATCCCATAAAGTCAGCAGAAAGATATTCTCCTCCTCGATCTGATCGAAGAGTCTTGATACTTTTACCTAATTGCTTTTCCGCTTCCGCTCGAAACTCTTTGAACTTTTCAAAAGCCTCGGACTTGCGGTGCATAAGGTATATGTATCCATATCTTGAGTAATCATCGGTGAAAGTGATGAAGTACTCATATCCTCCTCTGGCTCTAATGTTTATGGGTCCACACACATCAGTATGCACTAATTCCAATAAATCTTTGGCCCTATTGCCCTTAGATGAAAAAGGTCTTTTGGTCATTTTGCCTTCCAAACAAGACTCGCAGACAGGCATTGGTTCTACCACCAATGAAGGCAAGATACCATCTTTCACTAGCCTGTCAATCCTGTTTAGGTTTATATGACCTAGCCTCAGGTGCCAAAGTTTTGTTGGATTAGATGAAGGTGATTTCCTCTTTAATGATGGTCTATTAATTATTTCGGTATCATGTATCTCATACATTGTGGGAGTTAACAGATAAAGTCCATTGATTACCTTGCCAGAACAAATAAAAGTACCGTTCCTCTTTATGACAACTTCAGTACCAAAAGTAATAGAATAACTTTTATTCACCAAACTAGAAACTGAAATTAAATTCCGTCGTAAAGACGGTACATATAGAGTGTCTGACAAAACCAATTTATTATCTAAAAAACATAAAGTAATAACTCCTACTGAAACCGCTCCTGCCTTAGCATCAGATCCTAGGTTGACAATGACTTCCCCATCACTTAGCCTCCTGGTTTCCTTGAACCCCTGCAACGAGTTACATATGTGATTAGTTGCACCGGAGTCAACACACCAGGATTCTGAAGTACTAGTTGCAAAACTAACTTCAGAAACAAGTGACTCAATCATACCTGGGGTCTTCTTCTTAGACAGATAATCAGGACAATTCCTCTTCCAATGTCCTGTCATACCACAATGGAAACACTTTCCTTTTGTACCTGCACCCTTAGCCTTTGCCACACCACCAGTAGCACCATTCTCTGCTTTAGGACCTTTGGGAACTGATTTCTTCTTGCCTTTCCGCCCTTTGCCTTTCGGCTTGGACTTGGCATTTGACTTTTCTGTCATCAGGGCAGTTGGCTTTTTCATGATCCCTTCAGTTGCTACCAGCTGGCTAGACAGCTCAGCTAGAGTCAGATTCATTCTGTTCATATTATAATTGACCTTAAAATTGTTGAATGAATCTGGTAGCGACTCAAGGATTATGTCAATCTGCGATTCTGCATCAATCGCAGCACCCAGTATATCCAACTCATTCAATGAGTCCATCATCTTAAGCATGTGGTCCTGTACTGGTGTACCCTCAGCCATCTTGGTGCTTATAAGCACCCTCATAGCTGCCTGCCTAGCAGGCCTGCCCTGTTCCGCAAACATCTCCTTTAAGTTCGATATCATATCGTATGCAGTCTTAAAGGATTGATGTTGGTGTTGCAAAACACTAGACATGGATGCCTGAATATAACAGTCTGGCCATCTCATCATCTTTGATCCACTTAGCATAAAGGTCTTTCTGTTCCTGTGATGCATCTGGCATAGGCTCATCAAGGGGGGTTGTGGTAAGGACATATTTGTATCCTGAAGCAGTCAGGACAATATCCAGATTTCTTTTCCAGTCCACGTAGTTGGATCCCACCAACTTGTTCTGGTTGAGGATGGTCGCAAGTGGATTGAAAATATTCGAATGCATGCTGTATAAATTAAAGCACATAACCATATATTCAATAAAAGAATATGAATGACATTAAGATTTAGTATTCTACCAAATTTATGTGGGAATCCTCATAACCACTAAATTTAGAATACATCGGAATCCCAATCCCCTAGGGCATGCCTCCTTGGGGAGTGCAAATGTCCTTGGATTGGTGCGGATCAAAGTTTGTCAAAATTGAAATTAAGACTAACTATCCATGATCCCCATCATTCATTATCAACTAGGTATCTCATGCCAAATAATGTATGACTCCCGATTAGCTTTGGTTTCTAAAATACATGAGGCAAATCCTTGGGGATACTACATCATTATTTTAGTTAAGTGTGACCCACCAACTAATATTGCATGACAACCGCAATGGGCAGCTCCTCCTTGGGGAGTGAACCCCCACCACGTCTCACCAATACTATCCATAGGAGATCCATATCTAGTAACCAGACAAATAGAAGCCCTCCGTGGGGAATGGCCATTCTAAAGATGGCGCGAGGCTAATACTTTCCTTACAATGGACCTATGGTGGAAAACCATGGGGATTTCTAAAATTAAATGCCCCGCTCCCACTTAATATTTTAGAATTGAGGATTTCCTTTTTAAGGTATTAAGGCCCACATATAAATATAAACATCAAATCATCTCATGATATGATCTAAGATTGGTTCCAAGTCAAGTTATTATAAGGAAAGTCTAGTTTCTAAAATTAGTGTTACCAATGTGTCCATCTCATGAGTCATCAACACTAATTAGAACTCTTTCCAAAAATAATTTGATTTGACCAATTTTAGTAACTTGCTATGTTTGGATCAGATTTGGAAACATTCTAAATAAAGCATTCAACTATAAATAGAAAACGCTAAAATTAGAAACTAGTCCTCTCCTCCACATGGCCCAAGCGGAATAGACTTCTTGGACTTCTAGACTTTCCAAAAACTTGGAATTCCTCAAACTCTTTTGGAAACTCCAAAACACCTTTGGTAATCTTCAAACTCTTTGATTAGGAGCCCAACTTCACTTTCCTTCTTTAGTCTCGGACATCGCCAGAATTTATAAATTTAGAAATTACATAAATTCCTATGTCTCTACGATGAGACTTACATGATAATCTATTAATGGAAATAAAAGGCTCATAGGGAATTTCACCATGCCTTGCCCTAAACCGGGAAAACAAGGAAACCATGATGCCCTTTACAACTTGCCAAAAATAAACATTCAACCATAAAAGAAAGTAAAAAGACTTGTGGGCCATATGGAGAGGACATGATAACCTGCATGTTAGTATCTCATACTAGTAAAGCAACTCACAAAGTCGGGTTACCAAACAATAATGGAAAGACAGGATGCTAAATATTGCCACTACTATGATTCATGCCCCCTACGCAGGGGGTCCGGGGGTGTCCCCCGGCGGGGGTCGAGCTGCCCGGTCAGCTTGCGGGGGCCCAGGGGGCAGCGCCCCGAAACAAAAACAAAAATTGAGATCTCATATGTCAGTTCTGCTCGGTCGACCTACTAGAGGGTTCGGTCGACCGGCCCTCAGTGTCTTCGGTCGACCTGCCCAGAGGGCTCGGTCGACCTGCCTGACGGAAATCTGCAAGTTGGGTTTTTGTATTTCGTGGTCCAACCATCTCCAAAACTCTTCTGAAGATTCCAATGGCTTCCTACCATCATTCCATCATTGTTAGACCCTTTTGTGACTATCCAAACATGGACTTACTAATTATCTAAGCAAAACCATCAAAACTGATCGTACATAGCCCTTGATCTATCCTCTTCGCATCTCATGTAAAGATTAGATCAAGCTTACTGATCTAACATGATAAGAGATGAGGTAAGGCTCTGATACCAATTGTTGGAAATAGGGTGGGCCTCTAGGATAGGTTTCAAAAACTTTTGATCCACTTGATACAGAGATCAACTATCCAGAAGGCTACCAATGTGTCCAAGATGCAAACCCTCTATCTCATCTATCATGATCAGTAATTCAATCTATCTAGGAGATAGAAAATCAGTAACACACATGCAACAAATAAATCTACAACATACAAGGAAGTAGATTATACCTTTGGAGCTCGGTTGGGCTCTAATGGAGAAGTTGCTACTTTCTTTGAAGATGAAACGCTTTCACTTAATCAAAGTAAGATCTCCAACACCTTGTGATCTTCCACGCTATATCCCGTTATCAAATTCTCTTCTCAAGGAGATGGGTGGGATCTCCTAAAGAAAACTACTAGAAAACTCTAAGCAACTAGAAGGAGAACTAGAACTAGAAGAGGTTGTTGTGCAACACTTGCACAAGGAGAGATGGGCGTGAATTCCAATGAGGGAGATGAGTATGGACGTCCAGCCCATAAGCCTTCCCTTTTATAACCCATAACTACCCTCTCCTACTAATTATTAATTAGAAGTTATACTTCCATTATAATTAGTAACTATCTTCTTTTACTATTACCACTATTAGAAGTCTCACTTCAAATAGAAATAGAAACTTTCTAATTCCTTCTTTTAGAGTTCAACTAGAATTAGTAACTTGGGCCAGCTTGGGGACCACTAGGGATTCCTTAGAAAGCTGGCTCCAACGGGACACCGCGACCCCATATCTCATGTGCAATCCGGGCCCACAGTTAATTGCAAATAACTCCACTATATAAATGCAATTGCACTCCAGTCTTAGGAATAAATTACATAGAAGACCCTAAACTTCCCTATTACCACAAGTAGGCCCCTCCATCAATATCCATGGATCAATTGGACCTGTCTTCCAAATTAGATCCATATCTTATTATCCTTGAGTCCCAATTAATTATAATGATCAATGGTACCTTTCCAATTAACTCTTAATCGGAATGGGTGTACACTTACCAATGATAAATCCATTAATTGGCACGAGGGGACATTAGAGATAGATTCCATCTTGACCATTTAATGTTCCCACAGATCTACTACCATATACCCAAATCACCGAGGTGTTGACCTATAGTTGGCCTCACTCATTGGTGACTCAAAGCAAATGAATAGATAGAAACTTGAGTTCATTAATGTCTCAGGATTGAGAGCTTACTGATAGGGAATTATGAGAGCAGACCTTAATATAAAGACAGTGTTTATAAGGTGCTTCTCATGGTCCTTCAATACATCCAATGTACCAGCACTATGATCCAGAATCTTTCATTCTGATGATCGAGACAAATCACACTATCGCATAGTGATCAAAATGCTGCAACCTTGTCAGTATGAGATGTCCAGTCTCATCACTGGTTGTGAAGATATTCAAGTATAAGATTTATTATACATGTCTCCCGTATGTGGATCTCATCCATACACATGTATTATATCTAGTATACTTATGGACTCCGGTTCATCTCATGAACCATTATGTCATTCGTATTGGTTATGTGCAAGTATATAATTAAACACCATTCATCTCATGAAATGGAAAGCATGAATATATTGATTAATAAAGAAATGAATCAATTTATTACATCATATGCTGGTATTGAGACC